>CM030794.1:14723479-16188518 GCA_018127125.1 Rhododendron griersonianum | reverse complement strand
ATCCAAAGGTGGATTTAATTATACAATTGGAGTGCAACAATGATTTAGAAATCCTTATGCGTGTATAACAAGGTCTACGATGGAGTCTGATCAACTCATTGTATTAAACAAAGAGGCTAATAAGCGGATGGCTGTGCCATCTCTTAGAGGATGTTCCAACGGAGGTCCAATTCTATGTCAGGAGTTATAGTGTGATGGCCATCAGTTGTTAGAAAGGCATTGAAGACCACGTATAATGGTAAGTCTTGATATTGCAGACATGATACCGTTAAACATTTGTTCTCACTAAAGAATGAAACGTCAAAAGAATTTATAACGGATCCGTTGAGTTGAGTTTTGACTAGAGAACAAAATGATCATCGAGGGGAATGAGATTAAAGCCTATTATTTAAAAGTCTCTATAACGGCAACCCAACCTAACTGACTGGAGATCCTAAGATCTAGGTTCAACAGGACAACCGAGTTGTATGAGACTTAGGAGTATCACTGAGAAGATATCTCTCCAACTCATTCCTATGGTGAAACAGTGATGCCTGCAGCGTTTTAGGTTAAGTTTAACTTTTAATGATTCTTATACCTTGGTAAATCCAAGTGGAGTATTAGCAGGATACTCTTAATAAGAGATCACCTATGTGAGTGTGAAGGGGCCGCTTCTGTGAGAATTTTCTAAGGCTGAATTCTCTAAAGCACTCTCTGAAACCAGTCGGTGTTCCAGGGCCAAAATGGGCACAACCGTAAGAATCATCTGTGTTAGGAAAGATTCTGTGTGAATTCTATTGTCTTGGTTTACACAAAACGCTGAACAGTTCAAGGCATCACGTCCACTGGTTACCAAGTAAATCCGATAGTCTTTCACAAGGGAAGGTTCAAAGCCAAAAGCTACCTATACTATGCAGGAAATTTCCACTTGTACTCTCTATGTCGTTTGCATTGTTTTGCATTGGTTATCGAGTCAATTTCATTCATGTGAGGGATTGTTGAAAAATATTATAGGATATAATATTTTATTTTAAGTGTGAATGAAAATTGATTTATTTTGGAGTTGCATCTTTTCATTGGCACTTGTTCGCCGTGGACGGACGCGTCCTTCACGAACATACGTGCCTCTTTCCTTGGTGACTTTTCGTAGAGTTACGAGTTGGCCTATAAATATTATTTCTCTCATTCATTTTAAAAAAGTTGATTTTTCCTTCATTTAAGTCCATTCATATGAGAGAGTTATAAACACAAGATGGTTCGCCAGACCCTCCAATTGAAGTGCTGCCTTGGGGGGATTCCGATCAAGTAGTGCTAGGAGACAGTCGTCCAATGCAAACCGTGAGCACCGTAGCGGGGGCGAAATCTGTCTTAAGTACAGAGTGTCACACATAAACACTCGCCTTGATCACCAATTTGTTTCCATCAATTTCAGGTTTTAAGTTCCAATTTTATTGCATTGCATATTATTGGTTTCATCACAAATAGTAAACATATTTTTTCCAAAAGAAGGAAGTTAAAGAGGGCCGTAATCAGGAAGGCAAAAATGGTGTGCCGGCCGGGAGTGGGCGCGGGAGTTTGTTGCAAGACGTAATTGTATGATCTTATGTTCACGAACGCCACGTTGATCCTTCCATTGAAGGTCCTACTTGCACTTGATCTGAACATTATAAGAAAGTTGTTCAGTCTCAGTCTCTATGAAAAAAGATGGATGGGAATGAGAGGAAAGTGAAGAAATATAACTGAAATGGGGTTGTTTGTGCCTGCGCATTTTGAGAGTTTGGATGGTGGAAAAGTTCTCATAGGGAATTCTATTTTCCCTATTGGGTCCATGGGCGTAGATTTGGCTGATATTATCTTTCCCCGTTCAGCTAAATAAGTCAATTGACTTATTTTTTTTATTCTTATTCAAATTTTTTTCGTATTTGTCAATTTTTTGGAGATCATTGCATCGTCATGACGAAAGGAATCTAAAAAGTAAAAAATTATGATCAAAATCTAATTTTTTTAATAAAGACGAAAAATTTGGCTTATTGGCTTATTTTTGTTTTTATTCCAAAAAATTAGGTTTCGGTCATAATTTTTTACTTTTTAGATTTCTCTTGTCATGATTATGCAATAATCCCTAAAAAATTGACAAAAAACTAACAAATAATAATTTTTTTTGAATAAGAACAAAAAATAAACCAGTTGACTTAGAGTTCATGGGCATAGTTGGGTCCATGGGCATCAAAGTTGTGAAATCCGTTCCGTACCGGCTGTACTGGTGCTTAAACGGAACACAAAGACTCGAGATCTGTTCCGGTTGAAATACCGGCCTGTTCTGGCCAATACCGGATGTATCGGACGATACCGGTCTGTTTCAGACATTTTCCGGTGTTCCGGACGGTACAAAATTACCTTCTCTCTCTCTTTTTTATGACATAAGTTGTGGGCTCTAAACTAATTAAAAGAAACTTATGGGCTTATATATGATTTTCTTCAATTAAGATCACGATGGAATCCTGATCGGTTTCATAACTTTGTTTTCAATCTTTTTGGATAATTTTTTGCTGCCATTTGTTTCACGAAAATGGTTTTGCAACCTGGTAGATATATATTAAATATATATAAAATATTAATTGCTGTAAAAATCCGAAACAGTACCAAGATATAGTTCGATACCGGTACGTACGTACCATTCCAGTAGTGAAAACGGTACGCTGACCGGTACGAAATTGACAACTTTCATGGCATAGATTTGGCTGACATTATCTTTTCTTTCCGTATTGGGGTCCATTGGCATAGATTTGGCTGACATTCACTTTGTTTTGTTGAGCTTTTAGAAAGTTATTTTTGAGAGTTGAGTGGTAATGAGTGGAGAGAGATAGAGAGAAAGATTTATTGAAAACTGTGCCGAGAGTTGAAAGTTACTCTCAAAAAAGGCATCCAAACACAGTGATTATCTTTTCTTTCCCTGTTGGTGGGATATGATTCATATGAACATACCTTACGTCACTAGTTTGACGTACGTACTTTGAGGATTTAGCTTGCATTTGCAGACTTGGAGATCGATATGACCATGAGATCAAAGTATCACTTTTCTCCCTAATTAAAGGGTTAAATAGGTTCAGACAAATCTCGATCGAGCAATACTGTGCGCGGTGATCATTTATTTACCACCTGCTAAGTAGCACGGATACGGATACGAGATACGGATACGATACGATACGGATACGCGGATACGTGATTTTTCCGAAAAGTGGGATACGATACGTTGGGAATACGTTGAATATAAAAATAAATAAAAATTATATTTCATTGGCAACTGATATAAATATATATCAGTATGTATATATATATCAGTATGTATATATATCCACAGTATGTATATATATATGCTATACAGCAAGATGAGAGGAGAGAGACGAGAGAGAGAGAGAGAGAGAGAGAGAGAGAGAGAAAAGACAGACGAGAGAGAGAGAGAGAAGACAGACTCGAGAGAGAGAGAGAAAAGAGAGAAAACAAAGGCGAGAGAGACGAGAAGAGAGAGACGAGCTTACAGGTCAGATTGAGAGACGAGGTCAGATCGAGAGACGAGAGACACAGAGATGGATCGCCGTCTTCTCCTTTTCGTCTGTGCTTCGATCTTCTCGTTTAGCCTTTTCTCTACTGAGACGAGAAATTAGGTATATATAGCCCTAATTACAGTCCAAACCCAGATGTTTTAAGTAATAACAAATTGACCCCCGAACGTATCCCAAACGTATCCGAAACGTATCCGAGCGTATCCAAAACGTATCGAAACACCAAAAAATAAATTTGAAATCCGGATACTTTAAAAAACGTATCGGATACGTATCTGGAGCGTATCCCAGCGTATCCGTATCCGATATGCGTACGGTACGTGATACGGAGGTCAAAATAGAGTATCCGTGCTTCATAGACCACCTGGAATTACAGTTGTGGGGTATTCTATCCTCCCCATTGTGCTAGTTAATCTCACATGCCCCATATTTGATGTGAGGTTAGCTTAATCCGCAACCTAACCTCCTAGAAAGGTTCGCACCCAAGCATAGGGCTAGGTCGTTGATAGCATATAAACCGGAAGTCCGGATCGTTCCCACAGAGAAATTTTCTTCAGCGAATTCGAAATAGATGTTGAGTAAAGAGTTTCGGCGTTCAAACGGCCAACTTTGGTGTTTTGATTTGAAAGATGGAATTAAGCTTGGAAATGAACTAAATTAAGATGGTCGAGTCAAAGGGATTGATTAACCCACGACTTAACCATAAAATGGTTTCTTCATCTAACTCATGAGTGGACCGAAACCGTCCGGATTCCACTAGAAGTATTAAAAGCTGAAGACTACTTATAACTCAACTCAAATCTCTAATTCAAACTGAACTCATTTAACGCAAGTGAGAGACGAAAAAGAATCGTTCGCACGCGTAAGATATATCAAGCTCGTAGCATGAGGCGATAGACCTCATTGATCAAAGAAGCCACCAACCTCATGATCAAAACTAGAAATCATGGGTTTAATTCATTCAAAACCTTGAAATCAAACTAAAGTTTAGGCGAAACCATTTAAACGACTAATCCATGGAGCAAACCTCACCCCATGACCAAATCGATTAACTACTCACTCATAGCAAATTGACTAGAAACAAAGCTAGGAAGTGAAAACATGATTCACCGATAAAAATGAAAATAAACTTGATATATAAGAAGATCCAACACGTAGCTACAACATTAACACTTGAGAAAATAACAAACTAATTAAACTTACTTGAGTTCTTGAAGGAAATGACTTGAAAAGCTTGAAAGACTAATAATGGAGTTCCTAGGAAAGCAAGAAAGAAACTTAGGCCTAAAAACTAACTAATGGCCTTCCTTCCATAAATGGCATACAAGCCTATTTATAGGCCTTACAAAATCAGCCAAAAAGTGGACAAAAAGGCCCCTAAAATATCCCAAAGACATGCCAAAAGTGGAAACTTTCCATAAAAGGAAGGTTGAAAAAGTCTGCCAAAAGCTGCTGGACGAAGGGACAAGGTACCGGTACCTCAAAATTGAGGTATCGGTACCAATCCAACTGTTGGCCATTTTAGCAACATGGTACCGGTACCTTGTTTTTGAGGTATCGGTACCTTTTTGACAGATTTTTTGGGAAATTTCACGGGCTCGCTCCGGACACTCCCGAACTCGGATTAAGGTGTTCTTTGAACCGTTGGAAAGCTTGACGAGTCTACTTTCTAATCCAAGTAGTTTGGATCAAAAGTACTTTGTATATCAAAAGTTATGACAGATCTACCCTCAGCTGGTCGGAAGATGCATTGCTTTGGTAAAATCCTCACATGTCCTTCAATTCCCTTGACCCTTGGGCGACCCGAGCAACCTCCAAACCATCTCTTCATGACTCTTCGGGCACCACAACGTGGTGGCACGTGGCCTTGAGCGCTTGGTTGCATCCGGAGCATTCCTTGGCGTTCAAAACCGCCTTATTAGCACGTTTTACCTGAAACATCCTCAAACAAACCTTACGTGCAATAACGCAATAAAGGCTAAATAAACACAAGATAAAATAACATAAAACGGGACTAGTCGCACCAAATATCTACAATATTGGGTTCTCATCACACCCCCCAACTTGAACTTTGCTAGTCCCTAGCAAACTAAACCAAAACATCAGCTATGCAACCTTCCCAAAATTCAAGATACAAAAACTATACTCAATAACTACAACTTGGCAAGAGTCCAAAACACCCCTTCAAACTAAGTCACATGCAATCTAGTCACAAACATGCCATGAACTAGGATTAACAAACTATGCCATATTAGAGTAGTCAAGCATGCATGCACCATAACGAGTTTCAACTCCAAAACTCACAAGGATACGCTCTTATTCGACTTTTCACACATTAAGATACGAGATTAATTACATCCCATGACAAGCGCTAGCGAGAAAATGCAATAGCTAGAGACAAAAAGATATGCATGCTATCAAAAGGGCGCTTAGAACGACAGAAAAACTAATTATTGACAAGTATGGAAAGACTAGGAATATCACAACTTAAGTAGTAATAAATATCGACCATGCATCATATGGAGTTAATTAGCGTACAAAAGATCAACGGAGGACTTTATTAGCTTATAACGACCTTGGATACAAAGAGAAAGGGACTACAAAAATGTAGTGGCCATATACTTGCATGGTTCATCTACCCTTGGCCACTACCGACCCTAAACTACCCAAGGCATGGCCACATATCGGCCAAACACCAAACAAAATTACAAAAAAGAAATAAAGAAAAACTACTACCATCGACTCCACCACACGTAGACGTCATCCTCATCCGGCTCCTCTTGGTATTGAGCATCGAGCTCCCCCTTTCCATCGGACTCTTTCTCATCCGGAATGTATGCTACCAATCCTCTCATCATAGTATTCAACCCTCTTTCGAATATGCTTTTGCTCTTTATAGCATTTCTATGATTTTCTTTCTTTGAGGAATAGGGTCATTTGAATTGAGATTTGTAGTGAGAAAGATTGAAGCCAAATTTGAAAGCTTTGGAGAGGGAGATGAAAATTTGGGACTCTAGATTTTGTAGTGGGAGAGGAGAGATAGGGAATCACATACCATTCTTCTCCTTTTTACATCCCAACCACTTCTATCACATTCACACCACCCCCAAACCTCCTTGAAGCATTGAAAACTTTTGACACACAACCCTCCAAACATCCGGTTACCTAGGTTTGAACAATGGAAGAGACTCGGACTATGGTTCAAAACAAGGACGAGGAGACTCTTATGTGGTTTAATCAAACAAAAATGCCTTGAATCATTTCTTTCGTACGCCAACAACTCCAACAAGATGCATGAAAGATATATACACTACTCAAGAATGAACAAAAGGTATTATTTACGCAAGTGCGGGAATTGAGAACAAAAAGCATGGGATGCTTCAAAGTGAATCTCCACTCTAGCGATGCACACTACTTGACTTGACTTTTAGGCTCAACTTGTTCATCAATGTTCATGTATATGCATATGACATAGATTAAAACACACAACCGAATTCGATGGGATACATGACTCTTGCCATTATTAACACAATTGAGCATAATTAAAGTATCTAGCATGCGAAATCCTTGCAACAAGGGAAGATTGCACAAAAAAGTTAAAAATTTTACCAAAAGCAGAAAAATGAGACAAGTCTCAAAAACACACACACACACACATATATATATATATATATATCCCTCCCCCCAACTTAAACGATGCTATGTCCTCATAGCATCAAGACAATAGAAATGAAATACAAGAGAGGGAGTAAACGTACCTTCCAACTAACTCTTCACGCGATTGAACGAGTCATACTTTTCTTCCCATTTCCCAAGCATGAGCTAGAGATGGGTGGCTATACCGGACCATCAAAAGAGAAAGAGAAAGAGAAAGAAGGAGAGATAGAGTGTTCGGCCACACGAGGGCTTTGAACATTCAACATGCCTGCAAAAACCAATAGTATGAACATAGCATGCCACCCCACATTCTTCGTTAAGAATTGAATTCGACCATTCCACAAGAAAAGATACTTAGAGTAAAGCATATGCCGAATTCGTTTCAAAAATTTAAGTTCCACCAAGTGTATATGCCAAACCAGATTAACCTTCAAGTTGGTGATGAGTTTCTGTAAAAATAGATGGTAAACCATACTAAAATTATCAACACCTAGAAAATCAATTTGTTCTACGCCAACAAGATTCGAATTCTCAAGAGTAGGAGACCTACTCTTGGTCTCATATGCATTATCTTGCTCTTCCCACAAGGAGTCCATAAAAGGTTCCTCAATGAATTCGACTCCACGAAGTCTTGCTTCGCACAAATAGGAGACCAACAGTTGGTCTTAATCTTTTGGTCTCTCTCTCCTAATAAAGAGTACAAATAATCCACCTCCTCGTCCATTTCCTTAACAGTGAGTAATTTCCCCAATGGGTAGATACCACAAGGAGAGGACACTTGATCTATCGTGCCCATCACAATAGCCGGTTCCTCACAAATAGGAGACCAACTGTTGGTCTCATCCACGTTCATCTCTTCAGCTATGAGATGTTTTTCCAACAGATCCTCACACAGAGGTAAGGACTCAATGGGAGGGGAGGACTCAAGGGGAAAGAGCTCATCATTCCCTCCAAACTCTGAGGAGTTTTCGGAATCCAAATCAGAATCGTCAAGAAAGATACGCCGCTCACTTGCATTTTCAACAGTATAAAAATAAACCCCAGTTTGCGAAGCTTTAGCCAAATGAGCAAAGTAATACAATGCTTCAGCGGGCGTTTTGTCCAAAAAATCTCCATTGCACATCACGTCTACAAAGTATTTACTCTTTCGACAAAGTCCTTCATAAAAATAGTAAGCTTGTTGAAAATCGTCATAGACATGATGTGGGACTCCATAAAACAAACCTTTATGATGAGAACCCAACATTGTAGATATTTGGTGCGACTAGTCCCGTTCTATCTTGTTTTATCCTATGTTTATTTAGCTTTTATAGTGGTATTGTGCGTAAGGTATGTTTTAGTGTTTTGTAGGTAAAACGTGCAAATAAGGCGTAGTTTGACGCCATGGATGGCCCAAGTGCTTCCAAGTACCCGAAGACCCTGTCGGCCCCTTAAAATCTGTCTAAGTATGGAAAAATGACTTCCTGGAAAAGTATCAATTTTCAAGATTAAAAATGGCGGTAATTGATCCTTGAATTTTTCTAAGAGTAACTACAAAGTTGCAAGGTTTTATTTGAAGAGCAAGGTCATGTTACGAGCCTTTTTTCTCTTGAGAAAATTGTGCAGTTTTCTGTTTTGTACTAAAATTGGGGGGTTGACATTTTGATTTAATTGGAATCTTAAAATTCTGGTAATGCCATTGTTTCCAAATGGGGGGTACTTTCTTATTTTCATTAAATAAAATTAAAGTAAAGAAAAGGTAAAAGAAAGGTTTAAAATGTCATCTTTACTTAAATTTAGAGAATGAAAATAAGTGCTGAGGAGCTGAAAGTTGCTGGGAGCTGCCTGCTGAAGCTGGCCTGAAGATCTGGAGATAAGCTCCTGGTATCGATACAGCCTAAATCTGTATCGATACGCATAGGCTTCGTGGGACATCAGAGAGATCCGTATCGATACGGATTAATGGCCGTATCGATATGGGATTGCTTCGTGGGAATTGGCATTTTGAGGATAGCTGCGTGGTATCGATACTTTGCATAAATAGTATCGATACGGGAGGCTTCCGGGCAGATATTTGTTACTTTTTGGACTTTCCATTTATGGAATAGTTACTACTTTTGGTATGTTTTTGGGATATTTGTTGGGAGAGAAGATGAGTTGTATAAATACTCTTCTCTCTCTCACTTGTAAAAAGTAAGTAGTTAGTTTAGGTTAGTCTTTCTTCCATTGTTGTTGCTCAAGTTTTCAAGCTTAATTTCTTAAGAACTCAAGTAAGTATTTGGTTTCGTTTAATTTGTCGTGTATTAATGTTGTAGCTACGGTTGAGATCCTTCTTAATATCAAGTTTATTTTCATTTCTATCGGTTTAATATGTTTACCTTTTCTAGCATGCTTTCTAGTCTTTTTAATATGTGTGAGTAGTCGTTTAGGCTTGGCTATGGGGTGAATAACACCTTGTGATTTAGGTTAATTTTGCTCTTCTCAACTTAAGACTTGAGGTTTGGTTGTAATTGTGCGTGGTTCGCCTTTTATGTAACAAAACTTGTCGATGTTAACCTCCGGTGATCATATGCTCGCTCATATGGTTCCATGAGCTATGTCTCGGCTCGTATTTGCCAAAAGAACCAAAGAACTTGCTCGCTTTCCAAACTATACTTCTAGTTCTTGGCCTTGATATTTAGTTTGAATTCAAGTCTTGGCGTTGTTAATCTCCGGTGATCATATGCTCGCTCATATGGTTCCGAGAGCGATGTCACGCCTTGTGTTTAGCTTGTTATTCAAACTCTATATCAAGTCTAACCATTTTCACCGCTAAATCTTCCGGTTGATAACCTATGCCGTGTGATTCAACCGTGTTTTCGTTGAGAAAAGTTGATTGGCCTAAGTTACGGGCGTTATGAACTTCTATGCCTTGCCGCTTTTAATTCTTAGTTAAAACTCTTTTCTAGTCTTTTTCATAAGTGCTTATCACCTTTCAAAGCAAAACCGATAGTTGGCCGTCTTAACGCCGGGAACACTTGCATCTACAAATCCTAACAAGCTATAGAGATTCTCTCTGTGGGAACGATCCCGGATTTCCGGTATCTATGCTGACAGTGACTTAGCACTTGTTTCCAAATGGGGGGTACTTTCGAAGGCGAGGTTGTGGACGAAGCACTTTATATCTTTCCCAACATGCATAAAATGGCTCATCATCTACTTCGATAAAGGTTTGAATTTCGTGCATAGGCATGGGGAAAAATTTCCCATATTCCTCCTCCATTCTAACTAGTAAAAGAACATGAAACTAAATACAAAAGATGGATACTTACAGTGGTTTGTCGAACCTCCAAATAAGCTAAAATAAGAGATCCCCGGCAACGGCGCCAAAATTTGCTTAATCCGCAACCTAACCTCCTAGAAAGGTTCGCACTCAAGCATAGGGCTAGGTCGTTGATAGCATATAAACCGGAAGTCCGGATCGTTCCCACAGAGAAATCTTCTTCAGCGAATTCAAAATAGATGTTGAGTAAAGAGTTTTGGCGTTCAAGCGGCCAACTTTGGTGTTTTGATTTGAAAGATGGAATTAAGCTTGGAAATGAACTAAATTAAGATGGTCGAGTCAAAGGGATTGATTAACCCACGACTTAACCATAAAATGGTTTCTTCATCTAACTCATGAGTGGACCGAAACCGTCCGGATTCCACTAGAAGTATTAAAAGCTGAAGACTACTTATAACTCAACTCAAAGCTCTAATTCAAACTGAACTCATTTAACGCAAGTGAGAGACGAAAAAGAATCGTTCGCACGCGTAAGATATATCAAGCTCGTAGCATGAGGCGATAGACCTCATTGATCAAAGAAGCCACCAACCTCATGATCAAAACTAGAAATCATGGGTTTAATTCATTCAAAACCTTGAAATCAAACTAAAGTTTAGGCGAAACCATTTAAACGACTAATCCATGGAGCAAACCTCACCCCATGACCAAATCGATTAACTACTCACTCATAGCAAATTGACTAGAAACAAAGCTAGGAAGTGAAAACATGATTCACCGATAAAAATGAAAATAAACTTGATATATAAGAAGATCCAACACGTAGCTACAACATTAACACTTGAGAAAATAACAAACTAATTAAACTTACTTGAGTTCTTGAAGGAAATGACTTGAAAAGCTTGAAAGACTAATAATGGAGTTCCTAGGAAAGCAAGAAAGAAACTTAGGCCTAAAAACTAACTAATGACCTTCCTTCCATAAATGGCATACAAGCCTATTTATAGGCCTTACAAAATCAGCCAAAAAGTGGACAAAAAGGCCCCTAAAATATCCCAAAGACATGCCAAAAGTGGAAACTTTCCATAAAAGGAAGGTTGAAAAAGTCTGCCAAAAGCTGCTGGACGAAGGGACAAGGTACCGGTACCTCAAAATTGAGGTATCGGTACCAATCCAACTGTTGGCCATTTTAGCAACATGGTACCGGTACCTTGTTTTTGAGGTATTGGTACCTTTTTGACAGATTTTTTGGAAAATTTCACGGGCTCGCTCCGGACACTCCCGAACTCGGATTAAGGTGTTCTTTGAACCGTTGGAAAGCTTGACGAGTCTACTTTCTAATCCAAGTAGTTTGGATCAAAAGTACTTTGTATATCAAAAGTTATGACAGATCTACCCTCAGCTGGTCGGAAGATGCATTGCTTTGGTAAAATCCTCACATGTCCTTCAATTCCCTTGACCCTTGGGCGACCCGAGCAACCTCCAAACCATCTCTTCATGACTCTTCGGGCACCACAACGTGGTGGCACGTGGCCTTGAGCGCTTGGTTGCATCCGGAGCATTCCTTGGCGTTCAAAACCGCCTTATTAGCACGTTTTACCTGAAACATCCTCAAACAAACCTTACGTGCAATAACGCAATAAAGGCTAAATAAACACAAGATAAAATAACATAAAACGGGACTAGTCGCACCAAATATCTACAATATTGGGTGCTCATCAATATCCAAGATAAAGTGCAAAAAGTCGGCTTTGGGCCTTTTTCTTTGATATTTTCAAAAATATTTGAGTAAAAGTCATAATTTTTTACTTTTTCTCATTCCTTTCTTCCGGACGAATCAATAATTTACAAAAGTTATATGCAAAAATTAAAAACGCAAATTTTTTTTTTTGAAATAAGGACAAAACAACACAAAGCCTCAAAAATCTTAGTGAAACTTACCCTTTGAGTTAATGTCTCTGGAGGAAGAAAAAATAGCCACAGAACTTCGAAAAGGGAAAACGTGAGTGCATCAGTGTGCGTGTGATTCATTGGTTAAGGAGGAGCTCTTTGGTTAGGTGGTTCTGTTCTAAAATGAAAGTACTTTCGGCCGATCTTTGGTCACGAAGGAGCTCTTTGGGCTCTTATTTCCAGCAGCATTGAAGAGGTCTCTTCCTCTTTGGTATTGTATTTGTTGGATACACTTAAGGGTGTTTGTGAAATTCTTGAATCTCTTTTTAATCCATTTGTTAAACCTTTATTGACAGTGAAATCGGACTCCGATCCTGTGGATGTAACTCAAATTTGGGAGAAACATGTAAAAATCGCTTGTGTCTCGGTTGCTTGTGGTTTTGCGCATTTGGATTTTATTCGCTGCATTTTTTTATTCCTTTCGTGGTTTATTATTGGGGTAATTCCGCATATTTTTTCCAAACATTTATGAACTTTCAAGCTTTTGTTTTTCACTTTTTACAAGTTGTGTGCAAGCACAAAAATAAGGAGATACCGAACAGAGGAATCCGGGGTACATGCTGTCCCTTAGGGACGGCATGTGTGATGGGCCAATCTGGATCGTCCATGCTCGGCAATGAATGACTCATATTGCATCTAAAAAGAACAGCAATGGAGGGCCGAGATCCAAATTCCAAACAGAGGAGGGGATTTTGTAGGAAGCCATGTGCAATTTGTTTAAATAGTTGTCATGTCATATTACTCCTTCATGTGGCAAAAATGAATAACTGAAAGAAGAATGTTGTGAAGTAGCAAAAGAAGAGAGAAAATTAAAAATGAAAGCTAATGGATCAAAAAAGGGTGAAAATTACTACCCATAAATAAAGCGTAATCTTATAAATGCCGTAAGACCCTCTCTGATCAACACAAATCCCATACTCATTTAGAATTTAGATTTCCCAATTTTATTGGCTGAGTTCGGATCACATACACACAACAAGCCTTTCGTACATAGAACCAAAACACACACACACACAACATAGAGTGGAGAAAACAGTGGAGAAAATGAGCAGTTTACAAATTTATTGGGTTCAACTCTTCTCCTTCAACTCTCAAAATTCCCCCATATTTTCACTTTGTGAGCAGCAGAAAATTGGACAATTGTACATATCTAAGGTTTTACTTTGTCACATCCAGAGACCAAATTCCGCTTGTGGTCCCCGCCCGCAATCAAACCCTTATCTCATGATTAACATCATCACACTTTTTTCGTGATTGGTCAGTGTCGAGTTTTGAAAAGATCGATATAATTCACTATGTGACGGAAATTTGCAGAAATATCGTTGCTACGAAATACTCATATCGATTGTGAAGTAACTATGGAAACGGACTATTGCGTCAAAATCCAGCGGCTAGTACCGATAGAAAACACACCAGTTAGGGTTAGGATTTTGAGATACATCTTGTAATTGAAAACAGTTCATAATGAAATGAGAAATCTTCTCTTTCATTTGTGTTTCTCTATATGGTATCAGAGCCTTGTGACTGACGTCCAAGGATCCTCGCTTTGTAAAGCCACCCACCCACCAAGACTATCAAGGAAAAGTGATATTGTTAGTATTTCTGTCCATGCTATTGGAAAAGTGATTTTTAGTTGTTTTTCTCATCTGAAATGTATTGTAAATGCATAACATACCTTTTAAATTAACTACTATTGAACGTTATATATTGTAGGAGCTTAAAATAGGTTAATCTTATGCGGTGATATATAGTTTTAGGATTATTGTAACATCCGCCCAAAGGGTATATGATAATGGATAAAAGGTGCATTGATATCCGAGAAACGTGTATTGATATTTGCAAAAGTGTATTAATATTTGCAAAAGTGAACACCTCCATGTATGGTTAAGGATATTTCTTAGTTTACAATGGCTTTTGGCAATCTAAAAAAATTTCATTACGTTGTCGATAATAAATTGAAAATTTTAAATGATTGCTTTTAATTTTCAACTCAAGAAGAGAAAACCACCTCATTAGCATATTTAGATTGGGCCCGCGTGATCTTAAAGCACACACGCATGTAGAATTTTATATCCTATTTGCAGTAACATCTGATGTAGATTGAACAAGTAGTGTTTGAATTCATGGATCAATTGGACCGGTCCAAGCATCGGAAGCCCAAACAAGCGTTAATTCGGTGCTAGAGTGAAAATACTTGACTTGCAAGCGAGGGGTTTCGAAGTCATTTCATTGCAAACCAAAACTCACCATTCTACTAAAGTATAAAATTTTGGAAAATAAATTTGCAACTATTTTATGGTTTATAAGAAAAGCGAGGTTTGGTAGGGAAAACTAGACATGTTAATAGGGAGTATTATTTTTGGGCATTAGGAACAATGAATTGGATGGGTGATTAATGTAGGGCAAAATAGGTGGTATATATGCAGGGCCGGCCCAGGCCCAAGGCCCAAGAGGCCTGGGTCTTGGGCATCCCAAAAGTTTCAAATTTTTGGGGCACTCCAATTATATGTTATATATAAGATTTTCCGGGGATAACACAAAAGGTATCCTAGCCCAGCGGTGTTTATAAATAGAATTAAAAGCTAGAGGTGCTTGGTTTGAAACCCCAGACCTCAATTTTGGGCACTATTTGTTTTTCTTTCGTATCCTTGGCCCTTGCACCTCTTAGCCTCTTACTGTGCATAAGCGAAAAAGATATTCTACTTCCTCCAATCAAATTGCTCAAAAAAATTAGTGGAAACCATGGACTCTTATACATAATATGATGACACTTACTTGTCAAAATATATGATGAATCTTACGCCTCTTATATTTTTAACTATTTAAGCATAGTGACACAAGATCAAAGTTCAAACCTAAATGTTTTGGTAAGAATTTTTTGTTTGTTTTAATTTTTCTTTTAACTTTGAATATAAAATTCACAAATAAAACGCACAAATATTGTGATTGTAACTGTAAAAATTATTAAATATTAACTCTTTCAGGGCACATTTTTTTTTATTTGGCCTTGGGCACACAAAACCCTTGGGCCGGCCCTGTATATATGATAAAGATTTCTAACGGAATAGGAGTAACAGAGGGAGAATATGAGTACAGCAAGCAAAAAGCCAGTGGATAACATTAACAGGTGTTAGATTTGAGAAATCTATTGAACTTGTGTTTGTTTAATGTTTATCCACACACAAACGACGTACAGTCGGTCTTCTTTTTCCAACTAATCTTCCGTACGTTAACTGAATTTAACTTCCCAGTCGGCCCATATATAGCACGTGGAGCGAGTACGAATGCGCGCACACTTATTGAGTTATTTCTTATCTAGTCACTTCCCCTCAAATGAAACAAGGATTCATCTTCGAAGGATGTTCCCTTTTAAGCATGGGCCCCGCAGATGATTTATTTTTTTGACAAGGCAGATGATTTATTAGTACTATGTAAACCACTGACGACAGCTCTGACAAAGAAAGTGGCCTAATACAAGACCAAAAGAGCAATTAGAATACTCATTTTGGCGCTCCAAAAATGATTGACCGTCGCTCCAACAAGTGGAGCTTCAAAATCAATTCCAAAGTTTCTGGACCGCAAATTGGGTAAATCAAAGGCTCAGATTTACTTACAAATTCTTCGCGAAAAGAATTCAATTCTTCAGGCGAAGATTCTCTGAACAGATCCGAACCATTGATTGTAGTATTGGACGGTCAAAATTCCGACGGTCTACTCCAATCCAAAACTTGGATTGGCAAGGATTCACTTCTGTTGAGCCCGGAGTGCCCCTATGGATTTGGTTACACAATGCCACTCCTTGCGACCGCTCTAAAAACAGACTTGCGGGTGCGATGTCGAATGCTATAAAAGACTTAATTGAAACCCTTCCTACCACCAATTGGTTTTAGGAGAGATGGTGGAAAAGCGGTCTGTTTCGGACATTTTCCAATGCTCCGGACGGTACAAAATTACCTTCTCTCTCTTTTTTTAATGACATAAGTTGTGGGCTTTAAACTAATTAAAAAAAACTTATGGGCTTATATATGATTTTCTTCGATTAAGATCACGATGGAATCCTGATCTGTTTCATAACTTTGTTTTGAGTCTTTTTTTATAATTTTTTGCTGCCATTTATTTCATGAAAATGGTTTTGCAACCTGGTAGATATATATTAAATATATATAAAATATTAATTGTGGTAAATCCGGAACGGTACTAAGATACAGTCTGGTACCGGTACGTACCATTCCAGTAGTGAAAATGGTACGCTGGCCGGTACGGGATTCACAACTTTGGGTCCGACAACTTTCTTTATACCGCTTAACCACATGGGTCTTTTTCTTCTTTTATAATCCAATGGGATCACATGGGTGCATGAGGTTGCATATTCGAATCTCACGCTTAGTCGTCAACTTCAAGGTCCCACAATTAGTCGAGGACATCTAGTTATCAAAAACAAAATTGATACGTACACAGACTACAGATGGCTCTGTAGCCGTCCGATGTTGTGTTTCTCACGTGCATAAGACTGCTGCAAACTATTCATGATCGGATTCGTGGCCGATTTCTGTGTACGTAGCACATATAAAAAAAAAGATTTGTCTAAAAAGAAAAACTAGTCCTTGCATATTTGGGCATCGTCATCGGATCATGATGGCTTCTCACTTGATTAAAGTTGTAAGGGCTCTGAATTTATTAGTAAATGACTTGAGAGATTAAAGAATGCCGCATAATGACATTAAAAACCTCTATTATCCTTGAAGGTTTAGAAAATGACCCATTTTATTAGTATTCCCAAAGGGTTCAAATGGACTACAGGGCGTTTACGTGTTCCCTTGGAACTCGGAAGTTATTGAAGTTGGCAACAGAAACATGTACTATACTACTTTTGTCCTAAAAGTTTAATGGGTTTCACTACTTGAAATAGGGGGATGGAAAAAAAAAAAAGGGGGATGGGTCGGTCGTCAGTGTTCTTCTCTTTACTTTCTTTTTAATAATGCTGGGTGTTTCGGATCAGTTTGCGCGCACTTCATACTAATCTTTATATGATTGGATTGAGTACTTGGATGTATCGTATTGAGCTAGTTTTTGGCGGGGGCACTTTGAAAAATATTATAAATTTATTGGACGGCTTGGATCGTTTGTGTGGGACTCTTAGTGGACCCCACATCGTAATCTGTGTAAAATCTGTGCAAATTTCATCTGTGTGGATAGCACGGCTGAATCTGTAAAAGCTACGTCTTCTTTCAATCGAGAATAAATTATATACACCGGCAGCGTAAACATTTCTTCCAAATCAATTACATTGAGCCACGTCATCAAAACAATGGTCCCAATTAATAGAATATGACGGCGTGTCACAATATAATTGATTTGGAAGAAACAAATTTTTACAACAGTGGTGTTTATAATTTAATCTCCTTCCAAAATGGCTAATTAAAGCTATGATGGGTAGTTTGATAAGCCTGCGGCTTCTTATGATATTTCATGACAATTTCAGTAGCATGATCACTTTCAAAACAAATTTGAGTATGTTTTTGCACTTTCCGTTTTAGATTCGCGCTCGTTTTTCGATTCAACTCAAGTGACTATGTATCAATTTTTGTGATATCTCGGGGCTGCCTTAGACAGTTTACGTGTATTTTGACTAGTTTTTCGGTGAACAATCCCTCCGTCCTCTATCGACGAGGACCCACTAAAAATTGGAGCAACACTCCATATGAGTTGATATCACTCAGCGATTTCGAACATGAGATCTTAGAAGGGAGTAACTAAAGTTCCAGATCATGACCGCTTAGCCTACCCCGAGTCAATATATAGAACAAAGAAGTAAATGAGCAATTTCGAACATGAGACCTTTGCGGGGAGTCATGGGTGGAGCTATGTTGGGGCCCGGGGGGGCCAGCCCTGGCTCCCGAGCATCCGAGTTTTTAAATTTTTATTTTGCATATATGTGATTTTGAATTTTTTTTTGAACGGTGAAAAAGAATTTTATTAATCTTTGAATGTGAATACAAATACCAAAAGGAATATTATTGATAATTATTCATGTATACTACTTATAATCTTAATAATTTTAGTTTAAGTTGATAAAAATCTGTTATTTTTCATTCTCGATTTCTTTAAAAAATAAAAAAGAAGCACGTGATAGTTGAAGTTGGCTAAAGAAAAAACAAAATGATGAGTATACTTTAATGGCATTAGGCAAGAATAATTACTTCTTCTTTTTTGGGTAAACAAGAATAATTTCAATGTACAAATATTATATATTGGAAAGCAAAAACAATAAGATACAATAAGTATCCATTCCGAAAAAAATAAAATATGTCTATTAAGCTGGCTCCACGAAGTCAAAATCCTAACTCCACCACTACTGGGAGCAACTTAAGTTCTAAACCATGACCACCCGGCCAACTCCGTCAATAGATACCATACACTTGTTTTTACAGAAAGAACAATACCATAGTCATCCCAAACCTTGGGGCCACTGAAAACTATGTCCGGTCATTACCTTCAGGGTCCCGGAATCAGTCAAGGTGCACGCAAACTGGCCCCGAACATCCGGTTATCAAATAAAAATTACCATACAAAAATTACCACCGTAGATAAACTACCTCCGTTAATAGATAGGCAGCTGTTATTATTGCATGACCCTCTCTTTAATTCAGATCCCCACTAATCATCGATTCTACTAGCTGAGATCAAAGACCGACACAACAAGCGTCTGGTACATATGCACAAGTTAAAAAACAGAGGCCTCCCCTGTTCACAGTGGAAGGAGGCCTCCCCTGTTCCCAGAGGGGGGCATTACGGTCCAACGCCTGTTGATCAACCGTATTTCTCGCAAAGGATCGGCAACCGTTCTCTGATGGATCCACCTCCGAAACACTTCAATACTTAAACGCAACATCTCTCTGTTCGAAAACACGACGTACAGAAAATACAGAGCAAGAGAAACAGAGTTGTGGAAAAGAACAGAGGCCAGGGATATCAAGAGAATCGAACCAAACAACCCCATTCCACCGCGACCTACTTGGATAAAGCTCGGTTTAACCTCGTATGCAATGCAGTACAAGAGCAAACTGAAAAGTGCGACCGACATGGTTTTGGGGTGCGTTTGGAATGGAGAAACAGTACCGGTGTTCTGATACTGCAGCTGAAGGAAGTTAAAGAGGGCCGAAATCAGAAAGGCGAAAACGGTGTGCCGGGCAGTGGGCTCGGGACGTTGTTGCAAGATGTTGTAGGATGTTATGTTTACGAACGCCACATTGATCCCTCCATTGAAGGTCCTACCTGTGCTTTGTCTGAACATGTTACTTAGAAATTGTTCGGTATGTAGGAAGAAAGATGGATGGATTATGGGAATGAGAGGGAAGTGAAGAAGGTGGTATTTTCTATACCTGAAGCGGGTTGATTATGCCTCATTTTATTGGCTTTGGATGGTTGGAAAAATCATCACAGGAAATTCTAGTGTATCGTCTGAATGGGTGCCGTGTTTTTTGTTATGGCAATATTAAACATTATTGGTTCTTTTTGTCCCTTCTAACTTGGACCACCAAATTCTTAATTTGTACTACAATGTGGCACCATCAAAGGGCAAAAGAGCCCGAAAATTCTTAATTTGGGACCACCCCACCTATCTGAAATCTAGTTCTGCCTGTGCATATATACTCCAATGTGGCAACGTCAAAGGGCAAAAGAGCCCGAAAATTCGTAATTTGGGACTACCCCACCTAACTAAAATCTAGTTCTGCCAGTCAATATAAAATTTGTAGTCCAATGTGGCACCATCGATGGGCAAAAGATCTCAAAAATTCTTAATTCACCATGTTTGTCAGTAATTTTCGTTGATATCATGAATATAATGAAACGTGTAAAGGTGTTGTTAAGTTTAAAATTACGTAACTCTGTTCCAAAATGTTGTCCAATTTACAAAATAAAACTTAAAAAGAATGCATTCTTGTAAATGAAAAGAAGTAACTTTTTTTTTCGTAAGTTAAAAAAACTCATCAATATCTATTAAATTAAGAAGAAAAAAACTTTGAATTTGTTTAACGCAAACGCAGTGGTTTTCAAATTTTGTTTTGCGGCCTGGACAAAATTTGTTGGAATGGAGCTCGTAGTTGTTAGATTAATTCACAATTGGTTGTGAATTTTTTTTCAAGTTAGGCTGATAACTGACGTATACTAGTACTAAGAATATAACAATATATCAACCGAGCAGTGTACTAAAGTTTGTTCTACAAACCATATAATAGTGATCATTTTCAAACTGAGTAGCAATCCGCAAATAAGTACTACACAAACCAAAAGGGTTTTTTTATTTGGATCCGTACAAACCAAAAGGGTTAGTTTGCCACTTTCGCCGAAGTTCACATTTTCCAGTCTTCTAATATTTGACTTCGGTTTCTAGAAACTTCAAAACACTCCGAATAAATCACCAATATAAGGGAGGGTGGTGTCCGTTCACCTTGTGCGGCCTGGCCGTAACTATAAAACTCGGATCCTAAACAATTGTGTGGGAATCACACCTATCAACCGCCTGGAATAACGCTCATTGTTTGGCCTGACTTATACCTTCTTAAAAACAATGGATACCATTGATGGTCCGTTTTAACTTTTCTTCAAAATTTAGTACGAATAATAATTCGTCTCGATGAGATGAATCGAAAAACATACTATATGGATCAAAATTGAAAACATCCAGAATAAAACAAACAAAAAATACTATATCAGTTGTCTTCTTTCTAAATTTTATCTTTAATGAACTTTGGGGACAAGTTCAGTCTTGTGGACCCGCTTCTGTAAGACTAAATTTTAATTTAGTCATTTTGGTGGCCCACATATTTTATATGGTACATATTGATTATGAGTTTAATAGGATTCTCCATATTTTTATTTATTGTATTGGTCAAATAGAGAAGCCGTTTCCTAAATAGACTCTACTTTGATGGGAAGTGAGTACAATGTTTAATAAGGAAACCGGTCCTCTCTCTGCCTATAAAAGAGCGTCTAGGGTTCCATCAATATAAGGTCATATACTAAACAGCTAGAAAGTAAGGCAAGGGAGAGAAACCCGTTTTCCACCTAGGGCTTAATGCTCTAGCAATATTATGGTTGGTTCAATAATCACTGGATCACTCAAGTTCCGCATTACTGGATCCGGGTACGCCTTTCTTGATTATTTAACTTCCGCTTAATGATTGTATTGTGATTATCATGATAGTTCTAGATCCTGACAAAAACGTAGGGTGTTAGTTATCTAACCCTATTAAGAATAAATTTTACAGCTTCCACCACAAGATGTGATGAGAGTTTGATTAAAAAAAACAAGATGCGATGAGAATCGGTGAAGTACCAAAAGGGTTCTTTCTTTCTTTTTTCCATCAGTACCAAAAGGGTTCATTAAGGTTCGATGTGCTTTCATTGTGCCGTTTCTATTTTAGTTTTGGGTTTGGGGTGAGGTCGGTTTTGAGAATTTTATACGCGTGAGTCAGGGTTGCAAATAAATCGAGCTCGAGTTTGGACTAAATGAGCCTAGCAGATTCGAAAAAAGCTCAGCTCGTTAGAGGAGGCTTGGCTCGATTAAAAAGACTCGTTTAATAAATGACTAAGCTCCGCTCGTTAAGCCTCGAGTCGAGTTCGAGCTCAAGTTTTTGGCTCGTTTGCATGCAGTCCTACCTGCGACCATGTCGGTTTTCCTTCTTTTGTAAGTATTCCAATGGCATCTCTCCACATCCAGCAACATCCCCTACTACTTTGTGGTCCCATATTAATGTTGTAGATTTTTCATTGCTCCCACTTAACCAATAGACCGTCAGGCATTTGATATACTGTATACTGTATATCTTTAGGACCATAACGATGGTCATGTTTTACTGGATTAAGTTGTGTGGGTCAGCGAAAGACCATCACAAGAGGTGTCTCTATCGGGTCCATGAATTCCAAAATTTACACATTTCATATGTTAATTGTCATACGCTAATGTGTAAGAAATTTTATACGCCATGAATGCTCTATACTAATTTGTAATAGTTAATCTAGGGTCATTCCTTATCACCTCTCTCTCTCTCTCTCTCTCTCTCTCTCTAAAGAAGCCGTCGCCTTGCATCTCCTCCTTCCCCTCTTCCCCAGGGTTTTATACCCCAATGAGTGGCGGGAGAGGAGGGATTTCTCCCCCTTATGGGATTTTTCATCTCCCGATCTTAGATCTTGGAGGTTTTCTTTTCTTCCCCCCTTCACCCATCCTCCTCCTCCCCAAACCACCATCCGCTGCCTCTCCTCCATCTCTTCCGCCATGTAGTCCAACGGCTTTTGGATGTAGTGCCTTGCAGATCGTGGTCACTGGAGGCGTCCTCCCCTGCCGAAGTAGGAGATCTAGGTTGGTGGATGAAGTCTGCTCCGGTACGGCGAACTCCGTTCGGTTCCGTTACCGATTTTTCTCTTTTTTGTTCTCTTCTTTGGTGTCCCCTGTGTGGAATTTCTCCCTCTTTGTGGGGTTTCTATCACCCCTGTGTGGGTGTTTTTGGTTGTCTATCCGACTATTTGGAGCGATGAGTTTAGTTGGAATTGGGTGTAGTCTTTGGACTAAGTCCCCTCCTGTTTGGTTTCTTGATCCCTTGCTTAGGGATGGAGTTTCTGTTGGAAATAAGTGAATTGGAAATTGACTCCAAAATAAATCATTTAAGTTGGTTGTAATTTATTTGTCCTATGGTGGATAAATAAATATATTTGGAGTACTTGGGATTATTTGGTTTGCCGCTGAACCGGGCCGAGCATGGCAGCGGCCGGTTCATAAGATTCTAAGACTTAATATTTGGCTTATTTACCTTTTTGGTCCCCAAAGTATTAGCGAGTGGCCAATTTCGTCCCCAATCTAAACATTTGTCCAATTTCGTCCCCAACGTTTAAAATGTGTGTCAATTTGGTCCCCACCTCTAACGCCATCTCTCTTGTCCGTTAAAATAGAGGGCATCAGTGGAATTTCACCTCAAAACACTACAACAAATGAAAAAAAATCCAAAAAAAAAACACTACAGACCCAAACCCATTTTTACTCCCATTTCTGCTCTCCTCCTCTACTTACCCGCCGCCGCTCCTCTCACCATCACCTCCACAACCACATCCATCACCACCACCACCAGCCGCGGCGCAGCCCACCTCCACCCTCTCGATCTATTACTCCCTACGACGGCGCCACCCCTTTCCCCTCATCGCCATCACTTATAACAAGAACACTACAGTCCCAAACCCAATACTGATCGCAATCAAATCCACTGCCAAAACCCAACTAACCATCAACAACGGCACAATCACCACCACTCCGCCGCCGCCGTCCATGGCCGAACCCGACTACGGCGACCCAAACTCCAACTTTCTCTCTCTGACAGCTCCCAACCAGTCACCCATGGTACATCTACTCCCCCTCTAACCCAAATAAAACCCACCTCCTCAAACCCATGGACTTACCCAATCCCTCTTCCATGCATACCAATTGTTGACGAACTGGTTTTTTTCTGGTCCGATAAGAAGTAGCTCGGAAATTCACTTTGACCAGTGGGTATTGTGCGTCTCATTGAGACGATCGCATCGGTGGATGTGCGATCTGTTTTCGTCACTGGAAAGCCTGTACGCGCTGTTTGAAGGGAGCGCGTGGCGGCGGAGTCGCTGGGTTTGTAACAGCCGGACAAGTGACAACCACTGCTTGCAACCACCGGCCCACAAAACCACTCGTTGCCACGAGCCGGTAACACAAACAGCCAAACTGCCTCCCCGTCGCTCCAGGCGTTCACTGACTTCATCTCCCTTGAAACCCCAAAGTTCTGCTCCAAGATCTTGAAAGTAAATATCTTGTACAATTTCTGGTAATTAGCCCTATATGTATGTCTATGGAACGAGTATTTGATTTTTGATACTGCAGTACTGCACAGACCAAGACAAAAAGCTACTATCCAGTTGACATTTTTAGTTTTTTTTCCTTTTCATTTTGTTGTAGTGTTTGGAGTGAAATACCACTAATGCCCTCAATTTTAACGGACAAGAGGGATGGCGTTAGGGGCGGGGACCAAATTGACACACATTTTAAACATTGGGGACGAAATTGGACAAATGTTTAGATTGGGGACGAAATTGGCCATTCGCTAATACTTTGGGGACCAAAAAGGTAAATAAGCCCTTAATATTTGGAGGGAATTTGTTCTAATTATTTTAATTAGTTACTTACTTGAAGTCTTTTGAATTGAATTTTGTGTTGGTTTATAGAACAACATGTGGCAATCTAAATCAATGGGTGCCAATGTTTCCTTTACTTTAGCAACATGAAGTGTCTTTTCATTTTGTAACGTGGAAATGGAAGTGTTGGTTCGGCCAAGATTAATTCGAACAGTGGTGTCTCTTTGGCTGAGATCACTTCGAACAGTTGCGTCTTTTCCTAACACCATTCTGAACAGTCACCGTTCCTTTTCGTTGGGGTGCCTACTTTTCTATAAATAGGACCCATCTCCTCCCATTTGAAACACGAAAATTCCTACGCTTATAACATACATATTCTGAGAGAGTTCTGGACAGTTTCCCGGTTCGCCCATTGAACAGAGTGTAGTGCTACTTCCGTTCTTTGAAAATCGGGTAGTCCTGGGAGGCAGACGTCCGCGGTTTCCATTAGCACCGTAGTGGAGGACGAATTTGCTTTAAGGACAGAGTTTTACTCGCCTCGATTAATCCATCCATTGCCAATTTCCGGACGCCTGAAATTGGCTAAGTACGTTTCGCATTCCTTTACTAATTTCGTTGCGTTTCTGTTTTAATTTTCCAGTAATTTAGAAGTTTGTGGTTAACATTCTTAAAGCAAATTCTTCGTGTTCTTAGTTTTCTGGAATACGGGTTTCATTTACTGGAAAGTTGGTGGTTTTGTCTACTCTGTTAATTTTATCATTCGGTCCCCAACTTTGTTACGGGATTATCCAGTGAGATATATGTTAGTTTGCTTTCTAGTTAAGGCAAAATCCATTTTTTTTAATCTACTGTTGTCTGGAATTCCTTCTCAGTTTTGTAGAAAACATAGGAAAAACAATTTTTTTTAGAAGAAATCTTTTGTATACCTACTGATTTTGATTAACTTGGTATAATTCTGGAATGTTCGACCGATTAAATATCTTTGCACTTCAGTGGGAATTGATTGAGATTTTTGTCTTTAGTATAACAAAAAATTTTCCAATCTGTTCCGGTAAACCTTTGTTGTATTTGGTTTAAAACTTTCAGATTTGTTCAAGTATTTATTACTGTGTCGATCGAGACTGTTTCGGTTTTATTTCTGGAGAATATTGCATATCGAGTACTGGAGTTGCGTTTCGGTTTGATCGTGTAATCTGGTAGTGAAACTTTGCATTTCTGTTTAATTCGGAATTAGTGTTAGTGATTTTTGGAATGCGTAAGGTTTCGAATTGGAATTCAATTGCTAATTAGTAAGCTTACAGTGATTGGAAGTCTAATACTGTCTTTCTATTTAGTTCTCAGAGAATCATTTTTTTTTTTTAAACTTGATTGGTTTTCGTCTTATGCTCTACTGTAATTCTGTTATAGTTTAGGGTGAATTGTTAACAGGTTACGTAGTGGGTTTTATAACATAGGGGCATTAATTTGGTCATTAATTAATACTAAAGTAGAGTATTACATGGTCTCGGGTATAATTAGTGGGTCCTTATTCTTTATGTGATACAAGTTTAAGGGAAAATTCTTTTCTACACCCATTGTCAGTAATTCTTGTATGCTCTATTAATTGTATATTGTCGATACTTGGTTTGCAAAAGTTTATTTTGTACTCTCTGGTGTAGTGTTAACTTTTGCATAATTTGTATTATACTCTGTTCGAGTTTGAACAGTTTATTTTCGGTTGTATTATTTAATTGATTGGTTTCATTTGTGTCGATCTTCTGTTTATGTTAACAGAAATGACTACCGAAATCCCTAAGAATGGTGAGGTTCTCAAAACTGGAGATGGGTCTTCAGTGGTTTCCATTGCTTCCTCTTCCATCGCTGCTGCTGCTCCGGTGGCGGCACTGTTGCCGGTGAATCATTCCGAGAAGCCGGAAAAGTTCAATGGGACAGAGTTTCGTAGGTGGCAGCAGAAAATGCTTTTCTACCTGACGACTCTCCGTTTGGCTAGGTTTTTGACAGAGGATCCTCCTACTGTGGCTGAAAATGAGACGAACACTCAAGTTCGTTTAGCTTATGATGATTGGAAGAACTCTGACTATCTGTGCAGAAACTACATTCTCAGTGGACTGGACAACGCGCTTTACAACGTGTACTGTTCGGTGAAATCTGCCAAGGAACTCTGGCTTACCTTGGAGAAAAAGTACATATCAGAAGATGCCGGACTGAAAAAGTTTGTTGTTGGCAGGTTCCTAGACTTTAAGATGGTTGATTCGAAATCTGTGATGAGGCAAGTTCAGGAACTCCAGGTTCTCCTTCATGAGATTCATACTGAAGGAATGGTGTTGAGTGAGTCTTTCCAAGTGGGTGCCGTCATTTGGAAATTGCCGCCTTCATGGAAGGCGTACAAGAAGCAACTCAAGCACAAGCGTAAGGACATGAACATGGAGGATCTGGTTGTACGTTTGAGAATGGAGGAGGATACTCTGAATATGGATAAGAAGGATCTGAATCCGTATGTGGCAAAGGCCAACATGATTGAACAAAGTGGAAAGCCTTATAAGGGGAAGCAGAACAACAAAAGGAAGGGCAAAGGTATTGACCTCGGTCCGCGTGGTGGTGTGGCTAAAAAGGCCAAGTATGATGGAAAGCCTAGGTTTGCTGGAAAATGCTTTGTGTGTGACAAGCAAGGTCATAAGGCTGCTTATTGCCAAAGCCGGCGAGGTAATCAGAACAAGGAACCAGCACAGGCAAATATGACTGAGATGGAGTTGGAGGCTCTCTCAGATGGGGTTGACGAGATATTGAACCTGTCGACCTGAATAAGTGTGAGGTGTATGTAGGTAGAAGCTACATATTTAATGTATTATTTTCCACATTGATGTACTGACTTAGGTTCCGGCCTCTCCGGGTTTATCTGTGAAATAAACACATCTTTTATTTATATCCCTGAGTTTTCTGATTTGTGGGATGGTAAGGTCTTGTGGACCTTTGTACAAAGTAATTACTTAAATTGTCTACCTTAATTCTACATAGATTCTGATCATAAATATGAAAGATGTTTGGAGTTTGGAATGGCATAGAACTCTTTGCTCAAAGTTGAAAGTAGCACAAAATCGCATCTTAAAATCTGTTCAACTAAGAGGTACGTAGTTGTAACTAATTTGTTACTTTTATTGGTAATGACTGGTTTGGACTATGATTCTGTTAAATTGAATCGAGTATATACTTTAGTAAATCATGGTAAGTTAACTGAAGTGCGCTGAGATTGGAGAAAATCTCATTTCCAATTTGTTGATTGCCCATGTTTCGGGTAAAGATGAATTAATGTCCTTCATGGAATTTTGAAATTGTGCAAGAGTTTGGCAATAATATTGACCTGTTGATAAAGATTTGCAACGGCCCATATGGACCGACGGTGGTATCTTTAATTAACTAGATTTTTTGGGTTCATCAAACAACTGGTCTGCTTTAGACAGATCAAAAGAGTATTGCCTAAAACTTGCTTGGTTTGACCAAGTGTATTTCGACTATTATTTTCGAAGCATTAATGCTTGATGCATTTTATCAAATTTCAGAGGACTTAAATCAGCAAATTAGTTTGACATTTTATGACTTGATATAAAATGTGGATATAGAGCCATGTCATTGGAAAGATATTAGATATTTCGTTCTAATATCTTGAGTATTCAGTTGCTCTTTGAACAACTACGCCCAAGAGATATAACTTTTTGTGCCATAAAGTGTATCCCCTGCGTCTGTACGGATACATAGTATGCATGTTGAAAATAGCTCTAAATCTTTTGAATTTGAGTAAAGAGTTACTTGATATATTGGGTGAGTTACTCAATGTGGGGGTTGTTTCTTACTGAGAAAGTTTAGACATCGTTTGAGTCACGTCATAAACTTGGGAAATTATTTGATGAATTTTGATTTAATTTCAGAATTGTGGGGGGGAGCAATATTTATAATTTCCACAAAGTAAAATATATGTTGCATTATTGGAGATGTCCTAAAATACTTGAAGTATAAAGTATTGTGATATGTATATCCAATTTAATGTTTTGGAATCAAAAGGTGGATTCAATATTAGAATTGGAGTGCAACGTTAATTTTGAAATTCTCTACGTGCATAGCAAAGTCTACAATGGAGTCTGATCAACCCATTGCGTTAGGAAAAGCTAGTACGCAGAGTGGCCACAAGCCATTCTTAGAGGATGCTCCATATGGTTCGATTATATGCCAAGAGTTGAAATGTGATGGCCATCAATAGTTGAAAGGCATAGAGGACCTTCTAATACGGCTTGTCTCAATATTTATGTTGTAGACAACTCGCCGTTAAACATTTGTTCTTACTTGAGATTGAAACGTCAAAAAGAATTATTTACGGATCCGTTAAACATGAGTTTTGACTAGAGAACAAATGCTCATCGAGGGAAATGAGATTAAAGCCTACAAATTAAAAGCTCTCTATGACGGCAACCCAACCTAGCTGACTGGAGATCCCAAGATCTAGGTTCAACGGGACAACCGAGTTATATGAGACTTAGGAGTATCACTAAGGAGATATCTCTCCAACTCATTTCTATGGTGAAACAGTGATGCCTGCAGCGTATATGAAGGTTAGGCAAATGTTTTTAATGGTTCTTAAACTTTGGACATCCATGTGGGGTATCCGAGTCGGGTATAGCAGGGTACTCGTATTAAGAATCACCTATGTGAATGTAGAAGGGGCCGCTTCTATGAGAATGTCTCGGGCAGAATTCTCTACAAACATTCATGAAGACCAGGCGTGTTCCAGGGCCATAATGGGCACAACCGTAAGAACCAAACTGTGTTTGGAAAGATTCTGGGTGGTGACTATTGACTCGGCTTACACAAATGGCTAAACAGTTCAAGACATCATGTTCACTGGTTAGCTAGTAAGTCCGATAGTTATTCACAAGGATAGGTTCAAAGCCAGAAGCTACCTAGCCCTATGCAGAAAATTTCCTACTGTAACTCTCAGGATTTTTGCATTGCATTGATTATCCTGCCAATTTCATTCATGTGGGGGATTGTTGGAAATAAGTGAATTGGAAATTGACTCCAAAATAAATCATTTAAGTTGGTTGTAATTTATTTGTCCTATGGTGGATAAATAAATATATTTGGAGTACTTGGGATTATTTGGTTTGCCGCTGAACCGGGCCAAGCATGGCAGCGGCCGGTTCATAAGATTCTAAGACTTAATATTTGGAGGGAATTTGTTCTAATTATTTTAATTAGTTACTTACTTGAAGTCTTTTGAATTGAATTTTGTGTTGGTTTATAGAACAACATGTGGCAATCTAAATCAATGGGTGCCAATGTTTCCTTTACTTTAGCAACATGAAGTGTCTTTTCATTTTGTAACGTGGAAATGGAAGTGTTGGTTCGGCCAAGATTAATTCGAACAGTGGTGTCTCTTTGGCTGAGATCACTTCGAACAGTTGCGTCTTTTCCTAACACCATTCTGAACAGTCACCGTTCCTTTTCGTTGGGGTGCCTACTTTTCTATAAATAGGACCCATCTCCTCCCATTTGAAACACGAAAATTCCTACACTTATAACATACATATTCTGAGAGAGTTCTGGACAGTTTCCTGGTTCGCCCATTGAACAGAGTGTAGTGCTACTTCCGTTCTTTGAAAATCGGGTAGTCCTGGGAGGCAGACGCCCGCGGTTTCCATTAGCACCGTAGTGGAGGACGAATTTGCTTTAAGGACAGAGTTTTACTCGCCTCGATTAATCCATCCATTGCCAATTTCCGGACGCCTGAAATTGGCTAAGTACGTTTCGCATTCCTTTACTAATTTCGTTGCGTTTCTGTTTTAATTTTCCAGTAATTTAGAAGTTTGTGGTTAACAGTTTCCTCTTGCGGTAATGTTTATTGGATCTATAATATCATCTGTTATCGTATGGGCAATAATGATAATAATTTAGGGTCATTCCTTTACTTTTGGTATTTATCAGTTGAGGTGCGTAATTAACTTTATGTCATACAGGTCGTGCACTTTTTCTTAATTGATCATATGGAATGTTGTCATCAATAAAAAAGTGAGAGTTTTTAATAAATAAACATCTCATGCTCGGATGTACACTCCTCAATTTAAACTAACCTTAAATTACTTACATGGGAACAAAAACGTCCTTGGAGCTTAGCAATGAAATGATTCTTCACTCTCCAAAAAATAAAAATAAAAATAAATTTATAATAATCGAAAAGGAATTCATAACGTACATCAAGATAAAAGTCATAGTATTCATAAATTATGAATTGAAGGTTTGATGTTATGAAAAATTATATTCAAACGGGTGTACATATATTGCACACAGTCATATCCAAATGTGGGGTTGATATTATAGCTTAAAATTTGCTAATTTGTTGAAAAATTCAGATGGATATATTACCGTTATTTCTCCCTGTCCGTGCTTAATCGTGTGGGTGAGAAATCGGGATGGGGTTGATCTTTAGATGTAGATGCTCTCCTTTTATGGAGCTCATAAATGGTGTACGTACTCCCCTTTTATGGAGGAGTAATGCTATATGTACCGACTGAGGGGAGAGAAAACGTACTTAAAAAAAAAATCGATGGGGCCTTCGCGGGAATCAACGGCATCCGAGGTGTGTAGGGTGCTTGATCCGAGCACCCTTATTTCGTGTATATACACGTACATACAAATATACACGAAAAATGGGTGCGTGCTCGGATCAAGCACCCTACACACCTCGGATGCCGTTTATTCCCACGAGAGCCCCATCGGTTTTTTTTTTATAGAATTTTTGGACGGCTCGGATCGGTTGTCCGGTGGCCGGAGACGGCCCACAGGCGGCCGTCGGTACAATTTCCCTCCCCCGGTCAGTTCTCATATCATTTTCGTTTATGGAGCTCATAAATGGTGTACGTAATCCCCTTGCATTGCATCTTAGATGAACGTGTACATACTCCCCTTTTATGAACTTTCGAGCTTTTGTTCTCAACTTTTTACAAGTTGTGTGCAAGCAAAAAAAAAGGAGATAGCGAACAGAGGAGGGAATTTTGTATGAAGCCATGTGCAACTTGTTTAGCATTTTTGAAGTTTAGGTGCTTTCGGTAGTGAATAAGTTTTAACTCATTATCCATATCTCCAATCATTATTATCATTTCTCTCTCTATCTCTCTTCACTCGTTACTTCAAAAATCAAACTAAAAAATTCTCAAAAATTCATCCAAACACAGCATAAAGGGGGTGTTTCCGGTAGTGAAAAATTTGTAGATTTTTATTTGTGGTTGAGAAGTTGTTAGGTGTTTCCAGTAGTGAATAAGTTGTTGAAAAATATCAAGTTGTTGATGGGTTTGTGAGTAGAGTTACTGTAGCAAAAAAAAATTTTGTTGACAACTTTTTTGTTAGTGGAAATGAAATAGTAAAATGCTGAAACTTTTTTGTTAGTAGAAACAAGATGGTAAAATGCGTTAAGTTTTTAGTGTTTTTTGTTAGTGGAAACACAAGTTATTGTAGATAAGTATTTAGTTAGTATGAAAAAAAGCTAATTTCAAAATTTGTTTATTAATGTCAATGAGATGATAAGATGAAAAAATGAAAAAAAACTTAGTGGAAATTGCACCTAAGAGCATGCATCTCCAACAACCTCGTCTAACCTGATTTCTCGCTCAAATACCTAGCCGAAACCCTCAAATCGCAGAACCATCAGCCTTACCTAAGGCTCATTACTCTGAGGGGTGACTACAATAACTCGCCCCATCAAGCGAGCTACTATAGCTACCACTGGACCAATTCAATCTACGATTTCTTCTCTCTGATCGCTGTCGCCATGGCGTGGGTTTCTCAAAGGGTTTAGATCGGCGTTCGAGAAAGGTAGGGAGCGGTGCGTACGTAGACCTTTCATGGGCCGCCGGAGTGTCGGAGAGAGGGAGGGGCGTTCACCCTCATGCCGGAGGGCCATCCCGGAGCTCCTCCGGTGTGGTCTTTTAGTCGTGCCTTCTTGTGCAGGTCAGCCAAAGGGCTAGGCGGTCGAACCATCCATCCTAACCAGAGGCTCAAAGGAAGTGATCTAGTCATTTCGGGACCCCACATATTCACTCTTTAGTCAATACGTACAGTAGGGTTAAGGATGCATGATTATTAATATATCTTCTATAATCTCCTCTAAGCAGCCATATTTCTCCTGGATCCCAAGGAAGTTTATCAACAGATTTCTACTAATTAAAAGGCTTTGCTTCAATAAGTCTTACTTGATATACTACTAATTAAAAGGCCTTGCTTCAATAAGTCTTACTTGATATACTTTCTTTTCCTCGCAAATAAAGAAAGTTCTGAGAAGTTGTATATTAGGACTTTCGCTGCTTTTGAATTCCTTTGCAATATAATCTCCTCTAAGTGCATGCATGCTTATTACTATGTACATTCGGAGTCTCTTTTTTTTTTTACTAATCCTATGTCATATTACCCCTTCATGTGGCAAAATTGGAAATTTTGTGGAGCACTCCCCAGTAGTGCACCTTGCAGGACAGATTTGGACCGTCCATTTCGGCAATCAATGGTTCAGATATATTTGTCCGGTCCGCAAAATGAAAACTCAAAAATAATGCACTTCTTTCAAGAAAAAATTCAAACTTTTTTTCATATATTAAAAGAACTCATCGATATCTTGTGAATTTGAAAAAAATTTGAATTCTTCTTACAAAAATTGTATTATTTTTACGTCTCCATTTTGCGGATCGGACAAACATTATGGGACGTAGGGAGTAACAAACATATTTGAACCATTGATTGCCAAGATGGACAGTCCGGATCTGCCCTGCATGATGCACTAAAGGGAGTGCCCTGCAGAATCCTCGAACGAATAACTGAAAGAAGAATGTTGTGAATCAGCAAAAGTAGAGAGAAAATTAAAAATGAAAGCTAATGGAATAAGGGTGAAAATTACTACCCATAAACAAAGCGTAATCTTATATAAATGCCATAAATATAAGGGAATACATCACCCTCTCTGATGAACACAAATACTATACTCATAAAGAGTTTCCAATAGTATTAGCTGAGATCAGATCACATACACACAACTGTTGGGGTGAAGACAAACATTCAGCAATTGGGATTTTGATCAGAGGGTTTTCGAGCGCTAGGCCTTTTTGGGTGTAGCGCTACCGCGTGGTCTAGCGCTATAGCCATTTTGCTATAGCGCTACCGAGAGCCTTCGGGCCTTAAATTGTATTTAGGGTTTTGTGCGCGGCTGCGCGTGTTGAGGATTATTGTAATCACTTTTTCTGAGCGTGAAAAAGAGAGAGGCGAGAGAAAACACATCTCAGAGAGATTGTGAGAAGACTTGTACTTTTGGATTGATTTCATAGTGGACTGGTGTGGCTCCCGTGATTTTTTCCTCACGTTGAGGTTTTTCCACGTATATCTTGTGTCTCGTTTTCTTTCCAGTTTTCATTACGCACGTATTTGTTTGCTTTATTCTGTGATCCATTGTTCCAAGATCCGTAGGGGCGTTGTAGGATTGCGTAAAATCCGTAACAACTGGTATCAGAGCCGCAGTTGCGGTAGGTTTTGTTCGACAGGTTAGGGTTTAATCTCGTTCGGGCAGGCCAGAGTTCAGTGGGAGCTATGGGTTCTGAAGAAGGCAAGCAGAGGATGGAGAAGTTTGACGGGTCAGACTTCGCGTTCTGGAAAACGCAGATAGAGGACTATCTGTATCAGAAGGATCTTTACCGGCCGCTGCTGGGTAAAGAAAAGGGGAAGAAGAAAGATGAGAGCAACGAGGATTGGGACGTCCTGGACAGGAAGGCGTTAGGGGTTGTTCGCTTGTCCCTTTCAAAGTCAGTCACCCACAACATCTTGAAGGAGAAAACGACGGAGGGTCTTGTGGGAGCGCTGAAAAAGACGTACGAGCAACCGTCTGCTGCGAATAAGGTACATCTCATGAAAAAACTTTTCAATCTGTCTATGGCTGAAGGGGTTTCCTTTATGTCACTCTCAGTGAGTTCAATACGATAGTTGATCAACTTATGTCTATCGAAATCAAGTTTGATGATGAGGTTCAAGCCTTGTTAATACTGTCTCAGTTGCCAGAGAGCTGGCAGGGTACTGTTACTGCAGTCAGTAATTCGGCAGGGAAAGAAAAGTTGAAACTGAGTGAAGTTGTTAGTTTGATTCTGACTGAGGAGGTCAGAAGGGGTTCGATCGATGGTTCAGGTAGTTCAGGTTCAGCTCTAAGTTTTGAGCAGAGGGGCAGAAGCCAAACCAAGGGTGGTCAGAATCAGAACAGGAACAGGTCGAAATCGAAGGGCAAGGGCAAGGGAAATAAAGATAGATCTCAGGTTCGGCCCATTAAAGGTGAATGTTGGAATTGTGGTTAGACAGGCCATATGTCACAAACTTGCAAAGCACCGAAAAAGAATAACGGTGGGCAGGAGGCTCACGTTGTGCACGATGCACTTATTCTTTCCATGAACAGCGACACTGAATCTTGGGTGATTGATTCGGGTGCCTCATTCCACGCCACTGCTAACAGGGAGGTTCTGCAGAACTATGTAGCAGGGGACTTTGGGAAAGTATACTTGGGGGACGACGAGCCTTGCAGTATTGTGGGAAAAGGGGATGTTCAGATTGCAACGCATGGGTTCAAATGGTGTCTGAAAGATGTCAGGCACGTTCCGAAGTTGAAGAGGAATCTTATTTCGGTTGGACAGCTTGCAGCAGCAGGTTATACATCGACATTCACAGGGGACATGTGGAAAGTCTCCAATGGTACCATGGTGACGGCTAAAGGCAAGAAAGTTGGTACACTTTACTTGACTTCACATGGTAGCGACATACTTGCAGTTATAGACAGCAAGGAGAGTTCAAATCTGTAGCACTATAGATTGGGGCATATGAGTGAGAAGGGAATGAAGGTTATGCAGTCAAAAGGGAAGCTACCGGGTTTAGGGTCAGTGGATATTGACATGTGTGAAGATTGTATCTTCGGGAAACAGAAACGGGTTAGCTTTCAGAAAGGCGGCAGGCCTCCCAGGGCTCAGAAGCTAGAGCTTGTCCATACAGATGTGTGGGGTCCAGCTACAGTGTCTTCTCTTGGCGGTTCTTATTACTATGTTACCTTTGTCGACGATCACTCGAGGAAGGTATGGGTTTACTTCATGAAGCACAAGTCAGAGGTCTTTGAAGTCTTCAAGAAGTGGAAGGCCATGGTTGAGAATGAAACAGATTTGAAAGTAAAAAGGTTGAGGTCCGACAACAGCGGAGAATATGAATTGGGGGAGTTCAAGAAAGCCTGCGCTCTATCCGGGATTCGTTTAGAGAGGACACCTCCAGGTACTCCGCAGCACAATGGCATTGCAGAAAGGATGAACAGGACTTTGACTGAGCGTGCTAGGAGCATGCGGTTACACGCAGGGTTGCCCAAGATGTTTTGGGCAGATGCAGTCAGCACAGCAGCACATTTGATCAATCTTGGGCCATCAGTTCCGTTGAATTTTGGCATACCAGAGGAGGTTTGGAGTGGTAAAGAGGTAAATCTCTCACACTTACGTGTTTTCGGTTGTGTTTCCTATGTGCATATTAGCGACAAAGATAGGGATAAACTTGATGCTAAGTCACAGAAGTGCACCTTTATTGGGTACGACGGAGATGAGTTTGGTTATCGTTTTTGGGATAACAAGAACCGGAAGATAATCAGAAGTAGAGATGTTGTGTTTGATGAGAAGATGATGTACAAAGACAGGGACAGCAAACTGAGCAGTGGGATCGGAGTACCACTTCGGATGGAGATACATCCGAGTACTTTGGGTTGGAGGATCTTCCAGGTGACAGGGGGGTTGAACAGGGGTCTGGTCAGGCAGAGGAAAGAGTTTTAGATGAGACAGTTTCAGAGGGGACAGTTTCAGATGAGGCAGCTCCAGAGACAGGGACTAGTTCAGCGGTTAGAGAGTTGAGGAGGACAACCAGAGTACACAAGCCGAATCCGAAATATATTTCTTCGCTTGATTACTTGCTTTTGACGGACAGTGGAGAACCAGAGTGCTATGATGAGGCTATGCAGGTTTCTGAGTCAGCAAAGTGGAAGACTGCGATGCAGGAAGAGATGGATTCTCTTCATTCCAACGGTACTTGGCAGTTAGCTCAGCTTCCCGCAGGAAAGAAAGCCTTGCAGAACAAATGGGTTTTTCGGCTTAAGCAGGAGAGTGATGGCAAGAAAAGGTACAAGGCAAGATTGGTTGTAAAGGGCTTCCAACAGAAGGAGGGGATTGATTATACAGAGATATTTTCACCCGTTGTGAAGATGGCCACTATCAGAGTGGTGCTGAGTATGGTTGCTGCTGAAAATCTCTACCTTGAGCAGTTAGATGTTAAAACTGCTTTTCTTCACGGGGACTTGGATGAAGAAATCTACATGAAGCAGCCTGTTGGCTTCATTGTGAAAGACAAGGAAGAAATGGTGTGCAGGCTCAGGAAGAGTCTGTATGGTTTGAAACAGGCTCCCAAACAGTGGTACAGAAAGTTTGATGGTTTCATGCAGCGCAGTGGCTACACAAGGTGCAATGGGGATCACTGTTGTTACTTCAAGAGGTTTGAGTCTAGCTACATCATTTTATTGCTCTATGTAGATGATATGCTTGTAGCAGGTTCCTGTGTTAGGGAGATCAACAAATTGAAGCAGCAGCAACAAAGTTTGCTATGAAAGATCTAGGTGCAGCTAAGCAGATACTTGGGATGAGAATCAGCAGAGATAAGGCTCAGGGAACCTTACGGTTGAGTCAAGCTGAGTATATTGAGCGTGTTCTGGAGAGGTTCAATATGCAGGGTGCTAAGGCAGTTGGCACACCCTTGGGAAGTCATTTCAAACTTTCTCAGGGGCAATCACCCAAGACAGATGCAGAAAGAGAGTACATGGCCAAGGTTCCGTATACCTCGGCCGTGGGTAGCCTGATGTATGCGATGGTGAACACGAGACCAGACATTGCCCATGCAGTGGGAGTTGTGAGCAGGTTTGCTAGCAATCCGGGGAAACAGCATTGGGAAGCAGTAAAGTGGATTATGCGATACTTGAGAGGTACCACTAATTTGCCACTTTGTTTTGGGAGAGGGAAATTGACAGTGCAGGGATATGTGGATGCTGACTTTGCCGGTGATCATGATACGCGACGAAGTACCACAGGATATATCTATACTATGGGTTCAACAGCGGTGAGCTGGGTCTCACGTCTGCAGAAATTAGTGACATTATCTACTACAGAAGCTGAGTATGTGGCCGTGACTGAGGCTGCAAAGGAGATGGTTTGGATGAAGGGCTTCTTGGAGGAGCTGGGTTTGAAGCAAGAGAACTGCGTTCTTTTCAGTGACAGCCAGAGTGCTATACACCTTGCCAAAAATCCAGTATTCCATGCCAGGACGAAGCACATTGATTTGAGGTATCATTTTATTCGCTCGCTTTTGGAAGATGGGGATTTGTTGCTAGAGAAGATTTTGGGGGAACGAAATCCGGCAGATATGTTGACCAAGTCTGTTACTGTTCAGAAACTGAAGTTGTGTTCGACTTCAGTTGGCCTTCATGCTTGAAGAGATGTTGGGCCTGGAGCCACACCAAGAGGGGTCAGATGACTACGTCCATGATTGATTGTGATTATTTGGGTTTGCATTTGTTTGTTTGCGGATGCTTCAGGTTATCTTCAAGTGGGAGATTGTTGGGTGAAGACAAACATTCAGCAATTGGGATTTTGATCAGAGGGTTTTCGAGCGCTAGGCCTTTTTGGGTGTAGCGCTACCGAGAGCCTTCGGGCCTTAAATTGTATTTAGGGTTTTGTGCGCGGCTGCGCGTGTTGAGGATTATTGTAATCACTTTTTCTGAGCGTGAAAAAGAGAGAGGCGAGAGAAAACACATCTCAGAGAGATTGTGAGAAGACTTGTACTTTTGGATTGATTTCATAGTGGACTGGTGTGGCTCCCGTGGTTTTTTCCTCACGTTGAGGTTTTTCCACGTATATCTTGTGTCTCGTTTTCTTTCCAGTTTTCATTACGCACGTATTTGTTTGCTTTATTCTGTGATCCATTGTTCCAAGATCCGTAGGGGCGTTGTAGGATTGCGTAAAATCCGTAACAACAACAACAACAAAACACAACATAGAGTGGATAAAACAGCGGATAAAATGAACAGCAGACTAATTTATTGGGTTCAACTCTCAAAATTCCCCCATAAACAAAGCGTAATCTTATATAAATGCCATAAATATAAGGGAATACATCACCCTCTCTGATGAACACAAATACTATACTCATAAAGATTTTCCAATAGTATTAGCTGAGATCAGATCACATACACACAACAACAACAAAAAAACACAACATAGAGTGGATAAAACAGGGGAGAAAATGAACGGCAGACTAATTTATTGGGTTCAACTCTTCTCCTTCAACTCTCATAGTTCCCCCATATTTTCACTTTGTGAGTAGTCGGAAAATGAACAGCACCCGCACTTCTTTACAGTGGGAGAAGGGCTCCCCTGTTGGAAGAGGCAGGAGCTACAAACCACCGCCAGTTTATGGAATGTATTACTCGAAAAAGATCAGCAACCATTCTCTGATGGATCCAACTCCAAAACACGTAAATTGCGGAGCACAACATCTCCCTGTTCGAAAACAGGATGTAGAGAAAATAAAGAGCAAGAGAAACAGAGTTATGGAAAAGAACAGAGGCCAGTGATACAGAGAGGATTGAACCAAACAACCCCAATATTCCACCTTGACCCACTTGTGTGAAGCTTGGTTCGACCTCATATGCAATGCAATACAAGAGCAAACTGAAAAGTGCAACCCACATCGTTTTGGGGTGTGTTTGGAAAGGAGAAATAGTACCGGCGCTCTGATACTGCAGTTGAAGGAAGTTAAAGAGGGCCGTAATCAGGAAGGAGAAAATGGTGTGCCGGCCGGGAGTGGGCGCGGGAGTTTGTTGCAAGACGTAATTGTATGATCTTATGTTTACGAACGCCACATTGATCCTTCCATTGAAAGTCCTACTTGTGCGTGGTCTGAACATAATTAGAAAGTACGTTGTTCAGGCTCTATGAAGAAAGATGGATGGGAATGAGAGGGAAGTGAAGAAAACATAACTGAAATGGGGTTGTTTGTGCCTCCTTTTTATGAGTTTGGATGGTGGAAAACTTCTCGGTGGAAATTCTACTGCATCTTCTTGTTGGCGTGCGGGTCCCTTTACTATGCTTTCCTATCTATGCCCGTATCTTTCTATTTTCTAAGTACAATTTTGTTCATCCTTCTTAAAAGATGGTGAACATTATCCTCTCTTATTGGTTGAAATGGTGTGGATCCTGCCACAAAGTAATATCATGCTTATTATGCAATACACTTTTTGATAAATATGACATCATTTTGTGGTAAAATTCATGTCATTTCAATCCATAGAAAAAAGAGTAATATTCCCCCTCCACGAATATAACTCGACTCCTATTTTCTCCATTTGGGTCCTTTCCTACATAACCACATAGGTCCTTTTCGGCAAAAGACTTTTGTTTTTAGAAAACTTTGTCGGTTTCTTGAACTAGGGCCTACTTTTGTCCTTTCCTATCTGTCGGTTTCTTGAACTAGTGCCAACTTTCGGAGTGCAATCCATAACCGGAGTCGTCACTTCTGATCAAAAAAAAAAAACCGGAGTCGTCACCCATCCAGTGTATTTCCTCTAGTGACCAATCTACTGTCCAGTTTGTAATTTGTGGGCTCATTTTGGACCCACTTTGATAATCGGAATCGTTCATCATGTAAAACTCATCAAGATTTGATTTGACTGATTTGTATTGATACCTGATCAGAACATATAAACTTCCTACTAATTCAAATAAATGTGTTTCGAACAGCTGTCAATAAAAAACTGATGGACGTGATTTTTAGTGTGGGGGCTTGTCTCGACGAGTTCTACATGATGAACGGTTTCGATTATCGAAGTAGGCCCGAAAAGGCCCACAAAATGCAAACTGAACAATTGACTGGAGGTAAAAAAAACTGGAGGAGAGGCGACTCCTCAGAAACCATCCAAGATCAAAACCTCAGTATAGTTTGCATGACTTTAGTCCCCTCAAATTGAAAGTAAAATTAAACGAAAGAGTTCGGCAAAGTGAAAATGAGAAAAGTAAGTTGTATATTCAAATTTGACGGAGGCAAACATTCCAAATTTTGAGCCACTGAAGGATTTGTCCAATTGTTAACTTCAAATCTCCGAAATTAGTCAATGTGAGTGCAAATTGACACGGCAACATCCATCCAATTATTAAAATATGACATGATTTTGGAATCTAGGTGTTAAGACAATAGTGATCAGTAGAAATTTGTATCGGTTCTGAGGGAGGGTTTTAGCGTGATGAGTTGCAAGGAGTATAAATAAAAAGATAATACTCCTAAGTGAAGAGAAACTTATTAAAAATCGTGCACAGAGGGAGGAAGAAATATTTTGAGACCCAAGAGAACAAACCCTAGTTTTTTATTTTTCCTAGGCCGGAATTCGGCATTCCTGAAATGTCTTCCTTATTATTGATGGATAAATAACTTCTTCTTTTTTTTAATGAGGGGGTCTATTTTCAAATTCCCACACTGTGACTGTCCTAGAAAATTTATCTAGAAAACTTTTTTGAAGTTAAATACAACGGTTGAGATTCGCCTAGTGATATGATTTTCAAAGTTGAGGAATCGTGAAACCTGTTGTGAACATATAACTTAATTGAATCGTTATAGATATTTGATTTAACTTTCATTAATTTTTTTCTGATTTTTAGTTTTAAAAATCTAATTTTACTAAACTAAGTTCGTTTACTGCACTAGATTGACGGTAATTTGCTGAGAACAAACAAATAGTATTTTGACTGGTTTCTTTTACCGTTTTTGGCTTAAAAATTGCTAAAACTTTACCTTCAATTATTGATCTTTCAAAAACTTTACGTAACATGTCAGAAGTGAAACTTAGTGCTAATTGTACACTTATCGTAATGTGCCATTTTTCGACAATCTGGTCATGACTTTGCTAATTACTATTGTTGAAAAGGGTATTGTTGATGAAGTGGTGGCCTATGCATGCTAGCAACTGGAGAAATTTCCCTCTTAACTGTAGATTATAAACAGGTGGGGCCTGAGTGGTGGATTCCTCGTATGAGGCTTTTCTTTGTTTGTCATGTGTAACTGAGAGAATGCTGTTGGGTGTTGACCGGCCGGTTGTGTTGTTTTGTATGTTTAGCTTTGGAATTCAAGGCTAATCCCCTTGTTCACTTTTGGGCTTGGTCCTTAATAAAGGATCGCGTTCCCAAGGGAAGGAAAAATCCATTTGAATAAGCTAAAGTAAAATTATCAAGATTTTGAAACCAAAACACTCAGAAGGATGAAGCTTTGAGTCCCGTGGCTCGTCGCCATCTTTGTTCCTCAAAGGGGGATTAATCTCGGATAGGTACGAAGATGTATGATCAACGATGTGTTCCCCTGTTATGGAGCTGAATGGTGTGAAAGTAATCAAATCACTTGGGAAATTCCCTTCGCTTCTTCTGAAGGGTTTTAAAGGGTCCAAGAGAGGTCATTAACTTTGGCGGGTTTGAGGGCCAGGAGGGTTTTGGCTAATCATTTGATTTTGAACTAGGGATTAGCATTGGTTTATGGTTGTTTACAACTTGTGTGGAATCACATAGACAAGGAGATAGCAAACAAAGGAGGGGATTTTTGTAGGAATCCATCGAAAAGGGAGGGAGCCATGTGCAACAAGTTCACAATTAACATCCTAAAATGTTTTCGATAACCGGGTGTCTGGGCCAGCATGCGCACATCTCGACTAATTCTGAGACCTTAAAATTAACGACTGGAAAACCCTCAAATGGCTCTTAGGTATTCCAAATCCCACATATGTACTCGCAATCAACAGTACCACACAAGATCATAAGAGAGTTGCTAAAAAAAATCTTTCAACTTTGCTCTTAACAAAATCTCGTAAGAAAAAAAACACAATATCAATATTACCAACAACCCTCATAATTATGACTTTTCCTATGGTACTCATTCATATAGTCCGTTTCATATGAGGTGGTCCTCATTTTAGTTAAAATGCGGATCTTCCCATTTCTCCCATTTCTGGATCACATTTTGATGATCCGAGCCGCTCAATGTGATCAAAATGTGATTTGAAGCAAGATTCTGAATACCCTACCGACAAGAGTACCGGTTTTCTTACTAGTACGGTACGTACTGGTACCAGTGAGATACCGGGTACTGTTTCAGATTGATCGCTATTAGTGTTATTTTCCTACCTAAAAGAATTTACAGTATAATATACACTTTTTAAAACAAAAAAAATAAAAAATATTCCGGTATTTGCCCGGTACCGTCCGGTATTGACCGGTATTGTCTTGTACTTGAAGAAAAAAATAAATTTAAAAGTAGTCTGGTACTATCTGGTATTGGCCAGTACTGACCGGTATCTTCGGTACCGTCCGGTATTGGCCGGTACTTACCGGTATTTGAGCCGGAACGAAATTAGAGGTGTAGGGTACCGGATATAGACAATACCGGTCCGTACCAGCCGGTACGGTACAAGATTCATAACCTTGATTTGAAGGGTACCGGCCGCGAGAAATCAGCAAAAAAAAATGACCGGGAAGGGCTTGATCCGAATAGTTTTTTATTGAACGGTTCAATAAAAAACTGCTCAAATCAAACCCTTTCCGGTCATTTTTTTTTGCGATTTCACGCGGGTACCCTTAAAATCACGTTTTAAACACATTGAGCGGCTTGGATTATCGAAATTCAATTGAAAAATAGGAGTCCTCATTTTAAAAGGTCCTCATTTGAACTTTCCGCTCATTTGTAAGTACACAAAAGTTAGTGCTAATATTTACCCCAAAATTTGAAAGTAGAATTTTCCTAAATAAGGGGTTCTCAAATCAAGCCTATGTACAACTAGCAATGCTATGAATATGATTTTAAAACACAACACCGAGCATGAACATGTGCTCACCTATATAGAACAGTTGGGTCCGGAATGTTAGGATTCGGAGGTCATTCAACAACACAACGATATAAGGAAAAACTCCTTTAATATTATTTACGCAATAATACAAGATGAAAAAACCTCTTTAGGAGAGTCACAACTGGCTCTCCACACTGGCTCACCCACTCAACCTCACCCTCTCCCTCACATTATTTCAATCACGCCTTTCTGCTCTCATATACATCACTATATATAGGCAAGAAGAAAACCCTAATACGCGTAGGAAAATAAGGTAGAGAGTGATCATGTGCTTCGCACACACCACCCCACTTGAGTGGAATCCTAACACAGAATTATGTTCCTAGACTATTTGATATCTAGATGTGTGTGTATTAAGGTAATAATTTTGCACTCCACTTTCTTAAGATTGCATTTCAAAGTTTGTCCTTTAGTATTTAAAATTACCCACAAAAAGCATTAAGGCTCCGTTTGTTTGGCGTAAAATGTTTTTCTGGAAAATGTTTTACTTATTTTTTGGTATTTGGTTGTGCAAAAAATAGGAAAATATTTTACCATGTAAAACATTTTACTTCATGAATGGGTGAAAATATTTTCCGCTTGAAAAGGCCGTAAGTCATTTTCCAGAAAACTTCTTGTGTGGAACAACTATCAACCAAACACTGAAAAATAAAAACAAAACTTGTATTTTTGGAAAAATTATTTTACATGTCGAAAAATATTTTACTTTGAAACAAACGGAGCCTAAAAAACAAATTTGGAGTGCATTCACACAAAAAAAAAAATTCATTTTCGAACATATATATATATTACTCCATATAGTAAGGGTAAAATTGCCGAATCATACTACTGTAGGATTGAATCTTAACCCGTATTGTGGAAAGGATAAAAACTAATATTGGTACCGCGCTTAGGACCATGATTTAATTGAATCTTGAAATAATCTAAATCTTGAGGCATGAATAACTGCTAACAACATTTTAATGATGTTAGAGCATCAGCAGTGGAATAAGCAAATATGAATAATCAAAACATGCCACATCAGATTTTGATTATCCATTTAGAGGTTGCTAAAGTTAGCAATGTTAAATCCCACATTGGTTATTTTTTGCCCATAATCAAAACCAATGGGCCCTCCAAACTTTTTCCCTTCATTTCATGCATATTTTTTGAAAAAACGGTTTTTGAAGGGAAAAAACAATTTATGTTTGAAATAGTTCAAAAAAAATATATAGTTTTTCGAAACAAAAAACAGTTTTTCAAAAAACACACTTTGTTTACTTAAAAACTGTAAATACAATTTTGGAAATTTTGAAAGAATTGTATTTACACAAATAGTTTTGAAATTTTAAAAACTATAAATACAGTTTTTTAAAAACAGATTTCGTGTAAAAAATAGTTTTTTTGAAAAACACACTTTATTTACTTACAGTTTTTAAAAATTTTGAAAATTTTGTTTTCTGTAAAAAAAAAAAGTTTCTGAAAAAAAATCTGAAAGTTACAGTTTTTTAAAATTATTTTTTGAAAACATTGTTTTGAGAGAGAGAGAGAATGGAAGAGAGAGAAGATTTTTGTGTAATGTTGGTGTACTTGATTGAGAGATAAAATTTGGTTATTGACAAAACATTGCTAGCTTTGATTATTGAAGAGTCAATATTTGATGAGTTGTTAAGAGGTTGCTAGGTTTGGTTATTCCAATGTGAGCACTTTTTTTATCCAATATTGTTAACTTTAACAATTTTTTGTTTTGCTTATTCCGCTGTGGATGCTCTTATACTCCACCATTTGTTTAGTTTTGTGGACCCAAAACCCCTGTTTGTTTATAGATTATAGATATTAATCAGAAGATGGGATGACGGCAGGTGAAGTCTCATCAACAGGGTCAAGAGGGTTCAATTTGATTCCATTGTGGGATTTCCCTTTGTTTGGGGGGGGGGTGGGGGGTTTTGGGAGATTTTACCCACGTGAACATATGGGTTTTTGTTTTTCTTCACATATGGGTTTTTGTTTTTCTTCCTATGGAATCACACAATGGAATCAGCAACATCCCCTACAATTTTGTGGTCCCATATGTTAGCAATTTTTTATGATCACACCAATTCTTTATGTTGAGATAAGTTTAGGTTATGCCCACTTGAGTTGTGATTGTTACCAATAGGCTTTTTTGTACGGATAGTCCCCAAAGTATTTTTGAAATGTCAATTTGGTCCCCAATATAAAAATTGCGTCTATTACATTCCCAACGTTTACAATATGCGTTTAAATGGTCCCCTAAGCTAACTCCGTTACCTATTGCCGTCAAAGATGGGGGTATTTTTGGAATTTCCTCTTTAAACAACCCTCATCCCCACAAAACTTCATCTTCAACCTCAAAACCCTAACCCTATCTCTCTCTCCTCTAAACGACCTTGTCCACCCACACCAAATAATCATTACTACTACATTTAAATACTCCATGCTCCAATGGCAGTAAATATATTTGGAGGACTCATAATAGTACTGCCAAAAACAAGAATTTGGAGGAAAAAAGATGAAACGCATGAAACCCCTGGTTCCGATCAGACTGAAGAGCAGTTTTTAACAAGCAACAATTTTCTTTCTCTCTCTTTCCAACACCGGCTCACTGTTCTCCAACTCAAACGCCGCTGCCGCCACGTCATCGTCGTCGTCGTTTAATCCAAATCAGGAGCGCCTTCCTTGTCCGCCGTCGAGTTCTTCTCGATCAACCTCTTTCGGGACTTCGTTTTTTACTCGGATTCCTTGCAAACAGGCGTCGGCGGCTCCTAGATGCCAATCGTCTTCTTCTTCGTCGATGAGGTCGCCTCCTTGTTGGAGTTCTGGATCGGACCGGATGTCGTCGTTGAAATCCATCAACGGCTCACCGTCTTCGTCGACGTACCTGAAGATTATACCAAGTCGGTTGTGTTCTTTTTTTTAATCTGTACAGTAGTTGACAATTGCACACTGAAATTTGAAGTTTTTTTTTTAATTTGCACCGGTGTGAAGATTGAACGGAAAAGCGGGAATTTGGGTGGTTTGAAATACCCCCGTATTTGATGGCAATAGGTAACGGAGTTAGTTCAGGGGACCATTTAAACGCGCATTGTAAACGTTGAGGATGCAATAGACACGATTTGTATATTGGGGACCAAATTGACATTTCAAAAATACTTTGAGGACCATTCATACAAAAAAGCCGTTTCCAATATATGGTCAGGTGTTTGATATATTTCTATAGGAGCACAAGCTTTCTAGTTGTAGGGAATGGAGTTTCGCGTGGGGTGTTTACGTGTGAATATCCGTGAGCTGGAGAGGTGCGATTGGTCGATGATTAGCGATGGGAAGAAGAGAAGAAATCTTGTGGGGTGAGGGAAGGAGCAAGAGGTACATATAAGGAACAAAGGCAGTGTGTCCCTTTTGTTCTCCGCGGGGGTGTCTGACCTTTTCCGAACACGAATGGGTGAGGTCACCTTCTCTCTGGGGAAGAATGTTCTCCTTCCTCAGAATCAGTGCTCACGTCCTCTCTTTCCGGGAAAAGTCAGCTCTCTCAATCATTGGGAATGTCAGGGGTATTTATAGGGCACCTAGGCCTAAGTCAGGACCAAGATGACGCTCCAAACAAACCCCAACACGTGTCCCCTCTGTACCTCCAGGCCTTGGAGAAACTCGTCCTCCTGCGGAAGCTTTTCCATGGGAGAGCTCGAATTTCCGCGGCACTACCTCCATCACAAGCCACCATGCCACAAGAAATTCTCCAATTCCCGCAGGAGCAAGGTCGCGACTCGCGGCGATCGTGTTTTCCCCGCGGAGTCCCTTCCGGACCCTGCCTTTAGGCTCGGGTGGAACCTCGGGGGTCTTCAATATAGCTTCCTTGGACTTATTAGCATCCAGCAATCCGCGGGACCTTTCCACGGTCTCCTGTTGCTGAGGCCACTTCGGGGTACATTTTTCCGTGGGCACATTCTCCTATTTGAAAATATTGGGAACCCAGTAACTCGCGGGGCTTTATTGCAGTCTTACGTTGTTGAGTGCATTTCGGTCTTTCCGCGGGACAGCAGCGGGGGCCCGTGATAGTTTACTCTTCCGCGGACCACCTCCACAGGGGTCACCCTTCTATCATTTACACGCGTCATTTTCCCATTGGGTAGTCAACTATTCCTCCTCGAATGAAATTTTGACCAAGTCCTCCCTTCCGTGCTGGCCTCGTTGCCACGTGTCCTTGGGCAATCGGAGAGTCAAATAGTCTCCCTTGTAAGTTAATGATTTTAACCGCACCTACACTAGTCATGTTGTATGAAAGGTTCGGATCCTCTCTACTCCAAGTTTTTTACTGGACGGGACAGTTTAAATATGAACCATACATTGGTATAATCGATGGTTCGAATCTGTTTAGAAACTCTTACTTGAGCAAAATCTGAACCATTAATTGCTCAATAGACAGTTTAGATTTTGACTGTCACGTCCAGTTTATATTAAGGACGCGAAATGATCACATTCAAGATATGAATGTGCAGACTTTCTACAATCCTCTGTAAGCACAAACTATTTCCATCGGAATAATAGTAGCATTTTCTTCTACTTTCATCACTCACGATACCGGTAAAAACAAAAAACAAAAAGAGTACGTCCTCTAAAATAGGGAGAGTGAGTTTTATTTATCTTGAAAGTTTCACATTTTCCTTAAGCTAATTCTAATAAGAGGTCTTGTTTCCAAATGGAAGAAAATATTCACTTCTCCTACAGTTCTGATGAGTTGTTTGATAAGTTTATGAATTTCTTGACAATTTGAGTTGCATGCTCATTCTTAAAGTAAATTGGAGTATATTTTTGCACTTTTCTTTTTAGATTCACCCTCATTTTTTTTAAATAAAACCTCAAGATTGGGCAACTCCCAGGCCAACATAAAATAAAATAAACTTTGTAATTCAACAGGAAAAAAGAATTGAAAGCACAACAAAAAAAAATAGGGCAACCCCCCACTATAGCAGAAGTTGTTCTTTTCATTTTTCTTTTTTTTATGACTTAATTAACAATAAGAGGGCAATCAATTTTGGAAATCGGGTTTAGACGACCCAAATATGGAGTCAGCAGATTTCTCTCTCCACCTCTCCTGGGTCCTTTCCACTCTCCACTTGGGTCCTTTCCTGTCTAGATTTCTCTCTCTTCACCTTTCCTGGGTCATTTCCTGTCTAGATTTCTACTCTCCATACGTAGTATAGTGAGCCGGTAGATTTCTCTCTCCACCTTTCCTATCTATGCCGGTAGATTTCTCTCTCCGCTTGGGTCCTTTCCTGTCTAGATTTCTACTCCATTTGGGTCCTTTCCTGTCTATGCCGGTAGCTTTCTATTTTCTCCATTTGGGTCCTTTCCTCTCTATGCCTGCGGGTCTTTTTCGGCAAAAGACTTTTGTTTTTGTAAAACTTTGTCGCTTTCTTGAACTTTTTGAAGAATTTGAAGTGCCTACTTTCGAAATAATCTACTCCGTTTAAGCCAAAGAATAATCTATTGTCGCTTTCAATATGGAGAATTTGAAGTGCCTACTTTCGGAATAATCTATTGTTTAAGCCAAAGAATAATCTATTGTTTTAGGAAAAATGACGGTTCATGACATGTTTTGATAATTAATATTCCCAAAAACAATCTAAGAACAATTGTTAATACTGAAAATGTCATTGACGGATATTAATTATCAAAACATATTATTGGCCGTCATTTTCCCATTGTTTTAAGCCAAAGAACCGGAGTCGTCTCCCCTCCAGTGTCTTCCCTCTAGTGACCAGTCTACTGTCCAGTTTGTAATTTGTGGGCTCATTTTGGATCCACTTTGATAATCGGAACCGTTCATAATGTAAAACTCGTCGAGATTTGTATTGATACCTGATCAGAACATATAAACTTGCTACCAATGGGTTCCTATCCAGTGTGCCAAACACCATTTTTATCAAATAAATGTGTTTCGAACAGAGGTCAATACAAATCTGATGGACGTGATTTTTAGTGCGGTGGCTTGTCTCGACAAGTTCTACATGATGAACGGTTCCGATTATAGAAGTGGGTCCGAAATGGGCCCACAAAATGCAAACTGGATCTACTGGATGTAAAAAAACTGGAAGAGAGGCAACTCCTCAGAAACCATCCAAGATCATGACATCAGAAACCATCCAAGATCAAAACCTCAGTATCGTTTGCATGACTTTAGTCCCCTCAAATTGAAAGTAAAATTAAACGAAAGAGTTTGGCAAAGTGAAAATGAGAAAAGTCAGTTGTAGTGCACCTTATAGGACAAATTCGGACCGTCCATTTCGGCAAACAATGGTTCAAATATATTTGTCACTAGTGCTTGCCAGGTAGTGCCGTATGCTCAGACATTTTTGTAAAAATGAAAGCTAATGGATCAATAAAGGGTGAAAATTACTACCCATAAATAAAGTGTAATCTTATATAAATGTCATAAATATAAGGGAATACATCACCCTCTCTGATGAACACAAATACTATACTCATAAAGATTTTCCAATGGTATTAGCTGACATCAAATCACATACAAACAAACAACAACACAACATAGAGTAGATAAAACAGGGGAGAAAATGAACAGCAGACAAATTTATTGGGTTCAACTCTTCTCCTTCAACTCTCAAAACTCCCCCATATTTTCACTTTGTGAGCAGCAGAAACCGAACAGCACCCGCACTTGTTACAGTGGGAGAAGGCCTCCCCTGTTGGAAGAGACAGGAGCTACAAACCGGCGCCAGTTTGTGGAGCATATCACTCGAGAAAGATTAGCAACCATTCTCAGATGGATACAGCTCCAAAACACACAAACTGCGGAGCACAACATCTCCCTGTTCGAAAACAGGATGTAGAGAAAATAAAGAGCAAGAGAAACAGAGTTATGGAAAAGAATAGAGGCCAGTGATACAGAGAGAATTGAACCAAACAACCCCATTCCACCTTGACCCACTTGTATAAACCTTGGTTCAACCTCGTATGCAATGCAATACAAGAGCAAACTGAAAAGTGCAGCCCACATCGTTTTGGGGTGTGTTTGGAATGGAGAAACAGTACCGGTGCTCTGGTACTGCAGTTGAAGGAAGTTAAAGAGGGCCGTAATCAGAAAGGCGAAAATGGTGTGCCGGCTGGGAGTGGGCGCAGGAGTTGGTTGCAAGACGTAATTGTATGATCTTATGTTTACGAACGCCACATTGATCCTTCCATTGAAGGTCCTACTTGTGCTTGGTCTGAACATTATTAGAAAGTTGTTCAGTCTCTATGAAGAAAGATGGATGGGAATGAGAGGGAAGTAATGAAACATAACTGAAATGGGGTTGTCTGTGCCTGATCTAGTGATTTTTAAGAGTTTGGATGGTGGAAAAATTCTCATAGGAAATTGTACTGCATCTTCTTCTCCATCCTATTGGGGTCCATTTGTGGTATTACCATGTTGTCGTGGGAGACCATTTTGAGAATTTGGCTTACTTTTCATTTCCTTTTTTCTTGCCTTGCCCAGGTTCCCTAAATGGCAAACAAACAAAGTTGCTTGACAAAGATAGTTTAGAAGGGTGCTACCTACACAGATTTGTTGCACCTGTGCCCAGATAATGGTGTAGAGTCCACCACAAGTCTCCCACACAAACGATCTGAACTGTTCATTAAGACTCTATTTGTTTGGGTGTAAAATATTTTTCGGCCTATTTTCCGGTATTTGGTTGTGTAAAAAATAAGAAAAATATTTTAACATGTAAAATATTTTTCATTAATTGAATGAAAATGACTTACTCTTAAATATTCCATAAGTTATTTTTTCGAAATGAACCCGTCGTCAGTTCCCTCTCTCTCTCTCTCTACACTATTTTGTCAATTTCTGAAAATATTTTTCAAGTGTCAACCAAACATCGGAAAATAAAAGTTTGAAATTTATTTTCTGAAAAAATATTTTGCATAGAAAACATTTTACGTTGTAAAACATTTTACGTCGAAACAAACAAAGCCTAAGTGTAAAATATTTTTTCGAGGATTCTCGCACGGAAATTAGCTTAATCCGATACCTATAGGTACAGTCAGGATCCTATGAGGGATCCCTTACGGTCTTACCGTAAGGGACTACCCTTTTCCGATCGAATTGCGACGATCCGAGCCGCTCAATGTGTTCAGAACGTGATTTTAAGGGTACCGGCGAGAAATCGCCCAAAATCGCCCAAAAAAATGACCAGAAAGGGCTTGATCCGAGCAGTTTTGCATAAAAACACTATAAATGCATTTTATGCAAAACTGTTCGGATCAAGCCCTTCCCGGTCATTTTGTTGGGCGATTTCTTGCGGGTACCCTTAAAATCACGTTCTGAACACATTGAACGGCTCGGATCGTCGCAATTCGATCGGGAAAAGGGAGTCCCTTACGGTAAGACCGTAAGGGATCCCTCATAGGATCCTGGCTGCCTATAAGTACTCAATCCAATCATCTAACTTTTTATTCAGGTTTCAGGATAATGAAAAATTAGATGTTTGAATCGAGCATCTATAGGTATCGAATTGAATTGTTTTTTCACGAGGGCCCTACAAAAAAGTGATTTACATTTAATGAACGGATCGGACTGTACGTGCGGGACTCGTACTGCGCTCCACACTGTGATCTGTGCACAATTGTTGTGTGGGTACACTTTCTAGATAGTTTATGTGTGTTGTGATCCCAGTGCAAGGTATGGGACTTGTCCCACATCGGGAGTATGGGCTCTTGGTGGGGGGTTAATAAGTCTTTGGGCACCCTTCCCTCAATAGCTAGCTTTTGGGGGTGAGTTCTACCCGAAGGCTTGTTACATTGGTATCAGAGCCAGGCTCCTCCCTGACGAGGCCGCCACGGGATAGTCGGAGGTGCCGAGAGGGGTGACCTGCCGCCGTGGGCGTCGGTTCTAAAGGGGTGGGGTGAGTTCTACCCGGGGGCTTGTTACAATGTGCGGCGAAGACTTTTGTTTTCGCATCTCTATCGTTTTTTTGGGGGGGTAAGTACATCTGTGTCGACATTGGACCCCGAGAGAAGGAAACCAAGCGGCTCATTGGATTGCATCTTCTTTGATTCTAGTTTAGATGTGGATTGGGCTATGTTTCCCCGCCAGTAAAGATTGAGGTACAGCAAAAGCTGTACAGCAGCGGAGTACAGATGGCTTTTGCATCCGTATCGGGTCCCGCAAAGTGTCTAAATTCTGAAGCAAAGTTAGATGATTCGTAAATGCCTTTACCGATATCGGATTGAGATGATTTTTTACAGGGACCGTAAACAATATGTTTTGAACAAAATGAGCGGCGTCTCGGACGCAAAAGCTATTTGTACTCCGCTGCTGTACAGTTTTGCTGTACAATTAGCACCTCTGTTTCCCCGCATGGTCTTTCTGTTTTTTATTTTATCAGCTACTCTTTATGATTGCATTGGATTGCATCTTCCTTTGTAATGACTCTTGATCATTATAAAATGACCTCCAGTTATAAAAATATGTATAAAAAAAGAAGAAGTTCATCTGTGTCGATTTTGCTTTCTTCAACTTTGGTGATATTCCAACCTTTTAGTATCAGGCTAACTTTTGCTCACCTTGGGGGTGGGGGCTGGCCCCTCCTCCTTCTCCCCTCCTCATCTCCTGAGTCCTGACCTTCCACCGTCGTTTCCTCACCGTTTTCCCCTCACTCCCTTGTTTATTTCCGTTATCTTGACCCAGTGATCCGGCCTTCCGCGAAGGAATCGTCCGTTTTGTCTGGCATTCTACTGGTGCAGATCGGATCAGCAAGGTAGTCGGTGTGTGGTGGTCGGCCTAGTGGTGGACGTCGGTGCGGCTAATAAAGGGAGAGGTGGATCGGGAAGTGAGTTTTTACTATTTTTTCTGGTTTTTCCTCCTGGCGGATTTCCCCTGTCCGGTGTCTGTACTAGTCTGATTTTTCCATGTTAGACTGTGTCCCACATCGTTCATTTAAGCCACCCAAACTTAGTTAATATAATCTAGAGGTTACTCCACCTATAGCCAATTGGTTATAGGTTTGAACCCTCCATGAAATTTAACGTGGTATCAGAGTTATAAGGTCTAGGTCTTGTGGAATTTTCGCTCTTGGCGAGCGGCCTAAATTTTGTCATCGTCCGCCGGACACTCGTGGTAATATGTAACCAGCTCGTGCACTCAGATTTCCCCTCAAATCTCACTGTCATGGCTTCTGTCACTCGTGGTATTTTTTGGCTCTCCTGATTTCTCTTGGCTTGGCGTGGCTGCTCCTAGTTTCTTTTTGCTTGGATGTTCCTGATTTCTATTGGTTTTTTTCAAACTCATGTTGGTAGTCCTACTTGAGTTTGAGGGGGATGTTAACATAATATTGAGAAATATTATGTTAACATGTTTTATAGGGTCTATTATTCATGTTTTCTAGTTGGGATGATTTCTTTATAATGTATGTTTCGTATTTGGTTTAGATTTCTTAGTGACCAAGAACATTGTAGCCTATATAAAGGCATGTTAGAATTATGGCTTGACACAATTAATAATACATCTTTTCTCATTTCTTCACATGGTATCAGAGTTAGGTCTTGGGTGGACTTCTCGTGGTCATGTCTCTATCGCCCGAAGCAAATTTCTTGGTCAACTCAATTCGCACATTCACGTGCATCCGGACTGCACGTGAGAGGGAGTGTTAAACTGTGTCCCACATCGCTCATTTAAGCCATATAATCTAGAGATTGCTTCACCTATAGCCAATTGGTTATAAGTTGGAACCCTCCAAAAAATTTAACATTCCAGATCTGGTGGGTGATGGTGGTGGGCTAATAAACTTGCTATCTTTGGCTGCGTTTTTTTATGTTTCAGAGCGGTTTCCAGCTTTCGCCGTGGCTGTGCGGGTTGCTAGGCTTCCTTGTTCGTGACAGTGTAGGGTTCTTGACATTTCTCATCAATGGTGGGTTCTTTGTCCTGAGTAGCGGCGGCTGTTTTGTTTGGGATATCTGTGTAGAGACATAACGATTGGCCTTTTCGATGGATGTGTCCTAAATCGTTTGTTGTGCGGTAGTAATTATAATGACCAGAAATGACAACTTACCCGTAACGGTTTACGAACATTCACTGCCGTGTAGACAATCGCATATGTCATTGTTTATTGTGTTGTAGTTGTTTTCCGAAATTGTTTTCAGAGTTTTTATTTCGAGTCGGGTGAATGCCCCTCTGTGTACCTCAGTGTATTGTATCTCTGTATTTCGATCTTCGGATCCTTTTAATATCAATGACGATCTTTTTAATGTCAACGACAATGTTTCCTCTTTAAAAAAAAACTTTGCTGATATGGTATTCAAAGTTGAGGAATCATGGAACCTGTTGTAAACACATAACTTAATTAAATCGTTATAGATATTTGATTTAGCTTTCGTTTATTTTTCTGATTTTTTTAGTTTTTTCGTTACTATCCGTTTGGCTAACCGAAATAAGAAATATTTGTTTTTTACATTAAAGGTGATATATTGTGAGAGAATAACCTGACTCTTAAAACAAAAAATAAGTACTTAAAAAATAACAACCTTAGCGAAACGGGGGAAATTTTTAGTCAATTTACTGCACTAGAATGACGGTAATTTGCTGAGAAGAAACAGACAGTATTTTGACTGGTTTCTTATACCGTTTTAGCTTTAAAAATTGCTACAACTTTACCTTCAATTATTGATCTTTCAAAAACTTTATGTAACATGTCAGAAGTGAAACTTAGTGCTATAATTGTACACTTATCGTATGCGCCAAGAAGGCAGGAGCGAAGTTGGTCTCGTACTAATCTAACTCCTCTAACATACTAACATCCTACAATGTGATAATAAAAAATAAAAAAAAAGAAGAGAGAGGCAGGTGTGAGTGCTAACGGAATGGCACTTCCATGTGGAAGGTGAGGGTTCGGGAGCGCGAGTGCTTGGTGTAGTGATAGATGCCCTTTGGATTTGCCCCACTCGTATGCCACTTTGTGGTACCCCTTTCCCATCCCTTTAGAAGTAAGTTAGACATTTGGATTTGTCACACCCGTATGTCAGTTTGCGGTACCCCTTTCCCATCCCTTTAGAAGTAGGCTAAATATTTATCGAGTGAAAAAATGAGAAGAAGGCTGATGTGACTGAAGGGGTCTTTCAGAGTTTGATTTTTGCATTATGAATTTTGTCTTCTCAGCTTTTAAGTGTTTGGCGACCACACTGAAATTGCATTTTATCACAATTAAAATTTTCAAAACTAAAAGTAATAGAGCAACAATCCAAAAATCAAATTAACCAAAGAAGAGTTTTTTGGATTCTCATTTTACATTCCAAAAGACAAAATTACCCTTACTCTTACATAATTGTTTTTTAACTTTGGTCTAATTTTTTTTTTAAATACTTTTCAAATCTCTTGTCCAGAAGAAAAATTTGATGTAAAAAATTTGATCCAAATCTTGTAAAAATTAAGAGAAAATAACTAAAAAGACCGTATTCAAAACCCTTGGAAAATTAATTAGGTCAAACTCATCATCCTAAGGGACTTGATTTTGGCACTCCACTTTTTGATGTTATCACTCCAATACTTTTCCGTGAATGTTCATGTTACGTGTATTTTTGATACTACAAGACAAAGTGAAATTATTTTTACACTTTCTTTTTTGATAAATACGCTCTACTCCTTATCTTTTATTGAAAAAATATTACACATAAAATTTTCACAAAATAACAACAAAAAAAATGGAGTGCATTTGGCAAAAAAGAATGTGTGGAATTCACTACCAAAGACAAATAATCTTTTTGTCTTGGATTATTTAAGACAAAAATTGGATCGCAGAAACTATTTTCCAACACATATACATATAGTAAGGGTCTAGATTCAATCCTAACAACACTTTAATGATGTTAATTTATACTCCAGCATTTGTTTAGTTTTGTGGACCCGTTTCCCTGTATGTTTAGAGAGAGATATTAGTCAGAAGATGGGATGACGGCAGGCAGGTGGAAAAAAGGGTCAAGAAGGTTCAATTTGATTCCATTGTGGGATTTCCATTTGTTTGTGGGTTTGGGATGAGGTGGGTTTTGGGAGAGATTTTAAACCCACGTGACCATATGGGTTTTTGTTTTTCTTCCAATGGAATCAGCAACATCCCCTACTATTTTATGTTGTGGTCCCACATGTTAGCAATTTCTTATGATCACACCAATTTTTTAAGAACTGGTGAACAAAGTTTGAGATAAGTTTAGGTTATACTCATTTGAGTTGTGATTGTTACCAATATGTGGTCAGGTGTTTGATATATATAGATATATTTCTATAGGAGCACAAGCTTTCTAGTACATGTTGTATGAAAGGGTTCGGATCCTCTCTACTCCAAGTTTTTTACTGGACGGGACAGTTCAAATATGGATCATGCATTGGTATAATCGATGGTTCAAATCTGTTCAGAAACTCTTACCTGAGCAAAATCTGAACCATTAATTGCTCAATAGACGGTTTAGATTTTGACTATCGCGTCCAGTAGTTTATATTAAGGACGGGAAATGATCGCATTCCTTATATTAATTAAGTTGTGCAGGCTTTCTACAATCCTCTGTAAGCACAAATTATTTCCATCGGAATAATAGTAGCATTTTCTTCTACTTTCATCACTCACGATGCCAGTAAGAAAAAAGAAGAAGAAAAGAATACGTCCACTAAAATAGGGAGTGTGAGTTTTATTTATCTTGAAAGTTTCACATTTTCCTTGAGCCAATTCTAATAAGAGGTCTCACAGTTCTGATGAGTTGTTTGATATGGTTATGATATTTCTTGACAATTTGAGTTGCATGCTCATTCTTAAAGTAAATTGGAGTATATTTTTGCACTTCTCTTTTTAGATTCACCCTCTTTCTTTTTGAATAAAACCACGGATTTGGGCAACCGATGGAGCAACATAAAATAAAATAAACTTTGCAATTCGACAAGAAAAAAGAATTAGAAGCCCAACAAAAAAATAGGGCAACCCCAACCATGGCAGAAGTTGTTCTTTTTTTTTTTATGACTTAACAATAAGAGGGTAATCAAGCTTGGGAATTGGGTTTAGGCAACTCAAATATCGGAGCTAATACTGCTAATTGGAGACGCACTTGAAGCCGAACGAAAGTTCCATATAATCTAGCCTCTTGAGAATTGATAGCTCCTGAGCAGTTTCGAACTTGATACCACGAGAGGGCAAATCTTAAATCTTAGACCTTGATTTTGCAGAAAACTATAACCAAATTTCTTCTCAGGTGCCTCCTTATCAATGGAGAATGGAAAAATGAGCTGTATTTTGGTTCAGAGGTATATTAGGGCAAGAGGGGAATGAGAGAATTACTGTTTTAACCCCAAAAAAAGAGGCCATTTGATTTTGATGTTAAAAGGACTAACGGCAGTTAGTAATTGGACCAAGTTGGAACAAAATGGAAAGTACAGAGTGTAAATCGAGCCAATTACAACTACAGGGACCAAATTGACACAAACACTTAACTATATGGACCATTTCAGTTTTTTTCCCTAATCTTTTTGTCTTGGATTATTCAAGACAAAAATTGGATCGCAGAAACTATTTTCCAACACATATACATATAGTAAGGGTCAAGATTCAATCCTAGCAACATTTTAATGATGTTAATTTATACTCCAGCATTTGATTAGTTCTGTGGACCCGTTTCCCTGTATGTTTAGAGATATTAGTCAGAAGATGGGATGACAGCAGGCAGGTGAAAAAAGGGTCAAGAAGGTTCAATTTGATTCCATTGTGGGATTTCTATTTGTTTGTGGGTTTGGGATGAGGTGGGTTTTGGGAGATTTTATACTGTATATATACCACGTGGACCATATGGGTTTTTGCTTTTCTTCCAATGGAATCACACAATGGAATCAGCAACATCCCCTACTATTTTGTGGTCCCATATGTTAGCAATTTCTTATGTTCACACCAATTTTTTAAGTACTGGCGAACAAAGTTTGAGATAAGTTTAGGTTATACCCATTTGAGTTGTGATTGTTACCAATATATGGTCAGACGTTTGATATATATATTTCTATAGAAGAGCAAGCTTTCTAGTACATGTTGTATGAAAGGGTTCGGATCCTCTCTACTCCAAGTTTTTTACTGGACGGGATAGTTTAAATATGGACCATGCATTGGTATAATCGATGGTTCGAACCTATTCAGAAATCTTACCTGAGCAAAATCTGAACCATTAATTGCTCAATAGACGGTTTACATTTTGACTGTCGCGTCCAGATTACATTAAGGACGGGAAATGATCGCATTTTTTATATGAATTAAGTTGTGCAGGCTTTCTACAATCCTCTGTAAGTACAAACTATTTCCATCGGAATAATAGTAGCATTGTCTTCTCCTTTCATAGCCGGTTTAAAAAAAAAAAAACAGTACGTACACTAAAACAGGGAGTGTGAGTTTTACTTATCTTGAAAGTTTCACATTTTCATTAAGCCAATTCTAATTAGAGGTCTTGTTTCAAAGTGGAAGAAAATATACACTTCTCCTACAGTTCTGATGAGTTGTTTGTTAAGGTTATGATATTTGTTGACAATTTGAGTTGCCTGCTCATTCTTAAAGTAAATTGGAGTATATTTTTGCACTTCTCTTTTTAGATTCACCCTCTTTTTTTTGAATAAAACCCCGGGCTTGGACAACCCACCACCATGGAACAACATAAAATAAAATAAACTTTGTAATTTGACAAGAAAAAAAAATTAGAAGCCCAACAAAAAAATAGGGCAACCCCAATCATGGCAGAAGTTGTTCCTTTTTTTTTTTAATGACTTAACAATAAGAGGGCAATCAAGCTTGGGAATCAAGCTTAGACAACCCAATTATTGGAGCCAGTACTGCTAACTGGAAACGTACTTGAAGCCGAACGAAAGTTCCATATGATCTAACCTCTTGAGAATTGATAGCTCTTGAACAGTTTCGAACTTGATACCATGAGAGGGGCAAATCTTAAGTCTTAGACCTTGACTACCATATCAACTCTTTGGGATTAAAGAGAACAAAGAAGAGAATGCATAAATTACAAGAACAGTGGAAAAACTACCACAGTAGATAAGCTATATCCGTTAATATCTACTAGCTCAGATCGGAGACAACCCAACATACATTTGTACATAAAAACAAAGTAAAAACAGAGAGGGTAAAACAGGGGAGAAAAGGAAGAACAGAGAGGCATCTAAACAAAGCTACATCATATGACAAAAATTATCAAGTGCCTGAATCTCTTACACCGGGAGTAGGCCTCCCCTGTTCACAGAGGCGGGCATTACGATTGATCGCCAGTTGACCAACTGTATTTCACGCAGAGGATCGGCGATTGTTTTCCCATGGATCCAGCTCCAGAACAATTCAATACAGGAGCACAATACCTCCCTATTGAAAAACAGGACGTACAGAAAATACAGAGCAAACAAAACAGAGTTTTGGAAAAGAAGGGCGGCCAGAGATACCGATAGGATCGAACCAAACATCCCCATTCCAACCCGACCCAATTGGGCAAATCTCGGCTCAAGCTCGTACGAGAAGCAGTACAAGAGCAAGCTGGAGACTGCGACCCACATGGTTTTGCGGTGCGTTTGCAGCGGAGAAACGCTATCGTTCCCCTGGTACTGCAGGTCAAGGAAGTTAAACAAGGCAGGAATCAGAAAGGCGAAAACCGTGTGATGGGAAGCGGGCACAGACCGTTGTTGCTGTATGGTGTATGATCTTACGTTGATGAACGCAACATTGATGCTTCCATTGAAGGTTGTACCAGTGTTTGGTCTGAACATTGTTAGAAAGTTGCTCAGTCTATAGGAAGAAAGATGGGATGGGAATGAGAGAGAAGGAAGTGAAGGAGGTGGTTGCTGTATTCCTGGGTCGATTATGATATGCCTCTCCTTTATAGGAGTTGGGATGGTGGAAAAGTCATCAGAGGAAATTGTATTGTATCTTCTGAATTGTGGGTTTTGTTTTTTTCAAGATGATGAGAGAAGTGGGTTTGGAAAGGGGGGGGTTCATAAGGACTACAAAAGCAAAACACCTAACGCCTTACTGGGTTTGAGGGCTATATCTTATTCTTCCAGAAATATAATTAAATTAATTTTAGTTGAAACAGTACACCAGTGAAGTGGTATCACTATCAAGTACATCAAATTCGGACAAGAAAACTTTCTGATCAGAAGGTCTACTAGCACAGCAGATCTGTGCATAGATTGTGCACAGATCGCGTTGTGAGGCTCACTAAGGTTCTCATACAAATAATTCAAACCGTTCATTATGTTTAAAATATTTTTTCAAGTGCCCCCGCTAAAAATTATCTCAATCCGACACCTATAAGTACTTGATCTAATTATCTAACTTTTCATTCCCTAAAAACCCGAATAAAAAGTTAAATGATTAGATCAAGCACTTATAGGTATCGGGTTGAGCTAATTTTTAGAAGAGACCCTTGAAAAAATGTTTTAAACATAATTAACGGATCGAATTATTTGTATGGGATCCTTAGTGGGCTCCACAATATGATCTGTGCACAATCTGCTGTGCCAGTAGCAAGGTTGCTTTATGATACAATCCCCTTTCACGAAAGCGCATTGTATTTGTGTGATCTAAAAGTCTAAAGATGGGAATGGGCCAATGGGGCGAAAAGGAGGAATAAAAAAATAAAGAAAGACATATCTGTACAACTACAAAGAAAGACATAAGAGAATATCTATACAACTACAAGGAGATGTAGATCAATATTTGCTTAGTCTCAATAAAAATAATTCATAATTAACATCCTATAATTTCGTAAGTGGTCAAAAAAACTTTGAAACATACATGAACGTACCATACACAGCTATTCGTAAGTAACTACATAATCCGTGACAAACACCATAAAAAGTTTGACCATTAGAAATGCATGACACGTGAACCGTGAAATCCGAAACCCAAAAGGTTAATTGGTCTGATGGTTAAGGCCTGAGACTTAAGATTTCACTTACTCAGATTTCAAGAATTCAAGTTAGGAATTTCACATGTGCTATCAACTCTTTTAGGACCAAGTCATATGGAGCAACTGCTTGGGATTTATTATAAAATGTGAAGTCCTACTAGTTAGCTGCCCACATCAAAACACGAGTCGGCCTAGTCAGAGTTCAGACAAACATGTAGGTCCGGAATGTGTTTATTTATTGAGAAGATGGGAGATGAGGAAAGGGATCAGAACTTTGGTCCACAAGGTTCAATTTGGCTCTCTAATCTGTAGTAGAAGTACTTGTGAGAGGGGGGATGCCTTTTTTGCTGGTTGAGGTGATTTTGGATTGGCGGAATCAGAAATTGTGGGATTTGGCTACTTTGACAAAAGGAGGGATTTTGTGGGAACCCATCAGAAGGGAGGAAGCCATGTGCAACTTGTTTACCACTTTTGAAGTTTACAAAACATCCTAAGAGGGATCTCCATACAACTGCATTATCGAGGGGTAGGTCGGGTGGCAACAGGAAAGAACTGTAAATTCAAACATTCTGAGTTTGAAACTTAACGACATCGGATCCGACCGCAAGAGACAAATCTAGTGTGAATTCCCAAATTCCGACATGAAAGGACCTGGGAGAGAAATAGTCGAGGTGCATGTAAGCCGACCCCGAACACCCGATCGTCAAACCAAAAAAAAAAAGTTCGCAATTACAAATAATTCTTATACCTTATCAAATTACTACAAAATTTCGTGGCGAAAATTACATAATTATGACTTTTCTTATGGTACTTGTGCGTAATAACACAACAATTTGTGATATTTACCACAACTTCGCTTTATACTCACTTAGAATCAAAAGGAAACTTCGTTTCGTAATCCTAATGACTATGTGTAACTCTAATGTGGTACTTCGTTTTGTAATCCTTAATGAATATTCGTTTGACCCAAAAAAAAAAAAAAATAGATCACAACTTATAGACTAAACATGGGTACCGCCCAATGAATACCTAAAGTAACACTGAAACATAGTTACGAGATACAATCCCACACTGCTTAAAATTGGATTGCAACACCAAACCCTTTAAAACTTTTGAGTTGAATATGAAATATTTAAATAGTATCCGAGCATGTTTCATTCCACGGCACATTTTATAATAAGTTTACAAATAACAACTAGCTAGAATGACAGGCACAACAACAAGAAAGCACGATGATAGATAGACTAAAAAAGAGCTACACATGTCAGATCTTAATCGCGAGTGTACCTGACATGAATGTTACGAAATACAATCTCATATTGTTTGGATGTGAAGTAAGTGACCACTCAATATAATTTTAAAATCTTTGTACCTAACGCCTACAACTTTTGGTTGGATATAAAGTCTGTACATACACTACAAGAAAAAACACATTTCCCGACTAACTGTTTAGTCGGCAATGGTAGGGATTTTAGTCGGCAAAAGCCTTCCCCGACTAAAAATTTTGGTCGGCACGTTAGTCGGCGGAAGAAGGTCGGAAAAGGTGTTTGCCGACTAAAAACAGTTTAGTCGGTAAAGATTAGACTATTTGCCGACTAAAGTTTAGTCGGCGAATGTTATTCTATTGGCCGACTAATTGTTTAGTCGGGGATGTATATCCTATTTGGCGACTAATGGTTTAGTCGGGGAAAGTTGTTTAGTCGGGGAAGGTTGACCATATTGTCCGACTAAATATTTCGCCGGAAAATGTGCTACCTATTTACCGACTAATTGTTTAGTCGGGGAATGTGTTACCTATTGGCCGACTAAATGTTTAGTCGGGGAATGTGTTATCTGTTTGCCGACTAAATATTTAGTCGGGGAATTTGTGTCCATATTTTGCCGACTAAATATTTAGTCGGGAAATGTGTGTACAATTCAACAAATGAATACCCTTTTGGCGACCAAATTTTAGTCGGGAAATGTACTTATTGTCCGTACCAATTGGTCAATATCCCATAATTTTCTGCAAATTTTTTCTCCATTCATTCCTTGTATATTTGAACGACCCTGTAAATTTTATTTTCCCTCCATTTTCATTACATCCACAAAATTGCAACATAATGTATTTAATAAAAAATAAAATTCCAAGATATAAATCTAGAATTCCATAAATAGAAGTATCCACCAAATACTTAAAAACAACTTGTATCCAAATTCCTAAAACCAAATACTTAGAAAACAACTTGTATCCAAATTCCTAAAACGCAAAATAACGACACATCAACCACAAGGGGAAAATTAAAAAAAAAATCCAAGCTCAATAACAAAATGTATCAAAACCCCTAGATTGCAAAATACTAAAAAGTTCAACCTCGACAGATGGATAACCTAATTGCACGTTCACAACCAAAATCCAACTTTGATCTTCATAGTCAATAACCAAAAGTAGAACTGCAGGATACTCCGTTAAGCGTCAATCTGTAAAAAAAGAAAAGAAAAGAATAATCCACCATTAGTATTTATGAACTAGTGTATCCCATTGCTCAAAGTATTAACATAAGTAGATACAAACTAATTACAAGCCAAAACGGAAAATTATCTTGACATGGGGATCGGTTGAACTGGTTCTTCTCTGGTGGATGTTGGATCATGAATACGGATCCCAATTATATGAAAAGGGAAATTATGATTTGACCAAATTCCGTAAGTCGAAGTATTGGACGTGTAGGATACGTGCATATTCAAAAAGAGAGAACATCCACATACCATGGAAAGCATTAAGTAACAACCATGTATCGGTATATTACACCCTTCTCTTCTAGAAATGTTCTAGAACCATTTCTAGAAGGGTTCTTTCATCACAGTGACTTTGGATAGGGCCACCCAAGAGAGTCGTAATCAAAAGGTGCATGTGTTATTTGACTTGCATTGTAGCTGTTGCCAGATTTAGCCAAAATTATAGTCTCAGATATAATATACTTCTACAATCGTAGGTGTGACTACCAACTATTAGACGGGTTTGGCTCCTGGTAGTATCCGTGTGATACATGTAGTACATTCTTCAATTTCATGAGCTACTTAAAGGCCTCGTTTTTTCCAAAACATTCGAACTGTTTATATTGGTACTAAGATTTTCAGCATGGGTTCACTCTTCAAAATATAATCACAGGTGCATTAAGATGCCCCAGGACTTCTAATTTTTAGAATTGCAGGAACTAAAGCATCAAAAGTAAAAAATCAAAAGAAGGATAATCATTTGTTATGGGAGTTGTCATTCCTTTCATAAGACCAAAAGAAATTATGGAAGCTGCTCGCTCAGACATTCCGAACCAAATTCTTTTATTTTCCCTACAGTCTATGAAGCACGGATACTCTATTTTGGTCTCCGTATCGCGTATCGTATCTGTATTCGGATACCGATACTCTCGGATACTCTCCGGATACGTATCCGATACGCTTTTTAAAGTATCCTGCTTTTAGAATTATTTTTGGGTATCCCGATACGTTTCGGATACGCGCAGATACTCTCGGATACACTCCGGATACGTATTTGATACGTGTTGGATACGCTTGGATATGTTACAGGTAGATACTGTGGTTCGAGCTCAGGTTCCAATGAAGAACAAAGTCTGGGTTGTGAAGAGTGGAAGGCCTGAGGTTGGTATGAGTGTTGTTCCTGAAAGTTCAGGGGTTCTGGTTGCTTCTAAGGTGCCTGAGGTGGCTGTTCCCTGTGCTAACCAATTTTTGACCTTGCAAAACATGGAGGATCTAGTTTCTGAAGTTGATAGAACAGAGCAAGGGCTGCCTGTTGATCTTGGAAGTTCCTCTTCAGGTCTAGGAGGTAATCTGGTTACCAACACAAGCAGCTATGAAGGGCAATCTATTGCCACTGCCCTTACGTTAATTCCTAAGACTAGCTGCAGACAAAAAAGTGGCAAGAGAAACTGGTTCAAGGGCAAAATTGTCTAGAACCTAAGAAAAGAAGGGCAAAATTGTCCAAAAGCAGACAAAAAAGTGGCAAGCGAAACTGGTTCTTATATAAGAGGAGAGGACAAAGCTCAAGCTGCTTTTGTTAAGGGCAGATCAATATCAGACAACATTGGTCCATGTTGGTTATTGCAAAAGAATAAGGAAATCGCAAGACGACCATACTATTGGTCCATGTTCTCCACAAGATTTTTACTAGAAACCCAGGACACATATAAGATCATATCAAAATTTCAGAATTTCCTGACCTTGGGAAGTATTTTTAAACAGGTACCGACTAAACCAAAAACTAAGTGATTTCCAGAAAACAGATTTTAGGCCAACTTCAAACTGAAATCTGTTATTAGTCAGGCACAACTAAGGCACGTGGCTTACATATAGTTGAAGCTCTCTGTGTCTAGTTTCCAACAAAGAAAGCGGAATGTGATTTCGAGTTTTCTAGGCCGAGTTATAGCCGTTTCCGTGAAGTGCGACGGTGCTGTCAGCACTGAGACTTTCGCAACAGCAGTTCAGTATATGATTTTTAATTCCTTCCACGTTTTAAATTCAGTTCTAGAGATTTTAAACAATAAATTAGACATATAGAGGCATCTCCTATAAAAATATTGAAAAATTACAAGGTCGGAAAGTTGGTTATAAAAATTCATCAAGAACCTTCATTATTCATTTCTGTTCAAACTCTAACTTGTATACCCATAAGCTAAACGAAGTTTTTTGAAGTAAAACTCATATCCCATGATTACTTCGGTATTGTTAAATCCTTCTACTCAATGTTACTCCATAATCGGCTGATTTTTTTTCTTTTTCCGGTCTCTCAGGGAACCCACGATTTGTTTTGCAGTTATTGCACCGGGAAGCCAAAATTATTCATCTCCACACAACGTTGACATACCGAGGCAGATTGAAGAGAAGAAGTTGAAGATAGAAGAAACACTTGGTAAAATAGAAAAAGAGACGAAGGTACGTAAGGAAGCCCTTAAAAGATTCCAGAAGGGAAGAGACAGATATAAGTTGAGCAATGGACCGAAAGGGACCCTTGCTTGCAGGGTTTGGAGATCCTGATGTGAACAATTATAGTGGTGCTTCTTCTGGCTGATCCGACGTCTCCTACTTTGGTCGATAAATGTTGTTTGCAGGAAACCTCAGGAAAATCTTTTTGTATATATGGTCATATAGCATATTGCGCTGAATCAGTATAGAAAATACAAGTGTTGATATTTTACATGGTGTGTGTATATGCAGTCTTGAGGAATTGTAGTAGGTTCCTATGTGTACAGAACTTTATCGTGCCTCATGCAATATCTAGCTGCAGGAGAATGGACAAGTGCAGTTCAAGCTGTAAGTGAAGGAAGTAAGGCTACTTGCTGTGTAAGGGCAGCTAGGCTCACTAATCTATCAAATCTTTAATCTATCATTAGTTTTCTTAGGAACCAAAAAAAAATGGTGTAGACATGAGCATGAGAATCAGGCAAATATTCCTTACGAGTAGTGGCAAACAGCAGCAGAAAGTAATATTTGTGAGCAATAGTACTAGGGATGGCATTCGGGGCATTCGGGGCGGAAAATGGGTATTCCGTACCCGATCCCCGAACCCGAAGGTTGTTCCATATCCGCCCCAATCCCCGAACGGGGAGGGAAGAATGGAACCATTTCCGAGCCATTCGGTTATCGGGTAATCCCCGAACCGAATGGGTAACCGAATGGAATTAGAATAATATGTTCCGACCCGACCCGACCCGCACCGAAATATTACAGTTTTGAAGCATTAGAAAAAACTAGCCACTATTATCAATGTTGGTTTATCAATATTACCAGCTTTCAACCGAAATATTATCAATATTGGCTTATAAAAAATATAAAGCTTCCGAAGTACCAATATTGAAGGACCAGAACCATCAATCGGATTTGTTGAATGAGCACCCGAACCGACAGGTGATTCAGACATTTTTAATCCAAAGGAAACACCAGATGATTCAACATATAAAGCTTCCAAAGTACACAGCTAAATGCATTGCAGTCCACAACAAGTGAATATATCAGCAAATTCAATTTTTGGTTGCCTTCTAGTCCAAGGACATGTGTCTTATAGTGCAAAAAACTAATGTTCATGCAATGCAATCAAATAAACAGTTAACAGACTAACAAACTAACAGACTGGAGGGGCTAGGCCGCCACCTCAATTCAGCAAACAGAATATGCGAGGGGTTATGCCACCACCTTGGCTAAGCAATGCAATCAAATAAAACTAACTATACTGACTAAAAACAAACTCAATATTTAACTTGGCTTCGTTACACCTCAGGTTTGGCATAAAACCAGGTTAGAGGTATCCACCAAGCTAAATACGAGCTACTAACTACTACTACAAGAAAGAAGCGGGACACTTACAACGGTTCTGCAATACGAAAACCCTCTCGAATCAAGAATGAAAAGCCTCACCAAGAATGCTTTAGATCACGAAGTCTGCAATACGAAGAAGATAACCACAGAATCAGTTGCAGGAAAACAACCACAAAAAGGATTGCAATGAACACTACACAGCGAAGGGAAAAGTGGGAAAGGAAAGCAAAACTCTGCAAAAGAACTCTTAAAAGTTAGTTTCAAAGTCAGACTTGCCTCTGGAACTGTTCAGTATCAATGAACTTCTAAAAAATAATCTCTAACAAATCAGCCTACAAAAAGACATTAAGGACCCCACTTGTATGCAAGAAAATCTCCATCCTTTTCCATTTTCCTATACTTGGATTTCTCTCGCTTATACACAAACACATTTAAAACATTCAATCAAATCTGAATTTCAACATAAAGAATACCTCTGCCTTAGCTACAAAGGCAACAAGAATGGGAAATATCTCGATTCAGCAAAAGAAAAACATACTATTCCAACACACAGAAAACAATACAAAAATAACTAATTCTACCACTTCCTATATGAAAAAGTTAAAAACACATTTATTACCTAAAATCAAATCTGAATCTCACAATTTGAGTGCACCTTTTTTTATTTTTGACAAGTCAATGCAGAGCAGAACAGAGCAGAGCAGAGCAGACACACTGAGTAGGAAGACCTAATTAAATTTACACACCAACAATTCAAGGTAAGTGAACTAACAGAGAATACATGGAATCCAAGATGGGCGACTAAGTGCTAGGGCGAGTTCATTGCGTTGTCATCTAAGCAAGTAACTTATTGAATGCTTGTGTGCTGGAACCCAAAGAAATAAATTAAAAAATTAGCCTTCAAAGAATATTCCAATGTGAATACCAGTTTTGTCACAATGCCACGTACACTAAACTCTATATCAGCGGTGAAGAACAGGTTCTTGAATTTCCTAGAGATTAGAAAGGATAACTTCATGCCAACCAGTTTGACTCATATTCTGGATGACCAAATGGACAAAGTGTATACGGAAAAAAAAAAAAGTATTAACAAGTCTTGATATCTTGTCAACTACAAAAAGTTGGAAATTAAAACACACTTGAAACAGAGTGCATGTATGAAAAATCTCAAACTGCTGCTCCAAAATCACCTTGAAAGATACTATGCTATAGTCGAACATGATACAAATGCTGATATGACCAACGTGAAGAAGTCTACCAAAATAGTTTCAAGTTCTATCAAAAGGCTTCAACACATGTCATTTTTAGCAATAGTATGACTTTTCGAAAGACAACTTTGTTCCATAGAATTGACTTGAGTGGAAAGCACGTCCACATGGGACATGTACTCGAAACAGCAATTAAAACTCACTCTTTAAGTGCAACAATCAGACTACTTAAAATAGCATAGGCGACAAGTCGAAACATTGTATCTAATTCACTCTTATACACAGAAATTGAAATCATGACAGAGAGATCAAGCAACAAACGGTAACACTTGAGTACAATATTTTAGAAGAGAAGATAATTGCTGAGTACTTTTCAAGCAGATGATTACACGGTGTCGGATGGTTATGGGGAATTGGTGTGGCATGTGCTTGAGAGATGAAGAGTCGTAGCACATTCGTTTATTCATTGTCTGGTCGCCAAGGAGCTTTGGAACGCGGTTCTTGTGTCGTGGGGTACGTTGTGGGTTTTTTGTGCGATGGTGGTGGAGCTTCTTGAAGAGTGGTATGGGGTTAGAGTGGCTAGAAGAAGACGGAAGCTTTGGATTATGATCCCACTGTGCTAAATGTGGTCAATTTGGAGAGAGGAATCATACATATTTTGATGGGGCCACTATTCAAAACTAAGGGTCTTTTGATTCCAACTATGGGAGTCGAGGGAGTGTCACCATACTTTGAGTCAATTCTTTGATATGTTATATATTTTTGGAGTATAGACAGGTGTATAGGTCCTTTTTACCTTTTCTTTCATTTTTCCTCACTTGTAGCCTTTTCAATAGAACTTTACTACTAACAAAAAAAAGTTCCAAGTAGATGATTACAGCGAATCTGTAAGTGATTTCCTTTCATACCTTGTGCAATGAATCCCTTACTGTATCACTGATTGCATCCACGGATTTGTCAGGACCACCAGTCTGCATGAAAATAGCAACTGTCTGAAAACCTGCTACATGAATAGTAACCACAATATACCTCAGAAACAGCAATGCATAAAATAAAACACAGCTTTAACCAAAGTTAGCCTATACGTAGAACTCGAGAAAAAGAGTTGATGCTAGAATCGAGAGGGTTATAAGAGGACTCCCGGACGAACTACAATAAACATAAAACCACTACACATTTAATCTCAATCACAAAGTTTCCATGTACAGCTCCATTGCTATGGCTATAAAAAAGAGAGTGATCCACATTAAAGAGGCAATACTATGACATAATCAAGATGCTCATTACTCATGCAAGTGTGTCACTGGCAGTCTGGCACCCAATAAAACACAATAAAATAGTCACCTTATCGGTCCAGCAGAACTGAAGTTAAGGCTACACCTTTCTCCTTGACGATATACCATTTCTAGCTAAAAATCAGTTGAGAACTCAAGGATTGACTTTGGTCCAGTCCTTTTTCCCAAAAGGAGCATGTCTTGTATCAAGACCCACTAACTGGCACAAAGAATCAGCAGTGTAGAATGTATTGTCCCCACTAAACCTCAACAACAAGTTCACAAACTTAGTTTAACAGTTTTCGGATACAATGGAGGTGAACTGGTTCGATGGAAATGTCTATCGTCAATCGGTGTCGGTAATTGGGGATTGAGGAAAGAAACGGGACAGTTATGAATCACTTGGTAGATGTGTGTTTCTTCCTTTCTTTAAAGAAAGTTGAAAACAGAGAATCTGAACAGCAACCAAATACTTTTGAATGATCGGGGATGATTTCATCAAGATTAGACGGTATGCAACTCTCCAGAGCCAGTATTAGTCTAAAAACGTGCATGTGTATGCATATATGTTGGATTGGCATGCTGCACCGGCTTTATTTCACTTGATTCTTGTACAACTTTGCAAGAGTCACTTACACATAATGTATCATACAAGCAATACCTATTACCTAGCAAGCAAAGGGACTTGCACACGAAATCACGATCTGATCTAAATGTCATATAAGTAGAACTCGTACTCCTTCAAGTTCCCAAAACTTAAGGCTGTAATGCTTATCAGGCAAAGAAAAATGTGCAAGAAACCTATCATCAGATCATTTTTTGCTGTGAGAGATTGTCTCTCTCTCCTGTTGTATCGATCCCAACCAAAATGTTCCCATTATCAATTTCAACCCTCTTCCCAATTATTGTTATTTAGGACTACACCAAAACACCCACTTCCCTAATTTTCTAGATTTTCCACTTTTAAAAAATAAAATAAAAACCCCACGTGTTCTCTAATTTCCTAGATTTTCCACTTTTTCAAAACCAATTAAACCAAGTTGTCCACGCAACAAACGGGTTAAACAGAAAACATAGCCACGTTCCCACACCAAAACAGATCCACGTTCCCCATGTGTTCATGCAACACCAAAAAAAAACCCTACATCCTTTCAACAAACGGATTTTCTGTTTAGGCCTACTAATCCTCCAAACCTCCATCTCTAATTTTCTAGAGTTTTGCTCAGGCCATGCCATAACAGTGAGGTAGTTGTAGTGTAATGCTCTCTGTAACAGAACATATAAGAGGGGGGTGGTCCAGAAATCAGAACAGAACATTGAATGTGAAAATAAATTTGGGGGTTCAATGTAGTACGTTTTTCACACCATATAACAGTCACATGCAAAACCCAGATTTTGAGAGAAATCAACCAAATCAGTAGATAATTAGTATATTCAACACATGCAAAACAAAGACTGAGCTTGGATTGTACCTGTTGAGGAGAAGTAGAGCGACCTCAGCCTTGAATAACGAAGATTGGGCTTCGATTTCTGTTGTCGTTCGACGACAGAACACGGCTACAATGAGGACGGCGTTGGGCAGAGAGAGAGAGAGACCTGTGTTGGGCGTCGGAGAGAGAGAGAGACCTATGTTCACCGTTGGAGAGAGAGAGAGAGAGAGAGAGAGAGACCTATGTTCACCGTTGGAGAGCGAGAGAGAGAGAGAGAGAGAGAGAGAGAGACCTATGTTCACCGTTCAGAGACTCTGGGACAAAGCGACGAAGACGAGGGTTAAGAGAGACCTATCCCTTAAACGATGTCGTTTAGGGAAAAAGACTGCCGCCAATAATTTTCGCGGAAATTCAATTGTCCCGCAAAAAAAATTTACAATTTGTCCGACTAATAAACCTAATTTAGTCGGCAATTGTCCAGTTTGACAATTTGGGAAAAAATATTTAGTGAGCTCTAATTACGCCACCATTGCATATAAACTCTATACTTTTTCACCATTGATGTTTTTTATAATGCTTGATCTGAACCGTTAGGATTTCACGTCTTATTGATTGTAGAATTGTCACCAAAATTGAAGATCATTCAGTATCAACAACCACATGATCGGAATAGTTTTACTGCTTCCATAAGCATTAGAGTCTAATAGCACACCACCTGAGCCACACTTGAGATCTTTTTGCAAGATCAAAACCATCTGTCTTTAATTTATTATGGATTAGATCATTCTTACCGAGTTATAGTTGAGATCGCTTTTGATTAGACAACTTATTGAATGAAATATACTATTTTCCTAATGAGTCCATGTCTCCATAAAGGAATTTTCTAAACCTGCTCAAGCCACAAATTTACAATAATGAATAATTTAACAAGTGCAGCAAAATCAACGGTCTTGATTATCATGTTTGTCTCGCGATCATGTAGCTATTGCAACATCAAATGCAACATAAGACTTAGTTGACTATCAATTAAATCAAAAGTATAAATTGTAAAGGTAACTTGCCGAGTCATTTTTTTAATGCTCGATCTAAACCGTTAGAATTTCACGTCTTACCAATTATAGCACTGTCACCAAAAATCAGAGATTATTTGACATCGGCGACCTCATGATCGAAATACATTTTATGCATTCAGAGACGTTTAAGTGTTATATTACACTAATCGAACCCCACATGAGATCTTTTTTGGCAATCAAAACCATCTATCTTTGACGTAATACGAATTAAATTATTCATCCTAAAATATGAAGTTAACCGCATATGAATAAACTCTTGATTGGACAACAAAAAATTTTTAATTGATGAATTTATGTGTCGATAAAGGGATTTCCTTAATCCAATTGAGCCAAAAATTTACAAGAATCTTAGAATTAAGAAGAAAAGAAATTGGGTGGGTAGTTCAAAAGAAAGTGAAAAAAGGAGGAGGGAAATTTTGGGTATACCATAGACGACGTCGTTTTAGGTGGGATGAGATTTTGCAGGTGTTTCTAGAACGATTGACATGCATAATCAGACCTCATTTTCTTGTAGTGATCCGGATCTCTACTCGATTATCCAAACCATTCATCTTACAAGACTCATCAAATTGAATCTCCACGCAAAAGTTCAAATTGATCGGACATCCGCAACTACCTCATCGAAATACTTTTATACAATTAAAAAAAATTAGATGAGTCTAATCATGTTTTTTGGCATGAATAACCTATTCCAATATGGTGGTTACGTGTGTCCCTTAATCTTATTTTCGGTAGCAATGATCAGTAGTACAAGGTACAAATGATAGACGGTTTTGATCGCGAATAAATACCTCGAGTGGTGTTCGGGTGGTGTATTATGAGACTTTAATACCTCCAGACGCATTGAATGTCTTCCGATCAAGTAGTTGTTGATATCCGATAATCTTCTATTTGGGTGACACTTATTTAATTGGTAGAATATGAAATTCTAACGGTTTAGATCGTCCATTATAATAATAGACTCAACAATAACCTGTAGAATCTATACGTTTAACTTACTTGTTAGTATACTAAGTCGTGTGTTGTAGGCGAATGTATAGTAGCCACATAACTACAACACAATCATAGCGATCAATACCGTTGATTTCCTTGAGCTTGTCGATTAAATCATTCACGTGAATTTTTGGCTCAATCGGTTCAGAAAAACCTCTTCATCGGTATGCAAATTTGTTAATAAAATGAAAATTTTAAGTCTGATCAAGTGGCTAACGATACGCGATCAACTTCATTCTTGGTACAAAGTGATTTAGTCCATATTACGTAAAAAATAGACGATTTTGATAGCAAAAGAAGGCCTCATGCAGTGCACTATAAGACTTTAATTTCTTTGGACGTATTAATTTTTTTTTGCAGTAACGCCGATTCCTCGCAAACTATGTAAGAATTTGGGTGTCGATAAGGGGGAACTCGTTTTCCCAATCGAGTAAAAATTTTACGAGAATGTTATGATTAAGAAGAAGAAAAAAAATGAATGGTTTCGATCGGGAAGGTTGCATTGTGATCAATGCAGTCAAACAAATATCGTTTTTCTTGAAATTTTTAAAAAATGGAAAAAATATATATTTCCCGACCAAATGACTTAGTCGGCATATTTATTTCATTTATTGGTTTTTTAATTTCGGGAAATAATTGATATTCCCCGACTAAAACTATATTTAGTCGGCATTTATTAACATTTACCGACTAAATGATTTAGTCGGCATATTTATTGCATTTATTGGTTTTTAAATTTCGGGAAATAATTGATATTCCCCGACTAAAACTATAGTTAGTCGGCATTTATTAACATTTCCCGACTAAATAATTTAGTCGGCATATTTATTGCATTTATTGGTTTTTTAATTTCGGGAAATAATTGATATTCCCCGACTAAAATTATACTTAGTCGGCATTTATATATATTTACCGACTAAATGATTTAGTCGGCATATTTATTGCATTTATTGGTTTTTTAATTTCGGGAAATAATTGATATTCCCCGACTAAAATTATACTTAGTCGGCATTTATTTACATTTACCGACTAATAATCATTTAGTCGGTGTTAGAATTTACATTTACCGACTAAATACATTTTAGTCGGTAATGGTTCGACAATTGGCGACTAAATAAAATTTAGTCGGGAAATTTAGTCGGCAATTGTGTAATTTCTTGTAGTGATATATCTTTGAGTCATTTAAGTAATAACCCAGAATATTATTTAATTTTGTGGGCCCCCTTTCTTGTGTTCGGTTGATAAGAATCACAGGATGAAATGAGAATTGAACACCAAAAGGAGGATTCAGAAGTCTCAATTTGCATACATTAATGTTTGACCATATGAGTTTTTCCAACTTTGTAATCTAAAGTAATTACACGTGGAGGCTCCATATATATATTGTGGTCCCATATGTTAACAATTTTTTTTATGAGTAATAACTTTCACACTCTCCTTCTTTTATAACGGCTTGTCTGTGTCATTTTATCATTTATATAATCATTTACTTTTGAAATGACAACGTTGTATATTCTCATTGTAAGATGACCAAAGGGCTAGTTTATGTGTTGCCTCGTGCGTTATGGATGTTGGCCATTGAATTTTTTTCTTAAAATCCATGTACTAAACCCTTTAATATGTGTGTAACTTCAAGATTTGAAAGTACTGGATGGGTGGGTAAGAGAGTCCAGCTCCTCTCCAATTCTTCAAATGGATTGGAGAGTAAAATTTCAGCTCGGAAAAAGGTTTTTCTGAGCACACTTCAATAATCAGGACCGTTCTTTTTTTTTAACTCATTAAAATCATCAAATATGCCAAAAGCCAAGTTGATTGCATATCATTTGACATTATTTCGAAACACATTTAATCTAGAATAAATATTTGAAATGGGTTTTGATTATCTAGTGTTGCAATCTAAAAATATATCAAATGGTATTCAATCAACTTGATATTCGCTAGGCTTGATATTTTCGACCAGCTAAACAAAATGAACAGTCTCGATCATTAAAGTGGGCTCGGTAAAAACTTTTTTCGAGTTGAAATTATATTCTCCAATCCATTTGAAGGATTGGATTGGAGCTGGACTTCATGAGTGGTGCCGCTTATCTTTAGTTAAGTTTTTCATGGTAACGTAAAACCCTTGACCTCTTATTAAAGAGTAAAGAATCTAACAAATTAGAATAGCTTCGATTAAATGAAGGTTGAAAGGTTTTGCAATAAACTTCTGCATAATAGAATTTAATGATTTTAATCTGCTGTTCAATTAAACGGATTTTGTGAAAAACCCAGAAATAGCAGGGAACCCAATACTAGTAGTTACTATTCAGCTCTTTAGCACCCGTGCGAGTCAAGAAAGTCGATCATTTTTCAAAATAAGCACACTCTTTTATCTATCACTTCGCTTTAACTCTTACTCCCAAGTTACCACTAAAAGAACCCCCTCAAATCCGATCCTATGTATTGAGATATTCATGTACCCATGATTCTTGGGTCGTTAGATTGTGTGAAATTTTTTTTATTTTTTAAAATTCTTAACGCATTTCAACGGCTGGAAATACACCGGTATAGAGGAATTTTGGTACCGAGGATTTGAACTCCTAAAAAAATCACCACATAGGCTAAACAGAGATGTTCAATCAGCACATATTGCCCTTTCATGCGGTAATTAAAAATGAACAAATGGAAGAAGAATCCTGTGAATTTAGATAAAGAGTTAGATATTGAGGTTATACTCATTGATTTGTAATTGTTACCAACATACGGTCACGCATTTGATTTGTCTTTAGGAGAACATATTTGTAATCATGTTATTTGAATAGAATTGAGCGGGTTAGTTATAACGTGGAAAGACCATTGCAAAAGGTCTAATGAAATATTGATGATGTGTGGGAATTGATAATGCCAAAACCCTTTTTGCTCCTGCCAAAACTCATTCATTATTTGACTTAATTGCACTCTACTACACCACTTACTTTACAAAAATACCCAAAGATTATATAAAAAGAGAAGAGTGATAGCCGTGAAATATGAGTCATTTATGTGACGTGTTATCGTTTTTTTTTTTTCCTTTTTGTGCTTCAAAAGGAATATGACGTTATTTCGGTCAACAATTTTGGTTCAATTTCTGTAATGATCTAACAATTCATTTTTGGTAGAAGATTTATCTTGAAATCCATCACCATAGTCTCAAAGAAAAATTTACTTGCAGATTTGGGCATAGCCATCCGATTAAGATTAATTTTTTCTGGAATTTTTTTTTCTTTTTGTCATTCGTTAAACCTGATCTACTCTATCCTAGGAAACTTGGGAAGGGAGAAGAGTGCTTACAAGAATCGAATCATACCCATGTGAATGAGAGTATAAGGGAGGCACCACTACATTTCACTCCACTTGCTACTTTTTTCTGGATTTTAAGAGCTTAAAAGTTTCAATATATTCTAAATGGCTTGTCACAGTAAAAAAGACCGCATAATGTCATTAAAAAACTTCTGGTTCCCTGCAGATGGTTGAGAAAATGACCCAATTTGTTATTCCAAAAAAGGGCCAAAAGGGCGGGTAATGTGTGAGAGATGCGTTACGGATGTTGGTAGTTGAAATTTTTTCTATGATTTGTGTCCTAAACCGTTTTAGCATGTGTTTGACGTCGAGATTTTAAAGTGGATGGGTGGGTACGTTATTGTGCAGCTAGCTCCTCTTCCAAATTGATCGGAGGGTACCATTTTAGCCCGAAAAAAATCGTGCGCAATGATTGGGATTGTTCAATTTTTTGAACTCATTTAGAGCATCAAGCATGCCAAAAATAAAGTTGATCGCATATTGTTTGATACGGAGTATATTATTTGACAACACATTTTTGTTGCAAAAAATAATTGAAATGGATTTTGATCTAGTGTTTGCAATTTCATTTTTCTGTAAAATAAATGTGTCCGAAAAATACCGAATGATATTCGATTAACTTGATATATTCAGTATGCTTGATGTTCTCAACAAACTAAACAAAATGAACAATCTCGATCATTAAAGTGGGCTCGGAAAAAATCTATTTTGGGCTGAAATTGCATTTTCCAATTCATTCGAAGGATTGAAGAGGAGCTGGACTTCATGAGCCGTGGCGCTTCTCTTTAGAAAAAGATAATGTAAACCTAATTAAACCCTTGACCTCAAAAAAAAGCGAAGAAAAACGTCATATTCCACATTTATTACTCGATCTCTTTTTATAGACTAGTTTTGCAAAACCCTTGACCTCTCTAATAAGAGGGTAAGGAATCTGAACAAATTAGACTAGCTTCGATTAATTGATGGTTGGAAGGTTGTACAATAAACTTCTGCGTAATAGAATTTAACGGTTTAATTTGTTGTTTAATTAAATGGATTTGGGAAAAACTCAAAAATAACGTGAAACTCGTCCATTTCTGGGGCATCTTTATCCAATGCTCACTTCACGTGGGCCAAGTGCGCATAAAAAAGTCAAATAAGTGTTTGTTCTTTATGAGATTGCATATTTGAATTCACAGAAGCCAAACATTCCAAACATTGAATTTATCCAGTCGTTAACTTCAGAACACCGGAATTAATCACGTTGCGCGCAAGGTGGGCTTGACATCCTGGTTGCAGAATGGATCAATCATTGTTCAAAACAGGCATAATCTTTTATTTGGAAAACCACCCATAGTCCACTTTAATCTCGCACTCCCAAGTTGCCACTGAAATAGAATCACCAGATAGGCTAAATTGTTCAATCTGCAGTGATTCAGCACTTATTGCCCTCTAATGCGGTAAAAATGAACAAATGGAAAAAGAATGCTGTGAATCAGGATAAATAGATATATATATATATATATAAAAGAAAAGAAAAGAAAGTGTTGAAATCATTACCATAGATGAAAGTGTATGTATAAATTGAAATCATTACATGATCCTCTCTCAATCTACATCCTGTAAAATCTTCATAATTTTCCAAGTGCACAAGTCGAGATCAGATACAACACAACACGACTTTGGTACATACACTAAAGGAAAAACACAAACAAGAGAGAGGGTAAAACAGGGGAGGAAATGAAGAAGAACAGGGGAATCTAAACAACACAACAACAGATGACAAACTTATTAGCTTCACCCTCCTCTCTTTACTCCATCTCTCATTTACTCCATCTCTCAAAGTTTCTTACAGTGGGAGAATGTTTCCCCTGTTGGCGTGGACGGGCGCTACGAACCACCGCCAATTGATCCAGCATATTGCTCGGTAAAGGAGGAGAACCATCCTCTGATAGACCCAGCTCCGCAGCACTTCAGTCACGTAGCACATCATCTCCCGATTCGCAAACAGGACGTACGAAAAGTACATAACGAACCAAACAGGGTTTCGGAAAAGAAGAGAGGCCAGGGATACGATGAGGATCGAACGGCACAACCCCATTCCACCACGACCCACTCGTGTAAATCTCAGTTCGAGCTCGTACGAAATGCAGTACAAGAGAAGACTGGCAGATGCAATCCCCATGGTTATGGGACGTGCTTGGAAGGGAGAAACAATACCGTTTCCCCGGTAGTGCAAGCCGAGTAAGATGAGGAGGGCATTGAGCTGAAAGTCGAAAACGTCGTGCTCGAGATTGGGCATGATGATGGGGGTTGAGAGAGAGAGAGCTAGCAGAGAAGAGAAGAAGATGGTAACAGGTATACTCTAAATCGGGGTTGGTTATGGGCTCCTTAACAGCCTTTTATAATAGTCTGGAGACTCTGGATGGGGAAAAAAAATCATGAATGGAAATTCAAGTAGTATATTGTAGGGCTAGGGGGTTCAATAGGATAAAATGGCCATAGCAGGGCTCCTAAACTAGTAGCCGCTTTTTCATATCAATTCCCCCTTGCCATTTTGACACGTTTGTGGGAGGCAAAACAGTAGGCCCCTGTAATTTCAAGCATAAATACCCCATCAGTACCTCCAATTCCCCCGTCAGAAAGTCTACCCCACCAAAGACTCAATTTTATATTGTTTATTGATTATTTTTTATGGGGTCCATTTCGAATTCACAGAGATGATTCAAACGCTCATTAGTTTTAAAATGCGTCCTATTGGTTTCTTGAAAAAAAAATAACTTATTAATTCAATATCGGTAAAGGTTTTTTCAGGTTTTGTACGGCGCTTACGAATACTGAAAAAGCCCTTACGGATACAGATTGAGATCATTTGTTACAATAACCCATAAAAAAACATTTTAAAAATAACTCACGGATTGATTTTTTTTTTGGAACCCAAAATAAGCCTTACAAAATCGTCAATCATCATGCTTTTGTTGAACATCAAAGAGGACTAACTTGTGCCACAACGGCACCGTTTTGCATGAGCGGTGAATTGGTGCGGTGGAGGCAAAAGCATCGTTGTTTCCCTTCCCTCGTTAACACACCAACAATGCTACTCACACAATGATCCAATATGTGAGAGTTTGTGTTTGGTGTTGTGTTTGGATTGTTGTGTGAGTATCATTTTTGTTAACACAAATATTTAAGTTGCTCATTCAATACCGGTACTCTACTATTTTTCCTCTTCCATTTCAACCTTGGTACTTAAATTCCATTCCATCTCACCATTCTCTAATAAGAAAAAGATACATATCTATATGTGCAATTTCCTCTCCCACTGAACATTTTATAATAACGTTTACAATTCACAACTAGAATGATAGGCACAACAAGAAGGAAACACAATGATGGACAAAAAAAGGGTTAGCGTGACAGATCTCAATCGCGGCGGGTGCACCTGACAAAGAACGTTACGGAATACAATCTCATATTGTTTGAAAATAGAATAAGTGATCACTTAATATAATGTTCAAATTTCTATAACTAACGGACTACAACTTTTGGTTGGATATAAAGTTCGTACATACATCCATCTTTGACTCATTTAAGTAATGACCCAGCATTTTGTTTAATTTTGTGGGCCCTCTTTCCTGTGCTCGGTTGATAAGAATCACTGGATGCAAAGAGAATTGGTGAAACACGAAAAGGAGGATTCAGAAGGCTCAATTTGCATCCATTGTTTGATAGGTCGGGGTGAGGTGGGTTTTGGGAGATTTTATTAATTCCGCATGACCATATGGGTTTTTCCTCCTTTTTAATCCAAAGTAATTACACGTGGAGGCTCCATATTCAGCAACATCGCCGATATATTGTGGTCCCATATGTTAACAATTGTTAATGGGTAGCTAATAACACCCCTCTAACTCCCACTGATATATATATCGTCTGACAAAAAAAATATAAAATAACTTTCACACTACCTCTTTTTTTTATAACGGCGCTCTTGTCTGTGTTATTTTGTCATTTGTATAATCATATACGTTTAAAAGGAAAACGTTGTATATTCTCATTGTAAGATGACCAAAAAAAAGTATAGAAAAAGTAGCACATTTGCAGGATAGGAAATGTGAAAATCAATTACGTTTTAAATTATAGGAGCTACATGTTACATGATAGATAGATAGATAGATAGATAAATATTGTTGAACAAAGTGTTAGATAATTCAGGTTATACCCATTGATCTGTGATTGTTACCAATATACAATCGGCTTTGCTATTTGCAAGGAAGATTTGCAACGAATTATGCAAGAAAAAACTCGTTTGGATCCATTTTGGGTCCCACAAAAATCTAGAAAAATATCCATAAATTTTTGAATATTACTTTATGGGACTCTGTAAAAAATCAGCTTAAATGGATATCGGTAAGTATTACTTTTGGATTCATAGGGGCGAATCCAAAAGTAGAGCTAATTTTTTACAGGACCCCATAAAATAATATTCAAAAATTTATGGATTTTTTTCTAAATTTTTGTGGGATCCGAAATGGACCCAAACGAGTTTTTCCTTGTACCGTAATACTATAACCTTGTTCCATTAGTAACTTTTAGGACTTTTTTCAATTTTGTTCTTATTTAAATTTTTTTCGTGTTCCTGAGTTTTACGTCTCACTTTTTTATTTTTTCGATTCACCTCGATAATGGAATGGGTTGCAAGACAAGTCTACAAAAAGATAAGAGTAATAGACGTGAAATATTCCGACATTCTTTTTATTTTTTGTGCTTCGGAAACAACGTAAAGGAGTATGACGTTATCCACATCTACAATAATGGATCAATAATGGAGTATGACGTCATCATTTCTTCATTTCTTTAAAAATAAATACTTATTTCACATTTTTAAACTTAAAAATAATGTAAATGAAAAATAATTTTTCAATTTTTTTTGCATTAAGCACATGATTTTTGAGCTTGAATTGCCTTCTTAAAAAATAAATACTTATTTCCCTTTCGGGAATGGGGCCTAAAGAAGTGATATTAGCACTTCCCAAATTGATAACCACACCGTCAAAGGGTAGTGCCAAAATTATCTTTATAGGTAATGAGTGTAGAGAGAAATAGAGTAATGACTTGAAATAGAAGTAATAATTGAAGAGAGATAGAGAAAAAAATAAGAGTAATAAATAAAAAAAATAGGATAATAATCAGAATTCAAAACCCTAAACGAACATGTCTGGTTTTTTTGAAGGTTTCCAGAAAGGTACAAAGGGACAAAAGGACGGGTTTATGTGTTGCCTCGTGCGATATAGATGTTGACAATTGAATTTTTTTTCTAAAATTCACATACAACCCTTTTAGTATGTGTTTAACTTTGAGATTTCAAAAAAGTATAGCCGTTTGTGTCGAGATGAATGGTCAGATCAGCCGCACTACACCGTTTAGTGCAGCTGGTGTACTACAACGTTTCTCATTTCTTGGACGGGTGGGTCAGATAGTCTAGCTTCTCTCCAATATTTCTACAAATGAATAAATTGGAGAGAAAATTCAGCCCGAAAAGAGGTTTTTCTGAGCCCACTTCAATAATCAGGACCGTTCATTTTTTAACTCATTAAAACCGTCAAACATGTCAAAAGTTAAGTTGATCGCATATCCTTTGACATTATTTCGAAACACATTTATGTTATGATAAATATTTGCAATTGATTCAGTGTTGCAATTTTATTTTGGGCAGGGTTCGATTATTGTAAACACTTATCTCCCTCCCAAGTCTCCTAATATAGAGTATATTAGAATTAACGAATGACACACACACACACACACAAAACTTGATATTCGGTATGCTTGATGTTCTCGACTAGCTATCGTTAAAGTGGGCTCGGGAAAAACTCTTTTTGAGTTGAAATCGTATTCTCCAATCCACTTGAAGGATTGGAGTGGAGCTGGACTTCATGAGTGGTGCCGCTTCCTTTTAGTTAAGTTACGGTAACGTAAAACCCTTGACCTCTCATTATAGAGTACAGAAGCTAAGAGCAAGTTTACCAGTTGTTAGGTAAAAATGCTAATAAACAATGCAATTTTTCCATTTTACATACTCACATCTCTTTCAACACTACACCAATACTATCTATTTAACCTATTCATTATTAAAATAATTACTTTTACCTCAACTGTTGCAACTTGCTTTTTTTTGTTTTTCTTCGGTATAATAGCTCAAAAAGGCATTTTAGCTATGCTGGTAAACTTGCTCTAACAAAGTAGAATAGCTTTGATTAAATTGATGTTTGGAAGGTATTGCAATAAACTTCTGCATAACAGAATTTAATGGTTTTAATCTGTTGTCCAATTAAATGGATTTTGGATTTTGGGTTGTTAAATTATGTGGGAGTTTTTTTATTTTTTGAAATTGTTAATGCGATCCAACAGTCGGAAACATACCGGTATAGAGGAATTTTGGTACCGAGAATTTAAACTCCTAAAAAAATCACCACATAGGCTAAACAAAGATGTTCAATCAGCACATATTGCCCCTTCATGAGGTAAAAATGAACAAATGGAAGAAGAATGCTGTCAATTATAAGTAAATAGATAGATAAAAAACAAAAGTAAAGATAGGGTCGACATCAACGACTTGTCGTTGAATTAGGATTAATAGATATATAAAAAACAAAAGTAAAGGAAGGCCATGATACTAGTTCTCTCTCGATCTCTCTTTCTTTGGTTTATTTTTCTCGTGTTTCTTCAGATCAACGACTTGTCGTCTGATCTATTAGAGTTTTATTTTTTTTTGTGAGAGTTTTTAGTATCGTCTTTGGGCTAATATGACGTCTACAGATCATGTTCTTTCAGATGATGTTGCTTCACAACGGCATATATCCATACGTCAACAGTGCTATACTACCCCTTTATGATGTCTTTGCTGGAGCAACTATAGTGACTTGTCATATCTATAGATTTGAGAGTTTTCATTAGCACGTTCATACTTGGTTAGAGTTTATCTGATCGTCTGGATATTTGTTGTCTTTTTATTGGCTAACACTTTATCTTTCTTTGAGACTGCTAGAAAATATGAAATTTCAACAGAATGTGCGTCCGACAATACTTGGGTTGAGATGAAAGGCAACAACTATCTTGTACTTTTCTCATTTTGTATATGTTAGACGATTAGTTTGATTTTGTCTAAGATATTTGTAATGAATTTTGTATTGTAAGTGCCGTTGGGCTTTCATCAATACAACTTCTCATTTTTGTTTAAAAACAATTGTTCGAAATCACTATCCATAATTAGATAAAGTGTAATTTAAGATGGTACTAAATCTGAAAATTTTATCATTATTTGAATTTTTTTGCATTTGTTAGTTTTGCGCCAAATTTTTATGGGTTATTGATTCGTTTCGACGAGAGGAATCGGAAAAGTAATTTTTTTTTTACTTTTACCCAAGTATTTTGAGAAATAACCACTTTTTAGCACAAAAAAATGACATTTTGATGCTAAAAAATGGTTATTTCTCAAAATACATGGGTAAAGATTAAAAAAAAAAATATTGATGCTAAAAAATTTATTTTCTAGTAGGTGGATTTGGGTTTCTTAATGGGTCTGGGTTCAATTTGCCACCCCTAGTATTACTGCACGAAATACAATAATAATGAGTCTTGGCTTCCATTCACAAAATCTCGATTTATATAACTTCACGAAGTGAAAGTGGCTTTTGTAACCACTCTTTGTTTATTAATGTGTTTCACTAACTAAAATAAGTAACTAATTTTTTGAATTAAAGGTGATATATTGTGAAAGAAAGACATGTCTCCTGTTCTTTGATTTTTGGGGATGAGGAGGAAACGGGTTATGATGTTGGGCAGAAGTAAGAAAGGATTGTGTTGTTTGTGAGGATAGTGTTGGAGAAGGGTAGTGTTGTCACACCAAATTCTATATTTATTTATGTTCTTTTTTTCTTTTTTAGTCTCACAATAGGAGTGTGTTTTACACATTCCGTTAGTTTTGATGGAAAATGTAACGGTACCACTTTACTCCAAAATCATGGGGTTGCAAATTGGTCATTAGTAAAAACTCAGCGGGGTCATTTGTCAAAGAGTCAAATCATAGGGAGATAATCCAAACCTAGTCTAAAAACAAAAGATAAGAAAGTGAAAATCACTACTAAAAGTGTAATTTAAGATGTATTCATTACATGAACCTCTCTTGTAAAATCTTCAAAATTTTCCAAGTGTTCAGATGACTAGATGAGATCAGATACAACAGTACAACACAACAAGACTTTCGAACATACACTAAAGTAAAAACACAACTAAGAGAGAGGATGAAACGGGGGACGAAATGAAGACCAGAGGAATCTAAACAACACAACAACAGATGACAAACTTATTAGCTTCACTCCTCTCTTTACTCCATCTCTCAAAGTTTCTTACAGTGGGAGAATGTTTCCCCTGTTGGCATAGACGGGCGCTACGAACCACCGCCAATTGATCCAGCATATTGCTCGATAAAGCAGGAGAACCATCCTCTGATGGACCCATCTCCGCAGCACTTCAATCACGGAGCACAACATCTCCCAATTTGAAAACAGGATGTACGAAAAGTACAGAACGAACCAAACAGGGTTTCGGAAAAGGAGAGAGGCCAGCGATACGAAGAGGATCGAACAGCACAACCTCATTCCACCACGACCCACTTGTGTAAATCTCTGCTCGAGCTCGTACGAAATCCAGTACAAGAGAAGACTGGCAAATGCAATCCCCATGGTTATGGGATGTGCTTGGAATGGAGAAACAACACCGTTTCCCTGGTAGTGCAAGCCAAGTAAGTTGAAGAGGGCCTTAAGCAGAAAGTCTAAAACGTCGTGCTCGGGAGCGGGCATGATGATGGGGTTGTGAGAGAGAAGAGAAGGTCCAGAAGGAGGTGGTTATTTGAGTACTTGATGAAACTGGGCTTACCAGCCTCTCCTTTTATAGAGTAACAGGCAAATGCTAAATTTGGTGCCGTAGGAGATTTCCTGCGGAAAATTTGGTGCCGTAGGATATTTCCCATTTTAGCCTCGCTTTTAGGCTGCGGAAAATTTGGTGACGTAGGATAGCACTTGGGAAAAATTGGTGACGCACTTGGGAACATTTTGGTGACGCACTTGGGAACATTTTGTTGGGAGATCGTCGAAGGAAAAAAAATCAAATTCATTATGTTATCGAAGATATCTTGGTGCGAATCGTGCGATTCGAGATTAATATTCTAGAATTCGAAACAATTAGTATTTCGGTGGGTCAAAGTAATAAAAAAATATTTCTATGAAAGATTATATAGTCGTAACAATGAGATTGCATTCCACGGGAGTATCTTACTCTAGGTGCCCGTACCCTGGGGGTAAGCTTGCCTTTCATGTTGACTGTTGGGTATCAGGTATCACAAACACATAGAAACAAATATTTAACTAGGTTTGTCCAGAACTTAGTTGCAGGGAGCTCCTAAAGTGGTGTCATTCCCACCTTGGGAGCCCGCTTTTGTGCTCCCAACTTAGGAGTTTGACGGGAGCCCACTCCCATCGAGATGCGAGCTCGCTCCTGATGAAGATAAGAGCTTTTGTATAGGAAAATAGGGATTTTCTACCGATATCAATTCCGGCCCGTACGGCTTCAAAGGTGATACGACACCAACGAAAAAGCACGCCACAGAGATTCTAGGTCCGGCAAGGTTGGCCACCACTTTATGATCAACGCTTTTGAACTTGTCGTTTGATATCATCTGTGTTTACTCCATAATTGTGATTTTATTTTACCTGTCGTTTGGGTGACACGTGGCACAAGAAATTACGATATTATTAGAGGTAACTCTGGTACACCTTAATGTCATAGGATAAATTAGGTAAATATAAAACCATAGCAAAAGGTTTTTGGCAATACACTCCCGTCGAGTGACCCATCGATCGGTCAATCTAGGGCTTGTTCCCGATTAATTGGCTAAGTATTAGTGAACTTATCTATATAAGCAGTTCATATACAGGTGTCAAAAGGAAATTCACAGAGACATTCTCATGATCGTGGGAAGTTGTTGTTCAGCAATACTTGGAGCAATACTTTCACAACGTGGAGGTTATTTACTTCACTAAACGTGGGAACAATACAAAGGCGCAATACAAGGGAGTAACTGCCATCTTTGGAGGGAACATTCAAATTCAAACGAAGAGGCCTATTTATGGAAAAGCTCGTAGCAGTTTTTAGACACACAAACAACGCCAATCAGGCCTTATCTTTTCTTTTCTAGGAGTAGCTTTAACTTGTAATTGTTCACACGATAATCTTTATCGTTTGTCCTTCTACTTTGAAGTTTAATAGAGATCATTTTATTATTCTTCTTCCATAATCCATCCACTTCATTGTTTGTTTCCAAAGAAGTCCTGAAACAAGGCAAGGAACCAAACTCCACTTCTCCACAACCACATTCCAGCAACTCGAAACACTGATACCCGTAGATTCTTCCATCGATTTCCGTCGATTGAATCGATCCAGAAAACTTGGTAACAATTTTGGCGCTAGAAGGAGGGCTCTTACTAATTTGGAAGTAAGATATGGCACCGAAAACGAGAAATCAATTACCAACAGATGGTAATAACGAGAACAACAGTTCTACCAACAATAATGGTGGAAATGAGGTGAATGAAGGAAATGCGACAGATCCAAATCAGAGGGGTCGAGAAATGGACCAGTTGAATGGTCTAGAGAGTGAGTCACTGAATATGGTTCAGCAATTTGCTAGATTGTTGAACAATCCAGAGAGCGAGATGACCAAAACAATAATGGCCATGTTTAGGAATGCAGTGGCACAAAATCAAACGACTCCACCAATAGTTGAAGTGCCAGTCAATATGAATGTCCATTCTGGACAGAGCAGTGGACAAACAAATCCAATGAATGACATACCTCCTCCACAGGTATTTGATAATCCTGCTTTTGATGCCATTTTTACTGGAGTCAATAGGATCCCAATGGGAAATCAAAATTGTGGACAAAATCAAAGTTTTTATCAAACTATACCAACAGCAGTTCCAATTAATACAAGATTTGGTAATAATGGGAATAATAACCCGAATCTATATAATGTTGGAATTGGGGGTTTAAATCCTAATGCGAATTTAAATAGGAATGATAATAGAAGTATGCCAAATATGGCCAATGTTGACCCCAATCTGTATGGATATGATCCGCCAACGTTTAATTCAAATGGGAGAAGGCCAGAACACCCATATGGGTATGAAATGAGGCCTGACATTATTAATCAAACTGGAAGAGTACAAGAGCCCAATTTAAGAGCTCAACTAGTGAATATTATGCAAGATATGTATGGTCCTGGATTAAGAAGGATTGAAAAACCTATGTTTAGAAAACCCTATCCAAATTGGGTTGATAATGTGCCTTTTCCTAGGCACTATAGGATTCTAGACTTGGTTCTTTTTAATGGGGAAGAAAACCAATCAACTGTGGAACATGTTGGACGGTTTTGCCTTCAAATAGGTGAAGCAGACTTCGATGAAGCATTGAAATTAAAGTTATTCCCTCATTCTTTAACTAGGACTGCTTTTTCATGGTTCATAAGTCTACCTCCAAATTCTGTTCATTCCTGGAGAGAGATGTAAGAACAATTTCATAATCAATTCTTCAGACATGCACCAGATGTCTCATTAGCAGACTTGGCTAAAATTAAGCAGAGACCATCTGAATCTGTTGAACAATATATGAATAGATTTAAGAAGGTTAGAAATCAATGTCAATTTTACATTCCGGAGTCTGAAATAGTCAAAATTGCCCAAGAAGGGCTCGATTATGACTTTAAAAAGCATTTCATTGGGACTGAATTCAGAGATTTATTTGATTTTACTTCAAAAGCCATAGGATATGAGGCTATACTTTTGGAAGGTGAACTCAGAAAGAATAAATCTCTTGGTACTTATTACCAAGATATAGAAGGTGATGTAGAAATTGATGTGGCTCAAGTAATTGGTAAGGCACCAATTGTATGCGATACTTTGACAAAGGCTGAGAAGCCTGTGAATATGCCATCATCACATCCGAATAGGAGAAACCAAGCAAGTTTTAGACAATATTCGTTTGATTTGTCTAAAGCAGATCAATTATTTGATGAACTAATAAATCAAAAGTTCTTAACATTGTCAGTAGGACATGTTATACCATCAGAAAAAGATAGAAAAGGAAAAGATTATTGCAAATGGCACAATTCTTTTAGGCACAATACTAACAATTGTGTCACGTTTCGAAATTGTGTGCAGGACCTGATTCAGAAAGGTTTATTACAGTATGCCAAAGGAAATAAAGAGGTCATGGGAATAGATATTGATCCATTTCCTCTAGTGGATGTGAACGTGGTGACTGCCAGGTTGAGAAAAGGAGAAATGACATCCCAAGTTGAGCAAAGAATTCAAGAGGAAGAAGATATCATGGAAACTGAAGAAGAGTCGTATGTTAAACAGAACTTTGAAAATTATTTCTGTTTGAGATGTGATGAAGAGATAAAATCAGGAGAGGAAATTATTGCTGGGAAAGAGTACAATGGGACCTATGCAAAAGGTTCTATAAGATTTAACACTATGGGGAACAAAGATTTGCAAATTTATGTTGGCCCAAAACTGATATTTGAGGGTGAAGACCCTGGAATATTCATCTTTTCTGAATCTATCAAATGGTATGGAGAAGATGATGGACCATTCTTATTCAAAGGGTTTCCAGTGATTCCAGCCATGCCAGAGAAACCAAACCCAAATTTGATATATCCACCTGTTTTCAGAGGAAGAGGTGCATATCCTAGAGGTATGAGGTCAAGAGGCAGACTACCTTTTGTTAGAGGTGAATACCAAGGGAGAATGATAGTCCCACCAAACATTGAGCATCATATGTGGGATACAGTGAGACATCCGAAATTTCCAGGGGTGGAGGAATTTATTCCAATAACCAACACTCAGAAAAGGAGGTTGCAGAGAAAGATTTCAGAAAGAGAGAGGAGAGATTCTTATATAGTGACAGAGCCAACAGAATGGCCAGAAATGAATGTCAAAGTAGTCCCAAAGCAACCAACTCCAATGGTTTGGAATAGAGAAGTAGTAGTGCCTAAACCAAAGGTGAAGGAAACAGAAAAACCTGGGGGGCAAACTGTTAGACCAGTTATTGCCCAAAGACTTGGGGGGCAAAATTCAAATTCATCTGGAGGCTCAATTCTATCTATAAAGGAACAAAAGGCAGAGTTTAAAAGGAGTTTGAAGAAAAAGATGGAAGAATTCCAGCAAGTCTTGTTGGAAGATGATGAAGATGATGATTTGCTGTCCGTCGACAGCTCAGAGATAATGAAAGAGGATTCAAAAGATGACAAGAATGAGGCTAACTCTCAAAAGTCTGCCACATTTGGTCAAGCTTTGGACACGATTCAGTTTGGGTCAGTTTCTCATACTAAACTTTCATGCAATATGATTTTGGTTTTGCCAAAAACTTTTCAGGCGAAACCTAACCAACCAACTAGTTTAGAAGGAGATGTGGAAGATAAGACAGATTCAATAGTAAAAATAAATGATGAACAAGAGAAAGATTTCCAAAAAGAATCTATAAGAATTGAAAAAGACATAAAAGGAAAAGATATTGTGGTACTAAGATCTCCTGAAGATGCCTTGGTCAGGCATTTAAAGCCTTTATACATAATGTTACATATTAATGGACAACCTATCAATAAGGTTTTGATTGATAATGGGGCTATTGTCAACATCTTACCTTCGAAGATGATGAAAACCCTAAATAAAAAGGAATCTGACTTGATCCCAACAGAGGTGACAGTTGGTAATTTTGCAGGAGGATGTTCACCTGCTAAAGGTGTAATCTCTTTGCAATTACAAGTTGGAAATAGGAAGATGAACACAACTTTCTTTGTTATTGATTCTTCATCCAATTATAATACCTTGTTAGGCAGAGATTGGATTCACATAAATGGGTGTGTGCCTTCTTCTTTACATCAGGCACTGATATTTCTGAAGCAAGGGCAGAATGAAAAAGCTGCAGAAATGGAGATTTTCTGGGCAGACAAGCATCCATTCAAAGCAGAAACTAATAATGTGGAAGCAGGGCTATATGATGAAGACCTGTGGCCGAATAAGATTGAAGATTCAGAGGTAAAATCAGTAGGGACTGGTGTTACTGAAAGTCAGTTCCTTAAATACATCAAAGATGGTTTTCAAGAGTTGAGTAAAGATTTTGTCAGACCTAACATAATTTTGAGGTCTAGTAATGCTGAATCTAAGGTTTCTAATGTCTAGTAAAACATCAAATCAAGAGGATGACCAGTTGGCTACTTTAAAAGCCACTTTCAAGAGATTGTTTTCTTTTATTGTGTCTAGGAAATTAGAGGCTGATGAGCCTATTTCTTGTAATTGGGCAGATTGTGTGATAGATGACAGTCCTTTATCTGTAAAGGAACTAGCTATGGAAGATCTTAAAGCTGCTCCTGCAAAGCTTGATGATCTTAAAGCAGTAGTTAAAGATCCTTTAGAGGATTTTAATGTAGGAACAGAGGAAGATCCTAGAATTCTTCACATATGTGCTTCTTTACCTGATGAAATGGAGGATCGTTTGAAGTATTTGTTGTCTGAATTTAAAGATTGCTTTGCTTGGGATTATCCTGATATGATTGGTTTAGATAGATCATTGGTTGAACATAGAATTCCTATTAAAGGGAATTTTGTTCCATACCAACAAACTCCAAGACAAATGACTCCTGAAGTGTTAAAAGAAGTCAAGAAAGAAATGGAAAGATTATTCAAAGCCAAATACATAAGACCAGTCAGGTATGTAGAATGGATTTCTAATGTTGTTCCTGTAATTAAGAAAAATGGGAAAGTAAGAATATGCATCGATTTTAGAAATCTGAATACAGCTTCACCAAAGGATGAGTACCACATGCCTGTGGTAGATCATTTGGTAGATGCTACTTCTGGCCATCGATTTCTTTCCTTTATGGATGGTTATTCTGGTTATAATCAGATATTCATTGCAGAAGAAGATACACATAAAACAGCATTCAGATGTCCGGGATATATTGGACTATTTGAATGGACTGTAATGGCATTTGGTTTAAAGAATGCTGGGGCAACTTATCAAAGGACTATGAATGTAATTTTCCATGATTTGATTGGAAGATTTATGGAAGTCTACATTGATGATGTAGTTGTGAAATCACACACGTTCGATGATCATATTGATCATTTGAAACAAGTCCTACAAAGAATGAGACAATACCAACTGAAAATGAATGCAACAAAATGTGCTTTTGGAGTTAGTGCTGGAAATTTCCTTGGATTCCTAGTTCATAAGAAAGGAATTGAAGTTGATAAAGATAAGACAAAAGCAGTAATGGAAGCACAGCCTCCAACAAACAAACAAGAGCTCCAACAGTTCTTGGGACAAGTCAACTTCTTAAGAAGATTTATTTCCAATTTATCTGGGAAAACCTTGGCTTTCTCACCACTTTTGAAATTGAAATCTCAGAAAGATTTTAAGTGGAATGAAGAGCATAATAAGGCTTTTGAATTCTTAAAACAGTCATTAGTTAAGCCTTCTGTGCTTATGCCACCAATATTTGGCAAACCCTTGAAACTCTATATATCAGCTGGCCATCAGTCGATTGGTAGTCTTTTAGCCCAAGACAACGAAAATGGCCATGAGCAAGCAATATATTACTTGAGTAGAAGGTTAAATGAGTGTGAGATAAAGTATAAACCAATTGAAAAGTTATGCCTAGCATTATATTTTTCTGCAGTCAAATTAAGGTATTATATGTTGCCGTCGACGGTACATGTAATTGCACAAACTGACATTATAAAATATATTTTAACAAGACCTATTTTAAGAGGTAAGCAAGGAAAATGGTTACTTGCCTTGATAGAATATTGTTTAGAATATGTGCCTCAAAAGGCAGTAAAGGGTCAAGCATTAGCGGATTTTCTGGCAGATCATCCTAATGTTTTGATGGAGAAGGATGAATTCGAGATTCACATGGTTGAAATAAAACCATGGAAATTATCATTTGATGGTTCCAAAACTGACAGAGGAGTTGGAATAGTTCTAATTTCCCCAAAAGGAGAATTACTACAGTTTTCTTTCCAACTAGATGAAAGTAGAATCATGTCTAATAATCAAGCTGAGTATGAAGCTTTAATTATTGGATTAGAGATCGCGAAAGAATTGAATATAAGACATTTGAATGTCATAGGGGATTCACAATTGGTAATACGACAAGTAATGGGTGAATACAAGTGTAACCATCCACTTTTAGAACTACAACTACATAAAGTTAGAATTCTCATGTCATATTTCGATGACATACGATTAGAACATGTTTATAGACTAGAAAATGGGGAAGCCAATGAAATGGCACAAATTGCTTCTGGAGTTAAGATTCCTGATGGCCAAAATGAAAAATTAATAAGAGTACAAAAGAGATTTTTGCCCTTCTCTATTGAAAGAGATGGAGATAATTTGGAAATTATGGAGATAAATCTGATTGAAGATTGGAGAGTTCCAATAAAAAGGTTTTTAGAAAATCCAAATGAGAAAACAGATAGGAGTATCAAACAAAGAGCTATCAATTATATCATTTTGGTTGGTGATCTGTTTAGAAAATCATCAGATGGGGTGTTATTGCTGTGTATTGCTAAACCTCAAATTATGACAGTTACGGGAGAAGTCCATGAAGGGACTTGTGGTTCCCATCAGTCTGGAGAAAAAATGAAATGGTTAATCAGGAGGTATGGTTATTATTGGCCAACCTTAAGAAAAGATTGTATTGCATATGCAAAAGGGTGTCAAAAGTGCCAACAGCATGGCCCAATTCAAAGGTCGCCTGCTTTTCCTTTACAATCAATTGTTAAACCATGGCCTTTCAGAGGATGGGCAATTGATATGATTGGAGAGATTGTACCTCATTCTTCCTCGCAGCATGAGTACATAATGGTGGCTACAGATTATTTTACAAAATGGACAGAAGCAATTCCTTTGAAAAGTGTAGCTCAGAAACAAGTAATTGATTTTCTTGAGGAGTATATTTTCTGTCGATTTGGTATTCCTGAGACTATAACTGTTGACCAAGCGTCTGTGTTTAATGGTCAAGAAGTTATGGCTTATGCTAAGTCATTCGGAGTGAAAATTTTAAACTCTTCTCCTTATTATGCTCAAGCAAACGGGCAGGTAGAGTCAACCAACAAAATTATTAAGAATACCCTGTCTAAAATGATTGTAGATAATCCCAGAGAATGGCATGAGTTATTGCCAAAAGTTTTATGGGCTTATAGAACATCAAAAAGAGATAGTACAAAAACAACACCATATGAATTGGTGTATGGTCAAGCTGCAGTTTTACCCGTCGAGATTAATATCACTTCTCATAGGGTAGCTAGTCATTATGACCCAAACAATGTTGATTTTGAAGAATCAATGTATGGAGAACTAGATGGACTAGAAGAGTCCAGAATCGACGCATTAAACAATATCCAAGCTCAGAAAAAGAAGATGGAAAGAATATATAATAAAAGAGTGCATGAGAAATCATTTGCAGAAGGTGATTTGGTTTGGAAAGCAATATTACCTTTAGATAAGAAAAAGAAAAAAGCATTTGGCAAGTGGTCTCCAAATTGGGAGGGACCATTTCGTGTGTTAAAAATCCTAAGAGGAGGAGCATACCATTTGGAATCGATTCTTGGGATATCACATGAAAGAACAATCAATGGGAAGTATTTAAAGGGATATTTCCCATCACCTTGGGAGTCAATTGATTCATAAAAATTTCTTTTTGATGGATCAGTTGATCTTAAGTTTATCTGTTTTGATGAAGTGATGCATAGGACTGAATTCTCAGTTATTGATGATAAAAAGACATATAATAAAATGCAGACTAAACAGAAAATTCACATAATAAGCCTATTAACCAAGGCTTATACTTTCATTCCATAATAAAACGTAACATGGCACCTGTTAATAAGGCAGAATCAAAAGAAAAGCCTTTTGAAAAGAGGCAATAGAAAAGATACAATTAAAAGAAAAGGCTAAGTATCATAAGCCTAATTTACAGCTGGTGCAATGGGGTTGCCATCTGCGTCAATACTGATGATCTCGAAGTAGTGAGGAAAACTCCATGTTACAAACAAATGGAATTTTTCCCAAGCATATGTCAAGAAGTCATGCTCCCTGTCCCTAGCAAGCTCCTCTGCATCCATTTGTATTTTCTTCTCAACCATAGGCCTCATAGCAAGAACCCTTTGTTGGGCCTTAGTCTGAAGAACAGCCCCCTTTTGGGCTCTCTTTATTTGCCACTTTTGGTGTTTCTTAAGTATTTTTCTTGAAGAGTTGGGTGGCAGTATCCAATAGGATTCTTCAAATGCTATCATCTTGTTATGGAGATTGATGACTTTATCCTGACTCAACTCATAACTGACCCAAAAGGGGTCATAGTGTGCAGTAGTGCTGGTCCTTAACCAAAGCCTTATGAGAGGCAAAGATGTTTTAAACCCGTGAAGATGGGTAGTAATGAGGCTACTTTCATAAAACTGAAGAGTTTCACAGGCCCATAAAAAGTTCAAGTAGGGGATTTGCTCTTCTAGAATGTGAATATCTAAAAAGGCAAAAGCAGCCAGTAATTCTTTGGCTGTAGTTTCATCAGAATCTCTAAAGAAAGAATACCCTCGATGGGTAGTAAGAGACATAGGGGGATCAAACCTCAGTTTGGTTAATTCCCCGAACCAATCAGGGTTCTCAGGGAGAGGTTTGAGTTTAGGTTCATCATCAGAGAAATCGATGGGATAGCAGGGTTTTCGAACAACTTCTTTCCAATAAAGATGTTGGGTCTTAGCCTTTTCAAAGAGAGAATGATGATTCTCTAGATAAGGCTTACCACCTGCTTCTGCCAATTGAAATGACAAGGGTCGTGAGGATGATGAGAGTAGTGAGTCCAACAGCATTGCTCTCGGTTCTTCTCTAACCCAGGGAAACATGTAGCTCACTTTGATGTGAGAGCGTCGGATGTTGGAGTTTGGGTAGAAGAGTGATTCTTCCATCCTGACAACCACCCTTTCAGTGGGTGGCACGAGTCCCCATTGTGCGGGGGGATTCGATGGCAAGGGGTCATCCCATCCAGTGGGTCGAATGGGAGAATATGGATCGTCCATGGAGGAGGAACTCCCTTCGAAAGCTGGAAATTTGTTCTTCCCATCGATCTCCATTTGCGCAGAGTTTGTATTTGCAGTGGACATCATTGAAGGAACGAACTTTGTTTGATTTGTTGAAGGTAAAAACAATAAGGTTTGATGTCTAATTTAAAGGCATAAGTGATAACTGCCAATGTAGTGGCTGTTCAGTTTTCTGATGCAGCTTGAAAACTGCTAATTCAATTTTCAAAATCGGCGTGAGTCATTAACTCAATCCCTAAGGGATAACCGTCCACGATCTCCACTAAAATGGAGAAGGGGATGAGTCGTGTCAGCTTATTCATGACTAGAAATAACTTTTAGATTTACCAGTTATGACATTACTCAGTGATGGTTGAGTGAATTTCTAATTAATGAGTTCCCGTCGACGTGGGGACAATGATTAATTAAAATGTCTCAAAAGGTGGATTAAGAAATTCGAGAGGTTGTTTATGAGATCTAAGCCTCACTTGTTCAGACATAAAAAGAAAGTCAATTTCAAATTATAATTATAAGATTCCAAAAGCCTGAAAAAGACTAATATTCATTAAGAGAAGAGTCAAATATTAACAAAGCCTCACAAAAATAGGCTGTGATATAGTCATTTACAAAGTTTACTGAATTCTAGACTTGAAATCCATAAAGAACTTAACAAAATAGTTCCATTGGTGATCAATAGTCTTGTATCTTGACTGATTCTTCAAGTAATCATCTCTTGTCACTTCAATCATGGCTTTTATCCCTTGCTCATCAGGAGTAATACTAGCCAGATCGTGACTGATATGTTCTTTCTGTGATATCAGAGAAAACCTCTCTTGCTTGATCTGGTTCAAACGAGCAATTAGCCCAGCCTCTTCTACATCTAATTGATGCAAGTCATTTTTCAGCTAAGAGATGGAGGTGCTCATGGTATCAAGTTTGCCAGAAGTATTGGCAAACTGATCTATGGTCTTTAGCTTCTCTTTCATTTCCTTTTGACAGTAGGCAGCAACTGACAGATTCTTGCTTAAACCAGACCAAAGTTCCTCCAACTCAATATGTTCTAAATCAGGAAGGATTTTCTTATCAATCAGATGAGTGACACAGCTAGTGAAAGCTGGAATATGGTCAGCAGCAACCTCTGCTAAAGGAAGTTCAAGCATACTAAAGAAAGACTTCACCTTATCTTTAGTTTCTTCACTCAGATGATAAGAGGTGGGAGGAGTTAAAGATTTAGAAAACTCAGACATAGATTTAGAATAAGACTCAGAAAAAGTCTTGACTTTACTTATCATTTGATCCAAATCTGAAACAGAATGTTGGTCCCCATCCTTATTGACAACAGAGAAGGATATTTTGGGGGTTTCAGAAGTGATCTCATAATCCAATGGGATTGGTCCTGCTGTTTGTTGTTGCTCTTGGACCTCAGGAATTCCTGTCGACTGAGAGGGAGTAAAAGTAATTACAGCAGGAGTAGACTCTTCAGTAGTCTCTTGAGACTTGGGAGAATTAAGCCCAACTTTACCCAAACCAATGTCAGTGTCGCCTTTAGAGTGAATAGGTGACACTCGATTGTCAGGATCTAAATCAAGATTCAGATCAATCAAGGCTTCATCACTTGTTGAAGGTATGGAAGCAAGCTGTGTAGTTGTCATTTCACCAACTTTTTCAGTATTTACACCTTCTTGGGGTGTTTGGACATTTTCTGGAGAAACAGCAGCAGCTTGTTTGGCATCTGTTGGCAATGGCTTGTTAGCCTTATCAGGAGTAACATCTTCTTGATCAGTCTGGATTGGGGACTTCAGGGGCGATGTTGTTTGGCCATCAGTTGTATCTTCCTGCATTGGAAGCTCCACAACATGTGAAAAGTCAGTGATTGCTCTGTCTTGACTATTGTTTTCTTCTGAGGACGCTGGCAATTGAAGCTTTCTTCTAGTTCTCTGAATTTGAGAAGAAGATTGTAATCAGTCAAGGTAGTAAAAGACCAAATACAAATAAAATGGTCATATATATAAAAATTAGATATTTTACCCTTTGGAATAGCCCTAAAGTTTCCATGTCATCAGCAATCTCCTCCTCTTGGGCTTGGGGATTGTAGTTTTTTATGGCATCAGCAAGAAGTGGGGAAACTGGTACATCATCCATTTGAGAACTTCGAGTTCTTTTCTTTTGTTTAGATAAGTTATCAGTTTTGACAATTCCTTTCCCTTTATCTACCTTTGACGGTGAAGCCTCCTTTAAAATAGGAACTTCTTTGGGAATAGGAACTGACAAGAGTAATAGTATGAATTTAGTGTGTGATAAAACATGAGAATGATACAAATTAAACAAAAAGAAGTAAAATATGATACCTGAATTTGAGGTATTTGGTTCAAGTCTTGAAAGACAATTGTCCAACTCTTTGTTGAAGACAATGGGTGTAACAAACTTCCAAAAAGTTTTGAAAGCAGAAGTGGATGAGGGAGCAGCAATGAAAGCTTTGAAAATATACCCAGTTCTTGCACCCTGGAATTGCCCAACTAATTCTCGAATGAGGGAAAGCTGGGTTACACTAGGTCTGGTATCTACTAAATCCTTAATCCTAGGATGAGTATAAGGGACAGGTACCCCTTGTGTTAGACCAAATTGCCTGGCACACTGATTAGGCAGGTATATTTCAAAGCTGCAGTTAGAGAAATGAGAAGCAGATGGAGAGAATCCTATAGAAAGGAATCTAGAAATTAGTATGCTAGCCCAGAAATCATTAACCACTTGGACAGGAACCAATAGATTGAGGATGGGCTGTATCTTCTGAGAAGCAGGGTATTGGCATTCCTTGAAAGGGAGCCAATCTGGAAGATCACCAGTTTTAGACTGAAAGAAAGTCGTGAAATATCTTTTAAAGGTACAGTTCTCTCCTCGAGGCTCAAATGACAGGAAATGTTCACCATAACTTCGACAATCTCCACCATCTTCCCTTTGTGAATAATGACTGAAGGGTCTGATCGACGGGAAGTAAGCATACAGCCAGGCTTGGAGTAACCAAAAAGGGCCACCACAACTATTAGTGATCTTGTTCTTGACAAAAGTCCAAAGACCCTTATAAAGAGTACCCAAAACAAAGGGAGCCAGGGCTAATTTCTTATTCTGAGCCAAACAAATGGCTAGTCTGATATACTCTTGAGTAATTTTAAGACCAGAAACACACATCACATATTTACAAAGCCAATACAGGTAAAAGGCAACCTTTTCATTAAAAAGAGGCTTAACATGTTCAGGCCCAAAATGTTGAATCAAGAAACTGGCATAACTAACTGAGCCTTTGAACTGAAATAGAGGCTTATAAGGGTCATGATCAAGTGTGGCATTCACTTCTAGGCCTACACACGACAGGCCAGTAAGATGAACAATGTCCAAAACAGTAGGCGACATAGGTCCGTGTGGAAAAACAAAAGCATTACATGATGTGGACCAAAAGCAGGCGGCAGCAGCTAACAGATATGGGTTTAATTCCATGGAAAGAGTCGAAAGATCAATCAATTCAGAAATACCCAATGCTGTCCATTCAAGATGAAGGTGTCCTCTCATTCGGTTAACCCACTTCTTCCAAGTTGGTTGAACCGTTGGCCATGATCTGATTGATCCTCTCGTTTCCCAATTGGTCCATTGAAGGCCAGGAAGCGAAAGTAATAAGGGCTCATCAACATTGACTGGGTAGTATGTTGGTAATTCGATAGGGGTAGGAGAATATACTGGCCCAAGTACAAAGTTGGTTTCAGTGTCCGCCCTAGTAACGAAATACTGATTTACCTGCTTTGCCTCTCTAAGGCATTGAGGAAATCTTAATGGAATATCATCAGCAGGAACCTCAGATTGAGGGGGACTTTGTTTCTTTGGTTGTGTCGACTGAGAAGCCTTCGATTTGGTTGATTTAGGAGTTGACGAAGCTTTGGTTGCCGATACTTTACCAGTTGATGGTTTTTTGGGCGCCATTGCAGGAGAAGTTTTTTCAAAGAAGGAGTAAAAATATATTAACTGTGCCCTAGTTTTCTTGATGAAGGCTATTTATACGTTTGGGAAAACCCCACATATCAGACACGACTTTGGGGGATTTATTTACTTAAGTTAAAAAGTTTTAACTTAAATAAATAAGGGGGGCATTGTTTACTCCATAATTGTGATTTTATTTTACCCGTCGTTTGGGTGACACGTGGCACAGGGAATTACGATATTATTAGAGGTAACTCTGGTACACCTTAATGTCATAGGATAAATTAGGTAAATATAAAACCATAGCAAAAGGTTTTTGGCAATACACTCCCGTCGAGTGACCCATCGATCGGTCAATCTAGGGCTTGTTCCCGATTAATTGGCTAAGTATTAGTGAACTTATCTATATAAGCAGTTCATATACAGGTGTCAAAAGGAAATTCACAGAGACATTCTCATGATCGTGGGAAGTTGTTGTTCAGCAATACTTGGAGCAATACTTTCACAACGTGGAGGTTATTTACTTCACTAAACGTGGGAACAATACAAAGGCGCAATACAAGGGAGTAACTGCCATCTTTGGAGGGAACATTCAAATTCAAACGAAGAGGCCTATTTATGGAGAAGCTCGTAGCAGTTTTTAGACACACAAACAACGCCAATCAGGCCTTATCTTTTCTTTTCTAGGAGTAGCTTTAACTTGTAATTGTTCACACGATAATCTTTATCGTTTGTCCTTCTACTTTGAAGTTTAATAGAGATCATTTTATTATTCTTCTTCCATAATCCATCCACTTCATTGTTTGTTTCCAAAGAAGTCCTGAAACAAGGCAAGGAACCAAACTACACTTCTCCACAACCACATTCCAGCAACTCGAAACACTGATACCCGTCGATTCTTCCATCGATTTCCGTCGATTGAATCGATCCAGAAAACTTGGTAACAATCTGAAAATCAAAATAAGGTAATGAATTTGATTTTAAAGCTACTGAATTTAACAAGAGATATATTTACTAGCTAGGAACAAACCTGGGAGAAGAACCCCAATGTTAACTACCAAACCTCCGGAAATCGGCTGAACATCAACCCACTGATTTTTGTGCATGACTCGGAGGCCTCCGAGTTGGTTTTGCAGCAGTACAGTGAGGAATGTAGGATCTGAGTGCTTGTCAGCTCCCAAAGTTAGCTCTGGCTCCGGGCATGCTGGATAGTAATGGCAAAGAAGGGTGTGGTCTCTACCGCATTCGAGGGCGTTTAAGTGGTCGTGGTTCAGGCCTAGAACCTCCGATAGCAACTCGAACAGATATTAGGCTGAAACGCGTAAAAGACTCATCACTTGTCCTAATTATTAATAGGACAAATTTTCGTAGTCGTCCCTCTAGTTTTACGGTTGTCTCAATTTCGTCCTTCTAATTTCAATTGTCACCAAATAAAACCTGTAGTTTGTTTTACATTCCAAATTGGTAAAATCGTTAACATCGTTAATGAAACTAACGGAAAAATATGATTAAAAAATTAAATGCTCTAATTTTCAATCCAGTTGAACCAGTGCAAAGATCTTAATTTTTTGATCATTTTATCCTAGATGGTCGTAATGAATTTTTGGCTCTAAGGCCTTTCAACGACCATCCGAAGACTCCTTATTTAGTTTCAAGGCTCTCTTAGAATGCTCATTGAAAGACCTTAGGGCCAAAAATCCATTATGACCATTTAAGATAAAATGATCAGAAAAATAATATCTTCGCACCGGTTCAAAAGGATTGAAAATTGAAACACTTATTTTTTTTACACCGTTTATATATTAAAAAATTAAGTGTTCCAATTTAAATTTCTTTGTTAACTAACTAAATACATGAAATTTAAATGGAGTATAAATTTACTTTCCTCTTTTTTCTCAAACTAGGACCTAAGTAAATCTTAAATAATAATATCGAATTCGGAGAAGTTCTACGGGAAAACTTCGTGATAGCCAAATCTTTCAGTTTTACAAATAGAACATCATGTGTTCTAAACACAGTATATCCACACACAAAAAGAAGAAGGGGGAATTGTGAGAAGTATGGAAATGAAAAAGAAAGATAGGGAATACGAAAAGAACATACATACGTACAAAAATAAAATGAGACCTTAAAATTGCCCACATCAAAACACATGTTTGTTTTTTCAATCAACAAACCCTTGTTAAGTTCACCTACGTCAAAAAAACAAGTGGGGCCGGAATGAGTTATTTATCTATTTTGACATGGCCCCACGACGGCACGACCTTGTGCTTGGTAAATGAGATAACCAGATAAGAGATGGCCAGAAGGGATCAGAGAGGGTTCAATTTGCTCCACTTCACTCTTATGTAATTGCTTGTGAGAGGGGATATCTATTTCCTGGTTTTTTTTTTTTTCAATCGTTATACATCAGCGAGGGTTAGGGAATCAGAAATAGCGGGATGTGGATATTATATCAAGTAATTGTCAAGAAAAAAATCTAGTACTGTTAAGAACCTTTAAGGAAAAATTAAGCACTATTTGATTTTGAAAAAACTGAGTTCATAATCATATGCCAAGCAATACAGGAGCAAACTAGTGATGGGAATCCATAGGGTCTTTGGGTGTGTTTGGAATGGCGATTTTTTTTTCCCTTGGGGTACTGCAAGGGAAAAGTCGATCCATTATACCGGAACATGAAAGGCGAAATACTTACCAAAATAAAAAATAAAAAACAAGAAAGGCAAAAATGGCAAGGCGAGGAGTGGTAGTTGGAACAAGTTCTTGTGCTGATAAATGCAACATTGATCCCTGCTGAAGCTATTGGATTAGTAGTGTTTCTTTATCTGACACAAGAAAGGTAATATGCATTAGTAGGAGTGCAAACGGTTGATTAGGTCCGGTACGTTTAGATACTCTTTATACCAAATCAGATATTTTGATTAGGACATTTTACGAACCAAACCAAATATTCATGGTTCGGTTTGGTTCGGCCTTGTCCTATTTGACCGGTTTATTCCGGTTTTGGATTCGTTACTTGTGCTTTATTTTATAGCAAAATAAGAACCATTATAGACTTCCATCATTTTAATTTTCATATTAAACTACTCAAACATCATAAAATCAAGTAGGAATATTAAATTAAATGAAAAAATTGAGTAAAAAACTAAATCAAATGAAAAAATATCTTACAATCAAGTACAAAACTAAATGCGAAACTTAAAATGTATTACCGTCTTCAAGATTTTCCACTTCATCTAGTTGCTCCCTAGGAGACATTTGAGACAGATGCCTCAATTATTTTTGTACGCAAATATCCTATAAATACTTTAATTTTTATACGTATATATATAAATCCGTCCGGTCCGGTTTATTCCGGATTGGAGGGAGGGAAATTGGACTAAACCGACTTTTTCGGTTTGGCAAAAACTCAAACCTGACTAAATCATTTACCTCTAGAGAAACCAAACTATTGAAACTAAATCACCAGTTTGGTCCGGTTTCTGTTTGCGGTTCAGTTTATTAGTTTTTATTTTCACCCTATGCATAAGAATTTAGTTAATAAACAAGAAACCATCTCTATACTTAATTAATTGAGGAAGGAGAGGAAAGATGATGTCATTACCAGGAAAAACTGGAAATGATGATGTGATTTGCATTTTTGCATCACAGCATGCAGTTTCCTTTCAGGTGGAAAGTTTGACAAGTTTCTCAAGTTTTCAATAGTTAATAAGTGAATTCGAAGGTCCTAATAAGCCTATGTTTAAGAAACATTGGGGAGGCGTTTTGGGTCAAAGGGTTGAAGGTTCAATAGTCTAAATTAAAGTACATAGGAGTATGTTGTAAAGCTGAGTGTAGAGTTATCTCAAGCACCATTTTCATTAGTCAATGAGTGACTCCAATCTTTATACTTACAGTTACGGTGAACCAAATTTAAATATATTTGGCAGATGACCTTCCTGAGTTTTATTAATGACCAAATCGCCTCCCTATGGTTTCGGAGTAAAGTACAACACTAACTCCATTAACGAAAAATAGTAAATGACTTTGGTACCCTTGTACTTTTCTACCATATAAGTTTACCTACTCTCTCTCTCTCTCTCTCTCTCTCTCTCTCTCTCTCTCTCTCTCTCTCTCTCTCTCTCTCTGCAATTGGCAAATAAAATTCTAGTACGTAATAATTTTTTTGTCCAATTATGTGAGGCTAATTCATTTTCATTTTTCTGTTTTTATTTTCACAATTAACTAAATTTCAATCAACATTTGATCTTACCCAAAAGCAATTTCATAATCACAGTTTCAATCAACATTTTTTTTGTTTGCAAAATTGATTGTTCCTTTCCAATTGAAAAATTGTTCATTGAATATGTGTCACACTTGGATAAAAAAAAATGTGTCACACACCATATAATTTTCTCTCATAAAGTCGCGTACAACAACGAAGACCAGTTCAGTTCATCTTCCCCTCTCTCCTAATCTCAGCTTCCAGCCGTCCAGTTCTTCTCTCTCTCTCTCTCTCAACCGATCATTCTGGCTCGACGCATCTCACAGCACTCATCTCTCTCTCCACAAATCACTATCTCTCTCTGATTTCTTTCTCCGGCGGCTAGAGCTGTCAATCACTCCGCGACGGCAACGACTACGGTTGTTAATGTCTCCGGCGACTTCGATTGTCACACGAACCAATGAATGGAGTTCAAGATTTTCCGATTAGGCAGGACTTCCATTTTTTAGGGTTTTCAAGATGGGAATTTTTTGGGGTAGTCCGATTTGGTAGGTGTAAAAAGAGGGGGAAAATATGTTGTGGCCAAAATTGGCAGGGGTTTTGGCCGGCCGTTGGGGGCTGAAAATGGAAGGGGGTGCCAAAAAAAAGGTATAGCTAGAGTATGGCTAGGTGTTGGAGATGCTCTTAGAGACAAATTAATGGCGGCAGCTACTGGGTTAGTTTTGGTATGATGAAGAAGAGGGATGGGAAAGAAGAAGAGAGAGGAAGGAGGAGAGGAAAGGTAGAGATCAGAAAAGTAATTGAAGGAGGTAAAAGGTTTGACTTTCATACACATGGGAGGGGCATTAAGGGCAGAAAAAGTATCATTTGGGGAGGGAAATCTGTTTTGTTAGCCAACACACCCCATCAATTTGGATGGAAAACCTAACAGTTGCACTTTACTCCAAAACCATAGCTAGGGAGGCGATTTGCTCATTAATAAAACTCAGGGAGGTTATCTACCAAAGAGCCAAATCATAGGGGGGTAATCCTTACTTTGCCCAATATGTTTTTATTCGTCCACGTGGGTGGTCAATATACAGAGAAAAAATCAAAAAAAAAAGACGAAGAAAGTATACTGGAGTAGTAATAAGATTGAAGGCAATTTAAAAGATCTTGCATATGAGGACAGATGTATGATCTTAATCTTGTACAAGCAATTAAAAAAAATTTAAAATTAAACACTTAAATTTGGGAGGGCAAACCTAACATTTTAGTAATATAATTCTATCGTAATACCTATGTTTGTTAGGAAAATTTGATGTGGGCAATCGCCAATCACTAATACGGTAATATCCATGCCAATCCGCCCTTGTGTCTCTCACTTCCTGCACAGTATAGTTGCTTGCTAATTTTGTACAAGATCAAAAGTCTTATGAAGCTGTTTTAGCAAATCCTAGTCTTCAAATTAGATTAGATGGTGTCGGTTTTGATATTTTTCAGACAAAAATCCTGAAATCAATTTGATTCATTACTAGGAGGGACAAACTATTTTGTGAATAACTTCAAATCAACCACTCTCTCTCTCTTAAAATAGTGAACAAGATGTTTGATTTTACTTTTAAATTTTGTACATGCAGAGGGTTCATTAAAAGTTATTTAGGCACCATGAAGCAATTTTTAATAGGTACGTACGATGAACTAATTTTCTCCGTATTACTGCATGAAATACAATAATAATGAGTCTTGGCTTCCATTCACAAAATCTCGATTTATATAACTTCACGAAGTGAAAGTGGCTTTTGTAACCACTCTTTGTTTATTAATGTGTTTCACTAACTAAAATAAGTAACTAATTTTTTGAATTAAAGGTGATATATTGTGAAAGAAAGACATGTCTCCTGTTCTTTGATTTTTGGGGATGAGGAGGAAACGGGTTATGATGTTGGGCAGAAGTAAGAAAGGATTGTGTTGTTTGTGAGGATAGTGTTGGAGAAGGGTAGTGTTGTCACACCAAATTCTATATTTATTTATGTTCTTTTTTTCTTTTTTAGTCTCACAATAGGAGTGTGTTTTACACATTCCGTTAGTTTTGATGGAAAATGTAACGGTACCACTTTACTCCAAAATCATGGGGTTGCAAATTGGTCATTAGTAAAAACTCAGCGGGGTCATTTGTCAAAGAGTCAAATCATAGGGAGATAATCCAAACCTAGTCTAAAAACAAAAGATAAGAAAGTGAAAATCACTACTAAAAGTGTAATTTAAGATGTATTCATTACATGAACCTCTCTTGTAAAATCTTCAAAATTTTCCAAGTGTTCAGATGACTAGATGAGATCAGATACAACAGTACAACACAACAAGACTTTCGAACATACACTAAAGTAAAAACACAACTAAGAGAGAGGATGAAACGGGGGACGAAATGAAGACCAGAGGAATCTAAACAACACAACAACAGATGACAAACTTATTAGCTTCACTCCTCTCTTTACTCCATCTCTCAAAGTTTCTTACAGTGGGAGAATGTTTCCCCTGTTGGCATAGACGGGCGCTACGAACCACCGCCAATTGATCCAGCATATTGCTCGATAAAGCAGGAGAACCATCCTCTGATGGACCCATCTCCGCAGCACTTCAATCACGGAGCACAACATCTCCCAATTTGAAAACAGGATGTACGAAAAGTACAGAACGAACCAAACAGGGTTTCGGAAAAGGAGAGAGGCCAGCGATACGAAGAGGATCGAACAGCACAACCTCATTCCACCACGACCCACTTGTGTAAATCTCTGCTCGAGCTCGTACGAAATCCAGTACAAGAGAAGACTGGCAAATGCAATCCCCATGGTTATGGGATGTGCTTGGAATGGAGAAACAACACCGTTTCCCTGGTAGTGCAAGCCAAGTAAGTTGAAGAGGGCCTTAAGCAGAAAGTCTAAAACGTCGTGCTCGGGAGCGGGCATGATGATGGGGTTGTGAGAGAGAAGAGAAGGTCCAGAAGGAGGTGGTTATTTGAGTACTTGATGAAACTGGGCTTACCAGCCTCTCCTTTTATAGAGTAACAGGCAAATGCTAAATTTGGTGCCGTAGGAGATTTCCTGCGGAAAATTTGGTGCCGTAGGATATTTCCCATTTTAGCCTCGCTTTTAGGCTGCGGAAAATTTGGTGACGTAGGATAGCACTTGGGAAAAATTGGTGACGCACTTGGGAACATTTTGGTGACGCACTTGGGAACATTTTGTTGGGAGATCGTCGAAGGAAAAAAAATCAAATTCATTATGTTATCGAAGATATCTTGGTGCGAATCGTGCGATTCGAGATTAATATTCTAGAATTCGAAACAATTAGTATTTCGGTGGGTCAAAGTAATAAAAAAATATTTCTATGAAAGATTATATAGTCGTAACAATGAGATTGCATTCCACGGGAGTATCTTACTCTAGGTGCCCGTACCCTGGGGGTAAGCTTGCCTTTCATGTTGACTGTTGGGTATCAGGTATCACAAACACATAGAAACAAATATTTAACTAGGTTTGTCCAGAACTTAGTTGCAGGGAGCTCCTAAAGTGGTGTCATTCCCACCTTGGGAGCCCGCTTTTGTGCTCCCAACTTAGGAGTTTGACGGGAGCCCACTCCCATCGAGATGCGAGCTCGCTCCTGATGAAGATAAGAGCTTTTGTATAGGAAAATAGGGATTTTCTACCGATATCAATTCCGGCCCGTACGGCTTCAAAGGTGATACGACACCAACGAAAAAGCACGCCACAGAGATTCTAGGTCCGGCAAGGTTGGCCACCACTTTATGATCAACGCTTTTGAACTTGTCGTTTGATATCATCTGTGTTTACTCCATAATTGTGATTTTATTTTACCTGTCGTTTGGGTGACACGTGGCACAAGAAATTACGATATTATTAGAGGTAACTCTGGTACACCTTAATGTCATAGGATAAATTAGGTAAATATAAAACCATAGCAAAAGGTTTTTGGCAATACACTCCCGTCGAGTGACCCATCGATCGGTCAATCTAGGGCTTGTTCCCGATTAATTGGCTAAGTATTAGTGAACTTATCTATATAAGCAGTTCATATACAGGTGTCAAAAGGAAATTCACAGAGACATTCTCATGATCGTGGGAAGTTGTTGTTCAGCAATACTTGGAGCAATACTTTCACAACGTGGAGGTTATTTACTTCACTAAACGTGGGAACAATACAAAGGCGCAATACAAGGGAGTAACTGCCATCTTTGGAGGGAACATTCAAATTCAAACGAAGAGGCCTATTTATGGAAAAGCTCGTAGCAGTTTTTAGACACACAAACAACGCCAATCAGGCCTTATCTTTTCTTTTCTAGGAGTAGCTTTAACTTGTAATTGTTCACACGATAATCTTTATCGTTTGTCCTTCTACTTTGAAGTTTAATAGAGATCATTTTATTATTCTTCTTCCATAATCCATCCACTTCATTGTTTGTTTCCAAAGAAGTCCTGAAACAAGGCAAGGAACCAAACTCCACTTCTCCACAACCACATTCCAGCAACTCGAAACACTGATACCCGTAGATTCTTCCATCGATTTCCGTCGATTGAATCGATCCAGAAAACTTGGTAACAATTTTGGCGCTAGAAGGAGGGCTCTTACTAATTTGGAAGTAAGATATGGCACCGAAAACGAGAAATCAATTACCAACAGATGGTAATAACGAGAACAACAGTTCTACCAACAATAATGGTGGAAATGAGGTGAATGAAGGAAATGCGACAGATCCAAATCAGAGGGGTCGAGAAATGGACCAGTTGAATGGTCTAGAGAGTGAGTCACTGAATATGGTTCAGCAATTTGCTAGATTGTTGAACAATCCAGAGAGCGAGATGACCAAAACAATAATGGCCATGTTTAGGAATGCAGTGGCACAAAATCAAACGACTCCACCAATAGTTGAAGTGCCAGTCAATATGAATGTCCATTCTGGACAGAGCAGTGGACAAACAAATCCAATGAATGACATACCTCCTCCACAGGTATTTGATAATCCTGCTTTTGATGCCATTTTTACTGGAGTCAATAGGATCCCAATGGGAAATCAAAATTGTGGACAAAATCAAAGTTTTTATCAAACTATACCAACAGCAGTTCCAATTAATACAAGATTTGGTAATAATGGGAATAATAACCCGAATCTATATAATGTTGGAATTGGGGGTTTAAATCCTAATGCGAATTTAAATAGGAATGATAATAGAAGTATGCCAAATATGGCCAATGTTGACCCCAATCTGTATGGATATGATCCGCCAACGTTTAATTCAAATGGGAGAAGGCCAGAACACCCATATGGGTATGAAATGAGGCCTGACATTATTAATCAAACTGGAAGAGTACAAGAGCCCAATTTAAGAGCTCAACTAGTGAATATTATGCAAGATATGTATGGTCCTGGATTAAGAAGGATTGAAAAACCTATGTTTAGAAAACCCTATCCAAATTGGGTTGATAATGTGCCTTTTCCTAGGCACTATAGGATTCTAGACTTGGTTCTTTTTAATGGGGAAGAAAACCAGTCAACTGTGGAACATGTTGGACGGTTTTGCCTTCAAATAGGTGAAGCTGACTTCGATGAAGCATTGAAATTAAAGTTATTCCCTCATTCTTTAACTAGGACTGCTTTTTCATGGTTCATAAGTCTACCTCCAAATTCTGTTCATTCCTGGAGAGAGATGGAAGAACAATTTCATACTCAATTCTTCAGACATGCACCGGAAGTCTCAGTAGCAGACTTGGCTAAAATTAAGCAGAGACCATCTGAATCTGTTGAACAATATATGAATAGATTTAAGAAGGTTAGAAATCAATGTCAATTTTACATTCCAGAATCTGAAATAGTCAAAATTGCCCAAGAAGGGCTCGATTATGACTTTAAAAAGCATTTCATTGGGACTGAATTCAGAGATTTATTTGATTTTACTTCAAAAGCCATAGGATATGAGGCTATACTTTTGGAAGGTGAACTCAGAAAGAATAAATCTCTTGGTACTTATTACCAAGATATAGAAGGTGATGTAGAAATTGATGTGGCTCAAGTAATTGGTAAGGCACCAATTGTATGCGATACTTTGACAAAGGCTGAGAAGCCTGTGAATATGCCATCATCACATCCGAATAGGAGAAACCAAGCAAGTTTTAGACAATATTCGTTTGATTTGTCTAAAGCAGATCAATTATTTGATGAACTAATAAATCAAAAGTTCTTAACATTGTCAGTAGGACATGTTATACCATCAGAAAAAGATAGAAAAGGAAAAGATTATTGCAAATGGCACAATTCTTTTAGGCACAATACTAACAATTGTGTCACGTTTCGAAATTGTGTGCAGGACCTGATTCAGAAAGGTTTATTACAGTATGCCAAAGGAAATAAAGAGGTCATGGGAATAGATATTGATCCATTTCCTCTAGTGGATGTGAACGTGGTGACTGCCAGGTTGAGAAAAGGAGAAATGACATCCCAAGTTGAGCAAAGAATTCAAGAGGAAGAAGATATCATGGAAACTGAAGAAGAGTCGTATGTTAAACAGAACTTTGAAAATTATTTCTGTTTGAGATGTGATGAAGAGATAAAATCAGGAGAGGAAATTATTGCTGGGAAAGAGTACAATGGGACCTATGCAAAAGGTTCTATAAGATTTAACACTATGGGGAACAAAGATTTGCAAATTTATGTTGGCCCAAAACTGATATTTGAAGGTGAAGACCCTGGAATTTTCATCTTTTCTGAATCTATCAAATGGTATGGAGAAGATGATGGACCATTCTTATTCAAAGGGTTTCCAGTGATTCCAGCCATGCCAGAGAAACCAAACCCAAATTTGATATATCCACCTGTTTTCAGAGGAAGAGGTGCATATCCTAGAGGTATGAGGTCAAGAGGCAGACTACCTTTTGTTAGAGGTGAATACCAAGGGAGAATGATAGTCCCACCAAACATTGAGCATCATATGTGGGATACAGTGAGACATCCGAAATTTCCAGGGGTGGAGGAATTTATTCCAATAACCAACACTCAGAAAAGGAGGTTGCAGAGAAAGATTTCAGAAAGAGAGAGGAGAGATTCTTATATAGTGACAGAGCCAATAGAATGGCCAGAAATGAATGTCAAAGTAGTCCCAAAGCAACCAACTCCAATGGTTTGGAATAGAGAAGTAGTAGTGCCTAAACCAAAGGTGAAGGAAACAGAAAAACCTGGGGGGCAAACTGTTAGACCAGTTATTGCCCAAAGACTTGGGGGGCAAAATTCAAATTCATCTGGAGGCTCAATTCTATCTATAAAGGAACAAAAGGCAGAGTTTAAAAGGAGTTTGAAGAAAAAGATGGAAGAATTCCAGCAAGTCTTGTTGGAAGATGATGAAGATGATGATTTGCTGTCCGTCCGTCGATAGCTCAGAGATAATGAAAGAGGATTCAAAAGATGACAAGAATGAGGCTAACTCTCAAAAGTCTGCCACATTTGGTCAAGCTTTGGACACGATTCAGTTTGGGTCAGTTTCTCATACTAAACTTTCATGCAATATGATTTTGGTTTTGCCAAAAACTTTTCAGGCGAAACCTAACCAACCAACTAGTTTAGAAGGAGATGTGGAAGATAAGACAGATTCAATAGTAAAAATAAATGATGAACAAGAGAAAGATTTCCAAAAAGAATCTATAAGAATTGAAAAAGACATAAAAGGAAAAGATATTGTGGTACTAAGATCTCCTGAAGATGCCTTGGTCAGGCATTTAAAGCCTTTATACATAATGTTACATATTAATGGACAACCTATCAATAAGGTTTTGATTGATAATGGGGCTATTGTCAACATCTTACCTTCAAAGATGATGAAAACCCTAAATAAAAAGGAATCTGACTTGATCCCAACAGAGGTGACAGTTGGTAATTTTGCAGGAGGATGTTCACCTGCTAAAGGTGTAATCTCTTTGCAATTACAAGTTGGAAATAGGAAGATGAACACAACTTTCTTTGTTATTGATTCTTCATCCAATTACAATGCCTTGTTAGGCAGAGATTGGATTCACATAAATGGGTGTGTACCTTCTTCTTTACATCAGGCACTGATATTTCTGAAGCAAGGGCAGAATGAAAAGGCTACAGAAATGGAGATTTTCTGAGCAGACAAGCATCCATTTAAAGCAGAAACTAACAATGTGGAAGCAGGGCTATATGATGAAGACCTGTGGCCGATTAAGATTGAAGATTCAGAGGTAAGGTCAGTAGGAACTGGTGTTACTGAAAGTCAGTTTCTTAAATACATCAAAGATGGTTTTCAAGAGTTGAGTAAAGATTTTGTCAGACCTAATATAATTTTGAGGTCTAGTAATGCTAAATCTAAGGTTTCTAATGTCTAGTAAAACATCAAATCAAGAGGATGACCAGTTGGCTACTTTAAAAGCCACTTTCAAGAGATTGTTTTCTTTTATTGTGTCTAGGAAATTAGAGGCTGATGAGCCTATTTCCTGTAATTGGGCAGATTGTGTGATAGACGATAGTCCTTTATCTGTAAAGGAATTAGCTATGGAAGATCTCAAAGCTACTCCTGCAAAGCTTGATGATCTTAAAGCAGAAGTTAAAGATCCTTTAGATCGAGGATTTTAATGTAGGAACAGTAGAAGATCCTAAAATTCTTCATGTATGTGCTTCTTTACCTGATGAAATGAAGGATCGTTTGAAGTATTTGTTGTCTGAATTTAAAGATTGCTTTGCTTGGAATTATCCTGATATGACTGGTTTAGATAGATCATTAGTTGAACATAGAATTCCTATTAAAGGGAATTTTGTTCCATACCAACAAACTCCAAGACAAATGACTCCTGAAGTGTTAAAAGAAGTCAAGAAAGAAATGGAAAGATTATTCAAAGCCAAATACATAAGACCAGTCAGGTATGTAGAATGGATTTCTAATGTTGTTCCTGTAATTAAGAAAAATGGGAAAGTAAGAATATGCATCGATTTTAGAAATCTGAATACAGCTTCACCAAAGGATGAGTACCACATGCCTGTGGTAGATCATTTGGTAGATGCTACTTCTGGCCATCGATTTCTTTCCTTTATGGATGGTTATTCTGGTTATAATCAGATATTCATTGCAGAAGAAGATACACATAAAACAGCATTCAGATGTCCGGGATATATTGGACTATTTGAATGGACTGTAATGGCATTTGGTTTAAAGAATGCTGGGGCAACTTATCAAAGGACTATGAATGTAATTTTCCATGATTTGATTGGAAGATTTATGGAAGTCTACATTGATGATGTAGTTGTGAAATCACACACGTTCGATGATCATATTGATCATTTGAAACAAGTCCTACAAAGAATGAGACAATACCAACTGAAAATGAATGCAACAAAATGTGCTTTTGGAGTTAGTGCTGGAAATTTCCTTGGATTCCTAGTTCATAAGAAAGGAATTGAAGTTGATAAAGATAAGACAAAAGCAGTAATGGAAGCACAACCTCCAACAAACAAACAAGAGCTCCAACAGTTCTTGGGACAAGTCAACTTCTTAAGAAGATTTATTTCCAATTTATCTGGGAAAACCTTGGCTTTCTCACCACTTTTGAAATTGAAATCTCAGAAAGATTTTAAGTGGAATGAAGAGCATAATAAGGCTTTTGAATTCTTAAAACAGTCATTAGTTAAGCCTTCTGTGCTTATGCCACCAATATTTGGCAAACCCTTGAAACTCTATATATCAGCTGGCCATCAGTCGATTGGTAGTCTTTTAGCCCAAGACAACGAAAATGGCCATGAGCAAGCAATATATTACTTGAGTAGAAGGTTAAATGAGTGTGAGATAAAGTATAAACCAATTGAAAAGTTATGCCTAGCATTATATTTTTCTGCAGTCAAATTAAGGTATTATATGTTGCCGTCGACGGTACATGTAATTGCACAAACTGACATTATAAAATATATTTTAACAAGACCTATTTTAAGAGGTAAGCAAGGAAAATGGTTACTTGCCTTGATAGAATATTGTTTAGAATATGTGCCTCAAAAGGCAGTAAAGGGTCAAGCATTAGCGGATTTTCTGGCAGATCATCCTAATGTTTTGATGGAGAAGGATGAATTCGAGATTCACATGGTTGAAATAAAACCATGGAAATTATCATTTGATGGTTCCAAAACTGACAGAGGAGTTGGGGCTGGAATAGTTCTAATTTCCCCAAAAGGAGAATTACTACAGTTTTCTTTCCAACTAGATGAAAGTAGAATCATGTCTAATAATCAAGCTGAGTATGAAGCTTTAATTATTGGATTAGAGATCGCGAAAGAATTGAATATAAGACATTTGAATGTCATAGGGGATTCACAATTGGTAATACGACAAGTAATGGGTGAATACAAGTGTAACCATCCACTTTTAGAACTACAACTACATAAAGTTAGAATTCTCATGTCATATTTCGATGACATACGATTAGAACATGTTTATAGACTAGAAAATGGGGAAGCCAATGAAATGGCACAAATTGCTTCTGGAGTTAAGATTCCTGATGGCCAAAATGAAAAATTAATAAGAGTACAAAAGAGATTTTTGCCCTTCTCTATTGAAAGAGATGGAGATAATTTGGAAATTATGGAGATAAATCTGATTGAAGATTGGAGAGTTCCAATAAAAAGGTTTTTAGAAAAACCAAATGAGAAAACAAATAGGAGTATCAAACAAAGAGCTATCAATTATATCATTTTGGGTAGTGATTTATTTAGAAAGTCATCAGATGGGGTGTTATTGCTGTGTATTGCTAAACCTCAAATTATAACAGTTATGGGAGAAGTCCATGAAGGGACTTGTGGTTCCCATCAATCTGGAGAGAAAATGAAATGGTTAATCAGGAGGTATGGTTATTATTGGCCAACCTTAAGAAAAGATTGTATTGCATATGCAAAAGGATGCCAAAAGTGCCAGCAGCATGGCCCAATTCAAAGGGTGCCTGCTTTCCCTTTACAATCAATTGTTAAACCGTGGCCTTTCAGAGGATGGGCAATTGATATGATTGGAGAGATTGTACCTCATTCTTCCTCGCAGCATGAGTACATAATGGTGGCTACAGATTATTTTACAAAATGGACAGAAGCAATTCCTTTGAAAAGTGTAGCCCAGAAACAAGTAATTGATTTTCTTGAGGAATATATTTTCTGTCGATTTGGTATTCCTGAGACTATAACTGTTGACCAACAGTCTGTGTTCAATGGTCAAGAAGTTATGGCTTATGCTAAGTCATTCGGAGTGAAAATTTTAAACTCTTCTCCTTATTATGCTCAAGCAAACGGGCAGGTAGAGTCAACCAACAAAATTATTAAGAATACCCTGTCTAAAATGATTGTAGATAATCCCAGAGAATGGCATGAGTTATTGCCAAAAGTTTTATGGGCTTATAGAACATCAAAAAGAGATAGTACAAAAACAACACCATATGAATTGGTGTATGGTCAAGCTGCAGTTTTACCCGTCGAGATTAATATCACTTCTCATAGGGTAGCTAGTCATTATGACCCAAACAATGTTGATTTTGAAGAATCAATGTATGGAGAACTAGATGGACTAGAAGAGTCCAGAATCGACGCATTAAACAATATCCAAGCTCAGAAAAAGAAGATGGAAAGAATATATAATAAAAGAGTGCATGAGAAATCATTTGCAGAAGGTGATTTGGTTTGGAAAGCAATATTACCTTTAGATAAGAAAAAGAAAAAAGCATTTGGCAAGTGGTCTCCAAATTGGGAGGGACCATTTCGTGTGTTAAAAATCCTAAGAGGAGGAGCATACCATTTGGAATCGATTCTTGGGATATCACATGAAAGAACAATCAATGGGAAGTATTTAAAGGGATATTTCCCATCACCTTGGGAGTCAATTGATTCATAAAAATTTCTTTTTGATGGATCAGTTGATCTTAAGTTTATCTGTTTTGATGAAGTGATGCATAGGACTGAATTCTCAGTTATTGATGATAAAAAGACATATAATAAAATGCAGACTAAACAGAAAATTCACATAATAAGCCTATTAACCAAGGCTTATACTTTCATTCCATAATAAAACGTAACATGGCACCTGTTAATAAGGCAGAATCAAAAGAAAAGCCTTTTGAAAAGAGGCAATAGAAAAGATACAATTAAAAGAAAAGGCTAAGTATCATAAGCCTAATTTACAGCTGGTGCAATGGGGTTGCCATCTGCGTCAATACTGATGATCTCGAAGTAGTGAGGAAAACTCCATGTTACAAACAAATGGAATTTTTCCCAAGCATATGTCAAGAAGTCATGCTCCCTGTCCCTAGCAAGCTCCTCTGCATCCATTTGTATTTTCTTCTCAACCATAGGCCTCATAGCAAGAACCCTTTGTTGGGCCTTAGTCTGAAGAACAGCCCCCTTTTGGGCTCTCTTTATTTGCCACTTTTGGTGTTTCTTAAGTATTTTTCTTGAAGAGTTGGGTGGCAGTATCCAATAGGATTCTTCAAATGCTATCATCTTGTTATGAAGATTGATGACTTTATCCTGACTCAACTCATAATTGACCCAAAAGGGGTCGTAGTGTGCAGTGGTGCTGGTCCTTAACCAAAGCCTTATGAGAGGCAAAGATGTTTTAAACCCATGAAGATGGGTAGTAATGAGACTACTTTCATAAAATTGAAGAGTGTCACAGGCCCATAAAAAGTTCAAGTAGGGGATTTGCTCTTCTAGAATGTGAATATCTAAAAAGGCAAAAGCAGCCAGTAATTCTTTGGCTGTAGTTTCATCAGAATCTCTAAAGAAAGAATACCCTCGATGGGTAGTAAGAGACATAGGGGGATCAAACCTCAGTTTGGTTAATTCCCCGAACCAATCAGGGTTCTCAGGGAGAGGTTTGAGTTTAGGTTCATCATCAGAGAAATCGATGGGATAGCAGGGTTTTCGAACAACTTCTTTCCAATAAAGATGTTGGGTCTTAGCCTTTTCAAAGAGAGAATGATGATTCTCTAGATAAGGCTTACCACCTGCTTCTGCCAATTGAAATGACAAGGGTCGTGAGGATGATGAGAGTAGTGAGTCCAACAGCATTGCTCTCGGTTCTTCTCTAACCCAGGGAAACATGTAGCTCACTTTGATGTGAGAGCGTCGGATGTTGGAGTTTGGGTAGAAGAGTGATTCTTCCATCCTGACAACCACCCTTTCAGTGGGTGGCACGAGTCCCCATTGTGCGGGGGGATTCGATGGCAAGGGGTCATCCCATCCAGTGGGTCGAATGGGAGAATATGGATCGTCCATGGAGGAGGAACTCCCTTCGAAAGCTGGAAATTTGTTCTTCCCATCGATCTCCATTTGCGCAGAGTTTGTATTTGCAGTGGACATCATTGAAGGAACGAACTTTGTTTGATTTGTTGAAGGTAAAAACAATAAGGTTTGATGTCTAATTTAAAGGCATAAGTGATAACTGCCAATGTAGTGGCTGTTCAGTTTTCTGATGCAGCTTGAAAACTGCTAATTCAATTTTCAAAATCGGCGTGAGTCATTAACTCAATCCCTAAGGGATAACCGTCCACGATCTCCACTAAAATGGAGAAGGGGATGAGTCGTGTCAGCTTATTCATGACTAGAAATAACTTTTAGATTTACCAGTTATGACATTACTCAGTGATGGTTGAGTGAATTTCTAATTAATGAGTTCCCGTCGACGTGGGGACAATGATTAATTAAAATGTCTCAAAAGGTGGATTAAGAAATTCGAGAGGTTGTTTATGAGATCTAAGCCTCACTTGTTCAGACATAAAAAGAAAGTCAATTTCAAATTATAATTATAAGATTCCAAAAGCCTGAAAAAGACTAATATTCATTAAGAGAAGAGTCAAATATTAACAAAGCCTCACAAAAATAGGCCATGATATAGTCATTTACAAAGTTTACTGAATTCTAGACTTGAAATCCATAAAGAACTTAACAAAATAGTTCCATTGGTGATCAATAGTCTTGTATCTTGACTGATTCTTCAAGTAATCATCTCTTGTCACTTCAATCATGGCTTTTATCCCTTGCTCATCAGGAGTAATACTAGCCAGATCGTGACTGATATGTTCTTTCTGTGATATCAGAGAAAACCTCTCTTGCTTGATCTGGTTCAAACGAGCAATTAGCCCAGCCTCTTCTACATCTAATTGATGCAAGTCATTTTTCAGCTAAGAGATGGAGGTGCTCATGGTATCAAGTTTGCCAGAAGTATTGGCAAACTGATCTATGGTCTTTAGCTTCTCTTTCATTTCCTTTTGACAGTAGGCAGCAACTGACAGATTCTTGCTTAAACCAGACCAAAGTTCCTCCAACTCAATATGTTCTAAATCAGGAAGGATTTTCTTATCAATCAGATGAGTGACACAGCTAGTGAAAGCTGGAATATGGTCAGCAGCAACCTCTGCTAAAGGAAGTTCAAGCATACTAAAGAAAGACTTCACCTTATCTTTAGTTTCTTCACTCAGATGATAAGAGGTGGGAGGAGTTAAAGATTTAGAAAACTCAGACATAGATTTAGAATAAGACTCAGAAAAAGTCTTGACTTTACTTATCATTTGATCCAAATCTGAAACAGAATGTTGGTCCCCATCCTTATTGACAACAGAGAAGGATATTTTGGGGGTTTCAGAAGTGATCTCATAATCCAATGGGATTGGTCCTGCTGTTTGTTGTTGCTCTTGGACCTCAGGAATTCCTGTCGACTGAGAGGGAGTAAAAGTAATTACAGCAGGAGTAGACTCTTCAGTAGTCTCTTGAGACTTGGGAGAATTAAGCCCAACTTTACCCAAACCAATGTCAGTGTCGCCTTTAGAGTGAATAGGTGACACTCGATTGTCAGGATCTAAATCAAGATTCAGATCAATCAAGGCTTCATCACTTGTTGAAGGTATGGAAGCAAGCTGTGTAGTTGTCATTTCACCAACTTTTTCAGTATTTACACCTTCTAGGGGTGTTTGGACATTTTCTGGAGAAACAGCAGCAGCTTGTTTGGCATCTGTTGGCAATGGCTTGTTAGCCTTATCAGGAGTAACATCTTCTTGATCAGTCTGGATTGGGGACTTCAGGGGCGATGTTGTTTGGCCATCAGTTGTATCTTCCTGCATTGGAAGCTCCACAACATGTGAAAAGTCAGTGATTGCTCTGTCTTGACTATTGTTTTCTTCGGAGGACGCTGGCAATTGAAGCTTTCTTCTAGTTCTCTGAATTTGAGAAGAAGATTGTAATCAGTCAAGGTAGTAAAAGACCAAATACAAATAAAATGGTCATATATATAAAAATTAGATATTTTACCCTTTGGAATAGCCCTAAAGTTTCCATGTCATCAGCAATCTCCTCCTCTTGGGCTTGGGGATTGTAGTTTTTAATGGCATCAGCAAGAAGTGGGGAAACTGGTACATCATCCATTTGAGAACTTCGAGTTCTTTTCTTTTGTTTAGATAAGTTATCAGTTTTGACAATTCCTTTCCCTTTATCTACCTTTGATGGTGAAGCCTCCTTTAAAATAGGAACTTCTTTGGGAATAGGAACTGACAAGAGTAATAGTATGAATTTAGTGTGTGATAAAACATGAGAATGATACAAATTAAACAAAAAGAAGTAAAATATGATACCTGAATTTGAGGTATTTGGTTCAAGTCTTGAAAGACAATTGTCCAACTCTTTGTTGAAGACAATGGGTGTAACAAACTTCCAAAAAGTTTTGAAAGCAGAAGTGGATGAGGGAGCAGCAATGAAAGCTTTGAAAATATACCCAGTTCTTGCACCCTGGAATTGCCCAACTAATTCTCGAATGAGGGAAAGCTGGGTTACACTAGGTCTGGTATCTACTAAATCCTTAATCCTAGGATGAGTATAAGGGACAGTACCCCTTGTGTTAGACCAAATTGCCTGGCACACTGATTAGGCAGATATATTTCAAAGCTGCAGTTAGAGAAATGAGAAGCAGATGGAGAGAATCCTATAGAAAGGAATCTAGAAATTAGTATGCTAGCCCAGAAATCATTAACCACTTGGACAGGAACCAATAGATTGAGGATGGGCTGTATCTTCTGAGAAGCAGGGTATTGGCATTCCTTGAAAGGGAGCCAATCTGGAAGATCACCAGTTTTAGACTGAAAGAAAGTCGTGAAATATCTTTTAAAGGTACAGTTCTCTCCTCGAGGCTCAAATGACAGGAAATGTTCACCATAACTTCGACAATCTCCACCATCTTCCCTTTGTGAATAATGACTGAAGGGTCTGATCGACGGGAAGTAAGCATACAGCCAGGCTTGGAGTAACCAAAAAGGGCCACCACAACTATTAGTGATCTTGTTCTTGACAAAAGTCCAAAGACCCTTATAAAGAGTACCCAAAACAAAGGGAGCCAGGGCTAATTTCTTATTCTGAGCCAAACAAATGGCTAGTCTGATATACTCTTGAGTAATTTTAAGACCAGAAACACACATCACATATTTACAAAGCCAATACAGGTAAAAGGCAACCTTTTCATTAAAAAGAGGCTTAACATGTTCAGGCCCAAAATGTTGAATCAAGAAACTGGCATAACTAACTGAGCCTTTGAACTGAAATAGAGGCTTATAAGGGTCATGATCAAGTGTGGCATTCACTTCTAGGCCTACACACGACAGGCCAGTAAGATGAACAATGTCCAAAACAGTAGGCGACATAGGTCCGTGTGGAAAAACAAAAGCATTACATGATGTGGACCAAAAGCAGGCGGCAGCAGCTAACAGATATGGGTTTAATTCCATGGAAAGAGTCGAAAGATCAATCAATTCAGAAATACCCAATGCTGTCCATTCAAGATGAAGGTGTCCTCTCATTCGGTTAACCCACTTCTTCCAAGTTGGTTGAACCGTTGGCCATGATCTGATTGATCCTCTCGTTTCCCAATTGGTCCATTGAAGGCCAGGAAGCGAAAGTAATAAGGGCTCATCAACATTGACTGGGTAGTATGTTGGTAATTCGATAGGGGTAGGAGAATATACTGGCCCAAGTACAAAGTTGGTTTCAGTGTCCGCCCTAGTAACGAAATACTGATTTACCTGCTTTGCCTCTCTAAGGCATTGAGGAAATCTTAATGGAATATCATCAGCAGGAACCTCAGATTGAGGGGGACTTTGTTTCTTTGGTTGTGTCGACTGAGAAGCCTTCGATTTGGTTGATTTAGGAGTTGACGAAGCTTTGGTTGCCGATACTTTACCAGTTGATGGTTTTTTGGGCGCCATTGCAGGAGAAGTTTTTTCAAAGAAGGAGTAAAAATATTAACTGTGCCCTAGCTTTCACGGTAAAGGCTATGTATACGTTTGGGAAATCCCACATATTGAACACGACTTTGGGGAATTTATTTACTTAAGTTAAAAGTTTTGACTTAAATAAATAAGGAGGGCATTGTTTGCTCCATAATTGTGATTTTATTTCACCCATTGTTTAGGTGACACGTGGCACAGGGAATTGTGATGTTATTAGAGGTAACTCCGGTACACCTCAATATCATAGGTTAGATTAGGTAAATATAAAACCATAGCAAAAGGTTTTTGGCAATACACTCCCGTCGAGTGACCCATCGATCGGTCAATCTAGGGCTTGTTCCCGATTAATTGGCTAAGTATTAGTGAACTTATCTATATAAGCAGTTCATATACAGGTGTCAAAAGGAAATTCACAGAGACATTCTCATGATCGTGGGAAGTTGTTGTTCAGCAATACTTGGAGCAATACTTTCACAACGTGGAGGTTATTTACTTCACTAAACGTGGGAACAATACAAAGGCGCAATACAAGGGAGTAACTGCCATCTTTGGAGGGAACATTCAAATTCAAACGAAGAGGCCTATTTATGGAGAAGCTCGTAGCAGTTTTTAGACACACAAACAACGCCAATCAGGCCTTATCTTTTCTTTTCTAGGAGTAGCTTTAACTTGTAATTGTTCACACGATAATCTTTATCGTTTGTCCTTCTACTTTGAAGTTTAATAGAGATCATTTTATTATTCTTCTTCCATAATCCATCCACTTCATTGTTTGTTTCCAAAGAAGTCCTGAAACAAGGCAAGGAACCAAACTACACTTCTCCACAACCACATTCCAGCAACTCGAAACACTGATACCCGTCGATTCTTCCATCGATTTCCGTCGATTGAATCGATCCAGAAAACTTGGTAACAATCTGAAAATCAAAATAAGGTAATGAATTTGATTTTAAAGCTACTGAATTTAACAAGAGATATATTTACTAGCTAGGAACAAACCTGGGAGAAGAACCCCAATGTTAACTACCAAACCTCCGGAAATCGGCTGAACATCAACCCACTGATTTTTGTGCATGACTCGGAGGCCTCCGAGTTGGTTTTGCAGCAGTACAGTGAGGAATGTAGGATCTGAGTGCTTGTCAGCTCCCAAAGTTAGCTCTGGCTCCGGGCATGCTGGATAGTAATGGCAAAGAAGGGTGTGGTCTCTACCGCATTCGAGGGCGTTTAAGTGGTCGTGGTTCAGGCCTAGAACCTCCGATAGCAACTCGAACAGATATTAGGCTGAAACGCGTAAAAGACTCATCACTTGTCCTAATTATTAATAGGACAAATTTTCGTAGTCGTCCCTCTAGTTTTACGGTTGTCTCAATTTCGTCCTTCTAATTTCAATTGTCACCAAATAAAACCTGTAGTTTGTTTTACATTCCAAATTGGTAAAATCGTTAACATCGTTAATGAAACTAACGGAAAAATATGATTAAAAAATTAAATGCTCTAATTTTCAATCCGGTTGAACCGGTGCGAAAGATCTTAATTTTTTGATCATTTTATCCTAGATGGTCGTAATGAATTTTTGGCTCTAAGGCCTTTCAACGACCATCCGAAGACTCCTTATTTAGTTTCAAGGCTCTCTTAGAATGCTCATTGAAAGACCTTAGGGCCAAAAATCCATTATGACCATTTAAGATAAAATGATCAGAAAAATAATATCTTCGCACCGGTTCAAAAGGATTGAAAATTGAAACACTTATTTTTTTTACACCGTTTATATATTAAAAAATTAAGTGTTCCAATTTAAATTTCTTTGTTAACTAACTAAATACATGAAATTTAAATGGAGTATAAATTTACTTTCCTCTTTTTTCTCAAACTAGGACCTAAGTAAATCTTAAATAATAATATCGAATTCGGAGAAGTTCTACGGGAAAACTTCGTGATAGCCAAATCTTTCAGTTTTACAAATAGAACATCATGTGTTCTAAACACAGTATATCCACACACAAAAAGAAGAAGGGGGAATTGTGAGAAGTATGGAAATGAAAAAGAAAGATAGGGAATACGAAAAGAACATACATACGTACAAAAATAAAATGAGACCTTAAAATTGCCCACATCAAAACACATGTTTGTTTTTTCAATCAACAAACCCTTGTTAAGTTCACCTACGTCAAAAAAACAAGTGGGGCCGGAATGAGTTATTTATCTATTTTGACATGGCCCCACGACGGCACGACCTTGTGCTTGGTAAATGAGATAACCAGATAAGAGATGGCCAGAAGGGATCAGAGAGGGTTCAATTTGCTCCACTTCACTCTTATGTAATTGCTTGTGAGAGGGGATATCTATTTCCTGGTTTTTTTTTTTTTCAATCGTTATACATCAGCGAGGGTTAGGGAATCAGAAATAGCGGGATGTGGATATTATATCAAGTAATTGTCAAGAAAAAAATCTAGTACTGTTAAGAACCTTTAAGGAAAAATTAAGCACTATTTGATTTTGAAAAAACTGAGTTCATAATCATATGCCAAGCAATACAGGAGCAAACTAGTGATGGGAATCCATAGGGTCTTTGGGTGTGTTTGGAATGGCGATTTTTTTTTCCCTTGGGGTACTGCAAGGGAAAAGTCGATCCATTATACCGGAACATGAAAGGCGAAATACTTACCAAAATAAAAAATAAAAAACAAGAAAGGCAAAAATGGCAAGGCGAGGAGTGGTAGTTGGAACAAGTTCTTGTGCTGATAAATGCAACATTGATCCCTGCTGAAGCTATTGGATTAGTAGTGTTTCTTTATCTGACACAAGAAAGGTAATATGCATTAGTAGGAGTGCAAACGGTTGATTAGGTCCGGTACGTTTAGATACTCTTTATACCAAATCAGATATTTTGATTAGGACATTTTACGAACCAAACCAAATATTCATGGTTCGGTTTGGTTCGGCCTTGTCCTATTTGACCGGTTTATTCCGGTTTTGGATTCGTTACTTGTGCTTTATTTTATAGCAAAATAAGAACCATTATAGACTTCCATCATTTTAATTTTCATATTAAACTACTCAAACATCATAAAATCAAGTAGGAATATTAAATTAAATGAAAAAATTGAGTAAAAAACTAAATCAAATGAAAAAATATCTTACAATCAAGTACAAAACTAAATGCGAAACTTAAAATGTATTACCGTCTTCAAGATTTTCCACTTCATCTAGTTGCTCCCTAGGAGACATTTGAGACAGATGCCTCAATTATTTTTGTACGCAAATATCCTATAAATACTTTAATTTTTATACGTATATATATAAATCCGTCCGGTCCGGTTTATTCCGGATTGGAGGGAGGGAAATTGGACTAAACCGACTTTTTCGGTTTGGCAAAAACTCAAACCTGACTAAATCATTTACCTCTAGAGAAACCAAACTATTGAAACTAAATCACCAGTTTGGTCCGGTTTCTGTTTGCGGTTCAGTTTATTAGTTTTTATTTTCACCCTATGCATAAGAATTTAGTTAATAAACAAGAAACCATCTCTATACTTAATTAATTGAGGAAGGAGAGGAAAGATGATGTCATTACCAGGAAAAACTGGAAATGATGATGTGATTTGCATTTTTGCATCACAGCATGCAGTTTCCTTTCAGGTGGAAAGTTTGACAAGTTTCTCAAGTTTTCAATAGTTAATAAGTGAATTCGAAGGTCCTAATAAGCCTATGTTTAAGAAACATTGGGGAGGCGTTTTGGGTCAAAGGGTTGAAGGTTCAATAGTCTAAATTAAAGTACATAGGAGTATGTTGTAAAGCTGAGTGTAGAGTTATCTCAAGCACCATTTTCATTAGTCAATGAGTGACTCCAATCTTTATACTTACAGTTACGGTGAACCAAATTTAAATATATTTGGCAGATGACCTTCCTGAGTTTTATTAATGACCAAATCGCCTCCCTATGGTTTCGGAGTAAAGTACAACACTAACTCCATTAACGAAAAATAGTAAATGACTTTGGTACCCTTGTACTTTTCTACCATATAAGTTTACCTACTCTCTCTCTCTCTCTCTCTCTCTCTCTCTCTCTCTCTCTCTCTCTCTCTCTCTCTCTCTCTCTCTCTGCAATTGGCAAATAAAATTCTAGTACGTAATAATTTTTTTGTCCAATTATGTGAGGCTAATTCATTTTCATTTTTCTGTTTTTATTTTCACAATTAACTAAATTTCAATCAACATTTGATCTTACCCAAAAGCAATTTCATAATCACAGTTTCAATCAACATTTTTTTTGTTTGCAAAATTGATTGTTCCTTTCCAATTGAAAAATTGTTCATTGAATATGTGTCACACTTGGATAAAAAAAAATGTGTCACACACCATATAATTTTCTCTCATAAAGTCGCGTACAACAACGAAGACCAGTTCAGTTCATCTTCCCCTCTCTCCTAATCTCAGCTTCCAGCCGTCCAGTTCTTCTCTCTCTCTCTCTCTCAACCGATCATTCTGGCTCGACGCATCTCACAGCACTCATCTCTCTCTCCACAAATCACTATCTCTCTCTGATTTCTTTCTCCGGCGGCTAGAGCTGTCAATCACTCCGCGACGGCAACGACTACGGTTGTTAATGTCTCCGGCGACTTCGATTGTCACACGAACCAATGAATGGAGTTCAAGATTTTCCGATTAGGCAGGACTTCCATTTTTTAGGGTTTTCAAGATGGGAATTTTTTGGGGTAGTCCGATTTGGTAGGTGTAAAAAGAGGGGGAAAATATGTTGTGGCCAAAATTGGCAGGGGTTTTGGCCGGCCGTTGGGGGCTGAAAATGGAAGGGGGTGCCAAAAAAAAGGTATAGCTAGAGTATGGCTAGGTGTTGGAGATGCTCTTAGAGACAAATTAATGGCGGCAGCTACTGGGTTAGTTTTGGTATGATGAAGAAGAGGGATGGGAAAGAAGAAGAGAGAGGAAGGAGGAGAGGAAAGGTAGAGATCAGAAAAGTAATTGAAGGAGGTAAAAGGTTTGACTTTCATACACATGGGAGGGGCATTAAGGGCAGAAAAAGTATCATTTGGGGAGGGAAATCTGTTTTGTTAGCCAACACACCCCATCAATTTGGATGGAAAACCTAACAGTTGCACTTTACTCCAAAACCATAGCTAGGGAGGCGATTTGCTCATTAATAAAACTCAGGGAGGTTATCTACCAAAGAGCCAAATCATAGGGGGGTAATCCTTACTTTGCCCAATATGTTTTTATTCGTCCACGTGGGTGGTCAATATACAGAGAAAAAATCAAAAAAAAAAGACGAAGAAAGTATACTGGAGTAGTAATAAGATTGAAGGCAATTTAAAAGATCTTGCATATGAGGACAGATGTATGATCTTAATCTTGTACAAGCAATTAAAAAAAATTTAAAATTAAACACTTAAATTTGGGAGGGCAAACCTAACATTTTAGTAATATAATTCTATCGTAATACCTATGTTTGTTAGGAAAATTTGATGTGGGCAATCGCCAATCACTAATACGGTAATATCCATGCCAATCCGCCCTTGTGTCTCTCACTTCCTGCACAGTATAGTTGCTTGCTAATTTTGTACAAGATCAAAAGTCTTATGAAGCTGTTTTAGCAAATCCTAGTCTTCAAATTAGATTAGATGGTGTCGGTTTTGATATTTTTCAGACAAAAATCCTGAAATCAATTTGATTCATTACTAGGAGGGACAAACTATTTTGTGAATAACTTCAAATCAACCACTCTCTCTCTCTTAAAATAGTGAACAAGATGTTTGATTTTACTTTTAAATTTTGTACATGCAGAGGGTTCATTAAAAGTTATTTAGGCACCATGAAGCAATTTTTAATAGGTACGTACGATGAACTAATTTTCTCCGTATTACTGCATGAAATACAATAATAATGAGTCTTGGCTTCCATTCACAAAATCTCGATTTATATAACTTCACGAAGTGAAAGTGGCTTTTGTAACCACTCTTTGTTTATTAATGTGTTTCACTAACTAAAATAAGTAACTAATTTTTTGAATTAAAGGTGATATATTGTGAAAGAAAGACATGTCTCCTGTTCTTTGATTTTTGGGGATGAGGAGGAAACGGGTTATGATGTTGGGCAGAAGTAAGAAAGGATTGTGTTGTTTGTGAGGATAGTGTTGGAGAAGGGTAGTGTTGTCACACCAAATTCTATATTTATTTATGTTCTTTTTTTCTTTTTTAGTCTCACAATAGGAGTGTGTTTTACACATTCCGTTAGTTTTGATGGAAAATGTAACGGTACCACTTTACTCCAAAATCATGGGGTTGCAAATTGGTCATTAGTAAAAACTCAGCGGGGTCATTTGTCAAAGAGTCAAATCATAGGGAGATAATCCAAACCTAGTCTAAAAACAAAAGATAAGAAAGTGAAAATCACTACTAAAAGTGTAATTTAAGATGTATTCATTACATGAACCTCTCTTGTAAAATCTTCAAAATTTTCCAAGTGTTCAGATGACTAGATGAGATCAGATACAACAGTACAACACAACAAGACTTTCGAACATACACTAAAGTAAAAACACAACTAAGAGAGAGGATGAAACGGGGGACGAAATGAAGACCAGAGGAATCTAAACAACACAACAACAGATGACAAACTTATTAGCTTCACTCCTCTCTTTACTCCATCTCTCAAAGTTTCTTACAGTGGGAGAATGTTTCCCCTGTTGGCATAGACGGGCGCTACGAACCACCGCCAATTGATCCAGCATATTGCTCGATAAAGCAGGAGAACCATCCTCTGATGGACCCATCTCCGCAGCACTTCAATCACGGAGCACAACATCTCCCAATTTGAAAACAGGATGTACGAAAAGTACAGAACGAACCAAACAGGGTTTCGGAAAAGGAGAGAGGCCAGCGATACGAAGAGGATCGAACAGCACAACCTCATTCCACCACGACCCACTTGTGTAAATCTCTGCTCGAGCTCGTACGAAATCCAGTACAAGAGAAGACTGGCAAATGCAATCCCCATGGTTATGGGATGTGCTTGGAATGGAGAAACAACACCGTTTCCCTGGTAGTGCAAGCCAAGTAAGTTGAAGAGGGCCTTAAGCAGAAAGTCTAAAACGTCGTGCTCGGGAGCGGGCATGATGATGGGGTTGTGAGAGAGAAGAGAAGGTCCAGAAGGAGGTGGTTATTTGAGTACTTGATGAAACTGGGCTTACCAGCCTCTCCTTTTATAGACTTTTATAAAAGGTCTAACGTAACGAAATTTCCTACGCGCACACGGCTTATTGGTGACGTAGGATCAATGTAGGAGATGTAGGAGATTTCCCATTTTAGCCTGCGCACTTGGGAAAATTTGGTGACGTACCATTTTAGCGGAGATTTCCCATTTTAGCCTCGCTTTATGCTAACTTCCAAATTTTCTCAGAACAAACATCTCAAGAAATGCGGATCAAAAAAAAAAAAAAAAAAACATCTCAAGATATTTTGATTGTGCCATTGTGTTGGATTACGGTCTTACCCTTGGTGGCTGCATGATTGGGCTAGAGAGTGCCACGTGTCTTGGGTAACCAAAGCGTTGTCGAGTGTGCTGGACTTGATAGTTGCTCAACAAAAATGTTACTCACACAACATCAAACACAATCTCTCACATACATGTGAGCCCCACATACACTATCATGTGTAGGCTCCACATGTATGTGAGAGGTTGTTAATTGATTAAATTACTACTCTCTTGCCTTTCAAAAAAAAAATTTACTACTCCCTCTGTTACCATTCTTCAGTTCCAATACCATTTTTGCTGTCCTGAATTTTTTTTTCTACTTTATAACTAAATGTCAATTAAAGAATTTTCCATTTCACCCTTCCTATAAATCAGTACAACTAACAAAAAGAAAAAAAGGAATTTGATAAAAACTCATGTACTCCACTCCATAGAAGTACACTGCTATAATATAACAATATGCATTGACAACAACCAAAATGAGATGTACATAGAGATCAAACAAAAAACGAACATCCAGTTCTTTTCTTTTTTTTTTGGCACTTAACATTCTCATTTACACAACCTTCTCATTTTCGGACTGAGTTTCACTCTATTTTCTGCTCCTATTTTGCCTCATAAATGGCTGGGAAATCAACCCAATTGAGAGTGAGCTGGGAAATCAACCCTATTTTGCCGCTTAATTTTGCATCAAGTTTACTCCTAAACAGATTCAAGGGTAAAATTGAAAAATCAAGTGATCAAACATGCAATAATTATGTCTCCTTATTAAGTTAGAATCCCGAAAAGGGACTAATATTCCGCTAAGAGTCCTTTAAAAAAAAAGTACTTATTTGCAATTTTCAAATTTAAAAATAATTGGCTTATTGAAATAATAAAATACGCAATATAGATATTGTTTGATAGATCTTAATGAGATCTTTTAAACGATGCAAAAAAATTGAAAAATTATTTTCGTACGTCCATTATTTTTAAGTTTTAAAATTGCTAATAAGTACTTATTTTTTAAGAAGGCTTAGTGGAACAGAAAAATCTTGAGGGACGGATGGAGTAATTAGCACAAAGCTCGTGCTATGCACGCAGGTGATTTAAAGACCCAAACAAATAAGCAACCACACTCTGTTCGTTCAGAGATTTATTTAGGCTCTATTTAGTAAAGTTGTCAGTTTTTTGTTTTATGTTTATGAAAAACAAAAAATATGTTTGGTGACCATAATAATTTTTGTTTATTTGATAGATATTGAGGTTATACTCATTGATTTTTTATTGTTACCAATATACGGTCACGCATTTGATTTACCTTTAGGAGCACATATTTGGAATCATGTTATTTGAATAAAATTGTGCGGGTTAGTTATAACGTGGAAAGACCACTGCAAAAGGTCTAACAAAATTTTGGTGATGTAAAGTTTAATGCAGTTAAGATCGTTCCTTCATGTCTAACTGTACGGATCCGGGGGTGCTGTAGTGCACCCCATGTAGTGCATGTGTAGGGCGGCACACAGCCGTCGATCTCATCAATCAACGGTTCACATTAAAAATCAATTATGACTGGTAATAAATCATTCTTACCGGTCATAATTAAAAATCATATCTCAACCATTCATTGTTAAAATCGATGGCCCGTGTGCGCCCTACAGCGTGCCTTACAGGGCCTTGCAATACAATATTTCTCAATAACTACCTGTACTACTAGTATATATGTCATCATTTTGCGAGACAAAGAATATATAAAAAGAGAAGAGTAATAGATGTGGATCAAAAAGGGGGGAAAAAGATGTGGAATATGAGTCATTTATGTGACGTTATCGTTTTTTCCTTTTTGTGCTTCGGAAGGAATATGATGTTATTTCGGTCTACAATTTTGGTTCAATTTCTGTAATGATTTATCTTGAAATACATCACCATAAGCTAAAAGAAAAATTTGCTTGCAGATTTGGGCACAGCCATCCGATTAAGATTACTTTTTTCTAAATTAAGGGCTTAAAAGTTTCAATATAGTATATTCTATTCTAAATGGCTTGTCACAGTCAAAAAGACCGCATAAATGCATAATGACATTAAAAAACTTCTGGTTCCCTCAAGGTTGAGAAAATGACCCAATTTGTTATTCCAAAAAAGGGCCAAAGGGCCGAAAGGGCGGGTAATATGTGAGAGATGCGTTACGGATGTTGGCAGTTGAATTTTTTTCTATGATTTGTGTCCTAACCCTTTTAGCATGTGTTTGACGTCGAGATTTTAAAGAAGTGGATGGCTTCATTATAGTCCAGCTGGCTCCTCTTCAATTCTTCAAATTGATCGGAGAGTACCATTGTAGCCTGAAAGAGATTTTTCCGTGCCCAATGATAGCCTGAAAAGAGGTTTTTTCGTGCCCAATGATTGGGATTGTTCAATTTTTTGAACTCATTTAGACCATCAAGGATGTCAAAAATAAAATTGATCGCATACCGTTTGATAATATTTCACAACACATTTATGTTGCAAAAAATAGTTGAAATGGGTTTTGATCCAGAGTTTGCAATTTTATTTTCTGCAAAATAAATGTGTCCAAAAAATACCGATTGACATCCAACTAACTTGATATTCATTATGCTGATGTTCTCGACAAATTAAACAAAATGAATGATCTTGATTATTAAAGTGTGCTCGAAAAAAATCTTTTTTGAGTTGAAATTGTATTTTCCAAGTCATTTGAAGGATTGGAGAGTAGCTGGACTTCATAAGTTGTTTCATATTATTTCACAACACATTTACGGAATAAACTTCCGCAGCATAGAATTTAATGGTTTTATTTGTTGTTCAATTAAATGGATTCGTGAAAAGAAAAGAAAAAACCGTGAAACCCAGGGGTATCTTTATCCAATGCTCACTTCACATAGGCCAAGTGCGCATAAAAAAACAAACAAGTATTTGTTCTCCATGAGATCGTATGTTTGAATTTACGGAAGCGAAACATTCCAAATAATTTTATCATCTCTGTTTAGTATCCATACTCCACTTTAATCTCCCAAGTTGCCACTTAAAAAGAATCACCAGATAGGCTAAACAGAGATGATAAAAATTGCTCAATCAGCACATGTTGCCCTTTCATGCGGTAGAAATGAACAAATAGAAGAAGAATATCGTAATTTAAGATAAATAGAGATATGATAAACAAAACAGAAGAAAGTGTGAAAATCATTACCATAGATAAAAGTGTAAATTAAGATGTATAAATTGAAATCATTACATGGTCCTCTCTCAATCTACATCCCCGAAAAATCTTCATAATTTTCCAAGTGCACTAGTCGAGATCAGATACAACACAACAAGACTTTGGTACATACACTGAAGGAAAAACACAAACAAGAGAGAGGGTAAAACAGGGGAGGAAATGAAGAACAGGGGGATCTAAACAACACAACAACAGATGACAAACTTATTAGATTCAACCCCTCTCTTTACTCCATCTCTCAAACTTTCTTACAGTGGGAGAATGTTTCCCCGGTTGGCGTAGACGGGCGCTACGAACCACCGCCAATTGATCCAGCATATTGCTCGATAAAGCAGGAGAACCATCCTCTGATGGACCCATCTCCGCAGCACTTCAATCACGGAGCACATCATCTCCCAATTCGCAAACAGGACGTACGAAAAGTACATAACAACCAAAACAGGGTTCCGGAAGAGGAGAGAGGCCAGTGACACGATGAGGATCGAACGGAACAACCCCATTCCACCACGACCCGCTCGTGCAAATCTCGGTTTGAGCTCGTACGAAATGCAGTACAAGAGAAGACTGGCAGATGCAATCCCCATGGTTACGGGACGTGCTTGGAATGGAGAAACAATACCGTTTCCCTGGTAGTGCAAGCCGAGTAAGTTGAGGAGGGCCTTAAGCAGAAAGTCGAAAACGTCGTGCTCGAGATTGGGCATGGTGATGGGGTTGAGAGAGAGCAGAGAAGAAGATGGTAACAGGTATACTCTAAATCGGGGTCGGTTATAGCTCTTTAACGGCCTTTTATAATAGTCTGGAGACTCTGGATGGTGGGAAAAATGATCAATGGAAATTGGAGTTGTATATTCTAAAGGGGTAAGAGGGGTTATAAAGGGGGTTCACAAGGATGACAAGATTTGGGGGGATTTAGAGCTGTGAGGGTTACGGCGAATGACTTCTTTGCAGAAAAGTGCTTTTGGAATCTGGTTGAAAAGTCCATCAAGTTTTTGTTTTTTTTATGCACAGGCCGACGTCGGCTTTCCTTAATTTTTCCTTTCAAGAATATTAATTTAGTGAGAGGGGATATCTATTTGCTGGTTGAGGTGATTTTGGTTTGAGGGAATCAAAAATAGATGGGATGTGGATGTTATATTAGCCTATTAGGCAATTGTCAAGAAAAAATTAGTAGTGTTATAAGGTGTCTCAGATCAATTTGTACGAACCTCAGACCCAGAATTTGCACTAAGTGGGGGTACCTAGTGAGGTGAGACGAATAGACTTTGATTTTGAAATTAGTAGTGTTATTTTGCACAATTTGATTTTGAAAACTTAAAAAATTAAGCACAATTTGATTTTGAAATTTCTGAGTTCATAGTCATATGCGCGCCAAGCAATACAGGAGCAAACTAGTGATGGCAATCCATAGGGTCTTTGGGTGTGTTTGGAATGGCGAAAAATATTTTCCTTGGTACTGCAATTGGGGAAAATTCGACCCATTATAGGCGAAATACTTACCAAAAAAAAAAGAGGCAAAAATGGCGAGGCGAGGAGTGGAAGGTGGAACATGCTGTTGTTAAAATTGATCCCTGCTGCAGCCATTGGATTAGTTGTGTTTCTTTATCTGACGCAAGAACTGAAGAAAGATAATATGCATAACGAGGAGTGCGAACCGTCGATTCGGTCTGGTTTAGATATTTTTTTAGACCAAACCGGTTATTTTGATTGGGACATTTTACGAACCAAACCAAACCAAATATTCATGGTTCGGTTTGGTTCGGCCTTGTCCTGTTTGACCGGTTTATTCCGGTTTTTGGATTTGTTACTCGTGCTTTATTTTATAGTAGAAAAAAAAAAAACCACCGTAGAAACCAATACTATAATTTTTATACGTATATATATAAATCCAATCCGGTCCGGTTAATTTCGGATTGGAGGGAGAGAAACTAAAACCATTTACCTCTAGAAATCAAACTATTGAAACTAATTAATCACCGGCTTGGTCCGGTTTCTGTGCGGTTCAGTTTATCAGCTTTTATTTTCACCCTAGGCATAAGAATTGAGTTAATTATATACAAGAAACCATATCTATACCTAATTGAGGAATGAGAGGAAAGATGATGTCATTACCAGGAAAAACTCGAAAGCTGGAGTACATTGGGGGAGGCTTTGAGCCGTTGAGGGTCAGAGGGTCGAGGGTTCAATTAGGAGTATGTTGTAAAGCTAGGTGTAGAGTTATCTCATGCACCATTTTAAAAATATGTTTTTATTCGTCCACGTGGGTGGTCAACATACAGAGAAAAAATAAATAAAAAAAGGTGTATAGGAGTAGTACTCCGTAATAAGTAACTACTAAGATTGAAGGCAATTTAAATTTTAGAAGGACAAAAGGTTCAATTTTGTGATTTTTATTTGGGAAATGATAGGTACAAAGAAAACTTACCCGAAAGTACTCCGAAAAAAACAATCAGTGATTGAGAATCACTTTGATAATTGGGTCACATACATTAAAATGAATCTCAACCACTAGTTGCTCTTTTCGGGATGCTTTCGGGTTAAATTTTCTTTGCCGCTAGCATTTTCTAATTTTTATCTATGCATTCCAACCATACTCTCTATCTTGACTATCTAATCAAACTATATATGTTCTAGTTTGTTCGTCTGTACCAATATATTTTATGGTTGAAGTTAAAAATATCACTTAAATAAAGCAAAAAAATCCTTCAAAAAATATCTCAAGCAATAGCAAATCATAAATTTCCAGTAAATGTCATCACATAGGGGGAAGAAATTAAGATAAATGAAGGACTGAAATTCAATTAAAAAAATTATAGTAATTACGTAACCTAATGTCCAACCAAAAGACAAGGGAGGAGAGAGAGAGAGAGAGATGTTTTGGTGGGAGTTCCTAATGTGGCGAGGGGGAAAGGCTGGCTAGTACTAGCCAGTCAAAATGGACCTAAGCAAGCCTGATAGCCAGTGGGTTGGAGTAGGAAAATGCAGTTGGGCTAGCTATTGTTTCTAAGAGGGCCAAAGTAGCAAGTGGATTGGAGATGCTCTTATAACATGGAATAGAGATCTCCATTTCATAAGAGGATGTAAACCCCAAGAAAATGAGTGCAATGGCAGAATAGAGGGCGTGAATATTTTTTTCTCCCATGCGAACGAAGTTTTATCAAGATAATTCCACTAAACGAGCCCATTGTGGGTCCTACTGAGCATTCAATGTAGTAATTTGAATCGTTCACCTTGTGGGGTCTATAAACCAATACATCAACGCAAAAAATCAGCTTGATCGGCCCATCAATAACAATATCAAAAATTGAATTCTAGCTTACAAAACGTATGACCTAATTTTGTCACTACTTTTTTATATTTAACTGTCCATGACCGTCTATTTCATAAATTAGAATTTCATTTTGATATAAGTATTGATGTCAAGTTGATTTTTTTTTTTTTATGTGAGTATACTACTTTTGAGGACCTTACAAAATGAACGGTTACTACAATGAACCATCAATAGAGCCCACAATGTGTGGGGGAAACCATGGGGTTTCGAAAGAATTTGAACTCTTTTGTATCAATATGGCTTACTTGATACTTTCTTTATTTTCGCTTTTTCCCTGTGCAAATGTCATATAACCCTTTCATTTGTTAAAAATGAACAACTGAAGAAGAATGTTGTAAATCCAAATAAGTAGAGAGAAATAAAAGGGAATACCCATAAGGCCATAAATAAAGCTCTATCATATATGGAAATCCAATAAAAATAAAAATAACCCCATAAACATAAGGGAATACATACTCTCTTATCAACACAAATCCCATACTCATTTAAATATTTTCCAATTGTATTAGCTGAGATCAGATCAGATAGACACAACAAGCCTTTGGTACGTACATGAAACAGAACAAACACAAAAAATTAAGAGAGAAGATAAAACACGGGGGAGGACAAGTACTAAAACAAAGAGTCATTGTGAGTCATCTAAACAAGACTGGGGTGGGTTCAACTCTTCTCCTTTGACTCTGGAAATTTATTATTTATTATTGGGTTCAATCAACTCTTCTCCTTCGACTCCCAAAAGCAAGTGGTTGGTTTGATAGCATGCACCCGCACTCTTTACAGTGGGAGAAGGCCTCCCCTGTTTGTAGAGACGAAGCACCGCCAGTTGATTGAGCGTGTTACTTGAAAACGATCGGTAACCATTCTCTGATGGATCCAGCTCCAGAACACTTTAAATCCGGAGCACAACATCTCCCTGTTCGAAAACAGGACGTACAGAAAATACAGAGCAAGAGAAACAGAGTTATGGAAAAGAACAGAGGCCAGTGATACAGAGAGGATCGAACCGAACAACCCCATTCCACCGTGACCCATTTGTACAAAGCTTGGTTTGAGCTCGTACGCAATGCAATACAAGAGCAAACTGAAAAGTGCAACCCACATGGTTGTGGGGTGTGTTTGGAATGGAGAAACGGTGCCCCCGGCACCTTGATATCGTAGTTGAAGGAAGTTAAAGAGGGCCGAAATCAGAAAGGCAAAGACTGTGTGGCGGGTTGAGGGCACGGGACGTTGTTGCAAGTTGTTGTAGTTGATGATTGCAACATTGATCCTTCCATTGAAGCTCCTACTTGTGCTTTGTCTGAACATTATCAGATAGTTGTCCAGTCTATATGTAGAAAGGTGGACGGGATGGGAATGAGAGAGAGAGAGAGAAGTCGAGAATCTGAGATTTGTATAGCTGAAGGAACATTTACAGATTTAGGAGTATATATATATTTTCAGAGAGAGAGAGAGAGAAGAGAGAGACAATTGTTGGTGATGATGAGGTGGCAGAGACGGGAATGGGAATGAGAAAGAAAAGTAGAGAATGTGAGATTAGGAACGTGAGATTAGGACTGAGAGAGAGTAGAGAATGTGAGATTAGGAATATTGTGAGATTAGGACTGAGAGAGACAAAGTAGAGAATGTGAGATTTGTATAGCTAAAACGGGGTTGATTATGCTTTAGTAAGAGTTAAAATGTTAAATGGTGGAATTTACCCCAAAAAAAGAGCCTTAGCTGGGAGGCTGTGACTGTGCTGTGCAACTCCGTGCTGCACAACGTATTGCATGCGCAGTTGCTGGCGAGGCCTTGCCGGCATTGGTCCGACAATCGGAGACGTCCAACGCGTAGAGTTCGTCGAGTATTACAAGTGTACCAAGAATCAACTTGATTAAATATTGTTAAGTGTCTCATCGAAATACATATAACTTGAAAAAAAATGAATCCTAATGGATACGAAACACTAGATCAAAACCACTGAATCCATTTTTTCAAGTTAGGCACTTAACGATATTTAATCGAGCTGATTTTTGATGCACATGTAGAAATCGACAAGCTCTACGCGACGAACGTCTCCGATCATAGGACCGATGCCGGCCAGGCCACGCCAATTGCTGCACAGCTTGAGCTGGTAGTAATTCACTTAAGCTGACCGTTCCTTTACAAAAAGTCGTCATACGAAATTCTTCTGCATCTTCTGAATGTATAAAAGGTGGAGCCCAGGAGCAACCAACCCACTTGGCATTGATCTTCCAAAGATAAAGCAAACAACACCGAAGGTGGTAGCCAAGTGGGCATGCAGGTGCCCCTCATCCCCAGACAAGGTCTCGAATTTTAGCATTTTCACGTGGCAAGGGGTTAGGGGGATAAAGCATTATGTCAATTTGTACCTAGGTGGTGCTGTGGTGTATGGTCACGCCCAAGGGGAGTTGCTACGTTGGTCGCCCCCTCCTACCCTTTTTCCCAGTCAAAAAAAAAAAAAAAAAAGGACGCGGGGGACGCCGGGCCTCTGCTGTGCCTTATGGCACAGTACCCCCTACCCACACCCCAAAACGGTACAGTTTTGGGGAAAAAAATTATTAGGCTCCTTATTTGCAATCCTATGGAGCAGAAACGTGATTATAAGAGCCTTAGAGATAAAATTTAATTATGTCTCTTTAGAATAATATGATAAGAATAATAAGATCTTCAAACGGATCCAAACGGATTGAAAATTGGAGCAGTTAAATTTTTAACTGTATTTTTAATATATAAATTTGGGGGAAAAAAATTATTAAGCTCCCTATTTGCAATCCTATGGAGCAGAAACGTGATTATAAGAGCCTTAGAGATAAAATTTAATTATGTCTTTTTAGAATAATAAGATCTTCACACTGGTTCAAATGGATTGATATTTTTAATATATAATTGTGATCATTTAGAATAATATGTTCTGAATAATAAGATACTCGCACTTGTTCAAATGGATTAAAAATTGGACCACTTAATTTTTTTTAGACCATTTATATATTAAAAATACAGTTAAAAAATTAACTGCTCCAATTTTCAATCCGTTTGAACCAGTTTGAAGATCTTATTATTTTGATCATATTATTCTAAAGAGACATAATTAAATTTTATCTCTAAAACTCTTATAATCACGTTTCTACTCCATATGATTGTAAATAGGGAGGCTAATAAAAAATTTTCCCCCAAAATGGCACCGTTTTGGGGTGTGGGTAGGGGGTACTGTGCCATGAGGCACAGCAGAGCCCCCGCGTCCAGCAAGCAACCCTTCACAAACGGATAAAAAAATGGCATTGCTATTTGCAGCCACTTATTTCCTGAATGTAACCTGTATATAATATGGTACACACCTGTTTATAATATGGTACACAGACTACGTTCAGAAAATTTGTGGCTGCAAATAGCAAGGCCCTAAAAAAAAGTATCAAAAAGTAGAAGGGGTGTAGTTGTTAAATGCGGCCCGTTCCAGAAATCTTTTTAAAAAATATGTATTTATTTTTAATTTTCAAGTTTAAAAATAATGAAATTATGAAAATATTTTTTGGATCGTTTAAAAGATCTCATTGAGATCTATTTCAAACAAGATCCATATTACATATTTTTAAATTTTAGTACCCTGTTCCGGAACTGAAAATAAGTATTTATTTTTTAAGAAGGCAATTTCAAGCTCAAAAATTATGTGCTTACGCAAATAATTTTCCTATCACTATGGATCTTATTTAATAGATCTCATTGAGATCTTTAATACGGTGCAAAAAAATTTGAAAAAATATTTTTCATTTACATTATTTTTTAGTTTGAAAATGTGAAATAAGTTGCTTATTTTTTAAGAAGATTTCTGAAACGGGCTCTAAGCCCATTATTTTTTAGCTTAAAAATTACAAATAAGTACTCATTTAAAAATAAGTATTTATATTTGGTTCTGGAACGGGATTATTTTTTCCCACAGCCGTCCGTATCTTTGCTAGGAAAGGATCTTTACTTATGACTTGTGAGGAATAGTATTATGGGTGTTAGCCGAAACCGGAAAATCGATCGAAACCGGAAAAACTGGACCGGACCGAATTTTTTAAACTGGTTGAATAATTTCGATCCGGTTCCGGTTTATAAAATTTTATAAACCGGGAAAATAATTTCGATCCGGTTTACGTGTTTTAAAAACCGGTTGAAACCGGACCGGTTATATATATGTATATTGGTCTAATAAATATATTTATTATATAAAATCAACCATATATATACATATATAAACTGTTTTTTGGGCTTAATTATATTTTTATGAGTTTTTTTTTTTTATGTATTGGGTTCAAAATTGATCATTTTTTGTTGGGCCCAAAAAAGGGGTTGAATTATGGGTTTTTGGTTGATATTTTGTGGGTTGAATTTGTGGATTTTTTGATGTATTGTGCCCAAAATATGTCCCGCGAATGAAAACCGGATAAACCAGACCAAAACCGGTTGAGCCAATCGAAACCGGACCGGATTATCTCAACCGGTTCCAGTTTCTAAAAATCTCAAACCGGATAACCGGTTTCGACCGAAAAATATGTCGAAACCGGACCGGTATCACCCCTAAATAGTATTGTCATATGTAGAGTTGGGAAAAGTGATTGTGCACGGAATCAAGAGAAGTTTTTCCTTTAGAGCATCTACAACAGCCTAATCATTTTTCTAGCCATTTTGACGAGGAAAAGTGTTAGGTAGCCACTAAATTTGTAGTCTACCCAGCAGCCTCTCAACACCTCTAGGCATTTAGAATAAAGTAAGGGCATCAAAGTAAACCACCTCTCTCTTTGTCGTTATCCCAAAAATCTTGAAACTCACCCATAGAAAATCCCTTCTTTTTGAAAAAGTTCTTTTTCTTCAATTTTTAAACTCAAATATAATGAAAATGAAAAATAATTTTTTAATTTTTTTGTACCGTATAAAAGATCTCAATGAAATCTATCAAACAAGATCCATATTGGTAGAAAAATTATTTGCGTAAATATATAATTTTTAAGTTTGAAATTACCTTCTTTTTCTAAAAATTATTTTCTATAGAAACCGGAACACCACCTAAGAAGAGAGAGAGTGAACGGCAACTCTTGAAACCCACCGATGGGAACCACATCTCTCTCTCTCTCTCTCAAATTGAAAAACCCGCAAATCAAACCTCAAATTGAAACCAAAAATCAAACCTCCGATGAAACCACATAACTGAAAAAAAAACCCACAAATCAAAACTCACAAATCAAACCCCCTGAAAACCCCACAAAAATCAAACCTCTGATGATGACGAGGTAGGGCTATTCACGGTCGAAGTTGTTCTCCGGCGATGACACTGCAGAGGAGAGAGTGGTACCGCTGACCGACGATGACGTTGCAGCAGGAATCGAAGCAAGCGAGCTCAAAAAGCTCGCCTCACCCAGCGAGGGACTGGAGCCGAGGTTAAACTGGCGACCTCTCAAGAGAGGCTGTTGGGTCTGTGTTTTCCCCCCTTTTGTCGCCATTTTGTAGAATATTGTGTTTTGGCTAGGCTGGTGGAGATGCTCTTAGTAATGGACGCTATAGTGCAGTGGGGTGGTTAGCGGGACCGGAAAAAAAAAACCCAACCCTTCACAAAAGACTGAAACAGTAACCATTCAATAGTCAGGGAGTACCATGTTTTACGCCACATGGTATTCCGGACAATTTTAAAACACATGTTTCAGTAGGGTCTGTATACTTAGAGATAAACTCCAAAGAAATGTATGATTATAAAGTGGTTCGCAGTACCACGTTGCGGTACTCCTAAACTATTGTATAATTTCACTTCACAAAAAACACGACACGTGATAAACTATGCCAAGAAAAGAGGACTTTATGCGGAAAAAAAAATAGAAATGATAAAATATGAGGACTTTAACCGTAATCTATTCATCCCCAATTCAGTATTCGCGATAAAACAAATTCCTCTAGTGTTTTTCCTGCGCAAAACAGTAACTTCTTTGTGTAAACTTAAGCTGCGTTCTTGTAAACTTAATTGTCCAGAACACATTTTGGTTTTTTTTATTTATTTATAACTTTTTGTTATTTGTTTATTTAGTTTTTCGTTGTAATTTTTTGGAGTTAGTCATTTGTCTCAATGAGACAAATCAAAAAAGTATAAAATATGGACCGATGTTAAAAAAAGTTCATTTAAGACGACAATCTAGCTTTTCTCACTGTTTGATACTTTTTTCATTTTTAGTGAACTTTTTCTTTTGCTTTTGGTCATAATTTTTTACATGTCAGACTCCTCTCATCAAAACGGATGATTAATCCCAATAATATAATGCAACTAACAGAAATTTAAAACGATGAACAAAACTAGAAAAAAAAAAGAGTTCACACTCCCTTACTCCTTTGTGTATGATATAGGTGTTGTTTTTGTTTAATCTTTGGCTATTGTAATTTTTGTTTCATCATTGTGCTTTGAAAGGGAATTTTACCACAGTCAATTTTTACTACGGAATTTTTCATTTTTTGGAAGCCTCGTTCTAGTTTCCGAAATAAGTACTTAAAAAATAAGTACCTATTTTCAAGCTTAAAATAATGAGCTTACCGAATTCAAAAAATATGCAATATGGATCTTATTTGATAGACCTCGATGAGATCTTTTGAACGATGTAAAAAAATTGAAAAATTAATTTAGTAAATAAATTATTTTTAATTTTAAAAATTAAAAATAAGTAATTATTTTCTTAAAAGGAAAAGTGGAACGTGGTGTAAGTCCTCAGGATTTATTCTTTACCTTTAAATTACATTTAAATTCCTCATATTTTATTCTCTCTCTTTTCTTGGCATGATAGTGGTACGAAGTGGTTGGGTACCACGTAGGATAAACATGCTCGGCATTGAAAAATCTCACCAGGCCCCACACTTGGCAAAACTCTGTCCCGATCCTCATACGCTACCATTTCAAACATGTCGCTTTAAAGTTTAAACATAATAGTATTACTCGTATGTGTTTTCACACTTTGAAATGGCGTTCATTTTCAAAGTGCATTTTTCTCGTATAAATGTTGTATTTGAGAAAATCTTCTTTACGGATTGTTCCGTAAGAAAGATTTACGGTGCTAAATCACACGCGTCCAAAAATGTTTTGGACAGTTCGGATTAAAAACCAATTGTGACCGGTAACAATTGTTTTTGACCGGTCAAAATTGAAAACACATCTCATCTATTGATTGTGCGAATAGACGGGTGAAATTGCGCGTATGGAGCCGTGAATAAATTTCTCTCATGATATTTAGTCCTACATATAGTACATAATTATCCGAACTCAGACGGATTGGGACTTCACGGGCTTCCAGCAAGAAAGGAATCAATCTCTTCTCTTTTTTTTTTTTTTTGAAAGGCTCAATCTGTTCTCTTTCTTCCATAAATCCCTCCAAAGATCCAAGATTGATCCAAACTAAACCAATTTTACTTGAGATCATTTCGTTTAGAATTAGTTTTCGAACAGTTTGGTTTGGAAAATACCTTACCAAAAACTGATTTACTCCATGAGATCTTACCCACAATTTAAGGTGTCTAAATTCAGTGGAAAACTAATTTTTAGTATTTTGCAGACTGAGTTCAAGTTTTTTTTTTTTACTGTACAAGGCTATTTTAGTCATTTAGATATACAAGGGTAATATGGTCATTTTAGAGTACATGTGTATTTAGTTATTTTTAAATTTAATATATATGTAAATGGGCTAATGGGCGGGTTTTTTCCACCTCCTAAATATAAAGGAGCACTTTTTCGGATGCCCATTTTTCGATTTCGATTTCGGGCGAATTTACCCCTCGATTGCAAACAGTGCAGCCTTCCGCACTTGGGCAGTTCGGTCTTTTCGCTGGAATGCTAGGTGGCGTGTTCCGGGAGTTCCGCGGGATGCGGGCTCCATCTGCGCCGTCCGTGCGTTCTCGTGCCCTGTGGATATATGCCAGCGGGTTGTGTTTTTCTTCCAGGCTTTCAGACTCTTCTGCGCTGTCCTTCAGGTACTGTTTTCACTCTCTCTCCTCCTCTCCCCCCTCCTCCCCTCCCCCCTCTGGATGTGTTTTCCCCTGGTGTGCCATTGATTGTGGTTCCGTCGATTATGGTTCCTCCTCGCTTTGCGATTTTTTTTGGGTCGTTGGTTGAGGTTCCGTTTGGTTTTTTTTTTTCCCCCGGGTAGCAACCTGTGCTTCTGCTTTGGGTTTCGAGCCTCTTGTGCGCTATGCTTCAGGTACTTTTCTCGCCGTGTTTCCCTCTTCCCCCGCGCACACACCGGAGTTGGGTGTGTTTATTTTTTTGGTTGTTGGTTGAGGTTTCGTTTGATTGTTTTTTCCCGGGTGGCAGGCTGTGCTTCTTGGAGCCTCTTGTACGCTGTGCTTCAGGTGTTGTTCTCTCCGTCTCTTCCCCCCTCCGGAGTTAGATGAGTTTTCTGGTGTTTTCATTTGGCTATTTTTGGATAGTGGGTTTCTGTTTTGGGGTATTCAGGCTGGCTTGCTCTTGTTGGTGTTAGTTGTGCCTTTGAGTCATTTGTGTTTTCTGTTTCTGGGTTGTAAGCTGCGCTTTCCCTTTTGTTATTTTGGGTGCTGTTGTTCTACGGTTATCTCGGGTGTAAAGATCTGTTTCCTTTTATTGCTTGGTGCTTCTGTGGCTTCTGGCTGCGGGGACTGTGTTTTGGTGCTTGAGAGTTGCTCTTTTCTTGTCTTGGTAGGTAAAGCTTTGTGTGTGCATTGTAGTGGGTTTTTCCCTGATTCAGCCATCTACGTTTTCCAGATTTTTTGGTCCTTTGGCTTCTATTATCGTAATAAATTTTTACTCTTGGGCTTTCAGTTCCAATAATCAATTTTGAAGTTAAACCACGATATCTTACACTTACAGTTTTGAACTGGTTTGTGCTTGCAGCACCACATCTTTTCTGCTTTGATAAGAGTCCTAAGTTTTGCAGCACCGACTACGTTTTTAGATGCAATAGTAGTGAATAGAGAGAACTGTTATTCAACGTGTTAGGCTTGGGACATCCACAGATGCAGTCTTCTTTATCTGCTGTACATTGAAATGAAACCTAAAACATTGCGTAAGATTGGTTCGGGGATCAACTTACTCCCTTTATTTGCTGCAGCAGAACATGGACAAAGTGTTTGAAGATGCCATTTTTTGCTTCAATATTGTCCTCTTGTTTCTGTGCTTGTCTTGCTTATGGTTCTATTGTTTCCCATCGATGCATATAGCTTCTTAGTTGATTTATTCTCCCTTCATTATTCTAGGTGTTCTTACCAAATTTTAATGTCAGAACTCCATAATTTACTTATACTTCTAAAGTTCAAATTATTGATATTGGGGAGCATTATTTGAATTCATTTGTGCTTTATTTTGTTCGGTTTTGTTGTCAGATAGAGAGGATTTTGAGAAGAGAATGAAAGGTGGACATGTGTATAGAATCGGAGCCAGTTACGTGTTCTGCTTGAAGAATACTTCAAAGGACCTAAGGCTCCATATCATTTCCAATATTGACTGTTGTAAGAAAATCATTTGTTGATTTTTTTATATGTATAACCACAAAAGACCTACTATAGTAGTCGAGTTTATGCAAGTGCTAATATTTCTTTTCATCAATGCATGTATTGTTCCTTCGTAGCTATTACCAACTGCTTCTTACTGTTCCAGCTATGCAGTTAAAGCCCAAAAAAATTAGTGCCTTCAAACACAACTTCTTCCCTTCGACGGGCATGGCATTCGTGCCTTGCACGAATGGGAAACCTAGTAATTTTAAATAAATGGGTCAGGTTAGGTATGAGTCATTAACCTCATAACTAATATGGGCCAATTGAGTAGGAGGACATACTATAAGGTTTTTTACCATAATAAGGACATAAATATTTTCCTTTAAAGTCTAAAGGACATTTTGTCCAGAATTTACAAAAAAAGCCCTTATATCACGCGACCCTCACGCGAGCCCAAAATTACAAAAAAAAACGTGAGCAAAATTACAAAAGTTCACTACGGCTCTCAAACTTCACTTTTACGCCAAATTTCTCTGGAAACGAAAAGGGAGAGAGAGAATCGACAGAGAATCAACAGGAAATCGAAAGATCGTTTTCATTTCGATCGATCGATCACAAATGGAACGTTCGGTGAGTTAATCGACCTTGTTTTCACTTCTCATCCTCTTGATCGAGTTCTTCATTGTCTTCTTCATCTTAGGGTTTCATGTCTGTATCTGAATGCATGTTCTCGTTTTGATTTCTCTATCTCCTTCTAACTTAGGGTTTCATGCTGTATCTGCTCTATCTCCTTCTAACTTAGGGTTTCATGTTGTATCTGAATGTATATTGGTAAATCTGTTCGATTCTTGTAGTTTGAAGCAAGAATGGTTGGTTGGTTTCACAGTTGATTTCATCGTATTACTGGAGATTTTCTGTAATGAACGATTTGGTACATCTGTTTGTTTTGTGCTCGTATCTGTTTGCTTTTTGACATTTTTTTGGTACATCTGTTTTGTAGTTTGGAACAATGTAGGTCTGTTTGTAGGTCTGTATCTGTTAGTACACTTGGTACATCTATTTTTGTCTTCTACGTATATCGTTGTGCCTGTATTAGCTTATTTTGTAAGTTTTTAGTTTCTTTTGAGAACCTTTTTTCAGAGTTTCTGTTCACCAATTCATGGATCCTAAAGAACGAAGTGCAAACTAATATGCCTTCAATATCGTACTTATTTTGGTAATTTGGAACAATGTAGGTCTGTATCTGTTAGTACACTTGGTATATCTGTTGATTTGTGTTTTTTTATTCTGAACAGGAAGATGTAGCAGAACCGATTAGAATGTTAACAGCAAAAAAGGTAAGATTTAAGATGCGAGCAAGAAAGAACTCACCTTCAATTGCTGGAAAGAAAACAACAGATCAAAAGGAAGATGATGATGATGAAACACAGATAAAGGAAACTGAACAGGAGAAGAATGACATCGAAACGCCACAGAAAAGGAGGGCTTCACAGAAATCACCTGTTCAAAAAACTCCATCGAGGAGAATAACAAGATCTCTTACCAAAAGAGGAATAAGAACAAGGGTGTCAAAGAAAATGGAAGCGACGATTGAAATAAAAAAGAAACCTGTTCGAAAATCAAACAGAAACAAGGAGACTGGAAATGAGGAAGAAGATGATGTAGTAGTCTTAGAGGAAGACGATGAAGAGGACGAGCATGAAGATGATGAAGAGGACGAGCAGGAAGATGATGAAGAGGACGAGCAGGAAGACGAGGAAGAAAGTGAGGAAGACGAGGAAGATGTTGAGGAAGATGAGGAGGAAGACAAGTTTGTCAAGGCAAAGGGAAAAAAGAAGAAGTCCAGCCCCCGTTTTCCTAAAAAAAGGGTAAAACAACAAGAAGGGAAAAAGGAGAAGCAGGAGAACGAAGAAGTTGTTGAGATCAAAAAAGAGAGCTGCCAATACAGGTATCTGTTTTCATATTGGTGCATCTGATTTATGTTAGTTTATCTGTATCTGTTACATTACTGGTGTATCTGTTTTATCTCCTGTTTTATATTGGTTTCTCTGCATCTATTCCATTATTGGTGTATCTGTTTTTATATTGGTGCATCTGTTTTATGTTAGTTTCTCTGTTACATTTCTGGTGTATCTGTTTTTATATTGGTGCATCTATTTTATGTTGGTTTCTCTGTATAACATTATCCCATCTGTACAAACCTCCTGCAGGTCTAATCTCGTCAGCCTTGTACGGCTTCTGAAACGCAGAAAATTCACTCCTCTCCAAGTTCGTGAGATCAAAAAAACCCCTTTTGCAAATCTCTTGTTTGCAATGACCAAACCGGAAATTAATGAACTTTTCGTGAGGAAAAGCGATGAAATTACATTGAAGTTGGTCGAAAAGTACAAAGGGGAGGGATACTTTGATCTTGGTGGCAAATTAGTTAAGATAAGTGTCAAGGATTTGACACTTATCTTTGGAATCAAATCTGGACCAACCAAAATACACCTCCAGGGGAGCCCGAGAAGGCCAATTTCTGATTTTCTCGACAAAGTCTTCAAGAAAGAAAAGGAAATGTTAGTTTCAAGGATGAAGATATTCTTGAGAGAAGCTTTTACAGAACGTTCTATTGATAGTGCGCAGGACGTCGCACGTGTGCTAATGATGTTGGTTCTTGCAACAATCTTTGTCCCACTCTCACAACCAAAATTAAGCTGGGCTTATTGTCCATTCATTGAGGATCTTAACACATCCACAACTTATGCATGGTCAACATTCATTACAGAGCACCTGGTCAAAGAGCTTGATACAAAGCATACAAATCCAACAACTGTTGGTGGATGTGTACTTGGACTACTGGTAAATATCTCTTCTTTTTGTAGATTAATGTCATGTTTGTTGCTATATCTGTATATGTGTATTCATTTTATCTGTGTATCTGTATCTGTTTTATATTGGTATCTGTATCTGTTTTATATTGGTATCTGTATCTGTATCTGTATCTGTTTTATATGTGTATCTGTTTTCTATACTTGTATCTGTTTTATATTAGAATTCTACAGTGAAAGCTACTTTGCTTGAATGCAGTACTGGCTCTGCGAGCATACAAGCATAATGAATATGCAACAATCAAAAGAAACAGCAAATTGTCCAAGGTTTATGAAGTGGGATATGTGTGATCTACCAGAAGCGTTCGCACGAACACCGTTGGAATCCCTTAATCCAGAAATGGTAAAGGATGCAGAATTGGAGCCCAACAACGAGAAAGAGAAGAAGTTGTTGCATCTTCTTGAACAAATTGAAGATGAGAGTGATGTGAAGGATGATGACACTCAAGAGTGCAGCTTGGACCAAGATGGATCGAAATCTGAGAAGGACGAGGAGGTTAAGGACACTAACAATGATAACAACAACTTAATTTCCGACCTACTCAAAGAAATTGACAGGTTGAAGGAAGAAGGGAAGGAAAAGGACAAAGTAATTCAAACTTTGCAACAAAAAATAGCCGAACTTGAAAGGGACCATGTACCGTATGAAGACGCTGCTGAGCAAATGTTTGATTATGAAACAGAAGTCGGGACGGTACATGTTGAAAAGGGTATTTTACAGGAAGAAATTGTGCAAAAGGAGGTTGAGATAGGAGGTTTGTACGTCAGCAACGAGTTATTGGAGGAAAAACTTGAAAAATCTGAAAAAGAAAAAGCAAGTTTTGAAGATGGCCTAGATGACATGGTAACCCATTCGATTACACAAGAATACCACGTAAGAAAAACATCTCTGCATAAGTATGTTGCTATATCTGTTTGTATATCTGTTGGTATTTGTTTGGTTATATCTGACTATCTGTTAGTCTATTGGTATATCTGTATGCCTTGTCATATATGTATCTGTACATTAGTTACACACATAAATCATAATTGCCTAATTCACTCTGTCAGGACAAAGAAGAAGACAAAGAGAAAAGGCAAGAAGAGGAGGAAAGCAAGGAAGGAGGAGTTGATCAAACTATGAGCGAAAGAGTTGAGATAGCAACTGGATTGCATGATGAAATTTTGTCTGACGAAGTCATTGACAAAACGATCTGCCAAATCTTCAAAGACACGCTGGAAGGAGAAAGGAAGGAAGAAAAGAAAAGGAAGGGAGAACAAGATGATATTGACCCGCCGTCAATGGTAAAAGATTTGTTGGTATCTGTTTGTGGTATATCTGTATCTGACTATCTGTTAGTCTATTGGTATATCTGTATGCCTTGTCATATATGTATCTGTACATTAGTTACACACATAAATCATAATTGCCTAATTCACTCTGTCAGGACAACGAAGAAGACAAAGAGAAAAGGCAAGAAGAGGAGGAGAGCAAGGAAGGAGGAGTTGATCAAACTATGAGCGAAAGAGTTGAGATAGCAACTGGATTTAATGATGAAATTTTGTCTGACGAAGTCATTGCCAGTACGATCTGCCAATTCTCCAAAGTCATGCATGAAGGAGAAAGGAAGGAAGAAAAGAAAAGGAAGAGAGAACAAGATAATATTGACCCGCCGTCAATGGTAAAAGATCTCAAGAGCAAAGATGACAGAACAGTGAAGTCGGAGGAAGGGTTCATCTACTATGGTAGGAACCCGAAGGAAAGAAAGAAAAGCAATTCTGTATTTGAAATGACAAAGCTGTTCAATTACATTTCAAAGGAAGATATGGATCTACTGGATACGATTTATCAATTTGAGAAAGAAGACAAAAAGTAAGTGAAATCAGCATTGCTAGATTCGTATAGACTAAAATTCACAAATTTCATTCCATTTAATGCTGCTTTTCTTTTGGCAATCGCAGAGCTTTCGTCTGGCAAAACCAAGTCAACAATGATACAGTCACAATCGAAGACGTCCTGAATCTGTTGAACGAGGGTGATATTGGAAACACGGTATCACCAAAGAAACTATTTTTACTTGTATCTGATTTTATGTCAGTGTATCTGTTAATACGTTTGTATATCTGTTGGTTTCTAAGTTGGTTTTGTATATCTGCATGTTGGTAAAACTGTTCGATTCTTGTAGTTTGATGCAATGCTGATCTGTTGGTATATCTGTATCTATAGAAGGTGTTTTTAAGCATGTTTGGTAAATCCCATCTGTTTAGTAGTTTGGAACCATGTAGGTCTATTGGTACATCTGTTTTTATCAACTTCAATTCTAACATCAGCACATAACTATTGCAGTGCATTGATGGGCTCACTTACATTTTGGAAAGACAGGAAGAAAAGACAGCAAAAACACAGGGGAACAGCTTCTACATTACATCAACCTGTTGGGTATGCGAACCGTTCAGTATTCCATCTTTGTCAACTGAGAACAGATATATGTTATCCAATATCTGATAATATGTAAAATACATTCTTTTTTTGACAGACACTAATCAAAGAAAAAGCTGAAGCGAGAGCAAACTTAATCAACGGAAAGCTGAAAGAACTGGACCAAGTCATCGACATAAATGGTGTTGCATTCTACAAATATCTCATATTTCCGATGAATTCAATGGGAGGCAGAAAAGTGAAAGTTCCTGACCATTGGACTCTTTTGGTCTACGATACTTCCAAGCAACAATGGATGCACTATAACTCTTTGACGAAGCCCAAGAAAAAGAAGAATCCTTACTTGACAGATGCCTCCATAGTGGTACATAACTTTACCTTTAATCTGTTGTCTAGTAGTCCATCCCTCAATCATAACATTAAAACAAATTTGCTGTTTTTTACAAAATGTAGAAAGAGTACGTAGAAGAGCAAATGAGGAAGTTGGCTAAACCACCAAGCTTTGAACTCGTTTCTACACCAAAACCAACACTGTTTCCAACCAACACACTCAGTGCTCCAATAAGCTCCATTGATGATGCACCTCAGCAACAACCTGGATCGTAAGCTTCTGTTCTATTTTTATGTTGGTGTATCTGTCCCTGTATCTGTCACTATCGTTGTGTTTCTAAACTCTTCTCTTCTTCGACCTGCTTTCTATGAATTCTACAGGGTTGATTGTGGAATAATTGTGTGCTATATCATTAAACAACTTGTGGAACAGAAGCCCGTGCCAACATATCTCACTGTGGAAAATCTTAAGAAATTCAGAGCTGAATTGATCCATATATTCTTGAATGACAAGCCCAGAACATGGTCGACAGAAGAATGGAAAAGCAATCAGCTAATGCGCGGAATGGCAATTTAGACATATACTTTTGCTCAAGAATTAAACTGTTATACTCATACTGGATGACAAGGGTTATGAAGTAGAATTAGTCTGTATATGTGAATGCTGGGCTCCAAACAAGTGGAATTTGCCATAGCAATAGTTCAAGGGTTATGAAGTAGAATTAGTTTGTATATGTGAATGCTGCTGGGCTCCAAACAAGTGGAATTTGCCATAGCAATGGTTGTACATTTTTTTGGTTGTACAAACAATTGGACCACAATGGTTATGATCTTTACTGAAGTAGAATTAATCTTTATATCTCTTGTTTTTTCATTTGTAAAATTATTCTCAGTAGGCATCCACCTGACCATGTCTGGAATGTCGTCCATGATTTCATGGATTACATGATTCTTGGCCCTAGGCCATTTCCAATTCCCATCCTTAAAGATGCCAATGTTCAAACGGATACACAAATGACAGTAAATGAACCACCTCAATTTATTCCCAAATGAAAGTCAATTACAAAGTGCATTCTGGATAATGATGAAAATCGTATGTATGGTTTGAGGGAAATCTTTCAGACACACTAACGCAACAACAGATACAGACATACCACAAACAGATATACCGACATACACATACAGATACACCAATATACCAACATAAAAACATAAACAGATACACCAATGTAAAACAGATACACATATACCAATATACCTTTATAAAATGGATAAAGTTATACCAACATTCAAACAGATACACAAAATGACTGCAGTAAATGAACCACCTCAATTTATACCCAAATGAAAGTCAATTACAAAGTGCATCTAGAAAACGTAAGAATAGAAATCAAAGAATCATCAATCAACGGCCTCTTTGCAAGTCCTTCTGTTGTGTTTTCCTAACTTCCCACACCTCCCGCACAACATTTGCCTTACTTTCTCACCCCTTGATCGGATTCTCCCAACTTTTGGCCTCCCACGTGGCCTCCTCGTTTTTGGAGGAAGAATGATGGCAGATTCTTTAGTGATCACTGGAGCTCCAAGAGTGGGGACCGGGTTTATAGTACCTTCATATGACAATTGGATAGCCTCGATGGTATAATAGGGATCAATATAATCGTGCATTTGCTTTTCTGTCTTTTGAATAACTGTAACAGCATGCACACATGGAAAAAGATGAATCTGCCAACGACAGCACGTGCATGTACTCTTCTTAAGATCAACCACAACAGTCGGCTGAGAAAAAACCTCAAAAATATCATCGTTTGCTGCTGCCACATGCCAAGTTCGGCCCTTATTGAAACGGTCAACCAACTTTTTCTCCATTACAGGACAAACATAGCTGCTCAACTTGTTTGATAGTAGTCTCCTGTTACACATCTGCTCCATGATTAGCACCCTTATCTTATCAACCAACTCACATATTGGCAAATGACGGAATTTAAGAATCTGGTTGTTAAATGACTCAGCTGCATTTGAAGTCATTTCACCATATCGTCTGCCTTCAAAGTACGCGTTTGCCCATCTCTCACGCGGCAATGACTCAACAAAATTCTTTGCACTCGCTCCACCAACAGTACATAGCTCTTCAAGAGCCTTGGCAAAAGTTATCACCGTAGGAGCATGTGCGCAATCATTGAAAAGATTGACTACTTTCTCCCTAAACCCATTCGAGAGTCGACCTGAAAGCTTATCCCTAAGATTTCCCTTCAAATGCTGCAAGCAGTAAGAGTGATAGCTAGTTGGGAAAACTGTAGGCACATACTTTACAAGACCAGAATGACGATCCGTAAAGAACGTAAGAGGCCGAGAACACGTAATAACTGTCGACAACTTCTCCAAAAACCACTGCCAATTTGCCTCAGTCTCAGAGTCAACAACACCGATAGCAAGAGGAAATAATCCTACTCCAACAAAAGGCAACAACAAAAAACATTATCAACTGTATCAACAACAGATATACCAAACAAAGAAACAGATACACAGATATATCAACAAAACCAACATGTCAAGAGACTAAGAGATACAACAAAATCAACAACAGATACACGAACATACTGACAGAGATACCAAGAGACTAACAGATACAACAAGCAACAAAAAACAGTAACTAACCTTGATCGGCATCCTTTCCTATAGCTGCGAGAAGCGTTCCTTTGTATCTCCCCTTCAAAAAGGTACCATCAACAGCCAAAATAGGACGACAATAGTTGAAACCTTTAATGCAGGCATCAAACGCCAAGAAAAACCTTATAAACCGATTAGTCTCATTGCAATATTCCACATCCATAACAGTCCCCGGGTTTTTCTCCTTTAATTCCTCAGCATACCAGCGGAGTTTGTCAAAAGATAATTGAAAATCACCATATAACTCCTTATTTGCTTTCTCAACAGCTAACCATGCATGGTAATAACCAATCAAACAACCATACCGTCCCTCAAAATGTTTCAAACACTCTATCGGTGTATAAGATGGCTTCGAACGAACCTCCTCAACAATCTCTTTGGCAATAATTTTTGAGGTCATTCGAGGATTTTTTGAACTAAAAAATGTACCAAGACAGTTGTGCTCTTTGTGATACTCCCTAATAACAAAAAATTTATTCGACCTTTCCAAAGTAGCGTGAATAAACCATGTACAACCATCCAGCTTTTTACAGCACTCGGCCGTTACTCTTGATCTGTCATTTTTCAGATATTTATACTTGAAACCAACTTCAACGGCATATTTGGACAAACAAGCCTTAAAATCATCTACACCACCTCTGAACTCTTGACCAACACACTTAAGCAAATTAACCCAATCGGCTGAAAGACGCACCGTCTCATGATGAATACAAAATTTATCAAGCGGATCTTCTTCCTCTCCTTGAAAAGTACTACACTCACCATATTCAAAACTCCTAACACATTCACCATTTTGTCCACCCAAACTTTTAACACATTCACTGGTAGAAGAACAAATAACCCCAACAGATACATCAACACAGGTCACACCATATGCAGCAGCTAATGCAATCATGCTACAAAAGTCTTCATCATTGTCCAGAATGCAATTATGATGGTCAGCAACAGCATAAAAAAGCTCAAAACTACCCAAATTCTGCCACTTTCTATAAATGCTTTCCACCAGATCATTGAAACCAAAACCTCTTGTAGCCATGACAACTAGAGTAACTTCACCAAATTTGCACATCAATATAACCGAAGAAGCCATTGAAATAGAGTAATCCTACTCTGCAAAAACAAATAAAACACAAAGGTATAACAGGACAGATATAAACACATATACTAAACAAAACAGAGAGATACAGGGACACAGATACACGAACATGCTGACAGATATAGAACAAAAACATACAGACACACAGAGACTAACAGATACAAACATGACAGTAAAATCATTCCGACAGATACAGATATAGATACAAATACAAATATACGAACAAAAACATGACAGGTACATAGAGAAACTAACAGATACAAATATGCCAATACACAAACGATCATTGTGCCAGTAAATCAACTACAGCATTACCGAACAATGACAGCTCGCACAACTCCTAAAATCGCACAATGACAAATCGCACAAACTCAAAACGGAGTCAACATCGCACAAACTCAAAACTAAGCCATAACTTGCAAAAAAACCAACAATGAGATCGAGAGAGAGAGAGAGACGTAACTGAGAGAGATCGAGAGAGAGAGAGATCCAGAGAGAGAGAGAGAGGCGTACCTGAGAGAGATCGATAGAGAGACCCAGAGAGAGAGAGACAATCGCCAGCCCTAGCCTTCAACGCGCCATTAGAGACACCGCGCGATTTGAATGGAAATTGGCCCGTTTTAAATACAAAAGGCTAAAATAGTAAATTCAAGGACCCTAGACTTCAAATAAAACAAAATGATGGACCAAGCCCAGCACAATAAAAGAAGCTGGGCTAGAATCCAATTGGGCTGGTCCAATTTGGATTGTAGACCAATTTGCTGAACTAATATATACATACACAGTCAGTCTCCCATGAGGGGGTTCTCATTTTAGTTAAAATGCGAACCTTCTCATTTCTCTCATTTTCCGATCGAATTTCGATGATCCGAGTCGCTCAATGTGTTCAGAACGTGATTTTAAGGATACCCGCAATAAATCAGCAAAAAAAAAGAACTGAAAGAGCTTCATCCGAGTAGTTTTTATTTGAACCGTTCGATAAAAAACAAACAAAAACTGCTCAGATGAAGCCCTTCCCGGTCTTTTTTTTGCTAATTTCTTATTAGTTCCCTTAAAATCACGTTCTGAACACATTGAGCGGCTCAGATCATCGAAATTCGATCGGGAAATGAGAGGTCCGCATTTTATTAAAATGAGGTAGTTCTTACGGGAGACGGACTGTATATATATATATATATAATATTAACTACAAAGACAACTTGGAGGAAACTGCGCAAGTCTGATGAAAATAGGTTGCTGTGCTCGATTGGAATATTTCCCCAGGTATCTTTGAGGCATAGTCTGTATGGGTAGTTAATTTTCGACACGACATGAACTCGACACAAAGTTAGTGAGTTTGGGTCAACTATTTCTGACACGAAATACAAATATGACAAGATATGATAACACGAAAAGTTAAACAGATCGAGTTAGAATTGAGAGAATTTTAACACGATCACGAGATGACACGCCCGCCCCTAGTCTGTGCAGGAGTTATGGTTGCCTGCTTGGCATTGATTCATGTTTCTTTGTTTTCTTTGTGTATTGATCAGTTTTTGTTTGGCCGTGGGTTTGAGTTTTGTTTTTTTGAGGGATGCTCCTTTGCACCTGTAATTGGTTTGTTTCAATAAAAATTTTAATTACCTCCAAAAAAGAAAACTACCTTGATTTAACATCTGTTATCTACAAATCTACTAGGATCGTTCCCTCGTGCTTCGCATGAGGGAGCACCATATGGTCATGGCCGTGGGAAATATGCAAGGTTTAGGATCGATGATGGTGTATAGATTGAGATTGAGTAATTTACGTTCATATACACATTGAAACTGTAGTTGAAAAATATATTTGCGTGGATATGTTCAAAGTTTAAAACGATTAATTGTATTTGTAAGTGAAATAATAAAATAGTAGACTTGTCCAACATTGCTCATTTAAGCCACCTAAGTTTAGTGAATAAAATCTATAGGCTACTTCCCATATTGTCAATTGATTTTAGGTTGGAACCCTCTAAAAAATTTAACATGGTATCAAAGCTAGGTATTGGGTGACCTCATCTTCTGTGAAAAAGTCTCTGTCATCTCTGTCGTCCGAGTCAATCGCTGGTCTCCTGGTCTGTCACCTCCACGTCCATCCGGACTGCACGTAAGGGGGAGTGTTAGACTTGTCCCACATTATTCATTTAAGCCACCTAAACTTAGTTAATAAGATCCAGAGATTACTACACCTTTTGCCAATTGGTTTTAGGTTGAAACCTTCCAAAAAATTTAACAAGAAGAATGTATAATCGAATGAAATTTCTAACAATTTCTAACTCTTACGAAGCAATCAAAATTTTAACTGGTGACTTTCTTGACAGAATTTACAATGAGACACTCAAAACACATGCCCATATTGGCTCCTGCTCCTATTTTAAAGGGGAGGCATATGGGTGCATTTCGCCTAAATTTTTCAGTGTTTTTACTGAGTTTTCTTTCTCTTAATTTTCTCAATTTTAAACCGATATTTTTGTTATTGTCCTCGTTGAGACAGACAATGCAATGTATAATATAGACCCTCTGTAATGTATAATATTAATGGGTTTTGGGAGATTTTCTACCCCGTGACCATATGGACTTTTTCTTCCTTTGCAATCCAATGGCATCACACGTGGTGGCTCCTCATTCGGCTACATTTCTAATTTTTTGAGCTCCCATATGTTAGCAATTTTTAATAATCGGAAGTACATGTCATTAATAATTATACTTAAATATTGTCGAACAAATTAAGTTTGAGATATTTATGTTATACCCATTGATTTGTGATTGTTATTACAGTCGTGCATTTTGTATGTCTTTGGTAACACATATTCTTTGTCGTGGAATTTGTATAAAGTTGGGCCGGCTAGTTTTAATGTGCAGAGACTATTGCAAATGGTCCAATGATATTCTGAAGGTGTAAAGTTTTACATGTTGCAATACAAAAATCCATATAAAATTTAGGTGTTACGCAACTCCATTAAAATGTAGTTAAGGTCAATATTAATTCGTGTCTTACAGTAGTAATTTGTACTTATATATTGTCATCATTTTGCGAGACAAATGATCTATTAAAAGAGAAGACTGCTAGAAGTGGAATATGACATTATTCAGGACTACAAGTATGGTTTAATTTCTTTAATGAATGGAAAATTTATTTTGGGAAAAAAAATTGTCTTCAAATCCATCACCATAGTCCAATCTCACTCCCCAAGATGCCACTAAAAAAACATGACCATATAGGCTAAACAAGATGTTAAAATGTCTGCAAATCAGCACATGTTGCACGTGCATGCGGAAAAAATTAACAAACGGATGAAGAATGATGTAAATTAACATAAATTGAGATTAAAAAAAAACAAATATAAGAAAGAAAGAAAAAAGTGTGAAAATCACTACCCATAAATAAAGTGTAACTTAAGATGTATAAATTGAAATCATTAGGTGAGCCTCTCTCAATTAAATTTTTTTTTTTTGGGGCATACTTTATAGTCAGCGGGAGTTAGCGGGATAGTTAGATTAGCACCAGGGGAGTTCAGTAGCTATCCATAGCTCTGGGTCCCAACCGCCCCCAAGGGGGCTCGAACCTCTGCCTCCAGGATGGAGGAGAGGCAAGGTTGCCAACTGCACTAGGCAGTGGAACCTTCCTCTCTCAATCTACATCCCCATAAAAACTTCGAAATTTTCGAAGTGTACTGGATGAGATCAGATACAATACAACAAGCCTTTGGTGCATACACTAAAGAAAAAACACAATAAGAGAGGGGATGAAAGAGGGGAGGAAATGAAGAACAGAGGAAGCTAAGCAACACAACAACAGATGACAAAACTTATCAGGCTCACCTCCTCTCGTTACTCCATCTCTCCAAGTATCTTATGGCCTGTTTGGATGCCGGAGATGAGGGTGGATTTGGCAAGAGCCCTGATTTGCAATCCTGGCCCCACACCATCTCCGGTCTTTGGCATCTCTTGTGTGCGGGTGGATTTGCATGGAGGCGGATTACATATCCAGTTGGAGGGTGGATTTGTAACGACAGGGGTACCCCCTGTCGTTAGCTAATCCGGGTGTTTTGGGACGATTTTACCCTTACAAATCCAGGTGACTCTTCCTCTCTGTAACAACAAAGAAGAAGAAGAAGAAGAAGAAGAGAGAGAGAGAGAGAGAGAGAGGAGTACTGTTCATTTCTGGAGAAGTGGATGGAGAGAGGTAGAAGTTGTAGTGATGATCGGAGCAAGAGACTGGCGGCTGGAGTGGTGATGATCGACGGCGACGGCGGCGACAGCGACGGCAACGGGCAGACGGAGAAGTCGAGGAATTGTAGAGGATGGGCTTTTTTTTGGAAGAACAGAAGAAGAGGATGGGGTTGAAAAAGGGCTGGGTGGGTTTTGTATTGTTTTAGACTTCTAGATGTACATATACATATCGGGGCGGTTCCGGAAACCTTTAAAAAAACCCTTAAAGAAACATTCCATCTCAGCCCTCCATTTCAAGGGCTGAGATTAAATCCCTCATTTCTTCCCTAAAACTAAATACACGCTGCCCCAGCCCCCCCTTTTTCCACCGTAATCTCGTCCCACCCACGCCCCCCACTCCTCCAGCGCCCTCCACTCGGACCGACGACCCCACCGCCACCGCCGACGAACGACCCACCACCTCCGGCGATCACCACCACTGCCGGGCTCTCTCTTGCACGGTTAGAACAAGGTCTCTCTCTCTCTCAACAAAACAAACTGCTTCCAACCTGAACCAACAGAACACCTTAAATGTTTCAAGATTGAACGGGTTGAGCTGTAATCTGCACCCGTTTTGAAAGGTCAATTGAGTTTTTGAGTTGAGTTTTGGTTTGTGATTAAGCTTTTGATTACTACTATTATTATTACTCCATTATCCCTTCGGATTGTAGGGTAACGATTATTAGTCGGTGCTAATTAGGTACAGGGGTGATTATTGTTGTGTAAATATGTGGGTAAATTTTGCTTTTTGATTTAGGGTGAGTACTGTATTTAATTAGTAACTACAGACCTAACTGCATGTGCCATTTTTCTTTTGCTGGTCATGGCGCGCGGTATATAAATTGATACTGTAGTACATTTAAATGATCAAATGGGAAGTACGAGCATGTGTCCTGACATTATAAGATTGGAGAGAAATGTTTCAAAAAAAAATTTGGTTTTTGTGTCCTGGTGTGTGAACAGAGTAATATTGACTGTATTCCTATATAATAGTAGTAATTTCGTGCATACTGTTGATAAAAAAAATCTGGTCTTGGGACTTGGTACTAACATGCTTGGTCCTATTGTTTTCCTTCACTCATATTTGGCTTTTATTTATTTAAGTCGCCAAATCCTTGCATTACTTCTTCATTACCAGCGATGCTCTATTCTGTGTCTACGCGTTCGGGTATGATATGTATGTGTATTTTTGTAATGGATACTAATCTTATTTTTTTTAATTGTCAATTTCATTCAATAGACTTGGAAGAGGAAGCGGAAGGCTCAGATAGTGACCAAGAGGAAGGCTCAAATTGCTCCGAATGATCTTGGAGTATTTTGGCATGTTGGCTTTGTTTCGTAATGTAATGTAGTTATTATGCTTTGGAATTGAATGTAAGAAAGATTGGATCAGTTTGGAATTGAATATAATGGGTTTGTTTATTTTGGTATGTTGGCTTTATTTCGTAATGTAATGTAGTTATTATGTACATCGAGTGTTTAGTTATTCTGAAAAAAATTCGGTAGAATCTCCCCTATTTTTAGACCTAGCCCGACGTCTCCCGTCTCAGTCAGTATAGTAAAATACCAACAACAACCACATCAGCAAAAATCTAGATTCACAAACACCATTGGATAAGTAACAGGAATTCAAAAGGGGAATCAGTTTTTCCCATTCATTACTCATGGTAGGCATTACATTACTACAGTCCACATAAAAGAGAAAAAACCTATGATATTGATACATGGCTTAGGAAATGACAAATAAACTTCCATTACATGGCTATAACATCGATACATAGAACAACAATTGAGAACAAAAACATCGAAAGGCTCAACATCAGCTTCTATTGCACCGACGTAGAAGTTTCATGGTTTCCGATTCTTGGTCATAAAAGTGTAAGAAACTGATTCTTGGAAGTTAACCAAGCAAGCTGCAAGTTACTTATCAAAAAAACAAGCACGCTGCAAGCCGGCATAATTCACAAACTGTTTCTCCCAAGCACGCTGCATCCTTTCCCTCTTCCCTCCAACTGCCACATCTTTTCCCAAAGGCATGAGACTTTTTCTTCATCAGCCCCAAAAGAAAAGGCACACAAGCCATTGGATTCTCATTGTTGCATTTGGTGTGCTACAAACCATCACATTGAACTGTAGAAGCCAAAGAACAATACGCACAACGTCACGTCAATCCACCAAAACACACTTGTAATGAGTTGATGCAATACAGCTTTCCCAAATAAACTAAGTGACAAAATGACACCTTTTTTTTTTTTAACAGATGCTATGGGGTATGCAAACCAATAACTACCGTAATCTTCATCACCTGACCATAAACATAGAGAGAGACACGAACTGATGCTCAAATAAATGAAAATAATTACAGTGAAGAGAGCAAACCATGTAGTCATGAACTCAAATACATGCACTCCAATAAATTCCACTTTCTATTGGAAAACAGGGGAGGAAACTTTCCAACTTGCATCTTTTCTAATTCCATGCTAGATCTTTCCGCCCAGAACTTTTTTCTGATGGCAAGCAACTCTAATTCCTTTCCAAATGTACTAAACAATTCAATGCATCAAACTCAAGCCACAAAATGCATCTGACTAAGATAGTAACATTTTATCGAGATAATTCTGGAACATTTACAGCGTTCTTCATATTGCACTTCAAAACACTACAAAAGAAAGGAAAATGTTTTCTGAATTACACAAATTCCATCAGTGCTACAACTGCATCATTTTTTAAGAAACGAACCATCATTCTAAGGTATTGTTTTTCCTCTTGTTCATCAAGCAAGTATTCAAAACAACATAAATAGAATCCTAGGACATGGGTTTCAAAGCCAAGGTAGTTAAGACTAGAAACTTGAAAACTAAACAAGGTTCTTGCAGGTCATTGAAGCCCCAACTATGGAAGTAAAAGGACTTCTTTCCAGTCTAAATTGAAGAACCGAAAGTAAAATTTCGCATTTTCTTGCATTTCTTATTCAAGTAAACAAATGCATGGGGGCAGAAAATTGAGTTCCATCTGTTATGCAATTTTCCTAAAACCGTGTTTGTGTTTTAACTGAACGCTTGGAATGTGGAGATCCACCCTAATTTTGGGGAAATCGAACCAGAGAGAGACAGAGAGACCCAATGTCAAACCCTAACAACAACAACAACAAAAAAAAACAAATTCGAATAGAGAGGGGGAGGGAGAGAGATACCTAGAAATCGAGCTCGAGCCCTAATTTAGTGGTCAAATCTGTTTCTTCCAGACTGTAGCAAACCCAGCACTGTAGCAAGCCTTCTTGGTGGGAAAAACTGAGCCCGAGAGAGAAAAAGAGAGACGCGGAGAGAGAGAGAGAGAGAGTCGTCGCCATGTGCGCCGTGGTTTGTCATAGGCTGGGGGCTCGTCGGTCGATGGAGGGTGGGGAAACAGGGGGGTTGGATCGCCAGACGTGAGATGGGAGAAAGGGGCAGCGTGTATTTAGTTTTAGGGAAGGAACGAGGGATTTAATCTCAGCCCTTGAAATGGAGGGCTGAGATGGAATGTTTCTTTAAGGGTTTTTTTAAAGGTTCCCGGAACCGCCCCGTATACCTATACATATATACACGTTATTTAAGTATTTTTTAATAAATTATGGTTTACTTTTAATTTGTTTCGGAAAAAATCTTTTTCTAAAATGAAATTAAGTTTAAACATTTGTGGGGGCAATTCAGTCATTTAACATATAATCCCATCAAATCCACCCTCTAAATCCCCTCCCAAAAAAATCATCCAAATACTGGATTACAAATCCACCATTCTTAGGAGGTGGGTCCACCCTTATTACATATCCACCATCATTACATATACACTCTCAAATCCACCATTCTTCTATATCCATCCAAAATCATATACTCCATCCAAACGGACCGTTACAGTGGGAGAAGGCTTCCCCTGTCGGCATAGATGGGCGTTACGAACCACCTCCGACGGACCCAGCTCCACAGCACTTCACTTACGGAGCACATCATCTCCCAATTCGAAAATAGGAAGTACAATAAGTACAGAACGAACCAAACAGGGTTTCGGAAAAAGAAGAGAGGCCAGTGATACGAAGAGAACGGAACGGAACAAACCCATTCCACCTCGACCCACTCGTGTAAATCTCTGTTCAAGCTCGTACGAAATGCAATACAAGAGAAGACTTGCAAATGCGACCCCCATGGTTACGGAGTGTGCTTCGCATGGAGAAACATTACCGTTGCCCAGATAGTGCAGGTAGAGGAAGCTAAAGAGGGCCTTGATCAGATCAAAGTCGAAAACGGCGTGCTCGAGAGTGGGCATGATTATGGGGTTGAGTTGAGATAGAGCAGAGCAGTGTGGACTGTAGGGCTATAACTCGGTTCGGCTCATTTAAAAAAGCACGTTAAAGGCTCAGCTCGTTGAGGCTCGAGCCGAGTTCGTGCTCGAGTTTTTGACTTATTTAATAAATGAGCCGAATTTGAGCTCGACAAAGCTCGACTCGACCTGTTTATAGCCCTAGTGTGGAGTTATCTCAAGCACCATTTTCATTATCAATGAGTGACTCCACTTTTTATAGGTTCCATGGAGTTTTTCTATTATTCCACGTGAGTAGTCAATATCTTTTGACTTTTGTTATATAGAAAAAAAAATGCAAAAAAGATATTTTGTAATTACTATTGAAGGCAATTTAAAAGATCTGCACACGCGGACGGATGCAAATATTTTAGGGAGCGCTCACGCTATTGACTAAACGGTATTTTTGCTATCTTTTGACTTTTGCTATACAGAAAAAAAATGCAAAAAAGATATTTTGTAATTACTATTGAAGGCAATTTAAAAGATCTGCACATGCGGACGGATGCAAAGATTTTAGGGAGCGCTCACGCTATTGACTAAACGGTATTTTTGCTATTCTCGGTATTTAGTTAAAAAAGATCTATAATTCAAGAAAACTCATTTCCTTTAACTAAATAGACTAAATGGTAATTGTGGTATTTTAGTGCAAACAAGTGGTATTTTGGCATTAGTACTTTAAAGACATAAAAATATAACGTGAACTCACCATTAATCTTAGGTGGGTGGAGTATTAGCAATAAAAAGTTGTTAGAACATCTCCAATAGCCTCCTCTCTTCCTTATTCTCGCCTGAGAGGAGAGCCAAACCCTCAAAACCTCTCACCCAACAGACTAGCTTAGAGCTCGGTATTTTGATCGGTAGCTACAGTAACACGCCACTAGGGGCAAGGCACTGTTCACTCGGTTCTCTCTCTTTCTCTCTCTCTCTCTGCGTTGGCTCTGGAGTTGTTGGCTTCGTTGTTGTCGCTGTCGTTGGCTCCGGCGAGCTATGGGTCGGATTCCGGTGAGGTTTGATTCAACCATTGTTGGTCGGTCGGAAGATGGGATTTTGTTGGTCGGAAGAAGGAAGCATGGGATTCCGGTGGGTTTGTGGATTTACTGATTTTGATTGTGTGTTTACTGATTTCGATTGGGGGTTTACTGATTTCAATTTGTGGGTTTATTAATTTCAGTTTGTGGGATTTCGATTCGTCTGCCGGAATCGAAGTTTTGATCGTCGGCAAGTAGAGGTCGTGGATTCTGTCCTGGTTTGTTTTCCGGTGAAGCTCTAATGGTGGATTTTGGGTTTTGTTTTCCGGTGAAGCCCTATATTTTTTATTTTGTCTGTTTTTTTTAAAGGAATTTTGTAATTTGAGTAGGTATTTGCTTATGTTGTTGGAAGAGAGATGTATTTTGTGACTAGTTAAAGTAGAATTTTGGTGTTTTAGGTAGACAATTTGCTTAGGATGAGATTGAGGCTGTTGGAGATGCTCTAACACATGATGATTTGGGGAGCGACCCAATATTTGAATATTGTAATAAAAAAATGCTATAATAATTAGTTAATTACCTCTCTCTGCTTTTTTCCCCAAATTTGAGGTGGGCAGTCGCCCTTAGGTCCATTACTTCCGGCACAGTATATTGCAGTAAGAGCATCTCCAATAGCCTCAATGGGAGCACATTTGACTAGAAAAGTGCAAATTTGCTCTTTGTCAAGCCACCAAATGAATGCACCACCCAACAGACTATGTATTTAGGCTCTCCAAAAATCCCAAAACTTTATTTATTTATATTTTTTAAAGAGAAAACACAATATACACATGTATATACATACACCTCCATACACATACACCTGCGTTTTCAACCTAGAAGAGAAGAAATCAATTCAACTGATTACACGGGAATAGAACGGCGGGTCGGAAACCCACAAATCTGATTCCTCCTTATTCACGATCAGCACCACAAAAGCCCCACAAATCCCACATGCTGAAACCCAGATCTGGATGAAGAAGAAGAAGAGGAGAGAGAGAGAGATGGGTTAACCTTTCTTACCTTCGCCAGAGCAATACGACTGTAACTCCACCGATCTGTTGGTTGTGCAGGCAAGGAGAGAGGGAGAGGGGGAGAGAGAGGGGGGAAATCAACCCAAGCGACTGCTACAGTGACTCGTTCATCCCAGCGAGGTATTGTAGCGCCCATTCAAAGAGACGAGGTTGGAGCGAGTCTGCTGCTGCTGCTATTTGGTGGTTCCGCCCTTCTCTTTGCCAAGAATTTGCGGTTTGAGTAGGCTATTGTTTTTTTTTTTTTAAACGGAAGAAGCAAATTCATTAATCAAGCCATACGACATCTATAGATAACTCCGAGTAAAGAATAGGGCATACGGCAAGTACAGATTTCCACCCAAATACAGAAAAACAGAGACACAGTACAAGAAAAGATTAAGAGACGAAATTAGTGTCTAGCGCCTATGCAAGAGCCAAATGCGCACTTCTTCACACCGTCAACATGGCCGGCTAACGTGGAGTTAGTACCCAGACACCACCGTCTCGGGATAGCGGAACTCCGAATCAAAGATAACATTAAACCTGTGGAAATTAGTTACTCGATCTGGGAAAACCAGATTGGAACAAAACCACCCGGGAAGACCCACCGGGACAAAAATCGGACCTAACATCCGGACAGAAACCAGCCTCAACATCCGGACATAAACCGGACAAGAGTCCGGATAAAACAAAAATGAAACACAAAATCAAAACACTAACCTGCCGAAACACTCAAAACAGCCACCGCAGCACCGCTGTCACAACCACCGCACCAACCACAGGAATCACGACAGCCCCTACTGCCGCCATGCCCAGTCCCAACACACCATATCCACTCACAGCATCGCCACCAACAACCCAACAAAATCTCACCATCCACCACCCAAAACGGCCAAAACGCCGCGAGGCAAGAGACCGGCTTCCTCCAACAAGGTAGAACGACGGTTCACAACGGGATCCAGAAAGCCGGCGGAACGGGATACACCCAGCAGAGTATCCGGCGGGATCTTATCGGAGGGGGAGGGGGTGGAAACGAGGAAGGAGGAGGGAAGGGGAAGAGGGAGGGGGGGAACAACAGCCCACGGAGGAGAGGAGCGCCGGCAAGAGAAGAGGAGAAGAAAAAAGAAGAGAGAGAGGTGCCTGGGGGAGGAGGCACTCCCCAAGCAAACAATGGCGGCTAGGGTTTCTCTGGAAAAAGTTTAGAGAGGGAAAGAAGAGAGAAGGGAGAGCCCCAGGAGTATTAATCTTTTTCAGTTACAATGTTAGACATTGAAAAGTTCTGAGTAGGCTATTGGAGATGCTCTAACTTTGCTAATTTTGTACAGGATCAAGAGTCTTACAAAGCTGTTTTAGCATGCAAATTCAAGTCTTCAAATTATCTTTCTTTTGATGGTGTTGGTCTTTATAATTTTCGGACAGAATTCCTAAATCTTCATTACCGGAAGAGAAAATATCCGTCATTTAATGAACCATTATTTTTTTTTTGTCAAACGGAAAATCATTAATGAACCATTATTGATTCTGCGTAAAGTTCTCTTTAACATTCATGCCCATCAAAAAGCATAAAAAAAAATCCACTATTTCAATAAGTTTACGAATCTATATCTAAATTAAAAAGGGGAAAAAAAACCAAGAGTTGAGCCATGATCCCCAATTTAGTCATCCTTTTTTTTTTATAAAATTTTCTTATGAAATTTTGTACTCTCAATTAAGAGTTGGGAGGGGGAGACGTTGGTGGGAGATTGTTTCCAATTGGCTTTCACTCCTTGCTCTTAGAGGATTATCGGGCCTCTGGCCCCTCTTTGATTTTGTAATAATAATTCTTTCTCCCGAGTTAAGAAAAAATAGCCCCTAAATAGAAAATTTTCTATTCCCATGACAAACTATTTTGTGATGAACTTTCAAAAAGAAACTTGAAATCAACCACATTCTCTCTCTTGGAAAAAAACTTTGACTTTGTTCGAATAAGAAACATATTCTTCTTAAGTTCTTGGTTTGCAGATTGAATATTCTTTTGGTGATGGAGGGTTATATCGTTTTTTTTAGTGCCACCTCCAAATTCAAATTTTAGTTCCACCATTCTATGCATATAAAAAAAAGGAAAATGAACTAATGAGGGAAAATGAACGAGGCCTAATGAGTTGATTTTTTTAATAGGTTCTGTTCCACGAAGGGTTCTAAAAAATAAGTACTTATTTATACTTTTCAAGCTTAAAAATAATGGACTTACTAAAATATTTTTTGTGTGTAATATGGATTCTGTTTGATAGATCTCGATGAGATTTTTTTAATCTGTGCAAAAAAATCAAAAAATTATTTTTGTAAATATGTTATTTTTAACTTTTAATTATAAATAAGTACTTATTTTTTAAGAATTCTTTACGGCACAGAACATGGCCCGTAGCAATAGTGTAATTCTCCAAACATACAACAAAAAGGGTAAAATGGGACTAAACACAAATTTAATTGCCAAATTGTTAGGAGTTGAGTTTTGTTCACCCTCTTAAGTTACCCTCCTTCCTATTGGTTGAAAGAGTGTGGATCCCACCACAATGTGATGTTATGCTTCCTATTGGTTGCATGGTAAGCATGATATCACATTATGGTGGGATCCACACCATTTTAACCAATAAAAAAGAGGGTAATGTTCATCCTGTTTTAAAGATGGTGAAAAAAATTGCACTCAATTGTTAGTCAACTAACGGAGATGGGAAACTGAAATGGAAAAGTGAATCATAAATGAGGTTAGTGCTATTTCAACTAAAGTGGGGGATGTCTGTCCAAGTCCAGTGAAATAGTCAAAAACCTCAGGGGAGGTAAATGTAATTTACCCTTTATACCCTTTTCGGAGTATTTTTCTATCGTCCACAGTTTCCCCTGGTCGCCAGAGGATTTTGTAGGTCTAGGGTTTTATCATCCGTGGTTTTACCGAATCTCTCCTTATCAAAACCCTCGTGAGTCGTCCTGACAATCATTCCCCAAATTCCTCTCTCTCTCTCTCCTCGTTCCAATGTCGTCCGACGCTCCTAACCAACCGAAACCAGAAGAAGACGGCGTCAACAACGATGCCACGCAAAGCAAGAAGGCCGCCAAGAAAGAAGCCGCCAAGCAGCAGAAACGCGCCGCAGCGGCCGCCGCCGCCGCCGTCACGGCGATCTCTATCGACGCCCCCGACCCCCTCGCGGCCCACTACGGTGACGTCCCGCTGGAGGACCTCCAGTCGAAGTCCGTCACGGGCCGCGAGTGGACCGAGGTCGGATCGCTGACGAAGGGACTTGAGGGCCGGACGGTGCTCGTGCGGGGCCGGGCCCAGACGGTCCGCGCCGTCAGCAAGAAGATGGCGTTCTTGATTGTCAGGGAGAAGGGGTTCACCGTGCAGTGCGTGCTGTCGGTGTCTCCGGACTTGGTTAGCCTTGGGATGGTGAAATTCGCGACGGGGTTGAACAGGGAGTCGTACGTTGATGTCGAAGGGACTGTTTCTGTGCCTAATAGCCCAATTAAAGGTGCTTCTCAGCAGGTATATACAACAAAATACGTAGCAATGTTACGGTTCCGGATTTGTTTTTTCTTTCTTGATCGGCAAAGGAAGTTTCATTATTATTAAGATTTTGCATAGCCAAGACGGACCGATGGATGGACAAAACCGGGCGACTGCCTATCCAAGTTTTAAGTTTTTGCAAACGAGCCGAGTTGAGCCAAGCGGAGCTTTGGTGTGCGAGCTAGGCTCGTTTACTGTAAACAATCTAGCTCTTTAAACAAGCCGAGTCTATACAACTGAGCCGAGCTAATGAGCCTAAAATCGAGAAAGCTCGATTACTAAACGAGCCGAGCCTCGAGCTGCTTGCTAGCGAGCTTTTCGGTTCTTTGGAGCCCTTTATTCTTCATAGTCAAACTAGTATTTTTGTAAGAAGTTTAAAATGATGTAGGTTCACTCACCCCCGGTTTTCTTTTAAAATCTAACACCCGCTCGAAATTCTATAGCAGATGACATTTACATTATGAATTGGAGCATCGAACACGAAATTTGGTTCTGATTTTTAAATACTAGCTTCTATTATTGTTATTTCAGAACACAGATGTATGCTCAATATTGTTTCTATGTCTGTTTTTTTGGTAGTATCTTTGCAATTTGTATTGGCATAATTGATGTTTCCATATGTTAAAAAAAAGTGTATAATGTTCGCCCACCCGGCACTCAAATCCTGCGTTTGTACCTATGCATAGCTTATTGAGAATTGCCACAAGACCCCACACCTAGTATTATGTAGGGCCATATGCATTCTTTAGATAAGTTCATTCATACTCTACGTGGTATGCGAGTGTAGTATGCTATCTTGACTTCACATTTACTTTTGTATGTAAACGGAGGTGAAATCTATGGTTCACATTTTGCTGTCAATGCTACAAATCATTGTGTGGTACGACGACTTCTTGTGGGGAGAAAACTTGTGAGGTTCTGGGAGGAATTCGTTATAATCTATTCTGGGTGCTAGCTAAGAACTATTTTATTTTGTTGTTTTACTCCTTTGTGGTTGGGGGAATATTGGATCCACTTTTAGGTTGTGTGGTAGCGTTGCTAGGGAAGAGAAAAGGAATACAATTGTATGTACAAGTTTATGATTTATCTTCGAGAAAAGGAATACAATTGTGTACAAGTTTATGATTTATCTTCATTACACTGTTTATAATGCTTTAAGGAATTTCTTATAATTACAGATAATGTTCGTGATGTTATCCTTTGTTGCCATTAATGTGGTGCAATTTTGTGTTGTTTTATTTTTTTCCTTGTGTGATCCTGACGATATATGCTTAATAGAATGCATTAAGGATGCTTCTATGCAGGTATAAATAAGTGTCTATCTTAACTAAAGTTACATTCATATACGTGGATGTCCATACACACAAACACACACACACGGTTCCAGAGACACAATTTTTGACACTCCATCTCAGTCGTTGAAGTCAATAGCTGAGATTAAAACATAACATCTCCCCCACTTCTCCATCTCCCCAAGCCTCTCTCTCCCCTTCCCCACTCTGGTACCTCAGCAACCCCATCTCCGGCAAGCTCAACTCCGGCCAGTCAATCTCCCACGACCCATCTCCGACAAAAAAATAATTAATCTTTACACTTTTTTCCTGGATGGTGTTCGGCTGACTTCTTTCCATTGTCCTTATCTGCATAACCCTACTTCTCTCTCTTCCTCCTCCCAGTTGTCCCAGTTCTTCTCTCTCCCTACAAACTTTACTCGTGTTCTCAATTCAAATCAGATAGACCGCTATCTCGTTTGTGACTTTCAGAAACTCAGCCGACCCCTCGTTATATGTGTCTTGTTAAATAGCCAAAGACCATCTCTGCAACCCACTGAGTTCCACGCCAAAGTCCAAATTCCCTCGCTAAATCACTCAGTTCAACTACCTTTGTAACGGAAATCAGTGATTTCCACTGATTTTTTTGCACCTAAGGAGTTCCACTTATGGGTGCCAAATTTTTCACATTTTCTATTGCCGCTATCATTCTAAAATTAATGAAAAATCACTTGAGTTCCACGCATGCGGCATGACAACAAAGTTTTTCAGTTTTCCAATTGCCGCCATCGTTCGGAAAGAAGTTGTCCCTGTGTTTTTGTTTAAGGGGTTTAGGATCAATGAGAGATGGAAACGGGGGACCTACGTTGGGTATTCCAAATGTTTGATCAGAACGGTGACAGTGACAGGAAAATGACTAAAAAGGAGCTTAGTGACTCATTAGAGAACTTGGGCATAGATATGGCTGTCCAAGACCGAAAATTGATTAAACCCTAAGAAAAAAATCAAAGACCTAAACGTTGAGAGATAGAGAAGATTACGGGACACTGTATCGGTGGAGCCGTCTGCTATCTTCGCCGGAGATGGGGTCGCCAGGTGAGCGGGGTGTTGTAGGGAGAGAGGGAGTGATGGTATATTTTAATCTCTTCCACAGTGTCAAAAATTGTGTCTGTGGAACCAGCCCCCTATGTATATGCTTGTATACCCTTAAGAATCCTCTATCAAAGCCCCACCCCCCACCTGTCTTCTTCTCGGGATACTTACTATTTGGTTGAAGCACCACTCCCAGTGCCAACATATGGAGGAGCTAGCGCTTTCTTTTCCTTTTTTTTTCCACTTCACGTAGTGTGTGTTCTTGTGAACTACAGTCAGTGGCATCTTTCTTCCATACGGTGCTGTTTTGCATGATCTCAATGTTGTTTTTTATTTACACTTGTTTCGAACGCTTATGGATTTTCTTAGCAAATTTGTATTCTGGATGATGTCATCCCTGTTGGCATTAGTAGATATTCATTGGGTTTTTTCTTCTTATGATGGGTAATGTCTGGAAATGACTTGTGAAATTTGTTGACAATAAGTAGTTAAAAGAACCTATTTTGACATCGCAGGTGGAAATTCAAGTGAGGAAGGTTTACTGCATCAGCAAGGCAGTGCCTACCTTACCTATTAATATCGAGGATGCTGCACGTAGTGAACTTGAAATAGACAAGGCTTTGCAGGTATATCGGTTTTGCAGTTTCTTTCACACGTAACTTATTGAGTGCTTGTAGTTGATGAACGCTATATATTAGATCATATCATATCGTTTGTGGATATCGATAAGATGCTTTGTGATTGTGATGAATTGTATTCATGTGCTTACTGCCTTTTAAGCTGTTTGTCAATGTTGTTTTTCGATGTGTGTAGGCTGGAGAACAGCTTGTTCGTGTCAATCAGGATACCCGTCTAAATTTTAGGGTTCTTGACCTGCGCACACCTAGTAATCAAGGGATTTTTCGTGTTCAATGCCAAGTTGAAAATGTAAGTTTGCATTATGTGGTTTATATTCTTCATCGTGCCCATCCTTCTGTCTTCTCATTTTCGGTGAAATCTATAGCACTGTTTCTTGAAATGTTTAATAATATTGTTGTTAGCAAAGAAAGGTATATGAAGTAAGTCATCCTTTTGATAGAGAGATTAAGAAATTATTGCTGGTGGCTGTTGGATCAGGTGGTAAAATAGTGGGGGTGACCTTAGTTCTACCCCAGCTATAAAAATAAAAATAGATGAATGAGGTAAGGTTATTAAAGAAAGGACTCTATTTTCATTCTTGCTTTCAATTGCAAAGGAATATTTCTGGTAAATCTGTATCAAATGCTTAACTTCTTGTTGAAGAGGACTGTTGAATGAAGTAACTATATTAATAAAGGACCCTGGATACTTTCTTTTACTTACTCATAAAGGATGGCGATGCAAGACACGTGACTAGTTGTTGTGGAGTGATTTTAGAGATGGAGCTTTGTAGATTATGGACTCCCATACAGTCCAAAGAGGCTAGCTGAGATATAACAAAATTTTGTTTTCCTTCACACCAGTGTTCAAGAACTTAATAGTGAGCCTCTCTTTAAACATGGTACACATTTACTGGTAACAAAGTATCAAATAGCATGGTATATCTTCAAAGATTATGCGGCTACTTTCCAATGATGAAGCAAACTACAGCATTGGTTTTTGGATAATGAACTATTTTTAATCGAAATTACTTCATTTATCGTCAAGTTGTTAGAATTGGCTTTCCGCCACCTTCTTGGGCGGAGACGGAATCTGGATTTTAAAATAGGGGTGGCGACCTTATATAATTTGGTGAGAAATTTGTTTTTGCTCTGTGTTCTTATTGTGGTTGCTATCAACTAGGCTATTTTTGTACAAGTAGTAGTTTAGGCTTTCTAGGCTATTTTGCCAGAAGTTTTATCTTTATTGTTGTCGTAATTACCTCTCTGTGTATATGACACGTACGTGTTGTTTACAGCTGTACATACTGATTTGCCTTTTTCCTTTTACTCCATATTGTTGTTTTACACTTAGACCAGAGCACGTGGTATGATTGCTAGCCTGGTTTTTAATGCAGTTTAAACTGTTCTACAGATATTCAGGCAGTTCTTACTATCTGAAGGCTTTGTGGGGATTCATACCCCAAAGTTGATAGCAGGCTCTAGTGAGGGTGGCTCAGCTGTTTTCAGGCTGGACTACAAAGGGCAACCTGCATGTCTAGCTCAGTCACCTCAGCTTCACAAGCAAATGGCAATTTGTGGTGATTTTGGCCGTGTTTTTGAGGTAGGTCCAGTTTTCAGAGCAGAGGATTCCTTTACCCACAGACACTTGTGTGAGTTCACAGGTCTTGATGTTGAGATGGAGATCAAGGAGCACTATTCTGAGGTAATTGAATTGTCGGTTTATGAATGTAAGGATCACAATTCACAAATTATTTAAGGTTATGACCTGTGTGATGTTAACGTGCCTAGCTTTTTCATGCAGGTGATGGATATTGTGGACCGCTTGTTTGTTGCACTGTTTGACAGTTTGAATGAAAGATGTCAGAAAGAGCTTGAAGCCATTGGAAAACAATATCCATTTGAGCCTTTAAAGGTCATCATACCATATTTCTGATTATGTGAACCATTATCAATGTACTGCGGATATTGATGTTATTATACTTCTGCATGCTAGAAAGTTAACATAAAAGATTATTATATTCCTATTAAGTGAGTATACTCCTATGTAGCACAAATACTTCTATATGGGAGTTGTGTCCGTATCGGATGCCGATTCTACTCCCATACTCGCGGATACATATTCCAGAAGCATCAACTATTTGAAAATTAATTTTTTCGATTTTTGAAGAATCAGATCCCTTTTGGATACTCTTGGTCACATATCTGAACTTCATGAAATTAAGATTGTGGCACTTCTTGCATAGTATTGGAGTAAATTGTTAGGAAATAGGAATACAGATAATTATTGATGGCTATACTTTACTTACTTTTTAGAGAACAGATCTATTATGATGAAATTTGTATCAACATTTTAAAGTTTGTTTAATACACTCATTGTGGCATACTTGTGTTCCATAAAATTGGATTCCAACAAGTTACCGTGTATACTTGTGTACAATGCTTTCACATTCGAAGAACACAAAACGGTTCTGACCATACTTGCATTATACGTAATATAACGGTAAAGTATTGCAATGGTAGTTTGTATTTCTAACATATCTGGGCCGTATCCATATCCTATTTTTTAAGAGTTTCTCGTAACACCGTATCCGTAGCGTATCGTATTCGTATCCTGTATATCCGTGCTTCATAGATGTACTCTTGTTCTTGCTGACTATTGCTACTGATTGGCTATTCAGTACTTGAGGAAGACCTTGCGGCTTACTTTTCAAGAGGGGGTCCAATTGCTAAAGGTAAGAGTTCTCGTCCTTCTTCTCCATATTATTATATCACTTTAAAGGACTTAGAATGTGCATGTGCTGAATGTTTACTGCATATCAAAACTAGTGGCAAGTTGTAAGTCATTTCTCCTTTTCTGCAGGGAATGTTCCACATGCTTATATGAAAAATATATAGTACCTAAGATCTGAAGTTAGAAAGTACATTAAATCTCACATGTTGGATGAACATAAGTACACCTCTAGTCGTGCATTGCTTGAAAAAGCTGGGCTACAAAAAAACATACAAACTTAGTCTGGTCAACAGAAGGAAATAAGAAAATATAAAGAAGAAAACTCAACAGAAACCACCTTGAAAAAGTATATTGTACTAGTAAATTGATGAAGTTTGGACTGGTTGAAGTTTAGTTACAGAATGCAACTTAGGAGGAAGTGTGATGCCCATATTTTTGGGTTAGTCTATACAGTTCACTAGCCGAATAGCTCAGGGGCCCGTGTTCAGTTCTTTGGCTGGAGAGAAATGCTTGAGTTTTGGGATGTGGATTTCGTGATTTATCTTCTTTTTGGGCCAGCTATATATCACTTTTATAAGGGATTCCTTTGTTTTTGAATAAAGGATAGGATATCGGTTTGTGATTTGCTATGGTGTTCTTTTTCCCCTTCTTGTTTCTAGGTGGACTTCTTGTCCTCCTTAATCTGTTATACTTCCTTTCTTGTTTTGCATAATTTCTTTTGTTGCTCATTAAAAAATAAAAACAGAAAGAAAAAAAAAAAACTAACCTAGTAAGACGCAGATTCCTTGGCTCTCTTCTCACTGGTGGATAAGTTGTTGGCTGTCGTGGCATGACAAAATGATTCTGAATTTTTATGATGTTGAGGTGGTTGGGGTTGTCTAGGATTACTCTTTGCTTTCCAATCTTGAAGTACTGCAACAGGAGAAGATATTCTAGTAACTTTTTTTTTCTTTCTGATCGGCAATATTCTAGTAACTAGACCAAAGTTGTGAAATCCGTACCGTACCGGCCCTTAAACGGAACACGAAGACTCGTGATCCGTTTCGGTCAAAATACCGGGCTGTTCCGGCCAATACCGGATGTACCAGACGATACCGGTCTGTTTCGGACATTTTCCGGTGTTCCGTTCCGGTATTTTTTTTTAAAAACTTGTGGGCTCTAAACTAATATATATGGTAGATATATATTAAATATATATAAAATATTAATTGCGGTAAATCCGGAACGGTACCGAGATACAGTCCGGTACCGGTACGTACCATTCCAGAAGTGAAAACGGTACGCTGGCCGGTACGGGATTGACAACTTTGAACTAGACAGCAAAAAATGCAACATCAAGCTAAAACAAATTTCTTAATCAAGATATTTCTCTGTAACTTTCTTTGTTTTGAAATTTCTCTGATGTTCACTGTAGTCCTTGAATGAATTCATCCTTCCTGCATTTTGGAGCTGTAATGCTCATATTATATGTTTCTACAGGAAGCTGGCATTGAAATTGATCCTCTAGGGGACCTGAACACAGAATCTGAGAGAAAACTGGGGCAACTTGTTTTGGAGAAGTGAGTTATATTTACTTACCTACATTTGACTTGTTTTCCTTACTTTCCCGTCCTTATTTTTCTTTCTGGTACCTCCATGGCTCTATCTGAGATTGTCATCCCATGAATCAGTAATCAATGAACTGGACTTCTTCTGAATATAGGTATGGCACTGAGTTCTATATACTTCACCGCTATCCATTGGCTGTTCGACCATTCTATACCTTGCCTTGCAGTGATGACCCTACTTACAGTAATTCATTTGACGTATTCATTCGAGGTAAACCTTAAATCATGGCATGTTCTCATAGAAGAATTCTAAGCATTTTGTAATCACTGTGTTCGGTTGGGCTTTTTGAGTTTTTATTTCAAAATGTTAATTTTGAATGCAAAAAAGTTGTGGGGACCAAAAAGTGCTAACAAAGACCGGCAATCTATCTCTTTGACTTTAAAGTCTGATTACAACCATGTAATTGAAGAGAGAGAGAGGTTGGGCCAGACTTTCGCAGAGGTTTCTCTGTATCCTTTTGAAAAAATAGGTAGCTGTACCGTGGAGGTTGGGATGAATGAGCAAGATGAGTTGGGGTTTCAGTAATTGAAGAGAGAGAGATGAAGTTGGGACAAAACTTTTTGTCCCACTTGCTGACCCGCACAGTGATTATCATTGAATTTTTCTTTTTTCCCTTTCTTTTGACTCTCAGATAAGGGGTCACTCATCTTTGAAATAACTCATCCAATCACATGTTTTTACATTTTAACTCAAAATTTTTAATCCAAAATTGTGAACCAAACACAGTGAATAAGTTTCGGTGGCATTGTATTCACGTTAATATTCACAATGTTTTGTTCCACTGACTGTTGCATGGAAGAAAATAAGAATGCCTAAATAGTTCGGTTTGACAACAGGACGTGATATGACACGATCCATGAACACTGACATGCCCTTTAAAAAAAGAGTTACAACACTAAGATCATAAGTTTGAATGTAATATGAGCTCAGTTTTTCTGTTTAACATTACAAATATAGTATTGTATATCTATCTAATTAGTTTAATTTTCTACATTCTACTCATTGGGGAAATAGTCTGAGAAAAGGGTCTTTAACATATGCATTTACATAATCTCTGGTACTAACGCAATTGTTAGTTTTGAGCTTTTAGGATTTCTAAACTAAAATGGACAAAGGAGGGACTATATTTGTAAATCTTCACTATTTATGTTATCGTTGGATCTTATGTTATTTTCTTGAGGAAAGTCCACTTTCACCCCCTGTGGTTATCGCCATGTGCGGATACACCCCCTGTGGTTTAAAAGTGTGCACATAACCCCCTGTGGTTTTCAAATTGTGCGGATAGACCCCCTGCCATTATATTTTCCATCCATATTAACGGAGGTGTATCTCACACACCTCTAAAATGTAATCTGAGTCGTTCATAATGTATTAAATAAAGAATAGAGTATCTCTGTAAAAAATCATCTTAATCAGCCATCAGTAACCCAGTGATCTAATTTTTAGTAAATTCAAATTTGAAATTTTAATTTCATAACAAAATCGATTTGACCATAAGCTTTTCATTTTTTGATTGACTTGAATTTTGGCATAGACGTAGTACTCGTCAAAATTTACAATATCAACGGTTTGGATTCAATTTTTGGTATACGGGATGGTGTGGTTAGATTTAAAAAAGAAGAAGAATCAAGGGATGTGATGGGGGTATAACGGTCTTTTAACATTGTTTCCGTTAATATGGATGGAAAATATGACGGCAGGGGGTCTATCCGCACAATTTGAAAACCATAGGGGGTTATGTGCACACTTTTAAACCACAGGGGGTGTATCCGCACATGGCGATAACCACAGGGGGTGAAAGTGGACTTTCCTCTATTTTCTTCAAATGGATAATGTGCTTCAGCTTTCATGTGTTTAGCGATGGACTTTAAGTGTATAGTGCGGGTACAGTTTTGATATCAAATGAGTGTCTTTATCCAACGACTGAGACAAATCATCTACTTAGAGATGTCAGTTTTTGTTAGGAGGATGCTGAACTATGATGTTGAATTGTTGTGTTTTAAATAGGAAATACCTTCAGCATTCTTTTCAATCCATATGTACAGCTTAAGAAGCACTGATATGGACACAAGATACACATAGAGACGCTTAATTTTTTTTTTTTCAAGAATTAAAATGCAGAGAGGCGTTGATTTTTCAAGACACACATATAAGAGACATCATTTCCACCAAATGAGGATGAGAAACATAAATTGCCAGTCCCAGTGTGTCGAGCACGCTTAAATTTGTTCCTTCTTTGACTTTTTAGTGTGTCACCTACGTGTAGTAGCCAGTCCCAGTGTTCGACACACGCTTAAATTTGGGTAAATATCCAAGCGTTGTCAACATGTGTCGAACCATAAATATGTGAGGCCGATAGACGTGCCTAGACTTCTTAGCGTATGAGCCCTTTGTAGCATTGACACGGACCCAAACATACAAACATGACTCTGGCACTTCATGTTTGAAGTAAAAATAGTTGAGATGAAGGAATAATATCATAAAAGTACCATATATGCCTTTATTCTCATATGTCATTACATCTTTCAAAATTTGTGTGAGTTATTGCATCATTCCCAAGAGTTATGTCATTACTGGTATGTATGACACATTGACACCTCCAACATGTCTCGCGAATGTCCATCGTGTACTAGATTGTCCCTGGAGTGTCCAAATGGAACGAGAAAAAGTTGAGACCAAATAGACACTTCTGTTTGACTGTTGGACACCTGTTCAGAGAGTATACGTGCCCGAAACCCGAAACTGGACGTATCTCCAGCGAGATGTACGTGCTTCATAGCACACCCCCACCCCACCCAAATTACTGCTCGATTGGCCCGTTGCTCTTGCTACTAAGAAGGTTTTTTTAAATCGTAACGATGATTACCTGTATGCTATATACAAATAGTAGAAATACAGCAATGTTGGAATTGCAGACAATGTGTCATATTATTGCATATGCATATGCATGTTCATACAAGCACACAAACTTCATCATAGGCGTAACCATGAAAGACATTCCTAGAAGATTCCTAACAAGGGTCTCAGGTGCTTGTGCCATAGTCTAACTGTCTAACCCATTCGTAGTCATGCAACATTTTTCTTTTAGTAATTGTATTTTGTCTATCAGCATTCTAACAATTTGATTTTGTCCTTTCCTTTGAATTTAGGGGAGGAGATCATTTCAGGAGCTCAGCGGGTCCACCTACCTGATTTTTTGGCAACACGTGCTGAAGCCTGCGGGATAGATGTCAAAACAATATCAACATATGTGGATTCTTTCCGGTATTTTCTAAATTGACCATTTCGCTCCACATTTTTGCCTTTTTCAATTGCTTTTGTTTTTGCAAGAAATTGCCAGTCTTATGAATACTCTCTCTGTGCACTTCTTTCCAGATTGGGTTACCTGTATAGCTACCTACCTGATATTGGAAGTTTGCTTTTCCTATTTTGAATTTTTTTATCAACATTAAACTTCGGAAATTCTGTTTGTTTTCTTTCCGGTTTTAAATTCATGGTCTGATCCTAGCCATCATGCCCTTCGCAATGCTTCGTAGATCTTATGAAGAGCATTCGCTGGTATCAAAACAAAGTCAAAAACACCACAAAAGTTTCATGAAAAAATTGGGTACCAATGTGCAAACTATTGTATAGTTTTGCTGCATGCCACTTCATATGATTTATTTACATATTTGAGTAATTTGAGACCTTATTCTAGTTTTTGGAACAGAATGTTATTATGATTTGCATTTGTTCTTGTTGAACTTTTACTGATAAATCTTACTAAGATTCTTTTCTCATCATCAGTGGCATCGTTGTCATTGTCATCATCAGTCTCATTACGACGATAATCATGAGTTGTCGTTATAATTGCACATAATTGTACTTTTACCGATGTCATCCGATGATCATGTTGGACCACGATTATAAACAACATTTCCACAGATCTAAATGCGTATAGCAAATTTCCAGTTTTTGTTATACTGTGCTATCTAGGATTTCTGTACTTCAACAATCTGTGAGCTATTTATTGTGCGGTAGCATTCTTGCAAATAGATTTTGTGTACTGCTTTTGTTATCTAATACTTAGACAGATCCCTATCCTGTATGTTATTTTCATTTTCTATCTATTCTTATCGAATGAGTTGTCTTGCGGAGATGCTCGTCCAGCAAAAAATGATTGGCGATCTTAGGACATCCAAGTTGACACGATAAAACCCAGCGAAAATCTGATTCACTGCTGTTATGCTGCAGGTATGGTGCACCTCCACATGGTGGTTTTGGGGTGGGATTGGAGCGTGTGGTGATGCTCTTTTGTGCCCTCAACAACATCCGCAAAACTTCTCTGTTCCCTCGTGACCCTCTCAGGATTGCTCCATAACATTTTATGCCGAGTGCATTCTGCCTTACTTTTGGTTGCTGCGATTGTTTCCTCTAGGCAGGTTCTTCTCACAACTTTCGATAAAGTGTACACAGTTTCGCAGGGAAAGAGCAATCTGTATTACACTGCACATTGGTTTCTAGTAAATGTCCTACATGGCGTATTGATTGGTTAGGATCGAATAACTTTGTCAATCTATTAAACAAATCAATGATCAAGATGCAACTACAAGGATATTTATTTTATTGCCTGCAGTTTTTTATTTACGCAGTTGCCATTGATCCTCATTTATTTACTCTCCCTTTCTCTCCCACACTTCCTTTCATGGTTTGATGCATATGATATCTCCAATCTACTTAATTTTTCAATCTCTTTTTCTTTCTATGAAATTAGAAAGCAGGGAAAAAAACACACTTATATTCCTCTCCAACACTTCTATCGATTTTCGATCAACTTGATTTTTTGTGTGAATGTAAACACATCAAGACCTACTAGATTAATGGTTCGGATTGTGAAAAATGAACGTGATAGAGTCTCATTCGGCATCACATATGAAGAATCATATGAGAGGATCTTGACTCAAGGTCAAAGATCACTCTTTTCCTTAATGAAGAGTTCCAAGTTTTTTAAATGGCTTGAGACAAATCTTCAGCAATGCTAGGACAATCATTTATTTATTTTGACCACCAGTAATTACAGATGCGGCGTATTCTACCACCATTGTTAAACTTGTTCTCATACATCCCCTCTAATATGGAAAAGATTGTGACATTCAGCTCCTCAGAGGATAAATATCAAGGTACATATTAGAGTGAACAAGAAGTTGATTTTATCAATAAATTATGTCCATGCAGAGAGTCCATACAAAAAACTATTAGGCACCATGAAGCATTTTTTTTAATAGGTACGATGAATTAGGTTTTATCCGTATAGTTTTTCTTTCAATATCGTTTACTGCATAAAATTCAATATTTTGGCTCATTGTCACAAAAAAAAAAAAAAAGATTTATATGTACACTCATAAAGAAAAGAAAAATGAAGTAATGAGGGAAGAAGAAGTGTACAAAATTGACTAGGGTTCGATTTTTGGAGATAGGCCGCAAGAAAGTACGGAGTAATTTTTTTTAAAATCTCCTAGTCTCGGCATAGATGACCTTTGGCTGGACTGGATAGGGATTAGTCGAGATGCCCGTAATCTGACCCGGACACCCCTGACCGTCAAACCGAAGAAAAAACAAAGAAAGGGTTGAAAAGGTTCGATTTTGTTTCAACTGTGTGAATTATATTTGCTGACAAAGGGAGTGTGTGTGAATATAGGAAACCGCGTGACCAAATGGGTCCTCACGTTTCTCCCATTAGCACATTTTTACTTTTTTAGTATTTCTTTCTTTAAAAAAAATGCACTTTTTTAAGTATCAGAGCTCATAAATCAATGGTTGAAATTAGGGGCTCTATAGAAAAGCAATTAAGGCCCTCATTCTATTTTTGCACCGTCCTTTGTGGTACATATCTCGTCATTTTATCAGAAAAAGGCCTATTTTGACTTAATAATTGTAGAGGATTACTTTTTTGTCTTTATTTAAAAAAATTTTCACATTTATAACTTTTGCATCAAATTCTTCCGTCTGAACATTTTTAGTACTCCCTCCGTCCCTTTTTAAATGTCCTGCTTCGTAACTCCAACTTATTAAAAAGATATCATCATTATACCTTTCACATCAACTTTTTCCTCCACTTTCCCTACTTATCCATCATTATTGCACTTTTACCCACTAACTTTTCAAAATGGAATCTACTTTTAGGGACAAAGTAGACAATTCACCAACTTTTACCCACTAACTTTACAAAATAGACACTTATTAAGGGACAACCCAAAATGGAATACTGTACTGTAATAAAGGGACGGAGGGAGTATCTCTTTCTTTAAAAAAAATGAACTTTTTTAAGTATCAGACTAAAGGCCTATTTTGAAATTAGGGGCTCTATAGAAAAGCAATTAAGGCCCTCACTCCATTTTTGCACCATCCTTGTGGTACATATGTCATCATTTTATGAGACTAATAAGGCCTATTTTGACTTAATAATTTTGAAGGATTATTTTTTTTTGTCTTCATTTAATTTTTTCCCACATTTGTAACTTTTGCATCAAATTTTGGTGGACTATTGTAATAATTATGTACAAAACTAAGTTTAAAAAAAAAAAAAGATTCAAATTATTAAACCGAAAAAGTTGAATGAAAGACAATTAGACAAAAAAAATAATCCTCCAGGACTAGTAAGCCGAAATAGGCCAAGTGATACATACAAAGAGCTGAAGAGTACTAAAGGAGGAAGATGATGCCTCGCAAAACGATAAGATGAATGCATCGTGTTCAATTTTCTTCGATGATTAGGCATGTGATTTTGAGTATGAGATTTATATAAAAATCAATCACAATAGTTGAAAAAAGAGAGAGTTGTTTTGCAGATTTGGGCATTGCCATCAGGTCAAGATAGTGACTTTTCAAGAGTTGCAAAATTAGTTAGTTGGATTGAGACAGTAACGAGTTATTACTCCAAAGAGGTCCAAAATGGACCAAAGGGCTGGTTTATGGATGCTTTTCGTGTTGTAATTGAAAACATATACACATCAAATTTAGACTAGGCTCCAAGGAAAAAAGAGTTAAGACAAAAAATATACTATAATTTTCATTTTCATTCGTCCTATTTGATTTCTAACTGTGCCAATATCTTCTCCCCAATTGATTTACTTGGTGAGTGATTATGATTTGGGGAAAAAGAAAAAGAAAATGTTGTGGTGTTAAAGCATCTCCAACAATGTCAAGCAAGTGCTAGGCAAAGTGCTTAAGCAGAGTGTAAATTTCTATTTTTGACTAGTCATCAAATTAATAAAGTACCCAACAGCCTAAGCGTTTAACATCTCCATACACATTAAAAAAAAAAAAAAAAACTGTTCAATTCCGGGGTAATTTGGTGGAATACCTAATATTCAGTACATATACGACAGAATAACTCACCGAAGTAAACGAGATCTAACTCATCGGAGTAAATAGCCGGAGAAAACGAGATCTGACTCGTTGAGGTAACTCGCTAGAGCAACTCGAACCAAAAGAGACCTTATCATCGGAGTTAGTAGTGCGTTAAAATACGTAACTCGAACCAAACAGAATAACTCGCCGGAATCCGTTCGAACCAAACGAGATCTGTTTGGTGCATTTTTGCCTTCATGTTTTTTTACTTCCTCATGATTTAGAAATTCAGAAAGTTACTTTTGTTCTTTTATTATCTTAAAAAAACAAGTTATAATTTCGGAACTGGGAAAGCTTAAAACGCATTTTAAAACCTTTTCCTAGATTGTGTTATTACCGATATTGATCTCATGCTGTTTTTCTAGTATGGAGATGACGCTCATTTAATCAACCTTTTTATTGAATTACAGTACACGCCTTTTTTTTTTTTTTTGGGGTAAATTTTTTGTTTTGTTTTTGTACACGCCTTTTTGTGATGTCATTAGTCTTAGTTAAAGTATTTTGACTAATATAATTCATTGTATCGTCACAAAGGTTAACGGACAGTGCTTTGTCTTCGATTCGGGCGCTGTCCCGAGCTCCAAATTATAATCTAAACTGTTAATTTACTTTGTGGACCTTGATGCGTACAAAAGATTTATAAAATATCAAGACAATCGGATATCTGCAACCCGTAAGTAATACATATCAAGAGAGAGCCTAAGACTGGATACAACAAAATTCCATGAACGACACAACTCTTAAGGGACGTACAGAAAAAATAAAACCCCAAAAAGAAATACAATAATGCTACATACACGATAATTCAAACACAACACTCCCTCGCATACATGTGGAGCCCACATGCTCAGTGTCAGCCATAAGGCGCACAACAAGTGTCAAAATGATTGGGTTCAGCTCTTCTCCTCAGACAATCTCTGACTACGATCCCGATTTTCGCTTTGTAGTCCTCCCTTGTTTTCGGAGTCCTTACACAATCTCCGACAATTCAAACGAATTTTCACTTTGTAGGCCTCCCCTGTTTTCAGAGACGAGCGTATTTCTCCGACGGATCCAGCTCCAAAGCGCTTCGATCACGGAGCACAACATCTCCCGATTTGAAAACAGGACAAACAGAGAGTACAGAGCAAGGGAAATTGCATTACGGAAAAGAACAGAGGCAAGAGATACAGAGAGGATCGAACTGAACAAAGCCATTCCACCGCGACCCAAGTGGGCAAACCTCGGTTCAAGTTCAGCAGCATATGCAAAGGAATAGAAGAGCACACAGGCAAACGCAAGATACATCGTTTTCGGGTGTGTTTGGAACGGATTAACGATACCGTTCCCCTGATACTGCAGGTCAAGGAAGTTAAAGAGGGTTGAAATCAAAAAGGCAAAATTGGTGTGACGGGGAGCTGGCACGGGATGTTGTTGTAAGATGTTGTATGATCCTATGTTGATGAATGCGACATTGATGCCCCCGTTGAAGGTCCTACCGGTGCTTGGTCTGGACATGTTAAGAAATCGTTCGGATTGGAATGATGGGATTATAGACTGGATTGAATGAGAAGAGCGAAGAGAGAGAAGAGAAGAAGGTAATAGTAGTTTGTATTCATAAAGGGGGCCGGGGCGGGGGGATTAATATGGTATCTTTGTTTTATAGAGTTGGATGGGTGGTGAAGAAGTCGTCAAATTACCAGGAAGTTGCGGTTGTACTGAGCTGTGTCTTAAAGGGTTCAAAGGGACTTTAAAAATTTGCAGGTTAGTGTAAGAGGGTTTTGGAACACACAAACAAAAGGAGGGTTTTGGCTATTGACTTCTTTTGGATTCTGTTTTGTTTTTTTTTTTGTTTTGTTTAGAAGTCTGCTCTCATGAAATAGTAATAGATATGTGAACCATTTCCAGTTTGAAGTTATGGCATCTACTCTCTCTTTAGTTAAGTGAACTGATTTGTTAAAAAAAGGATTAGGTGTTCGGGTTAGTTTAGACGCATTTTGATTAAAATCCCATCTCGATCAATCTCGGAATATCAAAGTTAACGATCGGTCAAATTTTCAGCCAACCTAAAATTTTCTTTTCTTTCTGGAGGCGAAAGTTCAATTTGGGAGAAATAAAAGACGGAAGTTGTGAGGAAAAAAAAAAAAGGGGAAAAGAAGATAAACAAACGCAAGACGGAAGAAGAAATAGGGAGAAGGAAAGGGATCAGATGGTTCAAATTCCTTCATTGCTCTGTATAATTTGGTTCAAGGGAATCAGAGGTGGGATGTGGCTTTATTAATGTTGTTGTTTGACAAAATGGTATTTTTGTCTGGGTGGCCCCTCAAAGGTGGACTCCACTCATGTTCAGAAACATTCCCAAACCCATTTTTGTGGTCCAAGCTCCAAAGTCTAGGAGTTGTTTGGTTTGCTTTCTTCGTTCTCTCTGGCATCATCATCTTTTCCGGACTTATTATTAAGCGTTCTCTTCTTTTTTAAGTGACTATATCACAAATGAGGTCATTCATAAGTCTATTGAGATCAACTTTAAATCAAAATAAGTACTCCCTCCGTCCCAAAATGTTTGTTCGGTTCCCAAAAAGGAGTGTTAAAAATAATTCAATTTTTGCAAGAAAAATTCAAAAGTTTTTCAACAACTTACTAGATATCGATGAGTATTTTTAATTTGTGAAAAAGTTTGAATTTTTTTCTTGAAAAAATTGCATCATTTTTAAGTTATTGTTTTTCGGACCGGACAAACAATTTGGGACGGAGGGAGTAACATTTATCAATGTACGACACCTTATAATTAACCTCATGATTGAGTTATTTCTTTGGATTAGCAAATAGAAGAAATACCTTGAATATGAATCTAGTTCTTGATCCCACTAACAAAAATTCGTGGCTCCATCCGCTAATCATACGTCAAGCAATACACGCGCAAACTACTAATGGAAACCCGTACGGTATTGGGGGTGAGTTTGGAACGGAGAAAAATCCATTTTTCTGAAAATGATTGGATCATCACAACATGCTTCCTTTAAAGGGTGGAAAGTTGTACAAATTTCTCAAGTTGTCAACAGTCAATGTGAGTTCCAAATGTGGACTACCTAGCGAAACTGAAAGGGTTAATTAAAGGTCCCAAAGCCGGCCTATGTTCAAGAAACAATGGGGTGGGGGGCTTTGAGGGTCAAAGGGTCCGTTTAATATTCGAAGTACATATGGTGTACAGTATCTCAAGCACCGTTTCATTAGTCAATTATTATAGTATATGGTTTTGTTTGTCCACGTGGGTAGTCAATATCGTTTGCTATACAGAGAAAAAAACGAAAAGATACATGAATGTCAAAATTGGAGAGACCAAAACTACGTTATTAAGAATACTTTAATAGTAGTAGTATCCTATCATAGTAATATATACAGGTTTTTTTGTTTTTTGTTTGTTCAAACTTGAGGTGGGCCGTCGCCCTTACACATCCACCCTTAGATCCATCACTTTCTACGTACACAACGTATATATAGTATCTTATTTTTTAAAGGATCAGAAGTTTTATGAAGCTGTTTTAGCAAACCCAAGTCTTCAAATTAGTTTTCAACTTTTGATGGCATTGGCCTTGATATATAATTTCCCTAAAAAAAAAATAGTGAAATCAGTTTGATTCATTGGGGAGATATTAGTTTGATTCATTGGGAGGCACAAATATCTCTCTCATTCAAATTAATGAACTGCGTGTAATTGATACATAAAATTCTCTACAACATACATGTCCCTCAAAGAGCATCAAAGTATCAAACAATTGGCATCATTATCTCCGCTTAAACTTGGAACCATATAACCAACCCACGATCTAAATTTAATAAATCCCAGTAATTCAGGAACTACAGAATTTTATGTTTTTGCTACATGTAACTAGTTTGCCTTTGCACAAAGTTTGTGCATTCAAAAAGCTGCAAGCCGCAGCACCCAAGGGTTAGCCTGGTTGGTTGGCGGATTTGCTTGCGACATGGTTGATCAGGGTTCGATTCTTGGTGGCCGCAAGAAAGTAATTTTTTGTGAATTTCCCAATCCCGGCGTGGATAGCTAGTACTTGACCAGACTGGGCAGCGATTAGTTAAGGTACGTGTAAGCTAACCCAGACACCCTGACCGTCCTACCATAAAAAAAACCAGTCTTGTTATTGGGTGTTTTCCCCAAACATTTTGAGTTCAAGCCATAGATTGTCCAAGGAAAGGGTTTAGACGGTTCAAGTTTGTGAGAGTATATTATACAAAGAGAGGGTTTTATGTTATTGAGTTCAAGCCATACCGTGTCCAAGTAAGGAAAGGATTTAGAAGGTTCCAAGTATGTGAGACTAATGAGCTATAGAAAGAGAAGAGTACTATAGGTGGAAGATGATGTCATGCAAAGCTACAAGATATGTGGATTGGGTTTCAGTTTTCGACAATGATTTGGAATGTGATTTTGGGTATGACATTTCTCTCTAAATCCATCACCCAAGTCCAAATGAAAAACTTGTTCTTGAAGGTATGAATTCACCACTTTGTTATTCCAAAAAGGTCCAAGCGGACCAAAGGGCGCTGAGGCCAAAGGGCTGGTTTTTGATGGTGGCACATAAGACTATATATTTTATTCGTCCCAATACTTTTCACTGTGTGTGTTGAATTTGAAGTTTTGATAGAAGCTAGGGGATGGTTGGGTCAAGGGTGGCAATTTATCTCTTTTAACGTCTAGTAAGCTAAAACCCTTCTGCCTCGTTTGATACGGCTATAGGTTGGACGGGATTAGTAGGGAAGAGGGGATTGTGGTTCGTAGTGAAGATAGCTTAATAGTGAAGTTTGTTGCTTGTTTAGTGTAGAAATTGCATAGGGATTGTCATAACCTTGTTTATTTTGGTTGAGTACTGAGATTAGATTAATGTGATGATATATGGACTCGAGCTAATTTGAGGAACTTGACTATGAAACCCAACCCTTTTTCCTTTTCTAATCCCACCATGGTGAGGTTCGGAATATAAGCGGAATCCTAAGCCCCTCTTGAAGAAATCCAACTTAACGGCAGATTAGTTGACACACGTAATTAATTCTAGACCAATCTCTATGTGTACTTGCGTTCGTGGATTTTATGGTAGTACTATCTTATTTGAAAGCAATAGTTCTATTTATGCTCTACTTTAATTTCTCGCTCATAATGCTCCGATAAAAAAGAATGAGTGCAAAGACTAAATGAGTGGGTGAGTATCATTTCTATGAGAACTTGGAAAAAGTTTAATTAAACGAATTCTAACAGGAATTGTTTACTGATCGATACTCTGGTTGTGATGTTGGTAGGTTCTGTGATTGGCATGCTGCTAATGAATTTATTGACACCTTCAGTTGCATGCGTTTTGTCATGAGAAATTAAAGTGTAACAACTCCGATTTTCAGTAAACAAAAATCTCGTTGTTTATTATTTCGACTCTATAAATTCCTTATTTTCCAATAATCCGTCATGATTAGATCTATTCGATTCAAACCCTAGTTTCGTTTCGCCTTGCAATCTAGTCATTTTCTAAAGACAAGTGAGATAGCAACCCTAAGTCGTCCTATTTAGCAAGCCTAGCTAGCTTCCGACTAATCGTTAGAATAGCCTAATCGAACCTGTGAACCATTTGAACCCTAAGTGAGACCTTGACCAAAAGTCAACTCTTGACCTATTACCCATTGGACGATAGATACTAGGATAATCTTTATCCATTGGACCATAGGTTTACCCCTGGGATATTGTGACAAGATTTCTAGGTACACCTTATAAGATTATATATTACTTACCATCTTTACCCATTGGACGATAAAAGTTAGGAGATTTATTACCCATTGGACGATAGGTTAACCTTTCCACCTAGTACAAGGTCCATTAGTTTAATTAGATTCACCATGAGTCATTGTACTATATTAGATAGATTATGTAAGCCTAGTACTTCATTCTTTAACCTTTGGTTAATAAATGTTAGGGGAATTATAATCCATTGGTCCATAAAACCATATCAAGCTATAGTACTAGGTTAGTATTAGTTAATTCCTTCCTAGATATGATATGTACTAATTTGATTAAAGTATATGATATGTTTACATCATCTTAGCATACTATATATTAGTATATAGTTATAAGTACATAGGTGGCATTTTGACATAGTTTAATAGGATAGTTGACTTAGAAATCCAAAACAAGATCACATAGTACATTGTCCTTTTTCTTGCTAGTTTTTCTTTCAACCAAGGAGAGAGAGAGAGAGAGAGAGAGAATTCGGAGAGGGAGAGGAGAGAGAGGCCGAGAGAGAGGGAGAGATGAGGGAGAGAGATAGGAGAGAGAGAGAGAGATATTGCATGTACCTTCTTTGATCTTCTTCTACCAAAACCCTAATACTATATACATTAGTACTTGTACTTTGAAAGATGAAGAATAGGATGACCTAAGATATTACCAAGTACTAGATTTTCTTACAAAATCTTCTTACAAACTATTAGTTTAACCTTACTCTTTCACTTAGTCAAATACCAACCATTTGTCCTTTCTCCATTAGGTGTCCAAGAGAGAGAGAGAGAGAGAGAGAGTTCGGATGAGAGAGGGAGAGAGAGTGTGATGTGTGTGACTAGTGTACTCCCATATCTTCCTACATCATCCTATTGCATCACTTTGTACCACCATATCTAGGGTTTCTTATTCTTTCAACCCTAAAGGACTACCATATCTTATTTTCTATCCTAGACTAGACACAAACCCCATTAAAGAAACCTAAACCTTGTCCTAGGTTAGAAGAAAGAACAAGAAAATCCATTGGTCTTTCCAAACTCTTGTACCTTAGTACATTGGACCAAAGAGAGAAAGAGAGAGAGAGGGAGAGAGAGCCGAGAGAGATGGGGAGAGAGTGAGAGAGGGAGAGAGAGATTTGTGTGATGTGTGCAAGTGTACAACTAGCCTAGTCATTGTCCTTTTGATCAACACCTCATCCAATCTAAGGACAATCAAATCTAGTCAATCTATGATCCATTGGATAACAAATGTTAGGGGAAATATTGTCTCTTGGATAATAGACCAACTTGGCCTATAAATAGCAAGCCATTTCAAGCCTTTGAACTCACACCTTCAAGCTTTGCTCCAACTTCTCTCTAGAAAGTCTAGTGTTCTTGTTGTTCTTGTTGTTCTTGCTTAGTTCTTAGTTGTTCTTGAAGTTCTTCCTTAGTTCTTCAAGAAGCTCTTCTAGTGCCGCCACTAAGCCGCCACTCCACCACCCTACCGATCCAAAAGTTTTAGTAGTATTAGTCAAGATCAAGTTTCGAGAGAAACCTTTCTCTTTCGAAGCTATCGAAGCCATTCCTAAGCCGTTACTTCGTCCGACGAACTAGTTTCCTAATCCGTAGCCGACTACCGCCAAGAAGAACGGTAGATATTCTATATCTACTCTTCTCTACGTATACGTATATATTCCTTAGTATAGTTCCTATGCTTTCAAAGATCTAAGTATAGCGTATTGCATGCGTATTTCGAAATGATAGCAAGTTATTCTAAACCTTTGAAACCTCGAGCATACGTAGATTATACGAGCCACTTTCCTTAAGCATGGCTAGAAATGTTTAAGAATTGTTATCTTGATTAACCATGGCATGGTTAGCTTATCGTTAGAAGTACTCAATAAACATACGCTGTTTTGAACTTAAGAAAGCATGATTTAGGATTAAGCTGTTTAATCTTAGAATGAATGTGAGCATGATTATGTGATTACTTGACTACTTGTTGTTGATAAAGCATAAGTGATTTATCACTCCAAAGGTGTCCGTCCATGTGGCACTATGCTTAACCTTGTGTGATTAAATGTGAGTATGATGATGTGACAAAATGAGCATGCTATCTAATATAGAGTTGAATGATCTTGCTAGTTTAGTTTCAAGATTTCCTAAAGTCTGAAAGAATCACCGCGGAGTCATTGCATGCAACGAGACACAAAAACCGAGAAAGTAGAAACATGACACCTAGGGTGTGGTCAAATGAAAAATGGGATTAACCTGCAGAAAATATTTTGAAATTACATAATGACCGGACTTGGTAGTCATTGTGTAAGCGTTTTCGAAAACTGTAATGTAGCCGGACTTGGTAGCTCATTGCGTAGATTTCCAATGGGGCCGGACGTGGTAGTCTCATGTGGAAATGGGGCTTGGCCGGACGTGGTAGCCAATGCAAGTTTTGAAATGGATTTTGTAAACCATGATTGGCCGGACTTGGTAGCCATTGTGAGTGTTACTAATGAAGCCGGACTTGGTAGCCTCATTAGTAACAATTTATGAAAGAACGTTCGAAATTGGAATTTTGGTAAAGGTGAAAATGTTGACACAGTCTACGATGAGTCACGTAGGAGAAACACGAAAAGGCATGACACCAACGCTAAAAGATATCGAATATGAATGTATCATTGTGTTTCTATATTGTTGAATGAGCATGTGTAATTGTTTATATGCTTCCTGGCTTTAAGTTAAGAGTTAGTGGGTATAGTTTATTCTATTGGGCTTATAGCTCATGGTGTTACCTTTTTGGTGACCCTGACATATTATACTGGGGGCGACTGCTTCGTCCACAACCTCGCCTTCGAAAGAGGTTGAATTCCCCGAGCGTAGGGCTAAGTCACTGTCAGCATAGATACCGGAAATCCGGAATCGTTCCCACAGAGAGAATCTCTATAGCTTGTTAGGATTTGTAGATGCAAGTGTTCCCGGCGTTAAGACGGCCAACTATCGGTTTTGCTTTGACAAGGATGAAAAAGACTAGAAACTCGGTTTTGACTAAGTTAAACAAGCGGCAAGGCATAGAAGTTCATAACGCCCGTAACTTAGGCCAATCAACTTTTCTCAACGAAAACACGGTTGAATCACACGGCATAGGTTATCAACCGGAAGATTTAGCGGTTAAAATGGTTAGACTTGATATAGAGTTTGAATAACAAGCTAAACACAAGGCGTGACATCGCTCACGGAACCATGTGAGCAAGCACATGATCACCGGAGATTAACAACGCCAAGACTTGAATTCAAACTAAATATCAAGGCCAAGAACTAGAAGTATAGTTTGGAAAGCGAGCAAGTTCTTTGGTTCTTTTGGCAAACACGAGCCGAGACATAGCTCACGGAACCATATGAGCGAGCATATGATCACCGGAGGTTAACATCGACAAGTTTTGTTACATAAAAGGCGAACCACACACATTTACAAACCAAACCTCAAGTCTTAAGTTGAGAAGAGTAAAATTAACCTAAATCACAAGGTGTTATTCACCCCATGGCCAAGCCTAATTGATTACTCACACATATTAAAACGACTAGAAAGCATGCTAAACGAAGAAATCATGATTAACCGATGGAATCGAAAACAAACTTGATTTCTAGGAAGATCTCAACTGTAGCTACAACATTAACAAACGAGAAAAGATTAAACGGAAAGTACTTACTTGAGTTCTTGAGAAAATACACTTGAAAGCTTAAATCCCCATTAATGGAGCTCTAGGAATAAAAATGACTTAAAGCTAATCAAAATGAACTAGATCATGACCTTGAGCACTTGGTTGCATCCGGAGCATTCCTTGGCGTTCAAAACCGCCTTATTAGTACGTTTTACCTGAAAACACTAAAGACACACCTTACGAGCAATATCACTATAAAAGCTAAATAAACGCAAGATAAAACAACATAAAACGGGACTAGTCGCACCAAATATCTACAATATTGGGTGCTCATCACGCCCCCCAACTTGAACTTTGCTAGTCCCTAGCAAACTAAAACAAAACACATTTCACTAAGCTATGCAACCTTCCCGAAATTCAAGACACGTAAACTATGCTCAACTATTACAACTAGGCAAGAGTCCAAAAACACCCCTTCAAACCTGAGTACATGCAATCCACACACAAACATGCCATGAACTAGGATGAACAAACTATGCCATATTAGAGTAGTCAAGCATGCATGCACCACAACGAGTTTCGACTCCAAAACTCACAAGGATACGCTCTTATTCGACTTTTCACACAATGAGATACAAGATACATCCCATGACAAGCGCTAGCGAGTAAATGCAATAGCCAAAGACAAAAAGCTACGCAAGCTATCAAAAGAACGCTTAAAACGAAAGGAAAGCTAATTATTGACAACTATGCACGACAAAGGATAAATCATACTCAAGAAGTAGTAAATATCAAACATGCATCAAATGGAGTTAATTAGCGTATAAAAGATCAACGGAGGACTTTATTAGCTTATAACGACCTTGGATACAAAGAGAAAGGGACTATAAAAATGTAGTGGCCATATACTAGCATGGTTAATCTACCCTTTAGCCACTACCGACCCTAACTACCCAAGGCATGGCCACATATCGGCCAAACACCAAACAAAATTACGAAGAATAAAGACAAACTACTACCACCGACTCCACCACACGTAGTCAACATCCTCATCCGGCTCCTCATGATATTGAGCATCGAGCTCCCCCTTTCCATCGGACTCTTTCTCATCCGAAATGTAAGCTAGCAATCCTCTCATCATAGTTTAAACCCTCTTTCGAATATGCTTTTGCTCTTTATAGCATTTCTTTGATTTTCTTTGAGGAATAGGGTCATTTGAAATGAGATTTGTAGTAAGAGAGATTGAAGCCAAATTTGAAAGCTTTGGAGAGGGAGATGAAAATTTGGATCTTTAGCTTTTGTAGTGGGAGAGGAGAAACAAGGAATCACATACCAATTTTTTCTTTTACATCCCAACCACTTCTATCATATTCACACCACCCCCAAACCTCCTTGAAACATTGAGAAACACATGACACACAACCCTCCGAACATCCGGTTACCTAGGTTGAACAACGGAAGAGACTCGGACTATGGTTCAAAATAAGGACAAGGAGACTCTTATGTGGTTTAATCAAACAAAATTGCCTTGAATCATTTCTTAGGTACGCCAACAACTCCAAAAAGATGCAAGAAAGATATATACACTACTCAAGCATGAACAAAAGATATTATTTACGCAAGTGCGGGAAATGAGAACAAAAAGCATGGGATGCTTAAGAAACGAATCTCCACCCTAGCGATGCACAACACTTGACTTGACTTTTAGGCTCAACTTGTTCATCAAAATTCATGTATATGCAAATGACATGGATTAAAACACACAACCGAATTCGACGGGATACATGACTCTTGCCATATTGACACAATTGAGCATAATTAAAGTATCTAGCATGCGAAAACACTACTAACGAGGGAAGATTGCACACAAAATTTGAAAATTTACCAAAAGCAGAAAAATGAGACAAGTCTCATGAACATATATATAACATATATATCCCTCCCCCCAATTTAAACGATGCGATGTCCTCATAGCATGAAGACAATTGAAATGAAATACAAGAGAGGGAGTAAACGTACCTTCCAACCAACTCTTCACGCGAGTACACGAGTCATACTTTTCTTCCCATTTCCCAAGCGAGAAACGGGTGGCTATACCAGACCAACAAAAGAGAAAAAGAAAAGAGAGAGGGAGGGAGGGAGGGAAAGAAAGAGTTTATGTACGTTCAGCCAACCGCGGGCTCTGAACATTTATTATACCATCAAAAGTTATTATAATGAACATACCACTCAAATTTAAACTTCTTATCAAGAATTGAATTCGACTATGCCACAAGATAAGATACTTTGAGTAGCGCATTTGCTGAATTCGTTTCAAAAATTGAAGTTCAACCAAGTGCGCATTCCAAACTAGATTGATTTTCAAAGAGTTGACAAAATCCACAATATAAGGATGGTAAACCAAATCAAAGTCATCAACACCTAGAAAATCAATTAGTTCCACTCCCACAAAATCTTGGAATGGTGGAGACTCACTAGGAGTGCCAACAATATCTACAGAATTCTCATGAGGAGAACATTGGACAATAAACTCATCACGGCATCCTAACTCTGAGGTTTTTTTCAAATCTAAACCAACCTCTTCAAGAATGATAAGTGGCTCTACTTCTTCTTCCTCAACATTTAAGTTGGCATCATTAACATTGACATCATAAATCCAAGATTCTGAATTTTCAGCTAATTCATCAAAGTAATCCCAACTCTCATTAGCGGTTCTATCCAAAAATGCACCATCAAACATCCTTTCTACAAGCTGACACGTTGTAGAATTTAAACTCTTATAGAAAATGAGAATAAGGTGCCTTGTTTCACAGGTATGTTGCGACCAATAGAGTATGGGATATTCAAACTGCCACTAACAACATGCAAAAGACTCTTCATCAAGTTGATAAAAATTTACGATTTCACATAGCAGCATATGAGTCTCATGCATTGGAGAAAACTTTTTGAAAAATTGCTCTTCCATATCTTGCCATGTAACTATTGATCCTGGATGCAATGAATGAAACCAACTCTTAGCCTTGTCTTTCAAAGATGATGGAAATATCTTAAATAAGACCACTTTATCGTTCATGCAAAGCTCCTCAAGTTCTATGATATGCGCACATGGATTTTCAGAGGCTAAGCCATGAAAATGGGGTGACACTTGAAGCATGCCTGACTTAACACTTAAAACATTGGCAGAAGGGGTGACTATGCAAGAGGGTGTAAAAATTTGATTAGGATAAAGGTACTCCTGCATAGTCTTGGGGACTATTTCCTCATTGGCCCCCGCCATTCTATTAGATAGATAAGACACAAAGTAAACAGGCTAGAGGGGCTATGCCGCCACCCCTCTCTCAACAAACAGTTCCGTGGGGTTAAACCACCGCCACGCTATACAAACAATAAAAGAAAAGGCAATTGATACGTACTCTAGCTTCGTTACACCTCAAATTTGATATGAAGATCGGTTAGAGGTATCCGCTAGACTATGTATAAGTTGCACAAAACAAAATAAAGCGGGATACTTACAATGGTTTGTCGAACCTCCCAATAAGCTATAAAAAGAAAATCCCCGGCAACGGCGCCAAAATATGCTTCGTCCACAACCTCGCCTTCGAAAGAGGTTGAATTCCCCGAGCGTAGGGCTAAGTCACTGTCAGCATAGATACCGGAAATCCGGAATCGTTCCCACAGAGAGAATCTCTATAGCTTGTTAGGATTTGTAGATGCAAGTGTTCCCGTCGTTAAGACGGCCAACTATCGGTTTTGCTTTGACAAGGATGAAAAAGACTAGAAACTCGGTTTTGACTAAGTTAAACAAGCGGCAAGGCATAGAAGTTCATAACGCCCGTAACTTAGGCCAATCAACTTTTCTCAACGAAAACACGGTTGAATCACACGGCATAGGTTATCAACCGGAAGATTTAGCGGTTAAAATGGTTAGACTTGATATAGAGTTTGAATAACAAGCTAAACACAAGGCGTGACATCGCTCACGGAACCATGTGAGCAAGCACATGATCACCGGAGATTAACAACGCCAAGACTTGAATTCAAACTAAATATCAAGGCCAAGAACTAGAAGTATAGTTTGGAAAGCGAGCAAGTTCTTTGGTTCTTTTGGCAAACACGAGCCGAGACATAGCTCACGGAACCATATGAGCGAGCATATGATCACCGGAGGTTAACATCGACAAGTTTTGTTACATAAAAGGCGAACCACACACATTTACAAACCAAACCTCAAGTCTTAAGTTGAGAAGAGTAAAATTAACCTAAATCACAAGGTGTTATTCACCCCATGGCCAAGCCTAATTGATTACTCACACATATTAAAACGACTAGAAAGCATGCTAAACGAAGAAATCATGATTAACCGATGGAATCGAAAACAAACTTGATTTCTAGGAAGATCTCAACTGTAGCTACAACATTAACAAACGAGAAAAGATTAAACGGAAAGTACTTACTTGAGTTCTTGAGAAAATACACTTGAAAGCTTAAATCCCCATTAATGGAGCTCTAGGAATAAAAATGACTTAAAGCTAATCAAAATGAACTAGATCATGACCTTGAGCACTTGGTTGCATCCGGAGCATTCCTTGGCGTTCAAAACCGCCTTATTAGCACGTTTTACCTGAAAACACTAAAAACACACCTTACGAGCAATATCACTATAAAAGCTAAATAAACGCAAGATAAAACAACATAAAACGGGACTAGTCGCACCAAATATCTACAATATTGGGTGCTCATCAGCGACGCTGGTATAATGTGTCAGAGTTAATTGATGAGCAAGGTGAACAGTACGTGTTGGAGGCTTTTGGAGCCGAAGAGCTTGCTAGGATGGAAGAAGAAGCGGAGTAGTAGAATACCCTAGAAATTCCCTCCTTGTGTAATAAAAGTACTCTAGTAAGACTTATGTTGTAATAATGAGCTCGACTCTTAGCCTTTTTATTCAATAAAATGTTTAATTAACGAACCCGAAAATGGGGGCGTTACAACTTGGTATCAGAGCTTTAGGTTCAAAACCTCGGCCATGGGTAGAATGGGTAGAACCACAAAATAGATTGACCGTTGCACAAACGTGAATTGAGTTTAAGTTTACCGTCCCAAATTGGGTGGAATTCTGTCGAAGCAATCTCCGGATTGAAGCAAGGTGTGGAAATTGGCAATACCACCGAGCTGGGAATTCCCGAACAATTGGATGATGACTTAAATCAAGAATCGAATGTGGAACTTAAAAACTTGGAAGTCTTCTAGTTTGAGTAAAGCCTTGCCTTAAGCTTATCAATAGTGAACCTGTCTAAGTTTTCTTACTAATTGAGGTTTAACCTTTCCTTGTAGATGGAACCACCGGACTTTTATCAAATCAACCTACTAGCCGAAGCTCGACAACTTAGAAGCACCATAAGAGCCATGACCCATCAACTCGTGGAAGATCCCTACTTTCCTTACACTTTTCCCTACATACACGACTTTTACCACGACCACGGTGCCGTTCCACTTCCCGAAATTGAGGAGGAGGATGACGCCGCAGCAGCACCTGTCCTAGTTCATATAGCACCCCCCGACGATGAGGAAATTGTAGTCGAGGAAGAACCAGAAGAGGATCCCGAGGAAGATCCCGAAGAATTTAATGACCCACCAGAAAATGAAGCCGATTGGCAACACTTGATGAATGGACCAAACCCGGACTTACCATCTGATGATGAGGAACCGTTAAGCAATGAGGAGTTATCCGATGATGAGGAGGAGGATTTTATGGATTTCAACACCGACCCCGGTGACGTATCACCACCACCCTTTGAAACCGACATAGGTGTCTACAAGGCTCACTTTCCACCTATCTTCTAGATCCATGTATAGAGCATGTCACAATTAGGCCTTTTGTTGTAGTATAAACCAATAGGATGACATGTTGTAAGTAGGATTCCTAATTGTAATCCTTCGGGATGTAGGAAGTATCGTAGGAAGTAGTTGAACTCTTGGTGTGAAAAGCGTAGGAAGTTTAGGCTGTTATAAGCCATCTATGTTGTATTTGCTTCGTTTATGCAATGAAAAATTATGTGTTTCCTTTCTATCTTGTGATCACTGTTTATATGCATACTTATACGCGACTACCACTTTTAAGTCTAATATATAATTTTCTTATTTGTAGATATGGATAGTCGTACCTTTGCTACCCCGACCAATGTTGCGGACCTGATACTTATCAAGGCCATACTGGCACCTGAGAGCCCTATTCCGATACCCCACTTGGGTATATGTGACCCCGAGACTGGCCACCAAATATACCAGTCTATTGTGATGGCACCCCTCACCAACAAGGACCAACTCATGGAGATAAAGGCATACGCCGAAGAGATCCGTCTAAAGGGAGAACACTGGCTCGAGAGAAGGGAGAAGGAATGGAAGGAGCAATTGAGAGAGTATTTCGGGCTTATTCCACCTAGTTAGTAGTTTAGTGGTATTAGAATAAGGTTCGGTAGTTGTAATTGCACCTATGGCGCACATAGACTAACCAAACCATGTAACCAGAACTAGTAGGATCGTTTCAACTTGTATTAGGAAATCTGTGTTGTGTTTCTCTTTTAGATTTCTATGTTTCGTTGTAATCCTTTACTCATCTATGAGAAGCTATCTTATTTTATGGTATTATATTGCACCCTGTTTTAAAGTCTGTCGTAATCTTAGGAAGAAAACCGAATTTCTAAAAGAAATTGTTCAATAGGCTAAACCTCCCCCTTTACAATTTTTACTCGTAGATGGTGAATCGACGCAGTGGATTAGGGTACGAAACCGGAGAATCCTCCAACGCAAACAGCCCAAGTCGTGCAGGCATTCGTAGCCGCCTTGAATGCCAACCGCCAAAACCCTAACCGCGATGACGGACCCATGACTCGAACCCGAGCCATGAATGAGTTCTGCAAACGCCGACCCCCGACCTTCCACGGAGATACCAACCCCACTGTGGCCGAAGCATGGCTGAAGGAAACTAAGGTGATCCTGGACACCTTGGAGATTAACCGCGATGGAGATCGCGTAGCCTTAGCCACGTACCAACTGAAGGGAGAAGCCCGCTATTGGTGGGAATTGATGGAGGCAACCCATGCCATAGCCACCATGACTTTCGCTGAGTTCGAAACCCTGTTTCTTGACAAGTATTTTCCTACACCCATTCGCCTAGCCAAGGAACAAGAGTTCATGAACCTGAAGCAAGGAACGATGGTCGTGACCCAATACGCGGCCAAGTTCGAAGAGCTGTCCCGTTACGCCACTGACGCTGTGTCCACCGAGGACAAGAAGGCAAGAAGATTCGAGTGGGGGCTGACGACCGCTCGCAGAGCCGTAGTGGCACAAACTTTTCCCACATACTCTAGTGTGGTGAAATGTGTCCTTCGATTGGAGAGTGAAGAAGCTGACTTCAAGAATCGATGGAGGAAGGCAACCGGCGGACCTATCCGAAACCAAGTAACCATTAACAACCGCGGACCCTACCTCACCAAACCCTTTGCTTCTTCTCAGAACAACCAAGCCTGGAAAACCACTGCTATAACTCGTGACAATAGAAATCTGTCGACAGTTAAGTGTTACAACTGTCAGGCTATGGGCCATTACAGCCGCCAATGCCCGCAAACCCAGAAGAAGGGAAATGGGAATTTTGGAAACCAAGGAGCTCAATCTGGACAAGCCGGATTTGCAGAGCCAACTCCTGGAATCTCACCTCAACAGCCGAATGGGCAGAACAAGGGAAAGCAGCCCGTGGGAAACCAACAAAATACCGGAGGGCGAATCTTTGCACTGCAGACTGAGGAACAGGAGCAGGATCCCTCTGTGATCCAAGGTACACTACTGATATATAGTACCTGCGTACAAGCCTTGTTTGACTCTGGTGCATCCCATTCATTTATATCTACTTCCTGCGTAGCTGCTCTAGCGCTAGAAACAGAACCCCTTAGTACGAGTACGAAAGTAGCATCGCCATTGGGGGGGAATATAACTGTTAGTCTGGTGTGTAGAGGGTGCGAATTAGAGGTAGCCAATTTGCGCTTAACCTGCGACCTCAGAGTAATCGACATGGCGGATTTCGACGTAATCTTGGGAATGGACTGGCTATCGGCTCACCGAGCAGTCATAGATTGTCATCAGAAGACCGTAACAGCCTATACCCCTGATGGGACTCGTTTCCGTTTTAAGGGGGATAGACAAGTGGCTAGTTTAACGGTGAAAGGATCTAGGTGGCAGAATCAACTATTTGGATGGCTAGCTAGTCTCCAAATAGAAGAAACTTACAGATGGAGATGGGATTACCACACATCGTTTGCGAATACGCCGATGTGTTCCCTGAAGAACTTCCTGGTTTACCACCTCCTAGAGAGATAGACTTCTCTATCGAACTCCAACCGGGGACGGCCCCAATTTCCATGGCACCATAGCGTATGGCCCCTGCGGAACTAAAGGAGCTCAAGACCCAATTGCAAGAACTGTTGGAAAATGGATTTATCCGACCCAACACGTCACCATGGGGAGCACCTGCCTTGTTCGTGAAGAAGAAAGAAGGAACACTCCGACTGTGCATCGATTACCGGAGGCTAAACCAAGTCACTATCAAAAACCGATACCCCCTGCCTAGGATCGATGATCTATTTGATCAACTAAGAGGAGCAACCTGTTTTTCAAAAATCGACCTCCGATCTGGATACCATCAACTCAGAATCCGCGATGAGGACATCTCCAAGACAGCCTTTCGTACCAGATATGGACATTACGAGTTCATAGTAATGCCATTTGGGCTGACTAACGCTCCGGCAGTTTTCATGTGTCTCATGAACAAGATTTTCCAACCCTACTTAGATAAGTTTGTAGTGGTGTTCATTGATGACATTTTGATATACTCCGCCAATAAGGAGGAGCACGAAGGCCACCTCCGGATAGCACTACAAGTACTCCGAGATAATCAACTCTATGCCAAGGCGAGTAAATGCGAGTTTTGGCTAGAAGTGGTTAAGTTCTTGGGGCACGTAGTATCCAAAGATGGAATAGCCGTAGACGAGAGTAAGGTTGAAGCCGTGATGAATTGGAAGCAACCAACCTCTGTGTTCGAGATCAGAAGTTTCCTAGGATTGGCGGGATACTACCGAAGATTCATACCCGACTTCTCAAGTCTTGCCAAACCAATGACGAGACTAACCCAGAAAGGAGTGAAGCTGGATTGGACTGAAGCCTGTGAGAAATCTTTTCAAGAGATGAAGAGAAGGCTGACCAGTGCGTCAGTACTTATCATCCCCGAGCGAGGCGTGGATTATACCGTCTATTGCGACGCGTCAAGAGATGGCTTGGGATGCGTGTTAATGCAGAATGGAAGGGTCGTAGCTTACGGATCGCGACAACTCCGACCACATGAGAAGAATTACCCTACTCATGACTTAGAATTGGCTGCAGTAGTGTACGCCCTCAAAACCTGGCGTTACTACCTGTGGGGAGAACAATTCGAGGTCTTCACCGACCACAAGAGCCTCAAATACCTCTTCACTCAGAAGGAGTTGAACATGAGGCAGCGTCGATGGATGGAGTATTTGGAGGATTACAAGTTCACAATGCAGTACCATCCTGGCAAGGCCAACGTGGTGGCTGACGCCCTGAGTCGAAAGGACAGGGCACAGAAAGTCAAAATTGCCATCAAAGAGTGGGAAATGATGGACACACTCAACGAATTCAACCTGAAACCTTCCTCAGAAAGTGGGAATATCCGACTATATGCACTTGTTGCAGAACCAGCACTTCACCAGGAGATCCTGTTAGCCCAAACCACTGAACAAGAATGCGAGTTCATTCGGTATCGAATCCGAGAAGGAAAGGCGATACCAGGATGGACGATCGAGGGAGATAGTAACCTGAGATTCAAAAGAAGAGTCTTCGTACCTAATATTGGAACTCTTCGAGAAGCTGTACTCCGAGAAGCACACCATTCGAACTTCGCAGTCCACTCCGGAGATACAAAGATGTACCATGATTTGCGAAGGACGTACTGGTGGGAAGGAATGAAGAAGGACATAGCTCGCTTTGTATCAACCTGTCTTGTGTGTCAACAAGTCAAGGCCGAGCATCAGAAACCAGGAGGCGACCTTCAACCCTTACCAATCCCGACTTGGAAGTGGGAGCACATCTCAATGGACTTCGTAACCGGACTACCAAGAACTACCAAAACCAACACTGCCATCTGGGTGATCGTGGACAGACTCACCAAATTCGCGCATTTTCTGCCTGTGAAGATGACAGAAAACGTGGAACAACTGAGCCTGTTGTACATTCGGGAAATTGTACGACTACACGGTGTACCCGTCTCAATTGTGTCAGACAGAGATCCACGGTTTGTGTCCCATTTCTGGAAAGGATTACAGAAAGCTTTGGGAACAGATGTAAGGCTTAGCACCGCCTTCCACCCGCAAACCGATGGCCAAACAGAGAGGACGATACAGACCTTAGAGGATATGCTAGGAGACTTCGCTTTGGATTTCTCTGGGAACTGGGAACAGCATTTACCATTGGTAGAGTTTGCCTACAACAATAGTTATCAAGCAAGTATCGGAATGGCACCCTACGAAGCTTTATACGGTCGACCTTGCCGATCCCCAGTCTGCTGGACAGACGCTGGAGAAACAGGATTAATCGGACCTGATATAGTACGTGACACCACGGAAAAGGTCAAAACCATCAGGCAAAGAATCCAAACCGCTCAGAGCCGACAGAAGAGTTATGCGGATAAAAGCAGCCGACCCTTAGCCTTTGCCGTAGGAGACCACGTGTTTCTGAAGATAAGACCGAAGAAAGGAGTCATCAGATTTGGGAAAAAGGGAAAACTGTCCCCACGTTACATTGGACCTTTTGACATCGTGGAGAAGATCGGAAGAGTTGCATATCGACTAGCCCTACCGCCACAGCTGGATCGAGTGCACGACGTGTTCCATGTTTCAATGCTCCGCAAGTACCTCGCCTTACCTACGCATGTTCTCAACTGGGAAGACGTTACCATCGAAGAAGATGCGACATACGAGGAGGAACCAATTGAGATTCAAGACCGAAGTGAGAAGACGATCCGAAACAAGACAATCAAACTAGTACAAATCCTGTGGAAACACCGAGGAACTAGAGAGACCACTTGGGAAAGAGAGGAGACCATGAAAGCAACTTACCCTCACCTGTTTGAATCCGAGCGTGCGTCTAATTTCGGGGACGAAATTGTTTAAGGGGGATAGGTTGTAACAACTCCGATTTTCAGTAAACAAAAATCTCGTTGTTTATTATTTCGACTCTATAAATTCCTTATTTTCCAATAATCCGTCATGATTAGATCTATTCGATTCAAACCCTAGTTTCATTTCGCCTTGCAATCTAGTCATTTTCTAAAGACAAGTGAGATAGCAACCCTAAGTCGTCCTATTTAGCAAGCCTAGCTAGCTTCCGACTAATCGTTAGAATAGCCTAATCGAACCTGTGAACCATTTGAACCCTAAGTGAGACCTTGACCAAAAGTCAACTCTTGACCTATTACCCATTGGACGATAGATACTAGGATAATCTTTATCCATTGGACCATAGGTTTACCCCTGGGATATTGTGACAAGATTTCTAGGTACACCTTATAAGATTATATATTACTTACCATCTTTACCCATTGGACGATAAAAGTTAGGAGATTTATTACCCATTGGACGATAGGTTAACCTTTCCACCTAGTACAAGGTCCATTAGTTTAATTAGATTCACCATGAGTCATTGTACTATATTAGATAGATTATGTAAGCTTAGTACTTCATTCTTTAACCTTTGGTTAATAAATGTTAGGGGAATTATAATCCATTGGTCCATAAAACCATATCAAGCTATAGTACTAGGTTAGTATTAGTTAATTCCTTCCTAGATATGATATGTACTAATTTGATTAAAGTATATGATATGTTTACATCATCCTAGCATACTATATATTAGTATATAGTTATAAGTACATAGGTGGCATTTTGACATAGTTTAATAGGATAGTTGACTTAGAAATCCAAAACAAGATCACATAGTACATTGTCCTTTTTCTTGCTAGTTTTTCTTTCAACCAAGGAGAGAGAGAGAGAGAGAGAATTCGGAGAGGGAGAGGAGAGAGAGGCCGAGAGAGAGGGAGAGATGAGGGAGAGAGAGAGAGAGAGAGATATTGCATGTACCTTCTTTGATCTTCTTCTACCAAAACCCTAATACTATATACATTAGTACTTGTACTTTGAAAGATGAAGAATAGGATGACCTAAGATATAACCAAGTACTAGATTTTCTTACAAAATCTTCTTACAAACTATTAGTTTAACCTTACTCTTTCACTTAGTCAAATACCAACCATTTGTCCTTTCTCCATTAGGTGTCCAAGAGAGAGAGAGAGAGAGAGAGAGAGAGTTCGGATGAGAGAGGGAGAGAGAGTGTGATGTGTGTGACTAGTGTACTCCCATATCTTCCTACATCATCCTATTGCATCACTTTGTACCACCATATCTAGGGTTTCTTATTCTTTCAACCCTAAAGGACTACCATATCTTATTTTCTATCCTAGACTAGACACAAACCCCATTAAAGAAACCTAAACCTTGTCCTAGGTTAGAAGAAAGAACAAGAAAATCCATTGGTCTTTCCAAACTCTTGTACCTTAGTACATTGGACCAAAGAGAGAAAGAGAGAGAGAGGGAGAGAGAGCCGAGAGAGATGGGGAGAGAGAGAGGCCGGGAGAGAGTGAGAGAGGGAGAGAGAGATTTGTGTGATGTGTGCAAGTGTACAACTAGCCTAGTCATTGTCCTTTTGATCAACACCTCATCCAATCTAAGGACAATCAAATCTAGTCAATCTATGATCCATTGGATAACAAATGTTAGGGGAAATATTGTCTCTTGGATAATAGACCAACTTGGCCTATAAATAGCAAGCCATTTCAAGCCTTTGAACTCACACCTTCAAGCTTTGCTCCAACTTCTCTCTAGAAAGTCTAGTGTTCTTGTTGTTCTTGCTTAGTTCTTAGTTGTTCTTGCTTAGTTCTTAGTTGTTCTTGAAGTTCTTCCTCAGTTCTTCAAGAAGCTCTTCTAGTGCCGCCACTAAGCCGCCACTCCACCACCCTACCGATCCAAAAGTTTTAGTAGTATTAGTCAAGATCAAGTTTCGAGAGAAGCCTTTCTCTTTCGAAGCTATCGAAGCCATTCCTAAGCCGTTACTCCGTCCGACGAACTAGTTTCCTAATCCGTAGCCGACTACCGCCAAGAAGAACGGTAGATATTCTATATCTACTATTCTCTACGTATATTCCTTAGTATAGTTCCTATGCTTTCAAAGATCTAAGTATAGCGTATTGCATGCGTATTTTGAAATGATAGCAAGTTATTCTAAACCTTTGAAACCTCGAGCATACGTAGATTATACGAGCCACTTTCCTTAAGCATGACTAGAAATGTTTAAGAATTGTTATCTTGATTAACCATGGCATGGTTAGCTTATCGTTAGAAGTACTCAATAAACATATGCTGTTTTGAACTTAAGAAAACATGATTTAGGATTAAGCTGTTTAATCTTAGAATGAATGTGAGCATGATTATGTGATTACTTGACTACTTGTTGTTGATAAAGCATAAGTGATTTATCACTCCAAAGGTGTCCGTCCATGTGGCACTATGCTTAACCTTGTGTGATTAAATGTGAGTATGATGATGTGACAAAATGAGCATGCTATCTAATATAGAGTTGAATGATCTTGCTAGTTTAGTTTCAAGATTTCCTAAAGTCTGAAAGAATCACCGCGGAGTCATTGCATGCAACGAGACACAAAAACCGAGAAAGTAGAAACATGACACCTAGGGTGTGGTCAAATGAAAAATGGGATTAACCTGCAGAAAATATTTTGAAATTACATAATGACCGGACTTGGTAGTCATTGTGTAAGCGTTTTCGAAAATCGTAATGTAGCCGGACTTGGTAGCTCATTGCGTAGATTTCCAATGGGGCCGGACGTGGTAGTCTCATGTGGAAATGGGGCTTGGCCGGACGTGGTAGCCAATGCAAGTTTTGAAATGGATTTTGTAAACCATGATTGGCCGGACTTGGTAGCCATTGTGAGTGTTACTAATGAAGCCGGACTTGGTAGCCTCATTAGTAACAATTTATGAAAGAACGTTGGAAATTGGAATTTTGGTAAAGGTGAAAATGTTGACACAGTCTACGATGAGTCACGTAGGAGAAACACGAAAAGGCATGACACCAACGCTAAAAGATATCGAATATGAATGTATCATTGTGTTTCTATATTGTTGAATGAGCATGTGTAATTGTTTATATGCTTCCTGGCTTTAAGTTAAGAGTTAGTGGGTATAGTTTATTCTATTGGGCTTATAGCTCATGGTGTTACCTTTTTGGTGACCCTGACATATTATACTGGGGGCGACGCTGGTATAATGTGTCAGAGTTAATTGATGAACAAGGTGAACAGTACGTGTTGGAGGCTTTTGGAGCCGAAGAGCTTGCTAGGATGGAAGAAGAAGCGGAGTAGTAGAATACCCTAGAAATTCCCTCCTTGTGTAATAAAAGTACTCTAGTAAGACTTATGTTGTAATAATGAGCTCGACTCTTAGCCTTTTTATTCAATAAAATGTTTAATTAACGAACCCGAAAATGGGGGCGTTACATAAAGTGTGTGATCTTGGCTCTTTTTTTTCTTTTTGTCATTTTAACATTTGGATTCGTTTTTTTCGTATTTTTGTGAATATGCACTATCATTTTATTGTAAGCAGATTGACCCTCAACCAGTCACCAAACCCCGAAAAAAACTATCCACCCACACTCCTACTCTTCGAATATTTTCACTTGTACTTTCACGTGCACACACGGCGGATGTGCCCCCAACCCTTTGTTCACAAAAATAAACACAAAGAATAAAAAGATCAAAACTACATAAATCAGTAACCCAATATAAACTTTTATCTTAAATAGATCCTATCATTTACATTACACTCTCCACCATACAAATCACCATCTATCATTAAAAAAAAAAAAAAGAGAAAGATTTACTCTGCTAGCTGAGAGCCTGAGATCAGATACAACAACAAGCCTTTCGTAACTAGTACTAAAATAGGGGAGAGAAAGAAGAACAGATGCCAATTAGATTAATGGGTTCAGGTTATCTCTTTCCTATCACTTAAAACTCCACCAGATTTTCAAATTGTGTGCCCCACGACCGGGGTTGTCGGAGAAGACGCTTGTTTCTTACACTGGGAGTCGGCCATTGGTAGAGGCCGGCGTTACCCGTGTAATGGGGACGACCATTCTCGCTCGAATCCAGCTCCAAAGCACTTCAATTACGGAGCACAACATCTCCCGATTAAAAACCAGGACGCACAGAGAGTACAAAACAAATGAAACAGAGTTTCGGAAAAGAACAGAGGCCAAAGATACCGAGAGAATCGTACCGAACAACCCCATTCCAGCTCGACCCAATTGGGCGAACCTCGGTTCAAGTTCAGCCGCGTACGCAAAGCAGTACAAGAGCGAACTGGAGACTGCAACCCACATGGTTTTCGGGTGTGTTTGGAACGGAGAAGCGGTACCGTTGCCCTGATACCGGAGGTCAAGGAAGTTGAAGAGGGATGAAATCAGAAAGGCGAAGACGGTGTGACGTGGGGTGGGCTCGGGGCGCTGTTGGGAGATCATGTTGTATGATTCCACGTTGATGAATGCAACATTGATGCCTCCATTGAAGGCCCTTCCGGCGCTTGGTCTGGGCATGGTGTTGAAGAAATTGTGAAGGAGATTGGATGAGGTTATGAGATTGGAATGATGGAAATGAAGAGTGGAATTGAATGAGAAGAGAAGAGAAGAAGGTAGTATTTGTCTTCAATTTGTGGGGCACCTCTCCGTTTATATGGTGGGGGTCTTGTGGGGAAGTCGACAAATCAAGCTATGAGGAAATTACTAGGTTTTAAAGGGTTCAAAAGGACTGACTTTGTGGGTTTTTTTGAGGGCTGAGAGGGTTTTGGCCAGCCACAGACTTGTTTTCAGAAAGAAATATGCTTCAAATCAGTTTTTGCCGCGTGTCTAGAAGTCGTCTCTCTCTCTCTCTGGGTTTTCTATTTTCAACTCTGGGTTTATGGCTGTTACCCTCCCTCCTTATTCAGATGAATTTATGAGCTTCTATTTAATAATTTTATAAATTATGTGTTTCGGATGAAATACGGTACCGTGTGAAGTGCGACGAGCCAATCACTTTTTCAGAAAATGGGTTAAAGAAGAGACAAACAAAAGGCATACAAAGAAAGAAATAAAGAGAAGCACTTGTAGAAGTGTGAGCTTTCACTAATTTTTTTTCTTTTCATTTTAACGGCAATAATCAAGTTGTTTCGTTCAAATGGTATTTTAGTTGATATATGTGTAACTAGCTTAGAAACCAGTGAAAACATGGTTTTAGTTCATTTAGTTTAGTGGAAACTCATCCTAAGTCATATAATGTGCATGCAGGTGCAAGTGCGCGAGTGCGAGCGTGAAAACGTCTTTCAAATACCTCACAATCGACTACAATTAGGAGGGAATGCCATTTTCAGCGATTATGTGACTAAGCTGTAGGCACTACACAATAACTATCCTAAAGTAGTATGTATTTTTATAGGTAGATATATACCCTTCCGTCCCAAAATGATAGTCTCAAACAAAAATACGTGCAATTTTTGCCATAAAAAACAAGTGGCTCCAGTACCTTGTGTCTGGTAGATAACAGATGTGAAAATGGGCTCAGAAGGCTCAAAGTTCAATTTGCTTCACTGGGTTGTTTATGATATGTGGGTTTGGGGGATATCTTTTGCCCTAGTTGAGGTGATTTGGGTTTGATGTGGCTTTTTAATTTCTTTCTTTGACAAAATGGGCGTTTTTGACTGGATGTCATGTGAAGAGAAAGACTCCACTCATGCTCAGAAATATCCTTCACCATTTTTGGCAGTCCCACACTTTCAATTTCTTTATGAATTCGGATTCTCTTGGTTCAAGTTTTTTGATTGAATGAGACAGTTCGAATCATCAAATTGTCCATTAATGCAATTAATACTTCAAATTTGGATCGTCCCCTCCAGTCCAAATCAAGGATTGAAGAGATCGATTCCTTTATTTTTTTCTTGTGCAAATGAGAAGATTGTTCTGGCAGAGTTGGAGCTATTATAATTTACTAGAGGCCGGGGCACACACGATGCGTGTGCAAGTCGTATTTTCACAATATTTGTAAAAATTTGATCAAACAAAAACGTTGTGAAAATCTGACTTGCACACGCATGCGTGTGCCCCGCCCTCTAGTGTAGACTTAAAAAGCCAAGGAGGCAAGGAAAAAATAAAAATCAATCGAAATTTAGTAATAATTGCCTTTGCTGCATGAGAACTCGATCAACTCTAGCTAGGTTGGCCGGGAAAATAAGAAAAAGGCATGAATACATGAATTTCTTAAACCTTTCATCGGTGGATGAGATATGAAACCAAATGTACGTTGTAGTAGAGTTATTGTAATTGGTGAGCGTAGCCTCTTACTTAACTTAAAAAACTGGAGAGCAAAGAAAGTCGAAACTCATTAATTAGGCCGGAGACGGAATATTTGTGGGGAAAACCCAAAAATCCAACCGTAATTAAAGAAAACCCAAAAATCCTACCGTCTGCGTCACATTAGTCTTCCCCTCTCTCAAGTCACAGTAATGTATGAATTTTTCTTTATTATGTAAAAATATACTTGCCTATTACTATACTACATACCAAACATAACAATATATTAGGACAAAAAATGAACTCACGTCCTAATTGTATATGGGAAGAAACAGAGGAAGAAAAATGGCAAAACATAACGTACTGATCTTTGAGAAATCAGTTACTTTTGTTTTTTATATATCTTGCCTTCGGGTGGGGAGGACGTGGGTGGAAAAATACGTATTAACTGACTTGTGGCAGTTGAGGGGAAGTTTTCGGCAGAGGGGAAGTTTTCGGCAGTTTTTTTGTATTTAAATGTCAAATATATCCTTATAGTTACAGTACTTTTGTATTGATTTTTTCTTTTTTTAAGAGGGTACTTAAGGAAAAGGAAAATACATGACACAAAAGGGGAGACACCAAATGGGTGCTCTCCCTTTATATATTATTATTATTATTATTATTATTATATATTAGAATAGATGTATCATGAGACCAAATATTGCATCTTGGAGATCGCTTCCCAGCAATTTTGGAGAAAACTGCAAGGCATGCAGTTTTGTATTTTCAGTGCCCTTTTCGGGCCTTGCTCATTGATCGGAATCGTTCATATGATAGAGCTCGACGAAAACTTCGACCATACCTAAAATCATGTTCATCGAATTCCGATCGATATCTGATTGAAGCACGTTTATCTTCAAACAGAAGAGTTGAATATGGGTTTAATCCAATGTGCATGGTACACTTTTTCAAAGAGAAACGTGTTTCGATTGGAATTTGATTCACATGGATTTTGGTATGGTCGAAGTACTCGTCGAGCTCTATCATATGAACGATTTCGATCATCAACGATGCCCAAAAAGGGCACTGAAAATACAGAACTGCACGCCCTACAGTTTGCTCCCAAACTGAAGGAAAGCCGTCTCCTTGCATCTTTTTTCTAAACAAAGAGAGAAAGATGTTAAATCGGATGTGTTATGCTTATCGGGAGGGGAACCAAAGCGTCTTTAGTAGTAGTGATAATCATCTTTTTGTTTTTCAATCGATTCCGAACTGTTTGAATCTAATCATCTTTGATGATGTTAGGGGAGTTAAACTCCTTAGAACTATGTACTAATTTGTTGTTTTTTTCAGTTCCAGTTTAATTTAAAAAAAAAAAGGATGTTAAATGACTCCAGACATACATTATAATAACTAGCATCAGGGGCACATAGGATATGTGTGTAATTTTTGGTAACTTCGATGGATATATGTATTTATAAATGCTGTTATTTTGGCCCACCAGATTTATGGTCTCTAGTTGACCAGAAGTTGGTCCATCTTGATTCGGTTTTTGGGCCACCAGGGGTGTGTTTCCAGCCCAATAATGCTTGAGGTACCAATGGAGCGGACCGACCTTGCACTTATCTTGCACTGATTGACAGTAAGGCTCTATTTGTTTCAACGTAAAATATTTTACCTATTTTTCAGCGTTTGGTTGTACAAATTATAAGTAAAACATTTTCCTTCAATCGGGGGAAAATGACTTACCCCAGAAATTTCCGTAAGTCTTTTTCCAGGATTCTGTCCCGACTGCCCGTTCCACAAACCAGTATCACCGAAAGCTCCCATTAGATTACCACATGAATGGAGTATCTACTTCTCAAATCCCCCAATTAGATTCTCTCTATCTCTCTCGCTCTCTACATACAATTTACGTGGAGGCAGTGGGTTCTTCTCAATAATTGGGTTAGGACTTAGGAACATGTGGGTTAATGTGGTTACAAGGTAGAGAGAGAGATAGATTATCAGAGTATTAACATCTATTTTGTGTAGTAATGGGAACAAAAACTAGATTGATAATGATTGTTCAATGTGTTTTTTTTATTCAAGGAATACTTAACAATTAGTCCTATCAACCAAACATCGGAAAATAAAAACGAAAACTTTTCTTTTTGCCAAAAATATTTTACATCGAAAAATATTTTACGTCGAAACAAACGGAGCCTAAATCAAAAGTTTTTTTTTTTGTTGTCAAAAGTGAGAATATCATATTGATAAACGCGGCACTTACAAAACGGAGATCATTACAAAGAACTTGGACAAAGCCAAACTAATCGTCTAACAAATACAAAACGAGTAAATCACAAGACAATCGATGTCTTTCATCCTAATCATGCCTGACAAAAGTTAGAACATTTACATTTGGCTCTTTTAGAGAGCATTTTTTGTCCCCCATTTTTATGACACATGTCAGTTAATGAACTTTTCAGAAATTCATAAAAAATATTTTAAGTATAACTTGCGATTTGAATCATTTTTCTAGGACCCGTAATGAGCCAGGCAAAAAACAAAAAAAATCATTGCCATTTAATGGGTACCAAATAGGGAGTACACTGCTTCATATTTTTTTAAAAATTTTTGCAGGACTCATTATGGATCCTACAAAGATGATTTTAACCGCAAATTATTTTTAAAATATTTTTCTATGATTTTTTGAAAAAAATTATCTCAATTCGATATTGATAAGGGCTCTTTCAGAATTTGTAGGATGTTTTAGTATTTGTAGTGCCCCTGCGAATTCTGAAAAGGTCTTTACGGATGTCGTATTGAGTTGATTTTTTACAGAAATCCATAAAAAAATATTTTAAGAATAACTTACGGTTTGAAATCATCTTTGTGGAACCCAAAAAAAGCGTCATAAAATCATGCCCATTCAGAAGTAAGATTTTTTTTCCACATTGAAGGAGGCTTTTCCGTTAGCAACTACTAGTGCCGTTTGAGAGCAAAAATAAGTCGTGACGTGGCATATTCATTGGTTAGGATCGAATAACTTTGTCAATCTACTATTAAACAAAGAGAGATGCTACATACACTACCATCCATCCACTACATCATCCACTACATTTTTTATAGGGCTCACCCCGGGTCTCAAAAAAATACAGAAAAATGTTCATAAATTTTAGAATAATATTTTATGGAGCCCTGTAAAAAATCAGCTCCAATGGATATCGGTAAGTATTATTTCTTGATTTGTAGGGGCGAAACTGCTCAACTGCATAGTTTCGCCCCTACGAATCAAGAAATAATATTTATCGATATTTGTTGGAGCTGATTACAAGGCCCCATAATATATTATTTTAAAACTTATGAACATTTTTCTGTATTTTTTTGGGACACGGAGTGGGCTCTACAAACACATGTAGTGATTGGATGTAGTGTACCTAGACTTATTGTTAAAGAAATCAATGATCAAGATGCAACTACAAGGATATTGATGAAATTGCCTGCAGTATTTTATTTACGCAGTTGCCATTGATCCTCATTTATTTACTCTCCCTTTCTCTCCCACACTTCCTTTCATGGTTTGATGCATATGATATCTCCAATCTACTTAATTTTTCAATCTCTCTTTCTATCTCTGAAATTAGAAAGCAGAAAAAGAAAAAGAAAACACTTGATATATTCCTCTCCCACACTTCCTTCTATCGATTTTCAATAAACTTGATCTTTTGAGTGAATGTAAACACATCAAGACCTGCTAGATTAATGGTTCGGATTGTTAAAAATAAACGTGATGAGTCTCATTCTGCATCACATGAAGAATCATAGGAGAGGATATTAGATTCAAGGTCAAAGATCACTTTTTCCCTTAATGAAGAGTTCCAAGTTTTTTAAATGGATTGAGACAGGAACGAGTTATTACTCCAAAAAGGTCAAAATGGACCAAAAGGGCTGGTTTATGTAGTTGCTTTGAAGTTGCTCCTGGAGATGGTCTTAATTAATGTTCTTTTAAGGTATGTCAATCAGGCCCCGTTCCACTTTCCCTTCTTTTTTTAAAAATTCTTTTTCTTCAATTTTCAAACTCAAATATAATGAAAATGATAAATAATTTTTTAATTTTTTTTGCACCGTATAAAAGATCTCGTTGAAATCTATCAAACAAGATCCATAGTGGTAGGAAAATTATTTACGTAAACACATGATTTTTGAGCTTGAAATTACCTTCTTTTTCCAAAAGTTACTTTTTTTAGAAACCGGAACGGCCTCTCAATCCTCTCCGTTTTTTTGCCTTCATGTTTTTTTACTTCCTCATGATTTGGAAATTCAGAAAGTTTCTTTGTTCTTTTTTCTTAAAACAAGTACAGTACTGTAATAATTTCAGAACTGAGAAAGCTTAAAACGCATTGTAAAACCTTTTATTAGATTGTGTTTATTACCGATATTGATCTCATGCTGATTTTCTATTATGGATAACGCTCATTTAATCAACCTTTTTATTGAATTACAGTACATATGCCTTTTTGTGATGTCATTGGTGTTAATTAAATTATTTTGACTAATATAATTCATCGTACCGTCACAAAGGTTAACCGACGGTGCTATGCACAGATTTATGTTGGTAGCTTGTAATTTATCAACTACTTAACTTCTAACTTCTATAGGGGACACGCAATTAAGGATGAGGAGCCCTGCTATGTCTTCGATTCGGGCGTTGTCTGTGAGCTCCAAATTGTGATTTAAACTGTTAATTTACTTTGTGGACCTTGATGCGTACAGAAAGCCCCTAAAATATCAAGACAATCAGATATCGGCAACCCATAAGCAATACTACACAACAAGAGAGAGCCAAAGACCAGACACAACAAAATTCCATAAACAACACAAGCCTTAAGTTACGTACGGAAAAAAGAAAACCCCCAAAAGAAATACAATAATGCTACATACACGACAATTCAAACACAACACCAGTCACAATCTCTCGTATACATGTGGGGCCGACACGCTCAGTGTCAGCTATAAGGCGCACAACAAGTGTCAAAATGATTGGGTTCAGCTCTTCTCCTCAGACAATCTCTGACTACCATCCCAATTTTCGCTTTGTAGTCCTCCCCTGTTTTCAGAGTCCTTAGTCCTTACACAATCTCTATCAATTCATCCGAATTTTCACTTTGTAGGCCTCCCCTGTTTTCAGAGACGAGCGTATTTCTCCGACGGATCCAGCTCCAAAACGCTTCGATTATGGAGCACAACATCTCTCGATTTGAAAACAGGACAAACAGAGAGTACAGAGCAAGCGAAACAGCGTTACGGAAAAGAACAGAGGCAAGAGATACAGAAAGGATCGAACCGAACAACGCCATTCCACCGCGACCCAAGTGGGCAAACCTCGGTTCAAGTTCAGCAGCATATGCAAAGGAATAGAAGAGCACACAGGCAAACGCAAGATACATGGTTTTCGGGTGTGTCTGGAACGGATTAACGATACCGTTCCCCTGATACTGCAGGTCAAGGAAGTTAAAGAGGGTTGAAATCAGAAAGGCGAAAATGGTGTGACGGGGAGCCGGCACGGGATGTTGTTGTAAGATGTTGTATGATCCGATGTTGACGAATGCGACATTGATGCCCCCGTTGAAGGTCCTACCGGTTCTTTGTCTGGACATGTTAAGAAATCGTTCGGATTGGAATGATGGGATTATAGATTGGATTGGAATGAGAAGAGCGAAGAGAGAGAACAGAAGAAGGTAATAGTAGTTTGTATTCATAAAGGGGGCCGGGGCGGGGAGATTAATATGGTATCTTTGTTTTATAGAGTTGGATGGTGAAGAAGTCGTCAAATTGTACTGAGCTGTGTCTTAAAGGGTTCAAAGGGACTTTAAGATTTTGCAGGTTTTTTAGGACAAAGAGGGTTTTGGAGCACAAAAAACGAAAGGAGGGTTTTGGCTGCTGCTGCTTCCCCTTTTTTTTTTGATAGCAAAAGGAGGGTTTGGGCTATTGTCTTCTTTTGGATTCTGTTTTGTTTTTTTCTTTTGCCTAGAAGTCTGTTCTCCTCTAATGAAATCTGCAATAGATATGTGAACTATTTTCCAATTGGGAGTTATGGCATCTACTCGCTCTTTACTTAAGTGAACTGATTTTTAAAAAAAAGGGTTAAGGTGTTCGGGTTAGTATAGGCACAGTTTGACTAATCCCGTCTCGATCAATCTCGGAATACCAAAATTAACGATCGGTCAAATCTTCAGCCAACCTAAGATTTTTCTTTTTTTTTATTTCCTGGAGGCGAAGTTCAATTTACAGGACATAAAAGATGGACTTGTGAGAAAATAAACAAACGCAAGACGGAAGAAGAGAGAGAGAGAGAGAGAGAGAGAGAGAGAGAGAGAGAGAGAGAGAGAGGGGAAAAGGGATCAGATGGCTCAATTTCCTTCATTGCTCTGTAATTTGGTTCGAGGGAATCAGAAATAGCGGGATGTGGCTCCAATGTTGATGTTTGACAAAATGGTATTTTTGTCTAGGTGGCACGTCAAGGGAGGACTTCACTCATGTTTTTTTTTTTTATCATCAAAAAGGGTGGGAGGAGGCGACCAGCGTATCAACTTCCCTTGGGGGTGACCATAGGGGCTCCCAACCCGCCAATGACTCAACTCATGTTCAAAACCCATTTTTGTTGGTTTAGGTGTTGTTTGGTTTGCTTTCTTCCTTCTCTCTGGCATCATCTTTTCCCGTACTTTATTAAGTGTTCTATTCTTTTTAGGACCTGTTTGATAAGCTTATTAGCCCTTATGATTGGACTACCAATCCTTTGTTTGGTAACCCAAAATAAGTTAGGACTATTGGTTCAAGGGACTAGTAAGGTGGGCTTTAGGGGTATTATGAATACCCTGGGGGAGATGGTATTACCAATCCAACCCAACCTAACCCATTCTCATTATAAACTCATTCTCATTACCAATTCGTTCTATCAATCCAATTCCATCATCTAATCACATCTCAAATAAACATAATATTAATAATCCCATCATCCAATCTCATCTCAAACAAACATATTTATTACTAATCTCTTCTCATTACCAATCCCTTCTCATTATCAATCACAATCAATCACAATCCTAATCCTATCTCCTTACAAATTCCACCAATTTATCACTGTTATCAAACGGGACCTTAAGTAACTATCACAAATGAGTCTATCCATCATTCATTATCCCAAAAGAGATTAAATTTTTTTCGGATGAGGTGGAAAACTCATGGTTTCCATTATCCATTGTGGACCCTATTGTGGATTCACTGCAGTAATCTGAAAAAAAAAATTATGTCTATGTAAAAAAAAAATTCATCTTGTAGGGCCCGAAAAATTATACGTCTATGTAAAAAATCAGCTTGATCGAACATCAATAATTATATCCAAATTTAAATTTTGGTGTAGAAAATCGACTGTCATGGACAGTTTAACTTAAAATACTAGTGACAGAATCAGGCCGTTCATTTAATAAACCAAAATTTAATTTTCGAAATAGCTATTAATGTCTAATCAAGCTGATTTGTTGAGCAAACATATTAATTTGCGAGCCCTATGAGATGAACAGTTCGAATTATTACAGAAAATGCTTGGTAGGGCCAACAATGAGCCGTGGCGGAAACCGTGGGGTTTCCGCCTCATCCGGACATAACACATTCTCTTATCAAAATAATACTAAGTCTTTGAGGTCAATTGTAAATCAAAATAGTAGTAACATTTATCAATGTATGTATATCTACCTTCATGATTGAGTTATTTCGATGGATTAGCAAATAGAAGAAATACCTTGAATATAAATCTAGTTCTTGACCCCACAAACAAAAATTCGCGTTTCCGTCTCCTAATCATAAGCCAAGCAATACATGCGCGCAAACTACTAATGGAAACCCGTACGGTATTGGGGTGGGTTTGGAACGGAGAAAAATCCATTTTTCTGAAAATGATTGGATCTGCATTTGTGCATTCACAACATGCTTCCTTTAAAGGGTGGAAAGTTGTACAAATTTCTCAAGTTGTCAACAGTCAATGTGAGTTCCAGATGTGGACTACCTGGCGAAACTGAAAGGGTTAATTAGAGGTGGCGAACGGGCGGGTCTGGGGGTCAAAAAGTAAACGGGTTGAAACGGGTCGGGTCGAATATGGGTCAAGCCAAACCCAAACCCACCCGACCCGTTTTCATCATTTTTTTTTTTTCCCTTTCTCTCCCCCCCCCCCTCTCTCTTCTCCCCCCTTCTTTGATTTGCCGCTTTAGAGAATTGTCTGGAAGGCGATGATTGCACCGATTGTACAGTTTTGGTCTTCGTTGCGTTCGCCGAAACCATCGCTTAGGTTTGGATTAAAAAGTCAAGTGACAAACTTTTGTATTAAAATTAAGTGTTGGTGTATTGATAAGTAACGTTTCAATAATGGAGAAAATCGATCCAAAAGCATGAACCGGCCGACCACTCAGCCGGCCTAGTAGTACTCTGTTTATTTTTTTTACTCCGTATTATTTTGGCCAAGAACAGTAAGGCCCATGAAATGCTTGTTTTCTTTTTGTTTATTTTTTTTGTAAGAATCATACCTTAACCCATCTGAAATATTAGTAAAAGACTTGGAATTGTAACAGAGTACTATTACTCGGCCGGCCTAGTAGTACTCTGTTTATTTTTATTATTATTTCGACCAAGAACAGTAAGGCCCGTGAAATGCTTGTTTTCTTTTTGTTTATTTTTTTTTGTAAGAATCATACCTTAACCCATCTGAAATATTAGTAAAAGACTTGGAATTGAAAAGGAATAAGTTCGGCATCGATCGAGACGAAACGTTGCTTTTCAATTTTTTTTGTATTTGTTTGTTTTGCGACAAACTTTTTATTCCTATTAGTTCGTCTCGATGAGAGAATCGAAAAAGTAACTTTTTATCCCAACAATGTTTTTTAGGCTTTATCTTGGATGTTTTCAAAAATATTTGGATAAAAGTTATAATTTTTTACTTTTTTGATTGGAGCAAACCAAAAATCGTAAAATACTTGTCGCAAAACGATAAACGCGGAAAAAAAATTGAATAAGAACCAAAAAAAAAAAGCCCAAAAGAGGGAGAGGAGCTCAAGGGATTGGTCTTATAGTTATATTATTTTTGTCTTTTTGTTGCCTAAACAGATAAGAGAGAGAGAGAGAGATTGATTGGTGAATTGGAGAGAGAGAGAGAGTGCCGAAACAGTTAGAGAGAGAGAGAGATATGTGGGTGAATTGGATTGAATTGTTGGCAGTAATCAGAGAAGTCGGGAGAGAGTGCGGGCAATTGAGAAAAAGGGGTGTTGTACCATTTTTACTTTTAGCCCATATTAAACCCACTCTCAACCCATCTAAACCCATAAAAATATGGGTTGATATGGGTCGAACCCATATCAACCCATTATATAATATGGGCGGGTTGGGTTGGGTTATAAGTGGACGGATTTGGACGGGTTAAGAAATGTGGGTTGAGATTGCCACCTCTAGGGTTAATTATTAAAAGGTCACAAAGCCTATGTTCAAGAAACAATGGGGCGGGGGGCTTAGAGGGTCAAAGGGTCCGTTTAATATTCGAAGTACATATGGTGTACAGTATCTCAAGCACCGTTTCATTAGTCAATTATTATAGTATATGGTTTTGTTTGTCCACGTGGGTAGTCAATATCTTTTGCTGTACAGAGAAAAAAACGAAAAGATACATGAATGTCAAAATTGGAGATACCAAACCTACGTTATTAAGAATACTTTAATAATAGTAGTATCCTATCATAATATATACAGGTTTTTTTTTTTTTTTCAAACTTGAGGTGGGCAGTCGCCCTTACACATCCACCCTTAGATTCATCACTTCCTACACAACGTATATATAGTAGGAGTAGCTTATTTTTTAAAGGATCAGGAGTTTAATGAAGCTGTTTTAGCAAACCCAAGTCTTCAAATTAGTTTTGATGGAATTGGCCTTGATATATAATTTCCCTAAAAAAAAAAAAAAAGTGAAATCAGTTTGATTCATTGGGGAGATATTAGTTTTGATTCATTGGGAGGCACAAATATCTCTCTCATTCAAATTAATGAACTGTGTGCAATTGATACATAAAATTCTCTACAACGTACATGCCCCTCAAAGAGAATCAAAGTATTAAACAATTGGCATCATTATATCTCTGCTTAAACTTGAAACTATATAACCAACCCGCCATCTAAAATTGATAAATCCCAGTATTTCGGGAACTACGGAATTTTATGTTTTTGCTACAAGTAACTAGTTTGTCTTTGCACAAAGTTTGTACATCGAAAAAACTAGCCCTAGCCCCTAAAGGTTAGCTTGGTTGGTTGGTGGATTTGCTTGCCACATAGTTGATCAGGGTTTAATTCTTGGAGTAATTTTTTGTGAATTTTTCAATCCCGGCGTGGATAGCTGGTACTTGACCAGACTGGGCAGCGATTAGTTAAGGTGCGCGTAAGCTGACCCAGACACCCTGACTGTCGTACCATAAAAAAAAGCCAGTCTTGTTATCGGGTGTTTTCCCTAAACATTTTGAGTTCAAGCCATATATTGTCCAAGTAAGGAAAGGGTTTGGAAGGTTCAAGTTTGTGAGACTATACAAAGAGAGGGTTTTATGTTATTGAGTGCAAGCCATACCGTGTCCAAGTAAGGAAAGGGTTTAGAAGGTTCCAAGTATGTGAGACTAATGAGCTATACAAAGAGAAGAGCACTATAGGTGGAAGATGATGTCATGCAAAGCTAGAAGATGTGAATTGATATTCGCGCTCCAAGATTTACTGCATGCGCTTATTTTTTTATTTTTATACTGTGATATTGCTGGCAACATCACAGTGTAAAAATAAAATGTACTGTGATGTTGCCAGCAATATCACAGTGTAAAAACAAAAAGGTGGAGCGCCTGCAGTAAATCTTGGAACGCGAAAATCAGTTCCCCTAGAAGATATGTGGATTGGGTTTCAATTTTCGACAATGATTTGGAATGTGATTGTGGGTATGACATTTCTCTCTAAATCCATCACCATAGTCCAAATGAAAAACTTGTTCTTGAAGGTCTGAATTCACCACTTTGTTATTCCAAAAAGGTCCAAGTGGACCAATACTCTAACAGGAATTGATTAATTATTGATCAATACTCTGGTTGCGATGTTTTTTAAATTTTTGATCGGCAAAAAATGAATTTTATTAAAAACGGAGAAAGGAGAAGGGGATCCAACAAACAGTTGGATAATACTCTGATTGTGATGTTGATAGGTTCTGTTATTGGCATGCTGCTAATGAATATATTGACACTTTCAGTTGCATGCTTTTTGTCATGAGAAATTAAAGCGTGTGATCTTGGCTTTTTTTCTTTTTTTTTTTGTCATTTTAACATTTGGATTCGTTTTTTCCGGATTTATGTGAATATGCACTATCTATCTATTCTAATATATAAAAGGAGAGAAGGCTTTGGTGTGACCTGTTTTTGAAACCCAAGTTTTACATCCATTTTATTGTAACCTGATTAACCCTCAACCACCTACCACATCCCACGCTCCGAATATTTTCACTTGTACTTTCACGTGCACACACAGAGGGTGTTCCCACAACCGCTTGTTCACATAAATAAACACAAAGAATAAAAAAGATCAAAACTGCATAAATCAGTAAGCCAATATAAACTTTTATCTTAAATGGATCCTATCATTTACATTACACTCTGCACCATACAAATCACCATCTATCATCAAAAAAACAAAAAAGAGAAAGATTTACTCTACTAGCAGAGAGCCTGAGATCAGCTACCTACAACAAGCCTTTCGTAACTAGTTCTAAAACAGGGGAGAGAAAGAAGAACAGATGCCAATTAGATTAATGGGTTCAGGTTATCTCTTTCCTATCACTTAAAACTCCACCAGATTTTGAATTTGTGTGCCCCACGACCGGGGTTGTCGGAGAAAACGCTTGTTTCTTACACTGGGAGTCGGCCTCCCCGATTGGTAGAGGCCGGCGTTACCCGTGTAATGGGGACGACCATTCTAGCACGAATCCAGCTCCAAAACACTTCAATTATGGAGCACAACATCTCCCGATTAAAAACCAGGACGCACAGAGAGTACAAAACAAACGAAACAGAGTTTCGGAAAAGAACAGAGGCCAAAGATACCGAGAGAATCGTACCGAACAACCCCATTCCAGCTCGACCCAATTGGGCAAACCTCGGTTCAAGTTCAGCCGCGTACGCAAAGCAGTACAGGAGCGAGCTGGAGACTGCAACCCACATGGTATTCGGGTCTGTTTGGAACGGAGAAGCGGTACCATTGCCCTGATACCGGAGGTCAAGGAAGTTGAAGAGAGATGAAATCAGAAAGGCGAAGACGGTGTGACGTGGGGTGGGCTCAGGACGCTGTTGGGAGATCATGTTGTATGATTCCACGTTGATGAATGCAACATTGATGCCTCCATTGAAGGCTCTTCCGGCGCTTGGTCTGGGCATGGTGTTGAAGAAATTGTGAAGGAGATTGGATGAGGTTATGAGATTGGAATGATGGAAATGAAGAGTGGAATTGAAAGAGAAGAGAAGAGAAGAGAAGTAGGTAGTACTCCTATTTGTCTTCAATTTGTAGGGCACCTCTCCGTTTATATAGTGGGGGTCTTGTGGCGAAGTCGACAGATCATGCTAGGAGGAAATTACTAGGTTTTAAAGGGTTCAAAGGGACTTTACTTTGTGGGGTTTTTTGAGGGCTGAGAGGGTTTTGGCCAGCCACAGACTTGTTTTCAGAAAGAAATATGCTTCAAATCAGTTTTTGCCGCGTGTCTAGAAGTCGTCTCTCTCTCTCTCTGGGTTTTCTATTTTCAACTCTGGGTTTATGGCTGTTACCCTCCCTCCTTATTCAGATGAATTTGTGAGCTTCTATTTAATAATTTTATAAATTATGTGTTTCGGATGAAATACGGTACCGTGTGAAGTGCGACGAACCAATCACTTTTTCAGAAAATGGGTAAAAGAAGAGATAAACAAAAGGCATACAAAGAAAGAAATAGAGAGAAGCCCTTGTAGAAGTGTGAGTTTTCACTTCTTTTTTTTTTTGATTTTAACGGCAATAATCAAATTGTTTCATCCAAATGGTATTTTAGTTGATATATGTGTAACTTGCTTAGAAATCTGTGAAAACATGGTTTTAGTCCCTTTAGTTTAAGGGAAACTCATCATAAGTCATATAATGCACATGCAGGTGCAAGAGCGCGAGTGCATGTAAGCGTGAAAACGTCTTTCAAATACCTCACAATCGACTACAATCGGGAGGGAATGCTATTTTCAGTGATTTTGTGACTAAGCTGGAGGCACTAAACAATAACTATCCTAAAGTAGTATATATTTTTATAGGTAGATATATACCCTCTCCATTCCAAAATGATAGTCGCATATGAAAATACGTGCAATTTTTTCCATACAAAAACAAGTGGGCTCCTGTACCTTGTGTCTGGTAGATAACGGATGTGAAAATGGACTCAGAAGGCTCAAAGTTCAATTTGCTTCCCTGGGTTGTTTATGGTATGTGAGTTTGGGATATCTTTCTTTGACAAAATGGGCGTTTTTGACTGGGTGTCATGTGAAGAGAAAGACTGCACTCATGCTCAGAAACATCCTTCGCCATTTTTGGCGGTCCCACACTTTCAATTTCTTTATGAATTCAGATTCTCTTGGTCCAAGTTTTTGGATTGAACGAAACAGTTCGAATCATCAAATTGTCCATTACTGCAATTAATACTTCAGATTTGGATCGTCCCCTCCAGTCCAAATCAAGGACTGAAGAAGATCGATTCCTTACACTTTTTCAAAGAGAAACATGTTTTGATTGGATATTGATTGGAATTTGATTAACATGGTTTTTGGTATGGTCGAAGTACTCGTACTCGTCGAGCTCTATCATATGAACGATTTCAATCATCAACGACGCCCAAAAAGGGCACTGAAAATGCAGAACTGCACGCCCTATAGTTTGCTCCCAAATTGCAGGAAAGCCATCTCCTTGCATCTTTTTTCTAAACAAAGAGTGAAAGATGTTAAATTAGATGTGTTATTTTTATCGGGAGGGGAACCGAAGTGCGGATGCTATTGCAAAAACCAACTTTAGTAGTAGTGATAATCATCTTTTTGTTTTTCAGTCGATTCTGAACTGTTTGAATCTAATCATCTTTGATGATGTTAGGGGAGTTAAAGGGAGTTAAACTCCTCAAAACCATGTACTAATTTGTTGTTTTTTCAGTTCCAGTTTAATAAAAAAAAAATGATGTTAAATGACTTCAGACGTACTTTATAATAACTAGCATCAAGGGCACGCACGATATGTGTGCAATTTTTGGTAGCTTCGATGGATATATGTATTTGTAAATGCTGTTATTTTGGCCCACCAGATTTATGGTCTCTAGTTGACCAGAAGTTGGTCCATCTCGATTCGAGATTTGGGCCACCAGGGGTGTGCTTTCAGCCCAATAATGCTTGAGGTACCGATGGAGTGGACCGACCTTGCACTTATCTTGCACTGCTTGACAGTAAATCAAAAGTTTTTTTTGTCAAAAGGGAGAATATCATATTGATAAACATGACACTTACAAAACTGAGATTATTACAAAGAATTTGGACAAAATCAAACTAATCGTCTAACAAATACAAAATGAATAAATCACAAGACAATCGATATCTGTCATCCTAATCATGCATGACAAAAGTTAGAGCATTTACATTTGGCTCTTTTCGATAGCATTTTTTGTCCCCCATTTTTATGACACATGTCAGTTAATGAACTTTTTAGAAATTAATAAAAAATATTTTAAGTATAACTTGCAATTTGAATCATTTTTCTAGGACCCGTAATGAGCCCGGCAAAAACAAAAAAATCATTGCCCTTTAATGGGTACCAAATAGGAAGTACACTGCTTCATTTTTTTATAAAATTTTTGTCAGACTCATTATGTATCCTACAAAGATGATTCTAACCGCAAATTATTTTTAAAATATTATTCTATAGTTTTTGAAAAAAATTATCTCAATTCGATATTGATAAGGGCTTTTTCAGAATTTGTAGGATGTTTTAGTATTCGCAGGGCCCCTACGAATGTTGAAAAAGTCTTTACAGATATCGTGTTGAGTTGATTTTTTTTTACAGAAATCCATAAAAAAATATTTTAAGAATAACTTATGGTTTGAAATCATCTTTGTGGAATCTGAAATAAGCTCCACAAAATCATGCCCATTTATGAATAATATATTTTTTTTCCACGTTGAAGGAGGCTTTTCCGTTAGCAACTACTAGTGCCGTTTTAGTAAATGTCCCACATGGCGTATTCGATGGTTGAGATTGAATAACTTTGTCTATCTATTAAACAGATCAATGATCAAGATGAAACTACAAGGATATTTATTAAATTGCCTGCAGTTTTTTATTTACGCAGTTGCCATTGATCCTCATTTATTTACTCTCCCTTTCTATCCCACTACTTCCTTTCATGGTTTGATGCATATGATATCTCCAATCTACTTAATTTTTCAATCTCTCTTTCTATCTCTGAAATTAGAAAGCAGAAAAAGAAAAAGCAAACACTTGATATATTCCTCTCCCACACTTCTATCAATTTTCGATAAACTTGATTTTTTGCGTGCATGTAAACACATCAAGACCTGCTAGATTAATGGTTCGGATTGTGAAAAAATGAATGTGATGAGTCTCGTTCTGCATTACATGAAGAATCATAGGAGACGATCTTAGATTCAAGGTCAAAGATCACTTTTTTCCTTAATGAAGAGTTCCAAGTTTTTTAAATGGCTTGAGACATTTTTTCAGCAATGCTAGGACAGTCATTCATTTATTTTGATCGACCACCGGTAGGAAACCGCGTGACCAAATGGGTCCTCACGTTTCTCCCATTAGCACATTTTTACTTTTTTAGTATCTCTTTCTTTATAAAAATGCACTTTTTTAAGTATCAGAGCTCATAAATCAATGGTTGAAATTAGGGGCTCTATAGAAAAGCAATTAAGGCCCTCATTCTATTTTTGCACCGTCCTTTGTGGTACATATCTCGTCATTTTATCAGAAAAGGCCTATTTTGACTTAATAATTGTAGAGGATTACTTTTTTGTCTTTATTTAAAAAAATTTCCACATTTATAACTTTTGCATCAAATTCTGATGGACTATTGTAAAAATTATTTTCAAAACTAAGTTTCTTTAAATAAAATTCAGATTATTAAGCCAAAAAATTTGAATGAAAGACAAAAAAATAATAATAAAAAAGAATCCTCCAAGAGTAAGCCGAAATAGGCCAAGTGATATATACAAAGAGAAGAGTACTGGAAGATGCATGATGCCTTGCAAAACAATAAGATGAATGCACCGTGTTCAATTTTCTTCAATGATTTGGCATGTGATTTTGGGTATGAGAATTATATCAAAGTCAATCACAATAATTGGAAAAAGAAAAAAAGAAAAAGAAAAAAGTAAGTTGTTTTGTAGATTTGGGAATTGCCATCAGATCAAGATAGTGACTTTCTAGATTAAATTTTCAAGAGTTGCAAAATTAGTTATTAGTTGGATTGAGACAGTAACGAGTTATTACTCCAAAAAGGTCAAAATGGACCAAAAGGGCTGGTTTATGTGGTTGCCTTGAAGTTGTTCACGTCGGCACTTTGGAAAACAACTCAGTTAATACTTACATGATGCTTTCGTGTTGCAATAGAAAACATACGCACATCAAAAGTAAGACAAAACCATATACTGTATAATTTTCTTGGTGAGTGATCATGATTTCGGGAAAAAGAAAAAGAAAAAGAAAAAGAAAATGTTGTGGTGTTAAAGCATCTCCAACAGCGTCAAGCAAGTCCTAGGCAAAGTGCTTAAGAAAAGTGTAAATTTCTATTTTTGACGAGTCATCAAATAAATAGAGTACCCAACACAGCCTAAGCATTTAACCTCTCCATACACATTAAAAAAAAGAAGAAGAAAAGACTGTTCAATACTCAAGCGGAATAACTCGCCGGAGTAACTTGGCGGAATACCTCTAATATTCAGTACATATACGACGGAATAACTCACTGAAGTATATGAGATCTTACTCGTTGGAGTAATTGGCCGGAGTAAACGAGCTTTGACTTGTCGAGGTAACTCGATGGAGCAACTCGAACCAAAAGAGATTTGATCGTCGGAGTTAGTAGTGCGTTCAAATATGTAATTTGAACCAAACGGAATAACTAGCCGGAATCCATTGTAGCAAAGGGGGGAAATGGCGATGGTCAGGCTACTGGATATCGAAAAACGGTGATTCGGCTTGCCACTATGTCCTGATCAGAGCTTTACCGAGGCTCCTGGAGATGGTCTTAATTAATGTTCTTTTAAGGTATGTCAATCAATCCTTTTTTTTTTTTTTTTGCCTTCATTTTTTTTTACTTCCTCATGATTTGGAAATTCAGAAAGTTACTTTGTTCTTTTTTCTTAAAACAAGTACAGTACTGTAATAATTTCAGAACTGAGAAAGCTTAAAACGCATTGTAAAACCTTTTCCTAGATTGTGTTTATTACCGATATTGATCTCATGCTGATTTTCTAATATGGATAACGCTCATTTAATCAACCTTTTTTATTGAATTACAGTACATGCCTTTTTGTGATGTCATTAGTGTTAATTAAATTATTTTGACTAATATAATTCATCATATCGTCACAAAGGTTAACCGACGGTGCTATGCACAGGTTTATGCTGGTAGCTTGTAATTTATGAACTACTTAACTTCTAAGGGGACATGCAATTAAGGTCGAGGGGCCCTGCTATGTCTTCAATTCGGGCGCTGTTTGCGAGCTTCAAATTGTGATCTAAACTGCTAATTTACTTTGTGAACCTTGATGCGTACAAAAGGCCCCTAAAATATCGAGACAATCAGATATCGGCAACCCGTAAGTAATACACAACAAGAGAGAGCCAAAGACCGGATACAACAAAATTCCATAAACGACACAAGCCTTAAGGTACGTACGGAAAAAAGCAAACCCCCAAAAGAAATACAATAATGGTACATACACGACAATTCAAACACAACACCGGCCACAACCTCTCGCATATATGTGAGGCCACACGCTCATTGTCAGCCATAAGGCACACAACAAGTGTCAAAATGATTGGGTTCAGCTCTTCTCCTTGGACAAACTCTGACTACGATCCCAATTTTCGCTTTGTAGTCCTCCCCTGTTTTCAGAGTCCTTAGTTCTTACACAATCTCCGACAATTCGAACGAATTTTCACTTTGTAGGCCTCCCCTGTTTTCAGAGACAAGCGTATTTCTCCGACGGATCCAGCTCCAAAGCGCTTCGATCACGGAGCACAACATCTCCCGATTTGAAAACAGGACAAACAGAGAGTACAGAGCAAGCGAAATTGCATTACGGAAAAGAACAGAGGCAAGAGATACAGAGAGGATCGAACCGAACAAAGCCATTCCACCGCGACCCAAGTGGGCAAACCTCGGTTCAAGTTCAGCAGCATATGCAAAGGAATAGAAGAGCACACAGGCAAACGCAAGATACATGGTTTTCGGGTGTGTCTGGAACGGATTAACGATACCGTTCCCCTGATACTGCAGGTCAAGGAAGTTAAAGAGGGTTGAAATCAGAAAGGCGAAAATGGTGTGACGGGGAGCTGGCACAGGATGTTGTTGTAAGATGTTGTATGATCCTATGTTGACGAATGCGACATTGATGCCCCCGTTGAAGGTCCTACCAGTGCTTGGTCTGGACATGTTAAGAAATCGTAATTCGGATTGGAATGATGGGATTATAGATTGGATTGAATGAGAAGAGCGAAGAGAGAGAACAGAAGAAGGTAATAGTAGTTTGTATTCATAAAGGGGGCCGGGGCGGGGAGGGTTAATATGGTATCTTTGTTTTATAGAGTTGGATGGTGAAGAAGTCATCAAATTACTAGGAAGTTGCGGTTGTACTGAGTTGTGTTTTAAAAGGTTCAAAGGGACTACAAAATTTTGCAGGTTTTTTAGGACAAAGAGGGTTTTGGAGCACAAAAAACGACAGGAGGGTTTTGGCTTCTTTTTTTTTTTTAATAGCAAAAGGAGGGTTTGGCCCTTTGGGCTATTGACTTCTTTTGGAGTCTGTTTTGTTTTTTTCTTTTGTCTAGAAGTCTGTTCTCCTCTAATGAAATCTGTAATAGATATGTGAACTACTAGTGTATGTACGTGCCTTCAGGCACGGCGCAACACGTTTCGGTCATACGCTTAGCGATAGGGGAGAGAGCGAGGAAAAGGGATGTGCTGGTGCTGTAATGATTTGATCACATTGTAACCTAGGGAAAGGAATGTGCTGGTCTTGTAGTGATCTGATCAAACAATACCATTCAAACGAAAGAGGAACAAAGTCCACAACAAATAAACTCCCAATTAGAATACTTTTTAAGATACATATGTTATCCTATCCTGGTAAAGTTTTTAAAAAGTGTTGAATTCACTTTGTTGTATCCCCAGCATTTCCCGTGGTAATGATACCTCATGTGGCGTGTCCAGAAATGTCTCTACATGTTTCCGTTTTGTTGCGTGTCCTCGCAGTGTCGAATCACAAAGTCTATCCAAAAATTAAGAGAGCTACACAAAAGTGGGTATAAAAAATTAATTCACTCCCCGCTCTTTTCACTTTGTCAAACATGTATATTAACAAACACAAAGTGAGCATATTTGAGAGACAAATAACAAAAGTTATAGATCAAAAAAATTCTCATCCTAAACAGCAAAATCAATTTTTTTTTTCTAAACAGCAAAAAATTTCCCCAGACATGTCTTCACGTGTTATTTCCATCGTGTCGCATGTCCTCGCAATGTTGGACCATAAAATCTATCCAAAAATTAAGAGAGCTACACAAAAGTGGGCATAAAGAATTAATTAACTCTCCACTATTTCACTCTGTCAAACATGCATTTTAACAAACACAAAGTGAGCATCTTTGAAAGACAAAATCCATTTTCTTTGTCTAAATAGCAAAAAAATTCGCATCCTAAACAGCAATTTTTTTTCCCGGTAAGACTCCCATCAAAAAAATTTACATCCTAAACAGCAATTTAGGCCACATTAATTTTTACGCAGGAAGACCCTAAGGAATCGATTTCGTGGATGACTGATTGGTGGAGGAGCTTTGTGGGCGCTGTTTTTTTTTCTTTTTCGGGAGCGCCGAGGAGTAGGTTATGCAGAGAGAGAGAGAGAGAGAGAGGGCGGGGGGGGGGGGGGTGGTTAGAATCAATGATTTAATCCAACGGGTCGTAACCTATTGAAATTGTGATCCAACGGTTGGAGGGGTGCTCATATTTGTATGGGTAGACAAAAAACCGCTCAGTTTTATAATATAGATTTTCAATTGGAAGTTATGGCATCTACATTCTACTCTCTCTTTACTTGAACTGATTTTTTTTTTTTTTAAAGGATAAAGGTGTTCGGGTTAGTATAGGCACAGTTTGACTAATCTCGTCTTGATCAATCTCGGAATACCAAAGTTAACGATCAGATGGCTCAATTTCCTTCAATGCTCTGTAATTTGGTTCGAGGGAATCAGAAATAGTGGGATGTGGCTCTAATGTTGTTGTTTGACAAAATGGTATTTTTGTCTGGGAGGCACGTCAAGGGAGGACTCCACTCATGTTCAAAACCCATTTTTGTGGTCCAAAGTTTAGATGTTGTTTGGTTTTCTTTCTTCGTTTTCTCTGGCATCATCTTTTCCCAGACTTATTAAGCGTTCTATTCTTTTTAAGTAACTATCACAAATGAGCCTATCCATCATTCATTATCCCAAAAGAGTTTAATTTTTTTCCGGATGAGGTGGAAACCTTATGGTTTCCGCCATCTATTGTGGACCCTACTGAACATTCACCGCAGTAATTTGAATGGGTGGAAAGTTGTACAAATTTCTCAAGTTGTCAACAGTCAATGTGAGTTCCAAATGTGGACTACCTAGCGAAACTGAAAGGGTTAATTAAAAGGTCCCAAAGCCGGCCTATGTTCAAGAAACAATGGGGTGGGGGGCTTTGAGGGTCAAAGGGTCCGTTTAATATTCGAAGTACATGTGGTGTAAAGCTAAGTGTAATACAGAGTATATGGTTTTGTTCGTCCGCGTGGCGTGGGTAGTCAACATCTTTCGCTATACATAGAAAAAAAAGAAAAGAAACATGCATGTCAAAATTGGAGAGACCAAACCTACGTTATTAAGAATACTTTAATAATAGTAGTATCCTATCATAATATATACAGGTTTTTTTTTTATTTTTTTCAAATTTGAAGTGGGCAGTCGCCCTTACACATCCACCCTTATCCATCAGTACTTCCTACACAACGTATATATAGTAGCTTATTTTTTAAAGGATTAGAAGTTTTATGAAGCTGTTTTAGCAAACCCAAGCCTTCAAATTAGTTTTGATGGCATTGGCCTTGATATATAATTTCTCTAAAAAAAAAATAGTGAAATCAGTTTGATTCATTGGGAGGCACAAATATCTCTCTCATTCAAATTAATGAACGGCATGTAATTGATACATAAAATTCTCTACAACGTACATGCCCCTCAAAGAGCATCAAAGTATCAAACAATTGGCATCATTATATCTCTGCTTAAACTTGGAAATATATAACCAATCCGCGATCTAAATTTTATAAATCCTAGTAATTCAGGAACTACGGAATTTTATGTTTTTGCTACAAGTAACTAGTTTGTCTTTTGCACAAAGTTTGTGCATTAAAAAAGCTGCAAGCCGCAGCCCCCAAGGATTAGCCTGGTTGGTTGATGGATTTCCTTGCGACATGGTTGATCAGGATTCGATTTTTGGGGACCGCAAGAAAGTAATTTTTTGTGAATTTCCCAATCCCGGTGTGGATAGCTTGTACTTGACCGGACTGGACAGTGATCAGTTGAGCTACGTATGAGCTGACCTAGACATCCATGACCGTGAATGATAAAAAAAGAAGAAAAAGCCAGTCTTGTTATCGGGTGTTTGTCCCCCAACATTTTGAGTTCAAGCCATCTACCAAGCAAAGAAAGGGTTTAGAAGGTTCAAGTATGTGAGACTAATGAGCAATACAAAGAGAAAAGTACTATAGGTGGAAGATGACGTCATGCAAAGCTACAAGATAGTATTTGGATGAGTAGTGCTATGTACACCGACGGAATGCCGGACCGAAATCGTACCGACGGCCGCGGCCACATGTATATATACACGAAAAATAGGCTGCTTGATCCGAGCACCTACACACGTCGGATGCCGTTGATTCCCGCGTGGGCCCCCTCGGTTTTTTTTTTTAGAATTTTTGGACGGCTCGGATCGGCCGTCCGGTGGCCGGAGACGGCCGGCCGCGGCCGTCGGTACGATTTCGGTCCGGCGGTGGTCGGTCCTCATATCATTTTCGTATTTGGATTGGGTTTCAGTTTTCGTCAATGATTTGGAATGTGATTTTGGATATGACATTTCTCTGAAAATCCATCACCATATTCCAAATGAAAAACTTCTTCCAAAAAAGGTATGGAATTACCCACTTTGACATTCCAAGAAGGTCCAAGCGGACACGGCGGACCAAAGGGTGCTGAGCAAAAAAAAAAGGCGGGCCAAATGGCTGGTTTGTGTGTTGTCTGAGAAGTTTTTGATGTTGGCACATGAGACTATGTATTTTATGCGTCCCAATACTTTTCACTGTGTGTGTTTAATTTGAAGTTTTGATAGAAGGGTATGGCTGGGTCAAGGGTGGTGATTTTATCTCGGAAAAATTTTAAAATACCTCCCAATCTTTACTCTAAATTTCAATTAGACTCCCAACCTTTTAAAAAAATCAATTTTTCTCCCAACGTTGTCTTCCGTTAATCAAAACGACCCCTTCCGCCGAATGACTAACGGATTCCGTTAAAGGCTCCGTTAAATAGCGTCCCGATTGAATTTTGATGAAGCTAAAACTAAAACTCTTCGACATCGTTTGATACGGCTATAGGTTGGAGGGGATTAGTAGTGAAGAGGGGATTGTGGTTCGTAGTGGAGATAGCTTAATAACGAAGTTTGTTCCTTGTTTTAGTGTAGGAATTGCATAGGGATTGTCTTAAACTTGTTTGTTTTGGTTGAGCAGTGAGATTAGACTAATGTGATGATCATATATGGACTCGAGCTAATTTGTGGAACTCGACTATGAAACCCAACCACCTTTCCTTCTCTAATCTCACCATTGTGAGGTTCGGAATCTAAGCGAAATCCTAAGCCCCTCTCGAAAAAATCCAACTTAACCGAAAGATTAGTTAACACACGTGATTCTTAGTCCAATCTCCATGTGCACTTGCGTTCGTCCTGTGCATAGTACGGATTTTATGATAGTTTTATCTTATTTGAAAGTAATAGTTGTATTTATGCTTTACTTTAATTTCTCGCTCACAATGCGCCGATAAACGAGGGGTGTGAGTATCATTTTTCTAAAAAGTTCAATTAAACGAATTCTAATAAGAATTGTTAACCGATACTCTGGTTGGGATGTTGATACTCTGGTTCTGTGATTGGCATGCTGCTAATGAATTTCTTGACACTTTCAATTGCATGCTTTTGTCATGAGAAATAAAAGTTTGTGATCTTGGCTCTTTTTTTGGGCAAGGGTCCTGTTCCGTGTTTGTTCCAACCAGTTCGGTCCAGTTTTGGATTATTTGTGAAATCTTTTCGGGTTCACAACAATGATCGGAATCGTTCACTTTTCAGAGCTCGTCAAGAATATTGACTACGCCAAAAATCACGTTGATCGGACTAATACGATATCAAAATGCACTTATCTTTGGATAATTATATCAAATAGGTTACAATCCAATGTTGCACACTTTTTCTTTCCAAACTTAATACATTTCGAAATCATATCAAACGATATCCGATCAACATGATTTTTGGTGAGATCAATATTCTCGACGAGTTCTAAAAAGTGAACGGTTCCGATAATTTTTTTGGGCCGAGGAAGGGCCCACAGATGGTCCAAACTGGACCGAATGGTTGAAACCCACTGCACAAGACCCTTGCCCTATTTATTTTCTTTTTTTCATTTTTACATGTGGTTTCGTTTTTCCCGTATCTATGTGAATGTGCACTACTCACATAAATAAACACAAAGAATATCAGTAACCCAAATATACATTTTTCTTAAATAGATTCTATCATTTACTCCATTACACTCTCCTCCATACAAATCCCCATCTATCATCAAAAAAACAAAAAGAGAAAGATTTACTCTTCTAGCTGAGAGCCTGAGATCAGATACAACAAGCAGCCTTCGGTAACTGGTACATACCAAAAAAAAAAAAAAAAAACAGAGGAGAAAAAATCAAACAGGGGAGAAAAAGAAGAAAATATGCCTATTAGATTAATGGGTTCAGGTTCTCTCTTTAGTCCTATCACTAAAAACGACCGGGGTTTGTCGGACAACACGCTTGTTTCTTACACTGGGAGTAGGCCTCCCCTGTTGGTAGAGGCGGGCGATACCGGTACAAGGGGGATGACCATTCTCCCTCGAATCCAGCTCCGAAACACTTCAATTGCGGAGCACAACATCTCCCGATTCAAAAACAGGGCGCACAGAGAGTACAAAACAAACGAAACAGAGTTTTGGAAAAGAACAGAGGCCAAAGATACCGAGAGAATCGAACCGAACAGCCCCATTCCAGTGCGACCCAATTGGGCAAACCTCGGTTCAAGTTCTGCCGCGTACGCAAAGCAGTACAAGAGCGAACTGGAAACTGCAACCCACATGGTTTTCGGGTGTGTTTGGAACGGAGAAGCAGCACCGTTCACGCGATACTGGAGGTCAAGGAAGTTGAAGAGGGATGAAATCAGAAAGGCGAAGGCGGTGTGACGTGGGGCAGGCTCGGGACGCTGTTGGGAGATCATGTTGTATGATTCCACGTTGATGAATGCAACATTGATGCCTCCATTGAAGGCCCTACCGGCGCTTGGTCTGGAGTCTCTGGACATGGTGTTGAAGAAATTGTGAAGGAGATTGGATGAGGTTATGAGATTGGAAATATGGAAATGAAGAGTGGAATTGAATGAGAAGAGAAGAGGAGAAGGTATATTTGTATTTTTGGAATTGGGTTGGTCTTTAATTGTAGGGCACCTCTCCTTTTTATAGAGTGGGGTCTCGTGGGGAAGTCGACGAATCATTTTATGAGGAAATTGCAGTGATATCTTCTGAGTTGGGGTTCAAAAGGAGTTAAAGTACTTTATGGGTTTTGGCCCTTTTGGGAGGCTTCAAATCAGTTTTTAGAAATATGCTTCAAATCTAGAGACTAGTCGTCTCTCTCTCTCTCTCTGGGTTTCTATTTTCAATTCTGGGTTTGTGGCTATTACTCTCCCTCCTCAAATTCAGATGAATTTATGAGCTTCTTTTAATAATTTTATAAATTATGTGTTTCGGATGAAATACGTACCGTGTGAAGTGCGAACCAATTCACTTTTTCAAAAAATGAGTAAAAGAAGAAACAAACAAAAGGCACAATTTTGAAGGCATACAAAGAGAGAAATAGAGAGAAGCCCTTCTAGAAGTGTGAGTTTTCACTATTTTTTTTTATGTTTTTTGGTTTTTGTTTTAATGACTATAGTCAAATTGTTTTCGCTAGATGATATTTTAGTTGATGAATGTGTGAATAATGACTAGCTTAGAAATCTAATGAAAACATATGCTTTACTCCATTTAGTTCAGGGGAAACTCATCCTAAGTCATATAATGCACATGCAAGTAGGGATGCCCATTTTGGCCGACCTATCCGAATCCGATCTGTTATCCGTCCTGAACGGATTGGATATTCGAGGATTTTTTCGGATATCGGAACGGATTCAATTTTTTTTTTGTAAAATCAGGGATCAGATCGGATTTGAAGGTATATCTACCTCCGATCCGATCCACCCTGAATCCGATCTCCGATCCGTATCCGCCCTGTCCCGCCCCGCCTTGAATACCCGACTATATAAATATCTCTTATTTTTATGATTTGTCAGTCTCCTACCCACAAAACAAAACACAGTGTTGTTGGATGAACGATGGAACTCTAGTATTGTTGTTGGATACAGTGGCGTTGGTTTAACTTAATTGGCTAAGTTAATACATAATAATTGTGGAATCAATTTTTTTGGCAGATTGTGGAACTCTAGTAATTGTTTTTTTTGGGATTTGTCTTTTATTTTATTTTATGGTCACTAAGAGAATTCACAATGTAATAATCAAAATCAAAAGATTGTTAAAGTTAGCAACGTGTGCTTAAAAAAATGCTCATATTATAATAATCAAAATTAGCAACCTCCTAACCAAAAATCTAATTTGGGCATTTGAATAATCAAAAGTAACAATGTGGGACTTCACATTGCTAACTTTAGCAACCCTCTAAATAAATAATCAAAAGCTGACGTGACAAGTTTTGATTATTCACTTTTGATTATTACATTGCGGATGCTCTAACTATGGAACTATGAATCAATGGCTTAATTGATAGATTGTGGCTTAATTGGCTAAGTTAATGCCTCACAGAATCTTTTTTTTTTTTTAAATTCGGATATCCAGATCTCCGATCAGATCTCCGTTCCTCGTTCGGGGTGGGGATAGAGTACCCAAAATATATCCGATAGGAGATCGGAGCAGATTCTGGGGACGGGTGGAGGGTTTGGATTTGGCTTCAGATATGTCAATATCCGCCTCTGATCCGCCCCATTGCCATCACTACATGCAGGTGCGAGAGCATGTGTGCGAGTGTGAAAATGTATTCCAAATACCTCGTAATCCACTACAATCAGGAGGGAATGTTATCTTGAAGGATTATGTTACTACACAGTATACAATAACTATCCTAAATATATATATATACACACACACACAGTGAGCTTTCATTAAGGGATCCCTTAACTTGCTAAGTTAAAGACCTCATGAGTTTGACATTGTTCCTGATCAAAATTTGATGATTCGAACCGTTCAATGTATTTAAAACATGATTTTAAGGGTATTCTCAAGAAATCGGCAAAAAATTTGATTGAGAAGGGCTTAATCTGAACAGTTTTTCATAAAAATGCATTTATAGTGTTAAATACATTTTTATGAAAAACTGTTCGGATTAAGTCCTTCCCGGTCATATTTTTTGCTAGTTTCGCGCGAGTACTCTTAAAATCACGTTTTGATCACATTGAGCGGTTTGGATCATCAAAATTCGATAGGGACAGGGGAGGTCCTTAACTTAACTCAATAATGGATCCCTTATTGGAAGGGGACCGATATATATATATATATATATATATATATATATTTGCTCCGTCCCAAAATGATAGTCTCGTACAAAAATACTTGCAATTTTTGCGATCAAAAAATACTTGCGTTCATATTTTTTAAAACACCAAATTAAAGAATTAATTGAGATTTGGTGCAAAAAAAAAAAAACTCAAATAATCATGTACAGAAGTAGTCTGTTTGTTTATCTGAAAAATGCAAGTCGTTAGAGCAACAACATCAGCTTAGATATATTGAACTTTTAGGTATTTTAGATTGCGAAAGTACAAAAGAAGCACATGCAGCAGCTTCTTCAAAAGCTGAGGTAAAATACAATTGTCTACAGTGCTTCGGCACAAGTAGAGAAGTACTGTACACCAGGTATGTAATATTTTACATTAATTTTTATCTCCTCTCTCCATCCCTCTCTCTTTCTTCTTTTTTGAAAAATCTACACTTTGGTGCACCGTTGAAAAATGAAAGAAAATATATTTTAATAGAGAACAGGTTAAATAGATAGTGTTGAAAGAAATGTGAGTAGGTAAAATAAAAAATATGCACTGTTCACAAATTTTTTTAGCTAATAACTGGTAAATTTGCTCTTACATAGGAGACTGTCATTTTGGGACCGAAGGAGTACATATTTTATAACCTGATATTCCGCCATCGCAATATACTTCCCAGTGCGCACAATATAATATGAGGTCCTGCTCAATAAACTACTAAAGTTTGAAGTCCTGGAAGCACACGTACGCTACATCACGCAAAAACAAGTGGGCTCCAGTATCTTGTTTTTGGTAGATAGCATATAGAGATGTGAAAATGGGGTCAGAGGGTTCAAAGTTCAATTAGCTTCACTGGTTTCTTATGGTATGTGGGTTGGGATACCTTTTGTCCTAGTTTAGGTGATTTGTGTTTAACTTTGATCGGGCACTTTTTAAGTTTCGTTGTTTGACAAAATGGGCGTTTTGACTGGTGGCATGTGAAGAGAAAGACTCCACTCATGCTCAGAAACATCCTTCGCCATTTTTGGCGGTCCCACAGTTTCAACTTCTTTATGAATTCGGATTCTTTTCGGCCTTACCTTGTATACTATTCAAGGCTTTCATAACTCTCCGATGTGGGATGTTACATTTTTGAACTGAATGAAACGGTTCGAATCAAATCGTCCAGTACTGCAATCAATGCTTCAAATTTGGATCGTCCCCTCCCGCTCAAATTAAGGACCGAAGAGGATCGATTCCCTTCTTTATTTGTTGTGCAAATGAGAGAAGATTGTTCTGGCAGAGTTGGAGCTATTAGTATAATTTATGTATCATGAGACCAAATATTGCATCTTTTTTTCTTGAATAAAGAGTGAAAGAGGTTAAATGACTTTAGATGGGCATTATAATAACTAGCATCCGGGCCACACACGATGTATGTGCGATTTTTGATAACTTCGATGGATACATATTGTTGTGTGCGGAACGTGTTTTCTACAGGAAATAAATGAGAAACAAAACGATATAAGAAGGGAGAAAATAAAGATAAATGCTTCTATTAAAAAATTAATCTACTTCTTTGCCCAAATAGTTAATCAAACCGCACTTACAGTGAAGTAAAAGAGAAAAAGAATCTGACGGCTATTGTGGAGAATCAGATTTTCGTCTTTGATTTGGCCTTCTTTGCCATAACTCACTTGTCTATGCGGAAGAGAAGGAAACTGGCGTCAAGATCTACATTTTGGTAACTGAAGCGGTTGTTTGCGATTGGTTTTGATTTGAATGGTCGTAACTACCCCTTATGGATGCCGGATTGTAGAAGTAAACAGTTGGGTGATTTTGGAATTTGAAAGTGTGAGCCAGCCTCATAAAATTGATCCACACCAAAATGTATTCTCCCTTTATAAGATAGAATAGATCTCATGTCATTCAAAAAGGCTGCGTCGGCTAAAAAATCAAAGTCGACTGACCTCACTTTCGCTTGACTTGTCTTTGCTGCCTTCATTCTTGCAACCCATAGCGTTTCAATGATTTAAAGATGTTCAATTTGTTCTCGTGTCGGCTCAAAGGGACCAATTAAGGAGTTGGTCCATTTCATTCCCTAAGTTGATAGACAGGGAATTTGTCCAAAATCTAAGTAGAATGTGTTTTCTTGAAGCTTTGAACGAAGGGTGGGCGGTGATCATTTTTCCTGATGCGTGGATGATTGAGTCCTTCCTATGACATATCACACCTCGTAAGAAGGTTAAGCTGGTTTACAATACATTCATCATTCAACAATATTATTACATCACGCGGAGACTGTGCTGTGCAGTGTATTGTGTACTATCCGAACCATCCATCTCGACAATTAATCGTCTAGATGTTGAGATTGCACAGCACCGTACGGTGCACAGTACACCCCCGGGTCCACTACATCAGTTATGGGCAGGTGATTTTGTTTTTTGGGTAGATGATTTTCCTTTTTATCAGATATGTTTTGAGACTTTTATAGGAAAAAACCCGTAAAAGTAATTTGACATTTGGTCGACAATATTACTACAGTAATTTGAGATTTTGAGTTACAGTTTATCACACCATACCGTTGATGTCGTGGTAATTATATTTCAATCGTAATTAGGCCTTGTTCTTCTTAGCTTTTTAGGGGGTTTCTTGTTTTATCTTTATTTGAAATTTTTTTCACATTTGTTAGTTTCGCGCCAAATTTTTGTGGATTATTGATTCGTATCGACAAGAAGAATCGAAAAACAATTTTTTTTTTTACTTTTATCCAAATATTTTTGGAAATATCTTAAGATAAAGCCCCAAAAGCTGGCTCTTTGGGTTTTATCTTGGATTTTTCAAAAAATATTGGGGTAAGTACAATTTTTTTACTTTTCCAATTTCTCTCTTCTAGACGAATCAATAACCTACAAAAGTTTGGGGCAAAATTAATAAATGCGAAAAAATTCAAATAAGGCAAGAAAAAGCCCAAATAAGCCAGTTTCCATGTCTAAAAGTTAGTTTCCTGGAAATTGATTATTAACAAGTACTCCTTCCATCCCAATTTAATTGTCTTTTTTAGAAGTCCGTGTCACTTTTCAATTGATTATATTTAGTAATTTATGATAAAAACATTGTATTATAGAACTAGTCGAGATCTATCAAACAAGATCCATATTGAATACAGTATAAAATTCATTATCAATTTAAAGATATAGCTAGTTTTTTATCCAGTTAGAATAGAACGAGGGACTATTAAATTGGGACTAAGAGGAATAAATTATGTCGCTAGCGGTGGAAACCAAGGGGTTTTCGCCACCGCCATTTGTGGGCCTCACCGTGCATTCATTGTTGTAATCTGAACTATTCATCTTGTACAGTAGTATATCCAAAAAAAAACAAAAAGAAAGACTAGTTCAATCCAAGAAATTTTAATATCTCCGATTATCCTTGATAGTGATAGTTGGGGCAAAATCCGGTGTCAACATTTGTTTTGTTTTTATTTATCTAAGAAGATACTTACTTAGTTTGATATAATTGATTTTTTTTTTTTTATTTCGAGAAAGAGCAAGAAGTTCAATTAAAAAAAAAACTAGTATACAAGCAACAAAACAACAGAACAAATAAAGCTACGTGGAGACAGGAAAATCAGCACTAGCTCTATTCAAAAGATGTTGCACCCCAATAATTGGATGAAACCTTTGAGATTCTACGAAAAGAAAGCTTTGAAATCTTCTCACCGAGTTTGCGCAATAAAAAATTACTTGCATAGTAACTCTCAACCTTCCCTCCAATCTGAGGGATTACCCAGATATGGGGAATCCATTTAGCTCAACAAAGGGGTCAGGCTCCAAAAACATAACAGCTCCATCCGACAATGTCTGTTAGGTCTTTTTGGGTCCGAGATTGATCACTAGTTTATGAAATGAAATCGATCGAGCTAGCAGGACTTGCACGTTTGGGAGCACGTATGGTCACCCGTTGCTCAATTATCCTTACATGGATCCAAACAAGGCATTAGATTGCCCAGGAGTTAGCCCATCACTTGAGCAGAAATTGACCCATCACTGCTGTTATTTTGGCCCACCAGATTTATGGTCTAGTTGACCAGAAGTTGGTCCATCTCGATTCGATTTTTGGGCCACCAAGGGGTGTGTTTTCAGCCCAATAATGCTAGATGTACCCAGATTTATTGTCTGAATGATCACTTTCTTAAATCGGCCCTCCTCGATCTAAAATTCTGACACCGCCACTGGATACCGATGGAGTGGACTGACCTTGCACCAACGTACTGGCAGTAAATCAAAAGTTAGAGCATCCACATTTTGCTAAAAGATAGAATTTTAGTAAATGAAGGATTTTTTTTTTTGTTATAAAGTTTGGTTTAATGTCATTGAAGATAGGAATGCTTATCTAGCTAGCTGGGACAACAAAAGGTAGTCTTTGAATATAGGAATGCTTGAACAAACGTGTTGAGATGAATCATGTCGCGCCGATTATCCATTTTGTGGAAACACACTTCAATTAATCGTGTTCATAGTCATAGACCCATCATTTTATGAGACTAAGGCCTATTTTGACTTGATAATTTTAGAGGATTATTTTTTTGTTTTTATTTAAATTTTTCTGCATTTATAGCTTTTGCATCAAATTCTGGTGGACTATTGTAAAAATTATTTTCAAAACTAAGTTTTTTAAAAAAAGATTCAGATTATTAAGCCTAAAATTTTGAATGAAGAGAAAAAGAATCCTCCAAGATCCCCGTTCTCTTGAACTTAACTTAAATCTAAGAATTTTTTTCTTATTTGAATTTTTTTTGCATTTGTTAGTTTTGTGTCAAATTTTTTTGGATTATTGATTTGTCTCGACGAGAGGAATTTGAAAAGTAATTTTTTTTTAACTTTTTCCCAAGTATTTTGAAAAATAATCACTTTTTAGCAAAAACATGATATTTTTGTGCTAAAAAATGGTTATTTCTCAAAATACTTGGGTTGAAGTAAAATAAGATTTGCTTTTCCACCAGAAGAGTACTAAACCCCTAGTGGTTGGCCGAGTGGTCTTGCCTGAGAGTCTGGAACTTAGGTGTTTGCTCCATCCTGAGGTCTTAGGTTCGATTCTCCTTGACAATAACTCTTGGGGCCACCTCACTCCACGCGTAAGCGTGTGAAACGCCTGTGGGAAGGGCTGTAGGGATTAGTCCGAGGTGCGCGCAAGCTGGTCCGGGACACCTTACATTACAAAAAAAGAATAGGAGTACTAAAGGAGGAAGATGATGCCTTGCAAAATAATAAGATGAATGTACCGTGTTCAATTTTCATCAATGATTTGGCATGTCATTTATATCAAAGTCAATCACAATAGTTGGAGAGAGAGAGAGAGAGTTGTTTTGCAGATTTGGGAATTCCCATCAGATCAAGATAGTGACTTTCTAGATTAAGGTTTTCAGAGTTGCAAAATTAGTTAATTGGATTGAGACTGGAGGATTGGAATTACCCAATTACTACTCCATAAAGGTCCAAATGGACCAAAGGGCTGGTTTATGTAGTTGCCTAGGAAGTTGTTCACGCTGGCACTTGGTAAAACTCAGTTATACATGATATCGGATGCTTCCTTTCGTGTTGCAATCGAAAACATATATATACGTACACATCAAAGTTGGACTAGGCTCCAAAAAAGAAAAAAAAAAGTTTGACAAAAACTACGTACTCCTATTTTATTTTCATTCATCCTATTTGATTTCTAAGTGTGTCAATATCTTCTCCCTCAATTGATTTACTTGGTGAGTGATTATGATTTGGGGAAAAAGGGGAAAAAAATGTTGTGAGGTTAAAGCATCTCCAACAGCGTCAAAGAAGTCCTAGGCAAAGTGCTTAAGAAAAGTGTAAATTTCTATTTTGACGAGTCATCAAATGAATAGAGTACTCAACAACCTAAGCATTTAACCTCTCCATACACATTTTAAAAAAAAGGACTGTATGCCTCTAATATTCAGTACATATACGACGGAATAACTCACCGAAGTAAATGAGATTTGACTCGTTAGAATAATTGGCCGAAGTAAATGAGATCTGACTTGTCGAGGTAACTCGACGGAGCAACTCGACAGGTGTGACGAGTTGTTGTAGCAAAGGGGGGAAATGGCGAGGCTGCTGAATATCAGAAAAGGGTGATTCGGCTTGCCACTATGTCCTGATCAAAGCTTTACCGAAGCTCCCGGAGATCCTCTTAATTAATTTTCTTTTAAGGTATGTCATGAATCAATCCTTTTTTATTTTTTGCCTTCATGTTTTTTTACTTCCTCATGATTTGGAAATTCAGAAAGTTACTTTGTTCTTTTTTCTTAAAACATGTACTGTAATAATTTCAGAACTGAGAAAACTTAAAACGCATTGTAAAACCGTTTCCTAGATTGTGTTTATTACCGATATTGATCTCATGCTGATTTTCTATTATGGATAAAGCTCATTTAATCAACCTTTATATTGAATTACAGTACATGCCTTTTTGTGATGTCATTAGTGTTAATTAAATTATTTTGACTAATATAATTCATCGTATCGTCACAAAGGTTAACCGACGGTGCTATGCACAGGTTTATGCTGGTAACTTGTAATTTATCAACTACTTAACTTCTAAGGGGACATGCAATTAAGGTCGAGGGGCCCTGCTATGTCTTCGATTCGGGCGTTGTTTGCGAGCTCCAAATTGTGATCTAAACTGCTAATTTACTTTGTGAACCTTGATGCGTACAAAAGGCCCCTAAAATATCGAGACAATCAGATATCGGCAACTCGTAATGTTGTTGTTTGACAAAATGGAGGGAATTAGAAATAGAGGGATGTGGCTCCAATGTTGTTGTTTGACAAAATGGTATTTTTGTCTGGGTGGCACGTCAAGGGAGGACTCCACTCAGAAAGTCTACCCACACAGATAATCTATGCACAGATTGTACACAGATTTTGTTGTGGGGTCCACCATGGGTCCCACACAAATCATCCGAGTCGTTCATTAAATGTGAAACATTTTTTCAAGGGTCCTCATAAAAAATAAGCTCAATCCGATACCTATAGGTGCTCGATCCAACCATATAACTTTTCATTATCCGAAAATCTGAATGAAAAGTTAAATGGTTGGATGAAGCACCTATAGGTATCAGATTGAGTTTATTTTTTACGGGGATCCTTAAAAAAATGTTTTACATTTAATGAACGGATCGGATGATTTGGGTGGGACCCGTGGTGGGCCCCACAACGAAATCTGTGCACAATCTGTGCACATATTGTCTGTGTGTGTAGCAAGACTCGACTCCACTCATGTTTTTTTTTTGGTCAAAAGTGAGAAGATTGTATTAATAAACGTCCAGCGGCACTTAAAAAATAGAGATCATGACAAAGAATTTGGACAAAGACAAACTAATCGTCTAACAAATAGTACAAAATAAATAAATCACAAGACAATCGATGTCTTTCATCCTAACCCACACATGACCTGATACAATAGCGACACTTTTAAACTGCCTAACATCTAGTTAGGAGTCTCAAAGGAGAAAAAGTGCAAAGTTAAGGACAAAAGACACCAAATACCCAAACGATCAGATGCACTCCACCCAAGTATGAACGCACCAATGAACTCCCAAGAACTACAGATCTGCCAAGCCGCCTGCTTACTTCGAAACATTGCCTTTAAATATAAGGTTGATAGAAACCCGAAGCGTAGGGCTGAGTCATCGGTAGCATAATAACCGGAAGTCCGGGATCGTTCCCACAGAGAATTCGAATATAGCTTGATTCGGATTGAAGATTTTATATGGTAGGATTGTGGCGTTCAAGGCGGCCAACTATGTGTTTGCTTTTAAAAGGAATGACTAAAACGAAAACTAGATTAACGCTTGATTAACTTAACGAGGCAAGTCTCGGGGTCTTCTAACCCTTGACAAAGGCCGTTACCGGTTCTCGATTATAACTCAGGCGAGAGTCACGACTGTGCGCTCACGCCCGGAGGATTTCACTTTAAAAGACTACGTTTAGCGAAAGGTGTGATTTCCCGGAGGCGAACCAACTTGGTTTTAATGTTTGTCGAACACATAGGAGGCCACTAGGCCTCGGTGAGTCACTTGCCAAGACCGCTTGACTAAACTCCTTACTAAGGGGTTAACACCCCTAATTTAGACCGAAAATGCAAATTAAGCTCTATTCCGGAAACCATGATTTAAGCTCGATGGCTCGAGAACCAAATAACCGCCTAAGTTCTCGAGAAAGATTATCCCGAGACTTAGCCAATAAACTACTCACACATGGTAAAAAGACTAGAAAGCATGCTTAAGAGAGAAAACATGATTAACCGACGAAAACGGAAATAAACTTGATTTATGCGAAGATCCAAAGCGTAGCTACAACATTAATAAACGAGAAATTAACATAAGACAAATACTTACCAAGGTTCTTGAAGGAAAAGACTAGAAAAGCTTGAAGAACATTAATGGAAAAAGACTAGAAAAATAAAAGACTTAAAGTGAATTATGGAGAGAGATAAAGAGGAGAGAGTGAAGCCCTACTTATACAAGGTGGCTAACTCTCTCACAAAATATCCAAAAATATCCAAAAAGTTGCTAGAAAAGGAAAATATCCCAAAAGCAAAAAGGGGAAAAAGGTAGTAGAATCGGGCAGTTTTAACACAGCACGAACCGGTACACACATTTCACCGTACCGGTTCATGGACTTGAAAAATCTTCCAAAAAACAAAATCTGGGACCCATGAACCGGTACACACTTTTCCCCGTACCGGTTCATGGCTGGCAGATTTCTGGGGCAACTTCGCGGGCTCGTTTCGGACACTCCCGAACTCGGATTATGGCGTTCTTTGGACAGTTGGAAAGCTTGTCGAGTCTACTTTCTAACCCAAGTGGTTTGGATCCAATATCATTTGTACATCAAAAGTGATGACAATTCTACCCTCAGCTGGTCGGAAGATGAGTAGCTTTGGTAAAATCCTCACTTCTCCTTCAATTCCCTTAACCCTTGGGGGACCCGAGCAACCTCCAAACCACCTCTTCATGACTCCTCGGGCACCACAACATGGTGGCACATGGCCTTGAGCACTTGGTTGCATCCGGAGATTTCCTTGGCATTCAAACGCGCCTTATTAGCACGAATTACCTGAAAAACACAAAAACCTACCTTACGAGCAAAATGGGGTAAAAATGGATAAGCACAAGTTAAAATAACATAAAACGGGACTAGTCGCACCAAATATCTACAATATTGGGTGCTCATCACCGCCACGGGTTGCCTCGCTAAAGATATCATGTAGGGATAGAACGCTCAAGTACAGATATCGTTGTGAAGCAACCTCAATTGAGAGAACCCGATCTGTAGACAAAATTCGTTCAAAGACGAAACTAACAACTCTCGTTGAACGAGAGACAAAACTCTCGTAGAACGAGATACAAAACTCTCACAGATCAGACGACAAGTCGTAGATCTGGAGAGACGGAAGAAAAAAAAACAAAAAAAATAAAGAAAGGGAGTCGGTAGTACTATGGCCTCCCCCTCCTGCCGCCGCACTTGGATATGGAACCCACAGGAGGAAGGGAAGGGAGAAGATCGAGGAGTTATGGTGGCTAGGGTTGAGAGAGAGGAAGAGAGAGATGATTGAAAGCAAGAGATTGATGGATATCTGAACTAAAATTCTAACTCTACTCTTGTTGAAAACCCTTTTTTGTGGTCCAAAGTTTAGGTGTTGTTTGGTTTGCTTTCTTCGTTCTCTCTGGCATCATCTCTTCCCGGACTTATTAAGCGTTCTATTCTTTTTAATGTGATGAGCTTATCCATCATTCATTATCCCAAAAGAGATTAAATTTTTTCCGGATGAGACCTCATTGTTTCCGCCATCCATTGTTGACCCTACTGAGCATTCATTGCAGTAATCTGAATATTTCATCTTATAGGGCCCGAAAAATTATATGTCTATGTAAAAAATCAGCTTGATCGGACATCAAAAACTATATCCAAATTTAAATTTTGGTTATAAAATCGACGGTCATGAACAGTTTAACTTAAAATACTAGTGACAGAATCAGGCTGTTCATTTTATAAACCAAAATTTAAATTTTGAAATAGCTATTGATGTCCAATCAAGCTGATTTTTTGAACAAACATATTAATTTGCGAGCCCTACGAGATGAACAGTTCGGATTATTACAGAAAATGCTCAGTAGGGCCCATAATGGGCCATGACGGAAACCGTGGGCTACGATTTCTGCCTCATCCTGACATAACACATTCTCTTATCAAAATAATACTAAGTCTTGGAGGTCAATTATAAATCAAAATAGTAGTAGCATTTATCAATGTATGTATATCTACCTTATAATAATTAACCTCATGATTGAGTTATTTCGTTGGATTAGAAAATAGAAGAAATACCTTGAATATGAATCTAGTCCTTGACCCCACTAACAAAAATTCGGGGATCCGTCCCCTAATCATACACCAAGCAATACACGCGCGCAAACTACTAATGGAAACCCGTACGGTATTGGGGGTGAGTTTGGAACGGATCGAGAAAAACCCATTTTTCTGAAAATGATTGGATCATCACAACATGCTTCCTTTAAAGGGTGGAAAGTTGTACAAATTTCTCAAGTTGTCAACAGTCAATGCGACAATGCGTGGACAACCTAGCGAAACTGAAAGGGTTAATTAAAAGGTCCCAAAGCCTATGTTCAAGAAACAATGGGGTGGGGGGCTTTGAGGGTCAAAGGGTCCGTTTAATATTTGAAGTACATAAGGTGTAAAGCTAAGTGTAATTATATTGGTTTTGTTCGTCCACGTGGCGTGGGTAGTCAATATCTTTTGCTATACGGAGAAAAAAACGAAAAGATACATGCTTGTCAAAATTGGAGAGACCAAACCTACGTTATTAAGAATACTTTAATAATAGAAGTATCCTATCATAATATAAATATACAGGGTTTTTTTTTTTGTTTTTTTTCAAACTTGAGATGGGTAGTCGCCCTTACACATCCACCCTTAGATCCATCACTTCCTATACAACGTATATATAGTAGCTTATTTTTTAAAGGATCAGAAGTTTTATGAAGCTGTTTTAGCAAACCCAAGTCTTCAAATTAGTTTTGATGGCATTGGCCTTGATAAATAATTTCCCTAACAAAAATAGTGAAATTAGTTTGATTCATTGGGGAGATATTAGTTTTGATTCATTGGGAGGCACAAATATCTCTCATACAAATTAATCAACCGCGTGTAATTGATACATAAAATTCTCTACAACGTACATGCCCCTCAAAGAGCATCAAAGTATCAAACAATTGGGATCATTATATCTTTGCTTAAACTTGGAACCATATAACCAACCCGCCATCTAAAATTGATAAATCCCAGTATTTCGGGAACTACGGAATTTTATGTTTTTGCTACAAGTAACTAGTTTGTCTTTGCACAAAGTTTGTACATCAAAAAAGCTAGCCCCCGCCCCTAAGGGTTAGCTTGGTTGGTTGGTGGATTTGCTTGCCACATAGTTGATCAGGGTTTAATTCTTGGCGATCGCAAGAAAGTAATTTCTTATGAATTTTTCAATCCTAGTGTGGATAGCTAGTACTTGACCAGACTAGACAGCGATTAGTTAAGGTGCGTATAATCTGACTCAGACACCCTGACCGTCGTACCATAAAAAAAGCCACTTGTTATCGGGTGTTTTCCCCAAACTTTGAGTTCAAGCCACATATTGTCCAAGTAAGGAAAGGGTTTAGAAGGTTCAAGTTTGTGAGACTAGACAAAGAGAGGGTTTTATGTTATTGAGTTCAAGCCATACAGTGTCCAAGTAAGGAAAGGGTTTAGAAGGTTTCCAAGTATGTGAGACTCACTATTCAAAGAGAAGAGTACCATAGGTGGAAGATGATGTCATGCAAAGCTACAAGATATGTGGGGGCGGGGGAGCTGCTGTCCCTTTAAGGGGCAGCATCCTGTTGTCCCGGCCAATCGAGGCTCCCTTCGGTCTTGATCCGATGATCGGTAACGTTCACTTCGTAGAGCACGTCAGGTAGAACAAGTGTTCCAAAAATTAGCTCAATCGGATATCATTAAGTGTCTGATCGGAACACATATAACTTGCCAATAATGGGTTCCAGTGGATTTATCCAGAATTTCGGATCTATTCTTTTCAAGATAAAAATGTTCCGATAAGGCACTTAATGATATCCGATCGAGCTAATTTTTGATACACTTATTCTACTCGACGAGCTCTACAAAGTGAACATGTTCGATCATTGAAGCGAGACCAGAGCGAGCCTCGCTCGGCAGGGAAAGCAGGCTGCTACCTCTTAAAGGGATAGCAGCTCCCCCGCGTCCTATATATGTGGATTGGGTTTCACTTTTCTACAATGATTTGGAATGTGATTTTGGGTATGACATTTCTCTCTAAATCCATCACCATAGTCCAAATGAAAAACTTGTTCTTGTAGGTATGAATTCACCACTTTGTTATTCCAAAAAGGTCTAAGCGGACCAAAGGGTGCTGAGGCCAAAGGGCTGGTTTTTTTATGTTGGCACATGAGACTAAGGGGGTGTTCCTGATGCATAGTAAAAGAAATTTTAGGAAAAATAAGGTTTTTCAAGCTCGAATATAATGAAAATGAAAAATAATTTTTTAATTTTTTTTGCACCGTTTAAAAGATTTCAATGAGATCTATCAAACAAGATCCATATTGGTAGAAAAATTATTTGTGTAAACACATAATTTTATTTTATTCGTTCCAATACTTTTCACTGTGTGTGTTTAATTTGAAGTTTTGATAGAAGCTAGGGGATGGCTGGGTCAAGGGTGACGATTTATCTCTTTTAACATCTGGTAAGCTAAAACCCTTTTGCCTCGTTTGATACGGCTATAGATTGGAGGGGATTAGTAGTGAAGAGGGGATGTGGTTTGTAGTGAATATAGCTTAATAATGAAGTTCGTAGCTTGTTTAGTGTAGAAATTGCATAGGGATTGTCATAACCTTGTTTGTTTTGGTTGAGTACTGAGATTAGATTAATGTGATGATCATATATGGACTCGAGCTAATTTGTGGAACTTGACTATGAAACCCAACCCCCTTTCCTTTTCTAATCCCACCATTGTGAGGTTTGAAATCTAAGCGGAATCCTAAGCCCCTCTTGAGGAAATCCAAGTTAACCCACCCATACTCCCACATTCCGAATATTTCACTTGTACTTTCACGTGCACACACGGAGGGTGTGCCCCAACCGCTTGTTCACATAAATAAACACAAAACATAAAAAGATCAAAACTGCATAAATCAGTAACCCAATATAAACTTTCATCTTAAATAGATCCTATCATTTACATTACACTCTCCACCATACAAATCACCATCTATCATCAAAAAAACAAAAAAAAGAGAGAAAGATTTACTCTACTAGCTGAGAGCCTGAGATCAGACACAACAACAAGGCAACAAGCCTTTCGTAACTAGTGCTAAAACAGGGGAGAGAAAGAAGAACAGATGCCAATTAGATTAATGGGTTCAGGTTATCTCTTTCCTATCACTTAAAACTCCACCAGATTTTCAATTTGTGTGCCCCACGACCGGGGTTGTCGGAGAAAACGCTTGTTTCTTACACTGGGAGTCGGCCTCCCCGATTGGTAGAGGCCGGCGTTACCGGTATAATGGGGACGACCATTCTCGCTCGAATCCAGCTCCAAAACACTTCAATTACGGAGCACAACATCTCCCGATTAAAAACCAGGACGCACAGAGAGTACAAAACAAACGAAACAGAGTTTCGGAAAAGAACAGAGGCCAAAGATACCGAGAGAATCGTACCGAACAACCCCATTCCAGCTCGACCCAATTGGGCAAACCTCGGCTCAAGTTCAGCCGCGTGGGCAAAGCAGTACAAGAGCGAACTGGAGACTGCAACCCACATGGTTTTCGGGTATGTTTGGAACGGAGAAGCGGTACCGTTGCCCTGATACTGGAGGTCAAGGAAGTTGAAGATGGATGAAATCAGAAAGGCGAAGACGGTGTGACGTGGGGTGGGCTCAGGACGCTGTTGGGAGATCATGTTGTATGATTCCACGTTGATGAATGCAACATTGATGCCTCCATTGAAGGCCCTTCCGGCGCTTGGTCTGGGCATGGTGTTGAAGAAATTGTGAAGGAGATTGGATGAGGTTATGAGATTGGAATGATGGAAATGAAGAGTGGAATTGAATGAGAAGAGAAGAAGGTAGTATTTGTCTTCGATTTGTAGGGCACCTCTCTGTAACTCCGTTTATCTAGTGGGGGTCTTGTGGCGAAGTCGACAAATCATGCTAGGAGGAAATTACTAGGTTTTAAAGGGTTCAAAGGGACTTTACTTTGTGGGTTTTTTTGAGGGCTGAGAGAGTTTTGGCCAGCCACAGACTTGTTTTCAGAAAGAAATATGCTTCAAATCAGTTTTTGCCGCGTGTCTAGAAGTCGTCTCTCTCTCTCTCTCTGGGTTTTCTATTTTCAACTCTGGGTTTATGGCTGTTACCCTCCCTCCTTATTCAGATGAATTTATGAGTTTCTTTTTAATAATTTTATAAATTATGTGTTTCGGATGAAATACGGTACCGTGTGAAGTGCGCCGAGCCAATCACTTTTTCAGAAAATGGGTGAAAGAAGAGACAAACAAAAGGCATACAAAGAAAGAAATAAGGAGAAGCACTTGTAGAAATGTGGAAGCCCTCGTAGAAGTGTGTGCTTTCACTATTTTTTTTTTTTCCCATTTTAACGGCAATAATCAAGTTGTTTCGTTGAAATGGTATTTTAGTTGATATATGTGTAACTTGCTTAGAAATCCGTGAAAACATGGTTTTAGTCCATTTAGTTTAGGAGTAACTCATCCTAAGTCATATAATGCACATACAGGTGCAAGAGCGTGAGTGTGAGCATGAAAATGTCTTTCAAATACCTCACAATCGACTACAATTGAGAGGAAATGCCATTTTCAGGGATTATGTGACTAAACTGTAGTCACTACACAATAACTTTCCTAGAGTAGTATGTATTTGTATAGGTAGATGTATAGCCTCTCCCCGTTCCAAAATGATAATCTCGTACAAAAATACGTGTAATTTTTGTGATAAAAAACTAGTGGGCTCCAGTACCTTGTGCCTGGTAGATAACAGATGTGAAAATGGGCTCAGAAGGCTCAAAGTTCAATTTGCTTCACTGGGTTGTTTATGGTATGTGGGTTGGAGGATATCTTTTGTCCTAGTTGAGGTGATTTGGGTTTGATGTGGCTTTTTAATTTCTTTCTTTGACAAAATGGGCGTTTTTGACTGGGTGTCATGTGAAGAGAAAGACTCCACTCATGCTCAGAAACATCCTTCACCATTTTTGGCGGTCCCACACTTTCAATTTCTTTATGAATTCGGATTCTCTTGGTCCATGTTTTTGGATTGAAGGAGACAGTTCGAATCATCAAATTGTCTATTACTGCAATTAATACTTCACATTTGGATCGTTCCCTCCAATATTCCAAATCAAGGACTGAAGAAGATCGATTCCTTTTTCTTTCTTTTTTTTTTTTTTTTAATTTCTTGTGCAAATGAGAAGATTGTTCTGGCAGAGTTGGAGCTATTATAATTTATGTATCATGAGACCAAATATTGCATCTTGGAGATGGCTTCCTAGCAGTTTGGGAGAAAACTACAAGGCATGCAGTTCTGCATTTTCAGTGCCTTTTTCGGGCCTTGCTCGATGATCGGAATCGTTCATATGATAGAGCTCAACGAATACTTCGACCATGCCAAAAATCATGTTCATCGGATTCCGATCGATATCTGATTGAAGCACGTTTATCTTCAAACAAAAGAGTTGAAGATGGGTTTAATCTAGTGTGCATGGTACACTTTTTCGAAGAGAAGCGTGTTTCGATTGGATATTGATTAACATGGTTTTTGGTATGGTCGAAGTACTTGTTGAGCTCTATCATATGAATGATTTTGTTCATCAATGAGCCCCAAAAAGGGCACTGAAAATGCAGAACTGCATGCCTTATAGTTTGCTCCCAAACTGCAGGAAAACTGTCTCCTTGCATCTTTTTTCTAAACAAAGAGTGAAAGATGTTAAATCAGATGTGTTATGTTTATCGGGAGGGGAATCGAAGTGAGGATGCTATTGCAAAAACCAACTTTAGTAGTAGTGATAATCATCCTTTTGTCTTTTAGTCGATTCCGAATTGTTTGAATCTAATCATCTTTGATGATGTTAGGGGAGTTAAACTCCTCAGAATTGTGTACTAATTTGTTGTTTTTTCAGTTCCAGTTTAATATAAAAAAAGGATGTTAAATGACTGCCGACTTACATTATAATAACTAGCATCAGGGGCATACACGATATGTGGGCAATTTTTGGTAACTTCGATGGATATATGTATTTGTAAATGCTGATATTTTGGCCCACCAGATTTATGGTCTCTAGTTGACCAGAAGTTGGTCCATCTCGATTCGATTTTTGGGCCACCAGGGGTGTGTTTTCAGCCCAATAATGCTAGAGGAACCGATGGAGCGGACCGACCTTGCACTGATTGATAGTAAATCAAAAGACTTTTTTTTTTGTCAAAAGTGAGAAGATCGTATTGATAAACGTCTAGCGGCACTTACAAAATGGAGATCATTATAAAGAACTTGGACAAAGCCAAACTAATCGTCTAACAAATACAAAATGAATAAATCACAAGACAATCAATGTCTTTCATCCTAATCATGCCTGACAAAAGTTAGAGCATTTACATTTGGCTCTTTTAGAGAGCATTTTTTGTCCCCCATTTTTATGACACATGTCAGTTAATGAACTTTTCAGAAATTCATAAAAAATATTTTAAGTATAACATGCGATTTGATTCATTTTTATAGGACCCGTAATGAACCCGGCAAAAAACACAAAAAATCATTGCCCTTTAATGGGTACCAAATAGGGAGTACACTACTTCATATTTTTTAAAATTTTTGCGGGACTCATTATGGATCCTACAAAGATGATTCTAACTACAAATTATTTTTAAAATATTTTCTATGATTTTTTGAAAAAATTTATCTCAATTCGATATTGATAAGGGCTCTTTCAGAATTTGTAGGATGTTTTAGTATTCGTAGGGCTCCTACAAATGTTGAAAAAGTCTTTACGCATATCGTATTGAGTTGATTTTTTACAGAAATTCAAAAAAAATATTTTAAGAATAAGTTACTGTTTGAAATCATTTTTGTGGAATCCGAAATAAGCGCCACAAAATCATGCCCATTTAGGAATAAAAAATACTCCATTCGTCCCATAAAATTTGGCATTTTCAAATATGCGTGTCATTTTTAAATTCTTTCAATCCATAATGTTTTAGGCAATTTTTTAAATTTTGTTTAATAAAACAAATTAAAATCTATCAAACAAGATTTATATTACTTATAAAAAACATTATGGATTAAAAGATATATTTATTCATAGGGCTGGAATAGTAAAAGTGTCAAACTTTATGGGACGGATGGAGTATATTTTTTTCACGTTGAAGGAGGCTTTTCCGTTAGCAACTACTAGTGCCGTTTGAGAACAAAAATAAGTCGTGACGTGGCATAATAGGGAACCTTTGGATTTCTTACAATAAATCCCTGCCATTAACTGGACCACAGTGGACAGTATTTATATATTGGAGGGGATCTGAACCCAGGAGTCGTCTCTTCTTTTTTTTTAGAGAAAAATTCAAAAAAACCCATGAACTTTGAACCCAATGTCAAATAGGCACCTGAACTTAAATAAACTTCAATTGAACACCTGAACTTTGAACCCAATGTCAAATAGGCACCTGAACTTAAATAAACTTCAATTGAACACCTGAACTTTTACTCCGTTATTCAATTTACCCCCTGCCGTCTCAATCCGTGACTTTCCTAACGGCAACCGCTGAGTTGGACACTAACAGACGTTATACACATGATTGGGCTCAAATGGGAGGGGGGGTGGTTTCTTTCTAAAGGAACAAGGAGGTTTTATGTGAGTGACAAAATGAGAGCTTTGCTCTCGGCCTTTTGGCTTGGGATGGAAGGAGAGATGTTTGGTTTTGGAATGAGAGAAGCAGAGATTTGGCTCCCTTTCTTTTTTCTTTCAGATCCCCCAAACATGCAACAAGAGCTGCATTTATAGGAAAGGAAAACAACAAATAAAATAAAATGAGGCCTAGGGCCAATGAATTTGCGTGGACCATGTGGTGCCTGAAGGATGATAACCAACTTTAAGAACTAATTAACCCCAGCTCAGCGGTTGCCGTTAGGAAAGTCACGGATTGAGACGGCAGGGGGTAAATTGAATAACGGAGTAAAAGTTCAGGTGTTCAATTGAAGTTTATTTAAGTTCAGGTGCCTATTTGACATTGGGTTCAAAGTTCAGGGGTTTTTTTGAAATTTTCCCTTTTTTTTAACCTTGAGCCGCAATTTATGACGACATCTCGCAACGTAAGCGACCCACAATTCGCTGACAGCAGCGAAAAAAATTGAACCTCGTTACTGGCACAACAAATCTTTGCACAGATTGCATTGTGGAGCCCACTAAGGGTCTCATACAAATAATCCAATCCGTTAATTATGTTTAAAATATTTTTTTAAGGGCCTCCGCCAAAAATTAACTCAATCCAACACCTATAAGTTCTTAATCTAATCATCTAACTTTTCATTCGGGTTTTTAGAGAATGAAAAGTTAGACGATTAGATCGAGTACTTATAGGTGTCGGATTGAGCTGATTTTTTGCGAGGGCCCTTGAAAAAATGTTTTAAACATAATGAACGGCTGGAATCACTTGTGTGGGACCCGTAGTAGGCCCCACATAGAAATATGTGCACAGATTTGCTGTGTCCACAGGCTTTCTGAAAAAAATTCGGGATGAGTTGCATTTTCCTCGCGCGTGAGACTAGAAGAGTGGCACAGTAAAGATTCCTACCATGTCGGTCACGGATTGGGACGGGGGTTGCTGCCGTGATAATAAACTACATCGTTTCATGGGTAGCAAGTGGATATGGAGCATTCCAACAGTGGAACTCTCATAATACCCCCTCAATTCTGCACCTTTTGAGTCCAACGAAATTATTTTTACACTAAAAAGATAAACAAAAATACCAAACTACGTACAAAATGCTAAAAATTTAAGGAGCAGGAGTTAAGGGGTTCCATAACAGATTATGGAACAAGCGGCTGTGCATACTTGGAACAAACAAAAAAATACGAAGGTTGCGAATTACTCCCTCCATCCCATAATATTTGTTCGGTATGCAAAACGAGGACGTAAAAATAATACAATTTTTGCAAGAAAAACTCCAATTTTTTTCAACAATTCACTAGATATTGATAAGTTTTTAAAATTTATGAAAAAAATTTGAATTTCTTCTTGAAAGAAATGCATTATTTTTTAGTCCTCGTTTTGCGAATTGGACAAATATTTTGGGACGGACAGGGACGGAACCAGGAATTTCACCACGCAGGGGCGACAGTGCATGCGAGAAAAAAAATATAAATACACATGCATAATCACGTAAATACATTAAAACTCACAATAACATAAATACATAAATCGGTTTAACTAATGGGATCGAACTTGATGTATGTGTCTTGTTTTTCTTTATTATTCATTTTTTTTTGTTTTTTTTCATTCATCATAATTGGACGAATTCGGTACATGGGCTTTCATATTACTTGGTTTTACAAGTCAAAAAACAAAGAATTAGGAGAAGTCTAGAACAACAATTGGGGAAAGACATACTTACAACTTAAATTTTCACCAAAATTACTTTGGATTTCCAAAATCTATTCTCCTCTGTCTCTATTTTCTCGAAAATGCTTTTGAAGTCTTAACAATTAGTGATGTTTGCCTTTGAAGTCTTAACAATCTCTTCTTTTATACCTTTGAAAGACATGATCAACAAGCACGATATGCACGCCATGTTAACCTTCTTGTTTTGTACCTGAAAATGATAGAGTTGAGCATACACATGCCCAGTAGAGAATCTATACTTAAGTTACGTGAAAATATGATGAGTTATGCTTCTAAATTGAATGAATATCACAGATAAGCCCAAAGTTCACATGATCCTCAACGTGCAGCATACTATACAACCAAGGGATTCTAGACAATCCTAACAATTCACATGCTAAGCTAGAATTGCTAATATTCCCACTTTAGCCTAAACATACCATTAATTTGGGTTTCAGTCGTCCTCGACAGTTTTAGTCACGTTTCATTTGTTATTACAAATCTTCATATTTATAAATACCACGATTAGTTCTCATTCGTCTTTCGTTCATTACCACGCGATTTCATTTACTCATTCCTTTTTATATCAAAACAGAGTAGAAAAAAACACTCACTCTGTTGATTCGAGTCAGAATACCGAAATCCGTTGATTTGTGCCCAAATACCGAAAATCGTTGATTTGCGCAGAATACCAGATGATTTTTTTTTTTATCAAAATCCTTTAACCAAAACCTAAATCTCTTTCATCAATTTCGTGTCATGTGTCTGAGCCTAAACTCCTACCAGGCTAATTAAAGAACTCCGATATCCTCTGCCAGGTACCTTACCCATAGAGGTCTTGAAGTAATCAATATGAGCATTTAGCTCCTATCGGGCCTGTTAAAGGATCCCGACGCCCTCTGTCAAGCACTCACCCGTCGATGAGTCCTGAATGTTCTCGTTGTGTCCGTTTGTTATTCACATTTCAATTCGTGTTTCCAATTTACAAGCACCAAACCATCCAGTCATTTCCCAATTTAATCAAACAAGTACTTCTCTACCAATTACGCACGTCATAATATTCCTTATAGTCTACGATGTTCACGAACTCCTTTACGCTACTATAGCCTTTACGACGATACTCCAACTATGCTAACAAAAACCAATGGCACAGATACGATCGACGAGTCGTACGATACGATCTTTCAAACTTAGGAATGATTTTCAGATATCCTGATTTTCAGCAGAGCAATCCATGTTTGAAAATTCATCAAAAATTGCATACTCAATATTTTTAAGTGATTCCAACGTCAAAATATCACCAACTTAAAAATCTTTAAAACCTATAAGGACCTATAACCAATAGGGTCGTTTAACCCTAGCTAAACGATGAAAAACACTGCTCTGTAAGCTGCCCAGATTTTTAGATTACAGGGCAATCTTCTAAAAATCACTATAAATCGAGTTCTTAATATTTTTGAGCGATTCCAGTCCCAAAAGTTGCGCAATTGAACGAAGTTTAAAAGATGCGAAGGAACCCAAGTCAAATCTGCACTCCAAAGATAGGAAATAGGCATTATCAGTAGCTACATGAATCTGTCAAGCAGCAACGTGACAGATTGCAGACCAATTTTCTAAAATCCACCATTAATTCAATTCTCAACGGTTTTGGGTGATTCCGGCGGCATTAGAACGGACTTTAAGTCTACTCTATTTCATAAGAAGAGACCAAAATTCAATACCAAGTTTAAGAAGATGAAAAATCCCAAAAACAGTGCCCTGTTCTGCAGAAATTCGTGAATGAAAGAAACAATCTCAAACAACGAAACAAGGCACGATCTAGATACATAAACACCGTAACGCATAACAAGAGTAAGAAATCCCTACCTCATGGGTTTTGAGCAAAACCCGACCGTTTGACCAAGTCAACCGAGTCCTCACGTGGTCCGGTCATGATTTTTCTTGAATGGATTGGAAGGTCTCGCTCCGTAGAAAAACTTTAATTCTCGGACTTTGTCTGGAGTCATATTCTAGGTAGATGAAATCGAGGAGAGAAGAGAAGAGAAGAGAAGAGGGAGTTTCGGAGAGTGAGATGAGAGAATTGAGAGAGAGAGAGAGAGAGCCGAGAGAGAATGAGAGAATAGTCTCTCCTGAGGAAATTATTGAGGTGGGGGAGTAATCCCCTACTTTTCGCACCACACACTCACACGTGCACCTCTCACATAATTACGCTTATATCCTACCATATATACGCCCCACCATATATCCACACCGTCTATCTCAACAAGCCATACAATGTCAAAAGAAAAATACGGGTCTCTACAGCGCATAAGCTGGCCGGACACCCCTGATCTCAAACCAAAAGAAAACCATATTAGCCATATCAAAAATTATGTCGATCGGGTTCTGATACATATGGTTTTTAATCTATTAATTTTGTGCAATAACATGTTACTGCAACACTAGATCAAAACTCATTTGCTACATGATAAATGGATTCTAAGATTGTACCTTTGTACCGGCCGATTTTTAATGATGATTTTTGACCTAGTTAATGACCTTAACAAGATCTAAAAATTGAATGATCCCGACCAATTTTTGAAACCCAAAAAGGGCTCTTAAAAGGGTCAAACCTCCTTCTCCATTTTTGTCATGTTCAAAATGGAGTACTACTATATACAGATCATCTAGATACCACGTCAATAGACAACATTAACGAACTTATATTATATATATGATATTCCACGTACTGAAATGTTGTTCTTCTTCTTCTTCTTTTTTTTTTTTTTTCCTAGAAATCAGAAGAACATAACATCGTATTGAAATGTTTAAAAAATAGAATTTTCAAAATCCGAGAAAAAACAAACCGATTTTGTTTTGTTTTTCTGGGAGTTGGTGTTCGTGAACATGAGAAAATAAAGAAGGGTGGGGGAATCACGCTTTCAATACCGAAATGGAAAGGGGAGAAAACCTCGAAGTTGTAGGGGAGACCTGATCAATTAAAGCTAGATTTCTGCACTTGGAAGTTGGAACAACGCGAGTACAATTAACGTCCTCAATATTTGCTTCATGTGAAAACACAAGAATCAAATAGGAAATTAACTAGATGCATGCAATCATGCAAGTTACACGGCCCATAGGCCTAAGCAGTTACAACCAATTAAGGACCCAACAAAGGACTCAATCGGGGTATAATAAGGATAATGTTATGGTGTCTACCCTTAAAACATGTTATTTTTTGACATAAAAAACACAAGTGACTGCTAAGCAATTGGTTGTTTAGGAGTTCGAAAAGAAACTTTTCAATTCTTCTAGTTATAGTACCAGAGGTACATCTCCTGTGTTTGGAAAGGCAACAGTTGTGAGTTGACTTGGAAGCATGGCCATGATTTTCCGATGTACCCATTTCAATAGCTTCAGCACCTCAGCCGCAGTGAACAACACGTAGAGCATGTACAAAACTGGTCTGAGTGAGTCTGGGAATAGAATGGTAGCGAGAGACACCACAGAAAGTGCACCAAACACCACCATTCCATGGGAAACGACGAGGGCATAAGTCGGCCATCTCACTTTAGCATGGTATCCCAAGCAATACAAGAGCAAACTAGCAACAAAAATTACCATGGATATGGGGTGAGTTTCAAATGGGGATATTTGGTTCCCCTGACACTTGATTTGCAGAAGGCTGAGGAGCACCGGAACTATGAAGGCTAGGACGGTGTGACAAGAATCGACAGAAGATAGCGGTGTTGGGTGTGAAAAGTAGTTTGAAATGCTCATGATAGACGAAACATTGATCTGTGCAAAGAAGTTTCTCCATGGACTTCTTGTGGCACTGGCCATTGGAGTGATAATAGACTAATAGTGAATTGGATAATGGGGAATTGGAGATGAGATTGAAGAGAAAGACGAGGAACTAGTGCTTATAGGAACGAGGATCCAGAAAATAGTAGTATGCATTTCGGCGTTCAAGCCTCGATCGAACGGTTTTATTTATAGGCGTCTTACAACTAAGGTTGCATTCTTCTGTACTTTTTTGTTCAGAACTTTTTTCGGTATTTTTTATTTTTCGCAACTTTTGGTTTAGTGTTTCGTTGTAATTTTTAGGATTAATCATTCGTCTCGATGAAAAGAATTGAAAAAGTTTAAAAATATGAACCGATATTAAAAAAAATTCATATAAGACAACACTTTAGACAAAAAAAAAAAACAGTTGTTGGATGGAGTACTTTTTTCGTCTTGCGTGAAGAAAAAGAAGAAGAAGAAGAAAAAAAGAATGCTTATTAAATTGAGCAGCTGCACTAAAACTAACAATGATCCCAGAAAGTCCCCCCCTTGTTCCCCTGCTCAGCTCAGCTTGACACCTGCTACGCTACTATCATGGAACGCTTTATCACAACTGCCACTGAAAGCCCATAAAGAAACAATGAGCATCCCAAAAGATGTATCCCAGTTTGCTTTTCTTGGTCCCCAAAATCAATCCTTCATTATCTCTTCCACATTCTTCTTGCTGTGAAAAAAACAGAATGCTTATTAAATTGAGCAGATGCACTAAAACTAACAATGATTCCAAAGGAACAGTTTTGACCAAGGCAATAAGAGAAGGTTTAACAACAAAAGGACGACTTCAGTTTCTTTATCACTGCACTACTATACATGATGAGACGTTTGGTGTGGCACATAAACTAAAACAGAAAGACTACGGGTACAGAAAAATGGGTACAGATTTTGTACATAAATTTTTCGTGGGGTCCACTACGGGTCCCATACAAATGATCCGAACTGTTTACTAAATGTAAAATATTTTTCAAGGGCCCTCGCAAAAAAATCAGCTCAATCCGATACTTATAGATGTTCAATTCAATCATCTAATTTTTCATATTCTGATCGGCTCGGATCATTTGTGTGGGACCCGTAGTGGGCCCCACGAAAAATCTATGTACAAAATATGTACCTATTTTTATGTACCCTTAGACTTTCTGTAACTAGAATGATACCCAGGCAGGGATCGGAGTGATTTGACCCAGGATTTTTGTTAAGTGGAGCCAAAACTTAATTTATACTCTCTTGGAATCTAACTCAAAAGATCGACTAATTTTGAGAGATCAATCATGCTGTTCAGTACCACCGAGGGTGGTAGCCAAATGGGCAGGTGCCCCCTCATCCCCAAGCAAGGTCTCGGTTTCGAGCCTTGTCAAGTGGCAAGGGGGTGTGGGATAAAATATTATGCTTATTTGCAATTAGGTGGTGCTGTGGTGACGGTCTGTCCTCCTGGACAGTAGTTATGGCTCGAACCGGACATTCCACAACGGGTAGGGAGCCTCTATGGTCACGCCTAAGGGGAGTTGCTACGTTGGTTGTCCCCTCCCACCCTTTTAATAATCCAACAAAAAAAAAAAAATCATGCTGTTCAGTCACAGGAGCAAAAGCATGATACTATGATAGTAAGACATAAACGGAGCAAGGTCCAAGGTGTACGTGGACTAGCAGTGGCAGAAAAGAAGTCAATGGTAATAGTGGTAGTCCCAAGAGATAGGAAGAGATAGGACTGATAAACGAGTCAAACGAGCCAAGTAGATATTGTTCGAGCTTGATTTGTTTACAAGGTGAACCGATCCCAAATGAACTGTACTCGAGTCGACCACAAGCCAATCTAAAGAAGCTTGAGTTTCTTAAACATCATAAGTTGGACCAGCTGAGTAGTAGCTTGTTCGAGCTTGATTTGAAAGCTTAACGAGTTGCAAAAAATCATTCAAGCTTGAATTATTTCTATAACAAACTGGTGTCGAACGGGCTTTTTAACGAGTGAATACGAACTCAAACTAGATCACTTGGGTTCGACTATCGGCCCTGAGAAGAGAAGGATTAGAAGAAATTCAAAGGGAAGGTAAGAGAGCTTAAGCAAATACTCCTATTTGAGAAGAAAACTTAATGGCTGGAGATAGACAAGGGAATTTAAGAGATGAAACAAAAAATAATGGAGAAGAGAGAAATTAAGGCCTTGAGACAGTGAGAAGAAACAAAGGTAAACTTACACTAAGAGTTTTATTTCATATTCTATTTTGTATATTGTCCCTCCAATTCTTTGTTTTGTTGTCCAAAATCTCGTTCCTCAATTCTGAAATACATAGTATATCAAAAGACAATGCCAGTGGCTTTTACTAGTGACAAATGATTGTGTGACGGTTATTCTTGCGACGCCAAATGAAACTTATCTCACGTTTTAGTTTTTCATCATATGAGAAAATCTCGATTCCTTATAAGGTCCATCCAACTAACAAGAAAATTAGGTTGATATGGCCGTAGCTAAACATACTGATTTGGACACATAGATGTTGTAAAGAGTGGCACATACCTTGTAAAGAAAAGAATGACCCTACGGTACTGTAAAACTCGTCATTTTACGAGATATATGCGTTTGAATATGTGCACACAAAACTGCTGAATCTCACCAAGGCGTGACCAATTGAGATGAATGTCTGTCCTCTTGCAATAAAAGGGCACTATTTGGTTCATCGAAAATTCCAAAGTTCTTTCAACACTTTTTTGACAATTTGTCTTAACAATTACTACTGTAAAAAAAAAAAAAAGAAAAGAAAAGAAAAGAAGAAGAGATAACCATACTTTATTTGTGCACGGGCGGTTAATGACCATTAAGTGGACCTGATTAATATTGTTTTAAGAATGTCCACATAGCAGACAAGAAAGAACCAATCCATAATTTACCATGATTAAGCTTTTGTTTGTACCCTAAAAGACTCATTAGGAAAGAAAGTGCTTGGATTTTGGACAATTAAGAAAAGGGAGCTTTTAAATTCACCAACTAATTTTCTTAGTGCACTGACTTCATAATTTTTCGTATGTTTAGTAAAATCACTTGTACATCATGAAAAATATCGGTGTAAATAGAAATTTGACGAGTGCAATTAGAACCATAGGAAAGAAAAAAGAGGGAAATATATAATCTGAAGGATTAATATAGATAAGAATCATTTTCTTATTACCTTATTTAATTCTTTCTCTGGGTAGTATCAATATATATATATGTATTTTTTCCTTAATTAATTAACTCCATTCTCTCTACAGTTTAGTTAAGCTGAAGTGGTTACAGATGGCTTATAGTTAACTCCATTCATTCTCAGAAACATCCTCCACCATTTTTCCCGGTCCCACAGTTTCAATTTTGTGTTTTTTGCTAAGAGTAGTGCTATAGGGACTGACGCCCCCATCCCGAAATCGTACCGACGGTCACGCCGGGGTGTCTCCGGCCACCGGACGGCCGATCCGAGCCGTCCAAAAATTCTTAAAATAAAACGAGGGGGCCCACGAGGGAATCAACGGCATCCGATGTGTGTAGGGTGCTTGATCTAAACACCCTATTTTTTCGTGTATATATGTATATGGGGTGTCGGTACATATAGCTTTATTGTTTTGCTAATGACAAAAGGTGAATTATTGGATTGAACCAACGTAGAGACACCCTGATCAATTGTGCAACCCACCCGACTTAGAATGCTCAAATGTAAAAGTTAAGCCACAGGTGACGCCGGATGCGGCCAGGGAGAAAAATTGATTTTGTCACCACGTCAAGGTCTCCGTCATCAGGCCACCAGCGAAGTGCAAGTTAAATTGAAGCCTCTTCACCCAACCATTTTTTTTAATCAGTGCATCCTCTCCCAACCATTGATCCTAAGTATGGAACTCAAGACCGATGAGAGAGGAACAACCAGGTTACGTAAACTACTCCAACTTTCCAACCACTTGAAGTACCGCCTCGGTGGTAAGTTTCAATTTCTTTGTCCGTTGTGCAAATAAACGTTTTTTTTTCTGGTAGAGTTGGAGCTATATGTATATATCATGAGACCAAATATTGCATTTTTTTCCTGAATAAATGGTTGAAGAGGTTTACAAGTTTGTTAAATGACTTCAGGCGTATATTATAATTATCTTATGATTCAATAATTTTATTCAGCAGAGTCAATTGAGCTCACTTTCCCTTATTTCTGTCAGCCTTCATATATACTTGCAACCAAACCCGTAGCATTTCAGTGCTTTAAAAAAGTTGAATTTGTTCTCATGTTTAGGGCAATCACTCTTTCTTATACTCCAAAAGGGCACAAAGGGACCAATGAGGTGTGACATAACACACCTCGTCAAAAGGTGTCGTGGATGATTGATGATGTTCGGTTATATGATCAATTTACCAAAAAATAAAAAAAGTGCATTCGTCATTTAACTAGTATATTCTTGTGATTAAGTGACATTCCGTTCGCAATATTACACACCAGTTATGGGGACGTGATTTTTCTGAAATTACAAATATTAATACCTGGTTAATATGATTTTTGACCTAGTTAATGGCACTCCCTTTGTCTCCATTTGTTGGTCTCAGTTAGGCACTTTTTGATGTCTCAAAAAGGTTGTCCCACTTCAAAACTAAATGGGCAATATGTAATGAATTTTCTCTATTACCCTTCACTTTTTAAATTAGTAGTACTAAAAAGGTAAGAAAATATAATGAATGTAGGGTCAAATCAGAAAATAAAGTGATTAAAAAAATGCAATAATTGTGTGCCCTTAATAAATTGAAATCCCCAAAAGATGTCTAGGAAGTAGGAACGTCTTGATAAGGAAACAAAAAAAAAAAAAGTAGAAGAAGATTTTAAAGTTATACAGTTTGCAAAAAAACTGCTGGTACCAGTCACTTTGGGTTCTTTTTTTTTTCCCCTGGACGGTGCGATATCTTGAGGATGGTCTTCTGGCTCTTTGATGGTAATCAAGGATGGAACCAGGGAGGGTTTAGTGGCGGCGACTGCCACGACAAGAATTTTAGAAAATGCAATTATTAAATGTAAAAAAAAAAAAATTATGCCCAACTTATATAATCTCGCCACCACTAGATTTTTTTAGTATACATTTCGTCACTGCTAAGGTAAAATCCTGGTTCCGTCCTGGATGGTAATGTTGGGAGATGCAGATATGTCGGTAGCTTGCTGGGATGATCCTTCATCTTGGACGAGTTCAAGGTGTGCCTTTATGTTGGGAGTAGCGGGAGGCAGCGCAAGAGTTGTTTCTAATTGATGCTGGCTTAAGAGTTGCTGTGTCAAAAAATGAAGCAACGTAGAATTTGCACTGTCAAAAAACGAAGTCACATTAATTAGTTACCCATCACAGAATAACTGAGGCATGATCATAACAATATGAAATTAAAAAAGATTAACCGAATATACATTCTACAAGGGGCATACTCCAGGAGGAAAGAAAACAACAAAAAAGAAGAAAAGTACCTAATCTAAGCCAAGTGGCTACATAAATGTGAATGAAAAGATAACCGAGTGTTACAATCTCTTCTACAAAGAGGAGAACGAAACAAACGATATAATAGGATACAATTGAGTTACAAAGCCAACCGGACAACCAAAATGGAACCTCAGAATGCTTGTGAACCCAGCCTTGATAACTCCTCAAACCGTGAACTTGCTAATGGAATACTAGTTGGGCTACAAGTTGATGGCTAAACTGTGAACTTCTCAGATAAATGCAAAAGTCATCTCCCTTGGTCATTGTGGTAGTAAAACTGATACTTGAATTGGAAATGAACCAAAAGAAACCTTGGCTTCAAGTATCAGCACAGCAATATATTTCCATGCTTCCCTAGATTCATCCACGACAAGGTGGAATCCATACAGAAGCATGTTTATCATGACACAACAGTTCAACTGCCACTGAATTTTGTTCAACCCAAACAGTTGGACTTGGTTGTAAACTCTGATAAAGACACCCCTTAAAGCATCTAGGGACAACCCCCCTAGCTAGGGACTAAACATTCCAAGGGACATCCCCCCCAAGGATAGGCATGATCATAACAACAAGAAACTAACAACATGAATTGATTCCAACAAAGAACACTCTTAACTAAAGATGGGCAGCCATAGGATAGCAGAATACCCATACAATAGCTGCTGCCGGCCAACTGCAGAGAGGACATACATGAGGCCACAATTGGGTACAAAACAAACACAAATGCAACAGATATATATGCATTACACCCAAGAACCTTACAGTTCAAAATGAATCAATGCAAAATGAAAGACCATTCAGCCAGCCCACAACTTACTGGCAGATAAATGACAAATCTGAATACCATAGGAACAGACATCTTTGTAATGGAACAAGGTGCAAAAGGCCACACCATATTACCCCAGATCATTGAAGGACATAACAAGGAACCAGAGAGCCAATTGCTTATCTGCTCACTCTACTCCTCCCTCGAATCCTAATTCACCAACAACCTAGAGCAATAGGGGGATACACCTTCTCCCTCCACTGAACCTCACATAATTCCCCCGCTAAATATTACCTCCTCTCACAAGGAAAGTTGGGGCTCTAGCACACATCTCACTTGGTTATCACACAATATAGTAAGAACAGTCATATGCTATGAATTACCAATTCAGCCAACAAGGAGTAAGATAACTACCTGAATACTTAGAAGTAATATGAGCCCAATATGTGGAAAACTGTGAATGTAGCTGCTTTGGATGGCTTGGTAGCTGAATGATCTAGCTCCCTAGTTATGTTGATTGATGCTACCAACAATAGCAGTGCATAACTATTGCAGACCCTTCTGAATCATGCGAGAATACAGACCTCCTGGTAATGAAAGCTTGTAGAATCAAGGGGAGTAGCATTGAAGCTGAATACCCCATGAACCTGCTATATTGTAATGATAGCAATTGCAGACTTGCAACCAGACTTGTAAAACATTGCACAATGGCAGCCTGCTTGCTAACTCTTGTACATAGAGATACTAGCAGCCAAGAACTAGCAGAACAACACATTGGCTCCTGTACATAAAACCATCACATAGCAATAATAATAACTCTTTTGGAACACCGAACTCCTCCCCAAATTCCTTGTGCAATCTGAAAATGTGATACATTAGTACTGTACTCGCACAATAAAACAATTTTAACTTTGCTGAAAGATCAATAAGACAGTAAGACAATAAGGCGGCTTTAGACCAAACAAACACTAAGCGTTTGAAAGGTTCCACTCTTTTACAAACCAGCTAGCTTGTGCTACTTGTGGAAGCTTGGAAAGAGATAAAACTCTGAGTCTAACCTCCGTACAGATTTTTTGAAATACCACATGTGGAAGGCAGCTAGTACTTTGAAATTTCCTTTTGTTCCTCTCAATCCAAATTTGATACATGGTAACCGTGAAGGCAAGCTTAATGATGGTCACTCTTAATGATTTTCCCTTGAAAGAGGAGAGAAGACTAATCCAACCGGACCAAGTTGGAGCACTCCAGTTGACATTCAGTTTGTTAGACACACTGGCCCAAACTTGTGTAGCGAAGGGGCAGCTAAAGAAGAGATGGTCATGGCTTTCACTATCATTGCATAGGCTGCAGCAAGAGGAGGGCTTAACTCCAAACAAAACAAGCCGATCCTCCGTATTGAGCCTATTCAAGATAGCAAGCCAAGTGATTAGACTACACTTAGGAATGTGTGCAGGAAACCAAACGACATGACTCCACGAAACAGTTGGGTAATGTGATCTCATGTGGTCCCAAAGCGAAGAAATTGTAAACTTGCCGTTAGAAGACAATGTCCACACAATGTTGTCTATGGAAGCACTTCCAGAAACGGTAAGAGGAGAAAGTGAGTTCCTAATCTCATTTAATTCAATGGTTTCAGTGGTTGGAAAAACCCACTGATTACCTTGTAATATACTAGAGACCAAGGAGTCGTGAGGAAATCCAGAGTTGTGACTGGCTCTGGGACCAAACTTTAGAGCAAGAGGACCCAAGGGATGCCAATTATCGTGCCACAAGGAGATTGAGTGACCATTACCAATGAGATGCTTTGCCATTCTCAGCATCTTTGCTCTTCTTCATCTTTTTTTTTTTTGGTCAGATTTCTCCTCATCCGACAAACCAAGTTCCTCATTCACTTTATCCTCCTGCTTCTCCTCCTCCTTAGCCTTCTCCCATTTGAAGATCTTCATTAGCCTCTTTGTTCTTTTTCTTTTCTTTCTTCAATGCAATTCCTTTTTTCACGAATAGTCGAATACTGTTTCCTCATCTCCATCAGCTTTCACCCTCTTCACAACATGCGGTGCAGGGGCTACCATCAACCTCCTCCAATTTCATCTTACGCCCCTCCTCACCATCTTCCCTAACCTTATGCTTTTTCTTCTTTTTCTTTTCTCCCTCTACTATGGTTACCTCTGCAACCGCCGTTACCAGTTTACTCACAACAGCAACCACAGAATCCCCTTCCCTGGGAAGAACAACCACATTCCTTGACCACTCGGCCGGATTGCTCTCATTCGGCTTCCCATGCTTATCCAACTTTCTCCGAAATCAGCTTCTTCTTCATGGAAGCCCAAGGCCCCCACCCCCATTACCTGTTCGAATAACAGGGAACATAGCAGTCCACCATAGTAATGCACTGCCAAAAAGAATAAACTCAGGAGTCATAAACAATATGCTTCTTTCAAAAGAAAGAAAATCCACAATAAAGCATCCGGGAATATTTGAAATCTACAAGATTTTACAGAAGTTTGTACGCATGTTTGAGTTAGACCAGTTGGCTTCTTTACATAGCAGCCGCCTAGCTGCTGGTATAGTTCACAATCATAACTCCAGAACTCAAAAAATCTATTGGTATGATCTTTTTCACCAACTCTTGTTCAAGCAATAGAGAATAGATTAATTCACACCATCAAAGGAAAACCATTAAACGATGAAAGCATACTTATTTTCATATATGTTACCCAACATGACAAATAGGATAGAACATTCAAGGAAACAGGCTGTTTGAGGCCTTGTATTTTATAGTTGAGGAAAGCAACCATCTAGTGACAGCTGAAATCATGTGGTTGCAGATGGTTTTGTTAGTCTATTCTGAGAAACTTAGAAACATACAATGTCAAATGGCTCTCTATAATGCATGTATATTAATCCTGCAAGCTGATGAGTAAGATGTGACAAGCTTGGTTTAATAAGATTTCACATCCATGGTGAGGAGGGGCAAAAACTAAAAGAACTAAGAACCCAACTTTTACATCCATGGTGCCTAAGGAGAACTATTTGACTCAACTGAAATAAGATTTGAAGAAAAGAGTATCCCATTACCAACCCAATTTATTCAAGCCACATAGCTCAGAACCACAGTAACAAGGATATCTAAGACAAGGTATTAAATTATTTAATAAGACAGAATGACAGATAATCCAGCACATGCCCGACTAGAAATCTAAGTGCAGAACGCCTTACACAAATATAAGTGAACACTGAAAAGAAACAATCATTAGTATGTGTAGAAGGGCAACTGTCAACAAAATGAACATTTTAGGGCAAAGAAACGTCAGTGGTTATTCGATAATTACAGAATCTGCTACCTACACCTTATGCATATGCAATTACCAATTTTAGTAAAATGACAACCAAGCTCATGTTTCATAACTGTCAAAAATTTCTTACATCACAAAAGCAAATTCCATTTACAAGATATTAATAAGAAAATAGGAACCAAATACTTTTTGCAACACTATAGTCTCAATGAACTTTTACTATCTTGAAACTGGGGAAGGTTTAACTTACTGAAAAGTACTACTCATTTCCATCCGAAACCGCCATATTTGGAAAATTGGTTCGCTTTGTGATTTTAAATGATTCAGTAAAGCCTTTCCACTGTTTGACCCCTACATAAGCAAATACCAAATCGCAGTTTGCAGATGCAGCAACCTTCTGTAACTTGATCAATTCCTACGATTTCTCATTTGCCTCATCCTCCATAATCGTCAGAACAACTTTCCTGTCATCATCTTCCAAGTTCCAACAACTTTAATGTCTGTCTACTGATTTATAGGCACAACCTGAGGGAACAAATTCTGCTTTTATAATTGAGCGCGCACATACACACAGAGGTTACAGGTCTGATAAATTCATGCCGATAGCTGCCATTGACAGCAAAATTCCGAGGACAAGATAAACTCCATCCCAAATTCAATGGAGCAAATTTGAGACGGACCTCTGGTAGCTCATCTATTTGATATTTCACGTCTCTGATTTTTTAAAAGGGGTTTCCCATTTGTCGGTAGAATACTACAAAAGGCAGCTACTTTGAAGACATAAGCAGATTCAACACATTCCAGTAAATAATACCCTCAAAATGCCAATAAATGATATAAGCTAAAAACTAACATCAGTTCTCCTTCCTATCCAGGAGTGACTAATTTACCTTGAGTCTAATAGTACTTCAGTCAGGAAAAAGAAAGAACAGTTTCATACAGGAAATAGATACATTTGGTTTATTTCTAGTCATTGCCTTCCACCATAATGTACTTTCCAGTTCAGCTAAAATAATTATAGAGACCTTTCAAGATACATGCGCAGCAGAGCGAATCAATTTTCTAGATTTAAGTAACATGTATATGTGGACTTCTTTCTTACTTTGATAGCCAGAAAGAGTACAAACTACGTATGGGAACTCTCATGCAAAAGAAAACAGTTAATAAAACCAACCAAAAACACATACTGAACTTAGAACCATGAGAAAAACAATTCAAAAAAATAAACAAAAACTAAACTTGTACATTCTGAATCACCTCCGATTCAAAGAAATATATCCCCAAGCAAACAAATAATAACCCAAAAAAGTACAATGAAAACAAAACAGCAAAATCCATTAAACCAAAATTAAGTTACAAGTCACACATATAAGAGATTGGGTATGAAGGAAGATCTGGATACAACAAAGGCAAGCAAATTCAAAATGAAAACAATTCAACAAAACCTAAAATTCTATGTCTAACTGAGAGAGGAAGAGAATCACCATGAAACAGCTCCATCGAGGCTTTGATTGTCCTCAAAATCACAGAACTATAAAAGCCTGCTGCATATTAAAGGGAAAAAACCAAATCAAAATGGGTTACCGAGCTATCTTATCCAGCTTCTGTTACAATGTTTTATGTTTTGCTGATAGACTCACGTACAAAAAAAAAAAGAAGAAGATGTTTTCGAGCCCCACCCGGCCCCTCCCCTTAGAGCAGCAAAGACGATAGTCTTTATAAATGTCCAAACAAAGATACACAAACAACAAACTGAATTAAGTCTTTTTCAAAAAAAATAGAACAATTTACAACCACAAATATATCAGAATCCAATATAAGAAAAATTCATCCCCGAATAAAAAAAATTACTTTCTTACTGTCATCCAAGTATTTCATCCTGGTTGAATATAATAATTACATCCCGGTTGTAATAACTACATCAACAAAAATCTTGTAGGTAATCAGAAACTATACCTACACGAATATGAAGCTTAAGATCCAGCGCAAGCCAAAGCAACATTACATAGCGAATAATGAAGAAGAGAATCTGAGTTGCCAATTGGCAAATATCCTCAAAGGGAAGCCCTGTAACCATTCAAGCCAACTAACCCTAGAAATTATTCCTGAAAATTAAAAGAAAAGATAACCTTGTGAATATAATTTCGTCAAATTGGGAAATCTATTAGAACAGAATTTTTAAATGGGGGGAATTTGTCAAATGTAAAAGACTGGTTAGAAACTCTCACTATACCTCACTTTTCCAAATTTGGGATCTTTTTCATGCAAATACATGTGTCCTAAGACTGCCTACAGCTACAGCCAACTCACATGTGAGCTTAAATAAACTCCAGGCTCCACTCATGTAAAGTAAAGAGCAAAAGAATACCAAATGATATGGGAGATGATTCCTTAATTTTTAGTTTTTTTTGTTGAGAAAAATATGAAGTATTTTCATCCACTGTAAGTCTGTGGAGGACTTGCTTACTTTTGAGCCTATTGACAATAGTAACAAACCTACGAACCCCAGATTATGTCGAACTCCATCTCACATGCAAGCCAAATAATCGTGTTCTTGTCCAAAAGTCGCATTGTATTCTTTTAGAAGAACTAGTGTTGAAATCTCGTGCTCAGCACATCATTTTTTGCTCAGTGCAGCAATCGTAAGTTTTTTCTATGAGTTGTGATTCAATTGCTCACCAGAAGCATGCCAAATATGCATTTAAACCTTCACGATACATAACTGGCAGCAGCATTAAGCTGTGAGGAATTTTCTTGAAAAACTAATCTCAAAGCTTGTAGATGTTTTGTACTATCAACCGATCATCACATAATAAAGTGAGAATGCAGCTTCCATGTTCCATTTTCATAAACAGCCTTACAAACTTTTCTTTCAAAGAACCTGTACTCAGCCAATGGTAATCAATCAACAGGTAAAATAAAAACCCGAGGATATGAATTGGTAAAATAGAAACCCCAAGGATATGAATGCCACATGTAATACAGCTATCCTTCACTATAAATGCTACACTTTCTCCTTCCTACAACCACCAAAAAAAAAAAGGGAAGCAATCCAGAAAGGACTAATCAATATTGCAAGACTGTAATATGGCTAACCAGGATTGTAATTTTTTGCACCAATTCAGGAACTTCAACAAGCATCCAATAAATCCTGGAAACTTTTGTCCCTTTGGATGCTAATATTTTGATGCATTGAACTATCTAACAGTAGTAGGACCATGCACGTGACGTGACCAAGGGAACATATCATCAACAAAAATCAGCAGAATAGATCCAGCAGAAGAGAAGACCTTAATTCAAGCCTTTGCCACAGTCATTATGGAAAAAGAAAAGAAAAGAAGACCTTAATGCAAGCCTTTACAACCATTGAATGTAGATAAGGGTTTTTTTTATCAGGTAGTTCAGCAGATATAAAGGCATCAAATTGATCTAGATCCTTTAATTTGTGACCTTTCTTCAGTATTATAAGCATATTTACATGGGGTAATTCTCTTTTTTGGAATACAACTACGTACGTTTATGCTACGACATGGCCAAATAGTTGTTTATTTATTTAGCAAAAAAAAAATTTGTTTATTTATAACTTCCTTCTTTAATTGTTCAAATTTGCTCTTGAAGATTCTAGTAACTAAATCTGGTCTATTATAGGTAGTTCATTTGGTATCAATTTTTCGATAATTTCATACCATTTGGAATAGCATGTCATTGTCAAGAATATCTCAGGTATGCCAAATTTCTGCACTAAGGTCATTGCATCAAGGTATCTCTTGTGCATATCAAAAAAAGGTATCTCTTGTGCATATCAAAAAAAGGTATCTCTTGTGCATATCACGTGGGCCTCCAGTAAAAGATCCTGGTAAAACCATTCGCTTTCCAACCTTAGCTCTTGTTTCACCTTGAGCAATCCTTTCATCTATCCCTTGATATAAATTGGTTCAAATTATATCCTGATTCAACCTAAAGGAATCTAATTCAGGTTTCTATCTTAACATACATATCAACAACAAATCGATGTAATAAACGTGCCGAGTGAAGTAGGATCGAGTTGGTGCTTCCTCTGATTTGAAGTCGATCTGCATTAAATTCACGTGTAGATACCATTTAGTTCGGTCAGCTTCATCTTCAAACACTGAATGATAGGGTGATTTTGTGAACAGAATGGCTTATTTTAAGAATGGATTATGAAGTTAGAATACAAGAAGTTAATAACCTTGTGATTCGGCCCTTTAGTAATTCACCAAGTGTATTTGAATGAGTGGGGCACAATGATGCATGAACGTCCATTAATGGCGAAGTTGAATTTTCTGGGAATTTCCCAACAATAACTTGGCGCCAACAGGGTTCGCCTAATGGAAAAGAAGAGGATATTGCAAAGGATCATAACAACCATAGTACTACTTAATTCTCTCACAATGGTATCATGTTTCCGAACTACCATATCGTGCTCCACAAAGGGAGCTGTAGCGGAATCTTCTTCTTGCCATGGGGAAGCAACTTGAGAAGTTGAAGGAGCACTGTAGATTCAAGTATCTAGCATAGGATTTTCTTGTAGCACGATTTCATGAGGATCTAGAGGATCGATTTGCGAAAGGCTAAGAAAGAAAACTTAATATGGGTTGCAATCAATCAGAAGAGAAACAATGGTGGCATGGGCTCTAATTTTGTGGAGACATGCATTCTATTAGTAACTTCATGTTCGGTGTCAAAGAAGTAAAGCTGAAGGTAAAACACTAGAACTAAAACCCTGTAATTGCATAATCCAAGTAGATATTAAACATGTTTTAGATCCAATAGTTCAAGTACATAATGTTTCTTAATGCAGTAGGGGTGTTTAATTTGGTACCTTGATGAATTCAACATAAACTGAAACAGGGATTGAAGCAGTTCCCTTCGCACTTCCTAAATCAAAAAGAAATCACAATTATCAGACAACAAATGATAATTTGAGGTCCTTGCTCTGCTATTGATTAGGCCTGAAATAAAATACTCAGACATTCGCAAATTAATTGAATTCTATTCCAAAGAAATCGCGATTACAAAGACAACAAATTATAGGCGAGCATAAATATTGAAGAATGTTCAGGCCAATTTATTCGTACATCGGTTAATCTTTTGAAGAAAAGAGCATCACAGTTAGATATTATGTGGGGGGAAACTAAGAAACTAAACTACTATAAATCTAAAACACTAATAAGATGAAACTTCATAAATATGAAACGAAGGATTTGGAAATATGTTGTTATTGATTCCAGAATCCAGTTTACAATTTTGAAGAATAACCAGCTCGAATGCAGGAAATCAAGAGCTGAAGATCTATGAAACCCACCTTCAGAGCACGGAAGTTTTAAACGCAATTTGTTGTGGGCTTGCATTTTATAGTTTGCTTCGATGCTTATCTCCTCAAACAAAGGGAAAAATCATGCTTGCACTTCTCTCTCTGTCCCTGGATCGAGTTCCCAAATCTACGTAGACTTTCAACCCAAACAAAAGCATAAAAGACATATCAGATCCACACACAAAAAGTCCAACAAAATCGTCAAACAGAAAAATAAAAAGAGGAAATCCAGGGGCAAAATGGAGGAATGGAAGGACAACCTAAGAAATCAATGTCGACAAAGAAGCAGCAAAATCGGAAATTACGCCTCTGCTATGCACGTCAGATGAATGGCATCAACATCCGAATCACAACAATAAACCTTTTTTTGGGTAAGTCAGTACAATTACGGATGCTAAACATAGGCGTAAACTGTTACGCCTAAACAGTTACAACAAAGGGCTCAATTGCAATGAAAGGGGAAACAGTTAAACCCAACAAAGGGCTCAATTGGGAATGTAACAGAAAGACGGGTTATTTTTGGACATACAAAAACATAAGTGACTGATAAGCAGTTGGTTGTTTTAGGAGCTCGAAAAGTAACTTTTCAGTTATTCTCGTTACACTGCAGCTGGCACACCTCCTGTGTTTGAAAAGGCGGCAGTTGTGAGTTGACTTGGAAGCATGCCCATGATTTTCCGATGTACCCATTTGAACAGCATCAGCAACTCAGCCGCAGAGAACAGCACAAAGAGAGTGTACAGAAGTGGTCCGAATGAGTCTGGGAATAGAATGGAAGCCAAAGATACCACAGAAAGTGAACCGAACACCACCATTCCACGGGAAACGACGAGGGCATAAGTCGGCCATCTCGATTTAGCATGGTATCCGAAGCAATACAAGAGCAAACTAGCAACGGAAATTACCATGGATGTGGGGTGAGTGTCGAATGGGGATAGTTGGTTGCCCTGATACTTGATTTGCAGAAGGTTGAGGAGCACCGGGACTATGAAGGCTAGAACGGTGTGACAAGACTCTAAGGAAGGTGGTGGTGGTGGCTGCAAAAGGTAGTTTGAAATGATGATAGACACAACATAGATCTGTGCAAAGAAGTTTGTCGATGGAATTCTTGTGGTATTGGCCATTGAATTCGATAATGGAAAAGAGAGAGAGGAGTTTGAATTTGGGGAGGGGAGGGGAGGTGGCGATGAGAGTGGAAGATGTAGCTTTCAAAACCAAATTGTGGAAGATGTAGCTTTCAAAATGGTTTTTTGTACTAGTACTAAATGTCTTTGGGCTTTGGAAAGAAGTAAGCTTCCAAGAAGAATCCTTGGAAATTGCTTCTATTGGTGTGTAGAGGAAATTGAGAAGTTCAAAAAAGAAGACAAAGAGGGAATTCCATTCGCTCAATTGGCTATGTGCATTGAGGTTTGTGACTAGGTGGCTTTTTTTTTTTCTTGTTTTTTTGTCTTTTTAAAGATTCCTATGGAGACTAAGCCTTTTCTTCTTCGTCCCCTTTTTATAGTCTCGGTTCTCGAATAAATTATTCAGTAGCCTATAAACACCGTCAAGTGATACTGCAGATCAATGAATAATAAATAAATAAAATATACGCCATTTATCTATGAAAATTAGAACATTTCCGGTTCAAACGGAATAAATACATCGTTTATATATTGTTCCAATTTTCAATTCAGTTGAACCAGTGCGAAGATCTTACTTTTTTATCATTTAATCCTAAATGGTCGTAATGAATTCTTTGCTCTAATGTCTTTCAACGAGCACCCTAAAACTCCTTATTTAGTTTCAGGGCTCTCTAAGGGATGCCCATTGAAAGGCCTTAGAGCCAAAAATCCATTATAACCATTTAAAATAAAATAATCAAAAAAATAAGATCTTTGCAACAATTCAAACAGATTGAAAATTGAAATACTTAATTTCTTAACTATATTTTTTAATATATAAACTATGTAAAAAAATAAGTGTTCCAATTTTTAATCCGTTTGAACCGGTGCGAAAATGTAATTTTTTATGATCATTTCATCCTAAATGGTCATAATGAATTTTTTACTCTAATGCCTTTCAACGAGCACCCTAAGACTTTTTATTTAGTTTCAGGGCTCTCTTAGAATGCCCATTGAGAGGCCTTAGAGCCAAAAATCTATTATGACCATTTAATATAAAATGATCAGAAAAATAATATATTTACACCAGTTCAAACAGATTGAAAATTGAAACACTTAATTTTTTAACTATATTTTTTAATATATAAACGGTGTAAAAAAGCAATTTGCAGGGTGTTTATGTACTCTCAGTACGGGGCAGAGTCGCCGACCTAATAAAACTAAAAACAGCTTCGATTCCCCGTAAAGCAACCTTCGGATTAGTTCTTTTTTTTGGTGAGAAAAAAAAAATCTTCGGGTTATTTAGTGTATGGTTTCGTGAACTAACCTTCGTCTGTTCTGTATCAGTCACTTATGTTTTTGTATGTCAAAAAATAACTGTCTTTCTGTTTCATTCCGATTTGTTGGGTTGTAACTGTTTTGGAGTTACTTGTATCTGGTTTCCTCTTTCATTCCAATTGGGCCCTTTCTTGTAGTATAACAATTTACGCTTATGTTTATTAGCATACGTAATTGTACTCACTTGCTCAAATAAAAGTTAATTGTTCTCGGGTTGGACACCCACACCCTTTTTGTAGGGATGCCTCGCTTATGGTCTCAAACAACTCCCAGGCATACTCTTCGCTCCTACTCATCACGGAGCCTCCACATGAGGCATCAACCATCACACGATTCTGCAAGAGTAGTAGAAACTCTGCACTAATTGCCACTTAGGTATATCATGGTGCGGACACTGACGAATAAGATCCCCATATCTCTCCCAAGCCTCATAGAACTGTTCATTCTCAACTTGTCGGAAAGTGGTGATCTCCTGTCGAAGTCTGAGCGTTTTCCCTATGGGGAAGTATTTCTTAAGGAATGCCATGCTCATTTCTGCCCAAGATGTTATAGAATTAGCTGGCAAAGTACTAAGCCAATGTTTGGCGTTCTCTATCAAATTGAATTGAAACAAAATCAATCTCAATGCATCCATTGGAAAATTATTATGAATTAAAAGCGTGGAACTGAGGGCTTCAAATTCAGTGATGTGTTGATATGGTTCCTCTTGAGATTGCTCTTGAAACTTAGAGAGCATTTGGAGTGTACCGGGCTTAATCTTATACTGATTAGCCGTGATCATGGGAAGTCGTACACATGATAGTGTAGTATAAGCCGTGGGGGCGAAGTGTAAGTTGAGAGGGAGGGGGTCAGGTATCACAAGCTCTACATTAGGAGTCTCCTCAGTCATTGTGACTAAATCGGTCTTTTTATTAACCCTACGTCTCCTGTCTAAATCCAAATTTAGAGGAAAAAGTTCGGGTTCCAAAGACCGACGACCAAGCATGCAAGTTCAATACCCTACAAGTGTAAAAAATGGGGTACTCTAGACACAGACACTAATTTGCCAAAAAGAAAAGCAAAACTCACAGTGGGTCAACGAAATCGCTTTATATCACGGCACCGCTGCTCCACAATAATTTTCACTCGTTTTGTCGCTTCGTAACCTGTAGCTAAGAGTACCAAAACTAACAAACAAAATTAAATTAAATAACAATGAACTAAAATAAAAACTAATCAAATTATTGCAACCGTGCAAACTGTTCCCGATAACGACACCAAAATTTGACCGCATCGTTACGTGTCAAATAATAAATTTATAAAAGCTTGGAGTTAACTACTACTCCGTAGAATAGAATAGTGGTCAAGACCGAATGTTAATCCGCAGGGACAAATTGGATAAGTTACTATAATTTCGATCAACTTCGAGATTAATTCGGAAAAGAAAAGATTGATTGATTGGATTGTTTGAAGAGCTAATTAAACTAAAGAGCAATTTAATTAAAAGGTTTTAAAATGATGGAGGAAAGGTCTAGGGTTTAGAATTCACCCCAACCGTATAACCGTGTATCGCATAGACTGGGTGAACACTCGAATCGCAAATCCCTATCGCTAGGGCTTGCAATCCCTATCGATAGTGGCCAAGTAAACTTTTGCAATCCGCTAACCAGAATGGACTATCCCACGGTACGAACCGTCTCACTAGCGCGATCTAGCCGCCTAACGGCACGGTCTGTCTCACGAGCATAACCCATGTAGAGACCCGTGTTTAATTTCAATAATTTTAATGTTAGAATAAAATTAGAGTATTGAGGTAAAGAGAAAATGTGATTTGAATATGTGATTTGGGTTGAATATGATAGAATTTGGAAGTTTGGGGTGCAATTGTAATTGATGTGTGTGATGGTATAAATAGGTGAGAGTGAGTGGTAGAGAATCATTTTTCTCCCACTCACGTCTCTCTCTCGCCCGATCCCTCTCTCTCGGCTCTTCGCTCTCTCTCTCTCTCTCTCTCTCAAACTCTCACACTCCAACACCCCAAAATACTTCGAACCCACCTCGATTCGCCGTAAGGTTTTCGCATTCAATTGTTCTAGAGCTTGGAAATTCGTGGATTTGAGCTCGAAGAGGAGTATTCGGTTGATTCAAGGATTTCGGAGCTAGGGCTTGCTTGATTGAGCTTGGGTTTCGTTCTTCGACTTCGAGGTAAGGATTTCTCACTTCTATTATATGTTTATGTGTTGATTTGGTGTTTGAATCGTGCCCTAGATTGTTGGTTTCGTTGTTAGAATCGTTCTTGTGAAATCTGAAAATCGTGCACTGAAAACCCAAGTCCTACCGGTAGAAGTTTTGGCCCTACCGGTAGAAACGCTGTCCAGTAGTGTCATTTTGTGAAATTCTGGTTTCCTACCGGTAGGAGATAGGAGAAAATATCCTACCGGTAGGTAATGAAAAATCAGCATTTTTGAAAAAATTTCGAACGAGCATAACTTTTTCATCAGAACTCCGTTTTGGGCAAATTTTATATCGAGATTCATGTACCGGAGATCTACTTTCCAATGGTGATGGTCTCATCTCCCAATTCTTAACCGATAAGGTTTGGTAGCCGAAATAAGATAGATATGTTCGTATATGTTGGGAAATCCTTTTTCCTTAGGATCGTTTGGGGGAGACACGGATGTTCTTAGGTTCTCTTGAGTATTTAATTGAATGGTTTGACGAGGCTAGTGGTGCACTTAAGGCTTTATAGTGGTCGTTGGATTCCGTACGAGTCTTTTAACACCGAAACGAGATTTTAGAGAACATAATGAATATAGGTGGGCGAAGGTTGTGTGTGCTGACATGCGATGTGAAAGACGAACACGTTGGACACCTTGCTAAGTTAAACAACGCTAGGAGTAAATACGTGAGACATTTCCCTCACGATTGATGTGTGGTACACCTCTTGCGCAATTTGTACGGTTTAAAAAGTTGCTAGGATGAAATTTATGAATTGTCATGAGTAAGTGCCCTTTTGATGTGTAATATGTACAAGTTTAAATAGTGATATGAGAAACTAATGGCGTAATGATATTGAGTTGACTGAGGTGAAATTATACGTACTACTTCTATTTGAATAAGTCTTCGTTGTGAGTTCCCTATATGTGATTGAGATGGATGACTAAATTGTAAAGTGTACTGGAGGAATTGTGGTATGGTGACCTATGATGTGTGACTTGAATTAGCTCCATCAATGAGGGAGGTACAAGTGGGGGTATCAGGATCCCTTAAATGACCCGGCAGGAGCTTTTGCTCATGGCACAGAATGATAAAGGAATTGTGACACGATGTGAATGTAAAAGGGGTATCATTGTGAAAGTGTGATTGATATGAAAGACATTGGCGTTGCGATTCTTTGATTATGATAGTTTCATAAGTTAAGATATCGGGTTGGTGATCTGAAATAAGATGAGGGGCAGTGGCAGTCATGAGAGAATCGTATAGACAGTAAGTCCTCGTGGTTGAACTAGAGTCGTGGTGTGTAGTCACGGTACCTCATTTATGTCGTTGACGTTGGGACAATTACTAGTCGTGTTTTGTTTCTCCGTTGAGATACCATACCTTGTTTCTGTTGTTCATTTTACCTGTCATCCCATTTGCATATAATGGTTGTGTCGATTTCTCTACTGGGCTAGTGTAGTTCAACCTATCATTTTTCAGGTATGAGCCCGGAACAGTAGCTGGGAGCGAAGTGCATGCATTCAAGTGCATATTTTCGAAAGAAGTGGTAAAGGAAACTCATGGATATTTTGATAAAACATGTCTTGGGAATGTAATAGTACCTTAACTCTATTTCTTTTAATGATGTAATATATTCAAACTCTTAGAGTTAGATCTGTAATTTAATGACCAGAACATGGTGAACTCTTTTGAGGTATTATGTAAGATAATGTGATATTTATTTATGAAAAGTTATCTTTATTTATGTTGAAAATCGAGGGCGTGACAACCCATCTTAGTCACCTAGATTGAGAACAATGAAAACCATTATATGAACGGTATTTGAAAACCATGGATACAAATACTCAACCGATAAAAAGAATTAAAACCATTCCATTGATATCATAGAATGAGTTCTTCAACACATAATCCGATTCGAATAAAAACCCTAATCTATGCAAATACAAAGTTACTCAGTACTAGGCTTCATCTTCCCCCTAGAGAGTGGAGTTAGCCGGCCATGGGCTCTGAAGTCTTGCTCTCTGATGAAATTTCATCCACGGTCGAGATCCCTATTTTCCACGTCCAAAGCTGACTACTAAAGGCTGTGAGTTTCCATTGTTTATATAGGGTTTTAGTCATAAATTCACAATAGGTCTTCCAACTTCGTGCGATAACAAATTAATAATTCAACTTTGAAGCATTATGCGCTTTAACCCCAAATTTCATTAAACTCTTCTTTTTATCTAATATCTTGGACAACGAGCTCGAGCAACCTATAAACAAAATATAAGCAAAATAAATATCAAGTAACAAATATAAATGACTAAAAAGTACAGTTTGGAGGGCCAAAATATCAATATTTTGGCACTTATCACTGTCCCTTCGGAAATGGGCGAAATAACACAAAATCTTCGGCGCCCCTTGTAAGATAAATAAGATGAGGCGACAGTAACATACATGTGTGAGTATTTTCTTCATCAAAGCTACAATTCCTTCATCTAATCTTGTTCCGAGTTTTTATTCTTCTTTTTTCGTCTTCTCATCATCTTTGCTCTTCTTCATCTGTTTCTTTTGGTCAGATTTCTCCTCATCCGACGAACCAAGTTCATCATTCACTTTATCCTTCTTCTTCTTCTCCTTCTTAGCCTTCTCCCATTTGAAGATCTTCATTATCCTCTTTGTTCTTTTTCTTTTCTTTCTTCAATGCAATTCTCACGAATACTGTTTCCTTATCTCCATCAGCTTTCACCCTCTTCACAACATGTGGTGCAGGGCTACCTGCCGCTACCATCAACCTCCTCCAATTTCCTCTTACGCCCCTCCTCACCATCTTCCTTATCTTTATGCTTTTTCTTCTTTTTCTTTTCTCCCTCTACTATGGTAACCACTGCAACCGCCATTACCGGTTTAATCACAGCAGCAAGGCCAGCAACCGCAGAATCCCCTTCCCTGGGAAGAACAACCACATTCCTTGACCACTAGGCTGCATTGCTCTCATTCGGCTTCCCATGCTTATCCAACTCCCTCCGAAATTAGCTTCTTCTTCATGGAAGCCCTAGGCCCCCGTGGGGTCCCATTACCTGTTCGAATAACAGGGGAACATAGTAGTCCACCATAGTAATGCACTGCCAAAGAGATTAAACACGGGAATCATAAACAATAAGCTTCTTTCAAAAGCATCAAAATCCACAATAAAGCATCCGGGAATATTTGAAATCTACAAGACTTTACAGAAGTTTCTACGCATGTTTGAGTTATACCATTCGGCTTCTTTACATAGCAGCTGCCTAGCTGCTGGTATAGTTCACAATCATAACTTCAGAACTCAAAAAATCTATTGGTATAATCTTTTTCACCAACTCTTGTTCAAGCAATAGAGAATAGATTAATTCACACCATCAAAGGAAAACCATTAAACGATGAAAGCATACTTATTTTCATATATGTTACCCAACAAGACAAATAGGATAGAACATTCAAGGAAACAGGCTGTTTGAGGCCTTGTATTTTATAGTTGAGGAAAGCAACCATCTAGTGACAGCTGAAATCACGTGGTTGCAGAAGATGTTTTTCTTAGGCTATTCTGAGAAACTCAGAAACATACAATGTCAAATGGCTCTCTATAATGCATGCATATTAATCCTGCAAGCTGATGAGTAAGATGTGACAAGCTTGTATTAGATTGTTAACCACCAACTCATCTAAAGGCTTAAGCTGTTAGAGAGAAGGGCAACTTTATTATTTATATTCTCAACACGTCCCCTCATGTATAGCCAGACTCTCCTCCTGAGTCCTCCATAAGAAGACTTTCCCACAAGAGGTGAGACCACTCAAGACCTAGCTCTGATACCATATTGAGAGAGTGGCAATTTTATTATTTATATTCTCAACAGCTTGGTTTAATAAGATTTCATATCCATGGTGGGGAGGGGCAAAAACTAAAAGAACTAAGAACCCAACTTTCACATCCATGGTGCCTGAGGTGAACTATTCGACTCAATTGAAATAAGGTTTGAAGAAAAGAGTATCCCATTACCAACCCAATTTATTCGGACCACATAGCTCAGAACCAAAGTGTCAGTAACAAGGATATCTAAGACAAGGTATTAATAACCAGAACACCGAACAGTAGATAATAAGACAGATAAACCAGCACATGCACGACTAGAAATCTAAGTGCAGAACTCCTTACATAAATATAAGCGAACACCAAAAAGAAACAATCATTAGTATGTTTAGCAGGGTAGCTGTCAACATAATGAACATTTTAGGGGTTGTTCGATAATTAAGAAATTACCCTTTTTTTTCCGTCTGAGTGCATATGCAATTACCTATTTTAGTAGAATGACAACCAAGTTCATGTTTCATCAACTGTTAAAAATTTCTTCAATCACAAAAGCAAATTCTTTTTACGAGAAATTAAAAAGAAAACAGGACCAAATACTTTTTGCAACACTAAAGTCTCGATGAAGAACTATCTTGAAACTGGGGAAGGTTTAACTTCTGTAAAGTACTCCTCATTTCCAACCGAAACCACTATATTCGGAAATTTGGTTCACGGTTTGCAGATGCAGCAACCTTCAGTAACTTGATCAATTCCTTTGATTTCTCATTTGCCTCATCCTCCATAATCGTCGGAACAACTTTCCAGTCATCATCTTCCAACAACTTTAATGTCTGCTGATTTATAGGCACAACCTGAGGGAACAAATTCTGCCTTATAATTGTGCACGCACATACACACAGAGGTTACAGGTCTGATAAATTCATGCTGATAGCTGCCGTTGACAGCAAAATTCCAAGGACAAGATAACCTCCATCCCAAATTCAATGGAGCAAATTTGAGACCAACCTCTGGTAGCTCATCTATTTGATATTTCGTGTCTCTGATTTTTTAAAAGGGGTTTCCCATTTGTCAGTAGAATAATACAAAAGGCAGCTACTTAGAAGACATCAGCAGATTCAACACATTCCAGTAAATAATACCCTCGAAATGCCAATAAATGATATAAGCTAAAAACTAACATCAGTTCTCCTATCCAGGAGTGACTAATTTACCTCAAGTCTAATAGTACTTCAGTCAGAAAAAAGAAAGAACAATTTCATACAGGAAACAGATACATTTGGTTTTTTTCTAGTCACTGCCTTCCACCGTAATGTACTTTCCAGTTCAGCTGAAATAATTCGAAGGCTATAGACCTTTCAAGGTACATGCGCAGCAGAGCAAATCAATTTTCGAGATTTAAGTAACATGTATATGTGGGCTTCTTTCTTATTTCGATAGCTGGAAAGAGTACAAACTAAGTATAGGAACTCTCATCCAAAAGAAAACAGTTAATAAAACCAACCAAAAACACATACTTAACTTAGAACCATGAGAAAAATCATTCAAAAAAATGCATGAAAACTATACTTGTACATTCTCAATCACCTCCAATTCAAGTACAATGAAACCAAAACAACAAAATCAATCAAACCAAAATTAAGTTACAAGTCACACATGTAAGAGATTGGGTACGAAGGAAGATCCGAAGACAATAAAGCCAAGCAAATTCGAAAGGAAAACGATTCGAAAAAACCTAAAATTCTATGTCTAACTGAAAGAGAATCACCATGAAACAGCTCCATCAAGGCTTTGATTGTCCTCAAAATCACGGAACTAGAAAAACCTACTGCATATTAAAGGGAAAAAAACCAAATCAAAATGGGTTACCAAGCTATCTTATCCACCTTCTGTTACAATGTTTGAAGTTTTGCTGATAGACTCGCGTATAAAAGGCAAAAAACTAAATGATGTTTTCGAGCCCAACCCGGCCCTTCCCTTAGCACAGCAAAAACGATAGTCTTTATAAATGTCCAAAACAAAGGTACACAAACAACACACTGAATAAGTCTTTTTCAAGAAAAATAGAACAATTTACAACCACAAATATATCAAAATCCAATCTAAGAAAAATTCATTCCCGAATAAAAAAAATTACTTTCTTACTGACATCCAAGAATTTCAACCTGGTTGAATGTAATAATTACATTCTGGTTGTAATATCTACATCAACGAAAATCTTGTATGTATTCAGAAACTTTACCTACCCGAATATGAAGCTTAAGATCGAGCGCAAGCCAAACCAACATTACATAGCGAATAATGAAGAAGAGAATCTGAGTTGCTGATTGGCAACTATCCTCAAAGGGAAGCCCTGTAACCAAAATTCAAGCCAACTAACCCTAGAAATTATTCCTGAAAATTAAAATAAAAGATAACATTGTGAATAGAATTTCGTCAAATTGGGATATCTATTATAAAAGAATGTTTAATTAAAGGGGGGAATTTGTCAAATGTAAAACACTGGTTAGAAACTCTCAATATACCTCTCTTTTCCTAATTTGGGATCTTTTTCATGCAAATACATATGCCCTAAGACAGCCTAAAGCTACAGCCAACTCACATGTGAGATTAAATAAACTCCAGGCTCCACTCATGTAAAGTACAGAGCAAACGAATACCAAATGATATGAAGTATTTTCATACTGTAAGTCTGTGGAGGACTAGCTTACTTCTGAGCCTATTGAAAATAGTAACAAACCTATTAACCCCAGATTATGTCGAAACCTCAATCTCTCCATCTCACATGCAAGCCAATAATTGTGTTCTTATCCAAAAGTCACATATATTGTATTCTTTTAGCAGAAATAGTGTTGAAATATTGTGCTTCGCACATCATTTTTGCTCAGTGCAACAATCGTAAGTTTGTTCTATGAGTTGTGATTCAATTACTCATCAGAAGCATGCCAAATACGTGTTGAAACCTTGAGGATATATAATTGGCAGCAGCATTAAGCTGTGAGGAATCCTTCTTGAATAATTAATCTCAAAAGCTTGTAAATATTTCTTACTATCTACCGATGATCGCATAATAAAGTGAGAATGCAGCTACCAAGTTCCATTTTCACAAACAGTCTTATAAACTTTTCTTTCAAAGAACCTGTACTCAGCCAAACAATCAATCAATAGGTTAATAAAAACCCAGGGATATGAATTGGTAAAATAGAAACCCCAAGGATATGAATGTCACACGTAATAAAGCTATCCTTCCCTATAAATGCTGCACTTTCTCCTTCCTACAACCACCAAAAAAAAAAGGAACCAATCCAGAATGGACTGATCAATATTTTTTTTTGGGTAAATCATGGACTGATCAATATTGCAATACTGGAATATGGCTAACCAGGATTGTAATTTTTTGCACCAGTTCAGGAACTTCAACACGCATCCAATAAATCCTGGAAATATTTGTCCCTTTGGATCCTAATATTTTGATGCATTAACCTTTCTAACAGTAGTAGGACCATGTACTTGACCAATGGACATATCATGCATCAAGAAAAATCGGCAGAATAGATCCAGCAGAAGAGAAGACCTTAATACCAGCCTTTGCCAAAATCATTATGCGAAAAGAAAAGAAAATAAGACCTTAATGCAGGCCTTTACAACCATTGAATATAGATGAGGGGGATTTTATTAGGTACTTCAGCAGGTATAAAGGCATCAAATTGATCCAGATCCTTTAATTTGTGGCCTTTCTTCAGAATTATAAGCATATTTACATGGGGTAATTCTCTTTTTTGGAATTTGACTGCATACGAATATGCTACTACATGGCCAAATAGTTGTTTATTTATAACTTCCTTCTTTAATTGTTCAAATTTGCTCTTGAAGATTCTAGTAACTAAATCTGGTCTATTATGAGGTATGGTTCATTTGGTTTCAGTTTTTCGATAATTTCATGTCATTTGGAATTGCATGTCATTGTCAAGAATGTATCAAGTTTGCCAAATTTCTGCACTAAGGTCATTGCATCAAGGTATCTCTCGTGAATATCACGTGGGACTCCAATAAAAGATCCTGGTAACACCATTCGCTTTCCAACCATGGCTCTTGTTTCACCTCGAGCAATGCTTTCAACTATCCCGTCATATAAATCAGCTCAAATTATATCCTGATCCAACCTAAAGGAATCTAATTCAGGTTTCTTAACGTACATATCGACAACAAATCGATGTAATAAGCGTGCAGAGTGAAGTAGGATCGAATTGGTGCTTCCTCTGATTTGGAGTCAATATGCATAAAATTCACGTGTAGATACCATTTAGTTTGGTCAGCTTCATCTTCAAACACTGAATGATAGGGTGATTTTGTGAACATGTGACATATTTTAAGAATGGATTATGAAGTTAGAATACAAGAAGTTAATAACCTTGTGATTCGGCCCTCAGTTATAATTCACCAGTTGTATTTGAAATAGCGGGGCACAATGATGCATAAACATCCAGTAATGGCGAAGTTGAATTTTCTGGGAATTCCCTAATACCTTGGTGCCAACAGGGTTCGCCTAATGGAAAAAGAAGAGGATATTGCAAAGGATCATAACAACCATATTACTACTTAATTCTCTCGCAATGGTATAATGTTTCCGAACTATTTATGCAGGTTCCGAAAGTGGAGTCCGTGCACCGATCTATGCACCCTGTCGGTACCCATAGACAGGATGGGGATGGGAGAAAACCTAGAATTTGTAGGGGGGAACTGATCAATTAAATCTAGGTTTCTGTACTTCAAACAACTGGAGTACAGTTAACTTCGTCAACATTTCGGACACATGAAAACACACAAAAAAAAAAAAAATGAAAGAGCAAACAGATACAACTATATACAAGTTACACGGCTCATAAGCCTAATAAATACTGTAATTACAACAAAGGGGTTAATTGGAATGAAAGAGGAAACCAGATACAAGTTGCGCAGCCCATATATAGGCCTGAACAGTAACAACCCAACGAAGGGCTCAATCGGAACGTAACAGAAAAACGATGGACTTATTTTTTGACACACAAAAACATAAGTGACTGATAAGCAGTTGGAGTTGGTTATTTTAGGAGCTCAAAAAGTAACTTTTCAGTTCTTCTCGTTACATTACACTACAGCCATACCTCCTGTGTTTGAAAAGGCGGCAGTTGTGAGTTGACTTGGAAGCATGCCCATGATTTTCCGACGTACCCATTTCAACAGCTTCAGCAACTCAGCCGCAGAGAACAGCACGAAGAAAGTGTACAGAACTGGTCTGAATGAGTCTGGGAATAGAATGGAAGCCAAAGATACTGTTGAATTTAGGAGAGCGAAATATTGAGAGAATATTGGTTTATTTCTGAATGAATTCTTTACAAAAATACGTAGCTCTTTATATACAGAGAATCTAAACTAGGAAAGAAGTTGAACTAGGAAAGAATATATATACAATATTCATATGCTACAATCAAGGATCTTCAGTCAATCAATTAGGCAATCAATCAACCGGATTTTCCTCTAACACTCCCCCTCAAGTTGGAGAGTGAATATCATGAAGTCCCAACTTGCCACTTAAATATTGAAATTGTTCCTTTCCCAAAGGTTTGGTGAAGATGTCTGCAAGTTGAGATTTTGACTGAACATAGGATGGGGCAAGTACTCCAGCTTGCAATTTTTCCCGAACAATGTGGCAATCAATCTCTATATGTTTCGTGCGTTCGTGAAAAACGGGATTTTTGGCAATGTGGAGAGCTGCCTGGTTGTCACAAAATAAGGATGCTGGCTGGCTTTGTGGAATTTTGAGATCTTCCAAAATGTGCCGTATCCATGTAATTTCTAAACATGTTGCAGCCATGGCACGATATTCAGCTTCAGCGGAAGAACGAGCCACATTGGTTTGCTTCTTTGATTTCCAAGAAATCAAAGAATTTCCCAGAAAGACACAGAATCCTGTAATTGAACGCCGAGTTGTCTCACAACCCGCCCAATCTGAATCACAATAAGCCTTTAACGTAGGATCGTTGAACGAAGGAAAGAATAATCCTTGACCAGGATTCCCTTTAATGAAACGTAAAACTCTTAGAGCAGCTTCCCAATGTGGTTTCCGAGGATCCTGCATAAATTGACTTAGGATTTGCACAGAGTATACTAAGTCTGGCCTTGTTACTGTTAGGTAAATCAATCTCCCAACCAATCTTCTGTATTTGGTTGGATCATGTAATGGGTCACCGTCGTCGGGATTCAATTTCAAATATGCCTCCATTGGGAAAGAATTAGGACGAGATCCTAATAATCCCACATCATTTAAAATATCCAATGCATATTTCCGTTGGGAAATGAAAATTCCCTTTTTGGATCGGGAGACTTCAATGCCAAGGAAATATTTGAGATTGCCAAGATCTTTGATGTGAAATTGTTGCAAAAGGAAGTCTTTGAGAGACTTGATTGCCTGTTCATTATTGCCAGTGACAATAATGTCGTCCACATAAATAAATACTGCAATAAATGTGTTACTTTCGGACTTGGTAAATAGAGAATAGTCGGCCTTTGATTGAGTGAAACCTGCCTTTTGAATAGCACAAGAAAATTTGGCAATCCAATTACGGGAAGCTTGCTTCAAACCATATAATGACTTATTGAGCCGACATACCATATTCTCCCCCTGTCGGTGAAGACCAGAGGGAAGGTCCATATAGACAAGCTCATCAAGATCGCCTTGCAGAAAGGCATTATGAACATCCATTTGGTGTAGGATCCAATTGCGAGAAGCAGCCACCGCTAAGAGACAGCGCACAGTGGTCAGCTTGGCAGTGGGAGAGAAAGTCTCTAAATAATCAACTCCTTCAATTTGAGTGTAACCTTTAGCAACGAGGCGGGCCTTATAACGTTCAATAGACCCGTCTGAATTGTACTTGATCTTGTAGAGCCAATGGGCTTATGACCAGCAGGTAGAGGAACAAGAGATCAAGTATTATTGCGAGCAAGGGCATCAAGTTCAGCTTGCATAGCATCCCTCCATTTTCAGGTCAAGAATTGCCTGATCATAGTTAGTGGGCTCACGGAGACCAGAAATAGAAGCAAGAAAAGAATAATGGGAAGGAGAAATACGTGAATAAGAGAGAGAGTTAGAAAGAGGGTGCCTTGTACCTCGGGTTGGACATGGCGACGGAATGGATGATTGTGGGGAAGCAGTATGGGCAAAGGGCATTTGATAGTCGGCATGCCACGCAGGTCGGGCGCGAGGTCGGGTTGAGTGACGAGGCGCATCAGGTAATGTGGAAGTAGTAACGAAAGGTAGTGGGTCTGGTAGAATCGGTTGAGTGATTGGTGATGAAATGTGGGTAGACTGATCGGTTGAGGAATCGGTTGGCGGATCGGTGGGGTTGAGAGGAGTAACTGGGGTAGGTGAATCGATTGAGTAATCGGTTGGTATATCGTGGGTAAGTGGGGTAGTAGAATTGGGTAAATGTGTGGTGTAGTTGAGGTCGGGTGCAGGTGCAGGAACCGGGTGAAAATTAGGAGAAGATGTCCCTTTATAGGGAAAGATGTGCTCATGAAAACGAACATCTCTACTTACCAAAAATTTGTGGGAATCTAAATCTAACAATTTATAACCTTTTTGGCCTGTAGGATAACCCAAAAAAATGCAACGCCTAGCACGAGGAGCAAATTTAGAAACAGGTTTGACAATAGTAGTATAACATAAACTTCCAAAAACACGAAGGTGGTCATAAGGGGGTGGACGACCATACAAGCGCTCAAAAGGTGTAAGGGAAGAAAGGAGTCGAGTAGGCAATCGATTGATTAAATAAACTGCGGTGGTAACACACTCACCCCAAAAACGAATGGGCACATTAGATTGGAAAAGGAGAGCACGAGCAACTCGCAATATATGACCATGCTTACATTCTACAACCCCATTTTGTTGTGGAGTGGAGACGCAAGAGGTCTGAAATTCAACACCTTTGGTTATAAAAAATGATTGAAGAGAAAGAAATTCACTACCATTGTCACTCCGAAAGATTTTAATGTGTGCGTTAAATTGGTTGTGAACAAAGGTAAAAAAAGATATAAGTAAAGAAGAAGCATCAGATTTATGAGACATAAGAAATAACCATGTACAACGAGTAAAATCATCCACAATGGTTAAAAAATAACGAGCACCGGAATGTGTTTGATATCTATGGGGACCCCAAATATCACAATGGATTAATTGAAAAGGCAAGGTAGAAGAAATAGAACTTGTCGGAAATGGTAATCTAGTCTGTTTGGCCAAAGGACAAATATTGCAAAAATTGTCTAAAGAAACAGAAACAGAAGAATTGGACTTAGAGATGATACGTAGACAGGTAGGTGATGGGTGGCCAAGGCGATGGTGCCAGGTAGAATCAGGATGGGTAGTATGGCAAGCAGTTGGCGATGTGCGATCTGGTGACATGTAATAGAGGCCGCCACTTTGCTTACCCCATCCAATCATCTTCCCCGTAGCCAAGTCCTGCAAAATACAGAAATCTGGGAATAAGATCACATAGCAGTTTAAGGATTGGGTAACTTTACTGGCAGATAAAAGATTTAATCGAAAGGAAGGCACATGAAGAACATCTTTTAAAATAACATCTTTGTTGAAGAGGAGTGTGCCAGTAGAGTTAATAGGTACGGCGGAGCCATTGGGTAAATTAACACAAGGTGCGTGGGGCGGATGAGAGTGAGAAAATAAAGAAGAATCAGAAGCAATATGGTCCGTAGCACCACTATCTAAAATCCAACAACTTGAGGAGGTAGAATTAACCGAGGGATGATTATACAAACCTGCGACATTTGCATAAACATCATTATTACCCTTGGATAAGTGTGGCGCGTTTGCCACGGTAGTGGTCAATTGTTGATACTGCTCGGGAGAAAGCCCTGGGAGAGGCGGTATGGCACCATTGGGAGATGCGGCATGTGCATCAGTAGGATTGGATCGAGCACCATATTGTTGATTTTGCTGTCTCGGACATTTGCTTGGTGGTTTATTGGGATCATATTTTGGTTTAAAGTTGGGATCATGCCGTGGGTGCCCGACTGAAAATCCATGTAACTTATAACAACTTTCAATAGTATGTGTATCCTCTTTGCAATATCTGCAAAATAATCCTTCAGTATTGGAAGTAGAAGATGAAAAGGACGAGTTACCAGTGAACTTGTTGTTTGGGTTGAAGCCTTTATGAAATCGCACAGCCGATGTAATTGAAAAAAATTTGGCGAGTGAATTGTTCCCTATCTCTCGTTGTTTCTCGTCCTGGGTCATCATGTTATAAGCTTCCCGAATATCGGGTACCGGCTTCAGAAGCAGTATTTGGCCTCGAATGGGATTACAAGGCTTCAGAAAAATCAAAAACTGTATCCAGTTTTGAATCGAACTGATTGTTCAATCGATTGTTGATAAAATAATTGGATGATACGAAAGTGGTGATTTGATAGTTGTTGCAGAAAGCTAAAAATGAATTGATGGAGAAAAAATAACCACGGTGGGTAAAGAAAAAATAACTAGGTATAGAACCCTAGCTCTGATACCATGTTGAATTTAGGAGAGCGAAATATTGAGAGAATATTGGTTTATTTCTGAATGAATTCTTTACAAAGATACGTAGCTCTTTATATACAGAGAATCTAAACTAGGAAAGAAGTTGAACTAGGAAAGAATATATATACAATATTCATATGCTACAATCAAGGATCTTCAGTCAATCAATTAGGCAATCAATCAACCGGATTTTCCTCTAACAGATACCACAGAAAGTGAACCCAACACCACCATTCCAAGGGAAACGACGAGGCCATAAGTCGGCCATCTCGATTTAGCATGGTATCCCAAGCAATACAAGAGCAAACTAGAAACGGAAATTACCATGGATATGGGGTGAGTGTCAAATGGGGATATTTGGTTCCCCTGATACTTGATTTGCAGAAGGCTGAGGAGCACCGGAACTACGAAGGCCAGAACGGTGTGACAAGAATCGAAGGAAGGTGGTGGTGGTGGGTGCGAAAAGTAGTAGTTTGAAATGCTGATAGACGCAACATTAATCTGTGCAAAGAAGTTTCTGCATATTCTTGTAGTATTGGCCATTACATTCATAATAGTGAATTGGAGATAAAAATGAAGAGAAAATAGTGTAGTATGGATTTCGGCCTTCAAGGAGTATTTATTTATAGGCATCTTACCGCTAAACGATCGAGGAGACGACGTGATGGCCAGGAGAATGGGTAAGTTAAACCTTCCTACTTTTCATTTGGAAAGCTTAATACTCCTACTTCTTCTTTTTTTAAGTGATCAAGGGAAAGTTTAATACTACTGTACTTTTTTTCTTAAGTGATCAAGGGAAAGCAGAGAAAGCTTAATACTTTTTTTTGTAAGAGATCAAGGAAAGCAGGGAAAGCTTAATACTTTTTTTTTCTTAAGTGATCTAGGTAAAGCTTAATACCTTTTTTTTCCTTAAGAAAGCTTAATATATACCCGTTAATTAGGTCATTGTTTGGTTAGAGAAGTTAAGAGCATCTCCAATCCAATACTCCATTTGAGAGTATCAAAATAATATTTTTTATTCATAAAGTGATTATAGAGGAAATTACTATTCATGTTTACACCAACTACAAACCCTCTATTTTTGTCTCTAAAATCACTTTATGAAAAAAAAACCTTTTTTTATACTCTCATGAGAATAAAAATTAAGTAAGAAAAGCAAATAAGGATAAAAATATCTTTTAAAAAGGTGAATAGTATTTTAGAGATGGTCCTCTATATTTTCTCTTACCCTCTAAATATAGAGTATCAAAATTCAATACTCTCAAATGGAGGAGGGTTGAGAGGATGGGTTGGAGTGCTTTGATACTCTCAAATAGAGATATAGAGTATGGATTGGAGATGCTCTAAGGTCTGGTACAAGCCATCTTGAAACATGCATGTTGGTTTAGTAGTCCAAGAACACCAATCATTCTACAACCATAAACACTTACACAAATATTTACACAAATTTACTCACATTCACATTGGGATCCACACACACACCTCTAACGTGTGTGACTCCACCAAAAGATGTGAGTGTATGTGTAAAGTGTGTGTATAAGTGTTTGTGGTTAAATAATAATTACCAAGAACACATTCACCTTGTCAGATAACCACCATAATTTTCACGGCTCAAAGTTTTATGTACCCTTTTCTTTTTTTGTGTCATGCACCAAGTAAATTGGAGCCGCAAGATCGTATGAGATTCTTTAAAAGGGAAAATCTTTAAATGTTGTATGATTTTACAATTGCAATTCACTTGGTATGTGGGTACGCCAAAATATGGGTACATAGGATCTCTGCCCAATTTTCACCTTGTCTGATAACAACCATAGCCTTTTGGGCAAATCCTTGAGTTTTTCATAATGAAAGATAAACTCTTCACGTATGAAAAAATTGTTATAAACTCCCGTAATTCAAATGTTCATTTCACTGACACCCCAACCAACAATTATTGAACCAAACAAGTGATAAAATTAGTCAAAAGTGGCATGTATTGAGAAAGTCGCGTCACCCTTTTGGTAGCGCAATAAATATATAAAAGCTTTTAATCTAATTTTTGTAGACCTAAAAGTAATTAAAATTTTCTTATCTAAACTATATGGTTATTAATAAATTTTATCCTTTTTCATCAAAACAACTCTTATCAATGGCTAAAACAAAGTTTTTTCTTTTTGGTAAAGCACGATATCCCAGGCTAGCTTCCACGTGTAGTTATGGCTTCCAAAAACTTTTTTGGATGAACTTTTGGTTGTAGTAGTAATACTAGGAGTGTTAATCTGAATGCTCAAACACAAACTCTTGCCCATGCCACAGGTCATACATAGGCTATACCTATGCGAGGTGAAAGTGAATAATTCAAGTGGCTTTTTCACTACTACACTATTATGTGAGAGTCATATGTCTGAATTCTGATAGTGCAACCTACGCAAATATGTGGTGAAGGTGCTTCAGGAACAAATAATAATTTTCCCAAAACAACTCGGACATAGCTTAGGTCCGGATTTGGTAATAATATAGGTACTCCCATATATGGTGTAGATGTTAATTATCTAGGCCCGATATGGTATTTCCAAGATTATTTTGTGCCTTTTTCGGAGAAGAGTTTGAGCGAATCCTGACCATTTATTACAGCAATTGATGGCTAGAGATTAGTTGTGTGTTATGTTTTACACAACCGTTATGTGTGTATCACTTTTGGTTTAGGAATGGATTAAATTCCCACCCCCCAACCCAATCAAGATTTTATACCCATTTTCTATCTGGGTTTTAATTACGGAAATGCCATCCATCCACAGATATCTCCCATATCACTCTTCCACAAAAACATTCAAACAAGCTTTTTCATAATTTTAATCACCTCTGTTTAATATAAGTTGTAACGCCCCGCTTTTTCGGGAGCAAAATAAAATAATTTCTTAAGAAAATTTTGCTAAATAAATATAATTTTCCAAAATAAAGGTCTATTACAATCTCAAAATAAATTTACCGATTCAAAATACATTAACTTCAGAGCTGACTCTAGGCTTGATACGAATCCCAAGCATACTCGATCTCTATTCCTGATATTCTTCTTGTGTCGAACTGCACCATTGTTGAATCCTCTCCATTGAATCCTGCGCCCTCTGGCAAATTGATCGCCGAAGCAATCGATTTACCAGGATACAGACGTATCCGTGAGTGATAAATCACCCAGTAGAATAATCCAACCCAACCACCCCTCTTACTTTACAGCTAGCAATCAGGCAGGATAAACATGGTACGAAGAAATATAACAGAGGTATTTCATATCAATCAGTTTATTACTATTCATTAACCTGACGTGTGATCTAAGATCTCACCGCGAGATCTTTCCTCCCTCAACCACTAGCCATGCTCGGTCCCATGAGATCACTTTCTTTTGTTGTCGCGGATTGCACCTAAGTTATGTACCCAGCGTGTATCCCTCTCATTACAACAAAAGAAAGCTTATCATGCCTGAATCATAACTACTTTGCCAGTATCAAAACATCACTCAACACTGGGCTTACTTTGCCAGTTTCAAATCCCATCACTCAACACTGGGCTTACTCTGCCAGTTTCAAAATCATCACACAACACTGGGCTTACTCTGCCAGTTTCAAAATCACGCCTGCAGGTAATCTAAAACAAAAACTTTTCCAATTCATCCATTACTTATCATCGTCTAGGTGATTTCTATTCCGCATATCACCCCATGTCTCTAGAGTCCAATCTAACATATCAATCAGAAGTGGAAATAATAAACATACTATCATAATACTTATTGAAATAAACAATACGCATAAAATCACATAACCTTTTATGAATGGGCCGTTGCCCTTAGTCTTGTATGATCAACAAGTTTATTAAAGTAGGGAACTTTTATTAAATAAAAGTTTTAATAAAAAGAATATAATCTAGGCTTGTATAAATTTTATTTAGGAAATTAAATTGATTAGAGATCATAATACATACAATAAATAGATAATAACATTAGAAATAATTAGCATGACCTTTAAAAAGATTCCTATGATTCTATACAGTGGGATTGAGTGTCAAAATCGAGTCCGGAGGGTCGTGAGATTATTTTAAAAATAAAAACGATTTTTAAAGTCGTCAAAAGTAGAATAAATGGGTAATAAATTATTTAATAAATAAAATATGTTGAGACTAACAACATATTATCTTTGGAATGTAAAGAATCTAAAAAAAATAGTACGGGAATTTATAAAATGGTTTAGAAGGTCATATGGATTTTTCGTTTGCAAAATTTTTCATGAAATCAAATAAATAATTAATAAATAGATAAATAAATAAATAAAATATGACATTAACAAGTTATGATCTTTGAAGTGTTAGAAGTCTAGGAAAAATAGATCGGGAGTCGAAAATAGTGTTCGGGAGGTCGGAAAATCGTTTCGAACCAAAACAGTCCATACCGCAAGGTTTGACCGGTTGACCTTGCGGTGGAGCCTTCTACCGCGAACTCCAACCTGGTTCTTGCGGTCCGAACATTGCGGCCGCAAGGTTGAATGCTGAATCCGATTTTTTTTTTGTTTCGCCACGGTTTCGATGCATGGGACCATTCGGGGCATAGGGTTATGCTTAAAAACATTATATATACTTAGAGGAGTGTTCGGGATAGATTATAATACCTTGGTTTGATCGAATTGATCAAAAAATTGAAACTTTGAACGTTGGGGAAGATAACTTCGGTTTTGGCGATCGGGGGTCCTTGGGATTAAATTGATTGATATTTGGTGATGCTCTAGGTTGTAGGAGGTGATTGGAAAGGTTGGATTGCCTCTCGGTTGGGTCTAAGCATGAAACCCACTTTTCTCTCTCTTTCTTTCTCTCTCTAAAACTCCATAGATTGGAGTCCGGTTTCTCTCAGATTTCTCTCTCTCTCTGAACTGGTGGAACGTGGGGAATGGCGTGGTGTGCCCTAGGGTCGGGGTTAAGGGGTATATATAAGAGAATTTTTTTGATAAGGGTGATAAAATTGTGTTCTAATGGAATTCTAACTCTTGGTTTGGAATATGGACGAAAATAAGGTTAGGGAGGAAGTAGAGACTGAGTAGGAGTAGGAGAGGGTGAGATGGAAGGAGTTATAATCATGTATGCAATAAAAAAAAAATATGAAAGAGATAAATAGGATAGGATAATTATCTAATAAGGAAAAGGAATTTTATTTAAAATAATAATAATAATAATAATAATAATAAGACCTAATAATATTAACGCTATTATTTATATAAAAAAATTTGGGTCGAAAATCCGGGTTGTTACAACCTATCCCCCTTAAAATAATTTCGTCCTCGAAATTAAAGTGTACCTTTAGGAGGAAATAGATTCGGATAGTTGGCGCGTATAGTATCCGCTCGTTCCTGGGTTGATTCCTCAATTCCTCGATGTCGCCAAAGGATTCGGACGAGTTGAATGGTTTTGCCTTGAATGCACTTCTCACTATAGTCTTGGATCTTCAATGGCTGTTCCTTGTGTTCTCGCGTTCCCAAGATGATTCTTCTCGTTCTCGGTATCTCCATAAGACATTGACTATTTTGATCGTTCGCCCTCGGGTAACTTTTTCTCCATGATCCTAAATTTTGCTGGTTGCTATTTGATGATCGTTTCCTCGTCTAGTGTGACTTCCTCCCAATTGAGTACGTGGGTGGAATGGGTCATATCTTTCCGCAGCGTAGAATCGTAAAAGACAACGTGAATTTTGACGATTTGCGGTGGTAAAGCTAGGTGATAGGCTACTTCGCCAATTTGCTCCAAGATCTCAAACGTACCAATGTGGTGAGGCGATAACTTTCCTTTCTTGACAAATCGGGTGATCCCACGGCGCGGTTCGAACAAAAAGTACGTTGAAAGTCTACGGTCTCATCCTCTTGTCGGCGTAGCTCTTTTATTGACTTCGAGCGATCGGGAGTCGTCAACGTATCTCCTTCCTTGGTCAGTTCTTGAAAGTTTGGTCTCTATCTCTTAGAAGGTGGGTACTCTTCTCTCAAAGAAACGAGAGGATTACAAGAATTTTTAAGAGGTTCAAACATGAGTCAAATGTTTAAAGGTCAAAGCACCAAAAGGAAAGTACGAATAGATCCTCTTCTGCGAGTCGAAGTATTAGTAGTTTGAGTTAAGTTGGAACACGAGGACAACGAGAATCAAGTTAACCGAAGTCATACTCAATGATGATTTGGATTTGAAGGATTTCATCATTGGAACAGTGCTGATAAAAAGATTTAACATGCGAGCGAAACAAACAAGTACTTGGTCTACCAAACCTTGCACTGGAATAAATGAATAAAAGTTCTCATAAGAAATATTGATCTATCGATAGGTTTTGAAAGATTACAAAGTCCAACGATGAAATCGAACTAGATATTTATTTTGCAACACGTTGGCCAAATGTGTTTCAAAATAAGCATCTAACTCTAGTCATCTTAAAAAATATGGGGCACAAATGAAAAATAAGCAATGGCTTATGAGTCCATTCTTAAAATAGAACAAGGAATTGATAGGACGATTATTGATTTTCATTAGCTCAAGACAAGATATATAACTTTAAAGAAAGCGAAGCATGACAATGATCTGTGCCCTCAGGAACTAATCAACTTCAACATTGAAAATTGAACGACGTTTACGGAATTAGAGTTTTGTAAGATTGGACACGTGTATAGTTGTGATATCAAAAGAATCAAAGATTATGGATAACTGATAGTGCGCTGGTTAGAATAAATGAGGAGCTAGTCATAATAAAGCAGGATTGCTCCAAACTGCAGTATTCATTGGATCGGAAAAGTTAGACTCATAATCGAATAAACTGTTGACTTCAAATCAAATTAAGTCAAATTAAGAAAGGCTGGAACAAAATGATCAGTAGGGATACCCAACTCACAAAAGGAAAATGTCACGAGAGTTAGGTACTTGGAATAGACAAGGAGTTCAACGATTTGAGCTTTAGTTGAAGTTGCAACTCTAACAATGGAGAGTCATAATGAAGGTGATTTTAAGAAGAGTCATGAGAGATGTAAAAACAGCGGAAGGTTAGAATACAATCAATCGAATGAAAAAGAGGATCAAGATGAATGATCGTCAGTAGTTCTCCTATCCCCCTTAAAGAAAAATATATAACCTCCCTCAAAGAGAATGGTCACCGCTTTCCCAATTATTCACGACCTTGAACTCTTCTCAATCTGTTTGAACTACGATGGTGTCGTCGTCGGATGTAGTTTGCATGATATATAGTTGGTTGACGATTGCGAATCTCTGACAGCATCATGCTTTTATTCGTCGATCTACTATCACTACAACAAAATGGGAATTTAGGGGCACTTTTGAAAAGGCATTTTTCCAAAAATGCCTTGTCAAGTTATTAATGCGGCACCATCTTCTAAAGTGCCTCATTCGATTCCCCTTTTGCGGCAGTTAGTATTGATCCCAAATTTAACATATTTAATTTTTTTATGGTATTTTGATAGGGCAGTTTAAAGTGCCTCAAAAAGCTAGATTTAATAGGGCACTTGCTTGGTGATATAAAACTATGACGTTTTTGTAATCGACAATTTTTTTTAAAATCAGCTAGGGAATTTTGGGCACTTTTTAAAGGGCATTTTTACAAAACTGCCTCATCAAGTAGTTAAAGAGGCACTTTTAAGTGCCGCAAAACAATTTCCTCACCAATTTTCCGTAATTTGCAAGGAAACAATTCCTTGCCAAACTTAACTTATTTTTTCGACAAAGACAAAAAATTCCCCCGAGCAAACACTGGACCAAGCCTATTCGTTTTCATCCTTTTTTTTTTTTTTTCATCCCACCCATTAGTAATTAGATGTCAGCCAAAACATTTGCATAAGGATAGATGTTCTACACTCGAACACTGCAGCGCGAAGTTCGACACGTCTTGCTCTTTACTCAATTATCCGAACCATTCATCTTGTAGGATTCGTCAAATTGAATTAATCTCCACGCAAAAGTTCAAATTGATCGGACACACGCAACTACCTCATTGAAAAACTTTTATATAGAAAAAATATATGAGTCAAAACTTTTTTGCATGAATAAACTATTCCGATGAGCCGGTTATGGGTGTTCGATAAACTTGATTCTAGGCATGAATGATCTACTGATTCTACTCTATCATATTTAAAAGATAAACGGTTCCGATCGTGAAAAATACCTCGGGTAATGTTCGAGTGGTGCATTATTAGACTTTAATTCCTCCAAACGTACTAAATGTCTTCCAAACACGTGGTTTCCGATATTCGATGATCTCCAATTTAGGTGACACTGATGGAATTGGTAAGATGTGAAATCTTAATGGTTCAGATCGAACGTTATAATAATAAACTCTTCAATGACATTTAGAATCTATATGTTCAACTTACTTAGTAATTAACTTAGTCTTGAGCTATAGTTGAACGTATGGTAGCCACACAACCAGGGCACAATCATGATGATCGAGACTATTGATTTTGTTGTGCTTGTTGATCACATCATTCACGTAAAATTTTAGCTCTATCTGGTTTAGAAAACCATACTTGATAATAAACTAAGTCTCGTGCTGTAATTGAATGTACAGTAGCCACACAAGTGCGACACAATCATGGCAATCGAGACCGTTGATTTTGTTGTACTTATTCATCAGATCATTCTAGTAAATTTTTGGCTTGATCGGGTTTAGAAAACCACTTCATTTTGACGCAAATTCATTAACAAAATGGTATTTTCCTCGCAATAGGCTATTTGTGTTGTAGTGTAATTATTTTTCCTCAGGCGCCAAGAGTAGTGGAAAAATTTGAACACGTAAAATTTTAAGCGCGCTCGACTTTCATTCCCCCCTCACAACTTTCCCAATTATTTCCCTGAACTTCCATTCTGTTCTTGCCCTAGCAAAGCAGTCTCCATATCCCGTCTCTCTCTCTTCTCTCTGTCTCCACACACACACAAGCACTGACTACCGAGAACGGCGCCATCGAAACTCGTCACTGCTGCCAATCGACGAACACCGGCACCGTCGTTTGACCACCATTCCGCCACTCCAGGCCCTCCCGTCTGTCGACATTCACCAAAACATGTGTAAGTAAATCTTTGCTTATACCGTTGTCCCAATTTCTAATCCTTCAACAAATTAGGTTTACTGCAACAACTCTCTCTCTCTCTCTGTGCGCTAAACCCTAACCAAATTGGTCTTCGCTGAGGATATTTGTACTAGTTTCATGAATCTTTATTCTCGTTATCTTAGGAATTGCTTCTTTATACTTGCTAATGATCATCCCTTCGCTGGAGATTGTTGTCCTCTAAATTGCAGGTCTCGTCGTACGCCGAACGAAAGACTTCATTGGAAAGAGCTCTTCACTCTTGTCTTCTTTCGTTGGGTAAGAGACAATCGATGTACCGTATTCATTACTTGTTCTAGGGTTTTGATTTGTGCGTTGGAATTATGTAAATAGTCCTTGCACTTAAATTCCTTGATGATGATATTTTGGTCACGGGTTCCATCATTAGACATCTATTTAACGGGACAAGATTGAGATTGTGGATTTTTTTTTGCTATGCTTTGAATGTCCTACAAAACATTACAGTTAGAGTGGATTATGATTTATAGTTTTGTAGAATGACCTCTATGCACTAAACGTGATAGAGCTGTCTTTTCTCAAAATTGTATTATGGTGACCTTATGTGGGTAAGGTAGAAGCTAGACCTTTACCGAGAGAATTGGTGGATGGTGCCGTCACTGCCATCACTGCCATCACATCGGTATTTTATATCCTCAGGCCAAGTTTGTTAGCTTATCGCTTTGTTAGGCAAAGTCTGTAAGCAACTAAGCATATCATTTCTTGCTATCCAGAAGCCCATAATCTCACACGTTTTGTCTCCCTTTTTTATGTTGAATTTGAGGGCATAGATATAATCTTGTTTGAATGTCTTATCTGATGAGATTTCTATGTCTTCCTCAGGTTGCAGTCATCCCAAACTGTAGCATTTGGCAGCAGTAGGCCAGAAGATGGCTAGTGTTACCTGAAGGTGCAGGCTACTGTCATCTGCTTGATTCATTCCATATTTCGATTACACGAAAAATAAAATTACCATTGACAAGTTGAGTGCAGTGAGCAAATGTTGGCATGTAAATAGTGCACTCATTGTTGTACTTCCTGCACAACTAAAAGTAGATATTTTGTTTTGGGGGTTAATACCTTATGGTTGCATGTGTTCTTTAGTGGTGTATGCTTTATGGGATAACAAATGTTATCTTTCCTTTGTATGTGGAGGAAATAAATATATGCGTGTTTCTCATAAATTGCATGAAAAGCTCACAAATGTTTCTGTACTGCAGGCCAATATTAATGTTCGTGCTATAGCCCAAGGTTGCTCAGAGTACAATATCACTCTAGTTGTCAAACGAGAAGACTGTGTGCGGGCTTTTAGAGCGGTTCACTCAAGATTCTATATTGAGTATTATTGGGCCTTGATTGATTGGTAGCACCTTGCTTGACCAGCTCATGGATCAGGTACACTATATTTCTTTACAAGTCACTGTTGCATTATATGTCTTATTATAGGTTCCGGTCTATGGAATTTGATTGAATCTAGGCAATACATGCTTCTGTCATTCTGTTGGGCAATCCATGATAGTAATTGATTTAGTTAAAGTGCACTTGTCTGATGTTAGAACTATGACTATAGCAGGTATTTGTGATTCAGGAATGCTTTTAGATTTAGTATTTAAAGCTTATGGAAAGCTACAGAGTTGAGAGTGTCAATTCCATACGGATACGAATAGCTAAAATGGATAGTGCCATAGGCATGGATAATTTGCTAGTATAAATTTGATATTGCAAAATTTCAATATGATGATTTCTTATTGATTAATGCTAGGTGGGGGATTATGTTTTTTCAAGGGAGTAGCTACAGAGGTTGGTGGAGAAGAATTTTGAGCTAATTGGTGTGAGATTCATGTTCAAGTCCCAATCCTGTGGGATGAGCATTTGAGGAGGCCTTACGGAAGCCTTAAGACTGTTGGCAATGTCATTGGTACTCCAATAGCATGACCTATTTCTTTGGCACGTTTAATGCCCAATATTGTCTATTTTTTTAGTTCTTACTATAAAACAATAGATTTTAAAACTGTGTATATGGTTTTTGTTTTGATCAGGTAGTGAAAGATCATGATGGATGCTTTATTGACTGAATGAGATCGCTTGGAAGATGCCTAGTAGACAGAGTTATGTCATATGGATACTAAACTTATGGATTTTGTTTGTTTTTACTTGTTTTTTGATGCCATGGCATCTCTCATGGTATTGTTCTAGTTTTTTGCTAGAAACTTTAGTAAGTTTCTTAAAACTATTTCTATTTCATGTTTTGTTTTTTTTTATTTGGATCCTTGTAAGTTTGTTGACTAGTAGTTTTAAGTTAATGACTATGGCTTATGTTGCATGGATATGGTTGGGGAAAAAAATTGAAATTAATTAAGGTTTTATTGTATGGTGGTTGTTTGATCGTATAGTACAAATGGAATAAAAAAACAACTCTTTAGAAGGCACTCAAAAGTGTTGTGAAAGCTATCTTGTTGACATCAAAGTAGTGGTTTATGCGGCAGTTTGTAGTGCCTTAATAGGCTGTTCAAATAATTTTCGAAATATTTGTGGCGGCACCAAAAAATGCTTTGATAAATAATCTATGCGGCACTTAGGAGTGCAGTAAGAAAATGCTTTTAAGGCTCTTTAAAGTGCCTCAATATGTAATCTATGCGGCACCTAAAAGTGCAGCGAGAAAGAGCTTTGGAGGCTCTTTTAAGTGCCTCGATAAGTAATCTATGCGGCACCTAAAAGTGCAGCGAGAAAGAGTTTTGGAGGCGCCTTAAAGTGCCTTATAACAAGTGCCGCGTTAGACCTATAGCTGCATCGATACACGCGGCACTAAGGTGAAGTGCCCCAATATACAAACTGCCCCAACATGCCTCTTTTCGAGGCAGTTTTGAGTGCCCTATAAAGCCGTTTTTGTTGTAGTGTATGTTGAGGAGTCTACGACGCGTGAGGTTGGGGTGTCGAAATAGTCGAGGTGGCAATCGCTTGTAGAAGTTGCATAACCTCCATGTTACTCGGTATCTCATTGGGCTTCGTGTTGCGTTGACCTCGAGATTGGCATAAACATGTTGATGGCGTGGGCGGCGTTGGTATTAGGGTTACACGTATTGTCCTTACTGGTGAGGTTGGCAAAATGACCGTAGAAAGTGGAGTCGTTGACCTTTGGTACCAATCTTGTAACGACTGCTCCACGAGGTTAGGTTTAGAGTCTTGATGGTTTCTAAATATCTGGTTCTCTCAAGGAAGTGTGTGCAATAACGTTCTCATACTTATCCTATCCTATTTTCGATCGTTATCTGCCTAGAGAAAGGAAATTCTTCTTCGACAGGTACTCTATTCACGGAGTAGCCTCCTTCGACAGTACCTTATCCTCCATTGTCGAGATTTGTCTCTTCGTCTTCTTCATACTAAGATTCTTTGTCTCATTTGATCGACCAACTAAATTATGAAAGGAAACGGCTGCTCCATCGCTTTCTTCTGGTCAAAGTCAACGCTGATTTCGTAATTTCTCGGAGTCTGAGTCGCAGCAAGTAAATAAATATTTATATGATATACTTAGGTAGGATATATCGTAGTTTAGAGAAGTAAAAGATATCGTAAACGTTTAGCTATTCGGATTTACGCTCTCAGAATGTGGTCTACCCAATCTACCCAAGGCCGAGGGTTTGAACCTATGCTCTGATACCACTTGTAACGCCCCGCTTTTTCGGGAGCAAAATAAAATAATTTCTTAAGAAAATTTTGCTAAATAAATATAATTTTTCAAAATAAAGGTCTATTACAATCTCAAAATAAATTTACCGATTCAAAATACATTAACTTCAGAGCTGACTCTAGGCTTGATACGAATCCCAAGCATACTCGATCTCTATTCCTGATATTCTTCTTGTGTCGAACTGCACCATTGTTGAATCCTCTCCATTGAATCCTGCGCCCTCTGGCAAATTGATCGCCGAAGCAATCGATTTACCAGGATACAGACGTATCCGTGAGTGATAAATCACCCAGTAGAATAATCCAACCCAACCACCCCTCTTACTTTACAGCTAGCAATCAGGCAGGATAAACATGGTACGAAGAAATATAACAGAGGTATTTCATATCAATCAGTTTATTACTATTCATTAACCTGACGTGTGATCTAAGATCTCACCGCGAGATCTTTCCTCCCTCAACCACTAGCCATGCTCGGTCCCATGAGATCACTTTCTTTTGTTGTCGCGGATTGCACCTAAGTTATGTACCCAGCGTGTATCCCTCTCATTACAACAAAAGAAAGCTTATCATGCCTGAATCACAATTAGGGTTCGCCTATCTTATATACCACATCACAATCATCGCAATCATCACTGGACACATGCCAGTCTATCAATTCATCACTGGACACCCGCCAGTTTATCAATTCATCACTGGACTTAATCTCATCACGTATCTCATCATATCTCGAAATCACGCCTGCAGGCAATCTAAAACAAAAACTTTTCCAATTCATCCATTACTTATCATCGTCTAGGTGATTTCTATTCCGCATATCACCCCATGTCTCTAGAGTCCAATCTAACATATCAATCAGAAGTGGAAATAATAAACAGACAATCAGAATAATAATTGAAATAAACAATACGCATAAAATCACATAACCTTTTATGAATGGGCCGTTGCCCTTAGTCTTGTATGATCAACAAGTTTATTAAAGTAGGGAACTTTTATTAAATAAAAGTTTTAATAAAAAGAATATAATCTAGGCTTGTATAAATTTTATTTAGGAAATTAAATTGATTAGAGATCATAATACATACAATAAATAGATAATAACATTAGAAATAATTAGCATGACCTTTAAAAAGATTCCTATGATTCTATACAGTGGGATTGAGTGTCAAAATCGAGTCCGGAGGGTCGTGAGATTATTTTAAAAATAAAAACGATTTTTAAAGTCGTCAAAAGTAGAATAAATGGGTAATAAATTATTTAATAAATAAAATATGTTGAGACTAACAACATATTATCTTTGGAATGTAAAGAATCTAAAAAAAATAGTACGGGAATTTATAAAATGGTTTAGAAGGTCATATGGATTTTTCGTTTGCAAAATTTTTCATGAAATCAAATAAATAATTAATAAATAGATAAATAAATAAATAAAATATGACATTAACAAGTTATGATCTTTGAAGTGTTAGAAGTCTAGGAAAAATAGATCGGGAGTCGAAAATAGTGTTCGGGAGGTCGGAAAATCGTTTCGAACCAAAACAGTCCATAACGCAAGGTTTGACCGGTTGACCTTGCGGTGGAGCCTTCTACCGCGAACTCCAACCTGGTTCTTGCGGTCCGAACATTGCGGCCGCAAGGTTGAATGCTGAATCCGATTTTTTTTTTGTTTCGCCACGGTTTCGATGCATGGGACCATTCGGGGCATAGGGTTATGCTTAAAAACATTATATATACTTAGAGGAGTGTTCGGGATAGATTATAATACCTTGGTTTGATCGAATTGATCAAAAATTGAAACTTTGAACGTTGGGGAAGATAACTTCGGTTTTGGCGATCGGGGGTCCTTGGGATTAAATTGATTGATATTTGGTGATGCTCTAGGTTGTAGGAGGTGATTGGAAAGGTTGGATTGCCTCTCGGTTGGGTCTAAGCATGAAACCCACTTTTCTCTCTCTTTCTTTCTCTCTCTAAAACTCCATAGATTGGAGTCCGGTTTCTCTCAGATTTCTCTCTCTCTCTGAACTGGTGGAACGTGGGGAATGGCGTGGTGTGCCCTAGGGTCGGGGTTAAGGGGTATATATAAGAGAATTTTTTTGATAAGGGTGATAAAATTGTGTTCTAATGGAATTCTAACTCTTGGTTTGGAATATGGACGAAAATAAGGTTAGGGAGGAAGTAGAGACTGAGTAGGAGTAGGAGAGGGTGAGATGGAAGGAGTTATAATCATGTATGCAATAAAAAAAAAATATGAAAGAGATAAATAGGATAGGATAATTATCTAATAAGGAAAAGGAATTTTATTTAAAATAATAATAATAATAATAATAATAAAACCTAATAATATTAACGCTATTATTTATATAAAAAAAATATTGGGTCGAAAATCCGGGTTGTTACATAAGTAGACTAGCGTATGCCCGTGCCTAAAGGCACAGCTCGAACAATTAGTACACAGAAACAAATACTGAACTCGCGTGAAATATACGGCTCAAACAATCAGCACACGCAAATTAATACCGAACTTGCGTGCAATATACCAACCCCCGGGGTATATTGCTTTTTATTTTGCTTTTTTCTTTTTTTCCCCTCCTGGGGTATGTCTCTTATAGGCTGTATATTCGGCTAGCCTCCTTTTAATTTCAAGTTGATTTACCAAAAATAAAAAATTACCAACCCCTATCCAATAAATTCAACTATGTGACAAACAATAACGCAACATATCCATTGATAGAGGTGGTTGTATAGCTTAAGAAAAATGGTCACATACACACCCAAAAAAATTATTTTAGCTTAAAATATATGTAAAATTTTTGGATTAACCTTTCTTTGAATACCTAACCCACATATCTATGAACACCCAATTCTAGTAAGTCTGGAACACCTAGCCCAAAAATGAAATGAATACTCAACCTAAAACCAATCGAACACCCAATCGTAACCCAAGTATAGCTCATCAAATTAACCACATGCTACACTATAGGTAAAATGTTAGTCTCAATGCAATATATTTTTGTTGTTACAAAACTTTGATCTACTAAATACCTATGCCTATAGCACTCTGCAACAAAAAGTTTTATTTGCTAAGCCCCTACCCATGTGTACAACACTACCAATGATGATCCCAATCACATATAGTTAAGTGCATTGATAGGATACAAACTGAACTATATTAATCCAAATCATAAAACTCAAAACCAATACCATGTTGCATTCATAGAATCCAATTTTAACATGCATAACAAATCAATATAGAGTCAATCTGATACACAAATGTAGGGGGGAAAAAAGAAAAAAAGGGTGTTCAACATAAGTCCTATTGTCTTGAAATTTGTCTCTCCATCTGCCTCCCAAGAGTTTTTGTACCTACGCATATCTACTTCATCCAAAAAGCACAATTAGGAACATGAATAACAGCCTAAAAATATAATTAATGAGCAAGAATCCCTTCTTGTAAAAGTAAAATGGTGACTAATAAAAGTTACCTTAATTATAGATCTCGTTTATTCATCTCTCAACATCATTATGGTACAATCATAACCTTTGTAGATATACTTGTAGATATACTTAACATATCTTATTCCAGGACAAACTTCCACATTGATATGAGAATTATATTTTCTTGAAAGGTATGTATTGTATGACACCATTTCCCTTTTTTCAGTTTCTAGCGTATGTCCGTGCCTGAAGGCACGACTCAAATAATCAGCACACGGAAACAAATACCTAACTTGCATGCAATATACTGCTCAAACAATCAGCACAAGCAAATTAATATTGAACTTGCATACAATATATATACCAACCTCTGTCCAACAAATTCAACTACGCGACAAATAATAACGCAACATGTCGGTTGTATACAGTGGCGGAGTCAGGATTTTGTTATCGGGGGGGCCGGCTTAACAGACATATATTTTTTATCGGAACGTATCTAATAAAATAGAGCCGTGTGTGAATCCAATAGATAACCAACGCTCAAGATTTATCCTCTTATTCTGCATAAATCTAGACCGTTGGCTTAATTGATGTAGTGCTCTCTCCCTCTCCCTCTCCCACACTTCTGTCATTACCATTCTAAGAACTCAGCAATTATTCGATTCCTACGGGATTTACCGCATTAAATTAAATTTGAAAAGTCATCACCTAATTTCTCTCCCTCCCTCTCTCAGTAAAAGATACGTGAAATAATAATTCCTTAAATGGTGGACAAAATAACGGATATACCTTTGATATCCTTTGCAATATAACCTCAAATTGCACGTAATATCCTTTTCATACACTGTTAGCATTTCCTTTCTAATTTACTCTTCCTCTCACAAGTATACTATTATTCTTCTTTACTCTCTCCCTCACTCCTTCAGTTCAATACCACCACCCCACCAAAAAATTACCTAAGTTTGCTTCATAGACCTCACAAATTGAGGTGAGTGGTTACTTTTTGTAATGAACTGAAAAGTAAAAACCTTATGATATAATAGTATACTTGTGAGAGGGAGAGTAAAATAGAAAGGAAATGCTAATCATGTATGGAAAGGATATTACGTTCAATTTGAGGTTATATTGCAAAGGATCGATATCACAGGTATATCCGTTATTTTGTCCACCATTTAAGGAATTATTATTTCACGTACCTTTTAGTTATGGGAAGAGAGATGACATAAATTACTCCTTTCATCACTACACAAAAAGAGAGGTTTCCTTTTACTGAGAGAGGGAGAGAGAGAGAAATTAGGTGATGACTTTCCAAATTTTATTTAATGCAGTAAATCTCGTAGGAATCGAATAATTGCTGGGTTCTTAGAATGGTAATGACATAATTGTAGTAGAGGAGAGGGAGAGAGCACTACATCAATTAAGCCAACGGTCTAGATTTATGCAGAAGAAGAGGATAAATCTTGAGCGTTGGTTATCTATTAGATTCAAACACTCCTCTGTTTTATTATATAGTTATCACCCCGTTACTAATTTCACCATAGCCGCTGCAAAATTTCGACCACTAACAAACGGGACCTAAAAAAAAAAAATTTAGGGTTTAATTTGTTTGTTTACATTGCTTATTTGATCACTCACTCACTCACTCTCTCTCTCTCTCTCTCTCTCTCTCTCTCTCTCTCTCTCTCTCTCTCTCTCTCTCTCTCTCTCTCTCTCTCATAGAGATTGGCAGGGCATCCACCAATTTAACTTATGGACGTACGTTGCTAGATCTTAGTCGTCAACTAATTTTTTTTTGCAAATTATTTAATTGAGTTGATTTTTTTAGATGTTGGTGATATAAGCAGTCAACTAAATTTAATGCAGAGTATTTAGTTGAGTTGATTTTTGTAGATTGGTTATAAATCTCACCTGGTGATATGAGCCGTTCTAAATTTTTTGCAGACTATTTAATGAAAAAATAAACATCCCATAAGACTTATAAAATAAAAACAGCTCTAATGATTGAAGTTGGCTTGATTTATAACCAACCAATCTCCGTGTACCGTGTACGTGTACTTGCATTCGTTTCGTGCATAGCACGGATTTTATGCTAGGACAAAAACTAGGAGGGGGAGTGAGCAATATTTACGGTCTTATTTTGAAAGTAATTGTAATATTTGCGGTCTATTTTAATTTCTCAATCACAATGCGCCGATAAAAAAATGATACGGAGTAATAAAGACTAAAGGAGGAGGAGTAATGAGTATCATTTCCCTGACAACGTGGACAAAGTTTAATTAAACTTTTTCAAATAAGGATTGTTTAGTGGTACTTTAGTTACACTTTCAGTTGCATTCTTTTTGTCATCAGAAATTGAAGTCTGTGATGTCTGCTCTTTTTTTCCTGGCATCGGATCCTCTCCGACCCAAGTTCTGAACCGAAGGTAACAGTTCAAATGAACCATACATTGAGAAATTCAATAGGTTGGATCTGCTTAGGGACTCTTCGCGTCAGAAATTCAATTTTTCCAGCGAAAAGTCTCTGAGCAAATCTGAGTCATTGATTATGGTATTGAACGATTCAGATTGCGACTGTCTCCTCTAGTCCAAAACATGTATGGGAGAGGATCCGCTTCCTTATTTCCTTTTTATTTTCTGCATCTGGATTCGTTTTGTTCTTTATTTATGTGAATATGTAATAATAACACTCTTTAATAAATGCAAAAAAAAAACTGTAACAAAAAGAATAAAACTGCATAAATCACTTAACCCTTTTTAAATTTTTATCTTAAATAGATTCTGTAATTTCTATCATTACATTACACTCTCCTCCATACAAATCCCCATCCATCATCCAAAAAAAAAAAAAAGAAGAAGAAGAAGAAGAAGAAGAAGAAGAAGGAAGATTTAACTCTACTAGCTGAGAGCCTGAGATCAGTTACAACAACAAGCCTTTGGTAACTGGTACATATCCAAAAAAGAAAAAAGAAAACAGGGGAGAAAATGAAGAACAGATGCCAATTAGATAGATTAACGGGTTCAGGTTCTCTCTTTAGTCTTATCACTATAAACTCCACCAGATTTGTCGGACAACACGCTTGTTTCTTACACTGGGAGTCGGCCTCCCCTGTCGGTAGAGGCAGGCGTTACCGGTACAAGGGGGACGACCATTCTCGCTCGAATCCAGCTCCAGAACACTTCAATTGCGGAGCACAACATCTCCCGATTCAAAAACAGGACGCACAGAGAGTACAAAACAAACGAAACAGAGTTTCGGAAAAGAACAGAGGCCAAAGATACCGAGAGAATTGACCCGAACAGCCCCATTCCAGTGCGACCCAATTGGGCAAACCTCGGTTCAAGTTCTGCCGCGTACGCAAAGCAGTACAAGAGCGAACTGGAGACTGCAACCCACATGGTTTTCGGGTGTGTTTGGAACGGAGAAGCGGTACCGTTGCCCTGATACCGGAGGTCAAGGAAGTTGAAGAGGGATGAAATAAGAAAGGCGAAGACGGTGTGACGTGGGGTGGGGTCGGGACGCTGTTGGGAGATCATCATGTTGTACGATTCCACGTTAATGAATGCAACATTGATGCCTCCATTGAAGGGCCTACCAGTGCTTGGTCTGGAGTCTCTGGACATGGTGTTGAAGAAATTGTGAAGGAGATTGGATGAGGTTATGAGATTGGAATGATGGAAATGAAGAGTGGGATTGAATGAGAAGAGAAGAAGGTTAGTATATTTGTATTTCTGGAATGGGGTTGGTCTTTAATTGTAGGGCACCTCTCCTTTTTAATTTATATAGAGTGGGGGTTTGTGGGGAAGTCGGTAATTGCAATACATCTTCTGAATTGGGATAAAGGGTTCAAAAGGAGTTTACTTTTTATGGGTTTTTGAGGGCTTAAAGGGTTTTTTGGCTACTGACTTGTTTTCAGAAATATGCTTCAAATCAGTTTTTGGCTTTTGTGCGAGTCTAGAAGTCGTCTCTCTCTCTCTCTCTCTCTCTCTCTCTCTCTCTCTCTCTCTCTGGGTTTCTATTACTACTCTCTCTCCTCGTTCAGGTGAATTTGTGAGCTTCTTTTAGTAATTTTATATATGTGTGTCGGATAGAATATGTGTGTCCACGTGGTGCCGAGCACCATCTCGGCCGTCCAAACGTATTTGGACGGTCTAAATTTGTTTGGATAATTTTTTTAGTGTAAAATTATCAAAACACCTCCTCAAGTCCAAACAGATCTAGACCGTTTAAAATACGTTTGAACGGTCGAAATACATGCTTGGCTCCACGTGGCCCGTACCTATCCGGCACTGAAAAATTTCTCGAGAAAATGGGTAAAAGAAGAGTGTCTGAAGAGAAGAACAAAGGCATAAAAAAGAAAGAAATAGAGAGTAGCCCAACAGGCACTGCACAATAACTATCCTAAATGTATATTCCCCCTTTTCTATTTTGTTTGCTCGTATTTTCATTTTGAGTCATCAAAAAATGATTTTTGATCACTAAAAATGAATTTATAGATTTAACAGATCATCACGGGCACACCGGCAAAATGACACGCCGTCCAAAAATGTTTGTTTCACTTCTGAAATTAGTAGCCGAAGTAGAGCAAACTTCCAACTGTACCCCTTCAGTTTTGAATTGCGTATGTAAACATTTGTCATGTAAATAATTTGACTTCATAAAAAGTTGGATTCGCAATAACAAGCAAATAAAATGGAACAGATGGAGTGTATGTACGTATATAAAATACATATTTTAATAACCTGATATTGCTGCATCACAATATAATACGTACTTACGAAGTCCTGCACAGTAAACTTTATGAGTTTGAAGTCCTGTAAGCAACATAGTAACAAGTGGGCTCCAGTATCTCGTGTTTGGTAGATAAGATGTGGAATATGTGAAAAGGGGATCGCAAGGTTCAAAGTTCAATTTGCTTCAATGGTTTGGGTTTATTTGGGTTTAATGGAATCAGTGTGAATTGTGGCTTTAATTTTGTTGTTTGACAAAATGGGCGTTTTGACTAGGTGGCATGTGGAAAGGAAAGACTCCATTCATTCTCAGAAACATCCTCCACCATTTTTCCCCGGTCCCACGGTTTCTTTTCTTTTCTTTTCTTTTTTTGCTAATGACAAACAGTACCGCTATGTACCGACCCAATCTCCACCAAAATCATACTGACGGCCACATCGGGCCGTCCAAAAAATTTTAAAAATAAACTGAGGGGACATATATATATACACAAAAAAATAGGGTGCTTGATCCAAACACCCTACACACATCGGATGTCATTGATTTCCATGAGGGCCCCCTCGGTTTTTTTTTTAGAATGTATACATATATACATGAAAAATAGGGTGTTTGATCCAAGCACCCTATACATATCGAATGTCATTGATTCCCGCGTGGGCTCCCTCGATTTTTTTTTTAGAATGTATACATATATACACAAAAAATAGGGTGCTTGATCCAAGCACCCTACACACATCGGATGTCATTGATTCCCGCGTAGGCCCCCTTGATTTTTTTTTAGAATGTATACATATATACACGAAAAAAGCACCCTACACACATCGGATGTCATTGATTCCCGCGCGAGCCCCATCGGGGTTTTTTTAAAGAATTTTTGGACGGCTCGGATTGGCCGTCCGGTGGCCGGAGACGGCCTGGCGCGGCCGTCGGTACGATTTCGATGGGGATTGGTCGGTCCCTATATCTTTATCAAATGACAAAAAGGTGAACTAGATTGAACCAGTGTAGAGGCACCCCGATTAATTGTGCAGCCCACCCAACTTAGAATGTTCAAACGCCACGGCTGGGGAGGAAAATTGATTTGTCACCACGTTACGGTCTCCGTCACGGCCGTCAGCAAAGTACAAGTTAAATTGAAGCCTCTTCTCTTGACCGTTATTTTTAATCAACGCATCCTCTCCCAACCATTGGTCGCAAGTATGGAATTCAGAACCGATGAGAGAGGAGCAACTTTATGTTAGCTACTTCAAGTTTCCAACCACTTGAAGTACCGCACCGGTGGTCAGTTTCAATTTCTTTGTTTGTTTTGTAAATAAGACGATTTTTCTGGCAGAGTTGGAGCTATATGAACAATTAATAACCAAAAAAAAAATGCATTCATCATTCAACTAGTATTTTTTTTTTTTTTTTCAGATGGATGGTTGAGATTTTTATTTTTATTTCACATATATACTGGCAAAAAGGTTAAGACGTTTGCAATGGATACACGATTTAAAAAAATACTAGTCGACAATATCACTACAGTTGTATGGGACTGAGATACACTTTCTCGTACCATAGAGTTGATATCGCGGTAATTATATTCCATGGTCTAAAAAAGCTACAGTAGTTTCCTGGAAATTAATTATTAACCAATAAGTATAAATTTTGTTCGCCCGCTGTTTCCGTAACTTAGTTATGGTTCTCCTTCCGTCTCTATTTGTGGTTCTCAATTAACACTTTTTGATGTCCCAAAAAGATTGTCCCACTTCAAAACTAAGTGGGTGGCGATATGTAATGAATTTTCTCTATTACCCTTCACTTTTTAAATTACTAGTACTAAGAAAGTAAGAAAATATAATGATTGTAGGGTAAAATCAGAAAATGAAGTGATAAAAATTACTAAAATGCAATAATTTTGTTCCCTTGATAAGTTGAAATCCCCAAAAGATGTCTGGGAACGACTTGATAAGGAAACAAAAAACAGATCAGAAGATTTTATAATGTTGCTAAAAGTTATAGAGTTTGCCAAAAACACTGCTGGTAATTTATTTTTATTTATTTTTATTGACAGTGCAATATCTTGAGGATGGTCTTCTGGCTCTTTCATGGTAACGTTGGGAGATGCAGATTATGTCGGTAGCTTGCTGGGATGTTAGGCAGCGCAAGAGTTGTATCTAATTGATGCTGCCTTAAGAGCAGCTAAAATCGAAGCTATATGGATTTTTTATATTTTTTTTGCCAACAACGATAACAGGTGGTATTATTAATTCAAAACACAGATACATCAAGAGTGATCCTTATCCCTTGATAAGGGATCAAGAAGCCACAACGGGGACTCCGTCCAAAGACACGGCATCCCAACTAAACCTTTACTAGCCAAAGAATGTGCCACACAATTGGAAGATCTACGAGAAAAATAAAAAACACAAGAATGAAAACCACTCCCCAAGGGCCAAGACCTTCACATCAGCAAGGATAACCTGCACATCTTGGCTAATAATTGTTTGACCATTCAGCATATTAACAAGAGCTTGCGAATCACTTTCCACGGTAACAGCCCCCAAGCCTAGTTGAAGTCCCAGTTGCGCACCTTTTCGAATTGCCATAGCCTCTGCCAAAGAAGGACTAGCGCGCCACTTTATTCCCCCAGATTCAGGAGCTGCAAACCTTCCGTCACAATCTTGGATCACTACACCTCTTTTTTGAACGAGGTCAGTGTGCGATGGAAACAACTGCCGGTGGGTTTTTTCAAAAGCCACATGGAATTTGCACTGTCAAAAAAACGAAGTCACATTAATAAAGTTAAAGAAAGCAATAGTTGTTCAGAAATGGGTGAAAGAACACAAAATCTTCGGCGCCCCTTGCAGATAAGATGAGGCGACAGTAAACATACAAGTGAATATTTTCTTCATCAAAGCTACAATTCCTTCATCTAATCTTGTTCCAGAGTTTTTATTCTTCTTTTTGAATCTTCTCCTTCTTGCTTTTGTTTATTCCGTCATCGCTACCGCCATTCTCAGCATCTTTGCTCTTCTTCATCTTTTTCTTTCGGTCAGATTTCTCCTCATCAGACGAACCAAGTTAATCATTCACCTTATCCTTCTTAGCCTTCTCCCATTTGAAGATCTTCGTTAGCCTCTTTGTTCTTCTTCTTTTTCTTTTTCTTTTCTTTCTTCAATGCAATTCCTCTTTCACGGATACTGTTTCCTCATCTCCATCAGCTTTCACCCTCGTCACAACATGTGGTGCAGGGATACCATAAACCTCCTCCAATTTTCTTTTACGCCCCTCCTCACCATCTTCCTTATACTTATGCTTTTTCTTCTTTTTCTTTTCTCCCTCTACTATGGTAACCTCTGCAACCGCCCATACCGTTTTACTCACAGCAGCAAGGCCAGCAACCACAGAAACCCCTTCCCTGGGAAGAACAACCACATTCCTTGACCACTCGGCTGGATTGCTCTCATTCGGCTTCCCATGCTTATCCAACTTTCTCCGAAATCAGCTTCTTCTTAATGGAAGCCCTAGGCCCCTACCCCCATTACCTGTTCGAATAACAGGGGAACATAGCAGTCCACCATAGTAATGCACTGCCAAAAAGAATAAACTCGGGAGTCATAAACAATATGCTTCTTTCAAAAGAAACAAAATCCACAATAAAGCATCCGGGAATATCTGAAATCTACAAGATTTTACAGAAGTTTCTACGCATTTTTGAGTTATACCATTCGGCTTCTTTACACAGCAGCCGCCAAGCTGCTGGTATAGTTCACAACCAAAACTTCACAACTCAAAAAATCTATGAGTAATCTTTTTCACCAACTCTTGTTCAAGCTATAGATAATACATGAATTAGATCACACCATCAAAGGAAAACCATTAAACGAGGAAAGCATACTTATTGTCATATATATCACCCGACATGACATAGGATAGAACATTCAAGGAAACAGGGTGTTTGAAGCCTTGTATTTCATAGTTGAGAAAAGCAACCATCTACTAGACAGCTGAAATCATGTGGTTGCAGATGTTTTTCTTAGGCTATTCTGAGAAACTCAGAAACATACAATGTCAAATGGCTCTCTATAATGCATGCATATTAATCCTACAAGCTGATGAGTAAGATGTGACAAGCTTGGTTTAATAAGATTTCACATCCATGCATGGCGAGGAGGGGCAAAAACTAAAAGAACTAAGGGTGCATTTGGTTGGATGGAATGGAATGTGAATGGGAATGGAATAGAATTGGAGGAATTGGGAATGGAATAATCATTCCCATTCTCAAGTTTGGTTGTGCTTAGGAATAGTTATTCTCATCTCCAATGGAATAGTGTGGCAATAGTAATTTTTGGAGTGATAATAGTAATTTTTGGAGTGGCAATAGCATTTTTTGGAGTGGCAATAGTAATTTTTGGTGTGGCAATAGTGAATGTTGGAGTGGCACTAGTAATTTTGGTGTGACAAAGAAATGGAATAACAATTCTTTAGTTTTTTGGATGGAATGACAATTCCTTTACTAAGGTGAATAGTGATTCCATTTCGAATCATCATTTCATTATTCAATGGTGAACCAAACATTGGAATAAGTAAGTCATTGGAATGACTATTCCATTCCAACCTTGATTCCATCCAACCAAACATACCCTAAGAACCCAACATTCACATCCATGGTGCCTAAGGAGAACTATTTGACTCAATTGAAATAAGATTCGAAGAAAAGAGTGTCCCATTACCAACCCAATTTATTCAGGCCACATAGCTCAGAATCCAAAGTGTCAATAACAAGGATATCTAAGACAAGGTATTAATAGCAAGAACACCGAACAGTATATAAAAAGACAGATAAACCAGCACATGCACGACTAGAAATCTAAAAGCAAAACTCCTTACACAAATATAAGCGAACACCGAAAAGAAACAATCATTAGTATGTGTAGCAGGGGAGCTGTCAACATAATGAACATAAGCAGGAACCAAATACATTTTGCAATTATAGTCTCGATGAACAACTGAAACTATCTTGAAACTCGTGAAGGTTTAACTTACTGAAAAGTACTCCTCATTTCCATCTGAAACCGCCATATTTGGAAATTTGGCTCGCTTTGTGATTTTAAATGATTCAATAAAGCCTTCCCACTGGTTGACCCCTACATAAGCAACTACTAAATCTGTTTGACCCCTACAAAAGCAACTACTAAATCTGTTTGACCCCTACAAAAGCAACTACTAAATCGCGGTTTGCAGACGCAGCAGGCCTTCAGTAACTTGATCAATTCCTTTGATTTCTCATTTGCCTCATCCTCCATAATCATCAGAACAACTATCCAGTCATCATCTTCCAACAACTTTAATGTCTACTGATTTATAGGCTCAACCAGAGGGAACCAAATCTGCATTATAATTGCGCACACACATACACACAGAGGTTATAGGTCTGATAAATTCATGCTGATAGCTGCCGTTGACAGTGAAATTCCGAGGACAAGATAACCTCCATCCCAAATTCAATGGAGCAAATTTGAGACCACCCTCTGGTAGCTCATCTATTTGATATTTCGTGTCTCTGATTTTTCAAAAGGGGTTTCCCATTTGTCGGTAGAATAATACAAAAGGCAGCTACTTTGAAGACATCAGCAGATTCAACACATTCCAGTAAATAATACCCTCGAAATGCCAATAAATGATATAAGCTAAAAACTAACATCAGTTCTCCTATCTAGGAGTGACTAATAGTACTTCAGTCAACAATTTCATCAGGAAATAGATACATTTGGTTTATTTCTAGTAACTGCCTTCCACCATAATGTACTTTCCAGTTCAGCTGAAATAATTCCAAGGTTATAGAGACCTTTCAAGGTACATGTGCAGCAGAGAAAATCAATTTTCGAGATTTAAGTAACATGTATATGTGGACTTGTTTCTTACTTCGATAGCAGGGAAGAGTGTGGACTTGTTTCTTACTTCGATAGCAGGGAAGAGTACAAACTAAGTATAGGAACTCTCATGCAAAAGAAAACAGTTAATAAAACCAACCAAAAACACATACTGAACTTAGAACCATGAGAAAAACAATTCAAAAAAATGCACAAAAACTAAACTTGTACATTCTCAATCACCTCCGATTCAAAGAAATATATCCCCAAGCAAACAAAGAATAACCCAAAAAAGTACAATGAAAACAAAACAACAAAAGCCATTAAACCAAAATTAAGTTACAAGTCACACATATAATAGATTGGGTATGAAGGAAGATCCGGATACAACAAAGGCAAGCAAATTCAAAAGGAAAACAATTCAACAGAACCTTAAATTCTATGTCTAACTGAGAGAGGAAGAGAATCACCATGAAAGAGCTCCATCGAGGCTTTGATTGTCCTCAAAATCACAGAACTATAAAAGCCTGCTGCATATTAAAGGGAAAAAACCAAATCAAAATGGGTTACCGAGCTATCTTATCTAGCCTCTGTTACAATGTTTGATGTTTTGCTGATAGACTCACATACAAAAAAAAGAAGATGTTTTCGAGCCCCACCCGGCCCTCCCCTTAGCGCAGCAAAAACAATAGTCTTTATAAATGTCCAAAACAAAGATACACAAACAACAAGCTGAATTAAGTCTTTTTCAAGAAAAATAGAACAATTTACAACCACAAAAATATCAGAATCCAATATAAGAAAAATTCATCCCCGAAAAAAAAAATTACTTTCTTACTGTCATCCAAGTATTTCATCCTGGTTGAATATAATAATTACATCCCGGTTGTAATAACTACATCAACAAAAATCTTGTAGGTAATCAGAAACTTTACCTACGCGAATATGAAGCTTAAGATCCAGTGCAAGCCAAAGCAACATTACATAGCAAATAATGAAGAAGAGAATCTGAGTTGCCAATTGGCAAATATCCTCGAAGGGAAGCCCTGTAACCATTCAAGCCAACTAACCCTAGAAATTATTCCTGAAAATCAAAAGAAAAGATAACCTTGTGAATATAATTTTGTCAAATTGGGAAATCTATTAGAACAGAATTTTTAAACGGGGGGAATTTGTCAAATGTAAAAGACTGGTTAGAAACTCTCGCTATACCTCACATTTCCAAATTTGGGATCTTTTTCATGCAAATACATGTGTCCTAAGAATGCCTACAGCTACAGCCAACTCACATGTGAGCTTTTAAATAAACTCCAGGCTCCACTCACGTAAAGTAAAGAGCAAATGAATACCAAATGATATGGGAGATGATTCCTTAATTTTAAGTTTTTTTTGTTGAGAAAAATATGAAGTATTCTCATCCACTGTAAGTCTGTGGAGGACTTGCTTACTTTTGAGCCTATTGACAATAGTAACAAACCTACGAACCCCAGATTATGTCGAACTCCGTCTCACATGCACCAAATAATCGTGTTCTTGTCCAAAAGTCGCATTGTATTCTTTTAGAAGAACTAGTGTTGAAATCTCGTGCTCAGCACATCATTTTTTGCTCAGTGCAGCAATCGTAAGTTTTTTCTATGAGTTGTGATTCAATTGCTCACCAGAAGCATGCCAAATATGCATTTAAACCTTCACGATACATAACTGTCAGCAGCATTAAGCTGTGAGGAATTTTCTTGAAAAATTAATCTCAAAGCTTGTAGATGTTTTGTACTATCAACCGATCATCACAAAATAAAGTGAGAATGCAGCTTCCAAGTTCCATTTTCATAAACAGCCTTACAAACTTTCCTTTCAAAGAACCTGTACTCAGCCAAAGGTAATCAATCAACAGGTAAAATAAAAACCCATGGATATGAATTGGTAAATAGAAACCCCAAGGATATGAATGCCACATGTAATACAGCTATCCTTCACTATAAATTCTACACTTTCTCCTTCCTACAACCACCAAAAAAAAAAGGGAAGCAATCCAGAAAGGACTAATCAATATTGCAAGACTGTAATATGGCTAACTAGGATTGTAATTTTTTGCACCAATTCAGGAACTTCAACATGCATCCAATAAATCCTGGATACTTTTGTCCCTTTGGATCCTAATATTTTGATGCATTGAACTTTCTAACAGTAGTAGGACCATGCACGTAACCAAGGGAACATGTCATCAACAAAAATCAGCAGAATAGATCCAGCATAAGAGAAGACCTTAATACAAGCCTTTGCCACAGTCATTATGCAAAAAGAAAAGAAAAGAAGACCTTAATGCAAGCCTTTACAACCATTGAATGTAGATAAGGGTTTTTTTTATGAGGTAGTTCAGCAGATATAAAGGCATCAAATTGATCTAGATCCACCTTTCTTCAGTATTATAAGCATATTTACATGAGGTAATTCTCTTTTTTGGAATTCCACTACGTACGTATATGCTACGACATGGCCAAATAGTTGTTTATTCATTTAGCCAAAAAAAAAAAGTTGTTTATTTATAACTTCCTTCTTTAATTGTTCAAATTTGCTCTTGAAGATTCTAGTAACTAAATCTGGTCTATTATATGTAGTTCATTTGGTTTCAATTTTTCGATAATTTCATACCATTTGGAATAGCATGTCATTGTCAAGAATATCTCAGGTATGCCAAATTTCTGCCCTAAGGTCATTGCATCAAGGTATCTCTTGTGCATATCACGTGGGCCTCCAATAAAAGATCCTGGTAAAACCATTCGCTTTCCAACCTTAGCTCTTGTTTCACCTTGAGCGATCCTTTCAACTATCCCTTGATATAAATTGGTTCAAATTATATCCTGATTCAACCTAAAGGAATCTAATTCAAGTTTCTATCTTAACATACATATCAACAACATATCGATGTAATAAGCGTGCCGAGTGAAGTAGGATCGAGTTGGTGCTTCCTCTGATTTGAAGTCGATCTGCATTAAATTCACGTGTAGATACCATTTAGTTTGGTCAGCTTCATCTTCAAACACTGAATGATAGGGTGATTTTGTGAACAGAATGGCTTATTTTAGGAATGGATTATGAAGTTAGAATACAAGAAGTTAATAACCTTGTGATTCGGCCCTTTAGTAATTCACCAGTTGTCTTTGAATGAGTGGGGCACAATGATGCATGAAAGTCCATTAATGGCGAAGTTGAATTTTCTGGGAATTTCCCAACAATAACTTGGCGCCAACAGGGTTCGCCTAATGGAAAAAGAAGAGGATATTGCAAAGGATCATAACAACCATAGTACTACTTAATTCTCTCACAATGGTATCATGTTTCCGAACTAACATATCATGCTCCACAAAGGGAGCTGTAGTGGTATCTTCGTCTTGCCATGGGGCAGCAACTTGAGAAGTTGAAGGAGCACTATAGATTCAAGTATCTAGCATAGGATTTTCTTGTAGCACGATTTCATGAGGATCTAGAGGATCGATTTGCGAAAGGCTAAGAAAGAAAACTTAATATGAGTTGCAATCAATCAGAAGAGAAACAATGGTGGCATGGGCTCTAATTTTGTGGAGACATGCATTCTATTAGTAACTTCATGTTCGGTATCAAAGAAGTAAAGCTGAAGGTAAAACACTAGAACTAAAACCCTGTAATTGCGTAATCCAAGTAGATATTAAACATGTTTTAGATCCAATAGTTCAAGTACATAATATTTCTTAATGCAGTAGGGGCCTTGATGAATTCAACGTAAACTGAAACAGGGATTGAAGCAGTTCCCTTCGCACTTCCTAAATCGAAAAGAAATCACAATTATCAGACAACAAATGATAACTTGAGGTCCTTGCTCTACTATTGATTAGGCCTGAAATAAAATACTCAGACATTCGCAAATTAATTGAATTCTATTCCAAAGAAATCGCGATTACAAAGACAACAAATTATAGGCGAGCATAAATATTGATCTACAGGTTTGGAAAAAAAAGAGCATCACAGTTAGATATTATGTGGGGGGAAACTAAGAAACTAAACTACTATAAATCTAAAACACTAATAAGATGAAACTTCATAAATATGAAACGAAGGATTTGGAAATATGTTGGATTTGATTCCAGTTTACAATTTTGAAGAATAACCAGCTCGAATGCAGGAAATCAAGAGCTGAAGATCTATGAAACCCACCTTCAGAGCACGGAAGTTTTAAACGTAATTTGTTGTGGGCTTGCATTTTATAGTTTGCTTCGATGCGTATCTCCTCAAACAAAGGGAAAAAATCATGCTTGCACTTCTCTCTCTTTCCCTGGATCGAGTTCCCAAATCTACGTAGATTTTCAACCCAAACAAAAGCATAAAAGACATATCAGATCCACACAAAAAGAGTCCAACAAAATCGTCAAACAGAAAAATAAAAAGAGGAAATCCAGGGGCAAAATGGAGGAATGGAAGGACAACCTAAGAAATCAATGTCGACAAAGAAGCAGCAAAATCGGAAATTACGCCTCTGCTATGCACGTCAGATGAATGGCATCAACATCCGAATCACAACAATAAACCTTTTTTTGGGTAAGTCAGTACAATTACGGATGCTAAACATAGGCGTAAACTGTTACGCCTAAACAGTTACAACAAAGGGCTCAATTGCAATGAAAGGGGAAACAGTTAAACCCAACAAAGGGCTCAATTGGGAATGTAACAGAAAGACGGGTTATTTTTGGACATACAAAAACATAAGTGACTGATAAGCAGTTGGTTGTTTTAGGAGCTCGAAAAGTAACTTTTCAGTTATTCTCGTTACACTGCAGCTGGCACACCTCCTGTGTTTGAAAAGGCGGCAGTTGTGAGTTGACTTGGAAGCATGCCCATGATTTTCCGATGTACCCATTTGAACAGCATCAGCAACTCAGCCGCAGAGAACAGCACAAAGAGAGTGTACAGAAGTACTGGTCCGAATGAGTCTGGGAATAGAATGGAAGCCAGGGACACCACAGAAAGTGAACCCAACACCACCATTCCACGGGAAACGACGAGGGCATAAGTCGGCCATCTCGATTTAGCATGGTATCCCAAGCAATACAAGAGCAAACTAGCAACGGAAATTACCATGGATATGGGGTGAGTGTCTAATGGGGATAGTTGGTTGCCCTGATACTTGATTTGCAGAAGGTTGAGGAGCACCGGGACTATGAAGGCTAGAACGGTGTGACAAGACTCTAAGGAAGGTGGTGGAGGTGGCTGCAAAAGGTAGTTTGAAATGATGATAGACACAACATAGATCTGTGCCATTGATGACAGCGGGTGGGTTTCTCAGCATAGGCCTATGTGCCGCCCCCTTTATATATTACTCAGCATAGGCCTATGTACCTTCTAGGTCAACACAATCACCAGGCACCTCCCCTTTATGATGCCCCTCCTGATGCTAGGGCTGTCCATGAAAAACCGAAAACCGTGAAATCGGTCCGGACCGAATTGATCTGTGCATTTTGGATTTTGTCCGTGGATTAATGGTCCGGACACGGATTTGAAAATTAAAAAATCGTGAGATACGGATTAGGATTGGATTTTTATTTCAAAACCGTGGATTAACCGAACCGAACCGTGAGATATTTAAAAAATAATAAAATAATATATATATATATATGTATGTATACAAAATGTTTCTCTTAATCCAATTCAAGATTGATGGAATCTGGTTGCTGGAGCCTGGAATGATGAAACCTGGACTAGAATATGTAAGTTTGTAACAATGGCCGAAGGAAATCTGCTTCTTAACTGAAATTCTTTTACTTTTACTTCACCTGCCTTCCCCCTCTGATTTATAACTTGTAGTCGATTTTCAAGAGGAACAAGGATAACAGAGCTAAAGCCTGTCAGAGCCTGAGTGATGAGCTAGAGTTGGAGCTATGGATAGTGACTGCTATCTTTCTTTTTTGATCCTCCTGCTATCTTTCTTTATGCATTCCTAGTAGGATAGCTACTACCACTGTGTAAATAAAACCTCCGTGGATTTAACAATGGCTGATGAAACTTGAACTGGATTTTGGACTAAAATTTGGAATGATATGTAATTCAGTAGTTGAAGTAATTTTGCGTTTTTTAGTGTTTAATGTTTTTGGAAGGAAATCCGTGGATAAAACCGGACCGAGCCGTGAGACTTTTGGATTAGGATTGGATTACATTTTCTAAAAACCGTGAGATACGGATTAGAATTGGATTCATACGAATCCGATCCGATCCGGACCGTGGACACCCCTACTGATGCCCCTCCCTACACGCGCACCCTTTTTTTACAAAAAAGAAAAAGAAATCCTGGCATCCCCGAGAATACCTACAAATATTCAGTACTTGTTAATCCTAACGTCCCCAAGATTATCAAAACAAAAAAGAAAAAGAAATCCTGGCATCCCCGAGAATACCTACAAAACCAACAACTGTATTTGTTGAGGAAATTAGGCAGTATAATAATATCTCTCTCTCTCTCTCTCTCTCTCATTAAATTTCAGTGTGTATACAATTATGATTATTCTAACATCCGTTCAAAGGGTGTATGATAATAGGTAAAATGTGTATTGATATCCGAAAAAAGTATATTGATATTTATAAAAGTGTATTAATATTCATAAGATATGCATTGATATCCGCACTTATTTAAAATCATGTCTAGGGAGCGGAGGTTAGCAAAACAGTACGTACAGTAATATTTATCCCTCCTCAGATTCTCTTTCTCACACGGGTAACTTGTCCGTTTCGTGATGCCTCGGGGGATGCAACACCAAAAAAGCCTGCTCAACCATTGTCAACTTGGCAACGATTATTGACAATTCCAATCATGTGCATGTGTCTCCCTATTCTATTGGGAGTGCAATTCACCCCTTCCAATCCCGATGTCGCCCTTAATCTTAAGATTTGGAGCGTTCATATTTCAAACCACATCAACATGGCCATTGTCACAAACAATTGTTTTAATCGGACATGTATGAGTTAGGGGTGGCAAATGGGCGGGTTTGGATTGGGTAAGTTGTAAGTGGGTTGGGTCTTTGATGGGTCAATAACCCATTTAAACCCATTAATTTGAGTCTAGTTACCCATACCCAACCCGACCCATTTATTTTAAAACAAACCCGACCCGCCCATTAACCCAATTACATACTACTATATACTAAAATTGATAAGTGAAATAGTAACTTATTTTTTGTCTTTATTCAATTTTTTTTTTTGCATTTGTTAGTTTTGCGTCAAACTTTTATAACTTATTGATTCGTCTAGGCGAGAGGAATAAGAAAAGTATAAAATTTTGATCGAAACTCATAATGTAGTATATAACTGGTGAATTTGAGTCGGACCTTCGAATTTTTAATTCAATTTCGATTGAACTTTTCTGCTCAATTTCTGCACGTACGCTTTTAGAGCGGTAGCAAAAAGTAGCATTGTGTAACCAAAATACCACTTGTCGAACTAATTTTCCACCATTTGTCCTAAAAAATCAATTGATATTATGGAGGATTTGAATTAATTTTTTCACGAACTAAACTTTATTATTTTGGGAACAATGACAAGAAGTCACTCGAAAAAAACAGAGAAAACAGAGTCCACAATCTTAACACTGTTGGATGTGCAAATCTAGTGAGAGAGATTGTTGAAACGGTTGCTCTCTCTCTAGAGAAAAAGTAGGAGGAGGAGGAGAGAGAGAGAGAGAGAAAAAGTAGGAGTAGGAGGAGGAGAGAGAGAGAGACATGTACATGAAGAGAGAGAGAGAGAAGAGGAGAATCAGGAGTAGATGAAGGTTTTTTTTTGGGTCATGTTTATGACTTATTGGGTCATTTTAGTTGACCCAATTAAAATTCAATTAATAAATGGGTTTGACCCATTCTAACCCAACCAATAAATGGGTTGGGTTGGATTCATTTTTTAGTGAGTGGGTTTGGGTTAATTAATGGGTTTGGGTCCAATTTGCCACCCCTAGTATGTGTACACGATCGAAACAAATTTAGATGCATAAACCAGGTTCCATGCGGACCAAGCTCAACCCAATTTTTTGCATCTAACTTTGCTCCAATATATACTCTGATTAAATTGATTTTTGGTGAAAATAAGCATCTAGACGTGATTTAAAATATGAACGGCTCGGATTTAGGAATTTTGGCCGATAAGTTGGATTGCACCCCTCAAGTTGAACCAAGAGAAGCCTGCATGTCGTTTATCTTTCAGGCTAACACTCGCAAGGATGTCATTTGTGCGGTTGTCAGCAATTTTTATTATATGAAAACATTCAAAGGCATCAAATTGATCTAGATCCTTTAATTTGTGACCTTTCTTCAGTATTATAAGCATATTTACATGAGGTAATTCTCTTTTTTGGAATTCCACTACGTACGTATATGCTACGACATGGCCAAATAGTTGTTTATTCATTTAGCCAAAAAAAAAAAGTAGTTTATTTATAACTTCCTTCTAGTTGTCCGAACTACCATATCGTGCTCCACAAAGGGAGCTGTAGTGGTATCTTCTTCTTGCCATGGGGCAGCAACTTGAGAAGTTGAAGGAGCACTATAGATTCAAGTATCTAGCATAGGATTTTCTTGTAGCACGATTTCATGAGTATCTAGAGGATCGATTTGCGAAAGGCTAAGAAAGAAAACTTAATATGGGTAAGTCCCCCAAAGGTCGAAATATTTGTGTGGATGGCTATCAAGGAGAAAGTGGCGTCGAGATCCCTTCTTCTAAGCAGAAACTTGATAAACGAAATCCAACAAGCCCTCTGCCCTTTCTGCTCCGAGCACCTTGAAACCAATCACCACTTGTTTCTTCACTGCAGTTTTTCTTGGGTTGTGTGGTTGGTAATTCTGGAGTGGTGGAACGTCAAATGGGTGTGTCCATATACGGTCGTAGACTTAGCTACATGGTGGTTTGATCATGAATTCCACAATCTGGAGAGGTATATATGGGAGGCGTGTTTTTATGCCACTATGTGGTCCGTTTGGCTGGTTCGAAACGATTTTGCGTTCAACAACGCATCAACGCGGGCGAGAGAGGTGGGGGATCTAGTTAAAACAAGGGTCGCAATGTGGATGAAGGCAAAATTTGATATAAAGTGTATTCGGTGGAGGATTTTAAGGTGTTCCTAGATGGTATTCGGAGAGTAAAGTTGTAAATTCTCCCTCAGGTGGTTCATCCAACTGATTGTTGGATGTGTTGTTTGGTTTGTACTGTTGTATCTTGGCTCCCTGAGCTAAGTTGTACTTTTCTCGATGTACCCCTTCGAGCTTTATAAAATCGTTCGTTTGCCGAGCAAAAAAAAAGAAGAAAGAAAACTTAATACGGGGTTGCAATCAATCAGAAGAGAAACAATGGTGGCATGGGCTCTAATTTTTTGGAGACATGCATTCTATTAGTAACTTCATGTTCGGTATCAAAGAAGTAAAGCTGAAGGTAAAACAGTAGAACTAAAACCCTGTAATTTTGCGTAATCCAAGTAGATATTAAACATGTTTTAGATCCAATAGTTCAAGTACATAATATTTCTTAATGCAGTAGGGGTGTTTAATTTAGTACCTTGATGAATTCAACATAAACTGAAACAGGGATTGAAGCAGTTCCCTTCGCATTTCCTAAATCGAAAAGAAATCACAATTATCAGAAAACAAATAATAATTTGAGGTCCTTGCTCTGCTATTGATTAGGCCTGTAATAAAATACTCAGACATTCGCAAATTAATTGAATTCTATTCCAAAGAAATCCGATTACAAAGACAACAAATTATAGGCGAGCATAAATATTCATCTACGGATTTGGGAAAAAAGAGCATCGCAGTTAGATACTAAGTGGGGAAAAGTAAGAAACTAAACTACTACTCCTATAAATCTAAAACACTAATAGAATGAAACTTCATAAATTTGAAACGAAGGATTTGGAAATATGTTGTATTTGATTCCTGAATCCAGTTTACAATTTTGAAGAACAACCAGCTCAAATGCAGGAAATCAAGAGCTGAAGAAATATGAAATCCACCTTCAGAGCTCGGAAGTTTTAAACGTAATTTGTTGTCGGCTTGCATTTTATAGTTTGCTTTGATGCTTATCTCCGCAAACTAATGGCAAAATCATGCTTGCACTTCTCTCTCTGTCTTTGGATCGAGTTCCCAAATCTCCGTAGACTTTCAGCCCAAACAAAAGCATAAAAGACATATCAGATCCCAAAAAAATGGTCCAACAAAATCGTCAATAGCAAAATAATAAGAGGAAATCCATGGGCAAAATGGAGGAATGGAAGGACAACCTGAGAAATCAACGTCGACAAAGAAGCACTAAAATCGAAAATTAGGCCTCTGCTATGCACGTCAAACGAATGGCATCAACATCCATCCGAATAGCAACTCTAAATCACGAAGGAAAATTAGACGAATCTATAGACTTCTGTACTTGGAACAACCCGAGTACAATTAACTTTTTATTGGGTAAGTGAGTACAATTACGTATGCCAAACGTAGGCATAAAGGGTTACAACAAAGGGCTCAATTGGAATGAAAGAGGAAACCAGATACATACGGCCCATAGGCCTAAACAGTTACAACCCAACAAAGGGCTCAATCAGAACGTAACAGAAAAACGAGTTATTTTTGACACACAAAAACATAAAGTGACGGATAAGCAGTTGGTTGTTTTAGGCGGCAGTTGTGAGTTGACTTGGAAGCATGCCCATGATTTTCCGACGTACCCATTTCAAAAGATTCAGCACCTCAGCCGCAGAGAACAGCACATAGAGAAAGTATAAAACGGGTCCAAATGAGTTTGGGAATAGAATGGAAGCGAGGGACACCACAGAAAGTGAACCAAACACCACCATTCCGCGGGAGGGCATAAGTCGGCCATCTCGATTTAGCATGGTATCCGAAGCAATACAAGAGCAAACTAGCAACGGAAATTACCATGGATATGGGGTGAGTCTCAAACGGGGATATTTGGTTCCCCTGATACTTGATTTGCAGAAGGCTGAGGAGCACCGGAACTATGAAGGCTAGAACGGTGTGACAAGACTCTAAGGAAGGTGGTGGTGGTGGCTGCAAAAGGAAGTTTGAAATGCTGATAGACACAACATAGATCTGTGCAAAGAAGTTTCTCCATGGAATTCTTGGGGTATTGGCCATTGCATTCATAATAGTGAATTCGATAATGGGTAACTGGAGATGAGATTGAAGAGAAAGAGGAGGAACTAGTGCTAGCTTACTTACAGGGAAGAGGAGCCAGAAATTAGTAGTACGTGTTTCGGCTCTCAACTTGGAGGTATTAATTTATAGTCAGCATTTTGTAATAATTTATAATAATATACAATTAATACTTTCGACCATGTTTGGTTTAGATTTTGAGGAAGGTTTTAAAGTGTAATGAGTAGAGAAAGATAGATAGAGAAAAAATTTTGGGGATCGTGCGCAGGGGTTTTGAGTACCCCAAACGAACAGGCCCGAACCTGACTGGCAAGAACCTAATATAATTAGCATGACCTAATATAAGACGTCTTTGTCTTCATGTTCTATTCCAAAGCAAATACTATGATGGTCTTTTTCTTCAAGTTCTATTCCAAAGCAGAATATGACCTAAGATGCCTTTGTCTTACACCAAGAAACTATACCTAAGTCAAAATAGTCAGTATTAGGTACACTCTCCGACATTTTTTTAGTGAATTTCACACCTTTTTTTTTACAATTTATACTCTATTTTCTGTCTTTATTCACATAAATTTACTCTCTTGACCTTTTTTCAATATATTTTTTCACACATTCAATGATAACATTGTAAATTCATGTGAATAAAAACAAAAAAGGAGAGTGTAAAAATCATTTCCTTTTTTTCCCCTTTAGTTAACAAGGAGTTGGGGGTGTTTTTGCTTATAAGTGAAGAGGAATATTTTTTGTACTCAGTCGAAAAAATCGCTTTGTTAGTTTTGTTTTAATTTTTTTGTGAATTATTGGTTCATTTCGAAGAGAGGAATCTTAAACAGTAAAATTAATGCACTAAGCTAAAAAAAATGTGAAGACAAAGATAATCCAAAAAAAATTGTCTATTAGGATTTTTTTTTTTTAGTGAACTTTTTAAAGTTTTGACTAAATTGTTTAACTTTTTAGATCCCTCGTTCTGTTTGAAACGAATCAATAGTTGTCCAATTACCATGGTTGTAGCTTTTTCTCCACAATGAACTTAAAATCTTGTCCAAGACGAAGATAATCAAATATCATGCCTTCACATGACTCAACTGGACTGCTATACCAAGAGTACAGAGGTTGACAATATTTATTTTGGCTAGTGATTTTGCCACACTTTTTTTTGTTAACGCCACACACTTTTTTTTGTTAACGCCACACACTGTAAGTGTATTTTCAACTTTTTAGCCTACATTTTAAGTAACACTTAATTTGTTAAGCAATGTAAAATGTGGTTATCAAATCTACTGAATCACTTATTACTTAATTGATTCAATTTTAAGTGCTGAATTTAGGTTATCAAACAACCCCTTTGTATCAGACAAATCTGTTGGGGATGAAATGAAACCCTCTGATTACTACGAAACACATGGACCGGAACAAGAAGCATGATTTAAAAAAATCAAGAGCCGTAGCTTCATTACACGTCAATCGCACCGCAAGAAACCCAGATTTTACTAGGAAAATAGCAGCTGGTTCCAGAACACCTTTTTAAAAAATAAGTACTTATATTCTCGAGTAATCCATACTCCGCCCAAAAATCAGTCCTAACTCTATGCTAGATCCCCGGACGGAAGGGCCAGCACCATCCCCGAGTTCCCTAGATCCCCTTTCGGGTCAGTAAACATGGTGATAATGGAGATTCCACTGCCTAGTGCAATTGGTCTAGAGGCAGAGGTTCAAGCCCCCTTGGGGACGGTTGGGGGTCCGGAGGTATGGAAAGCTACTGGACTCCCCTTGTGCTAACCTAACTCATCCCGCTAACCCCGCTAACTATATCGTGTGACCCAAAAAAAAAAATTAACATGGTGATAACGGATCAGTACTGTTAAGAATAATGTGTCTGGTTGTAATTTTGTGTGTTTGGGCTAAAAGTATTTTGTTTGTAGGTCGATCAAGTTAATGCCTTGTTTGGATAGCGTTTCAAAAAAAAAATTCAATTCAAAAAACACTCATTATTCTTTTCTCCAATTATTACTCACCTCAATTTTCAATCATTATTCTCATTTCTCTCTCCATCTCTTTCCAATCAGTACTCTCATTTCTCTCTCCACTCATAACCCTACAAAATTTTTCAAAAACCCATTCAAACACAGCATAAGTTAGTTTATGATTGGGCCTTTGTATGTGTGATTATTTAGATGGGCTCAAGTGCAAAATTGGCCCAATGTTTTATTAGTATATAATTTATATAAGCATGTAAGACTTTTATGGAAGAAAAGTGATTTTCACACTTTCATTTTACAAAATACTTTCTCTTTATCTTTTATCTTTATTCATATAAATTTATTGTGTTGTCCTTTTTCTATTACATATTTTTTATACATTCAAGGACAATATTATAAATTCATATAAAATAAAGACAAAAATGAGAGTATGAATTATAAAATACTTATATAACTACTAGCAAGCAGCAACCACAGATATATGATTTAATTTTTCTGTTAGAGGAGACTGAAAATTGGTTAGCTAAATTTCCTTATTCAAATTGAAGATCAGGCGGTGTTGATTGAGAAGATCAATTTTCAGTGAGACTAGTGGGATTTACTTTAAAGTTTTAAAAGATGATTCTATAAAATTTATTTTATATATTTCTTTGACAGGAACTTTCGGTGTGGTCCAATTTCTTAAGTCTGTGGTTAAATATTCATGTTCTTCTTCAGTTACTCTATTATATGTGTATATATACATTATCATACAGTATATTATTATCACACATCGGTAGAAAGTCCACCACGACACTACCATCAAACCCAAGTTTGGTTTGGTGTGCGATTTCATACAATATATATCGACTTTAATTACTTTCTTCAATCTCATTTTATCAGATTACCAATTTTTTTGAGTTTTTTTTTTCACAACGATAATAGTTGATATTATAAATTACAAAAAAAATCATTACATCAATGATGAGACTCGTCCCAAAATAATGAAACAAGAAACCACGACGGCAAGGAAACAGTCCCAAATACTAAACCCCATACCAAACAACCTCAACAGATAAGCAACCGGAACTGCTACCTAACAAACGCCACCGGAACTGCTACCTAACAAACGCCACCGGAACTGCTACCCAACAAAGTCAAAACCGTCGGCACGCTCCTGTCAAAAGGCCATGGATCGCCGACAATAATCAAATGCCAACAGACGAGTCTTCATTGTCACAAACATCTAGATGGTACTCCGGTGCGAGCTCTCGCTGTCACGATGAGCTCTGGACGTGAGACGACAAATCTCAGGAACACGGCGAGGCTGGATGGATACAAATTCGGGACCACAAACTCACAATCAAACCTCAGATTATTAAACACCACCCGGGTCTAGGGAAATCAGATCGGGAGAAGACGCCGGCGTGGATAAACCAATCGGAGAAAGCCGTGCAAAGGGTAGAGAACCCACGACGCCTGCCAAAAGTTGAAACAAAAAAAAAAATAAAAACGAGATAAAACAAAAAATACACTCTCCTCCATCATTGAATAACCATTCTCTTGCCTATCCATCAATCATTCGAACTCTAAAGCCGGCAACCTAAGAAACCACCGGCAACCTCGCGGTTGCAACCCAAGAAGCGGAGTGGCGATGCGAATGACAAGCTTTTAGAGTGGAGTAGAGGAAAGAAAAACCAGATCCAAAGGCAGTACCTGATTCCTCCCCTCTTGCTGTTCCATGGGTTTAAACCATAGAGGGAGGGAGGGGAAGGAGAGGAGGAAAATGGTGTGACGGTTATGTTTTAGGGTAAGAGAGAGAGGCTTTTCTAAGTTTTTTCGACCATAAGCGTTTACTATTGTCCCTTTGTGTTTTTTTTTTAGTTCATGCCTCATGGGTCCCCCCATCTTTTGACTCCATTCGTTTTGAAATTTTGAATTTAAATTATAGAAAAATGAAAATAATAATTAAAAAAAATAAAATAATTTTTAGAATCAAAAATCCCAAACTCTTAACCGAACAAGTTCCTCAAGTTTTGTTTTAAAATTTGTTTTAATGGAAACGTCTGAAATGATTTGAGGGAAAATGCGACGTTCAATCGGGAAGGTTAATTTGAAGCAGTAACAGACAGACGGACCCACCAATCAGTGTCACACCCTCCACGCCCACACCGCCACGTAGTCTACCTTCCTGATCCTCCGTTTCCATTTTCCTTCTCTCTCTCTCTCTCTCTCTCTCTCTCTCCGTCAAAAGGCGCCATTTGCCTCCCCTCCCATTTAAAACTTCAAACCCCTTTCCCATGCCCTAATCCTCTCTCTCTCTCTCTCTCTCTCTCTCTCTCTCTCTCTACCTTCACAGTATCTCCTTTTATAAACACTCCCACACATCCACACCCACCCCCACCTCTCTCCACTCCCATGACTTCTCACACCTACGCCATGGACACCCAGGCCCAATCCTCCGACCTCGCCTCCCAAATCCTCGCCGCCTCCGCTCCCCCGCAGATCATCGCCGCCTGCGCCGCCGTCGAGTCCTTCCTCCACCGACACACCCCCGACCAGTGCCGCTGGTTCTTCTCCATCACCTTCCCAACCCTAATCTGCAAAACCTTCGGCTTCGACGAGCCCCCGCCGCCAGCTCAGCGCCCCTCGCCGCCGTCCACCAACGGCTGGATCGACGTCGTTCTGTCGTCCAACGACCCCGAGCTGGCATCTAGGGTTTTCAACCTCCTCTCCCCTGATGGTGTTCTAATGTCCTCGATGTCAGCCGTCGACCGTCTGTCGCTGATCAAGTACGTCTTCCCGACCGAACGGCTGCCCGAGTGGGTTAGGTTTACGTTCTCGAACGAGCGAGACTGCATGGCTTTAGCTGATTCGTGCCCCTTGTTTAAAGGTAACAAGATCAATACCAACAAGGGCTCCTCTTCGTGTCAAGTTGAATTGAATGTGTTTGAGTACTATATATTCTGGTTTGCTTATTACCCCGTGTGCAAAGGAAACTGCGAGTATTTTGATACGGCTAGGGTGTCAAGGAGTAATAAAAAGTTTAGGTTAGATAATTGGGCTTGTTCAATTCCAGGGTTTTCTAACCCCAAGCGTGGGTCGGATCAGAAAGTAGATTGTAGTGGTTTGTATGTACGGCTCCTGTATGCGTACGTTCGCGCGTTTGTGCCAGTATCCGATTTGGATGACGCGTGCCAACCCTATCGCAGCTCGCTCCTGCATTATTCCACGGGTTTTGATAGTTCGAAACTCGAGCGGGCAGAGTTCCTTGTTTGTTCCCTGGTGCACTTTTGGTTGGTCAATAAAGATTTCTCGCCGTTGCCCGTGAACTTGTGCAAGTCGTTAGGCATGTGTTTTCCTTTTCGTTCGGTTCTAGGCGAGACTCCGCCCACTTCCGGGTTGGGGGAGGTAGTCAACTTGTTTGTGAAGTATCTCAATTTGAGTTCGGTTGCCCTAACTGAAGTGTCTCATCAAGCTGAATATACCGAGAGTCCTAGGTGGCAGGCGTCTAGGAATACAATGTCGGTAAGTCCCGGTGTGCCTTCTATCGGTTGTTGGAACTCGTGGGTTCAGAGGCCATTGTATAGGTTCATACTGAGGACGTTTTTGTTTTGCCCTATGGAGACTTCTATCAAGAATGCATCTCAGGTATTCTCGGTTTGGATTAGTTATATGGAACCTTGGGCAATCAGCTTGGAAGATTTTAAGGAGTTGGAGGCAGAAATTGGCACCACAGCTAAGAATACGACAAATATGCTTCCTCGGGCTTCAGCATGTGGATATTCGTCTTCATGGCAGGGCTTTGTCTTGTCCAACTATCTGTTCTACAGTTCGTTGGTTCTACATTTTATTGGATTTGCACACAAGTTCCTTCACACAGATCCAAAAGTTGTAGTTCAGATGGTATCAAAGGTTCGTTTCTTACTCAGCAGTTCTTGTAGTTGCAGTTGATATGAAGCTTTGAAAAACAATGCATATACCATGGCGCTTTACGAATTGAATAACAAATATATGCTTTAGATTTTTCAGAGGAATTTATTGACTTTTTGAATATGAGAATTTGGCTAAAATCTAGTTGATTGTGCCCAACCATTTTCGGAGTAGTAGTGCACAAGTTTGAGATTGAGTTATACATTTACTCTTGTGCCTAATAAATTGCAACTGTTAAACAAGTTGTGGAGTTTTGCCCTCGTTGTTTCTTTCTTCAACTCTTCTATGGTACATTTCCCTTTGATTTCCAATTATTGCTTCAGTTGGAGGAAGTTGTTCGTGAAGATAAGGTAGTTCATTTGGTATCAATGTCCTGGAAAATCGACTATCTAAATGTTATGGCCATAAGTTGTCAGAGCATAGCATGTAAACCATTACTGTAATAAAAAGAGAGATGTTTTAGACTTTTTGTAGAATTTTGGTCAGAAAGATAAGAGATTCATATATAGGTCACAGTAGTCATAGTTTCCGTTGATGCTGGGAAAGGGCGACATTTTCTGATGGGTGCACTTAGGCGTATGTGCTTCTTTCTTGCAAAGAGATTTCTAATGACAACCAACTGGACGGCGATTAAGGTTCAGAAATTGTGTTTTGAGTATGTGAAAAGTGTATAAAAACGTGACTGTGCATTGAAATGTGTGAAAAGTGAAAACTGTATTGAAATTGATTATATGTGGTGGACCTGGTGGTAGCTTGACCTAATACGACCGTACTGAAAAAATGAGAATGCTTAAAAACCAAGACACTTCCATCAGATGTTCTGGCAAATAGAGGAATTGTTTGGCTGGGGATGAAAATTCCACTTTGTGCTGTTGAGAAGTGTATAGCCTCAGATGTTTTGAGGCATAAAAGTTATCTTATTTCTCTGTGCTAATTTTTTTTTTTTGGAACAGAGCTGGATAGATTTTTAACATGTGAATAGCTCACGATATTGGATGAGAATAGTCACTTTGCTTTAGGTTCCTTCTAAATGAGTGAGTTATGGTAGATTACCGCATTAATGAATCCAACTTTGTGTGAAAATATTTCGAGTATATGCTGATTTTTTAAAAATTGTGATTGGTAGAATTTGGTTTTGGGCCAACAGAGCTGGATAGATTTTTAACATGTGAATAGCTCACGGTATTGGATGAGAATAGTCACTTTGCTTTAGGTTCCTTCTAAATGAGTGAGTTATGGTAGATTACCGCGTTAATGAATCCAACTTTGTGTGAAAATATTTCGAGTATATGCTGATTTTTAAAAAATTGTGATTGGTAGAATTTGGTTTTGGGCCTTTTGGCCCTTGGGTTGTGTATTGGCTTTACATAATTTTACAAGTGCCATTTATTGAAGCAGTTTAAGGATTTGTTGAGTTGTCTGTCAAACATTGGTCTCAGTTTGATATGAAAATGTTTGTCTAGAATAGAACATGTCGATTCTCGAGTCCTGCTCACTATTAATCAAAAGAAACTGGGAGGTTTGATGTCTATGGATGTTCGTAACTGCATAAATTGGCTACCTTAGAGTTGAGCAATGTTAGTATGCTTCACAAACTGAGATGTTAACATATCTGCAAGGAGGAGACCCTGTGCTGTGCTGTTACTTATAAAGTTAACCTTTGTTTGTTTGGGTCGGTAAACATTTTCTTCTTAGTGCTCATACATGTTGAGAAATCAAGGTGGTAACCTTGTGAAGGACATTTAGAAAAGCATGTACGGTGGGAATATGAATTGGATGAACTGGCATGCTAGGTCATGGCATTACATATTTGTCTGTGTTCCCCTTGGTTCTGGTTTACCCTCATTGCATTTTTTCCTGTGCAGGTCATAAACATATTAACATCTTCTGGGGAGCTGCTTGATCTTATAAAGAATGTTGACATCGCATTTCATTCCCATCCAACTAGGTCATCTAAATCTATGCTTAATAGCTTATACAGATTTGTGCCAGCAATACGTGAACAATTGCAGGTAATTTCATTCTTCTCTTGTTGATAATCATAATTATATTAGGAGTGGAAAAGTATCATGATGATTGATGACCTTTGTACATAAGTCTTATACAAATCACATCATTGCCTTTGCATCTCCCAGAAACTTTCGAGAATGGACGATTCACAAGATTTTGTTGCAACCAATTTTGAAAAGTAGAAAGTAATGATGTTTAAGCCTTTCTACTTCTTGAAATGTTCGACAGTTCTTTGCACGTAGAATCAAGCACAATAGCAATTTGGGGAGTCTTGTCTTCTTTGCTTTCCTTCTGTTACAACTTACACGCCTTCAGTCCAACTTGAGTTATTAATGGGAGAATAACCCTGTAAACACCAAAAGCTGAGGAAAGCAAACTCCAAAACTTTCAGCCAAGCAGTAGATGATTAGATATCTTCTTAGGTTTTTTATCAGTGTTCTAAAACAAGAAATTAATCGGCAATTAATTGCCGATTAATCGCTGGCAGGGCCTATCTGATTAGGTTCGACTAGCGACTAATCGCCGATTACTAATTAATATGCACCAATTAATCGATTAATCGCTTGAAGGTGGCCGACCGACCGACTAGGGCCTAGCGACTTTTAGAACATTGTTTTTGATATACGCGACACCAATTAGGAAGCATCTTTCCCCTCCTAGATTGAAAACTTGGTATTACTGAAGATTTCCAACTATCCATTGATAGTCTATTTCAAAATTCCTACAGTGTGTGAACCTGTTTCTTCCTTGTTTAATCAATTTCCCCTACCAAATCGAGATTTAGAGCTCCAGTACCCTATGACATAGACATCCCTTTGCTAAGGTGTTCCTTCAAATTCAAAAGCCATTTGCTGGTACAACCTTAACCAGGAGCAAACCAAATACTGAAGTACACATCCACCAGGTAAGCTGAAGCCTCTCTAATATATGTCATGAAATCAAGAATAGTGAAAACAAAGGTGAAGTATGCAGGCAACCTGGATAAAATAAAGTACTCTTGATGCATATTAGTTTACCTCCTCTGGAAAGATAGTCTCTCCCACCGTGCTAATCTTCTTTTAAATTGCTCTATAATGCACTCCAATACTGCAATTGCTGTGAAGGAAGAATTAGAGGTAGACAGGTAGTCTGATAAAGAAAACACACCTCTGAGTCTCGAATGCCACCTAAACTATGAACATTCTGGAATTGTTGTCCACATAAGAATTGTCTCCATTTGTTACACAGTTAGTTTTAACCTGTAAACCATCTAAGGCAATCAAGTGTATACGAAGAGTGTCTCAATCGTTCCTCCTCACATCAGAAAAGATTACCATTTGCTAATAAGAGTCAGAAACACTAAAGTACCCATCCTCCTGGACTGGAAATCACCAATCAAACCACCCTGCTCTACACATCATCCTGGCAGCCCGTAATGCTGATAATGATATACATAATATGGTGATAACAGATAACCCTATCTTAACCCCCTCTTCTTGTTTGCATTAGGTGGTTTAATAATTCCATCATTAGTAGCTATTTACTGATATGCTGTTTTTGTATTTGTATCACTACTCTCTAGTCTCTTCTGTTAAAATAAAAAAAGTATGAACAGCTTCTCTAGCATTGTGGGCCAATAGTTGGGTGGATTGTAAGATTGTGTGTACAAATATCACAAAACCTTCAATACTTTGTGATTTTAATAGGATTGGGAGGATGGCTTATGCGAGAGCGATGCAGATGGATCATTCTTGCACGAGAACTGGAACAAGGATTTACGTCTTTTCAGTGATGGTGAAGATGGTGGGCAGCAGCTGCTTCAGGTTTTTATTTATTTGTTTATTTATTTATTTATATGTTTCCTGGATTTAGTGATTCTGCAAGAATTTAAATCATCAGTGGACACCTCAGTTATTTAGCTATACCACTCTGGTCCTTGCAGCTCTTTATTTTGCGTGCAGAGTCCGAATTACACCCCACTTCTGGTGACAATCTTCTTCAGTGCATAGATTCACTTAAAACCAGCTTAGGCAACTTGTTTGGTTGCCATATCATCAAGCCAATAACAAACCCACCTGAAGGAAGACTACACCAGGAATCATGCAACGAAATATTCAAGCCTAGACGAGTCAGAAATGGCATCCCAGCTGATATAACGTACAAGGGCGACTGGATGAAACGCCCCATTTCCGACGATGAGGTTGGGTGGCTTGCTAATCTTCTTGTTCGTTTGTCGGGTTGGCTTAATGAAAGTCTCGGGCTAAATGGCGGCGAGAGCAGCTATGTCGGTCCTGCTTACGTGGAGGTTCCAGGCAATGTTAGTGACGTGTCCGGTCCCACAGAGACTGCAAAAGTGCTGTTAGGTTCTGCTGGTACCTGGTTTGGTGCATCGTGTTGTGCGGCAGTTGGGTTCATGAAGAAGCATGGTTTGAAGGTGAATCTTAGGGTTTTGGCTTCCAAGAAGGTGGTGATGGTTTTGCTAGTGGCAGTGGCTATGAGTGCGGTGAGGAGAGCTGTTGCAGAGGCTCAAAGAGTGTGAATATTGTAATATACTTGAGGGATAAAAGGCAAGGAAAAATATTTGTAAAGAATGAAACCGATGGTAGAGAAACTGGAAGAAAGGTAAATTAAGGTTTGTCTTTCATGTTTCAAGGCATCAAGTTCTCTTGTAATTAAGAGGTGAATTTTTGTATGAGAATTTCACTTGGCCTTTGTTGTTCTATGGGCTCCATCTATTTTTGGTGATTCCTTTATTATATGATGGGTTTTGGATATGTAAGGAGTAGGAGAAAGGGAGATGAAATCCTATCTTGTCATTTTTGGATTTTTCTTATCGTTCCAATTTTATCGGATGTTCCTGAAGGGACGTCATTTTTCGGTTTTGCAAGTTGAATTGGGGGTAAAACGTGGATACAATTTTTAGATTATGTTTTTCAGATCCTGCTGCAGACTATAATGCAGAAAGTAAAATTAGATAAGCATTTTTTTTTATATCATAGTCAGAGAATTTTGATTAAGCTACAATAAAAGCAAAACAAAATTAACTTGTAGAATACTTGAAATCTAAGAATCAATTTGAAAAGCATCCCGAACTTAATTTTTGTGGAATTAAATTTTAAGACTCTTTCTCATCTTCTAAGAGTATCCATAATCCTATAATCAAAAATTGATAACTAAAAGTTGCCACATCAGCTTTTGATTATTCATTTAAGAGATTGCTAAGGTTAATAATGTAAATATCTACAATAATATAATTAAAATTGGATAACCAAACTTGTCATATCATCTTTTCAAACTACAAAAAACTAAAAATTGTGAGCAGTAGAAAATAGTTTTTCTAAAAATTGTTTTGAAACTAATAAAAACTATTAACTAGAAATAGAAAATAGTTTTTGAAACTTTTTTTTTTGGAAAAAAAACTATATTTTAAAAAACTGTTTTCTTAAAAAAACAATTTTTTAGTAAAATATTTATTTTATAATGATTGGTGTATTTGATTGAGAATATGTAGGGTCTATTAAATTTGGTTATTGTCAAAAGGTTGCTAGTTTTGATTATCCAAAACCCAAAATTTGATTATTTCTAAGGAGATTGTTAAGTTTGATTATAGCTTGTAAGCCATATTTTGTACCAATATTGTTAACTTTAAAACCGGAAATTGACTTCTATACTCCATTTTTTACCACATACACTCCTTTTTTTTTTGTCTTTATTTGGTGTGAATGTACTCTATTGCCCCTTAATATGTTTTACTTTTGATTAGCATTGTGGATACTCTAAGAATTCCTGGAATTTAAAAATCTGTTAGTAAGAAATTTTGACAAATACTCAATATAACTTTTTGAAAATTAAAATCTCAAAATCTTCTGTATCGTAAATTTGCACTTGATACTCTTGCAATTTTTCTTGGGAAATGATTTTGCCACTCCCTTTTTGGTTAACGCCACTCTCCCGCAATTGTATTTTTGCACCAAAAATACACTTGCAGTGGAGTGACGTTAACAAAAAAGAGAGGGACAAAATCAGCAGTCTTTTTCTTTCTTTCTTTCTTTTTATTTTTTGCTCGTTTACAATTTTGGGTTCTTTTAGGTCAGTCCTCTCTAACTCCAACAAGTCCCACGCGGTCCCAGCCCAATTAGTTCAGCAAAACCCATGTTCCTCGTGGTCTTGTTCATCTATTTTGTCAAAACACACACTTAAAACACGCGCATTTAATGCGCCCCACTCACGCACATTAATGTTCCACGCGTTTTCCTGAACTTAGAGATGTCTTTTCTCTTTCTCTCTCCTCTCACTCACGTTACTTCTCTCTCTCATGTGTGTGCATGCGCGCTCATCAAATCGGGACAATATCGTAAAATTACCCCCACAAGAACTGCATAGCATTGTACTTAGGGTAAGGATCCCCAAATCACCATATCATAAACTCAAACAAAAGGACCAGCTAGGCATTATGCCCACGATTTTTCTTTCGTAAAGTTTTACTAAAACCCAATATAAAAGCCCAACCGTAACACCGGCCCCTTAACAATGAGTGAACGTAATATAAAGCCCAACAGGAGCCATATATATTACTCCTATATATGTACTACCTTCTCCCCTCTCTCTCTCTCTCTTTCTCTCTCTAGGGTCTAGGCGTGTCGTTCGTTCGTTCGTTCAAACTAAACAACCATGGATTCACTGCAACAACCAAACCCTCCTCTCCCCTCCGAAACCCTAACTTCTCCTGAACCCCCTCAGCCTCCCTACTCCTCAACATCAGAAACCCTAACTCAATCTTCTCCTCCACTAAACCCTCCCCAACCCCCTCCCGAAACCCTACCTCCACCCAATCCCCCTCCCCCACAGCCCCAACCACACGACCCGAACCCGGTATCCGAAGACCAAATTGAGAAACAAGAGGTTCAGAGGCCTTTGTTGTCCGATAATGGAAGGGAGGGGTCGGGCGGCGAGGAGGAGACCTCAAGCCGGAGGCGGCGGCGGAGGAGTCGGTGGGAGGACGGAGGAGTCGAGCAGAACAACGAGGAGCAGCCGAAGAAGAGGAAGTCTCGGTGGGCCGACGACGAGCCGAAGCCGGTGTTTCAATTGCCCGACTTCATGAAAGATTTGGCCGGAGGTATGGACACTGACCCCGAGATACAAGCCCTAAATGCTAGGTTACTAGAAATCAGTCGAATCTTGCAGTCCGGTATGCAATTAGATGACCGTCCGGAAGGCGCCAGGTCGCCTTCTCCCGAACCCGTTTATGACAACATCGGGATTCGGATAAACACTAGAGAGTATCGTGCGCGTGAACGGCTTAACAGAGAGAGGCAGGAGATAATTTCGCAGATAATTAAACGAAACCCTAATTTTAAGCCGCCAGCGGATTATAGGCCGCCAAAGCTTCAGAAGAAGCTTTATATACCGATGAAGGAGTACCCGGGCTATAACTTTATCGGACTTATAATTGGACCAAGAGGGAATACGCAGAAGAGGATGGAGAAGGAGACCGGGGCAAAGATTGTGATACGGGGTAAAGGGTCGATTAAGGAAGGGAGGTTGGGGCAGAAGCGGGATTTGAAGTTTGATCCTGCAGAGAACGAAGACTTACATGTTTTGGTTGAGGCCGAGACGCAGGAGGCGCTTGAGGCTGCGGCGGGGATGGTGGAGAAGCTCTTGCAGCCGGTGGATGAAGTGTTGAACGAGCATAAGAGGCAGCAGCTTAGGGAACTTGCTGCTTTGAATGGGACAATTAAAGATGATGAGTATTGTAGGTTGTGTGGTGAGGCTGGACATCGGCAGTATGCGTGTCCTTCGCGTATGTCTACTTTTAAGAGTGACGTGTTGTGTAAGATCTGTGGTGATGGTGGTCACCCTACTATTGATTGTCCTGTGAAAGGAACTGTCGGAAAGAAAATGGACGATGAGTATCAGAACTTCTTGGCAGAATTGGGTGGGACTATGCCGGAATCTGTTGCCAAGCAAAACCCAACATTGTCTATTATGGGTTCCAACAGTTCAGGAACTAACCCCCCTTGGGTTAGTGGAAATGGAACCGGAGGTACTGGGACAACATCACGTCCTGGACTTGGGAGCACTGTAACTGCAGTGGGGAAAGAAATAGACGACACAAACTTGTATATCGGATACTTGCCGCCTACGCTTGACGACGATGCTCTGATCAGATTGTTTTCGCCTTTTGGTGACATAGTAATGGCTAAGGTTATTAAGGACAGGGTGACTGGATTGAGTAAAGGGTATGGTTTCGTTAAGTATTCTGATGTTGCCCAGGCAAATCAAGCCATTACTAGCATGAATGGGTATCGTCTAGAGGGTAGAGTAATAGCAGTTAGAGTAGCGGGTAAGCCCCCACAACCAGTTGTTACACCTGGACCTCCTCCACCCCCAATGACCACTTACCCTCCTCCTAATCAGGCATTTGGCCCACCGCCTCCTGGTACTCTTGGGAGTATGCCACCTGGCGGCTACATGGGCGCCCCTGTTCCTTGGGGACCACCGGCTCCTCTTCCTTATGCTCCTTATGGCCCACCGCCTCCTGGAGCAAATATTTACAATGCTGTCCAAGGTCAAACTATGCCCCCTTATAGTGTACCTTATCCCCCGCCTCCACAAGCTGCTGTCTCTAGTGCTCCGTCTCAGAGTAACGGGTCTGTAGATTCTGCAGAGTCTGGAGCTAATAACATATATGGGAATTCAGCAATGGGGATGCCACCAAACCCTCAGACTACATATCATCCGTCTTCGTTGGGTTATCCTTCTTATTATGCTGTAGCTCCTCCTCCTCCACCTGTATCTCTTTCAACAATGGAACAGCAGAGCTTTGCAAGTGCACCATGGGCGTCTAACCCTCCTGCTCCACCACCCATTAAATCTGCAGAGCAAAGTCAGCAAGCAAGTTATGGAACAGATCCTGAGTATGAGAAGTTCATGGCTGAGATGAAATAAAGAACACTCTTCTGTGCCAATGATGTTGCAATGGTAGAAAGTAAGTGTTCAATGCCGTTTCTTCTTTGCTTCGGATAAAAATCATTACATTTGTACTTTGTAAAAAATCAAATCATTTTACTGTAGCTTTTAATTTCTGTAATTGTAAACCATTACCAATTAATTTTTTCATTCCTTTAATGTTTTCATTCTTTTTTCGACCTAGGAATGTGCTATGGAGCTCTATTTAGTAGATGAATTTCACCCAAGCATTTTATAGAATTTTCAGTGTCACCTAAAGTTCAGTGCTGGGACAAACAAGCCTTGCACATGGAATTTAGTTCTTTAAAGAATATTGATTAATTTGCAAGGAAGAGGATTTGCGAAAGAAGCTGCATGTGTTTTGGTCAGTGATATGTAGTTCAAACATATCTCTTCTGTTTACCATTTTTTGATGGAACGAGCTGGGTACTTACTTTCTTTTCTTATGACATTCATTAACCTTTTTGACCAAAATACAGAAAGGGCTACCTTAGTTGAACATTGGAACTCTAGGCAGCCAATTTTTTGTTTTTTGTCCTCATTTATTTTAGTTGGACATGGCTTTGGTAGCTATTGCTTCCAGCATTGTCCCCCTTCTGTACCTTTGCCCATCTTTTACGGCATGGTGGTGTTGATTGAAATGTGTATCCTAATTGCGGTAGGAGTCTTGTAAGTTAATGGCATCTAAGACTTGTGAATGTTATATGTTTTTAACCCTTGCATTTATCCTAGCAGTATCCGATAAGCTTAACATAATTGGAAAACATGAAGACGCTCTAAAGCTGCCCGGATCTTTCCATCTCTACAATAAATAGTTTCCATCTTTTCCCCATTATGATAGCAGGGTTTTTGCTTTATCTGATTGTTAACCATGATCATACTCTTTGGCAGGCAATGAGGTTTTCTTGGAGCTCTTGTCAACCTGTTTTGTTACATGTCACTTGGACTTGTTGGAAGTTTCAGACTCACATCTTTAATCTTGCTGTGCTCTTGTCACAATTGCAGAGACTTTTACAGAGATTCAGATTATTTATTACTGTGGTGGAGAAGTTTTGCATTACCCCTTTCTGCAGGCATATGGATTGCATCTTGTGCCAATCATGGAGTGACTGCAAAGCATCTTGATGCTAATAATTTTCTTATGCTGGTTTTCTTTGAACTTTCATGAGTATTCTGTAGTTTTTTGTTGTAATGCCTCATTTGATACTGATTTAATGTGTTATTTTCTTTGGATTATATCCTTTGATTTCTGTTTTCTGTTAATGTTAACTCTTTTTGGCTTCGTGAGGCCTCCATGATACAGTCAGCTCCAACTGGCTAAAGCCTGCCCGGCCAATGCTTCCATAGCTGGGGAGCATAAAATATCCTCGGGTTAATCGACGAGCGTGGGGTATGTGCAAATAGTTATGAATATTATAGATTTCTGACTCTACTTGAGTTTGCTTGTCTTCCTCTGTTAGGCTGATTTTCTAGCTTGTCTCAACAGGTTCTTGAACACATCAGACATTGGTATTCACCGGGCACATTAAGTGTTGAATTTGGTTTTCCTTAATTGTCCACTATCAACGACTCTTGGATTTTATTACCTTGTCCTTTACTGCTTTATGGTTATTTAGTCGACAAATTTGATTTCTAATGTGGAGTTCTCCTACTTCTAATTTGCAGAATCTATGGATCCATTTTTTACTTTTTGTTGCAGGGCAATATGAAGTAGCTTTGAGCTTTGATTTCCATACCTCTATGCATTATGTGGATGTCATGGGTCATAACGGCTACTTGCTAACCTTTAGTGCTTATTTTTCGGGGTTTTAAGTTGGGAAAACATCATTTGAACGCTCGGAATTATTAACCTACTATCATTTTGGGGCTAGGGCACATTTGTAGACTATTTGTAGAATCTCTCTTGGATTGGTTTCGACAGTTGCAAATTTGCAAGTGAACTCGTTTGGAAACTTCTGTCAAAACAGAACAATTGCACTTGCGGGTATTGGAATAATAGCTTTTGAGATCCTGCAACATTGTGTTTTATGTTTTTGTTGCTTTACTTATACTAGTATATACATATGGATACTTATCTTGAAAAAACGGTTGTCATGAAAACATTTTTAGTGAAAGAAAGGGTAAGCAATAGTTTTGTTATTACGCTTTCTTTTTGAGAAACCAAGCTTTGATTAAAAATAAAATAAAAATAGAAGAAGAATCGATCCTCAATATTTGAGATTTTTATTTCATATTGAGTTTTATGAATCTGGAAGTTTGAATGAAAAAGAGTTTTTATGGAACTTGGATAATTGAAGCATCATGGGATGAGGGAAAGTTGTGGTTCCTATTAGTTGTAAGGACTACTGGCCACATGTGTTATAGACCATTGGGATTGGCGGGGAAAAAGTGGTTCGTGGCAAAGATATTGGAAACAAACGTTGGGGGAATGCATTATGCCTTTATTTTGTATTAGCTCGATTGGATTCAATGTAAATGTTGCCTCCATTTTGAGATGCCTCAAAATATATGTTGCCTCGAATCGAGACTACAACTTGCCTCGAGTATGTGTTCCATGATTCAGTGTTGCCTTCATTGAAATAATTGGATCAAGTTTTCATAACCGAAATACTTTCTGCCTCTATCGAAAACGATCAAATTTGTATGATGGGTCTAAAGAAAAGAAAACGGTATTTACCTGATAAGTTCCTTAAAAATTGTGGCGTGTAATTAACGAACCCTAATTAATGCTTGAGCAATTGCCCTTGACTAGCACAGAGGACTAGATTTTTATTGAAAAGTAAAATTTTATCGGACTTGGATAGTTGAAGCATCATCTGATCAGGGAAAGTTGTGGCTCCTAGTAGGTGTAAGGACTACTGGGCATGCGGATAAAAATTAAGTGTTCTGAGTGGGTTTCAGACCACTGACTGCATATGTTAAAAAGAGGGGGGAAGTGGCTCATAAGGGCTCCGAGTTTGAGACCATTAGCCACATAAGTAAGAGTAAGACTAATTCGAAGTGTAGGTGTCCATGTTAACAAACTGCGGGGAAAAATATGGTTCCTGGTAGATTGAGGAGGCTATTGACCACATTATGAGGTTCCTAGTAGTAGACTATTGGTTACTATTTTGTGATTCCTAGCAGTAAGGCTATTGGTTCCATAAGAATGTATTGCGGTTGTTGGATGAAATTTCTTTGGGGGAGCTAATATATACGATGTCTTGATATTGTATTAACTCATTTGTATTCAATTTAAATGCTGCCTCAAATAAATAAGGAAAGTTGGATCAAACTTGCATAAAGGATCCAAAATATATGTTTCCTTGAATCGACCCTATAAGTTTCCTCGATTATGGGTTGCCTTGATTCAATGTTGCTTTCGTTAAAATAGTTGGATCAATTGTTCATTAAAATGGTTGTGTCTATTGAAAAGGACCAAAATTGTATTATGGGCCCTAAAGAAAAGAAACCAGTATTTACAACTTGATAATTTCGTATTGTGACGTGTAATTAAGAACACTAATTTATTCTCAAGCCATTGCCCCTGGACTAGCACTGTCTGGACTAGATTCGTATTGAAAATTGAGTTTATACTTGGACTGGGGCTGAGGTTTAATCCTTATCTGCTGAGGGGATGGGCCTAAGCCCGACAGGTGAAAACATACTACATGGGACTTGGCTTAACACCAGCATTGTTTTTGTCATGAGACACCCATATAGATTTATTCTCCTTGTTGTCTCTATGGTGATTGTGCTACTTGGTTGAGGAAGGGTGTAATCCTGAATAAATTTGAGGCGGCCGTTCTCTTTCGAGGTGCATTCCATCTATGAAGCCCCCAACTCCAACTGCTTGCCGTATCTGTGTCGGGCATTCCGAGGACACCGAGCACACACCAAGGAAATGTGGGGATGCTCGTGTCTCAACTTGGACATGAATGGAAACATGGGAGGGATTGATTCATAAGGGGAAAGTACAAATAAATTAATTTTGACCAAATAAAACCTTCAGTTGACTTGTAATATCCGAAAGGAAACCAAAGGAATCATGAAGATACTAGGAGTATCTGTATTGGGTGTTTCCGGATGGAATGTTCATATGAAATGTTCATACGAATAACCAAACATCTGTCCTAATACATATACATTTTTTTTCGCGTGTCCTCTGCCGTGTTTGTGTCCCCGTTTATATAGAATTGTCGTGTCCTGTGTCCGTGTCAATACATATACATTTTTTTTCGCGTGTCCTCTGCCGTGTCTGTGTCCCGGTTTATATAGAATTGTCGTGTCCCGTGTCCGTGTCAATATACTTGTCTGCATCTATGCTTCTTGGCATTCCGTAATTGTATCCTTGGAGGCCTTACCTAAGTAGGGAGCCGCCGCAAGTTCCCATTCTTTGGTTACCGTGTCCTTATGGAATCTTTTGATTGTCAGAACGTTTTGCTGTCTCTTATAGAACTTAGCTATTGGCAAACCCTGTTGTGCATTTAGATGTGATTCCAATTCGTTGAATTGGTCATGGTTTAACAATTCCATGTTTGTTAAGATCAGAGGATTAGAAAGGGCTGTTGGAAGGTCAATGAATGCAACCTTAAACTTTAACTGCCTAAGGTGTCGGAGACTCAAAATGATAACATTATGGTGGGGTTTTAGGTGTTTATATTGCATATCAGATTGTTGGCATGAGTTTCAAGCATATCAAAAAGGTAGTTATTTTAATCCACTTGAAGAGTTTATGATGTTCTCCATATCAATGTGTATGTATCTGTAAGCTGTGTTAATTCAACAGCGTACGGTTAAATTTTATTTGGTGCTTCTATCACTTCTTGTTGTGCTGGCACATGTTGTCCTTTGTTGGATGAATAAGTGGAGCTAGTGGTTGTAGTTATCCTTTGGCAATTTGCGTAATTTTTTTTGCATCTATTTGCAATTGTAGGGTTTGAAGTTTTATCATATCAAAATGTTGCTCCTGGTATTTTTAATATCTACGTGAAGAGTTTAGCATTTTCTCCATATTGCTGTGTGCTTACAGGCTGTATCTTCTGTTTGTCCAATAGCGTATAGTTAAATTTTTTATTTGGTGCTTCTACCGCTTTTTGTTGAGCTAGCATTGGTTCTTCTTTTTGGATGAATGAGTGGTTTAAATCACTCTTGATGCCAACAGTTACTGTTGTTGCTTAAAGTTTTGTGCATCGAATTACAGTTTTCTTGGGTTGGAATAATTCAATGAATTCGCATGGGAACTCTTATCAGGGATGAGACGGATGACTGTGTTCTTACAAGTCCAAATGTTTTGAAGTCCTTTAAAGATGTTCCCTTAATTAGTTTGTTTTCCCTTTGTACGTTAATCATAGTAAGGGCAGGATATTTTGAACCTTTTTGCAAAGACAATAGCTTATTATATCCCAGAGCCTTGTGTCAATTTGGGTGACCTTTTCCTGGACATCACTTTACTCTTGAAGCCGCTGAATGCTGATTTGGTTTTCAGATTTTCTTGCCCATATGGTGCTTTTTTTTAATTTCTGCTTGTGTAGAATCTTTTCAAGAACACTAAATGTTGCTGCATCTCAGCTATAGTAAAGTTGCTTATGTTTCCATGAAAAATTATTTACTCTTGGTTTTGTGCATACACTGCTTGCCAAAATGACTACGTTTTCAGCAAGTCGTGGAACATTCTTGTTATCCTAATTTATTGCTTCACTGTCAACTTTGTTTTTTTTTGTTTTTTTTTTTTGTTGAGATTATTACCATAATTAGGGTGGGCAATGGATGGTCCAAACGAAGGAGGATCATTTTGTCATTGGATATCAGTGGTTTTTTGTCGTGATATATTGTTGAACCATTGTTCTTGGGTGCAAAGTACGTCTTTTGTTGTGGAAGGGAGAATAGGATTTTTCTTGGGATGGAATAAGGAATTGGCTGTTTTCATTATGGGAGGAGCTCTCCCTGTGTTCTATCTGTGTAGGTTCCATCCTACCCTGTTGTGGCACTTCAAGAATATGCAGAGTTTGCCTGAGTTCTTAATGCCATATCTCTTGTTTGTTTCCTATGCTTTTTGCTCTTATCCATTTTTTGGGTGCGCTTACCCTAGTTAAGTGTCTTGCTTGCACCTGGGCGTATGATCTTCAGATAACCATTAGTCTGTTAGTAACGGGAAGCTGTTGGATCCCTCATCTGACTCGTCCTAACAGGTAGAAGGTAGCACACCATGGGGCATTGGCCGTGCGTTATAACGGAAACCGATTCTCGTGTTTTAGTAATCTGTTTGAATTCTTAACATGTGCTTAGCACATCTTACTCATATAGGGACCTCTCTAGTAAGGGTACTATTCTTGGGGTTTGGCTATTGTTTGCTTACATCGAGAGATATTGTAACGCCTTAGATTGTCCAGTGGAAACGACTCTTGTCAAATATATGTATCTGTCAAAATGAGTTGATTGGTTGTTCTTTCCCCTCTATGTTGAGCAATTCTCCCATGCTGAGATGATTTGAATTATTGGAATATATGACTGATTGCTTGAAGTCACATTTCCCTCCCATTGCCCAGGGGTTTTCTCATCAATGAAACTTGTTCTTGTCCCTCCTGTTTAGAGGATTTCCTTGGCTGAGATGATTTGAATAAGTAAACTAGATTATTCGAATAAGTAAACTACAATCGAGCTGGGCTGGTAAAAGCTTTTTTGGTATTTTGGTAACCGCTAGTTGTCGAAAGGATAAAGCACAAGATGTATTTACAGTCTACGTAGGGGTGTTTTTTTTTTTTTGATCGGCGATGTGTCTTTTATTACTAATTCTGCATGGCAGGCAGTTTGGTGGTGGGTTGTTTTGTGAGTTCCTATCCCTGAAGGAATTCGTATAGTTACATACAAATCTATAGAACATAGAAAAGCAGGATATCCATGACGTGTATGTGTTGGATGAACCAAATTTTCATTGAATTTGATTTTTTCATTTGAAGGGGCTCGTACATGTTCTGCTGTAAATACTCCACCGGTATGAAAAGTTCTTAATGTTAATTGAGTACCGGGCTCTCCAATAGATTGACCTGCAATAATACCAGTTCTGGTTTTGGTATTTGTTGCAGGAATCATATTGATCACGGCAGAAATGGAAGTATTCTGCAGTACTGCTTAACCAAACAGGTAGTAATTGTGGGACTGGGGGGAGCTGCTGTCCCTTGAAGGGACAGCAGCGTGCTGTCCCGGCCGAGGGGGCCCCACTCCGGTCTTTCTTCGATGATCAAAAACGTTCATTTCGTAGAGCTTGTCGAGTTGAACAAGTATGCAAAAAATCAGTTTGATTGGATATCATTAAGTGTTTGATCGGAACACATATAACTTGCTAATAATGGGTTCTAGTAGTTTTGATTCAGTGTTTCGGATCCATTCTTTTCAAGACAAAAAGGTTTCGATTAGGCATTTAATGATATCCGATCGAGCTGATTTTTTACATATTTGTTCAACTCGACGAGTTTTACGAAGTGAACGTTTCCGATCATTGGAGCGAGACCGGAGCACGGCTTTCTTGGCCGAGACAGCAGGCTGCTGTCCCTTTTAAGGGGCAGCTCCCCCAACTCAGTAATTGTGTGTGTGTGTGTGGTAACTGTTATCACCAGATGTAAAGAGCAAGGGCTTTGGAATAACTCCCTCTCTAATGCCCATACATGGATCTTTGATTCGGTGAGGGAAAGGAAAAGAGAACAAATTACTCGTACTTCTTTCTTTTTTTTTTGACAAAAGTGAGAAGTATTGTATTGATCCAACGGCACTTACACAACGAAATTCATTATAGATAACTTGGACAAAGTCAAACTAATCATCTAATTGATACAAAACGAGAAAGAACGAGGCAATTGATGTCTTTCATCTCCAGCCCAGGCATGGTTTGACGCACCTACTGCTGAGCGGAAAATTCATATATCCTATAGCATTCTCAAAAAGAGATACATTGCTAGCCAAGAAAAAAAGACAATAAGAACCCAGACGATCAGATGAACTTCGACCAGAAATGAGCACACTAATGAATTTCTAGCAAACCATCAAAAGATGCATATTAATCTTCTTGAGCCCGAACAGTAAATAAATCGCCCAAAGGCGAATTTTATTACTCTCACAAGGAGAGACAAAACTTCCACATGGAGAGACAAAACTCTTCCAGATCTTGCTCTAAATCCAGTCGCTCAAAAACCGCCGAATGGATCACAACCCTCACTGCCTCCACCACTGCTGCCACAAGGGCTCCGGGGACGGATTACATGCGGACAAGCGACTCCGGTGACGGCGGAGCCCGCCGAACAGAGAGGGTCAGATTTGAGGGAGGAGAAAACGAAAAGAAAAAAAAACTATAGGGAAGAGGGGGAAGAAAGAGAAGAGCGGATGGAGGAGGAAGAGCCCGGGGGAGGAGGGAGAGGAACGCCTTCCCTCCAGGCAGAAAAGCAAGGCGGCTGTGGCTTCTCAAAATTTCCTTAGAGCTCTCAAAACCCTAAGAGAGGCGGCTGAACAAATTACTTCGAGTCTCTTAGAAAATGCCGTTTCTTCTGTTTTCTCAACCAACTTCATTTTTCTACCTCAGCAACTTTCCTTTCCCAGCTGTATTTTACCTGGGGTTGCTTGTCCTATGTGCATTTATCCTATGGAGGAATAAAAAGAATAGAATTTTCCCTGGTAAGGGATAGGGCTCGAAAGAGGTGAGCAAGCAATTAATTGGGAAGGTGTTTATTTTTTTCTGAACTTCCATCTGACTCATTGGGAAAAAATAACTAGTCATGTTTGACCAGCTGGTGGCGAGTGAACTGTAGTAACTGTTAAGCACAAAGTCACTCCATGGTTCTATCACAAGGGTGTTCCAATCATTTTTCACCAAAAATAACTGGCTGTGTAGCCGTCTTCTTTTTTTACTTTTTCGGTTTCTCTTGTCGAGATGAACCAAAAATAAGTTACAAAAATTTGACGTAAAACTAACAAATGTAATTTTTTTTGAATAAAGACGAAAAAAAAGTCATTCACTCCCTACTTTTTAATCTTAACCTACCCAAAGAGTTTCAAAAAATAAAATACCACCCAAGGTACCTAATAAAAATAACGAAACATGAAAACTTATAAAAATGAGAAATAGGAACTTGCAGGCATATATAAGATGATTGGCATTCGATCCTGTGAAGATCGACAATAGAACTGGAACACCTTGATTAGTGCACCTCACTAAGACCAATAAATATTTTTACGAAAATACAGGAGCTTGTTTATTTGACTAGATATGAGTATGAGGTTGAACTATGTATCCAAGGAAATTACGCATGGGGTAGTTGATTAAGATTGGTATCGTTCGAATTAAATACCCACATATATGGAATCTCACAAAATATGATATGTCCAATACAATGAAGGGTCAAGGGTGTATGTTTATCAATACCTAGTAGAGTATTATTTATCTCATTCTTATTAATTCAACGAGATTTCATACCCACTGTTAATCCTGTCAAACAAAAGATTGAGTTGATATCATGACTTCTTCCTCTGGTGATTTGATACCATGACCTCACCACCAAAACAATTTTTAATTTGAAGAAGAAAAAATGACGGGAAGATGAGTGTTAGAAAATAGGAATTGAATCCTGATCTGTTTCAAAGGGAGTGGGCATTCCTGCCCGCTAATTTATGGGTCCTCTTCGGGGATCCCGCATCCCTGCAGTGAGGAAAACTCGCTACAAATTGTAGCCCTCCAAAATGACGTCGTTTTGAGGTGTATTTCATTGTCACGTGAATCCACCCCTCTGGCTCTGACCAAACTCTCTCTCTCTCTCCCTCTGTGACCCCTCTGTCTTCTTCTTTTCGTTTTCTTCTCCAAGATCCTTCCTCTAACTCACCCCTCAACTTATAAGAAGACATGATCAGCTGCAACAATAATCAAAGAAGGACCAGAGCAATCGCAGTAAACCTTTGGTAAAATATCATAAGAAGATTATTACGGAAAAAGAAAAAAAAATGACAAGAACTTTATATGTCTTTTTGGGAATCCCGTGCTGAATGTATGCAAATTAAAGATTTGTTGTTTTCTCTTCTTGACTTGATATTTGATTGGGTTTATATGGGTTCTTGAGATTCACTCTAGTTTACTACTCTCTCCGTCCCCTCTTTACAGTTCAGTATTCCATTTTGGACTGTCCCTTAGTAAGTGTCCATTTTGTAAAGTTAGTGGGTAAAAGTTTGTACATTTTTTATTTTACCCCTAAAAGTAGATTTCATTTTGAAAAATTAGTGAGTAAAAGTGTAATGATGATATCTCCATAGAGGGTAAGTAGAGAAAGTGGAGGTAAAAGTTGATGTGAAAGGTGTAATGATGATATTCTCTTAATAAGTTGGAATTACGAAGCGAGACACTTAAAAGGGAGACGGATGGAGTAATAGAATGGTCAAGCAGAGATTTATATGGGTTCTTGATATTTGATTCGATCGATTTTCTGGATTCCTTGATGACCATTCTAAATGGGGGATTAAGGGAGCAGATTTTTAGTATGGGGAGAAGAAAACGTAGAGAGAGAGAGAGAAGAAAACGCAAGAAGATGAGAGAGAGAGAGAGTTTGGTAAGAGCCAGGGGATTCACATGACAAACTAATACGCCCCAAAACAACGTCGTTGCAGAGAGTTTTCCCCACTGCAGGACGCGGGATCCCCTTTTCAAAATTTGAGAAAACTAGGTTTCAATCTCTAGTGTTGCGGATCAAAAAAAATCTCTAGTGTTGCAATATTGTTTTTTAATTTTAAAACGTTGTTTTTTACTAATATTTTTCAGATACTTTTTTTTCTTTCTGTATTCTCAAAAAAGGGGGAAACGAATCCTTCCTTTTCCTTCTTGGTAGGGAAGTAGACAACAATGTCTAATCTCCATCTCCGCCACAAGGGCCCTAAACCCCACCACATTGAATGTCAGTCCTTTACAAAGAGAGTTTTAATACACTCTGAGGGATTTGGGACCACATTGTTCATTTTTTTTGCTACCATTATATTTCCCTTTTTGGCTCATTAGTACACTGAAAGTTTATGTGGACCCCCAAAAATTTGCAAAAGAAAGAATGGATCTCACATCACTAGTATACAAAATTACAAATCCATGTTCCTTCCTCCATGCACTATTTTCCTTTCTCAATTTTTTGGGACAGGATTATGTGTCTTCGAATAATTACGGGTTTATATTTTTAGAGCAATACTAAGTACAAAGATTTATATGTGCATTTATTCGAGGTTGTCACTCAGCTAATTGAGGTCCACGCTAACGCAAGTGGTTTTTTTTTTTTCCTTCTTTATTTTTTAGAGTGGGATAAGATCATGAGAAAATGTCAATGGTATGCGACTAGCTCTTTGGCCAATACAACTGTTCGATACACGTGAGTTTTCCTATTTATTTTGTAAGCTTCCACATGCATCAAATGATTTCGAATACATTTGGTTTTGGATACGTGAATAGAGACCTTCTCATATTTGCATCAATCACACAGTTTATTTGAAGCACCAGCCTTGTGGAGTGATATGGTTGTGATCTCAAATCAAAGAAGGGAACTCAACTCTTATGAACAAATACCAAAACTGTCTCTACAAATCTTTTGTATTTACGTTATGTGAGTATTGGAAATAAGGAATTGGGACGACAAATAATTCGGGGGGTGTTTCGTCAGCATCGTGATTCACATTAATTTGCTTGTTATTCATCACTTTTGGCGGTCCTTTAAAAGTGATTGCAACGAATAAAGAAGCAGTCCTTTTATCTTTGATAATTCAGGGTGTCTAGATAGATTTATATGCACCACTTGGTTAATTTTTACAGAACCAATCACACCATCCACTAGGGAAGCTCGATTAAAGTAAAGAAACATATCCAATATTCCGTTTACGAAGAGAAAAGAAGTAGATTTCCTGTCAAGAAAAATATAATTCGAAGCATACCTTTATATAGGCTACAAAACATAGTAACTAACTTAAACAAACTAGGAAACTAGAAAATAGTCAAAATACGGATAATAATAACCCAATCTAAATTTTTTCTCAAAAAGCTTCACTTGAAATAAATCGAAGGATTGTAATTCGCTTGGATAGGAGTGCAAACGAGCCGGCCCGAGTTTTAAAGTGTTCGAACTCGACTCGTCCAAAATTAAGTCCGACTTGAGATCAAATCGAGCTCAAATTTTCGAGCTTGAACTCGATTAGTATTTGAGAACTCGACTTTGGTTCGAGTACCAAACGAGTCTCTATAACATAGGTAAGTCAATAGATTCGAGTTGAGCTTATCTACACGACTGAGCTATGGCCTACTCGAGCTCAACTTCTTTACTAAGCGAGCTAAAAATTCTGTCCGAGCTTGACTTCTTTACTAAACGAATTGAGTTGAGTTGAGTTGAACAGAGCCTTAACGAGCTGAGTCTCAAGTTGTTCGCAAATAGCTTGGTCTATTCGCAGTCCTATTAATTACTAATATATATATTCTTGGCTATGTGAATTCGCACATCAAAGTGAATATTCCAGCCTTCCAATTTGCTTTAAGTGAAATTGTGAAAGTTTCTTCAGATGATCCAGAAGAGGGAGGATTTGAGACTTAATTAATTTGTATAGAAAGAGATAAGAAGTGTGTGGTGTTGTAGCCTCTAGGGTTAGGAATTAATTTTGGCATACCAAAAGAACAGTGGGCCGGGGGACAATTTATGATGGGAGCTAGCTAGCGACCTTTAATACTCCATGTGGTATAATATCCGGAAAAATGATGGCCAATGACGTGTTTTGATAATTAATGCCCGCCAAGAATATTTTCAGCATTAACAAATGTTTTTAATTTGTCCTTGACGGGTATTAATTATCAAAGGACGTTCTGGGCCGTCATTTTCCCATAATACCCATTATTTGGCAAAAAAAAAAATGGCGCTCTACTACTTTTATTTGTCTACTAATTCAAATATTCTCAAAAGAATTATATATGGTCCACAAAAATAGATTTCTTTTACGAAAATTTGTTAAAACAGGTTTTATACTTTATATATATATATATATATATATATATACTTTATAGTGTCACGTGGGCTCCAAGGATGATACCATTGAAATTAGGCTTAGTTTGGATGTTCGTAATTTTTTTTGTAGGAGGAATCAAATTTCTAGTAATTCGATACCCGGAGGAATTTTATTTCAACGTTTTGGATTAATTAAGTAATCTTCTCTAGAAATCATTTATTTTGGAAATATCCTAAAGTCAAGCGTTTTCTTTTTATATTGATCGAGTCAGGAATCCAAGATTCCCATGGGGGTGGGAGGGATCAGATTTTTCAAATATTCAGGAATGTGATTCCTCCTGGATTGAGAGATCAGTATTCAGTAATCTCATTTCCATTTCCACTCTTCACAAACATAAGAATGTTAGAGTTTCGGAATCACATTTCTATTCCCCCAAAGATATCTGCCATCTAAACACAGCCTGAAGGTAATATGATTGGACGTAACGTAATCTGGGTGCTTTCGGGTTCTAATGTATTCTGTATTATGCTATATATTAGTAATTTAATACGTAGTTAATCGTGTATGTTAATTAACTAATGCTTGAACGTCCAGCTGATGAAGTGATTACAGTATACGACAGTAACGACACTGATTCTCTCTACGGCCCACATGCACATGTCTATGGGGAGCCCTTAAAAAGTTTTTTCATTCTCTGGTAGGAATTACTATCAACTTTTATCGAGAAATTTTTCAGTGTTGGGTGGGTACCACGTCACCCGGCTGACGAGGTGTTCGAGCGGATACACATTCGAGCCGTCCGGATACACCAAGCGGGCACCACGTGGTACCTGCTCGGCACTGAAAAATTTATCACTTTTATCACCAGTTGTTGAAAGGAATTAGCTGGCTGCTACTACCCGTCCCAATTTCTACAGGTTTGTGTTATTTTCAAACTTATTTAAAATTTGAACGCCGCTACAGGTACAGCATTTGCTGTACAGCAGCCGCGCACAGACCAGTTTTGCGCCCGTCTCGGATTTCGCAAAGATAATCGGAGCCGCTCATTTTGTTCAAAATACTTCGTTTATGGTCCTTGTAAAAAATCACCTCAATCTGATATCGGGAAGGGTGTTTACGAATCATCTAACTTTGCTTCAAAATTTAGGCCATCATCTTTGCGAGACCCGAGACGGGCGCAAAACTGGTATGTGCGTGGCTGCTGTACAGCCTTTGCTGTGCAAGCAGACTTTTTGTTAAAATTTTAAGTTTATAGTAATATGCAAGGCCGGCCTAACCCGAAGGTCCAAGAGGCTTGGGTCTTGGGCATCCTAAAAATTCCAAGGGAAAATGATGGCCAAAGACATGTTTTGATAATTAATACCCGCTAAGGACATTTTCAGTATTAACAAATGTTCTCAGCATGTCTTTGGCGGATATTAATTATCAAAACACGTCATAAGCCGTCATTTTCCCAAATTCCAATTATTAGGGGCACTCCAATATTTTTACTATTTGGGTTTGAGTAGGACTCTTTTTAAGCCCAGTGGAACGAAAAAAATGTCCAATTAGAGGTAATAAGTTATCCCAACCCATCATCCCATAAATCCAAGTGCACAACCTAGTAAATTCCCAAAATTATTTCCCCCAAACCCATCCCAAAAATCTGATGATCTCGTATTTTATGTTTGTATGTAATGATTAGTAGAACTTTATATTGGTTTGGCTTTCTCATATTGTGATTGTTGCTGTAAAAATTGTTAAGTATTAATTCTTTAATGGCACACTTTTTTTAATTAGGCATTGGGCACTAAAAACCCTCGGGCCGGCCCTAGTAATATGTTATGTGATTTGGGAAACATTACAACTTCATACTTGTTGAGAATATAAATAAATAAAGTTGCCCCACCCTCTAACGGTTTAAATTTTTAAATGAACGTTAACAATCTAATTAATATGGTATCAGAGTAAACAATAGATTATGTGTTCTAATCTCACGTCCACCTAAGGATTTAAATTTAGAGAGATGCTAGAGACACATCAATTTGTCACACCCCAACCACACCCCTCTCACATAGATGTGGGGTCTACACATTTATTGTGGGATTCTCACAAATGTATGTGAGAGGGGTGTGGTTGAAGTGTGACAAATTAATGGACACCTAGCATTGTTGTAAAATTTACACATGATTAGCCCGTTTATAGAGGAGAGTCTGGCTGCACATGAGGAGGACGTGTTGAGAATATAAATAATAAAGTTGTCTTTCTTTCTAGCAGTACTTTAAGCTTTTAGATGAGTTGGTAGTTACCAATCTAATAATAATGGAGTACTTAATAGAATTGATTGAGATTTATCAAATAAAGTTCATGATGCATATAAAATGCATTATCAATTTAAAAAGGAAATTGATTTTCACACTCCTTATTTGTCTAATTGCACCCTATTTTTTGTCTTCATTCTTTTTAATATTACAAAATTACCCTTCTTACATTCTTTTCTTTCACACACGAAAAAGGATAATTATGTAATTTTACATGAATACAAAACAAAACAAAAAAAAAAGAGTGCATTTGGATGAAGGGGAGTGTGAAAATCACTTCCCACAAATATAAATAATTTCATAAAGTTCATATTGCACTCCAATGATTTGAATAATCAAATCCCAACCCAAGCTTGTTTAATTCTTGGAAACATAGGAGTATTATTTGTTACTTCCCTTTCCCCAACACACTTTTTTTTTTGTGGTAAATTAGCTTGAAATTTAAAAAAGTTAACCAAACGTACAGCCTATAAGAGGCATACCCCAAGAGAAAAAGAAAAGGAAAAAAAGAAGATTGAAAAAAGTGCAATCACACATGCACAACCCGCATGAAGAGAAGGGTAAAGTAACAAAAATAACAAAAGTGCCATGTGTGTTAGATCATACCCCCGTTACTATCCATCTAAGTGGAATGATAGTACAACGGGGTATGATATGCAGTGATACAAGTAGTAATAACATGAAAGCGAACTACTACCTGACACATCCCGCCAAGCTAGGAAATAAAATAAATAGTTACGGTCAGAAATGACCAAATGACAACCATAACTGAGGACTAGCAGCAATATAGCAAATCGGCATAAAGGGATGCTGAACAGCTACTACAGATAAACAAGGCACCAAGAAGAGGCTCGAACCAGAGATGACGGCATCCGACATGGGGCCCCACCCTGCACACCACACCATTCCATCTGGCCTAATATTCCCTCAACCAAGCCTAAGGTTCGCCAGAAAACAAACCGTTTTCAACCAACTATCAATGACCACAGACTCCATAAGGGATAAGCAGTCCAAGATCCTAATACTCCAACTAAACTCAGAGAACAAGCATAATACCCACTTCTAAAAGAACAGTTACTACAGAGGGACTAGACACCGAGAAGAGGCTCAAACTGGAGATATCAGCATCCAACAAGGTTACCCTCCCAAGTACCCTGCATACCACGTCCATTACATCCAGACTACTACACCCTCAACCTACTCCCCTAGTCTCGCTATAATATAAAGGGAAAAATTCAAAATACCCCCCAACCTTTACACAAAAATTAATTAGACTCCCAACCTTTTAAAAATTTCAATTTTACTCCCAACGTTATCTTCCGTTAATCAAAATGCCCCCTTCCGTCCGAATGACTAACAGATTTCGTTAAAAGCTCTGTTAAACCACTTCTAAAAGAACAGTTACTACAGAGGGACTAGACACCGAGAAGAGGCTCAAACTGGAGATATCAGCATCCAACAAGGTTACCCTCCCAAGTACCCTGCATACCACGTCCATTACATCCAGACTACTACACCCTCAACCTACTCCCCTAGTCTCGCTATAATATAAAACCGGGACAATTCAAGAACCATCCCCAACACACAGTTACCATAAGTACTGGTAGGTGGTATTTCAACCTCTCCTTCTTTCTCCCCTAGAAGGGTAGATAGAATTCATTACTATAAACCAAAACTCCCCATATTTTAAACTCTCACTCCCTCACTAGAAATCTGTTCTCTCTCTCTCACACACACTAGAAATCTGTTCTCTCTCTCTCTCTCTCCTACCTTTCTCTCTGTGACATGGCTCCAAGGAATGTGGATGGATCTGGTAAGAAAGTTTATAACAAAGGAGCATGGACATCTGAAGAGGATAGAAAGCTGACCGAGTACATCGACGTCCATGGACCAAAGAAGTGGAAGACAATCGCAACCAAGTCAGGTTTGAGCTAGCTTTACCTATTTCCTTTTCTCATCTTCTATTTAACAGTGTTACTATTAGTTTGCACTCAAAGCATTCATTTTAGTCGAAAAGAGGTCGCCCGGACGGAAATTATTAATTGTGCCCGAGTCCCGGAGCACTGAATAATCACTTCGCCCGGCCGGACTTGAATTCCTGACCTGATGAGTCGCGAATTCAATAAACCGTTGGAGAGCATCTGTTTGGCACCACCCACAAATAATTTTCTTGATTTTTCTTAATCTTTAAGCGTAATGGGATTCCATTATTTTGCAGGTTTGAACCGATGCGGAAAGAGCTGCAGACTGAGGTGGCTAAATTATCTGAGACCGAACATAAAGAGAGGCAACATATCTAACGATGAAGAGGATTTGATACTTAGGCTTCATAAGCTACTAGGGAATAGGTTAGTAGTAAAAGTCATCCGGTTGGTTTGTGGGTTTGTTCCCCGTACAATTGACTAGAGTTTGATTCTTAAGGTCAGGCCGCAAGAAAATAATTTCTTTTGAAACCCTTAGTCCCGGCATGCATGGCCTGCATTTGACCAGACCGGGGAGAAGATTAGTCGAGATGTGCGTAAGCTGACCCGGATGTCCCTGACCATCGAACCAAAAAAACAGTGACTAGTAACCAAACCACAACCAATTAGTTTAACAGTACGTAGTGACTCGTGATCGAGCAGGCATCGCCATAAATAGACCCCTCAAAAATCTAGTGTATTTGTTGGCATTATAAATGTGGTGCCCAAAAAATGCTGTGTTACTGTACAGTGTGGTCCCGTTCATGCGAAATGCAACGTAACGTTAGTTGTTCAAAATTTAACATGTCAAAGAATGCAGCGTGGCAATAATGCATTCTTTTTGTTGAGTGTAGACCCCATTATTCTGTTTTTTTGGTACTTCGGAAATTCGTAGACCCCATTATTAAGAACCATAATGCGGACGTTTGCTACTTGCTACTTCTTAGGTTTCATGTTCAAATTTTATTAGTAGCTTTTATTGATTACTCAACTCCTATGAGAGCAGTCTATATGGGGCTTTACTTCAGCTTTACATGAGCCCCTCGCTAGTGATCAACTAAGGCATTGCCCCCCTCCCAAAAAAAACAAAAAAAAATAGTTGAGGTTCTAGTGAGTTGATCCAAACGTTTTGAGTCGTAAAAAAAAAAAACCTGGAATGCTGGTAGTACAAAATTTTCTAGATAAGTGTCTAAGGAAAAAGTATGAAGACAGTAGTCTGGTATGGTGTGTGCCTTATGGTTTTATTTTGTGTTGTTTAGGTGGTCATTGATTGCAGGAAGACTTCCCGGCCGAACAGATAATGAAATAAAGAATTATTGGAATTCTCATTTGAGCAAGAAAATAAGTTGTGAAAATGAGAAAACGACAGCAACTTCCGCCGCACGAGAGGGGACGCCGCAAGAAGTCACTGGCACCGTCGAGGCAGAAAGAGAGGGAGCGAAAGAGAGCGGAGGCCCAGAGGGTAACTTCGATGTGAATCAATTTTTCGATTTCTCGGCCGAAGGCACCTACGGATTGGAGTGGGTGAATAAATTCCTCGAGCTCGATGATGATATGTGGCTTGCCAAGAAAAGATACTCTATTTAGTTGAATTTGTGAAGTTGGTGTAAATTTCTCCTTTTTAATACAGTCTACGAATGGTTTGTTGACTATCGAGTGGACTATGCCAATTTAAGGACCAAACAGTACAAAAACGAAACTTGGGCTGCCAAAAGACTAGGTGAAAGTCTACCCACACCGCTCTGTTTCACCGCTCTCCTATCGCAGAGTTCAATTTCACCGTTCGTCTCGACAATCAATGGTCCAGAACACTTTTGAACAGTGAAAATGAGAGCGGTGGGGTAGAACTTTTGAAAGACTAGACCATATGCTTTTGGGTAAATGACTAGACCATATGTTGCTAAAAAATGGACCAGACAATGAGTGACGGGTACATGTCATCACCATATATAAATTCCAACGAAGGCCAGTAGCAGTCAAAACACTATTTGTTGATAGAAAATCCCTGAAACTTTTGGAATTTATAATTAGTTTACGTTTGTTGACTAATAAGCTAGCTAGTACTCAATCATTAGTAGTTATAGTTTATGTTACTGAACAAGAAAGTGAAGCCAAGCAAAGTCAATGGAAGGTAAAAGAAATCAACTAGTACTAAGTTGGTCGCAGAGTTTTACATCCAAATAAATTCATGGCAGCAGAGAACGACGCTTAATTTTCGATGGTTGTTGGAGTTGATGCATGTGTATCATGTACTCGAAAAATAGAGAACTAGATTTCGCCATAGGCTCTCTTTTCTTTTAGGATGAAACCTAGATTTGATCATTGGCGGTGAGATTAATTGCTCTCCGTCTTCCAGTAACGCCAATAAATTTTTGATTTTTTTTTACACCGTTTAAAAGATCTCAATGAGATCTATCAAACAAGATCCATATTGATAGAAAAATTATTTGCGTAAACACGTTATTTTTGAGCTTGAAATTATCTTCTTTTTTTAAAAGTTTTTTTTTTAAGAAACCGGAACACCCTTGCCATAGACATATGCTTTCAGACCGAAACAAATGGGGGTGGTGGGCAGGTTGGAAAGCTAAACAAGGAACTATAGTAATAAGTTTTGTTGACGGGCTTCTGCCATGTAACGATCTGAAATTTTAGAACATTTCTTTCAATAAATAAATGTCGTAATTCAAATAATTATCGTTTCATTTAGTGTGGATTTCATTCTATAAAATTTTGTCTGTGTATAAGTATGCGCGCGCACGAGAAAGTGTTCGTGTACGATAAACGAGTATATATATGTATGTGTGTATGTAGTTGTCTATATATATACGCATAGATAAATTATTACCTACTCCTAATTAAGCCTGCGTCAGGATAGCCTGACCCAAACCTTACCCTGCATCTTTGTCGCACCCATTCTCTAATTACTTACCTCTGCCTCCAATTCTTCTTCCCGAAGCACAAATGATTCCCAACGTCTTACAAGTACTTCTATCCCCTCCTTCACACTACACACTACACAAACCAGAGAGAGAGAGAGAGAGAGAGAGAGAGAGAGCATTTAAGAAGAGAAGTTGCAGATGGGCTTCTGCCCGTCAAACCATGGTTGGTAAGATCGTTTGCTCATATTCCCCCTCCATGGAGACTACGGTTCAAGTCCTACGAGGGTCGGGGTTTGGCCGGTTTTCACGGTTATTGATAGTCTCAGAGATCCCTTGTTAACTAACTTCCCACTAATTATAAAATATGGCAACAAAAAAAAAGTGCGTCTGCCCCAGGTTGACGTTTAATTTTGCCATAGAGCCCCCAACAAAATAAACATGAATGTATAGTAAATATTAAAGGCTGAAGCTGTTGGGGTACACCCTAGTATGGTGGGTGTGAGTGTAGGGGATCACTCCCCTTTGTATAAGAGTGCACTGTGTGTAGGTGGGCAAAGAGACAGAGAGGGGCCAGGGAGTGTGAGCGAGAGGCTCCTCCTTCGGGAGGAGCCGGGCTCCTCGGAGATGCCCGGAGAGACTGTCGGAGAGCCACCAGAGTGAGGGAGGGAGAGAGAGGAGTGATGGCAGCCGGGTTGTGGCGTGCCGGAAAGGTTTTTTCATGTATATTGTATTTGTTTTGTGATTAATACATATACAGAGTTTTTCCTCGCATCTCTCGTGTTTGATACCAAGAGCTGACGATGGTGGCAAGAGGCTCAGGAAGTGGCGGAAATGGAAGATTGATAGAACAGACTTGCAGGGATCGGAGGTTGATCGGGGCAAACATGCGCGGATCTAGTGAGCAAGGATACACTCGGGTTGGTAGTGACACAGGCGCTCACTATAGCGATGGTTTGCAGAGATGATTGACGATGATCGGAGGCAGTCTGGTTCAATCGGAATACCTATCATCGGAAGTTGCAATTGTGATTTGGGATGCACGGGGAGGATGATAGGGTCACAGATTGTGTTTTGTGATTAGGCACGGGCGTTTGAGATCAGACATAGCTATCGAGCACAGCAAGGATACATTCAGGGGAATGACACAGGCGCTGTGAACGGATGGTGGTGGCAATGGAAGCGGTGCTAGTTCTTTGATTGATCCGGTGAATAGGTAAGTCGCTAATGACTAGACGTTCACGCGGTGAGGAGGTGTGAGGCACTCCAGTTGAGGGGGTGTAGGTTCAGCCACGGCAGATCTAGTCTTGCAAGGAGACACTCGGTTAGGCGCGGACACTCCAGTGTGAGGTGTTGAGGAGTCTGACTTTGGCAGTGACACAGGCACTTGGCTAGAGTGGTTGAACGGATCGACGATTACCCCACTCGGGTGTAGGGGGTGATTGTTGGGGTACACCCTAGTATGGTGGGTGTGAGTGTAGGGGATCACTCCCCTTTGTATAAGAGTGCATTGTGTGTAGGTGGGCAAAGAGACATAGAGGGGCCAGGGAGTGTGAGCGAGAGGCTCCTCCTTTGAGAGGAGCCGGGCTCCTCGGAGATGCCCGGAGAGACTGTCGGAGAGCCACCAGAGTGAGGGAGGGAGAGAGAGGAGTGATGGCAGCCGGGTTGTAGTGTGCCGGAGAGGTTTTTTCATGTATATTGTATTTGTTTTGTGATTAATACATACAAGGAGTTTTTCCTCGTATCTCTCGTGTTTGTGCTTGGTTTGTTTGCGTGCTTGTGCTTCGGGTGCAGATTATAGGATCGGGGTCACGACCCAACAAAAGCTTGAATTTTCCTTGTGAGAATTGTATTCGCAACACTATTGATTGTCGAAAACCAAGTTTACATTATTGAAAAGCATCCATGAAACTGCTTTTTTGGCATGCTCATTCACTTCCCACCTAGATTTTTGAGAGAGAGAGCAACGAACGAGCCAATCAATGTCGAGCCCATAACGAGTTGAGCCTCAAAATGCTCGCGAACAGGTCGGTTTATTTGTAGTCTCAAGTGTATGCATAGTATTTCCTTTGTAGCAACATTAATCAATCAGGGATAGCCTAAATAAGCTACCTTCTAAAATCTCAACGGAGAGACTAGATCAAATCTTGTATAAGAAACATTAACTGATTGTTATTTCTGCTTTATAAACGTCTTTATTTGCTAATTTATTTTGTAATCCGTACGAGATATCTTGTATATATATTGTTAATTAGTAGGCTTGATTTAGTAATCTTAATATGATTCATGTGATTGTCCTATTGCAATTTTCATAATCTACGTGAATGTCATTCTCATAGTTCTTGACATTTGGGGAAAAAAAATAATGAGTCCGATTGAATTTGAGTCTTTTTCCTTATGAAGAACATTCACCGAGATGACTTAAATACAAAATATATCACCCCCACATTTAGTTGGGCGATCGACAGTGTTAATAAATTCAAGAGCAGTAATTTTGCACCATCGTACATCGTATAGAATGTTTAGATACACAGACCCAAAAAAAAGAACAAGTACAAATTATTTTCAGCTACAACAGTTATTCTGCTTTCTCAAATAAATACTTAAAAAAGTAAAGATCTATTTTTAAACTTAAAAATAATGGGTTTATGAAAATATTATTTTCAATTTTTTTTTGCAGGGTTTGATAGATTTCAAATAAGATTTATATTGCATATTTTTTTACTTCAGTAAGCCTATTATTTTTAAATTTGAAAATTGCAAATAAGTATTTAATTTTTTAAGGCTGTAAACTTGAACACACTCACTAATTGGGAAAAAATTGGGGTGAGAGAAGAGAGAGAGTTTCAATCCGAGCCGTCCAAAAACGTATTGGTCAGCTCGGATGCGCCGAACGGGTAGCACGTATAATATACCCGCTCGGCATTGAAAAATCACTCCACTAATTGTGGTGGGTCGTCAAGTCTTCGGTACGGATTTGGACTTGAATGGATTTCGGTCTGAGTGCATGTGTCTCTGGCAACTAGTAATTCCAGTAGGATTTGGACTTGACTGAATTGGACCACATGGCAACTGATGCACTACCAATAACGAAAAGTCTACGGTTCCCGACCCCAAAGGGATCCCGATCGGATCCCGACGCCCCGCCGGGCCCACTCCGGCCACCGGACGGCCGATTCGAGCCGTCCAAAAATTCTATAAAAAAAACGAGTGGACTTACGCGAGAATCAACTGCATCTGATATGTGTAGGTACTTGATCCAAACACATGGAACTGTAGCACCGCTGTACCAATAATTCTTAAATCCTCAAATAGTTTGTGTGTTGGATTGTGGTTGTGGTGGTAGGCTTGTAGCATAGTTGAATTCAATACTTATACGAGCACGTCCACCGGGCAGCAAATCATAAGGAGTTGAAATTTAAGAAATTTTTTTTCCCTCCTGAGGGTTTCAAGTTCGAAACTTTTTAAGTGTTCTCAATTCTTGAGGAGTTGACTTAGTGGTCAATGTCATTTTAACACCAACAGTTGAACTTCCTTAAAGCGTAAGTTCGCTATAAATAACTTTAACAATTGTCATTTTATTTTTTTGTCCATCAAAAGGCTGGAAAGGAGAGACCAAAGTTGCAACCCCCTCGGCCCTCAAGGAAGATAGGCTCCTAAGTTCCAACCGCCATAGCATTTTTTTTTAACAATGGCATTTTAACACCAATGGATGAAGTTCCTCTAAAGCATTACGGAGTACTACAATACAACTTGTGGGTGTTTTGGCTAAATAAGTCACTGTGGTTTTTTTTGTTTTTACGGAGTATTTAAATTTCTTTCGCATTTATTAGTTTCAAATTAAATTTTTATGAATTATTAATTCGTCTCTACGAGAAGAATTAGAAAATTAAAAATTATAGCCCAAATTTAAATTTTTTTAATAAAAACAAAAATTTGAGTTTGACCCATAATTTTTATTTTTCCAATTTCTAACAAATAATCTTCAAAAATTTCACAAGAAACTAACAAATGCAACATAGAAATTGAATGAAGACAAAAATAAAAATAAAAATTCCAAGTACCATACTTCCTCCGTCCTAATTTAATTGTCCTTTTTGAGAGTTCGTGTCATTTTTCAATTGATTATATCTTGTAATTTATAATGTTTTATGTGATTTTGAAAATATTGTATTTTAAAACTAATCGAGATCTATCAAATAAGATTCATATTTGATATGAAATTCATTACGAATTTAAAAATGTAACTCATTTTTTAACTGATTTAGAATAGAACGAGAGAGAATTAATTTGGGACAGTATTTAGCGAAAACACAATCGTGAGCCAAAGACGGCCGTTTTTTGGAGGAGGAAAGTGTAATCAACCCAAAGAACAACCGACTAAGTGAAGTCCCTTGCGAAACAACCGAGAAATCGCGGATAAGAAAAAAAGATACCGACAAGAGAAATCCCGGTAACAAATGAACTAAACCCAAAAATCCTCCTTTTTCTCTGCGAGATTTTCAACTTCGATCTGAAAACTCTCCACCGCCTGATCTCTGCGACGGAGCCTTGATCGCAGTGCTTCCGATCATTGCTTCTGTTTCTCCGCCATGGCCGCTCCTTTCTTCTCAACTCCCTTCCAACCTTACGTTTATCAGGTTCTCTCTCTCTCTCTCTCTCTCGCACAGATGTTGAATTTTTGATCTCCTTGGCTTTTCCCAATTCAAATCGGCCGATCCATTCCGGCAATGCAACCTGAGAACTTAGGAGAGAGCAAAATCCCTAAGTCACAGACCAAGACCATCAGGCTAATCCCTTGGGGTTGTCTATGAATGCTTTTGTTCATGTATTTGTTTGGTTTCTGATAAAAACCTCCCCTCGATCGATTCAATGGAGATGTGTTAACTAGGTTTGGGCGTTGAGAGGTGAGGGAAATTGTTAGTGATCAAGAGGTGTATCAGATGCTGGTCGTCTTTCATGTGTTCAATAGTACACTTAATTGGCACAATCTTCCTGCAAACAAATCAATCTTTTCTTGAAATGATTATCAGAAAGTCAAATTCAATTGTGTAGTTTTGTTGGAAGTTTGTTTTTTTAGAGAAAACAGTAGAGGTTGGAGGAGCAAGAAGTCGAACGAGGTTAAACAATGTGCAAACAATGGAATAGGGTTAAGGTCAATTCAGCATCTTTTATGGTCACCGTGCATCAGGAGATTTACGAAATGTGGACAACCGTATGGTAGCTCAATTGTATTCGCAATGGATTAATATTACACATCTCTCTCTACGCTTTTGTCTAAGGTTTACTACGTAAATTTGAAGAATATTTCATTTGACTGCTACGCAGAGGGAAAATATTTCTTTCGCTTAGGATATTGGTATATTTTCTCACTCTTCTTTGCAAGGAAATAAAATTAAAGAAAAAAATTGCCTGGTAAATTGAAGTGAATGTATGAGAAACTGAAAGTATGCAGATGGCTACCAGGGGCCTCACAAAGCCCTTGGTCTGTGGGTTCAACTCCCACCCGCGTGCTATCAATTCCTCAGTGTCCATATGGGGCTTCTGCTCCGACTTTAGTTGAGTCCCCCACTAGTGGAAGATCGGATTGGCCACTAGATTAGTTGGCCCACTGGGCCGGATATTGATTTAATAAAGAATGAGAAAATATGCACATTTTTCACTCGTGTATATGTTCAAAGCTGGAAGGGTTTGTTGATTGGCCATGTCTTCAATTCTATGAACTATGAAGAATGGATGCTTCTATATGGGAGTCGTATCCATAATGTATCCGTATTGGACACTGTTACTCCTCTGATACTAGCAGATAAGTTTCTCAAACGTATCCACGAGATAAAAATCATTATTTCCTTATCATTAAGGTATCGGATACTTTTCCGATATTCTAGGTCATGTATCCAAACTTTTATAAAACTGATATTGTGGCACTTCTTGTTTAGTATGAGAGTAAAATTGGTATGAGTACAGAAAAGTATACAGTTCCAATACTTACATTCTTCATCACACACATCTCTGACACTTTTTGTTTTCTCGTTTTGGGTTATTCTATGATGTTCTTATTTTCTATATAACTGTAAAAAGAACAAATCAAGCCATCTCTGTATGGGACGTTGTTCCTTGTTTTAAGCTTCTTTCACCTCGCTCCTTTATGGAGTACTCATTAACAAAGGAGCAACTCTTTTTTGTTTTTTGTTCTCTTTCCATCTCTAATCCCAAAAACTTTAGCTTTTCATTGTTTTTCTCTAACTTGGATCAACTCACATGGATTATGTATGGTAGTCTCCACAACAAGATGTGACACCTTTCCAGATTTTGGGTGGTGAAGCTCAGATAGTTCAGGTACTAATAAATCCAAATTGTGCTTTTTTTAAAAAAAATTTATATTACTTATGTGTTATTTCATTGTGGTCTCTCATTGTCAGATTATGTTGAAGCCGCAAGAGAAAGTTATTGCAAAGCCTGGTGAGTTTATTTGGCTTGGGGCTTTCACAGGTTAATGGGATCTGTTGTAATTGTTACTTCTGTAAACATGGGTTGCTCCTGTTAGAGCAATTATTCTATAGATTTCCTGCCAAAATAGGAAAAGTCGCACTGCGTTGTATAATATGCAGAATCAACTTAATGTTTTGGCTCCACCTTTTGGATGTGTGGTTTATTTACTTATGATATCGTGTAAATTAAGTCCCTTCTTTGTTGGGCAATAGCGGCCCATGTTTAACTCCCATGTGGAAAATAGCTTAATTGTGCTTATTGATACCATATATGCTTATATTTGGTGCGCTTAATCTTGGTTGTCAGAGTTGGAGAAGTCATAATCTCGCTTAAGTATTGGGAATTTTGAAGTACCAGTCTACAGAAAATTATCTGATTGGCCTGCAGGTTCCATGTGTTACATGTCTGGCTCCATTCAAATGGAAAATGTTTTTGTTGCCGAAAATGAAGCAGGTGTCTGGCAGTGGCTATTCGGCAAGAATGTGGCTAGCATAGTTCTTCTCAATGCTGGTTTAAGTGATGGCTTTGTTGGAATTGCTGCACCTTCTTTAGCCCGAATTCTTCCGGTGCATATCATTCATTTTCTTTTGTTAATAAATTTTAGCCTTGATTGTGGTTATGATTCATCATTAGTTACTGCAAAATCTGTTCCTTGTTATGTGCTTTTAATTTTAATTAGTTTTTTTTTTTTTTTTGTAGATTGATTTGGCAATGCTAGGTGGCGAACTTTTGTGCCAGGTACTTGTAATGAAGTGTTTATTGGTTCTTTTGGTATGATTAGAATTGGTTTGAAATTCTTCTTTCTAGTCTTTTTCTATTTCAGCTTCCCACTTGGGATCTTGGTTATTTTTGCTAACAATTCCTTTTGTTTTTTCTTCATGTATTTTCTCACTTGGCTAAACTCATGATTAAAAAAAAAAAAACTGAGCTGAATTCATAGGTGACTTTAATAATGTTTGTTTGTAGCCGGATGCATTCCTTTGCTCCATCAACAATGTGAAAGTGACTAATACAGTTGTTCAGAGGGCCCCTAATGCCGTTGTTGGTGCTGAGGTTAGAATGGTTTGACTGCCTCAAAACTTTGTTCTTTTGCTTAATTTCAGTGGTCCTGATGGTTATCCATTTATGGTATGACTGAACCAAGTTATTGATGGGGATGCTTATGTCACTTATAGGGATTCTTGAGACAGAAGCTATCTGGCCAGGGGCTTGCATTCATTGTTGCTGGTGGATCTGGTACTCTCTTTCAGGACTGTTAGTTGCACGCATACATATTCTCGTGGCATAAATTTCTTCAGTTTTTCTTTGTGGGCGTGTTTGTGGTTGTGTGTGTCTCCGGCCTTGGCATGAAGTTGCCGAGCATGTGAGTCATGCATTCATATTTCCTGTCCTATGAGTTTACTATCTGATCATTTGCATACTGGCTGTTATTTGTGTTGTTTTGTTTCTTTTTGGTGATGGTTATTCCCAAATCCTAATTTAGTCTCTACCTGTAAAAATATTCATGATTTTCAGTAAGTGTTCAACCTTTGTTAGTCTGAATTTAACGGACTTCGCGTTGGTCTTGTGCAGTGAGGTGCACAGCACCGTGCTACGCACCTCCGAGCCACCGGATCGTGCATCAAGAGCCGTTCTTTGCCAAGATGAGATCCGAGCCGTCAGATGCACGATCCGACGGCTCGGAGGTGCGCAGCACGGTGCTGTACACACCACTGCACAACACCATCCCCCAATTCAAATTTAACACCGGAGCATGAAACCAAGTGTTGTTCCTTATCATGGTAGTTTATTTCATAATGTCATTTTGGGCTATAACATGAGTTTAACCCGATGGTTTGAATTGTCATTGACATAGGGGTATGTTTACATATTTTGCAAAATTTCATCATGCCAATGATTAACCCTAAAATGAGGTCCATGTCATTTCAATCCATAGTCCCATAAGGTTAGTAGTTATTGAATAAGTTTAATCCAATCTATACATGAATAGTGAATGTAACGTAGTTATTTCTGTTTTCAACATCTACCAAGCTTGGCAGTGTCTTTGCGCACTACTGCCCATTGAAATGATCTCACCTGTTATATGTCTTTACATCACCTCAGTTAATCTTAAGGCTAATGGCGGAGCTAGGATTGACATGGGGGTGGCACCGTTCAATGAAAATCTAGTTGCATGTTGTGCGGAAAAATATGAAGAAAAAAATTAAGTGTGAAGTCGTATAATTAAGTTTTAATTGTCGTGAGCTTTTTTTCTAGAAAGAAATAAAAGCTTTCTTCAACTTTCTTGTGGTATGCAAATGCAAAACATTACGATATTAATTTTTCTTAATCCGAACCTAAGTTGCATTGTTTTAGAGTATTCATATTCGTATTAGTTCTTTTTTTTCCATACCCGTAAATACCTAGTCGAACCACATTAGTTAGTCTAGAAAAAAAAATTATGTGTTCGAATGGATCATTGAAAAATTTAATTTCCAAATGGGTCACCTTCCTTTCCGATTGGTGGGAAAAAATTAGAAATCTTGTAAGAACTTGTGCAACAAGTGAGAGAGAGAGACCCAAAAATATAGGCTGCCAGGGGATTTGAACCCCAGCAGTCTAAACCTTAAAAGAAGTCACGTTGCCACTTGACCAAGCAAGCTCCTTGTGTAGAATTCTTCACGTGTTTATATTTAACCTTATTATGTGTTTTTTTTTTTTTTTGTATTTTTGAAATGGGGGGGTGCCCCCCCCCCCCCCCCCCCCCCCCCGGGGCATACTAGCTCCGCCCCTGCTTAAGGCAGCTGACCTCTTAAACCTGCTTAGTATTATTGAAAAAGAGAGGTCGTTTCTTTTTTGTTATGAAGAATGATTTCCATATGGTCTTCCTGGTTAATCATAAGCTTTTGCATCCATACGGAGTATGATCTTCTATGTAGGACCTGTGTGCAGTGCAATTTTAGTAGTTTCAATCTGTTTTCCTTGTCGGCTGCTTGGGTTCTAAAACTACTTGTGGAAGTTTCCTTTTTTGATCGCTGAAACTGAGTAGCTAACACACCTTAATTAAATGGAATGTACTTGTGATCTGTATTCCCTTTTTTTTTTTATCGGCAAAGAAAATTTCAATCCTTCCTGTTAAAAGTAATGGGTTTTCTTTCCCTTTTGTTAGTTGTACAGAAAAATCTTGAGGTGGGTGAAGTAATTGCTGTGGATGTGGCCTGCGTTGTGGCCTTATCGGCAACGGTCAACGTTCAGGTCAAATATAATGGTCCCATGAGAAGGGTGGTCTTTGGGGTAAGTAGCTTCGACTTATTGTTCATAAGTTTTAATTGCCTGGATTATACTTATGTTGCTGTGCTACTGGACAAAGGCACACCTTGTTGATGGAAAATGAAAATTTGAGCCTCACCGTTGTTCGAAATGTTAATTACATTTAATGAGCCTGAACCGTCTGATCTTAAGTCATTGCAACTATAAATCACAATTAGTTAGGTAAGTATATCAATGATCCGGGTTGTGGCTTACATCTTCGCACATTTTGCTTGGGTTCAGTTTCTTTTGCCCTCTTCTATCGTTTGATTGTTTAACAAATACCTACGAATTTGAATCACATCGCTTGTTTTCTACAAATCATTCGACTTCTGGAGTTTCCAGCTTAAGCTTGCATGAAATTTCATCTTAGTATTCATTCTCTTGTTTTAAACTTTACAAGTTTTTTTTTTTTTGTTGGAAGGATTTATCAGTTGTTTAGATTCACTTTTTTTTTTTTAGCACTAATACATTCCTTGCAGTTAAGAGGCTTACAATTTGATGACTACTTTGTTGGACATGCTGTTTCCTGTGTTATGTGAATGGAATTTGTTGATATGGGCAGTTTGGCTATTGATGGCTTGATAACTTCATCCAGAAAAAAATAAAAATAAAAATCTGCATCATTTCCTTGTCTTCCGTGTTAACCTCGTTTCATTACTTGTGGTTTCAAAATGCAGGGTGAAAATCTAGCAACTACAGTTCTAACAGGACCTGGTATCGTCTTCATTCAGAGTTTGCCTTTTCATCGGTTTTCTCGACGCATCGCTAGGTATCATCTTATAGCTGCATGAATGCCACAGAGTCTATTCAAACAATCCGTTACTTTCCTCCCTTATTCTCATCAACCCTTCAATTTCATTTCCTTTTAGGTTTCATAAAATGAGTGGTTTCTGGTTTTGCAGGGCGGTTACATCTACAAACATGAGGGAAAACCCGAAGTTCTATTTCCAGATTTTCATTTTCTTCTTTTTGGCTTATGTTGTGATTTTATCGTCGCTAATCTTGACTGAAAATATGTGATTATGTATTTTCTATTTTCTTTATTATACTTGTTTCCTTAACATTACATAGGGCCTTCCTAGCTACCTCTTTTTTTGTTGGGATGTTGCAGTTTCCCTCTTTAGAAATTCAATGAATTTTACAGAAACACTGTTTGATTAACACTTGGGCTGAAATAGCAAATACAATTCAAGTGTCTCTAAATTTAAGGCATGCATTATGACAATTTTGCCACTGTTCTGTTTCTTGGTTGTGGCGGTGTATCATTCTTCTTGTTGGTTGGCCCACCTTCCTCATAAATTTTGTAATTAGTAATTTTGTGGATTCTGGACTATGGACTGCTGGGAAATGTGCAAAACTAAGTAAAAATATTGGGTCGACACTAAAGTCTGGATCCAGATGTGTTCGGAGTCGTTGGATATGTATGGATTTTCACATGCATCTTGTGAGGTCTATATGCATACTGCATTCATAGCACTGCTGCTCCAACACAAACTAATTTCCTACTACAACACAAGAAGAAACAATCAACCTCGCAGGAAAATTTGTAATGCCATCGTGATGTGACCACAATTTTGTATACCAAGTTCCAACCAATGTGTCCGCTAACTATACCTGTTGTTTAGTGAGTCGTGAATCGTGATGGCTTTGAGTTGGATATAATGTCTTCACATGGTATCCGAGCAGGGTTCATTCCACCTCACATTTTAGAAATTTCACAATCCACATCTCGCAATGATAGACCAGCAAAAAGAATGCACGAAGAAAGACCCAAAAAAGAGGCTATACCTGACATACTTCAAAAGCACGTGATGGAGGATGTTAAGGATATATAGTCCCACATTAGTTTGGAATGGAATGAGTAATCACTTAATAACATTTGGGACCTCTTTACTCATTGTCAATTACATCCATTCTAGACTTCATTTGATTTGGCTTTCAAACAAATAAAAGAATTATTTTTATCATCACTAGATAAAAGAAGATGGTGATTAAGAAAAACTTAAGAGAGATAATATGAACAATGATCAATTAGACTATTATTTATCTTTTCCATCATCTCTTTGTGGTGCTTGGCCAATTCAATTCCTTCCATGACTTCTCTTCCTTTCTATAAACCTAGCCAAGAATGTATCCCTATTCTAGATGTGGCTAACGTGCAATGGACCTCCCATTTTTTCTTTCAAGGTATTTTCATAGGGACATACCAATATGAAAATGTACTTTCCCTTTTCTTCGTCTTAGAAGAGGCACTTTCACCAATCATTTGGTAGTGATTTTTCCACATTCATTTTCCTATCTGCACTCTAATATGAGGAGTGAAATGCCACTCCATTTTTCTCTAATGCCACTCCCCTTTGTGTCTCTATTAGGTGATTTGTTTTGTGAGAGAAGGGGAGTGGCAAAATCAATACTCCAGTATAAAATACTAAAAAAAAAAGTGTGTGAAAATCAATTTTCCAAATCTTAAATAGTAAATGCTAAATTCCAACTTTTTAAATGATATCAATTTTTTTTTTAAAAATAAAATAACGCTAGGGACACAACTACTAGCTACAACCACTTACGTAGCACTGTATGATTGGTGGTTGCAAAGTAATTTTAAAGTGATTGTTCTCCCAATACCAATATTGCAGTGCCATATAGGTTGGTTGTGGTTGGGCTGTGGCTGGTAATTCTGTCCATAGCATTATTGTAAAAAAAGAAGAAGAAGAGAAAAGGTAGGTACACTACATAGTTACATTACATTTTATGTGGGGCTCAGTTCGGATCCCACAAAAATTCAGAAAAATACTAATAAATTTTAAAATATTGTAAACCTCTACAAATCCAGAAATAATACTTACTGATATTCGTTGGAGCTGATTTTTTTACAGGGCCCATAAAACAATATTTTAAAATTTATGGATATCTTTTTGAATTTTTTACAGTGGTTATTTTTTTTAGGGGTGTGTGGTGGGCTCCACATAAATTTATGGAGTATGCGTAGCACTCTTAAAAAAAAAAAAAACTGAATGATCTTGGGGAAACCACGTCCCAGATAAAAGGAAATTACATAAAAACCCATACCACGACCGACCTCCCCCTCACCTATAAATCGTTAGTTTTGCAAAGGGCAAAACAGACTTCTTCTAGCTTTCCGGAATAACTTCGGGCTTTCGGGCTTCAGCCCTAGAGAGTAGAGATTCAATTCGACCGCTTTTGAACGAATTGTCTGTTAGGGTTTATTCATTGATGATCTCCGCATAATTTCGAAGCATAGGGAAGAGAGATCCGCGACGCAGACATGGCAATCTACTACAAATTCAAGAGCGCAAAAGATTACGACTCGATCCCAACCGACGGCCACTTCATATCGCTCGCCAATCTGAAAGAAAAAGTGTTTGAGCTGAAGAAACTGGGCAGGGGTACCGATTTTGATCTCGTTGTCACTAACGCCCAGACCGACGAAGGTAGTCTTGATTCTCTCTACAAGTGATGATTTTTGGTTTCAGAAATTTTAGTAATTTTTTGATGCAATCTCTGTGCTGTTATATTGTTTCCAACAATCGTTACCTAGTTTGGATTGATTCGGTCGAAGGGCTTCGTTGGTTTGTAAGGAATGATGATGATGATGTTTGAATCAATTTCTGTTCTCTTATGTGATTTCTACCAAATATTAGAGGGGGTTATAGGTTCAAGCAAATTCACGTAATGCGCGTGCGTGGGTAGGAGCGCGAGCGTGGAAGCATCTTATCGAAAATATCCAAAAGTACTGAAATTAGGGAGAGGGAGGATTTAGAGCGCGAGCGCAGAGCGGATTGAGAACGGGAGCGGAGGGCCCTACTGAAGGATTACGTGACTAAGGGTTCGAGTATTAAGTATACTATGCCCAAGGTGTAAGCCCATGGTAGGTTGAGCCATGATAAGCAGCTTAGGAGGCGTAGTTTAGGAGTTCAAATCCCATGAAGCGCTCGACTCCTTTGTGGAAGTAATTACCCGGTAGATATGGGATTAGTTGGAGTGAAGAGTTGGATACTCTTGTCAATAATATGCTATTTCTTTGTATTTCGCGTATCTGTCGTAGTTTTTCTGTGTGGGACAGGCTCGTGAGTAAGTTTTAGGAAAAACTTATGGGTGTTTAATGTGGGTAAGCCCTTGCAGATGTAGTGCGGAACAACATTATGGATTGTGGGAGATGGATTGTGTGATTCGGAGAACTTTATTTTGATGTTTCAGATGTAACGTCAAATGGGCCCAATTTTTACCTAAGAGTTTTGCCCTCTTTGAATATGAGAGTGTGAGGTTTAATTGGTGTATCTTAAGTATTTGAGCGTAATGTCATATTGATTGAAATTTGAAAACAATTGAGCTGATTTGTTTTCAATATCAATGGGAAAGGCATTTGGTGGGTTTAATTTTAGCTGGCTGTATGCATGGTTATGTGGATAGTTCTTGAGAAATCTGCCTTTTTTTAATTTATTTCAGAGTACGTTGATGAAGCAGTGCTGATTCCGAGAAATACTTCTGTTCTGGTTCGTCGAGTACCTGGACGGCCTCGCATGCCCATAGTTACTGGAGTAGTTATTACACATGACATGTACTATCTTGATCCTTCAAATCTTCTGACCACTGTATTTCATTTGTGTTTGCTTAAGTACAAGTTAATTTGTTCTTTAGCTTTGCTGTGCGCTGTTTCTCTTAGTCTGCTGATTCCATATCTTTTTCTTGTTGGTAAACTATGGCGCCATTAGAGCTTTTGTGTGTATTACCACCCTGTATCACAGCCCCAAATATTGAGTGTTTGCTTGATTGCGGTCTATGGATATTGTTCTGCAGGCCGAAGGTCAAGGATAGTAGTAACAATAATGATAATCTACCAGCAAAGAGTAGTTTTCTAGGAGCTGATTCATCTGCCATGGACAATGTAAGTTTTAGCGGGGGGGATTCTTTGAACTTTTCAATGATTTTGGCGTCAATGTTACTCCTTGGGATTATTAGTTGGTATAATGTTGCTTTGTTGGGCTTTGTAGCATGAAGATCCAGAATGGGATGAATTTGGAAATGATTTGTATGCCATTCCTGAGGTTCTACCAGTTCAGGCTAGCAATCCAATTCAGCATGGTCCCCCTCCTGGAAAAGATGACGAGGACAGCAAAATCGATGCTTTAATTCGTACTCCAGCCCTGGATTGGCACCAGTGAGATAGAGCCCTGTTTCTTTTCTTTTCTTTTCTTTTCTTTATCTGGTTCTGGGATGATTTGCTTCTGTTGATTGGCGCGTATGATGTTTCGCAGAATCTTATTGGGTCTTGTTCTTCTCCTTTTGCAGTCAAGCTTCCGATGGCTTTGGCCGTGGTAGAGGTTCCGGACGGGGTTTGGTTGCACATGGTTTTGGTGATTGTCTTTTACCTCTTCTATTTCTTTGCAGTTATTTCTTTTATCAAATGCATGTAGCATCATGTTAGTTGTAGGTTTATCCATCATCTCTGTTCTCTTACCTTATCCCTTGTGTAGAACTCAGAGGAAGTGTATATGGAATCATTTCTTCTTCATTGTTATGGTGTTTGCGACTTGCGTCAAATGGTGTCAAGTGTTATCTATATTTTACCAAACTTTGTGTTCATTTTTTTTCAGGTCGAGGTGGGCTGGATTGGAAAACACCTCCACAGGGCTATGTATGTCACAGGTGTAAGGTGCCTGGTATGTATATCTAGTTTATACCTGTTGTACAATTCGGAAGAGAGAAGAGAAAAGAAAAGTTTCTTATTGGTTGTCTGATATAATAGCAGAAGCTGCGGAACCGTTAAAATATACTAAATTGTCTTATTGTTTTATTCAGGTCATTTTATTCAGCACTGCCCTACAAATGGAGATCATAATTTTGACATCAAAAGAGTGAAGCCTCCTACTGGTATTCCGAAGTCTATGCTAATGACAACTTCAGATGGATCATACACATTACCGAGTGGAGCTGTCGCTGTTTTGAAGCCAAATGAGTATGCTGCTCTCTCTCTCTTGCTAGGAATTTTATTTCTTTGTGCTGTTTGAAGATTAAATTGGATGTGAGAATATATATTGCATTTCTTACAGGGCCGCTTTTGAAAAAGAAATGGAAGGGTTGTCGTCCACTCGTTCTGTTGGTGATCTTCCAGTTGAACTCCACTGCCCTTTATGCAAAGATGTTATGAAAGATGCAGTGCTGACAAGCAAGTGTTGTTTTAACAGTTTTTGTGATACATGTAAGATTTCAAGTTGTCTTGTTGGTCATTGGTTTTGTATTTACCTTCTAGCTTACGGATTTTGGGTTGGTGGTTATATTCAATTTTCTCAATCCTCTTTTTTAACGTTCTTTTTCGGTCTGAACTATGGGAGATTTATTTTGTTGAAGTTACTTGTTGGTGATTGTTTTGTTGGTTGAGGTTCTTCCTGCTTATGAGGTCGTGACTCATGAGCTTTGTCTTACTCCCAAGAATGAAAGATTTGAATGCTTTTTGTGGTCTTCACTATTGGTTGGAAGTTGTTCGGTCCATGCAAAGTGACCTGCAGGCTGCAGCCACTCAACCCCCCTCCCTTCCCTTTTACTTCCCCTTCCCTGCAGGGCCGCAAAAGGAGAAGCAAAAAAGAAAAATTCTCCTCCCGTTTGTCATGTTTAAAAGACTTCTAGGTTAACAAGACTTTACTTTCAGGTATAAGAGACCGCATCATATCTAAATCAGTCTGTGTCTGTGGAGCCACAAATGTGCTAGCAGACGATCTTTTACCCAACAAGACACTCAGAGACACAATCAACAGAATATTGGAGTCCAACAACAGCAGTGCAGAAAATGTCGGCAGTACTTCCCAAGTCCAAGGTTTGTCTTCCATTGAAGTTTCTTTATGCTGTAGCCTCTAAGTTTTAAGCGTCTTTATGTGGTAATTTTCACTTGTTTTATGTCTCAGATATGGAGTCTAAGATTCCAAAGCCTACGTTTCCATCCTCAACAAGTTCAGCAACCTCAAAAGGGGAACAAGCGCCACCACCTCAAAGCGAAGAGACTTCAAAGGTGCAAGAATCTGGAGAAGTTGCTAATGCTCCAAAGCAAACCTCGGAGGAAGGGAGGACTAAAAAATTTGCTTCTGCTTCTGGAGTTATGCACGATTCGATGAGTGTGATGGAACCTGCATCACAAGGTAGTGTTCCAATGGCTAAGGAAGTATTCCAGCTGAAGCCACTTTCTGGTGAGCCAGGTATTTGTGCTACCTTACTGCTAATGTTGGTCTGGATGATTTCTTCAGATCTGCTATCAATTCCTTAATCAGTTTTCTGCTGCTTAAATTTCTCATGGTTATAACTCAGCTTCTCATTCCTTTGTTCTTTATCTGTTATGCTAGAAGTATATCCGTATGTGCAAAAAAGTGGACCTCGAGAAGAGTAATTTTGTTACTGTGTCTATTATGGAGAGAAACTCGTTTGTCATTGTATGTTGGTTGAATCATTGTCTCAAGCAGTTGTATTTTGTTCTTTTCAGGAAAGAAAAAGAAAAAGAAGAAAGACCGCATGCCTCTGAACGGTATGTTTGTTGTCTTGTACTCACAGAGACTCTTTAAAGATGGCATTGTTTTTGTTTTCTATTGTCACATGATTTGTGAATATAATTAAGCTGTTGAGTTTCTATCAAATTGATTTTGGCTTCTTAGCCTGCATGATGCTGGGTAGCTGACTTAGTTCTGTTCCATTATTGGATGTATTGTAGCTGCAGAGATTCAGTGGGATGCTGCTGACAACGCTATGATGTCTCTGTGCCCATTATCCTATAATCCTCACTGGAATGGCACACAAGCTCGCATCGATGGATATGTATCCCCTTATGGTGATCCCCTTCCATATATGAGTTATGGGCTTGGACCTTTCGATGTTCCTTTTGGCTTTTTACCCCAGGACCCATTTGTTGCACAAGGTTATATGATGCCTCCAGTCCCCCCTCAGATGCATGCTTCCTGGTATGTTTTATTTTTATTTATACTTTCTCCTTCTGTCTTTTGTTTTGTTGCATAAGGTTACTTTGGGAATGACACAAATAGTTTTGGCCTTTGGTTGATAGAGGATGAGGTGCCGGTGGGTTGTCTTTGGTCGTGTGTGTGTCTGCAATTTAGTTATGATGGATATTTTACTGATCGGGAACATAATTTTAAACTAATAATAGGGATCTTGCCAATTTTGGGATGGCCTTGAATGCTGGACCCCCCATTGTGAGCAGAGAGCAATTTGAGGCTCGGAAAACTGATCTAAGGCGGAAGCATGAACTTGAGAGTCGGGTTGATAGGTAACTTTTGTGATTCTGTTTTCCTTTACATCTGCTCTGTGTGAGGCAATTCTATGGTAGGAGGTGACCTTCTTTGTTTCATAGAGTTTGTTTGTTATGCAACTTATGTTCTCTTGGGAGTCTGTCTGCTTTCACTTGTTTTTCCTATGTTTTTTTTTCCATTTCTTATTTCCTTTTTTCTTGTTTACTGAAATAAACATGAGAAGTTTCAATCAGATAGGAAAAAAAGGATTAATCCAGATTGGTGTTTCGTTTAAGTCTGGAGTTTCATAAAAACTTTACTGAGGATATTTTTCAAAACCAAAATTCCAAGCAAGTTTTTGATAAGTATTTGTTTGCCAACGTTTTCAAAAAGGATATCGAACACGCCCCTTAATTCCATTTTCTCGCCAAATTACCTTTGTTACCAGTTACAGTATAGATATTAGTTCTAAAGATTATTCAACAACATTCTTTAGCACCCCCTGACCGCTGGAAATAAATTATATTATTCAACTTTACTACCCGCACAACCCGTGTAACCTGAAATGGGCAAATAGCGAGTTACTTACTAATTACTATCATGGGATATTTTTCTACCCGATCCATATGGAGGGGTTTTCCTGTATCAAGGGGTATTGGGGGGCCCTTGGGTTTTGTGTGAGATACAGATATTGATGGCTCATTGTTCTCCTCCCTCATTATCATTCCTCTGTCTATCTTTGCCCATGCTAGACTTATGCTTTAAGCCGAACTGTGTAAATCCACGTGTTCTTTGTATGATTGTTCTGTTTTTTATTCTTAATTTTATTATTTGCCATAACACTGCCCGAGGGGATATTTGTTTTGTTAAGCTTGCAAGTTACAAATGCTACCTGATGGAATTATTGTCCATTAATAATTCCTTCTAGAAGTTTATATATTGCACTGATGGAAGTTGTTCCTCACTCACACATGGGAAGTACAATTGCCTAAGTCAGCCAAGTTATGCTATCCGTGGTAGAAATTTTTTTGCTTCATAATCTAGTTAATGGAAGCTCGGGTTTGGTAGTGTATGAATCCTGCCTGTTTGGGTGTTGTTTATGAAGTGGTGGTCGAGAGGTTCCCCTTGCATTGACAAATTTAGGTCTCCTTGCGCTTTGAATATCTTTTAGTTTTCCTCTGTATTTGTTTGTTTCTTCTGCCAGTTGTCACTTCCCTTTTGGTGTTTTAACATTGAGTTAGAAGTGGAGTTTTAGTACTGATGTTATCCATGGCTTGGGTTGTGAATTATCTTTTACATGCTTTTGCTAAATCTATTTTTGAGTATTGAAATATTTTCGTTTGCGATGGAAGTCTTCATAAGTTAAGAATCAAATAAAGGTTTTTGCTTGTATAATTTTTAAGGGGACTTCAGTTTGAGGAGTTAAAACTTATTCTTCTTACAGGAGAGAGCTATCCAGAGGCCGACAAGGCAGTCGTGAAGTGGGCAGCAGTGGGAATGCTTCTTCGTTGAAATCCGAATATGTACGTTTTTTGCGGTCTAAATTTATGCTTTTGCTTCATTATGTGTGTACTGCAGGAGGTACTCTTGGTGGAGGTACTCTTGGTGGTACAATCAAACTATTTGTTAGAACAACCGCATTTCTGGAAAGCGTAATGTGGCTCCTGGCAAATGAATGCCTACAAAATTTCCTTTCCATAGTAAAGATGACGGGAAGTTGTTTCGTTGCTGCATTTGGGATTAAACACACAACCGTAGTAGTAATTTTGTTTTGTATGAGGAACAGCAAGGGGTTAAATTTAAACAAATCTTTCTCTGTTTTCGGACTTGAGGGTCCTTCCAATTGCCTGAGATTTGTGGCGAAAGAAATGAAAACCTGGACTATTTTAGCAGTCGCCCAAACTATGGATGTTATTAACGGAAGTTTCAAGCTTCCATTTCTTTGCCATAAAGAAATGGAGCTTAAGGAGGAAATCGAAGGGGTTGTCCCCACTTGAAGACCTTTAGTTTCTCACAAGGGTTTTACAACTTTTATCTGCTTTTTTTTTTTAAATTTATTGTTGGGACCCGCAGCTTCTTGTTTTTCCTCTTTTTTTTTTTTTTCCTTATATCTACCCTGGCTTTGTGTCTCCCAGCAATTTTTTTGGGTTAAAAACATAATTCCTCTTCCTGTGTTCACTTAGGTATATTTTTGTTTTACCTCTTCTTTATTGTTACGGAATTTATATGGTGACATAATAATCTGATTATTATACCATACAAGTTTGTTCAATATTTTTTGAGTTCTGCCTATTGGGGCTTTCGCTTGCCAATTTTAGCAATTAGAGCTAAAAGCAATGAGATTTTGGGATCTCTGGAGAGGTTTTCACTGTTTTTCAATTGGCATGAGTGCTATAATGCCAATTCCTCGTAAAAATAGAGGAATTCCTGTTTGTACGAGTGTACCAGCACTAACCTGCTAACCAAAGTGATGTAGGAAGGTGGCTAGCGTAGCTTGTAGGGTACCTTGGCATAACTAAAAATCCATGGGACTGTTTATTCGGAAACCTTTGTACTCCGTTGGAGTAGCGCACGTGTGACACGGCAAATCTATTTGGTTTTTTCCAACTACATTGCGATTGGTTGGTCAATATAGGGTTTCAGATTTTTCTGTACACACACACACACACACACACATATATATATATATATATTTTGCCTAGCAATTGTAGAAGTTATAATAATTTTCTATGTAGGTGCGAGACTCAGGTTGGTGTTTTGTAACTTGAAGTTATCGGTTTAAGTTAGTGGAGCGGCATCGACCCGTATAATACTTGCAGTAATTTGATTTCCTAATTCTTCGACATTCTACCTCTGACCAAAAAAATAAAAAGAAGATGCGTGGGGTTTGAGACATGGTTAAATGCGAGATACATTAGTAATTTATTTATAGACTGTCTAAATAGATTTATATTTTATTTTAATATAAGGCTCCAATGAAAGGACTTGGTTGTAGAGTTCTCATACTCCTAGTATTTTAAGAGCATAGCAGTCATTTATTTTCAAAATTAATGGCGTTCATGTCAACTTCAAGGTATAGGAAATTTAGATAATATTTCTTAAAATAGGGGAGGACAGTGTAATTTGTAGAACGTCATGAGTGGTTCTTGCAATTGTCAAAAACTTCAAGGAAGGTCGGTGCAATTTACCCTATTGCACAATATTTTATGGTTTTGGGAGCATATATAAATAGTACATTTCAAGTGGTTCCATTGTGTCCTAGTCTAGGGGGTTGGATTTGAATCCACGCCCAATGTTGAGAGGCACAATATTTGCCCTATCCCCACCTTTTTCTCGGTACTTGGTGCGACATCGTGTTTACTTTTGAATGATGTGGCTGATATGTGTGCTAAGTAACTCATTTTAATTTATTTAGTACATGAGCTGCTTCAATAGTTTAGGCTACCTAAAATGTTTTTTTGAGTGAGATATGGGCCAACTTGAGTACATCAAACATCCGCGAAAAAAAAATTGCAAGTAAACTTGCGAGACACAGTTTCTCTCTCGACTTTCTAAGGTTGTTCTCGTAAAGATATTTTCAAGGAAATCATTGAGGAAAAAAAGTAAGGCGAAAGAGCTCAATTTATTCTTTTAGCAAAAAGAAAAATACACTTTCAACACTGAAATCCAAAAAAGGGACTGTGATTATCAAAAAAAAGGAGTGTAGAAATCAATTTCCAAACAAAAAGCTAAAATACCTAAACAACAATGTGGGAGGATTCAAGTACAATTTTCCAAAGTAAAGGGGTCAAGAATAGAGAAATTATGCAAAGTTATTGTTTTTTCGTTTGGGTCCACATCAGAAACTAATTTGTCTAAATGGTCCCAACTGCTGGTTTTGCAGAAGTCCAATCCACAACCATCAATCGCCGACCACCACCGTAGCAGCAACAGCCACCACGAGCGCCGCCGCTCCCAAACGGAGAGATCGTCGGTGGAATGCCTCTCCGATCATGACCCCAAACTTCATCAACAACCCCAATCATCGTCGCATTCTAAAAGGAAATCCGATCGGTACGATGGAGATTACAAAACGTCGTCCGCGTCGTCGAAGAAGAAGAAAGGAGTGTCGGTGTCAAATCGGTACGATGGAGATTACGCGTCGAGTGATGAAGACGGCGACGACGAAGATCGGCATTTCAAGAGAAGGCGGCGGTCGAGGAATGATCGAGAACGCAATTACAGAGAGTGAGGATTAGGGGTTTTGGAGGAGTTTTTGTGTGTAAATAAAGGGTCGCCATTATTACTCTGTTTATTTGTCGGCCAAAGCTCTGCTGTACAAGCCGATTGAAACACTTGGAACTTATTCTATAGCCATTAATGGAATTTCTCATCCTCTTTTCTCATTTCCTTTTCGTTTTTGTTCTTGTTATTTATGTGTTTTTTGGCCTATGGGCCGCTCAATTTGTATCTGATTTGTATCAATATATTTGTGTTTTCTTTTCCGGTCAAAAAATGGGGATCGTAACTTGGTATTTGCCAAAAATAGATCCATAATAAAAAATTAAAGTCAAAACAAAACTCTGAATAAACTTTTCCGACATAATACGATTCATGTTTCTATTCTAAATATAGTTGGAAGTTAATACTCCATTCGTCTCATATTTTTAGTCCATCGTTGCATCCTAACCGAATAAAAAATTAGTTATATTTTTCAGTTGGTAATGAGTACTTTTTATGCAATATGAATCTTATTTTGATAAATCTCAATTAGTTATTTTAAACAATATTTTCAAAATACCTAACAGATTATAGATTACAAGATGAAATCAATTGAAAAGTGACACAAACTACCAAAAATGACAAATAAGATTACAATATATAATCTGCTTTTCAATACCCATTTCTTGCATCTCTTTTGGATTATAAAAAATAATAATAATAATAATAATAATAATAATAATAATAATAATAACCAAGATCCTGTGTTAAGTGCAATTCTGGATGTAGGATTGTAGTTCTATAACGCATTTCCATTTTAAGGATTCAAACCATCTACTTTTGAAGTTCCAAAGTGTTAAGTGATCAACTTATCAAAAAAAAAAAAATGTGTGAAGTGATCCACACAAAAAATCTAAGTTTGTTCTGATCTGAGCGGGCTCGTAATAGAGAAAATGGATGTGCTAAATGGTTTCATTGTACTAGGAGTATCATATTTGCCTCCAGAGAAATGATTGTTGAGGTAGACCTCCAGAATTTTGATTAGTTCGTTTCCCTCAAGGCAAATATGATTTCTTTACATGACTACAAATGTTTGATTCAGTTAATCTTTACATGAATGTTTAACATGTCAAGACCTTCAAAATTAACAGCACGAAAAGATTGCAAGGCAATTTAGGGCCTGTTTGGTTACCTACTTTTAACATTTTCGTTTTCTCATTTTTTAGTTTTGACCTCCCTTGTCCTAGAACTCATTTCGAGAGAACACATTCACCGTTTTTGTGTTTAGAGAAGAGAAGTAAGAAGTAGGGGGAGAGAAGCTTTTTGACTTCTCATTTTCCATATTTTTTCATTTTGTTTAACAAAAAGACCTACAGAATATATTCTGCACATATCCCCAAAGATTTTGACGCAGAGTGAATATGATTTCAACATCATTATTCGATATGCGTCTCAAGATCAAGTAGGAAAAAAACTGTCTAATTTAACATTGTGTCTCAAGATCGAGTAGAAAAAAGTTGTCTGATTCAACATTTAACAATACAATAAGCGAGGTCATCACAAGTACTGCAAGCGAGTTCATCCTAACGGAGCTATAGAAGCATCTCTTGTTTTCAGGGATACAAGCGAAACGCGCGAATAACGGTTTTATTTATGACATAAGGAAAGGATAGGTTTCTCCTCCTAAACATCAGGGAAAAGAAGTTGCAAACAAACAATTCTTTAAGTCGTCAAGGAGAGCCAGCCAAACGTGCACATAGTCCAGACACCCTGCAAACACAACCATAACAGTTAATCAATCAAGGGCTGAAATGTGATCCAAACGAGAAAACATGAAAATACAACAGGCAAGAAACGTGGTCGATTTGAACTTTTAAGGAATAAAGTGGAAATTTCATTTTTCTTACGATATGTCAATTCTCCGCATTCACAAATACTAGCGCACATGAAAACTTATGAGTTACGACCAGAGGAGAAGTTAGCCTCCAAATCCTTATATCCTAGAAAAACGGCTATGTACATATGAATTTCTTAATGATTTCTCACCAACTGTGCTACTCTTGTCAATCAGAGGCAACAAATACAATTCCTTATAACGCTACTATCGGTTGTAATTCTACATTTCCCTTTTTCTGTATAGGAATATATACCATTTCTAAAAGTTATTGCAAAAAAAATTGATTATCTTCTTTGCACGGTCCAGGTGATTGCACAAAAAGATTACCACAACCACAAGTCATACAAACAGGAAAATCAACAAGGAGGTTAACGAACAGAATAGCAATCCAAATGTTTTAACAAAACCACTTCATTCTAGAAGACCAACGAAACATACTCCCAGAAGCACAAGCTTTCCTAGTTACCAAAGAAAGAGAGCACTAGCAGAATGCTTTCCATGAGAGGAGGGGAGCTCATTGGCCCACTCTCCGGGTAACAAATAACCAATTAGTCTCGTGCTTACTGGTCTTCTAAAACGTAACATGCAGAAAACTCCTCATAGATATCCATAAACACTAAAACAACTGCGCGCAGATGCTTTCTCTAGTCCCTACTCTGCCAATCTCCGCTCTTAACATCCCCACTGCTGCAATGAAAGCTCTCAACACCAACCAAGATTGGAATTTCGAAGAGCAAATTTGCTCATAACGCGTGAAAAGCTATACTGCTCATGACGAATAAGGTCAGCTTTGATATAAACTTTCTAAACGGCACACTACAGAAATGTCCCCTCAAACTATAGAAGGGGGAAAAAAAAAACTGGACTATTAAACTAACACCAAGATAATGAGATTGGCTTGAAGTTGATGAACATGATTGCCTTTGCTCAAGTTTGACACATAGATTGTTATAATTTGGTCCGCTTAATCCATATATATCTATGTTAAGGTCCTTCCACCATCCTTCATAAAACAAGTGATTTCTGCATCCAAAATTTTGTAGCAATGACAAATTACGACGAAAGCAATATCTCGTTAATAATAACAAAATATTACAAGGGGACGGAAAGAAAGAAAAAAACTCACACAACCCTAATAAATTTCTCTAGTTGGTAAGGTACCAAACTAATGAAATTTTCTCCCATGGTATTTACAAAATTTAACATATAACTATATAAGTAAAATCTTAACATCCAAAGGACCAAAAGTACTTGATCGACATTTCAGTAGCATCCTCTTTGTCTATGTAGCACCGACATGGACACCCAAATTTTCAAAAACTGTGAGACACAACACGTTGGGGGGACATGTCAACACACACATACACGCAATGTAGCACGGACACGGATATGGGACAAGGGACATGATATATACTCCATATATATACACACACGTGGCGTGTCCCCCGCTGTGTCCGTATCTCCATTTTTTTAGAATTTTTCCCAAGTTTAAAATGCGAAGTGTAAACAAAACGAAATGGACAGGAGGAATCTGAAGTTAGGGTTTCTTCTCTTTAGGACTTGTTTCTATAGGTTAACTTCTTTTTTTCTTTTTGATAACCAAGGAACAACCCTACAGCCGAGCCACAATTGGACCCGACTGCGCAAGATTAACTTACACTTAAACCCAAAACAATTGAGTAGTAACATAGTTACCCTCCAAAAAATTATACACTTACACCCGGCCGTATCTAGCCGTGTTCCTAAATCGCACAGCACGATACCTCAACCTCTAGAGGTGTCAGTGCTACATAGTGACTTCGCTGGAAGCACGCAGGGGCGGCTCTACCTTATACCGAAGGGGTTCAAGTGAACGCCCTGGTTCAAAAAATGCTACTTCAGTTCTTATCAGTTATCAGCAAGGTGTGTCGTATTTTACTTCAAAACAAAAAGCGCGCGCCTCGGCCCCTCGCGCTATAGCGCGCGCCTCAGCGCGCGCCTCAGCGCCTTTGTGTTCTGTGCTATAGCCCACATTCTCAAAGCGCGATCCTTTTTAAATCGCGCGCTTTTTAAATCACTGCCAAAACCAAATTCTACCAATCACAATTTTTAAAAAATCAAGCATATACTCGAAATATTTTCACACAAAGTTGGATTCATTAACGCGGTAATCTACCATCACTCACTCATTTAGAAGGAACCTAAAGCAAAGTGACTATTCTCATCCAATATCGTGAGCTATTCACATGTTAATAAAAATCTATCCAGCTTTGTCCTCCCCCCCCCCCCCAAAAAAAAAAAAAAAAGCACAGAGAAACAAGATAACTTTTATGTCACAAAACATCTGAGGCTATACACTTCTCAACAGCATAAAGTGGAATTTTCATCCCCAGCAAATATTTATCAACAGCCAAACAATTCCTCTATTTGCCAGAACATGGAAGTGTCTTGTTTTTTCAAGCAATCTCATTATTCAGTACGGGTTAAGCTAACACCAGGTCCACCACATATAATCAATTTCAATACAGTTTTCACACATTTCAAAGCAGTCACATGTTTTTAGACACTTTTCACATACTCAAACACAATTTCCAGAGTTCTAAAAATCGGAATTAATCGGCGATTAATCGCTGGCAGGGCCTATATGACTAGATAGGACTAATTGTTATGCGCCGATTACAAATTGCTATGCGCTGATTAATCATCGATTACTAGGCCTTGAAGCTCGAAGGTGGCCGACCGCCTGACTAGCGACTTTTAGAACATGGATAATTTCTGAACCTTAATCACTGTCCTGTTGGCTGTCATTAGGAATCTCTTATTTTCATATCAAACTGAGACCAATGTTTGACAGACAACTCAACAAATACTTATACTGCTTCAATAAATGGCACTTGTAAAATTATGTAAAGCCAATACACAACCCAAGGACCAAAAAGCGCAAAACCAAATTCAACCAATCACAAGTTTTAAAAAATCAGCATACACTCGAAATATTTTCACAAAAAGTTGGATTCATTAACACGGTAATCTACCATAACTAACTCATTTAGAAGGAACCTAAAGCAAAGTGACTATTCTCATCCAATTTCGTGAGCTATTCACATGTTAAAAATCTATCCAGCAGTGTCCCCAAAAAAAAAAAAAATAAGCACAGAGAAATAAGATAACTTTTATGCCTCAAAACATCTGAGGCTATACACTTCTCAACAGCACAAAGTGGAATTTTCAACCCCAGCCAAACAATTCTTCTATTTGCCAGAACATCTGATGGAAGTGTCTTGGTTTTTAAGCATTCTCATTTTTTCAGTACGGTCGTATTAGGTTAAGCTATTCCAATTTCAAAAAAAAAGAGCACAAGATAGTTGTAAGATACTTGACTTCAATACCTGACTTTTAAGCCGCCAGTGATGGAATCATCCCAGCTTTCCTTGCATAAGCGAAAATCCCACCGGCCTCAATAACCGGCCCGGCATCCCCTATCGGCTTGAGCCCGTAATCCTTCCCGGTCGTATGATTAATCAACCTCCCCAACCCCAGCTCAATCGTCACCACATCCCCCGTCCTGCACGCCTCACAAACCCTAACCTCCGACTCCAACGGGTAAACCTCCCCGGTCGCCACCGAGTTCCGGAAGAATATCCTCGCGTACGACTCCGCAACCACGGCCACCACACCAGCCGCCCCCAGTGCCACAGGCGCGTGCTCGCGGGAGGAGCCGCAGCCGAAGTTGTCGCCGGCGATGAGGATGGAGTACTTGGAGGTGGTCTCGTCGGGGGCGATGAATCGGGTCGGGTATTCGGCGGCGGGGAGGCCGATGAGGGCGTGGGAACCGAGTTTCTTGTACTCGTCGGGGTTGGAGGGGACTAGGGTAAGGTATTCGGCGGGGATGATTTGGTCGGTGTCGATGTTGTCGCCGACGACGTAGCAGAGGCCGTGGAAGGTGGTGGTGGGGGTATTGGGTGAGGGGGTGGAGAAGGAGGATGTGGTGGCGGCGCTGAGGGGTAGAGGCGGAGAGAGAGGGGAGGAGAGGAGGAGGGGTTTGGAGGTGGGGGAGAATTGGGGAGAGGTGAGTTTGAGGGAGGAGGAGAGAGAGGATTGGGGGGTGTGAGGAGAGAGAAAGGGTGGGGTGGGTATGTATGTGCGGATGGAAGAAGAGGCCGCCATTGATGAAGAAAGCTTTGAGGAAGTCAAAGTGTGGGACTTTGCTTTTGGTCGATGTGCAGAAATAGGAGGAAGCTCCCCTCCGGTTTGCTTTACTCTCTGTTCTGTTCACTTATTCGTCTTTTTGTGAGCGCACCCTGAAATCACAAAAATGAAAATCATCTTGTCAAAAAACACAAAAATTTAAATGAAAAAAACTCAATGCCCCCAAACTTTGACCCTCTGATGTCTAATAGATACTCAAACTTAATTAAATTTCAATTTTACACCTAATTTATTGTTTTTTTGATCAATTAGACTCCTACCGTGTCAATTTGTCAAATTGTAAACAGATTTTGCTGAGGTGGCTTAACGGCTCCGTTTAATCAAATATGTGGCTTTTTATTTTCGACACATGGCGCCACATGTATGTTAATCCACCCCTTTTAACTTAAACCCACACAAAAACAAAAAAAAAATGAAAAAGATTGGGAAAAATGAAAAAAACAAAAACAAAACATACATACAATGCATCTCTATCTCTCTCTCACCGCCTCTCCCAAATTGACGGTGGTGCAATGGGGGGTAGAGCTTAGCCGGAACGTTGGTGGCAAAAATGGCCAGTAGTCGGAGCCCCCTCTCATGGATTCTCTCCCTCTATATCTCAACGCAAACTCATCTTCCCAAATCCAATTCACCCGACAAAATAAGCACACCTATAAATATACATACGAATATTTACTATATGATCGATCTCTCTTTTACTTGAATCTCAGAGCTTGAAGTTAACCACCAAATGTATTTTTTTTTTTTTGATAAGGTGCAGACTTTTATAAAGCACAAACCAAAATGAATACACAGTTAGGGGAAGAAACCCAAACCAAAACATCAGAAAAACAACTAATTATACAATTGAACTATATGCAAAAACAAACTATGTATGCCTCTAGATCTTGTCAGGGCCTCTAGATCCTGTCAGGAAAGTCCCAACTTGAACCGATTGCATGACTGTTCTAAGAATTTTTCACCATTCCCTTATAGCTTAAGAATCCCCTTATATCATTAACAATTTTGGTATATAGTGAACTGCATCAGTAGTTTTCCCTTGAAAGATGCGAAGATTACGTTCCCGCCAAAGGGCGTATACAGCTGCAGCTAAGGAGGCCCTGAGACAGGTATTGCGCAAACTTTTCCCCTTAGCGTTGGAACAGAACCACTGCAGGATTCTCTCCAAGGTCACTGGTACCTCTTGAACCAAAATTTTTTCCATCAAAAGCTGCCAAATTGATAACGAAAAACGGCATTCAAAGAATAGATGCGAGTGTGTCTCCACATTGCTAGTGCACAAGGAGCAACAATCATTCGTAATGACCCCCATTTCCTCAATCTATCTTTGGTTTTTAGTCACTGTAAAATAGCTAACCACAAGATAAATGACATTTAGGCACCATATTCCCCCTCCGGCCTCCAAACCACTGGATACCATAAATGTGTAGGAAAGGTTGTTCGTATTGCATTCCTTTTTTGTTCACCACAAGAGAATAAAACAAGCTTGCCCCCTTTTTTTTTTAATATCTCATTTGACTTCTTGATAGCTAAAATAGAAGTGGAAAAGAGAATCAAAGAATTGAACCTGGAAGTGGAATGTAGATCATGAATTTAATTACCCTCCTTCCCACCAAATAATAATGTCATGCTTATCAAAAAATATATTACAGGGGTGGGACCTATACCATTTCAACCAATAAGAGGGATAATGACGTTCACCCTTTTTTAAGAAGGGTGAACAAAATTGCACTCATAGATCATGGTTCTGTTTTTTCCTTTTTGTTTTTAATCAGAGATCATTAGTCTTGTATTACCAGTAATTTTGACTTATACAACACGTCTACTGACTTATACTACTATTTTTAAATCCCTCCGTCCCAAAATGATAGTTTCCCGCTAAAAGATTTGTAATAAAGTATTTTCATATACTGATTTTTTGATTAGTTTTTTAATTTGATGCGATTTAAAAAAAAATTATGAACGTAAGTAGGAGTACTTTATTTTATGATTCAAAAAATGTACGTCTTTTTGTAAGAGACTATCATTTTTGGACAGGGGGAATATTAATTGTGTCCGGACCAACTCGTTCACACATTGACTAATTATGAGGCCTTAAAATTAACGACTCAAAAGGATTTATTTCTTTTTGTGTCAAAATGGTAGGAGTTGTATTATAGTAGTATCAAACAACCGAGTACAACAAAGTTGGATATCATCCCAAGGGAAGTAAATAACCAAACAAGTGACCTAACTACCCAAGATCACCTACTAGGGCCTCACAACCAGGCTAGCTTTGCCAGCAATCGGCCATGACTGACTTCCAAACAGAGAGAGCAACAATCCCTCAACTATGGCAAAGACAACCAAACAACACCAAAAACCCCACACAGGGGAGGGAAAACTCCCATTAAAAAGAAAGAACCAAACCAATGAAACCTAAGGTCAAACCAACCAAACCCAAAACAAACAAAACTAAAAAGACGAGAAAAATAAAAACCCGGCCGAGGATGCTATCGCCGGAAGCCGTCGCACCGGATCTGTCGGCTTATTCGCCGGAAGATCAAAGCCAAACAATCCCATCTCCAAATCTTCAAGCCACCCCCACCCCGCCGAAGAAAATCCTAGAAGGAGAAAAGTTTAAGAATCAAACAGCCTGTTTGGACGGGGGAGAAGCTCCCGGATTTGTGAGGCCCCCTGATTACCAATCCACCTCCTCGCCATATACGGTGTTTGGAAGAGAAAAGGGACGCCTGATTTGGAAGGGGGATTTGTTACTGTTGGGATTACAAATCAGGGGGAAGGTGGATTTGCTAAGAACTGGGTTACCCCTGTCGTTGCTATATCCGGGTTCCCATTTGACTGTTCTGCCCTCCCATTTTCTCTTCCATCACCAACGGAGAGAGAGAAGACGAAGACAGAGAAAACAAGACAGAAGACAAAGAGAGAGAGAGAGAAGACTACCTCGTCGCCGGAGCCTTCTTCGTTGCCGGAGCTGCTCGTTTTCCAGTTTGGATGCTTGATGGAGAGAGAGAGAGAAAAAAAAAATCTGTGGGTTGTTGCGGTGGGTTTTAGAACTGGAATTTTAAATCCCATACAATTCTCTTCTGAATGCATATTGGGTTTTAAACCCATACAATTTTCATCTTTCTTTTTCTGATTAGGGTTTTGATCCAATGGGTGGGATGCCTCCCCTTTGATACGTAGGAGTGGTTTTCTTTTTCTTCTTTCTCTTTTTTAATCTTTTTCTCTCTATTAAAATTGAACTTTTTTTAACAGTATTCTAAAATCTTCTCACAAATTAAAAAAACAATAGTTAATGGTATGACATGAGAGTCATACGAAAAAATAACTCCAAATTTTTTTTTAAACATATAAGGTTTAAACATTTTAAAGATTTAATGAATTTATTTTATTCCACAATTAATGATAAATATGTATTTATTTTAATTATAGTGAAATTAATCTAATTTGTCCATTAAAATAACAAACTGGGGGCAATTAAGTCATTTGACATCTTATCCCATCATATCCACCCTCCAAATTTTCTTCTCAAAAAATTATCCAAACACCTCATTACAAATCCATTATTCTTAAAAGGTGGGGCCACCCTTCTTAACATATCACCCCTTATTACATAACCACCTTCATTCTATATGCACCTAAAACAAATTTTCTATCCAAACGGATCGAAAAGGAGTTGATAGGACCTGAAAGGTGTCGGAATTATGACTTATACGCCACCTTACGACTCAAGGTCTTGATTAATTAAGCTAACAAACCCAGTTTTCTCTCTAACACCACATCCTCCCTCCTCTACCTCTATCATTTAGCTTTCCTCTTCCTTCCTCTTGTATGCTAAGATTTCTTCTATTGGGTACAGTAGAGAGCTCAGACTAGAGAAAGGGAAATTTCGACTCGCAAGGTTTGAACCCAACAACGTTAACCATAGTTGGTTAATGTCAATAGTTAACCTCTTTGACTTCTCTCAAATTGTTTGATCAAGGGCATAGCATCTGATTCTACTAATATCAAAACACTTGATGCAAGCTTGCTCCTTTCTACAGTATCAACACCATCTAGAGAGATGCCGTTTAAAAAATAAATAAATAAATAAATAAAATCTCATCAAACAAAGCGCCGCAGCGAGGCATACTTCATTAAAATCTGAGCCTAAGGGCTCGTATGTTTTCCCAGAGATAAGAAGGATGGAATATAGGATCTCTGGGATATAGGTAGGATATGGAATCCCTGGGGAAGAATCCTCTGAAACAAACGAGCCCTAATAGCTAGCTAGCTAGCTTAAAGTCGGCCTAATCTTCGGAAATGATACAAATAAATGAAGAGGATAACAAATGAGGGTGTTGGGGGAAGGAAAGTTGGAAGAATGACAGAACATAAGGAGGAAAATCGAGACACGTACAAAACACCGCCAATGTAACCTTAATAGTTCTGTCACAACAAGATTGATGCAAATATATACACACATAAATACAGTACATGTTAACCATCCGATTGAACACACGCTCAGCTCTGCAGACAAGTTGAGAGCAAGACAATCCGAATTTGACCATGTTAAACTTCCAGCGATTAGTGCCAAAACTGTATCAGCTGATCATGGCTGCAAGTATTGAAAATGTGAGAAAGTAAGCACAACTTCTGGATAAGTCCGGCAAAAGACATGGTTTTTTATTCAACTAAAAAAATGCGCGACAGTAGAAGTAGAAGGTCTCATGTTTCAATCCCCAAAACGAGAATGAAAAAACCACTATGGTGCAAGCACGGCCAGTTCATTAAGTGAATCCAGGCGCGACAGTAGAAGGTCTCATGTTTATATGGTAGGAATGGGGATAAAACGAAAATACTAGAGGTGCTCCTGAGTGACCAGTCGAGTAATGAAAAAGTTAGAGTAGTCCCGATTGTGGGTATGGGTGGAGTTAGAGTAGTCCCGATTGTGGGTATGGGTGGGGTCGGTCACCCTTGCTCAAGATGTCTACAATGATGAAATGGTGGGGAAATATTTTGAGATGAAAGCCTGGGTTTGCGTATCTGAAGTTTTCGAGATTATGGCCGTGACAAAAGCAATTCTTGAGTCCGTCACGTCCCAGACTTGCCATTTTAATGCATTGGATCAAATTCAAGTTCAACTAAAGAAGGCTTTGACGGGGAAGAAGTTCTTGATTGTTCTAGATGATGTCTGGAACAAAAACCAGGGTGATTGGATCAATTTAAAGAGCCCTTTTAGTGATGGAGCCACAGGAAGTAAAGTCATGGTAACAACACGTAATAGGGATGTTGCAGTGATGATGGCCGGAATAGATAAATTTCATTCCTTGAAGCAACTATCAGGGGATGATTGTTTGTCAGTGTTTGCACAACATGCATTTGAGAATAGAAGTATAGGCGAAAGTCCAAATTTGGTTTCAATTGGTCAAAAAATTGTGAAAAAATGTGGAGGATTGCCTTTGGCTGCAAGAAAACTTGGTGGCCTTCTACGGTGTAAATCGAGAGATAATGAATGGGAAGAAGTATTGAATAGCAAGATGTGGAAGTAATCAGAAGAGGAAAGTGACATTCTTCCAGCTCTAAGATTAAGCTACTATCACCTCCCTTCACACTTAAAGAAGTGTTTTGGATATTGTTTTGTACTGCCTAAGGCTTACGAATTTGAGGAGAAGGAACTAATTTTCTTGTGGATGGCGGAAGGCTTAATTCAGAAGCCCACGGGAAAAAGGCAAATGGAAGATCTTGGATGTGAGTACTTCCATGATTTGTCATCGAGGTCATTTTTCCAACCGTCAAGTAGTGGTAGAGCCTCACTATTTGTTATGCATGACCTAATCAACGATTTGGCTCAATCTATTGCAAGAAGAACTTGTTTTAGGGTGGAGGAGAAGCTTGAAGACAATGAGGGGGACAAAATTATCACTAAGGCTTGCCATCCTACACACGTGACTATCGTGATGGCATACAAAAGTTTGAGGCCTTCCAAAAAAGCTAAAAATCTGCGATCGTTTTTACCATTTGGATCCAGATATCAAGTTGACTCCTACTTGACCCACGATGTTCCCCTCCATCTATTGCCAAAACTTAGACGGTTACGCGTGCTCAGTTTGAGAGGTTATAAAATAGCTGAACTTTCGAGTTCGATTGGAAATTTGAAACATGTTAGGTTCCTTGACCTTTCATGTGCATTGATTGCCACATTACCATAATCAATAGGCACTCTGTACAACCTCTAGACACTAATATTGAGGGATTGTAAGAATCTCAGCAAATTGCCTTTATACACAAGTAACCTTATTAACTTGCATCATCTTGATGTTACTGGTGCAAATTCATTGCAAGAAATGCCACCAAAAATCGGTAAATTGACAAGTCTCCAAACATTATCAAACTTCATTGTTGGCAAAGATATTGGGTCTATGATAAATCAGCTGGGCAACTTGATTCATCTTAAAGGGACACTTTGCATATCGGGGTTGGAGACTGTAACGGATGCTCTGGATGCCAAGAGGGCCAAGTTAAAGGATAAGCAAGGCTTAGATGAGCTATCGTTGAACTGGAGTTACAACTCCGAAAATTCTAGTAATGGAAGTGCTGATTCAGAAATCCTTGACATGCTAGAACCTCACAAGAAGTTAAAAGTACTTACTTTTAGCGGTTACCATGGCCTAAAATTTCCGACTTGGGTGGGAAATTCTTTGTTCTCGTCTCCTTGAAGTTCCAAAATTGTAACAAATGCACTTCCTTCGCACCTCTGGGGCAGCTACCCTCACTTGGAACACTTCAAATTGCAGGGATGCAAGCATTAGAGAATGTTGGACTTGAGTTCTATGGGTCGGGCTGCTCAAATCCTTTTCCAACTCTATGGAGATTAACCTTCGAGGACATGCCCAAATGGAAATATTGGTCTCCTTTTGAAGTCGAGGAGGAAGCTAAAGCATTTTCTCGCCTGCAACAACTCTCCATCAAAAGGTGTCCCAAGCATTTGGGTAAACTGCCTAGCAATCTTCCTTGCTTAAGAAATCTAGCTATTGAAGAGTGCCCACAACTGGTGGTTGCATTGATTCCAACCCCTAAAGATCTAATTGATCAATTGAGGAATACACTTTACTTTGGTTCACTCATCTCCTTATCTCTCGAAAATGTTTCAGTTCTGGCTTCCTATGGCAACCCACAAGAGGGTAATGAAGCAGAGAAGGAAAATGCAATGTATAGCCATTTGAGCTCGTTGACTTCCTTATCAGTTCAAAATATTCAGGGTCTGAAACATGACTGCCAGTAGGACCTGGGGAGGATTGCTGGGTTGAGGATGGAGGTTGCTGCACCAGTATCAAAGAAAGCGATAACTGGTATTGGTTTCTCATACTTCCCAAGCAAGATTTTAACCCTGGCCAGAGGTTGAGCCAGCATGATGTTTGGAAACCCAAAGGTTTGGATTTCATAGGGGAATGAATCAGAATCATCAGAAGAATCCTCTGATTCTGATGAAGAATCATCAAAGGTGAATGCCAGGACTGCTTCATCTGTTGCTTCATCATCAACTGAAAATAGGGATTCAACATCAGCATTGTCAAGATCATCATCAATGAGAGCCAAAGAGCTCACCATCTTGTCTCTTGCTGCTCTATTTGAACACTGTTTTGCATAGTGCCCCTTCTTTCCACATAAATAACAGCGATCAGACTTTCGCTGTCCTCTAAACTTTTTCTTCTTAAAAAACTTCCATTTTTTCCGACGTGAAAACTTGCCGGACTTGGAAAACTTTGAGAACTTGCCAGGAGATTTGAACTTCCATTTCTGAAAGTGTTTGGCTTTCCGATATGAAGGACGGCAAGTGCACTTCTTGTCCTTGCACTTTATAGATAAGTCTGGCCGATCACAAGCTTTGCCAAGAAGTTTTCCCTGTTCTTCAAGAGTTCTGAGGAATTTCTGGTGATTGCACAGTTTCTCCAAGGCAATCAAAGAGTGCTGATAAATACCACCAAGAGATGTTGCATTTAACGTCAATCCTTTTGTTTGAAGTAGCCTTGTTGTCTCATTTCCCAATGGTTCTGGAAGGGAATTGAGAAAAGCTTGCTTAAGATTGACATCATCCATGCCGTTGAGAAGATAAAACCGTTGAGACATACGGTCATAATGGATTTCCAGATCTCTCCTTTTGAATGAACAGCATCTCATGCTGAGGTATTCTTCTCGAACAAACTCCTTTGTGTTGTTATGATCTCCAAGAAACTCGGTATGCAGAACTGAGATGAATTGATCAAGAGTTGGCAGTTGCTTAAGTTGAAGCTGTCGGTACTCACCAAGAGCTAAGTACCATTGACGTAGTCGGCCAAGAAATTTTGTTGTACACTTAGTAATGACAAGACTAAGCGTAGTGTTTGGAGAGAGCATAGCAGCAGTGCACCAAGCATGAATCTCATAAAGTTTATCCAACCACTTTGATGGGGGAATATTATCAAAGGAGAAACCTTGGGTATGGACATTGGAGTGTGAAAAGGAATCAAAAGTTGGATTTTCTTGAGGTGTTTCAAACTCAGGACCTTCTTCAATGATAGGATCTTCAACATTTTCCTCTGGGTTTTCGGGGTTCATCATGAAAACATGAGGTATTGGCATAGAGTCAGTGGATTCAACATCTGAATCGGACTCAATGGTTGGTTCTGGAGATGGGGTTTCTGGTATAGTGGCTAAGGTATGAAGGAGAGTGGAAATGGGATTTTTGGAGGCGGGCTGAACCATTAGCTGGGGTGATTTTAGATTTGGGTCAGATGGTTTAGAAGAAGTAGAGGTAGTTGGAGCTGAGGTAGAAGTGGATGGTGGAGTTAGAACTGAAGGAAGTTGAAAAGGTTTTATTTGGGGTTTTGGGAAAGGAAGTTTTGGTGGAGATGGTCTTTTTGGTGGAGGAAGGAAAGTTGATGAGCTTCCAAAGATGGAGCTTGACTCACCAAATTCTGAGGTAGGGTTTATAGGTAAGGGTTGAGACATTTGAGGATACCCAAACAAACTTTGTTGAGAGGAAGATGTGAACATTTCAAATGGGTTTTTTTGCTGGGAATACTGCTGAGCTTGGAGAGAGTGAAGCTGATTTTTTAGATGCTTCATTTCAGCATCCTTGTGGGAAAAAGCTGCTGAAAATGCTTGGTTGGCATATGCCATCTGGAGAAGTTCCTGGTGAACATTTTGAATTTTCTGCTGCAAATCTCGGATAAGAAGTTCCAAAGATGATAACTTCTTATGGACAACATTTCCAAATTTTGCTGGGAGTTAGCAATTCTTTGGAGAATCTTGTTTTGTGCCAGAGAGTTTGCTGACTGCCAGCTTCTGCTGCTGACACCGCCTTGGTGCTACCATCAGGAAGAATAGTAGCTGAGTCTGGAATTTTATGACGGTGGGTGGTTCTTTCCTGAGGATTATGAAAATCCAAAGGAGGGAAATCTGCTTCAGTGAACATAAAACATCCACTGGGTTGTGCCGAAGGGTCATTTTTAGATGGAGGTTGAGGAGAAGGTGGAGATTTACAAGGAGTGGGAGGTAACGAAGGACATATGGGACATGGTTCTTCAAAGTCCTCGTCATCTTCTAGAAAATTGGCTTCTAAACAGTCATCACAATCACAGAAGTCGAAATAACAATGACCTGTTTCTGGATTTTTGAAATAGAAGACTGGGAGACCACTAGATTGGAAATATTTAATTGGAGGTCCGGGTCTAGAGCCATCTACAAACATATCAATCCTTGACGGAAAGATAACAGGATGAGTGGAAGAGGACGCAGAGTCTTCTTTTGGGAAAGAAATTTCCACGGTACCATCAGGTTTCGAAATGAAAAGTGGGTTTGAAGTCTGGACAGGAATAGGTTTTGCTGATTTTTCTCGTAAGCTGTAACCCAAGTTTCTGGGAGAAGCTTGAGAAGCTCAGGGCGAGAAATTTGTCGTGGGACATGGACACAAGAAGCTTGGTGAGGTGCATTAACGGTTAGGAAAAGGGCTTCATCTGTGGAAGAGGGTAAGGACATGTCAAAGGCATGGTTTTGGAGACGATAGGCCATTTGGTAGTGGAGGGTTGCAGCATATGTGGTGGAGATTTGGGAGGCACCACCAATTTGAACTTGCACCTTTAAAGCTGATAGCAGATGAGGATCTGCTAGTGGCATGTTGAAATTAGGATAAAAGGTGAAGATTACAGCTCCAGCATTTAAAGTGGTTTGAACAGTAGCAATACACGCATGCTGATACTGCATGAACCTGGTATCTACCAGAGCAAGTCTGGAGGTAACAGGTAAACCTTTTCTCCCATGGAAAGTTACTGCCAATCTGATTGCTCCAAAATGAAGATGAGTAAATCCTTGTTGTTGCCAGATGCGAGGCAAATCAACTGGGATTTCTAGAGGTAAAAGCTGTTCAGCTTCTGTAGCTGTTATGAAACACTGATCAAACTTGGAGGCCTGGACATACTCTTTTACTGAGGTTGGACGTTTTGTAGAGAAGAGTTGGGTGACAGACTTTTTTACAGAAGTTTGTGGACGGACAAAGGCATTATAGGGGTTGAGGAAAGGGAGATCAGTAAGGGGAACCTTACTGTCATCGGGAAGATATTCAAATTCATACAAGTACTCAAGATTAGGAGAAGAGGTGGAGGAATTTCTACTGGTGGAAGGGACAAGAGAAGAGGTGGCAGAGGAATGAGTAGAAAACAAACGATTCATTTTTATGGATACAAGTCTGGGCTCTTCGTTTTCTTCATACAACAAATCTTTTCTTTTTCAATGTGTAAACTTAAACTAATTTTGATTGATAAAATTCTGTATACTAGGGTAGATAAACCGAGACACACCGCTTACACAAAAGCCAAAGTCTCAAGGTACTTTTAACCCACCGATACAAAAAATTTCAATCAAAATAGGTTTAATGAAGTTTCTGATGTGGAGGATCCTTAAAAGGCAACCACAGAGCATACGCTTCAATTTTTCTTTTTGAGAAAAGATTTGAAGTATTTTAGAATACGAAGTTCCCAGTAGGGATTTAAGCTAGAATGGAAGACATTGGCTCTGATACCAAATTTGCAGACACGAAGTGGGTACAAACACGAAGTAGGTTAGGATCGAGAGAGAACACAACAGAGGGATGTATAAACAAACACACTGACTTGATATTAGACTGACTTGATCTTACAACTGAGAGGGCTCCTCCTTTTATAGGCGTAAGGAGGGCCAATTACATCATTGATGACATCAAACAAACAGTAAAGACATATAATTAGTCTTCTGCTATATTACTGTTTCTACATAGACTAAAGCTCACACCTATTTACTACATGCAAGACTTACTACGTACAATTACTAACAGTACAATACACACCAATAATATACAACAGTATAGTACACAGTAAACACCAATATCAAATACTCTATATATGTTCGGGCCTCTTATCCCATGATTCATGGAAATGCACCGGTTTGAGATTTTATCACCAAAACGAGTGGAAAATTTTGCAAAAACTTGATACTTGGACTTGGTTTCTTTGCTTTTCTTCTCATGCACAACGTACAGTTTTAGATAGTTAACAAGAGTGGAGGAAGGGGCACACATATATATTGTCTTCCAGCAGGTGCTTAAAGTCACCGAACAGGCGAACACCTTTATTATTTATATTCGCTTTCTTTTTGTACTTGGGTGTATGGTTGGGTGGGTGGTTTTTGGTCTGCTTGCGTTGTTGAAATCATGGGAACTGATACTAAGTTCCCTAGTGGTTTTTTAAGAATATCAATTCAGGATCCTATTTAAGGGCAAAGGGAGAGAATTTGAATACTACACACATACATAAAAATAAAATCGCAACAATCACCCAATCACTTGGGCCAACTTGTAAGTTTCAGTTCAAATGTGTCATAAACAATACACTCGACTGGGCAAGTGGAGTGATAGCCAAGTTGGAAGGCACCATATACTCACATGCACAAGACCAAGGGTCAAATACTCACTAACAACAACTAACACTTCTTTTTAAAAAAATGGTCATTCTATTGACAGGGGAAAAAAAAAAAGACTCTATTGCACCTTTTATACTTTCCAATACACTTTCACACAATTTTAAACGTTTTTCATACATTTCAATATACTTTTTAAACCTTTACAACAGTTTGCTTTACTGTTTTTAGCATTTTCAAAACAAACAAAAAAAAACTCTCGACTATCCTAAAAAAATGAATGACTCTCATCATATCACAGGGCCCGAAGCGGATCTAGCCATTTACTCACAACACCGCTGGTGTGCAAGTAAAATACCATCTCAATACCTATTTTAATTTACTCTGTGAATTATTTTTTAATTTATTTGCACAAAATTAAAATACTCATGAGTTCTTTAACATGTGTAAAGAAATTCAAAAAATTATGCACGGAAGTATTTATCTTTTTATTTTAAAATTGCATGACTTTTTGTAGGGGTCATCAATTTGGGACGGATGTCCGACTGAAATAAAATTTTAAAAATAAATGATCCACTTTTCCTGAATTTCTTTGACCCTTTATGGCTGTAACTTATGCCCATCATTATATCATCATGCCAGATGCTAGGGTTGCACAAAAAGTTTGGTGAACCGCAAAACCGGTCCAAACCGATTTGTGCGTTTTAATCTGGAACAATGAATCAATAGTCTCGACAAGGATTAATAGCATTATTCAACACTAGTGATATCGTTAGGAGCATTGGTGGAGGATGGATAGTCGATGATAGAGGTAGTTGATATCGGCAGTCAACGAGAGTATGAAGACTCCCCAAGGTGCCGGAGTACTCGCACCGAACTTCGAGGTAACAACTCATTTCGTCTCAAAATGTTGAACCTTTTTGGGATAGCGTGTCATTTTCAATTGCATATATCTTTTAGAGGAGTGATTTTGCCACTCCCCTTTTTGTTAATGTCACTCATCTTCTCTCTCAAAACAAATCATCCAATAAAGATACAAAGGGGAGTAGTATTAACAAAAAGAAGAGTGGCAAAATCAATTCCCATCTTTTAATGTGAATCTTAAAAATATGCAATATGAATCTTGTTTGATAGATTTTAATTAATTTTATTTTTTAAAATCCTATAAAAATTTATAAATCGAAAGATATAAACAATCTAAAATGGCACACAATTCCAAAAAGGTGTAACATTTTGGGACGTATGGAGTACAATATTGGAGGTGGTGAAATTTTTTTTTGAACACTGAAACATATATTCATAACCAAGAACAACAAAGTACAAAGGATCCAAAAATCCGAACCAAAACAAGAAAAAAAAACAACAGAACAAAACAAAAAAAACACTCGCCAAAATTGACAGACGGGTTGATGAAACCACCGATCCGCTCATGGATGTGGCTAGAGGAAGATGGAAGATTCACATCGGCAACTGGAGCTCAACGTCCCTTCGTCCCACCGCAGTCGTTGCTGCTCAGCGTCACCACCACTACTATAGAAGAACCCACGGACCCATCACCAAAACTGTTTGGGTCTGAGGGTCAAAGACCTCAGCTCTGAAAATCAGATCTGGGTTTCCAAGGTCCAAAAATGATGGGGCAGTGGGAGAACATTTCTCCTGAGGACGAGAGTCTCAACCATCGCACATCCATAGCTGAGAGAGAGGACTAGGAGAGGAGAGGAGAAAGATGAGGGGGAAGAGAGCTAGAACCGCCACTGGGGAAAGGGAACAAAGAAGAGAGAGAAGCTCAGCCACAATCAAACATGCCAAGTTAAGAAAAGAGAATAAAAAATGATGACCAGTGAAATTTCGGCCAGAGAGAACCAAAATGTTTTCAAGAGTAATAAGCGTTGACGATCGAATTATGTGTGTACAACGAATGGCAGTGAATTGCCAAGTTAAGAAATGAGTGGATAAGAAATTTGAAATTTACAAAGAACAAGACTTATGTCAAGAGTTTTACCAGCCACCAAACCTAATCATCGTTAGCATATTTATGGTGACTAGTAAAAGTGCACGAGTCATGCACGTGTAAGGTCGGCCTAGTAAATATCATAGAGATCTCAGCCACAATCAAACATGCCTTCATATACAAGGATAACGAATTTGACATCGTTCCAGGTTGAGAGGACATACTTTGCTACCACGCGCGTACAAGAAAGAAAATGGAGATTACAAATGGAAATACCAGAAGGGACGGGTTGTTTAAGTTCAGCAATAATAGAGAACGCTTTGGCAAAGCCAAACGATAGGGGCCATCATTCCGGAACAACCTTTGCGCATTGCTTTCAACCTTTGGCACTGGAAATTGAATTGAAAAAGCAACAATCATGCAGTATCTTTAAAATGTATTACATCGAATTCGAAGGGAGGGGTTTTTCATTGCATAAGGAACTGGATACCCATCCCAAGAATTCCTTCCCAAGCCACCTTTTGCCCAACACCATTACCATCAGGCATCCATAAATGAATCCACGAGACTAGATCAGAACCGGGTGTCGGGCAAGAACGTTAATCTAAGTGGTAAAGAACCCCCAATATCATTTAAGGGTTTCTTGAGCTTTGGTAAATTGCTATCAAATATAGCTGACTCATGGCTCAAATTTAGTACACACTCCATTACCAGTGAAGAAGCTTAAAGTATTGCGAGAACACACCAAGTATCATACACATGCCTTTTTTAACACCGGCAACATGGAAATCGAGCATAACCCAATGCATAGTTGGAGCCTCGAGGTGTCCACCTAGACTACCTGTGTTAAGAATTAGGTCTGGTCAGATCATCGCATCACCCAACCTGCAGTTGTTTTCCATTTAAACAGAAGAATGCTCATACTTTATTTTTTTTTGATAGGCGAATGAGAGTATAGTTATTATAGATAGATGAACACATTGGAGGAATGCTCATAATAGTTTTGATCGGCGAAGAATGCTCATACTTACGAAGATGTATTGTCTCCAATGTAGCACTAACACGCGCGACACGTACACGAATACGACACCAACACTCAAACGTAGATTTTAAGAAAAATTGGAGGACACCACTAGGGCCAAGTTTTGAAAAAATATTTATTCTCTCTATTACATGATTAAAAAAAAGGGAAATGATAATGCCAAAACTGTTTTTGTTGGTGCCAAAACTCTAGTGCACAAAAGGCTTGTACCATATGCAGTGTACAAGACTTTTTATGCACTAGAGTTTTGGCACTAACAAAAACAGTTTTGGCATTATCACTACCCATTACAAAAAACAAAATAAAGCTCTGATTACAAATATGTAACACCATATATGGTCCTTAAATCATGTTTATTCTTACATCATTCTAAAAGTATTTTCAACAAAAAAGCGTTTCAACGTTTATATGTCTTTATAATCATTAATCATTAAACCATCATCTTCACCCAAAAGAAAAAATGATTCTATAAGATTTAATTAAAGTCAACTAGGTGCCTTGTCTCGGAGAGCTAGATTGTTGGCTCAATCTACCTATTTTAAAATAACATTTTCAATTAACCATTACAGAACAACATCAAATTCGTCTACCAATTTATTGTCCACCTAATGCTTTCAACACCAGTTTTAACTACAAAATGAAGCCATGTACTGCGTATCCATGTGCATGAGTTGAATGCAGAATTGTAATGAAGTGAAAACATTGCTCAAATCAAGCAAGTGGAATAGCCAAGGAGCACAAAAGCTTAAGCTTGTCAATTAAACACCAGTATCTTTTAGACATACCTCAAAACCGAATTACTTTTGTCGAACTTGGCAGATACTATTTAGCAAAAATCACTTCAGATCATACCAACGAAAACCAACTCTGCAGCATAGCAAATGTGAGGCTTTTGTTAGCAAATAATACATTGAATATTTTATAGCAAGAGAAAAAAGGAGACTTGAAATTTGTTGTTCTTACCGAGAGACAGGCACACAGTATGACTGCCTGAAACTTGTTGTTCTAACCCATTTTCCACTGGGAGAGATATAATGAAGCAGGGCCAGCTGCGATCTCTGTTCGGTTGGAGGATGGCGAAGGGAGAGCAAAGAGAGGAGAGGAGAAGAAATGGAGGAGAGAGACAGGGGGCAAGAAGAATAGACGTGAAGAGGGATCCCTATTCTTGGAAATCTCAGATTCATCTCATCCATAACTCATTAGAATAACTTTGGGTTTGAAAGATAACCCTAGGATCAGTTGAATACTAAACTTCTATTTAGATCTCAACCCTCCAATCTGCCAGAGCACAGTTCTGAGAGAGACATTTTTACATCTGTAATATAAACTGCACAAATCTCGGCAAAAAAATCCAATCTCTCAACTTATCTGGCCCTAAAATCGCTGCACTGGATCTCAATTGCAGAAGCTTTCTCCAAGTCCATAGAGACATTATTTTATTCTTAATTTTTTTAGACTGGATACACCAATTTCTAATCAAAGCAAGGAGGAAAAAAAATAGAGGACTATGCCAATATATTATATTGCAACTTGCAACAAGCCATATCACAATCCAACTAAGGTAACTGTAAAATGTAAGTCATACACATTGCCACATCATGTACAAAGTCACATCGTTTAAAGCAACTCTCACTTTACATACTGCATTCAGATTGACTCAAACTTAGTCATCACTATACATAGACAGACGCTCTCAACGACTACGCGCAACTCTGTTTTTGAGTTATTCCAGTTCCTTCATGATATCGTGCGAACAAACAAAACATAAGAAAAAGGGGGCTGTTTCCCGTTAGTGACACAAATGAATCAATTTACCTCATTACATTCCCCGAGATACATTCCATTTCAATTTTTTCTCAGGAATACCATCACAAACGCAATTACGTAAAGGTGTACCTCCAAAACAGTTCTGGCAAAATCCATTTGGATATCAACCAAAAATGTAATGCTATCAAAGAAGAACTAACGTGGGAAAACAAGTATATTCAAGACAAAAGTATGACCAGCAGAGCATAGTGAACATCAGTAGGCTCCAAAAAGGAAACAAACCAAAAAGAAACAATGGGATTTAGCCACAAACATAACATTCATAGTCCTCAACAAGTAATTCCAAGTTCCAACAAGCCCATAAGCCAGAAGTCCAACTTTAATCCATATACAATCACGGCATGAAGATCTGCTAAGGCTCTTCTTTCTCATCTTGTTCTTCCTATCACACTTTGACGATCTCCGAACGAAATCTAAAGCTATGCCTCTATATCAAAACCTTGTCCCTGAGTCACCAAATTAATATCCCATTTCAGTTTGATGTTCTAAACAAGGACAAATTAATGAACCACAAAGACATGTGGATAAAAAAGAAGAAAATTTTGGTTTAAAAAAAAAGATCAAAATTATCAGAACTTCGGTACTATATCCCCAAATTACTTTCACAACTCAGCTTGATGCACATCCAAAAAAAATCCTCTAAACGGCGCAAAATTGATTCACTAAAGGGCCTTTTGGCCACTGCATTGTTAAATTATGCATTCTCCATTTTTGGTTTGAGAGTGTTTGACAGCTCATTCCTGCGTGTAGTCACTGAAAATGGGTTATGCAAAATGAACTGGATAATGCATAACCCACAAATCACCGCCAGACGAGCTTTCTAAATTCTTATTATATTTTCATACACTGCACCTCTACAAAGTTCTATTCTGCAGCATTATCTAAACACTTTCATACATTCAGATCCTAACCCTCAGAACATACTACAGTCCCAGGGACGGATCTAGGTGGGGGCACATGCTTCCACTCGAAATTAAAATAATTTTTTATATTTTCGTATAAATTACCATAATTATGAAAGTGTGCTAATATATAAACATACACACTTGCATATATCTCAAAAATACACATATAGAATTAGTTTTATGCCAGAATTTCATCATATGGTACATTTATACTTTTTGTTTTACGAGCTGTTTGTTTATTTGAAGCTATTCTTTCTTGACATCTGAGAGAAATATTTTAAAATAAAATTATTAACAAAACTAGCTTGATTATTCTAAAATTTGTCAATGTTTATTTAAAACATACTTTAAAAATTTTATCTGAGATTTTGTGCTCATTTTTACCTAATTTAACTTAAGTACGCGTTATAAATTTTTGTAGTTAGTAATTCATGCCTTAATTTTGTACAATCTTACTGTGGTTGACTGAAAAAAAATAAACTTTCGCCATTATGATTAACAGGTGCCTCCACTAGGCTATATTCCTGGATCCATCCCTATACAACCCTAGGTGGCGAAGAGCCAACATCGAGGTGCCAAACCCTTCCCGTCGATGTGAGCTCTTGGGGAAGATCTGCCTGTTATCCCTAGAGTAACTTTTATCCGTTGAGCGACGGCCCCCGTACATAGTCTTACAACTTTGCTGAGAACGATGCTTTTGGTAAACAGTCCCTAGAGTAACTTTTATCCGTTGAGCGACGGCCCCCGTACATGGTCTTACAACTTTGCTGAGAACAATGCTTTTGGTAAAAAGTCACACGGGCCTTGTCATTGCGACCCCTCCCCCCTTGTGAGGGGCCACCCCTTCTCCCGAACTTATGGGGCTATTTTGCCGAATTATAACCAAATAGTCTATAAACTACAATTCAGAACCAATATATATATATATACACACAATTGGCTCCGATTTAATAGGGGTGCAAAAGAGCTGAGCTGACTCGGCTCTTTTTACTAAACGAGCCTACAACTCTGAGCTTGGGAGCCTGGCTAATTTACTTAACAAGCCTCTTTAAGAGCCGAGCCGAGCCTTAAAGAGCCCAGCCACGAGCTGCCCAGTTCGTTAGCAGCCCTAGCTCTGAAGCACCCCTAAAACACCTATATATTCACTTATCTAGAAGAACATGTAAACAAAAAATTGTTCCCCAATCAGAAAACGAATTTCCCGTTTTAATTCTACCCTCTTACAAAAAACCATCCACGAAAGAGCAAAACTAATTAACAGAAATATATACGTAGACAAAGAGGAGAAATCTGGTTTCGCAAAATTAAAGAAGAAGAAATACCTACGTCTGTTTGGAGAAAGAGGAAGAGGAGGAAGGGGAGGAGGGAACACGCTTGTTGCGGAACATCATGTAACCGAGGGGTAATACGACGCCGATCATCATTATCGCCGCTCCGATTATGTACCTCAGAGGGCTAGGAGGTTCTACCTCTACGATTAGATTCTTCAAATGCATCACAAATACGATTTGTTTGAGGGATCTGGATCAACAAGTTGAAATCTAGAGAGAGAGAGAGAGACTTACTGGCATCGTTGGTATACGCAGCAATAGGAGAGCGACCAAATGGGTTTCCGCTGGAACTGTGGTGAAGACGTGAAGGTTTGGATCCGCCAGGATGAGAAAAGAATCCGATCGAAGCGTATTATTGTGTGGGGTCCATTCTGGGTTAGTACTATTTTTATCGGGAAGCCAGTTGACACAGACAAAGAGGAAACAGATTGTGCTGATCATTGTGTGGGGTCCATTTTGGATTTCACACAAATGATCTGAGCTGTTCATTAAATGTAAAATATTTTTTCAAAACTTTAAGAAAAAAATCAACTCAATCCGATATTTATAGGTGTTTGATTCAATCATCTAACTTTTCGTTATTCTAAAATCTGAATGACAAATTAGATGATTGGATCGAACATTTATAGATATCAGATTGAGCTGATTTTCGCGAGAATCCTTGAAAAAATATTTTACATTTAATGAACGAACAACCCGAATAATTTGCATGAGATGCACATTGCACACCATCATCTGTGCACAGAATCTATGCACAAATTTGTGTGGGTAGCGGCTTGTCTTTTTATGCTTAAGCACATAGGGAAAGTTTCAGATGAGGACATCTTAAAATGTGGACTCCTCTTTTCCGATCGAATTTTGATAATTCGAGCAGTTCAATGTGTTCAGAACATGATTTTAATGGTACACGCGAGAAATCGGCAAAAAAAAAGAGACTGGAAATGACTTGATTTGAGCAGTTTTTTATTAAACCGTTCAATAAAAAACTGTTCGGATGAAGCCTTTCCCGATCAATTTTTTTTTGCTGATTTCTCGCGAGTACCCATAGAATCACATTCTTATCACATTGAGCGGCTCGTATCATCGAAATTCGATCGGGAAATGGGAGAAATGAGGACGTCCTCATTTGAAACGGATTGTCTCAACTAATATCCTCTCCGATTCGGCTAACAAGAAGTCATTCACGCTGAAATTTGAAGATTCATAAAAAATTACTTTCTTTCTTTCGTCTTAATTCCAATAATCAAACTATGATCAATTGTGTGAGAAGCAAACCCATAATTAAACGGACTAACCCTCGGGCTTCCAGGCGTATTATTAATCCTACCCCAAAAGGCCAAAACACTCTGTAAATTTGAATTGACCATAAATACTACTAACATAAGACTCCATCTGTCTCCATTTAACGGTTCATTTTTGGAGTTTGTGCTGATAAGCCTTGAATAGTGTAAATTGATAGGCTTATCTACCTCCGTTTTTGTCACACTTGCATGCATATTCGTCCGTTTTTATTTGATATTGCGTGCAAGGTGTGTTTTTGTTGAGCGACAGGTGATTGGTGTAAAAAGGGGTGTTTTCCAAGGCTTCTTATGATCCCCGGAGGAGTCCGGATGTGCTTGTTATATGTGAGGAGCCGCGAGAGGTCATTCCGGGTCCTAATCGAAGTGTCCAAGGCATTGGAGAAAGACTCGGGGCCGACCAGGGATCGACCCCAGTGGTCACTGGAGTGCTCTGCTTCTTTGGCTGCATGCTTTCGGCTTTCGATTGGCCCCGAGTCTTTCTCCAATGCCTTGGGATCGATCCCCCTCTGACCAGGGATCGATCCCTCACTCCTGCGCGGACATTTCAGTGGCATTTTTGTAAATCTTTTGTAAAGGGGTATATATACCAGCCCTTGTCCGACTTCTAGGGCACTTTTACTTTTGCACTCTCTCTCTACCTCCATTAATGGAGCTCCAATCTCTCTCTTCATTTATGCTTTGAAGTGAGTTTTTAAGCACGATCCGTTTACTTCCAAAGCATTTCGCCTTCATTAAAGTTGTAAGGAATCTTCTCCTGGATCTTGTGTTTATTTCATATTTAATCCATGTTTAGTATTTTCCTTATCTTTACCCTTGCTTATTTCATGTCTTTTCTCAATATGAGTGAATAGTGTAGTAGGGTTAGGTTATGGGATGATTAACATCTCGTAACCAAGGATGTGGCTTGGTCTTCTCTTGTAAAATCCCATTTTCTAGCTTAAACATGGCATAAGGCTGATTTTATGTATCAAAACGTAGAGGTGCATGTTAATCTCTTTGATCAAGTGTAGGCAAGGGCTAGGCTATTTGCCACATTTGATGCTTTGAGCTATGTCCCTCTTTGTGTTTGTCAAACTGAACCAAAAAAGAGCCTTAGTCATGTTTAACACCTTTTTGAAGAATAGAAGAATTGAGTTCACCCTTGCGTTATGGGTGTTAATTATCCCTAAACCTAGCCTTTAGTTTAAATCTCCAGTTAAAAAGCCGTAGTTAGGTTAAGTAGCCAGTAACTAAATTTCTCAATTGGCCGTCTCAACGCCAAAGTTTAATTGGCGGTCCTAACGCCAAAATCTCTACACAAGCTAATCTCTAAAACAAGTTATAGATGCGCTCCCTGTGGATTCGCCCCCCGACTTCCGGGTATTAATATGCTTTCAACCGACCTAGCCCTACGCTTGGGGTATTATTATTTCGGCACTCAATTTGGTCGCAAGCATGTGCCACTTTTCAATTACTTATATCACGTAGTATATAATGATTTATGTGATTTTAAAAACATTGTCTATCAAACAAGATCCATACTGCATATAAAAAGATTCATATAAAACAAATAAGATCCATATTGATAATTAAGTTTTATCAAACAAGATCCATATTACATATAAAAATTATTACTGATTTAGAAATATAACTCAAAACCGTTAAATGGGGATGGAGGAAGTAGTAGCAGTAGTTTTTCTATAACCGAATGTCTCGTTCAAGAAGAGTTCTAACCAAACAGACTAACCCTTGGACTTTAGAGCATATTATCAACCCTACCCCTAAACACCTTATAAATTTGAATTGACAATCGGATAAATAAATACTAACATAACAGTAGTAGTAGTTTAAAGCTAAAAAATAACTTCTTCTTTTTTTATAACCGGATGTCGCTTTCAAGATGAGTTCTAATATATTTTATTTTGAAGGAAGTAATTTTGTCGCTTAATCTCCATTTCTTTATAGTTACAATTTTTTATCATTTACTAATAGTTACCCCAAGGTGAGAGTTTATCACATACTTTGGGGATCATAGGCGTATTCGTAACTATTGTTGTTAATGGTATCAACACTTTAAAATTGGAGAAATTTGTCTCAAATGGGAAGCTTAGGGCCGAATTGCAAAAATAATACTTGGAGGATCAAAGCTACACAAAACATACATTTTAGGTTATATTTTTGTTTGACCAAGGAAAAAAAAGTATGAGTTTTTGCACTTTACGTTCTTATTATTGAATTCTAAAGTTTTTTCTTTAGCGATTCATATTATACGCAATACAAACATTACAAGACAAATTTTGAAGAACATTTGTAAGAAACTAAAGTGCAAAATTATTTTGCCAGAAAACAAGATCAAAAACATAAAAAGACTAAGGCAATTAGCACGTGACCCAGTGGCCCCATAAATAATTCCAACGGATAGGGTAAATTTCATATTTTCATTGACCTCCATTGAGGTTTTTAACAAATGCAGAGACCTCCCTTGAAGTTTTTGAAATGATATTGCCACCTAAATCACTAACGGTGTTAAGTTTAGCTCTTAAAAGACAAAATTGCCCTCCAAAATTTGGCCTTGGTTTTTTGTCTTTTTGTTTTATTCTCATCTCTAGTTCCATTTTATTTAGTACTAGCAAATATCAATTTGTATTTCATTAGTTGAGTTGGGGTGATTTGGCCGAACTTATTGATTTTATATAGTATTAGTTATGGTCTTATATAAATTTTTGTTAGTTTTGGATCAAATAATTCTGACTAATTTAGTTATGTCAGTGAGAGGAATCAGAATAGTTAAAAAATAATGTGAACCAAAGTTGAAAGAAAATTAGAAAGACAAATGTTGTCTCAATAAATAATGTAGGCCAAACTTTAGAACAACTGAAGCTCAAGGAGCTAGATGCTCAAGAAACAGAACCTTAGAATGTTTAAAAATTATTCTTATTTAAACTGGAGCAGTTTTTTAAAGATTCAATATTCTAGCAGTTCAGGCTAATGAGTTCAAATAATGATCAACCTAGGTTGGCATTTTTTTTTTTTTTTGTCAACACCTAGTCGATCCACCCGTCGTGAAATCAGATTTTGTATTGTATAAATTCTAAGAAACTTCGAGCTAATATTATTTGTAATCCAAAAATAAAGCAATTTGATATTTGTTATTGCGAGATTATGGATTCAACTCTCCTGAGGAAAAGGTCGATGCATTTTATAGTGGGTTGGGTTTGGATAATATAAATACTATTTTTTTGAATATTGTTAGAAAGGGCATGATTTAAGCGTTCTGATTAGATCAGGGATCTCCAAAAACAATCCTTTAGCCGTTTTTTTTTCTTTCTAAGCTTTAGTCATAGTTTTATACTTTTTAGAATCCTCGCATCTAGATGATTAATCAATTAAAAAATTGACGTGGAATAAGCAAAGATTAGCAAAATAAAAACAAACCAAAATATAAGCTTGGCTAATCAACCCTAAATTTACTAATGAAACAATACGTATTATAGTAGTAAATAAAATAGAAGTAGAGTTGAGGACAAAATCAAAAGTCTAGGATCATGATATATTTTGAAAGGCATCTATTTCTTTTAAGAGCGTTATTGATTTAGGTAACGGAAAGGAGAATCTTAATAATAGCTTCAAAAGCAAGGGGGGACAGTATCGTTTCAGAAACCTCAGGCGAGGTCTCTGCATTTGTCAGAAATTCCGGAGGAGGTCAATTAAATTTACCCTAGACGGTAAAATGCAATCCAATGAGGCAATGACTCACAACAACAAACTACATTTATTCTGTTCAAAAGTACAAAACACAAGCACGGTACCAAAAGGAAAGACACCACAAACACACACAGTCACACAATTGTGTTTTGGGCCTCCGTTTCAAGGATAGTCTTCAGAGGTTGGGAGTGGAGTGTGCGACCCAATAAAGATGTCGCCATACACCAAACCAGCCAACCCTCCACCGATAAGCGGGCCGACCCAGTAGATCCAAATCTCCGAGAAATCTCCGCTTGCGATCGCCGGCCCAGTTGAGCGAGCCGGGTTCATCGAACCGCCGCTGAATGGGCCGGCGGCCAAAATGTTGGCACCAACAATAAACCCAATCGCAATGGGTGCGATTATTCCGAGAGAGCCTTTCTTGGGATCTGCTGCCGTAGCATAGACAGTGTACACTAGTGCAAAGGTTATGACTATCTCCATCACTACTCCCTCGAATGCATCCATCCCCGATGAGACTCCATGGGTGGGGATCGTCTGCAAATTTCCGGTCCAAATGGTTATTACAAAATTACGTACCGGTTCGCAACTTTTTTCAGAGCAAAAGTTCATTTCATTTCATTTCAATTAAAGAACGATTTAAATACAAATACCACTTTTTTTTTACTTTTACGTCATATTCCCAACCCTCCCTTACTGGTAATTATCCCCTTTCTTTATCCCGCTATCAATAAAAACAAGGGAAAATTTCAAAATGACACCTGAATTTTGCACTAAATGTCACAGAGACACCTGAATTTAAGTTTATTTCAATTAAACACCTGTACTAACAAAATCTCCAAATTTAGACACCTGAACTTAAATTTATTTCAATTAAACACCTGTACTAACAAAATCCCCATATTTAGACCCCTGCCGTTATTCTTTGTCCCAAAAATTGCTAACATGGCATCTTCAACCCGTTTAAGTTGCCCTATTACACATATTTCCAACAAGGGACGATGCACCCAAGCGAATGTAAAGTACTTATACGTAGTAGGTGCATCGTCCCTTGTTGGAAATATGTGTAATATGGCAACTTAAACGGATTGGAGATGCCATGTTATCAATTTTTGGGACAGAGAATAACGGCATGGGTCTAAATATTGGGATTTTGTTAGTACATGTGTTTAATTGAAATAAACTTAAGTTCAGGTGTCTAAATTTGGGGATTTTGTTAGTACAGGTGTTTAATTGAAATAAACTTAAGTTCAGGTGTCTCTGTGACAATTGCTGCAAACACTACAAGAAAATCGTTCTATAGCAACGGTCGAAAGCGTTGCCAAAAAGTCGAAAAACCGTTGGTAGAGACCCATTTAGGCTATACCAACGGTTGGTCAAACCGTTGCAATATATCCGTTGCTGTAGGGTATAGCTGATAAGCCCGTGATAGTGTTAATAACCGGGCTTATCTCACTCATTTTTGCCACGCTCACGCGCATAACTCCTTGTTTTTGATTGATATTGCGCGAAAGGTGCATTTTTGGTGATTTCAGGTTTTCCTTGTGAATAAGGCTTGTTCAAAGCCAAGTTTCGCTCCAACAACGTTCGGTGATCCGAGGGCTCCAATCGGAGCGATTCTGGAGCTTGGGGATTGTCGGGGAAGCCCCGGAACCAAGCCTGCATTGAACTGCTGGTGGAAGGCTGGTAGAAACAATGTCTACCGGTAGACATTCAATGTCTACCGGTTCAATCCCAGATCAGTGAGGCCACCATTCTGCACCAATTTGACATCGGCCAATGTCTACCGGTAGAGATCAATGTCTACCGGTAGAAATCCAGTTAAAGCAGTCTCAGTTTTTGCCACGTAGCCGTTCTACCGGTAGATGGCCAATGTCTACCGGTAGACATTCTCCAGTTTCTGCAGATTTCTTTTTCTTTTTCTTTTTCTTTTGTAACTAAAAAGGGGTACTATTTAAGCCCCCTTTACACGTTTTTAGGTTACATCTTACATCATTTTGAGCAAGCTCTTTCTCTCTCTACCTCCCTCTCTTCTCCAACTCTCAATTTCTCATTAATGGAGCATTGATTTGTGGGTTTAGGGGTGATTGATCTTCATTAAAGTTGTAAGTAACCTTGGGATCTTCATTAATCAAGTGTTTATTTCTAATTTGAGCATGATTTCATTTTCCCCCTTTATTACCCTTGTTTATCTCACTTCTCCTTTGATTATGTGTGAGTAGTGTAGCAAGATTAGGTTATGGGATGATTAACATCCCGTAACCAAGGGTATTCCTTGTTCTTCTTTCTCTAAACTTCGTTTTCAAAGAGTAAACATGATTTAGGGTATTTTTACGTAGCAAAGCTCGGAGATGTTAATCCCTTTGATCATTTGTAGGCAAGGGTTTCGATTTCTTGCCACACGTGATGCTTAGGGCTATGTCTTTCCGAGCGTTTGTCAAATTAATCCCAAAACCCTAATCGGTTTACCAGTCATTTCGAAAGAGAGGAACAAGGGTGCTTTTGAGTTATGAGTGTTAGTTATCCTTTAACCTAATCTTTAGTTAATCTCCAGTTAAAAAGCCGTAGTTAGGTTAAGTAGCTTTTTTTTCCCAAAATCAGTCAGTTGGCCGTCTCAACGCCGAACTTGGTTGGCGGCCCTAACGCTAAAACTCTCGTCACTCGCTAATCTCCGAAGAAAAGTTATGGACGTGCTCCCTGTGGAATCGATCCCGGACTTCCGGGTTTTATTATGCTTTCAACCGACCTAACCCTACGCTTGGGGTTTTCTTATTGCAACACACTTTAAGGTCGCAAGCATTTTTGGCGCCGTTGCCGGGGAGCGCTTTCTATTATAGCTTATTGGAGGTTCGCCAAACCACTGTAAGTATCTCGTTTAACTTTTGCTTTGCGTAGTTTATGCTTAAACTGGTGGATACCTCTAACCTAAGCGTGTCTCTAACTTGAGGTTTAACGAAGCTAGTGTAAGTATAAACTGCCTTTTTACTTTCTGCACTTACTTTTTGAGGCGGCGGCATAGCCCCTCATTGTTGCTGTTGTTAGGAGGTGGCGGCCTAGCCCCTCTTGTCTGCTTAGTTTTGCTTTGTCGACTGTTGCTTCTTTGGGAAGGATTCTAAGTGTATGCGCGGTGGTCACCGGGGAGCCTTTCGGAGTCCTAAATCTAAAAGGCTTCACCGGTCTTTTTCTCCTCCTCGTCCCAAAACCCCTCGTCGGGTTAGGGCAAGGACACCACCACCCGTAAGAACTCCTTTTGTAATAAGATCCCCTCCGAGAGAAACAATGGCAGGCAATGGTGCTGGAGGCAACCCGGGCGCGGCTGAAAGAACTATGAGTGATTATCTGAATCCGGCACGTACTACGCCGGCCCCTACCATAGTCCTTCCGGCCGCGACTGAGGCGAATAATTTTACGGTGAAAATGCATCACCTAAACTCAATGCCTTCATTTTACAGAAGAGATAAGGAATGCCCGTACACTCATATGCGGGCATTCGAGGAAATGGTTTCGACAATAGTTTCTACGCCTGCCCAGTTAGAGTCAGCAAAACTTAAACTTTTCCCGTTTTCTGTAAAGGACAAAGCCAAACTCTGGTTGAATAACATGAGGCCCCAATCGTTGGCGAATTGGGCAGATTTATCAAAGGCTTTCTACAAAAAATTCTTTCCCCCTCATCTCACGAAAGAGCTTATAAATCAAATCCAAACTTTTAAGCAAAAGGAGGGGGAATCGTTTTACCAGTATTGGGAAAGGTTTAAGGATTTGCTTAACTCCATCCCACACCATGGCTTCGAACCCTTTCAAAAAGTTGAAATCTTGCTAAAGGGATGCTTTCCGAGCACTAGACTCCTTATGGATAGCATGGTTGAGAGTGGAGTTATGGCCAAAACTCCTAGTGCAGCGTGGGACTATTTCGAAGAGTTGGCGGAGAAAACGCAATCCTGGGATTGTTCGGAACCCTCCGAGAGGAATATGCTTAATTCGGGATCGAGCAATCCTGGAAAATTTCAACTCAATGAACAACATGACCTTGCCCACAAAGTCGCCCAACTTTCCCGCCAAATCGAAAATTTACAACTTAATAAAGTTGCGGGGGTGGCCGCGGTGGGCAAGGTGGAAGAATTTTGTTTTATCTGTGATGTTTCAGGGCATGCAACGGGAGATTGCCAAATGCTCCCCGCTGTCAAAGATATTCTCCAAGGAACGGGTCCAGTGGAGGTCAATGCCGTTAATCAACGGTTTGACCCTTATTCTTCAACATATAATGCGGCATGGAAGTTTCATCCAAATTTTCGGTGGAGTGACCCGCAACCTCCCGGACCTCAACAAGTTCCACAACAACAACCACACCAACAAGCATTCCGGCCTCCCCAATCTCAAGACGCGCCGAGGTTTCCTCATAATCAACAACCACCGGGGTTTGCACCACCGGGACCTCCTCATGGGCCAAATCAATTCCAACCTCCCAAGCGGTCATGAGAGGATATTATGTCTTCTTTCGTCCAAAGTCAAGCAACTCTCAATGACCAAACCACTCAAGCATTGGGGGAAATCAACAAACAAATAGCCAAATTGAATAACACGGTGGGGATGCTTCAACAAGAGAGGGGGAAACTTCCGACTCAAACCCAAGTAAATCCGCAAGGACAACATTTCGTGGGGAGCTCTTCGATGCCTTGTCCCGAGCAAGCCAAGTCCATTACAACATTGCGGAGTGGCAAGGAAGTTGACAAGACCATTCCTCCCAAGCCTATCAAGCCGCGGGATACACCAAGCATTGTTCAAGTTCCGGATCATTCTATCAACTCACCAACCTCGGAGCCCTCTCCCGTTGGTGAGCAACCGGAAAAATCTCAAGAGGAAGAACCAAAGGCCCCCATTTCCCAAATACCGGCCCGTTTCCCCAAAGGTTAAAGGCGCCGGCCCATGCCAACACCAATGCCGAGATCTATGAGTTGTTCAAGCAAGTGAGAATCAATATACCGTTGGTGGATGCGGTCAAGCAAATTCCTACGTATGCCAAATTTCTCAAAGACTTATGCATTCAAAAGCGTAAGTTGAATGTTCAAAAAAGGGTTTTCTTGACGGAGCAAGTGAGCTCTATTATCCAAACCAATGTGGTTCCCAAGTACAAGGACCCGGGTTGTCCAACCATTTCACTCACCATTGGCGACAAGAAGATTGAGAAAGCTCTCCTAGATTTGGGGGCTAGTGTGAACTTACTTCCGTACTCAGTTTATGAACAACTTGGCTTAGGAGAGATGCGGCCAACACCGGTGACGTTGCAATTGGCCGATAGAAGCATTAGAGTTCCTCGTGGAGTGGTGGAGGATGTGCTTGTTCAAGTTGACAATTTTATCTATCCCGTGGACTTCGTCGTTCTGGATATTTGCCCGGTTCCCTCCTCTCAAGCGGCAACATCAACTCCGGTCATTCTTGGGCGGCCATTCCTAGCCACGGCCGATGCCGTCATCCATTGTAGGAGTGGTTTGCTCAACCTTACCTTTGGCAATATGAAGATGGAGATGAACGTATTCAATATCGGAAGTCAAATGGGGGACGATGAGTGCATCCATGAAGTCAATCTTATCGATTCGTTGGTTCAAGAACATGTGGACAATGTGTTATGCAAGGATCCGTTGGAGGTGTGTCTTACCACCGAAGAAGCAACATTCCTAGACTCACCGGAGGTGGAGTATTTGTGCTCTTTGCTTGATATGGCCGATGTTTGCGGGACGGACTTATGGTCTCCGAAATTTGAAGAGTTGCCTCCTCTTGAGTGCAAGACCCTTCCCTCGAGTATCCAACCACCAAAACTCGAGTTGAAGGTCCTCCCGGACACATTGAAATATGCTTTCTTGGGTGAAAATGATACCTACCCAGTGGTGATCTCTTCTTCTCTCGACGGTTCGCAAGAATCCCAACTCCTTGATCTTTTGAAGCGGCATACTAAAGCTATTGGTTGGACTATTGCGGATATCAAAGGGATCGACGCTTCAATATGTTCCCACCACATTGCCCTCGAAGATGACGTCAAACCTTCTCGCCAACCACAACGCCGTTTGAATCCCATAATGAAAGATGTGGTGAAGGCGGAGGTGTTGAAACTCTTAGATGTGGGAATTATCTATCCGATCGCCGATAGCAAGTGGGTTAGTCCTATCCAAGTGGTCCCCAAGAAATTCGGCATCACCGTGGTGCCCAACGCCAACAACGAGCTAGTCCCTACCCGAGTCACAACCGAATGGCGTGTATGTATCGATTACCGGAAGCTTAATGCTAGCACTCGGAAGGATCACTTTCCTTTGCCTTTCATTGATCAAATCTTGGAACGGGTTGCGGGGCACGCCTATTATTGCTTCTTGGATGGATATTTGGGGTATAACCAGATTGAGGTCGCCTTAGCCGATCAAAAGAAAATGACGTTCACTTGCCCGTTTGGAACGTTCGCTTATCGTCGTATGCCGTTCGGCTTATGCAATGCGCCCGGAACCACTTTTTTTTCTTTTTTTTTTTTACTTTTACGTCATATTCCCAACCCTCCCTTACTGGTAATTATCCCCTTTCTTTATCCCGCTATCAATAAAAACAAAGTGTCATTATTAGTTACGACATCTACCTACCCAATATTCCCTTTCCATAAATTATGCAAACAAACCATGAACTGATATACGTTCTCTATAATAGTCATCCTTCTACCATATCTCACCATTAATTTTACTATATCCCCGTCCCCTCTAAAATTCTGACCTAACAAAGCTTGTTAGGCTTTTGACCAAAGTTTTCAAAATACAATACACTATTTCAGCTCGATTATTCCCTTTTGACGCAAAGTTAGGACTAGTTAACACCCTCCAAGTGTTACTTTCACCGATCAAAAGAAAAAAAAAAAAAAACACCCACCAAGTGGACTCGCAAATAAAATGGTGCTATGGAGTATGCATTGATTGATTGAAATGTTTTGTTTCTGTTTTTATGGATATTTTTCATCGTTTTTAGGTGGGTATACCATGCCAGCGGTGACGAATTGGAGTAGGAAGCAAGCCACGGTGGATCCAAGAACTTGGGCAATCCAATAGAAGATGCCGGTAAGGATGGTGACGTTGCCTCCGATAGCCAATCCAAAGGTGACGGCCGGATTGAGATGGCCACCCGAGATGTTGGCAGCCATGGATACCCCAACAAAGAGTGCAAATGCATGAGCCAGTGCCACTGCTACTAGACCAGCTGGGTCCAATGATGCATCTGATGTGAGCTTATCTGCAAAATTATCATACCCAAATATTATATATATATACACGTAGACACTCTTTAAACTTGTTTTTTTTATGAAGGAGATGACCATAACAGTGGATTGTCAGGTTCCAGCCAATGCCTAGTGAAGTGAGCTTCTCGAGTATTGTTACTCATGGAGCATTGCTCCCGCCTGTTTTACCGCTCAACATTCATCGCTCAACATCCCACCGACTGCCTCGGCAATCAATCGTCCGGATTTTGAAAAAACTCTTCCAGGAGAAGAGTTTTTTAAAATTCGGACCGTTAAAAACACTTTTGGACGGTGAGAGAGGTGGGGAGAGCGGTAAAAGGTGAGCAGTGGGCGTAAACTTTATGATTCTTTCCCACTAGAAGTGCTCGCTAAACATTCACAATTAGGTCCTAGCTAGCTAGTACTTAGGATGTGAGTTAAACTTACTGTAAGCTATTGCGGATCCAACACCAGCAAACACAAAGAGAAGAGTTGAAATGAACTCGGCTAAATAAGCCTTGAGTGACCCAACACCGAAAGAGTCACCAATGCTACCAAAAGCTAACTTAACCATATTTTTTGATCACTCAGAAACTGAAGAAGAAACTAGCTATAGAGAAGGATTAGGCTTTGAAGTACTTCAAATGTGCTCATCCCTATATATAGCATGGTATGTTCAGAGATTAGTGTTCATGGCACCGACCATGGGGCCCTTACGGCTGAGTTGGCACCGTCCAATTGGTGCCGTCCAACCGGCCTTAATTAGGTTTGAAATAATACGCATTATGAGCATGGTGACAATTATGTTAATCTGTAATTAATAGATATTCAAACAAGGATTTTCTTTTTAAAAAAGAAAAGAAAAGAGAGCTTGTGGTGATACCAATGATTGAGATTTAACAAGGATATATTTAAGCTCCATTGCAAATATTATAAATCTTCGGCTAAGGTATTATACCCTTTTTGTTGAAATAATTGCTGTAAATAAGGAACGGATTACCTCAACGTTTCGCGGCATATAGCCCAGACCTATTGCTCGAATTTACAGGTTCTGTAGCCTTCTCTGCACAGAAGAAGGACCGAACACAATCGACCTATTGCTCGTTTCGAATCAGTTTTTCAAATTGTCGCCCATTTTCTTGAGCGCACGAGACCTCTCTTTGGGTCCTCATTTACAAACCCACTAAAGTGCAAATCCATTTAAAGTAGATAGAGGTTTTGTAACTTGCCAATGTGGGACTAGAGAAAACACCATGTTTTACAAATACATACACCAAAGTTCCTAACACTTTTTAATTGAGAGAAGCCAGTGAATTGTAGAGTGATGGCCTAAATGAAGAATAATTATCCATTGCTGCCTGAGCATTGGTTCAGCTTTCACAAAAAGATCGAGTGCGCGAGGGACACAATATTGTGAGTGAGTGAGCAGAACAACGCTTGATCGCTAAAAAAGTGAAGAATTTTTTTTTTTCCGGTCAATCGAAAATTCATAGAAAGCTTAAGAACGAGCGTACCACATCAAGAGTACAGACATAAAGTACACAACCTACCAAACTAGCAAAACAAACCTAATCTAACACTAGCCTAAGATTAAGGCCGCTGTCCCTAATAACAAATTAAAACTCCCAAGCAAACACCAGTTCTTCGTCTTGTTCAGCACCGACACGTGCAAGATGGTCAACACATTGGTTGGCCGAGCAGTATATGTGGCCAATCGAGGTGTTTGTTCAAGCCATGAGGTAATGCATGTGCTTCATTTATCACCACACTTTGGGGGTGATATATATAAATGAGAAGTTTTTTGCCGATAAAAAAAAAATGAAAAGTTTCCTTGATGGGTGACGCTCAAGTTTATAGAGCGAAGCCGTAAATCTAAGCTAGTGTTGTCGAAATCTTACCTAAAATTATATGACCTTTTTTGTTGAACAAATAACAAAAAAATTTTAATTAGAGAATAATATGAAATCATATAATATATATACACATTAATTTGAAGCCACCCTCGACGACTTTTCAAATTTAAAAAAAAAATTGATAGTGTGTGAAAGCAACATTTGTTATTGCAAAACAATAAGATGCCTTTTTCATTATAGACATGTAAGGTATTATACTATAATTCATCACTTAATCCTCAAATCCTGAAATGTCATGGAGATTTTTTTAGTATAATCAAGAAACCTAATCTAATCTAACCGAGGAGGAGGGAACTAGAATCCCATAATGAGAATCGAACCCATGCGTTATTGGAAAAAGGGAAGTCCTACCGCTTGGCTATCCCTTTGTTCACCGGGGTGAATTTTTATATCTTATGTGAAATGCCTGAAACAGTGTCACAATTTACATGGGTCAAATTACTTACAGAGTACTAGTTTTAACTTAGAAGGTTCTAACAACTACTCATATAGGGATTTATTGGTTATTTCCTAAAGGTTATAACCGAAATGGTTAGGTAAAAAGTGATGGTATGATTAGATGATATATATTGAGCTTTGATTAAAAAAAGCTTTGATCAAATTCTTTTTGTTACTTTTGATTGTTGATTGCCAAGTGCATTAGTACTGCCTCCATTGAAAAAAAGTGCAAATTACTGCCACTTTATATTAAAAATTTAACTAATAGTATAATGAAACGTATGGTGATATGGAGCTTTGTCATATATACTCACTCCGTCCGTCCTAATTTGTTGCGCCCTTATTCTTTTTTGGGATGTCCCAAAATGATTTGTATGTTTCAAAATTTTCCATTTTTACGTATCTAAATTACCATTTTGCCTCTCTTCTTTTATATACATTTAAAAGAGGCTATGTTTTCAAGAAACCAAAAGAGAGCAATTATGATGAACAAATCAGTTTCTGAGCATGGCAGGGAAACTTCCCGCCTCATTCAAAAAAAAAATTTGAATTTCACTTTTTGCCTAATTTAAATATTTTGTCAAGGGTTAAAATAGTAAAATTGATAAAAAGTCAATATAATTATGAAATTTTTTTAAATTACGTGAAAGTCAAAATAGGCGTAACAAATTGAGACGGAGGGAGTAATATTTTACTCTCGCACCGCATTGGCCCATAGCTACTAGTGAGTACGGAATTATAAAAACTCTAGCTGTACGTGGTGTCTCATTAACAAAAGTGTCATTTTAATTTTCACCAAATTTTGAACTACTAATTTAACAGCAGCACTACGGCCACCGCATGGATTTTGCAGTGACCGTCCACTGCACGTCTTTTGGGGCCTACTTTGGGCCCCAAAAAAATACAGAAAAATATTTATAAATTTTAAAATAATCTTTCATGAGACCCTGTAAAAAATCAGCTCCAACGGATATCGGTAGATATGTTTTTTTGAATTTGTAAGAACAAAACTGCAAAACTAAACAGTTTCGTCCCTAGGAATTCCGAAAAATATACCTACCGATATCCGTTAGAGCTGATTTTTTACAGGGTCCCATAAAATATTATTTTAAAATTTATGAATATTTTTCTGTATTTTTTTGGGGCCCGGAGTGGGCCCCAATAGACGCGCGGTGGACAGTTACCGCATTTTCATGCGGTGTACCTAGACTTTCTGCTAATTTAATCTCAAGCCCTTACAACCCCTTTGACAATGGAGGTGAGAAAAGAAAAGAGAAAGGGAGTGGTCTCCCTTATTAGTGAGAAAAGAGAAAAAAGGGTTGTCGTTTTTCACCCACCCATTCAAACAATCGTGAGAAATCAAACTCTCTCCACATCTCTGGTGACTTCAACTCCATCTCCGGCGACCTCAACTCCATCTTTGGCGACCTGAAACTCTCTGTTTCTCTATTCTCCGGCGACCAAACGTGATTGGAACTTCATCTCCGGCGACTGAAACTCCATCTCCGACGACTGGTCCGAAATCAGTTTTGATCTCAGAAGTAGTTTCTCCTTGACGAGACGAAGATGAGAGGGTGAACCATACGTGTTGCCAGAAGTTACGCGAGTGAGATCTACTCTCACCCACGCGCCTCACTCGCCTCACTCTCTCCCTTTCTCACGGAATCTCGCCACTTTTGGTGAGAAACAGAACTGGGGTGTGAGGGGATTCCCGTCTCCCTCCTTCTCTCACCTTTTGGGCCTTCCAAACGAGGGAGAGAATCACTTCTCCCTCTGTCCCCTTTCTTTTCTCTCGAAATCCCCCGTTCCAAACAAGCTATTAACGTTTACAGAAAACGCGAAATCTCACCCGTTACTCGTGGTAAAAAAAAATGTGAGAAACTTATTCACGGAGGGGCCGTGAATAAGCTGTTCACAAAAAATGCGCAATCTCACCCGTCTGTTTCGGCAATCAACGATTCAAATATGTTTTTAATCTTTGACCAGTAATAAATATGGAGTATTTAGTATCATTAATAGTTGATCTTTAATATGGATAGTCCAAAATACTTTTGGACAACCAAGATTGGCCTCCGTAAACTTTATTTACCGAACCTCCGTAAATAAAGATTTTTCAAAAAAAATCTCCCTCCGTCCCACTTTATTGTGTCTGTTTCGTTTTTGACACCTCATAAAAAATTATCTTATATCTCACAATCTATAATATTTTTTATGATTTCAAAAACTTTGTTTAAAAAATTAATTGAGATCTATCAAACAAGATCCATATTAAAATTTTAAAATATTATAGATTAAGAGATATAGACAATTTTTTGAGACTGCAAACTGTTCCACTAACACTTTTAGAAAAAGTGTGGTTTTGTCCTTATTTAAATTTTTTCGCGTTTGTTCGTTTTGCGCCAATTTTTTTTGATTTTTTTGATTAGTCTCGACGAGACGAATTGGAAAAGTAAAAAAAATTTACTTTTACCCAAATATTTTGAACAAGGACCACTTTTAAGTAGAAAAAGTTAAAAAAAATCGATTTTTTTTACTTAAAAGTGGTCATTGTTCAAAATATTTGGGTAAAAGTAAAAAAAATTTACTTTTCCGATTCGTCTCGTTAAGAAGAATCAAATAGTCAAAAAAAATTGGCAAAAAATGAATAAACACGAAATAAATTCAAATAAAGACAAAACCAAAAAAAGTGAAAAAAGTTGTTAGTGACGGTGTATCGACAAAAAAAAATGTTAAAAACAGGACCCAAAAATTGTACTAGAAAATTCTTGAGTAGTACTCCTTCCAGAAACATTACCCTCCCTCCTATTGATTGAAAATATTATAGATTTCGCTACAAAATGATGTCATGTTTATCAAAAAAAATGTATTACATGGGTCGGACCTACACCATCTCAACAAATAAGATTGGTTAAAGAAGATGAACAAAACTGCACTCATCCCCTTTGTTTTTGAAGATTATTAAAAATGGGATGCTCTGAAGGCAGCAAATTGTGAACCACTTCAAAGGCTTAGATGTTGCCACGTCACACAGTCATTAAGATGGATCCGAATCCAATGATTCCGCTACCCAAGTGTTTAAAAAGCAGTACAGATTTTGGGTACAGATTTTGTTTGGGGTCTACTACGGGTCTCACACAAATGATCCAAACCGTTCATTAAATGTAAAACAGTTTTTCAAGGGTCTTTGCAAAAAATCAGTTCAATCCAATACTTATTGATGCTCAATCCAATTATAGAATGTTTCATTGTCCGAGAATCAAAATCAAAAGTTAGATGATTGGATTGAGCTTCTATAAGTATCGGATTGAACTAATTTTTCGTAGATGCCATTGAAAAAATGTTTTACATTTAATGAACGGCTTGGATCATTTATGTGGAACCTGTAGTGGGCCCCACACAAAATCTATACCCAAAATCTGTACATTTTTTCTGTACAGTTAGACTTACTGTTTAAAAAGCAGTCTTCCTCTTCTCGGATCAAAAAAAAAGTCTTCCTCTTCTGTAGGGGACTCTTTTCTGTTCTGAGGTTTGAGAGAGAGAAGAAAGAGAGAATTATAAACTTCGCCTCATTGAATGCCCTCAACGACACAAAGCTAATCGAATTCAATACCTCTGGGCAGTGGCAGCTCACCTGGTCCCCATTTTTTTCCGAGGCAAGTTTAGTGTTTAATATCCCAACTTCCACATTCTCTACGACCACCATCTCCATTCAAGATTCTTCAACAACGTTAAGTTTTTCTAATAAATCGCTGAATTCAGCACGAAACCCATTAATAAGGAACTGTCAAATTCGCGCATTCCCTCTGATACCCGTCTCCCAATGCCTTCATTTAGTTTCCGCCCTTTGTCCTTCATATCGCTTTCTGTTCACTTGTGATGTTTTGTTTTTTGTTTTTATTTTTTTGAGTAATGGGTAGAAGAGTGTGAGAAATCTTTCCCGTAGTTTGAAGAAAGGAAAAAAAAATAAAAATTGATGGATGGTCTCAGTTTAGATGTAGGCGCAGAGGCAGCTGGTGGGAGAGAGAATGGAAATTCTAAGGCAGGCTCACATGTCCATTCCAAACACAGGCGCTCTAAAAGGTGCACCTTTTTTTGTTTTTAAAAGCTTCTCATGTGCGCTTTTGTTGATGACTCAGTACGGCCAGTTAGGCGGAGCTCGACTAACCTTGGAGACCAATCCCACTGTCCACTAGCTTCTTGTGTGCTTTTGTTGATAACTCATTTGTCCGGCCAGTTACGCGGAGCTCGACTAACCTTGAGACCAATCCCACCGTCCACTAGCTTCTTATGTGTGCTTTTGGTGATTACTCATTTGTCCGGCAAGTTACGCGGACCTCGACTAATCTGGGAGACCAATCGCACCGTCCACTAGCTTCTTATATGTTTACGTACATGTTTGTGTCTACATGTACAATCTACTTTGTGTTGGTTTAAAGGGGCTTAGAGCAAAGCTTTGCTCTTGGCCAGGCTTGGAAAGTTTTTATCACGAAAGCTGATTTGTGCAAAGTGGTGTATTTCATTTGGTGTCTTTTAGAAATAGTTGGTGAGCCAATGTCTGTTGTTTTGGGGGACTACTGGTAGTGTTGTCTTTGGCTAGAGATGTGGTGTTGTTCTCTTTGGCTCTGGTTTTGAGGCATGCCTTGGAGATTATGTAGTTTGTCTTGCTTTGAAATGAATATTTACCAAGAAGAACAAAAATGCATAGATTTTTAGAGAGAAAAGAGTGTGGAAACTTGCCCACCGAATTTCTTTTTTCCTTGTATGAATTTTTTGATAACTAGTTGTGTATGGCCAGGTTACGCGCACCTTGACTAATCCACGGTGTCTAATCCTACTGTCCACTAGGGGGCCTAATTGGGCCCAATTGAAGCCAAAGCAGCTTCCTATAAGATTATGAAACTTTTATAAGATTATGAAACTTTATCCTAGAAGGCGTTCTTTTCATTGGCAAATCGTATTTGAATTTGTGGTACTTGAAATTGGAATCTGTCATCTGTGTACCAAATTAGTGTGTGCGGAAAACATAGGAACTTGGATAAATGAACAGAAGGGAGTTAAATAAAAAGGCGGGATCATGGGTTTAAATGGTTGATGTGGCCATTGGTTCTTCATAGACTGTTTCAGCATTGACACTTCTACGCAAATGATTTTTGGATCGGAGTTGTTCTGTTTTCAGACGTTTGGCAGTCTTAATGTATCCATTTTAGTTTTCCTACACATTGCATTGATACCAAGCTATCACGTATTTATTTTCTCAATCTTGCTAACGTAACGGTCTTTGCTTTTCCAGTGCAACTGATAGGAACTTGGATAAATCAAGCGGTGGAGTTTCACGGTCAATCCAGTGTGGCTACAATGAATCACATGTAGTACCTTGAATCTCACCCATCATTCGTTAGTCATAGATTCTTCTTACTTATCTTATGCAAGCCAATGCTCAGTTTTCAATCCACCAACATTCTTTACCCTTGTGTGCATTGAAGTAATGCAGGTGAACTACGAAGGATGAATTGACCCATTTGTTCTAACTACCTTGCATTTAGCAGGAATTGCCACATTTATTGCCACGTTCAAAAAGGACTTGCAGAGCGCGAAGCCCCCTTCATGAGTATTCCATCAGCACTAACACTGATACTGAATCAAGCCATCGAGCCTCTTTGGAAAAAGATGTAAGCTTGGGATATCTCCCTTTATAAAATCCAGATGCAACCGTAACGAACTTGTGTCATAACCTTTCCTCTTTGGTCGCCCTATTCATTGAAAAGAAGTGAATGCTCAGAGATTGGGTTTAATGGCTTTGTATCTGATAGCGGAAGTAAACACATAGAGTGACTGCCTAAATTATGTTTTTGCCAGCAAATATACTGCAGTTTTAGATCTTCTAAACGTTTCTTCTATTCCATAACATCCCCAAAAATATGAATTTCCTCAGGAAAATGTCACATCTTGGTACAAATGTGATGAAAGGATACTATACACGTGCTCTAACATGCTTTGGAGATAAATATATTACAAACTCTAGCATGTATTGATTATCTCATACATGAATGTTGCTCGTCATAAGAGTGGCATGTTGACAGGGTATTCTTGAATGCTCTTGTTCGCCATGACAGAATACCAAACTTGTTTGTGCAGGTCATAGACTAAGCTTCACTTCTGGCACTAATCTGCATCATGCATGTCAAACTCCTGTTTCCGCAATTTGTGTGTTCAGTTTCATTTAAAAAGTCATGGACTGGTTTTTCAGATTGAGAAGCTGCAACTACGTTTACAGCAAGAGAAATGTATGCGGATGATGCTTGAGAGGGCAATGGGTCGTGCTTCTAGTACTTTATCGCCTGGACACAGGCATTTTTCCTCCCAGGTAACTTGAGTTAGAGACTCAAAATTTGAAACCTTTTGCAAAATAGGATGCAGAGCAACTATTCTGCCATTTGAAAAGTTTAATATTGTTTACACCAATGTCATTGCAATAAATATGGAAATTTGGATTTGCACCTGGATGATGTGTTGCAGAAATTAGGATCACTTTCGTCACCTTATGAAACATTCAGCAATGTCGAGTCTTGTGAATTCCCTGACCATGGAATAAGTGGACACCATTATGCATTCTGTGAATCATCCAGTGGAAACTACTCCCTCAATTGTCACTACTCTTCAAAAGAAAAGAAAGCAGAAAGAATGTAAAGCAAGCTATATACCACTGTCGACCGAAAAAAAGGAAGCTATATACCACGACGACAACAACAACAACAATAACAGAACCCATCTAGTCCCCAATCAATGGGGGTATGGGCAGGGGAGGATTGGAGACTGACCTAACCTTTGGCAATATATGCACAAAGTGGCTGCTCTCAAAATACCGCTGAAACAATGGCCCCCGTATACCTCCAAGAACCGAGGAGCAAAAGGAACGTTTTGCTGTGGAACCATGCCCTCAAATCAAAGCCGAAAGGCATAGAGAGGGCAGACCTAGAGACCCAAATCAATTTATGTGCACATTACCATGCTTCCTTCATTCATAGTCCAGAGCATCGGAAAGCACAATGAGAAGTTATATACCACTTCCGACTGAAAAATTGAAGAAGAAGATATATACTACTGATTTCTAATACAAGGATTGTATGATTTTCCTGTTCTTGTACCGTTATTCACCCTCTGAACCTTTCATATGGATTCTTTCCCTACAGGATATAACCGAAAATTACTTTTGCAGTAACATACTCCAATTATCTTTCAAAAGCATTGATTGAGTTCTTCTTCTTCTTGATTTTGTTAACATAGGCTCAAAGAATTGTGTGTTGTCCTAATTGTTCTTTCTGGGCTACAAATGTGGTGAGTTTAGTGTAAAGTAACCTCAGATTTGTGTCCTTTTCAGACCAAAGAATTAATAGCGGAGATCGAGCTTTTGGAGGAAGAGGTTGTAAATCGCGAGCAGCATGTTCTCTCTCTTTATAGAAGCATATTTGAACAATGTGTTAGTCGGCCTCCTTCGGAGCAGAGCTCTGTCATGGCTTCACCAGCCCACACAAAGACTGAATCAAGGAAACACCCAACTATAATTTCAAGTGCTTTTTGTTCATCAAAGAAGTTCCCTCTTGGACCATTCCATGCTCTGGTTTGTATAAATGACTCAGGGAAAAGAACCTTACCGTTGCAATCTAAGACAAGACGTGCTTCATTGCTTAGTGGCAAGGACAACCACCACATTAGGAAGACTCGGTCAAACCGCGGTAAGGTATGATGTTTCTTAATTAATATACATCATCATCAGGAGAAGAGGTTCTTCATCTTCTTCTAAATTAGTGTATAGCATTTGATTCTTTTTTTGGATCAATTGAGTTACAATCTTGGTTACAAAATACCCATAGATATAATTTGGCATGCCAGTGTGGTGATTGATGTCTGATTTTTGAAGAAGAGCCAAAGTCTTCTTATATCGGCCTTCCCTTCTTGTGTCTCCTCTCTTCGACAACTCATCACACTTTTCTTTCCATAATATATCGTTGTTATCTTCATTTCCTATGGGTTTCGTATTCAATTGTTTCTGCACTCCTGAAAGAGTGGATTCTATAGATCTGTCTTCCCCTGCGATCTCTAGAGAAGTCCTTTGATTTATCATTAGAATTTGATTGAACCATTGTTGACTGTAACTTTAAACCAGTTGTAGGAATATCACATTGACACATTGTACGTCACACTAGTGAGTTTTCGTACTTAAAAAGAAAAACTCGAGTTATCTACGATAATTCAGCAACGTTGCTTGGTTGTGGAAAATGCGTTTAACAATGGAAAGATATCTATCTTCTGCTTACTCATCATTTCATATCTCCATTCTATTTGTTTCTTTATTGTCATGCCCTACATGTTATCTTCAAGTAGAACGAAATGAAAATTCTCTGCTTTGTTGTGAGATGATGCAGCAAAAAGCGCTTGAAGTGAGTGTGATACCAAAGCAAAGGCCTCACATTTAACCGGAAATATTCCTCTAGTTGGCTCTAGGATTGTACTGATGGGACTTTAACTAAATACACTCTTCTATTCAAAATAAAACCTTTTGCATCCTTTCCATAATTATGGTATTATCTAGAGCATTGTTCCTATCATTGTTCTTTACTCTTTACCTTCAATAATTATTTCACAACACTTACATGGTTTGGATGCTGAACAGTTGTTGCAACTCCTCTTCATTATTCTTTAGCAATCTTCAGAAGATGGTTCTAAATCACTAACATGGTGCAATTTCTTTAATCTTCCTAATCCCAATCACCTATTATAGGTCCAAGAAATTCTACCAGCTATGGAGAAAACATCTACACTGCGAACTCTGAAAGATCATCTCTACCAGTGCCCGACTAAATTGTCTGAGGAAATGGTCAGGTGTATGGCTGCCGTCTACTGCTGGCTTCGTAATTCAGCTTCTTCGAATATAGAACAAAACCGGTCACCTTTACTCTCAAGGTCATCCACAAATGTTGTACTCCCTCGACGAGGTGTCAGCGAGGAGAGGGACAAGTCTTGCAAATCTGTGATTGAAATATCTTCTATATCAACCGACAAGAACCGCTTCTCTCGTGCATCTTACGCCATCAACAACTACCGGTGGGTTTCTAACTCCCTACAGAGAAGACAAAAGTTTTTTGATTTTCTATCCCCTATTTGTAGGAACTTAAGATACGCAATCTCCCTTTTTCCCCTTGCGTTTATGCTGAGAATTCTGTTTGTCTCCAAATCCAGGTTGCAAATTGTCTAAGCATTTACTATTTATTCTCCGTTTGGTCCATTCTTAAACCGTTAAACAACCTCCTGCATCTCAGGAACAAGTAAGAACATTCTTAGGTTGCACAAGGTTTTCGGACGTTATCGTTTCTCGGGTTCTTGCCATAACTGATTCAACCCATGAGAGGTTTCAATTATGTCAATGGATTTACATAGAGCAGAGGGACAGAGATGATGCATTATAGCTGACATTAAGGCGTTATAATCCGAGGTGGTTTAGTCGAACACACCAGATGGTTCTAAGCCTTAATTTCCTGCCTTCCTGTTCTTGAAAGAGAGACATTTATGAGTATGGTAGAACACTACCACTCTTCCGATGCACATATTATTTAAATTATTTTTTCGTGCCTATATCAGGTTTCTTGTGGAACAACTGGAAAGAGTTAGTGTGAATCAGATGGAAACCGATGCCAAGATTGCATTTTGGATCAACACATACAATTCTCTCGTTATGCATGTAAGATCGATACCTGGGTAGTAATTTTGCTTTCTCTATTTATGTTGGTATATGGTTAATAATTTGCTTTATCTATTTCTCTTCACTGACTTGCGTAGGCATATTTAGCATATGGTATACCCCACAGCTCTCTGAAGAGGTTAGCCTTGTTTCAAAAGGTAGTGCACTTTTTCTTTTGGTATCTGTTTAGAACTTAATTCCCTCAATAGATACTGACATTAGTGACATAATGGCCATCTTATATTGTCGTGTTTTGGAAGAAAACCCTGATGCACCGAGCAACAAGAAATTTGTTAAGATCTGATTAGGCTTTTTATTGACCCTTTTTTGTCCCATCTATCATACACTGTTTCTAACGAATATGCTCTGGATAAGATTTCTCAACCCAGTCAAAATAGATTCTGGTGTGGAGTTCCTCTTCCTTTCAGCTGCATTTGGTAAACTCTTCCTCTATCTTTTTCTTTCTTTTTTGGACTCCTCATCCTTCATGGCATAGTTTCTTTTCTGGTCTCATTAATGCAACTGGTTTTCTGATCTCTAATTGGTCTTGTATACTATGCACACACCTATATTATACACTATGGCCATGGGTGAGAGAATGATTGCTTCAATGGATGTAAGGAAATTAAAAGAGTTCTGGTTTGACTCTTCATTTTTCCTATTCTCATTCTCCATACATCAGTCACTGTCTCTAATGCTCCGAAGACTGGGGGTTTGGTGAAACAAGGTTTGAATATCTCTAGTCAACCAAATTGGATTAAATTTGGGTGCAGAAATTCCTCTTTCTTTCAGTTGCATTTGGTCTGCTCTGTACAACTTTTGCTTTGGAGGACTCCTTATCATTTATGTTCTTCCATTCTTTGATCTCAATAATATGCTCTGGTTCTTTGGTGGATTAAATAACAAACCAAATAAGGGGAAAAAACTGTTCGTATTCTTCTCAACGACGACAATAACTTTACCATGTGATCCCCAGTCGACGAGGGTTTGGGTGGGAGAGGAGAGAAGACTGGCCTACCTTTTGGCAATATATGCCCAAAGTCGATGCTCTCAAAGAGTTTTACCGTTGGAACCATGCCCCCAAATCAAAGCTGGAAGGCATTAGAGAGGGCAGCCCTAGAGACTGATTCAATTTCTGTGTTCATTACTTTGCTTCCTTCATTCAAAATCTAGAGTATCAGTAAAGCACAAACGCTCTTAGTCTTCTCAATTTCGTTAAATTTCATCTCAAACGTTTGTTCCTTCCTACTAAGCCACGAAGTGGGCAACATTTATGGCCTGTTTGGACTTGTCAAAAAAAAAAATTATGGCCTGTTTGGAACTTGTAGAAAATGAGGGAAGAGTAGAGAAAATAGTTATGAGGGAAGTGTGAAGAAAATTTATTTGTCCACAATGCTATATTTTGTAAATTTCTCCTCTTTTTCTTCTCAAACCAAACAAGGGAAAAACTTCCCTTCCTTTCTCTTCTCTTTTCTTCTTTTCCTCAAGTTTCATACAAATCCATGTTGGGGAGGTGTCCAATGATCTCCAGTTTCCTTTCAAGTGAAATCAGTATATTCATCTTACCCTGTGTATGTTTGTCTCCAAAATATTTATGTGTTTCTTTTGGTATAGTGCAGGCTGCTTACAAAATCAATGGCCACATCGTAAGCGCAAGTGCCATAGAACAGGCAATATTCTGCTTCCATGCACCTCGAGTTGGACGGGTACTACTTTGCTCTCCGTTGTAAACAGATACCTATACGGTGGCAGTTCTTGGATTTTGGTTACTCATTATCATAAAAAATAGGTCTAATTGGCACAATTTCCTTAATTAACCGGTTGGTGCAACAGACAACTTATTGGTTGTTTTATCTGAGTTCTGACCCACTTAGCATTTTATGATGGCCTGTGGGCCTGTGTGTATGGAGGACGACTTATAACATATTCATCATTTCGGCTTATCTATCTGAATTGACTTACCATTCTGTCATGGTTGTAGTACCTAAGCTGTATCTTTTCTCCCATGACTTGGAAGGGGGTATGAGATAAAAATTTAGAACATTTGTTGCCAACACTCAACACATGCGTAGCAATGCAGTCAAAGCATATTTTTTTTCATACCCTCTGCTGAAGAATTGGTATTACTAGACTCTTGCTTAGAGTTCTTTGGTGAGATTCGGAGTGGAGTCACCAGCTTCAAAGGTCAACTGATATCTCATTGCGGAGATGGGAGAAAAAAATAAGAGGGCGAGAAGGGATATTGGGAGCTGTGAACATGGTATAGTAGATCTAACTGTCAGCCTAATTTGACAAGGTGGCCGGCCATCTTGGAGATGAACACAAATTAAGAATTGACACCCCAAACTTTTACCATTGGATTATTGGTAAATGGCCTTTTTCAGCTTCTTAACTGGATGATGTTTACTTTACTTTCTATTTGGACACCACGGACCTCGTAAAAAAGTAAATCTGTGACCCAAGTCTATTGATTTTGCAAAAGAAATGGATGATTTCATTTTGATTATCCTTAATAACTTGTTTTTTGTGTGTGTGAAATACAGTGGTTTGAGATCATTCTGGCAACTGCCATGAGGAAAAGATTTGGAGAAGAAAAACAACTCATCAGCTCAAAATTTGGTCTTCGAAATTCCCCATCCCTTGTATACTTCGCTCTTTGTACTGGAGCTTTTTCTGACCCTGTGGTAACTCCTTTCACATGAACTTGTAGCTAAACATTTGGCATTATGTCTAACTAATCTGGTCAGACCAATATCGTTTAGTATGAGCATTTTAGCATTGGTCTGCCAATTAGTTCTAGATTCACATTAGTCAAAACTTCAGATCTCATCTATCTAAATTGCAGTTTCAAATTAATGATCTCTGGATTGGACAATTTATAGGCAGGTTTTTAGTGGTTGTCATACCTATCTGATGTATCTGTTTCATCTCCGTGCATCGTGTTAAGAGTTTTCAAATATGGTGTCATGCTGTACAGAAGAGTCGAAGACTATGTAGAAGACTGACTATTGACCCCTAAGCCTTAGCAAACTTGCTAGTATGTAGTTTGCATGTGATATCAAAGAGTACATATAGACGCAAATGTTCGCTTTGTATCCATCTCTAAAAAGATTAGTAACATAACAAGATAACTGCCAATGACCAATGTGTAACCTGTGTCACAGTGGCATAGCCAGAAATTTAGGTCGGTGGGGGCACCATTAGACGTGGACCGGTCTTAAGAATTTTCTCTCTTTTACTATAGTAAACAACCATAATATGAAAGAAATGAACTTAAAACATAAAATTTGCTACAATATACATATAGATAACGAGTCTTTATGAAAAACAAATACGTAACAGAGAACTTTTTGAAAACTTGACAAAGATACAAGGGATGTAAGTGCTATAAGAGAAAAAATGTGTATAATTTTTTGGATACAAATTGTCACAACCTTTATAATTTGGGGTAAAATTAAAATTATTGAAAATTGCAGTGGGGGCACACACCTCACTGGTCTCACTGTGACTCCGCCACTGCTGTGAAAACATGGCACCTTTGAGATACTGAACGCTTTTGCTAGTATAGCATCTCGACGTTAGGTTTGCATATACCTTTTTTCCTTCACAAAGTCAGACCTTTGATGATAATCTGATTCCGCTATGGAATTCAAAATGTAGTTCAACAACTTTAACTAGCCATGCTTACAATTCGGAACTCCTTTATTTATAAGATTGGTTTCAGATCTTAATAACAGTGATGTTAAAACAATTGATAAATTTTATCATTTGTCGAACTTTTGTAGCTAAGAGTCTACACAGCGTCAAATGTTCAAGAGGAACTGGAAGTAGCGAAAAGGGAGTTTCTTCTAGCAAACGTTGTTGTTAAGAAGTCAAAGAAAGTGTTTCTGCCGAAGGTTCTCGAAAGATTTGCGAAGGAAGCCTCTATAAGCTCAGATGATCTTATCACCTGGGTTGCTGAAAATGTTGATAAGAAGCTTCGTGAGTCAGTACAGAACTGTACCGATCGCAAAACCAGTAAAAAGGCATCTCAGGTGGTAGAGTGGTTACCTTATGATTCAAAGTTCAGGTATGTGTTTTCCAAGGGTTTAACGGAGAAGCCCTGGTGGGTTTGACATCCTTTATGGATTGGGAGGAAACATACTTGCCAGGAGCCCTCATCTTTGCTTGGCTGAATGGGGATGGAAAATGAGTCCATGCTTCCAAAATGCAAGCAATCTTACTCCGTATACATTTGACTGTTTAGGTCTTGCTGATTTCAGGCGTATCTTTGCGGTTCTCTGATCCGAAGTTAGTTTCGTTGATATGTTGTAAGTTGTTAACTTAATTGATATGTTCTCCTGTGATGGGCTTTAGTCGAATCGACTACTTCAGACAACAGTTGGTCCGGTGGTTGATTTCCTCCGTAAATTCGCATTAGGGAATCGATAATGACGCAATAAAATCACCTTTGTGATTTGGATTCAGTTCTGTTCAAAACAAAAAAGAAAGAGAGCGAGAGTTTCTGTTGCTCATGAAGTGCAATGTTGGTTTTTCGTATGTTCTTACTTAGGATGGAGAGGGAAATGTGGGCCTTCCAGCTTAGTTAACTACTTAACTGTATAGATACTTTCATCATTCGATGACTCGTACTTGCTCCAGTTAATTCGGAGGCGGAACTAGGAATGTAAACTACCTTGGGCTAAAATGGTTGGGCTAACATTATTTGAGTTAATTTTTACATAGAATTTTTTTATTTTTCTCAAAGTTGGCCTGGGCTATAGCCAACCCCATGGTATACATAGTTCCGCCCGGAACTTCTTTTGGTGCAATTGACCTGGAAGTTTGCAACCTAGTCGCGAATTGTCACAAACACATGCACAAACTTAGATACTTCTGTTACGCCTATTTGTTAATCATCGGAATCAAATTTTCAAGTAATTCTGCCACATCCACTGTGAATGCGGGTGTGTGTCAGCCATCTACATCAAGGAGCTGCAAAATTTATTGACCAATTTCGTCGGCTGGTACATTTTGTTCCGTTGTTCGTTTGTTTTTTTCTACGCTGTTGTGGTCTTCTGCAGCGTAAGAGCAAGTCCAATGGTTTTGGCAAAATGGTCTTAGCCAATCCTATAAAATGGCCATGAATAGTGTCATTTGGCCAAAAAATGGCAAGGTTGGTGCAATGGTGCAGGGCTATTTTCATGGTCATTCTTTTCAATAATTTTACTCGTACCCTATTTTCAATTAATTGTGCAGGTCCAATTGAGAAAAAGAAGGATTTAAGTGGTGGCTTTAGTGATGTGGCAGAAATGGCTTGAGCCATTTTTGGTGCCATTTTGGGTGAAAATGGCTGGGCAAATAGCCACAGCCATGAAAGGCCGCTCAAATGGCCAACCTTTGGGTTATGGTTTTTAGCAGATTTGGCCAAAATATGGGAATTGCTTGAGCCATTTCTATACCATTGGACTTGCTCTAAGTGTGACAACTCTGCTATATATGAGCGTAATAAATTTGTAAGCGGACGTTAACTTTTGTTTTGATCGGACGCTAACTTTACAGATGGTTATAAGACATTCCCCCAAAATTTGTGCGGGGAATGTCTTTTTCCTTGTCTTTCTCTGGACATTCCCCCCAAAAAATGAGGTATAAGTACAACAATTACGTCCTTGCTCGGGTTTCAATTCTCTTGAATGATTTTATCTACGGAATGTTAAAATAGAATCCATTCGATCATGGGAAAGCATAATATTTATCTCAACTTCCAAAACAGTGACTCCCAAAAGGAAAAGCAAATAGGGTGGGTTTGGATTAAAAAGTCAAGTGACTTTTTTTTTGAGTCACTATTCAAATTTTTTTTGCATTTATTTGTTTTGCGTCAAACTTTATGACTTATTAATTTGTTTCGTCGAGAGGAATTGAAAAGGTAAAAAAGTATGATCGAAACTCATACTTAATTTTTTGAAAAAAAGACAAAAAATAAGTAAAATATCATAATTTTTTGAATAAAGACAAAAATAAGTCAAAAGACAACTTATTTTACTTATTTTTGGCTTTTTAAAAAAATTTATGAGTTTCGATCAAAATTTTATACTTTTCCGATTTCTCTCGCCAAGACAAATCAATAAATCACAAAAGTTTGACGCAAAACTAACAAATGCGATTTTTTTGAATAAAAATACAAAATAAGTTACTATTTAACTTTTAAAACCAAATTAGTCCTTACTTCGATCATACTTACACGATATCTTTAGATATTGGACCAACTTTCTGTATTGTTTAATCCTGGCTGTTACACTTCACCCAAAGTTAAATTCTTATCTTTGAGAGATTTTGTTTTTGACCATGACTGTGCAAACAGAACGAAAGATGCAACACACAAAATATGAAAAAAAAAAAAAAAAACAAACACTTAGGCCTATTTTGGCCTAATAAGCCAAATGATTAATTTTTTTGTCGTTATTCAAATTTTTCCCGCATTTGTTATTTTTTCATTGATTTTTTGGGGATAATTACTTCGTCATGATGAGAGGAATTTTAAATTAAATAATATCGATTGAAACCCAATCTTTTTTTAATAAAGACAAAAAAAATTAATCTATTAGTTTATTTTTATCTTTATTCAAAAATTTTGAGTTTCGATCGTAATTTTTTATTAGTTTTTAGATTGAGCGGGACAAATTTCACTGACCTCCCCTGAGGTTTCTGACACGAACAGAAACCTCCCCTAAGGTTTTTGAAATGACACTGCCCTCCCCTTCTTTACCTGACAATACCAAGGGACCCCCTCCGTTACCGGCACGTTAGAAAATGGATGGAGAAGGTGATGTCATTGTACTATACTTATTACAATACCTATACTACCCTCACCAGACTCTTTACCCCTCTCATTTATAAAATATAAAATACAAACACTACTACACTTTGTGCTCGTTTCACTTTGAGTTTTTGTCCTTATTTAAAAGAATTCACATTTGTTAAATTTCTATCAAACTTTTGTGAATTATTGGTTCATCTCGATAAGAGGAATTGAAAAAGTAAAAAATTAATAAGACTTTTACAAAATATTTTGAGAAATTCAATATTTTGGGTAAAAGTAATAATTTATACTCTTTTGATTCCTCTCGTTAAGACAAACCAATAATCCACAAAAATTTAACGCAAAACTAGCAAATACAAAAAAAAATTCAAATATGAACAAAAACCAAAAAGCCTAAAAATCCCACAAACAAGCCTGCACCAAAAAAAATCGAATATGAACAAAAACCAATTTTTTTGGGGGGTTTTCGGGTCAAATCCTAAATTTTGGGGCTTTTGTGTTTTATGTATGAAAAGGGTTGAGATAGTCAATATTAGGGCTTTTGTTTGTGGGATTTTTAGGCTTTTTGTTTTTGTTTATATTCGAATTTTTTTCGTGCGAACGTGTTTGTGGGATTTTTAGGGTTTTTTTTTCATATTTGAATTTTTTTTTGTATTTGCTAGTTTTGCGTTAAATTTTTGTGAAGTATTGGTTTGTCTCAACAAGAGGAATCAATAATCCACAAAAATATAATAATTTTAACATCTTAATTAGTACATATTTTTTTTCCCGATGGTATAACTTACATATAGCAGGAGTCCAACTTTTGTATCGCTGAAGTGCCATTATCCTAATCTCTCCACGTATAGCAGGAGTCCAACTTTTGTATCGCTAAAGTGCCATTATCCTAATCTCTCCACGTAAAAATTAAGCGTTCAAACTCATACAGAATGATTGAGTGTGATCCCGTCCCCTATACTTTTGATTGCTATTTAGGTTTCGTTTTGCCAAGGCAAATAAATTAAATTATTTTTTGAATTAAACATAATATATTGTGAAAGGATGATCTCTATCTCGTAAAGCGAGAAATAATTACATCGAAAATAAGAAGACTTTGACGGTAAAATAGATTATTGCAAAATCCGAAAAAAGAAACACAGGAATGCAGTCAATGTGGATTCCAGGTCTCTCTGGCATTTCCCGTTACTCATCTGCCGAAATGGACGGCGACGATGATGGCTGTGAAAAAAACCTACCGTCACCTGCGCGTGATCCTAACCGAACCGCTGCTTGAGACTCGAGAGTTGACACTCACACATCAAAAAAAAAAAAGTCGGTTGGCCCCTCTCCTCCAATCACTAACTGACACGTCTCATTTTCCACACTAATCCATACCCTCCTATTCGTCCTTATTTACGGAAACCCCCCCACTCTTTGAAAGTCGATAGCGATCAGACATTTCTCTCTCCTCTTTCTCTCTCACTCTGTCCGCAAGTGAAAAAAAAAGGAGTGCTCTACACTCTCTCTCTCTCCAACTCCACTTTCTCTCTCTATATCTAATCGATATACATCGGTCGCCGTATCTCATCTTCCACTCCTCGTACTTGATCCGCCGTCGATTTCCGATTCCGGTAGTTTACTTTCACCTCCGTCGTCGTTTTCAGCTTATTAGGGTTTACTTCGGAACCCTACCCTAGGGTTATGAAGCACAGCAGGAGGCCGTAAAACTCGCAGGATTTCGTCTCCGGATGGAGGGAGGTAGCGTCTCTGGACTTGTACTTCTTCTCGGTACCGTTCTTTTACTTGTTTGGTGGAATAGAGATTCTCGAGAGAGTAGTTAGAATTCAAGTTGAGGGCTTTTACTTAACCCCAGAAAAAAGTTTAGGGCTTTTTGTTGGTGCATCTTGAAATGGTGAGTTACGTTTTAAAGATTGTTTTTTTGTAGATTCAAATGGTGAGTTACGTTTTAGTTTTTTTTCTTTTTTCCAACGGTCAGGAGAGTCCTGGCCAGATTAGGCATCCTCTCCTTGGTCCGGTAAAAGGCAGGCATATCCACGCCAGGACCAGATTCACAAGAAATTACTTTCTTGTGGCCTGACCTAAGAATCGAACCGTGGTCAATTGTGTGGGAGCAAATTTTTTAGCGGTAATTAGTTTTATTAGAAGGGGGGGGGGGGGGGTTCTACCTGTGTTATGTGCTATGTTTTGGAAACCGGAAAAGGGGCCTCGCGGATATATTTACCAGTTCAGCAATTGGATTTATACCGTGACGTCATTATAGTTTGATGAATATATTTAGAATCATAAATAAGTAGTTCATTTCAAAAAAGCATTGAATATTTAAAACATACAAAGAAAGCATTCTATTACTGAGTAATAGGATGTACAGGTACTTGACGAGTGTATAACTTGCGCACACGGGTTTTGTCTTGTGGCCTTCAATTGTATATGGGCGGCATTCCCTTAATGCCTTTTTGGTAATTTAATCTTTTACTTATCTTTGGTAATTTAATCTTTTACTTATAAAAAAAAAAAAAAAACTTGCCCACACGGGTATGAATGTCTGGTGCAGGTGTGTCTAAAGTATTCATCCAGTCCCGGGATAGGTGACATTTCAGAATATTTATATTTCGTAATAGGTATAAATCTTATGTGCTATTGTAGGATGTTGCTTATAAGGTGTCATAGAACGTGCACAGGAGTCATATACCCATAAGCATAGTTCTATGGCAAATTCTTATGAGAACATACGGTGGCTAGGTGAGTGAATGTCCAACTAAGCAGGTTAGACATGTGTTCCATACGCTTAAGTATCAGACACCCAAGTATGAGAGTGTATGACCAACTAAACAGGTTAGACATGTGTTCCATATGCTTAAGTATCAGACACCCAAGTATGAGAGTGTATGACATGGTACTTCATCTGTTTTGAAGAATCCATGTTCCTTAGGTCTATGTTTCTCCATTTTGTAATGAGAGATACTTCATCACCGATCAAAAAGGCGAATCACATAGAGGTTTCTCGATTATCATTTGAATCAGCATGAGTGGTTTGAAAAGTTGTCTTCTTATTGTCTCTAGTTTAGCATTGGAGGATGTAAGACTGTGAGTAGAAGATGTATATGGCCTTTTTTGATTGGTTTTAGTGTTTAATTTGCTCAACAACTGTTTAATTTCCTAACAAAAGATCTCTTTTTTTTGTGGCATTTTTTAATAGTTTTTGGTACTAAAACCTATTCGATTTGTACGTTTTTTTTTTTTTAAATTTCGAAACTATCACAACCTGTTATTCAGAATTTTTTTTTTAGTGTCTAGTGGAAAATTTTGGATTGCTTTTTGAAAAAAAAAAACTCATTACCCCAATCTCCAATCATTATTTTCATTTCTCTCTCTATCTCTCTCAACTTATTACCCCTATCTCCAGTCATTATTTTCATATCTCTCTCTACTCATTACACCTATCTCCAATCATTACCCTAATTTCTCTCTCCACTCATTATCCCAAAAATCAAACTAAAAAATTCTCAAAAATCCATCCAAACACAGCATAAATAATTCAGATTACCAGTCGGTCTTTCTAATTGAGGAGCTGAAATCAATATGTTCCTTTGTAAGCGGACCATTTCTTCTGGCCCCGGTGAGTTGATACGAATTTGTCTTTCTTGCCAATTTTATATCGGAAATTAATGCATTTTTATATATGCTTCTCCTTGTCTTGGTGCACTTTTTATCTTATGCATTTACAGATAGGCTTCTTGTGGTCTCTTTTTCAGCATTTTTCTTTTTTGCGTGTGCATATTGTATCTACTGTTATGTTGTTTTCGTTACGATTTTTTGTGTGTACATGTTTTATGACGAGGTAAATCGGGTAGATAATTCCTTTTTTCCCCATTCTTTCCCTTCCTGCTTCTTCTGTTTTGTTAGGTGTACACCGATGGATTATGATGACAACGATTTTCAAGGCCAGAATCTTCACTTAGCTGGTGAAGGGAACTCAAAATTCTCTCCTGTTCTGCATCCGTATGCTCTTCCCAAGTTTGATTTTGATGACGGCCTTCAGAGCCACCTGAGGTTTGATAGCCTTGTTGAAAACGAGGTTTTTCTTGGCATACCAAGTCAAGAAGACAATCAGTGGATTGAGGATTTTTCTCGGGGAAGTAGTGGAATAGAGTTTAGTCCAAGTGCTGCGGAATCTTGCTCCATCTCTAGGCGCAATAATGTTTGGTCTGAGGCAACATCGTCTGAATCTGTTGAAATGTTGTTAAAATCTGTTCGGCAGGAAGAGATGGTCCCTGGGGACACGATCATTGAAGAATCAGATGCTTGTCGTGAATTGGGTGGCTTGACGGAGGGAATGGAGCATCATTTGAAACAAGATGATGAAGCGAAGGATGGTATGAATTTGGAACCTGCTGGGGCGTCGGCATTCTTGAGTTCAAATTTTTCTTGTGAAACGCATGTTATAATTGGGTCTGAAGGAGTTGATAGAAAATGTGATGATACCACTCTAGCTGAAGTTGATAATTCACTAGATGATTCTCACGATATTAAGTTGCAAAAAGATTCTTCTGGTACAGGGATGCAAATTGGTGATATAGATTCTGATTCACAGGATATTGCTGTGGCAAGTGTTCAGTTGTTGAAAACTCAGGAACCTGAGCATCAGGATAGGGAGATTAGTATTGGTAATACGAATCGTTTATCATTAGGCATTGGTAAGGCAGTGGAGAATCAGCAGGTTCTTAGTGAGGAGGCTGATGCGGATGATCAAATTTTGAAAGGAATTGAGGTTAGTCCTGGTTGCCAAAATTTAGAGGGAATTCATTGTCCTTCAGAGGCAACATATATTGAAGAACATAGGGTTGAAAGTGGTATCAGTAATATTGAGGAAACTCTGAGCTTGCCACCTAAAGGGGAAAGCAATTCACAGATAGCTGAAGGGTGCAGCGAGGATCTGAGATCGACAGACCCTGAAAAGGCTAGCAAATGTGAACCTGTGGATTTGTCCCATGACAACATAGTTGCTGGGGGTGATAGTAATATTGAAGAGCATGCCATTGAGGCCATCACCAAGGAAGATGGAATTCCTTCCAGTTCAGAGCTGAAGATTGATCAGACCCGTCTGCAGGGAAGCGATAACCAATTATGGAGTGAGGCTTCAGTCAGTTATTCTGAGGCATCTTTGATGTCTGGGGTAGACAATAAGCTTTTTGATGGTCAGGGTGATGGAAGCAGCAATTATGTGGGAGATCTTCCAAGTTTGCAGATAGCATGCTCTTCAACTGAATTGATTGGAGAAAAACATGCAGCTGAAAATTTAGAAGGTATGGGTGATGCTTCTGCAGTCCACAACAAGGATTTAGATGCTGAAGATCATGCCTTATCTCACATGGCAGTTGGATCGGTACGAACATACAAAGGTAATATTGTCTCAAGTTCCAATGAAGTGCAATCTAACCAAGATGTTTCTGTCAATGAAAGAGATGATGGTGAGTTGCCTAAGGATTCGAGTACTATGGATTCTGCCATTGTTAAATCACTTAGAAGTGAAGAGAGGGTTGCACAGTTGTCTCAAGTAGATGATATGAAAGTAAATATCGAGTCAGCTCATCAATCAGAATGGCTTATTACTGCAGGAGATGAACCAGGTATATCCTAGTTTCCTGAGTTTGTTTTCCAGGCTCTTAGATTAAATTGGAGAAACCATTTGGTAAACTAACCCTTTCCTCGTTTGCAGCTTTAAATGTTGTGGAACAGACAAATCTGGCATTGCATGACACGGTCGATGGTGCTCCATTGCTTTCTGGGACTGTTTCTACTACAGATAAAGGTTCTGATCACTTGGACAAAAACACAGAGACTGGAGGCGGAGCCCCAAAAGATACAAATTTGTTGTCCTTCAAGGATGGTTCACAAGGGGCAAGTGAGCTATGCCCTGTTTTGGAAGTTGAAAAAAGTGTCTCTCAGAGTTCCACTTGGAAATTTTCTCACAAGGATGTTGATCAGTCGATGCCCACTTTGGAGACAAGTAATTTAGCAAGTAGGATTGAACAATCTGTTAAATCGGGACACAAGGTGGATGTTCAATCATTGCCAATGGTGGAGACTTGTAATACAACAAGTGGGAGTGAACAAGTGGTGAAGGCCAATGAAATTAGTCAAACCTCTTCTTGTCAGTTGGAAGTTTGTCTTACTCTTGGTGATTCAGCAGTCAAAGAGGGTAGCAAGGCTGAAAGATTACTTAGTCCTGGGAACTGTGAAGAAGCGGCTGTGAAGAGAAATCATGAAGTGGCACCATCAAAAGTTGCAGGTTTACATATTCATTCTTTATTTTCTTACCTTCTAGCAATCTTATTGTAAGCCAATAAATCTTTTTGTCTGCTTGGTTGCCTGCTCTGAACTGGGTTTCGCATATGTTGCCATGTCTCCCCACACAATGAAAGTCCAGTTCCAGAACCTATGTTCTCTCTACAGGAAATGAGCTGCCTAGCCTGCCATCTATTCTTCTATTCGTGTAGAAATGGAGGACCCTTTTTTTGTGTCTCCCCAATTTTGTCATTGTGTCAACTAATTTTATGCCTCAGTAGTCCAACTCCAATTACCTCTTACCAACTGAAATACCCTCACCCTTCAAAAGCTAACTTTACATATGTCACAATCACATCCCACAAAGCAGTCCACATTTGCAAGTCGTAACTGGGGCAGTTTTTTCTTCTCATACAAGTTATTTACCCTTCACAAACAGCTCCTCATGCGACTGACAAAATCTTGAACCATAAAGTTGTACGCATACCCAACAAGGGCGGCTCCAAAATTTTTGTTCAGCGGTGACAAACATAAAACAAATTCTGTACAAAGCTCTATATATATTGAAATATTTATTTTGGTTAAAAATTTATTGAGCCTAATTTATTTGGTTTTGTATATATAAAGAAAAATTTAGTGTTGAATATAAAGAAAAATCAAATTATATGTAAAAAATACAAATTTGTAATGCACTTTTTGAGTCCAGGGGTTCGCTTGAACCCCCTCAAACAGTAGTGCTGAGTCTGCTGACTGCTGCGGCCCTGAGACCCAATAAAAAGAGACACAGATGAAGATGAATCCAGCAATTGAATTCCAGAGTTGGAGAGTTTCGAAGTGGCCAGAAACTAGTTGATACTTGATAGAAGAATGGTATCGAAGCTATTTTGTTAGTTTTGACTTTTGAGAAAAGACAAGGATGTCATTAAGTTTTTCATTTCTTCCTTTTAATGCGAATTATCTGTTTGTTTGAGTGACGATTTAAATGCAAAAAGGACGATGGTGAATTCCGGATTGCTGGTAATAATGCCTAATGTTTGGAACTTTTTTGAGTCTGGACTGTAAAGAGCAACTGAACTGTGAAAGAGACGGGGAGTGGTCGATTGTGATTTCTAAGTTAATGGGTGTGAGATGGTATTACGAGAGTGGGGATTGTTAAAGGGGTTTGCCATATTTTTGTGATGTACTTAGCGAGTTTGTTTTGTTACTTTTACGTCTTTGGTGGCTTTAATCAAGTTATTATAATGACATTTACTCGTGATCTGCGCTTTGTTTACTGCTAAGAATGACGCACACACGGTCAATTTCTAGTTGTTAGTGATTGCCCTTGTCAGTACATTGGTGGAGAGGTGATGCTTGCAAAGGTTGTGGTGATAATGGAGATTGTTAGTGAATTTCATGAACTCAATGAACAATGACACGGATGTGGTGTTATTATTGGCTGTCAGTACCAGGAACGAGGAATGATCTGTTTTGTAACCTTTTGTCCGATTTCTCAAACTAGGGGAAAAGATAGAGAAGTTTGTTTGTTCTCAAGCTTCCCGACCAAAGAAATGTTGGTTTTTGTGCTGCAACCAGTTCAGTCTGATGTTTCATTTTGACCTCATATTAGCTATTCTTTTTTGTTTGTTTTTTCTCCACCACAATTAAGGCCTCTGATATTTTGATCAAGGTGATGTAATACTTATGTTGTTTTACAGTTCTTGCCCATCATGTTTAATGTATGATACTTGACTGCTCTATGTTTATTGTTCACTTAATTATGACGGCTAAGGTAGGTTTCTGAGATAAAAGTACTTTCCTTCTATGTTTTGTTCTTAAGGTGGAGGCCATTCTGTGGATTTTGTTAAACCTGTTTCTGGGATGCCGACTGTCAGCTCCTTTGTCCTTTCTCAAAGTGAAAAAGAGGGTGTCAAGGAGTCCATGGGTGGTACTGTTTCTCTTACTGAGATCACTGTTCAGTCTACTTCCCACAATGTTAGTGGAGACAATCCTGCCAAAGATGAGAGGGTTCATCTGTCAGCAAGTCTATCTGAAAGAGAGGCTACCAAGGATGGGGAATCAGTTTCAGCCATCCAGACATGCACAAAACCGATGGTAGTTGTTTGATACGTTGATACTTAATTATGCTTTAATTCTAGCTGTTTAAATGTGTAGTTTTACTATTAACCCTCAATCTTGTCATGATATGTTTGCTGAAGATTGTTGAGGGATTCCCTTCAACACCTGCCGTAGTTCAGATGGATCCTAAGATGGTATTGGAACTTTCTCGTGGAAGTTCTCAAGCACCTGATGGGGAGACTGCAAGTGGAGGTTCCAAAAGCACCCCCGAGCGTAAAACAAGGCGAGCACCAGGTAGGTCAACAAGGAAAGAAAATTCCAGAAGAGGAAGCCATGTCAAGGAAACTACCCCCGGGAATGTTGAATGCAGTCGTACAACACCACGTGCTGTTGTTTCTATTCCTACCTCCAATTTACCAGATTTGAACACTTCAGCTCCACCCTCTGTATCGTTTCATCAGCCTTTCACAGATTTACAACAAGTGCAATTGCGAGCACAGATCTTTGTTTATGGATCGCTGATGTGAGTCCCTTTTCATTGTCTACAAACAACTACCCCCCACCCCCCGAAAAAAAAAAAAAAAAGAAGGAAAAAAAGAAAAGAATGGTCAGACTAGGATTATCTGACTTCTTAGGTTTGTCCGGGTACACTTGACCATTTACAGTTGGAATGGTGCCCGTACCATTAGGATGCACGAATGAGCACAAGTGCATCCAGAGAAGAGATACAGGTTTTAGAAGCATTTTAGTTTATTAGAGTGTTATCATTTGAGTATGGGAAAAGAACTTCTAGTTAGTTTGTCTAGGGCATCAACTTTGACAAGATGTGAGAGGTGGTTTTGTGTAGATTAACCTAATTAACTCTTCTATATTTTAAATTCATGGCAGTTCCAAAATTTGTTAATTGAATATAACTGGGAGATTATTGAGTTTCCTTTGGATTCAATGCTGTTAAAGTTGTTCACAAATACGTGATTTTTGACAAGGGAAATAGAGTATATCCTAGAAAACTTCCAAGGGCAACTATTCACAAAAAAAGGGGCATTGCTAATGTAAGGAACCTTCAGCTTTTTGCTATGTGGTTTATGTTGTCAATATATGTTCATTTTACATTTTCAATGATTTTTCCCGACTTTGACTGTGCTAGTCAGTTAATTATACACCATCTAGCATGGAGATGACTCATCAAATGATATCAGCTTTGGAAAAGAATTGTGTAGCCAGTTTTGAAGGCTTATTGTACAACATTGCTACATGACTTTTGCATTTCCTACAGGGATCTGTATCCATCGGATGACCCGGGCAAGGGATATGTATCCCACCCCCTTATGCAAATTATACGCTGGATCCTATTGGTGGATATCATGATTGAAGAAGAAACCAACACTTGATAGTAAAGAAAAAAATACTAGCATCTTAAATAGATTTAAGGTTGAAATCCATTTGCCATTAATTCCTTTTAGTTTGAAGTACCTTCCTTGTTTAGCGTCTTATGTCTGAATAGCATTTTAAACACAATACTTCATAACATTTAGTTTGTGCCCTTGTAATCATGCCCAACTTCTGGGCACGTGTCTGTATCCAAAGGTAAAGATAAGTGTTTAGGGAGGTCAAATGCCCAAAACCCCCTCGACATCCAGAGCTAATACATAAATCCACGTGTCTAGTCTGCTAGACATATACTGTTTTCTGTTTTGTATGTCAAGTTTTGCATAAAAATTGGGATATCATTTTTGGTATGTCTGTATTATGCAATAATTCTGAAAATGCTGTTACAGACAACGAGCAGCTCCTGATGAAGCATGTATGGTTTCAGCCTTTGGAGCATCTGGTTAGTCTGTTAGCCCTGCGTGTGTATTTTTCTTATGTTGAATTTAGAGAGAGGGTGGGTGCTGACAGTTTCTAATATAGATGGCGGAAGGAGTGTTTGGGAGCCTGTTTGGCGCTCTTATATGGAAAGGGTTCAAGGTCAGAAGTCCCATCCCAACAAATCCGAAACCCCTGTGCAACCACGTTCAGGTGCTGTTGTGTTTAAGCTGTTTTTTGACCACTTAGGTTTGGTGAATGCCTAACTGCATTCGGAAATATATGCAGGTGCTAGGCCTACTGATCAACCAATAAAACGTGGTGCACGTCAAAGTAAAGCGGTTCCTTCACCTCTTGGTCAAGCGAGTAGCAAGGGTACCCCTTCACCTCTTGGTCAAGCGAGTAGCAAGGGTACCCCTTCACCTCTTGGTCAAGCGAGTAGCAAGGGTACCCCTTCACCAGTTTCTAATCCTATGATACCTCTTTCATCGCCGCTTTGGAACATATCTACTCCTGGTGATGGTTTGCAATCCAGTGGCTTGCCAAGAATACCGGTTCTTGATTACAAGCAAACACTTCCTCCCATGCATCCATTTCAGACCCCACCTACACGGGGTTTTATTGGACATAATTGGCTATCTCAAACCCATTTTCCTGGTCCCTGGGTTGCTTCTCCACAGACTTCCACTTCTGATGCCAATGCTCGTTTCTCTGTGTCGCCTATGACAGAGACCGTTAAATTAAACCCGGTTAAAGAATCATCTGTTCTTGTTACCTCTGAAGCAAAGTATGCATCTCCTATTACCTTGGTCCATAGCAGTGGTCCTGGTGTTATTGCAGCGACTTCATCCCTCTCCGACATGAAAAGGACAACTGTATTGCCTAGTCCGAATTCCACTGGTCCTAAGGCAAGAAAAAGGAAAAAGGTTGATGCTTTTGAGGATCTTGGTCAGATCTCTTTGCTCGCTCAAACTCGGACAGAATCAGTATCTGCTCCTATTGTTGCTAGTCATTTTTCTACGTCAGTCATGGTATCCACTCCAAATATTTTTGCATCTAAAGCCGATGCAGTTAAAATCGTCACATCTGTTTCTCCTTCATCTTCCACTGATCATCCAAAAACAACGGAACAGAATGCAAAGCAGAATGTTATGTCAGAGGATACTTTAAGTAAAGTTGCAGAGGCTAAGCAACATGCCGAAGATGCAGCTACTCTCGCTGCTGCTGCAGTAAGTCACAGCGTAAGTGTGTGGAGTCAGTTGGATAAGCTGAAGAACTCTGGGTTGACTCCAGATGTTGAAGGTAAGTTAGCTTCTGCAGCTGTTGCAGTTGCAGCGGCTGCTTCTGTTGCAAAGGTGGCAGCTGCAGCTGCTGAGATTGCATCGAATGCTGCACTCCAAGCAAAAATGATGGCTGATGAAGCGTTGGCCTCTGGCAGAACTAGCAATCCTGCTCAGGGTTCTGCATCTTCTCTTTCTGCAGTGAACAATTTTGGAAACGCTTCTCCTGCTTCCATTTTGATGGGAGGGAATGTGAGCACCTCTTCCAGTTCCATATTAGTTGCTGCTAGGGAAGCTGCTAGAAAGAGGGTTGAAGCTGCTTCAGCTGCATCAAAACAGGCTGAAAACTTGGATGCTATTTTAAAAGCTGCTGAGTTGGCAGCAGAAGCAGTTTCCCAAGCAGGAAAAATTGTTGCCATGGGTGATCCTTTGCCTTTGAGTGAATTAGTAAAAGCTGGTCCAGATGGCTACTGGAGAGTTCCACAACTGCCCCCGGAACAGGGGGTAGTATCGAATAACGAGAATAGAGAACGATCAGAAGTACGTATCATCGAAAATTGTCCTTATGTTGCCAAGGAGGCACCATCAGAGCCGAAGATTGTAAACCCTCATTTGTCACCTCTGTCAGGAGAGGTCCCCAGGGAGTCAATGGAAGATCATGTGAGGGGAGCTGATGGGTTATCAAGCTCCCTTAAAACCAGACAGACAGATTCTAGAGCAAAAAGGAGTCGTAGGGCTTTGGACCTATCCAAAACCATAGGCGTGGTTCCTGAATCTGAGATTGAATCAAGAACTGCTTCCATCACTGCTCAAGATGATTATGAAAAGGAAGGGGGGGTTGTCGAGGAGGAGACCGGCATAAAGGACGGTTGCCTTGTGGAGGTTCGTGACCTGAAAGTTTGTTGAGATACCAGGTGTATGGGGTTGCAAAAATTTATGAACTGTGTATTTCAATAGACTTGCTATCGGTTACCATACTTCTTGGTTCTTGGCACATTTGAAGTTTTTGCATGCTGCATTTTGTTTTACTTTGTGTGTGTGTGTGTGTGTAGATACCTACTAACCTAGCTACTTGATGTTTTAGGTTCGAAAAGATGGTGATGGGTTTAAAACAGCTTGGTTCTCAGCCAATGTTTTGAGCTTGAAGGATAGAAAAGCTTTTGTTAGGTACACTGAACTCCAATCAGATGAAGGTAAACTCTGCAATCAATATAGTTCTATCATCTGTAGGGAATTGGTTGGCTTGTGGTTTATGGCTTTCGAAAATAAGAACTTTCTGTGCTCATATGTGATATGTGAGTTTTGCAGCAAGTTTGCTCATGCAATATGTATGTTTGTGTTTTAGTTGCTTGTCTTCGTGACGTGATTGTGATTTTCTTTGTTATGCGTTGCTATTCACTTCTTTTGCTCAATATGTTCAGGTTCAGGGAAGCTAAGGGAATGGGTAGCGCTTGAAGGTGAAGCCAACAATGCACCCAGAATACGCATTGCCCATCATATTACCACCTTGCAATTTGAAGGAACTAGGAAGAGACGCAGAGCGGCCATGGGAGATTATCAGTGGTCTGTTGGAGATAGAGTTGATGTGTGGATGCAAGATTGGTAAGCATGATGCTTTTTTAGCATAATTACTGGGGTTATTTGATGTCTTCTCTTCTATGAAATGTTTCATATGTTCACTTATGGGTTGTGTAATTATAGCTAAAAGTGGTTGGCATAAGCATGAACACTAGTGCAGAACTTCTGCAGTGCTATTTCTAACCTTGTTTCGTCTTATTGCTGTGTTTAAGCTGGCGAGAGGGAGTTCTCACAGAAAAGAACAAAAAGGATGAGAGTATATTAACTGTCCATTTTCCAGGTATTTGCAACCAAATGATATTTGGTTCATTAGTGCATCAAGTTGTTGGATGCGCACATTGATGTTTTGTGGGTTGCTTGTTTTTTAACTGAACTTCTCTGCGAATTTTTTGCAGCTGAAGGGGAAACTTCAGTTGTTAAAGCTTGGCATCTACGGCCGACACTCATTTGGAAGGATGGGGAGTGGATTGAATCCAGATCAAAAGACAAGGGCCCTTCTACCCAGGTGCTATTTTTACGTGTATTTATCGAAAATTTGATGATCTTGATGTTGCCTAGTTATGGAAGTTTTATTTGATGCCTTTTTCAGGGAGACACGCCTCAGGAAAAGAGATTAAAGTTGGGCATTCCTGCAATAGAGAACAGAGAAAAGGATAAGATGTCTAACAATATTGAATTTGGGGAATCTGAGAAGCCTGACGAGTCACGCTTACTGCCATTATCTGCCAATGAAAAAGTATTTAACGTTGGTAAGAACATTGGAGATCAGAATAAGCCTGGTGCTCTTAGAACACTACGGACTGGTCTTCAGAAAGAAGGGTCAAGAGTGGTTTTTGGTGTTCCTAAACCTGGAAAGAAAAGAAAATTTATGGAAGTAAGCAAACATTATGTTGCAGAGAGGAGCAGCAAAACTAATGAATCAAATGATTCGGTTAAATTTGCAAAGTATCTGATGCCCCAAGGATCAGGACCGCGTGGATGGAAAAATACTAAAATAATTTCAAAGGAAAAACAGGCAACTGAATCCAAGACTAAGGTTCTGAAGTCTGGAAAATCACTAAGCGTTTTCGGCAGAACCCTACCTCAGAAGGATAAGGTTTCTGCTCAAAATGATGGCCCTGCCATGGATCATATGATCAAGGATTCTGGTATCACCGATGAGAATGTATCAAGAAAGCAGAGATTGATAGAATTTGGAGCATTCTCTAAACCTGAAGGATCTGCAGAAGGCCCAGCCTTATTTTCATCACTAGCTCCTTCATCAGATGCTCCTTCAAAGAAAACGTCCACATCAAATGCCAGATCTGAACGGGGTAATGGAGGAAAACTTGCACACTCTAGTGGAAAGTTGGCTAAAGGTGAGGTGGACAAACTCGATTATGGTAACCCAGGGAAATCAATATCTGAAGCTGCAGAGCCGCGCAGATCAAATCGCAGAATTCAACCAACATCAAGGGTGAGTCCTTATTTTTTCTTGACGTATCTTAGAAGTTTTTTTGTTGTCGAAAAGATAGAGAGTATATTAACAAACCAAAAGGATCAAGGGGATAGCCTTGTAATCGAACAAAAAACAAAGATCACCTGGGGGTGTGATGCTTGAACGAGTCCAAGCTATGCCAATCCTCCTCTGGATTTATATTACTGATGATTGCATGCCGAGCTGATTTAGCTCTGTATTCCCCTTTGCTTGTCAGAGCCCAAACAACTCTCCTCAACCCCAAGTTTGGAGCCATATTATCAGGCGTGTTATTCATAATTTATATGTAACTACTCGTCTAATTCTGTGCCATCGCCAGTTGCTATTGGCATTAACTTTCCTCACCTTGGAATCCATATTCTTGCCTAGATTAAACAGGACTCTCTTCACCAAAGGTATAGGGGCTGAAAGGGTGCCAATTGTCCAGCGGACTTAGTAGCACGATCCTTCTAAAATGGGTGCGCTCCCAAGATGGGAGCTCGAATTGGCGCTCCCAAGATGAAAGCTTGACTGGAGCCCGCTCCCCTCAAGACGGGAGCTCGCTCCTAACTAAGATGGGAGCTTATCGGGCCGTTAAGGCAATTATTCTCTTACTTTTAAGGGAGTTATGCCATTGTGGAAATAAGAATATGAAAATCATATCAGTCAAGAAGTTTTGCAAGTTGAAAATATCTAACTTCCAATAATTACCCTTTAAAATCGGGAAATTCTCCTTCAAGGGTTAAGTATTTAAAGATATTTTATGTACATATTAATATATAATCCATATGCGCTCCCAACCTTGGGAGCTTCTAGGTGCCTCCGCTTTCCTGCCCCCGCCTTCGCTTCCGCTTCGTGCTACTAAAATCCAGCCAAAGGAAAGTAGACCTCCCACTCCCTACTTACTAGTTTGATAAGCTTCTGGAATCTGGCCACTGCTTTTAAGGTTAATGATTTTCCTTAATGTCCTCGATGAATCTTGGGGCAGGTGCCGTAGGTCCATTTACAACAAGAAGTGATTCCAATATTTCAGGAGTTAAAATCTGAATCCACCTTCCTTTCATTAATGTTCATGCTGAGTGGCATTTAATCTTGGCTCCAGTTGATTTCAGTTCCACTCCTTTCCACAAGAATGCTCTGAGCTTTATTAGTTCCTACTTCCTTCAAGATTTTTTTGGGGTAAGATGAAGATAGAGGTCCTGTAAACTTGTATGCTGAATAAAATCGTACTTCATCGGTTCTCTTCTTCAATGATCAGTCTAAATATTCAATTCTAGTAGGGGCACTAAAAGATATTTGAGTCAAGAGTAGCATCCAGAATCCTTCTCAAAAAGCATTTCTTTTTCTCAGTAGTAGTAGCATAAAAAATTGCACTTCTGTTCAAGTTGTTCTGCGAACAAGAGAATCTATAGAAACCCTTCATAGACTCATCTGCAAATAAGATGAATTAAGTTGATGAGCTTACACTTGCGATGGTATGTGAAACCACCTTGCTCAATCTTATTAAATGGAGTAAAGCTGAGAAAGCTTCCATTGCTATTAAGTTGCTGTATCCATATTTTTCTTTTTCTTTTTTTTTTTGGGCCAATATTATTTACATCAGCGGGATTAGCAGGGAGGTAGTAGGTTAGCCCACAGTGGGTTTCAAAGACTATCCATAGCCCTGAATCCCAAACGCCCACGACGGGGCTCGAACCTTAGCCTCCCACGAGGGAAGGACCAGGAGATACCAAGTTACAACACCTCATATTACTCCATAATCGTTGTATCTTATAGTTTGGTGGTGTGAGTGCGTTTACATTATGTCGTGCAATATTCCTTTATGTGGGAACAGTGTCGAAAGGGGCAAATTCTTGGAAAGTTAGAAACTATTCTAGTCTCTCCCCCTTTGTCTCTCTGTGTTGTGGGGGTTTGATGATAAGGCAGGGCCTGCACTTGTGCATGTGCATGGAATCTATAGATATTTGGTTTTAATGGTAGTCTTATATGCGTTGGCGTAGTGATTTGAAGGTTTGGTAGTAGTACCTTCATTTTTTCTTCCAAGATTGCAAAAATGTTGAGATGTTCAATTCCATGCGAGGGATTATGTTAACCACCTTTTGTCGTGTTTTGCAAGCATCTACCATTGTTCCATGTCTGTAATTTCTATGTTCATCTTCCTGTTATGAAGCTGTTCTCTACTTAAGATTCCTGTATTTCCTCAATCTACCTAAACTGTATCGTTTTGTATTGCAACTGATGGTTGATCACGTCATACGTGGACATCTATACCGGCTACCATAGTTTAACCTGCTAATGCATTATCATATCTAGTCTTCTGACAAACTTGTAAATGTGCTGTATGCTTCAATCATCCAGTCAAGTTACATTTTAGTGGCCCATTAATTGTTGTTTCTTTTGTTGGTACTGTTGGTAAATACACTGATGGAATATTCATTGGTGTTGCCTACAGCTATTAGAAGGATTGCAAAGCTCACTCGTAATCCCAAAGTTTCCTGCTGTTTCACATGACAAAAGTCACCGAAACCAGAGCAGGGGTGGTACTTCTTCTAAAGGTAAAATCTTGAGGTTTCATTTTTGCTTAAATTGATTGATCACTTTAATGACACACCAACACCGTCATTGGAGGTAGTCCCCAATATTGCATGTATGGTTTAGAGCATTTTTGTGGTGATTGGAAATAATCTTGAAACTTACTTCTTGCCTGGCCTGTCACAGGGAATAACCATGGTTGACCAGAGCTTCCAAAAGAATGGTGATCTTGGCCAATGAAATCCGATGGATGTTGAGACTAGAAAACCTGCACAGTTTGTGTGTATATTTATGGTAGAATAGGAAAGTAGGAAGGGAAATTCTCACCTCCTGAAGGTTCCAATGTGAAATTTAGTTCGTTGATGTCATATTGGTTTTAGTTGTCACACACAGTTATCGTCTCTGTAGGCTTTTGCTGTAATAGGTTTGCAAATGGAAAACTACCCATGTAGATGGATTAGAATTGCTGGAATTTTCGTAGTTGATTGATCATTAACATTTGGTTGCTTCGTATTGGATTCTAGTTTCTGACAGATGGTGACTGTTCCGTCGGTCTGCTATTATGTGTCATAATAGTGCTAATGGTGCCAGTTATCATCATTGATGTCCTTTCGTCGTGTTATTTGTTCACATGAGCGATAACTAGAACCTATACATGCCTTCTGATGCTTACAATGAGCATTGTGATAATGGTAACAGGTTATCAGTGCTAGGCCTGTGGGCCGGCTTGAGGCCCTACTCTTCTAGGGCAACGGCATGGGCTCGGCCTTGTGATTGACAGTGGGAAGAAAAAAGCTGAAGTTCTACTTCCTACAATCTTGGAGAATAGGTCATTATATTTCTAGCAGCTCTGCAACTGAGACGGTCAATCATGATTTGCACATTTTGGGATTTCACCATTTCAAACAGTAGAGTGTGAGATTGTCTCAAGAATTCATTTGAAGTGTGCAAGGATTTAAAAATCGGCCATTGCGTGAAATTTGAGTGTGTTATTGTGCCTCAAGATTCATGCATTCTCCATCTACTGTCTTGAAACTCGTGTATTTTGTGATTTTCACCACGTTATAGGGTTGAGATGCATTTGGTATGAACAATTTTTAGGATCGAAAGCATTCTAGTAGTCTCCCATTTTCTTTTCTGCTTCTTGTCTACTTTTGTTGGGTTCCCCTAAAGCAGACCTTATTTTGTTGTTGGTTGAAATGAAAGCATGTGGATCTAACTTAACATGGAATTATAATTCAGCAGTCCTAAAGCATAGTCACGTGGCACTTTAGAACTCTTAACTACCACACAATCATGTGGGTTCATGCATGAAGTCGTGGATTCCGTACAATTATGTGGTGATTAGGAGCAACGACACGTGGCCACGCCTATGTAGGCGGCAAACCATCAAGCAAAATATCGAAATTGTACCTACACCTGAACTCATTCTCCTCCTTTCCTGTGTAATGTCATACAAACCAACAAATCTGCAAGAGTTGGCTTTGTTTATTATATTCAAGTAGTGTCATTACTTCTCGACACCTTAGTGAGTGAAAAGAGTTTTGTCACAAGTTGTTTATTTGTTTGGCATTCCCTTTCTGTTGTGGCATAATTGTTTCTAGTTTACACAACCATGGTAGACTGCCATGTAAAGGGTGTCACCTTCCTTCCTTCCTCTGTTGGACCAAGTGATTCTCAAGATATTCTATAAGTGTGGATAATGTTTCTCATATTATACTTGCTGAAAATTCCATCAAGACTTGGATCCCTTGTCTGCTTTTAGGGCCGTAAACGAGCCGAGCCGAGTCGAGCCTTGTTGAGTTCAAGCTCGGTTTGTTTACTTAACGAGCCAAAAACTTGAGCTCGAGCCTTAACGAGCCGAGCTTAGTCATTTTACTAAACGAGCCTTTTTAATCGAGCTGAACCTCCCGTAATGAGCAGAGCTTTTGTCGAACGAGCTGTGCTTCACTTGGCTCGTTTGAAAACTCGAGCTTGAGCTCGGCTCGTTTACCAAACGAGAAACGAGCCGGCCAGCCAAGCCAAGCGTTAACGAGCCCATCGAGCTCGCGAGTTGCTCGGTTCGTTTACAACCCACTTTCAATAGTTTTGATTCTTTGATTCTTCAATTTGTCGATCCCTTTTCATGTAGTCACGATATGTGGAGTGCAGCAGCTACAAGACAGTAATGTGAGGGCAAAGTTTCATTGGCCAAAATTTTATCCAGCATTTGTGATTAACCATAAGTCCTGTTTGGAGAACTGAAATTAGATTTCTTCTCAAAATCAAGAATCGAATACATTGCCAAACAAAGGCCGGGAAGCCTGCCAGCGCCGGCTTATTATTGTTTTTCTTCTTCTTGCCCTTGAACCTATAATTTGCTGTTATTCTCTTGATTTAGAAAACTAAACCTGTGCTCCACTAAACTGACTTAGAAGTTATGGTCCGACGCGATGACAACTTCACATTTATCCCGAATGGGTTCGAGTCACGCCTATGATCTTTCCAATATGAAGGTTGACGTAGTAATAAGCGTACTCACTATCTCTCCTAGATCCTGTTTTGAACGATTTTTATGCTCTTTTTGGTGATAAGAAGATTACTTTTTATGCCAACTTTTTTTGACAACTTTGCTTCTTATTAAGGTCATCGGCAGCTCCTCCAAAAAGCCTTTTAGAGAAGCTAACTTTTGTCAATTTCCTACTGATCCCTTTGTCATTCAAGCGTTTGCAGAATTATTCAAGTGAGTATATTCCAGGCTAGGTGATACTTACCATGAGCTTTTTGGAGAGAGAGAGAGAGAGAGAGAGAGAGAGAGAGAGAGAGAGAGAGAGAGAGAGAGAGAGAGAGAGAGAGAGAGAGAGAGAGAGAGAGAGAGAGTTAATAATTCGAGAAAGGGAAATAAAGAAGACATAACATTTAGGACAACGATAATACGGAAGAGCATAATAGCAAGGGCTTACTCCCAAAGTCATACGTTTGAATCTCACCGTGAGCAAAAATAAAAATAAACATAAACACTGGGATCGAACCACTGAAAGTTCACTCTATCATTAACTTTTGAGTCGTGGAATTAGTGGAGGTGCGCCCACCCGAACATCTTATTACCAAAAAAAATAACCTGCTCCTCACAAGCAAAAACACACTCTCTCACTAACCTTAAGGGTTGCTACTTACCATATGGATAATATATGTGTAGATTAAATCAAACGAAGAGTCTAAGACTTTGAAGTTTTCAAAACACCTAAAAAAAACGAAAGAGTCGTAAAAAAAAAAAAAAACAATTGTAGTGAACGAAACAATCACCCCACACACAATGACCTAGTTGTCTGTCAAGGCTTGAGATTTAAGAATGCGCCCCCTCCTATGGTCTCAAGCTCAAAATCTCACGTTGCTATTGACTCTTATGGGGGCTAGTCCATACGAGACTTTGCCCCGGCTTTAATTGGACTTCTTGCTAATGGATGGAGAGCGTGAGTCTCCAAGAATTAATTGAAGTACACATAAGCTGATTCGGATACCTTTAATTATCAATAAAAATACATCGTTGAAAATCACCACTGACTACCAGCTGTACTTAAAGTTATGCATGACCATGACTCTATTAGAAAGTGACATATTGAGTTAAAATCTCATAATTTGGTCAACAAACAAAGCAAACCCAACTAAAATCACCTAATGTATCAAATGTTTTAACTTCCCTTTTCTCCCTAATGATCCGATCTAGAGACAACCCTTATCCTGCTCTCTCTCAATCTCTCTTATGACCAGGGGTGGAAATTTCCGATCCGACACGAGAATCTGACACGAACTCGACACGAAATTAACGGGTTAGGGTCGGTTATTTTTGACACGGAACACGAATATGACACGACACGATAACACAAATAGCTAAATAGGTCGGGTTAGCATTGAGAGAATTCTGACATGAACACAACACGATGCCCGCCCCTCAAAAACAGTTATGTACCTTTTAAAATACCACAAATGTCACATCATGTATTACGTATCAATGTGCAGGTAAAATATTCAAATACGAAGTCTATTCAGCCAATATATTACTAATATTAATGCTACATGAGATGAAGGTTAGTAACTTCTAATCTCAAGTTTTTCAAATGAGTTATTGCATGCGTTCGTTCTTTTTTCCAACTCGAAAATGAAATAAAACACAATAAAAAAATTCTACCAAGCTTGTCAAGTTGGTAGTCTCAATTCTGTCCCCAATGGTGACTCAAGTTCGAGTCCCACAGGGAACAGGTTTGGGCTATGGATAGCCTCGATCTGAACCTTCGTTGACTAACATATTCACACTCCGTTAACCTCCGCTGATGTATACCGTATAAAAAAGGAAGAAAAAACTAAAGATTAGGCAAATTAATGCAAAATGAAATAGAGCATGTGGTTCACCCACCATTACACCATCATCAAAAGGCAGAATCTGAAATTGAAAAGCCACACAAGAAAGAATCTCCCTAACTTCCCCCTCCATTTCTTGAAGCATGTTACAAAATGATACTTTTATAATCTCATCCACCTTTGTAATCTACCTATATATATGTCTTGTTTGTACTCCACAAAACTTTCTTTAGTCCCAATTAAAATCTTGGTCAATCACTTCTAACCCAAAACCTCCTATCCCAAAATAACTAACACACAACCATGTTTCCATTTTTCAGTTATAACCAATTTTCCCTCTCCCTCCTCCTCCTCCTCTTCTTCTCTCTCTTCTTTTCCCTCCCTCCTTTCGTTCCCGCCCAAAGCCTGCCCGACCCGTTAATCGAAAACGACACGTGGCGCAGCTTCGCCAAGTTCGTCGATGCCGGGAAGGGCAGCTACGTCAGCGGCATGTCGGAGCTGAAGAAGTACTTTCAACGCTTCGGGTACCTCGAACCCGTGCCCGCGTCGAATCTGACCGATTCGTTCGACGCCGGACTAGAATCGGCCGTCATAGCTTACCAAAAAAAACTCGGCCTCGCCGTCACCGGGAAACTCGACTCCGACACCGTTTCACAGATCATGTTGCCCCGGTGCGGCGTCTCCGATGTGTCACGTACCATGCACGCGACCCGACACTACATGTATTTCTACGGCAAGCCAAGGTGGAACCGGGTCATGTCGGCTCCGATCACATTGACTTATTCTTTTGCGCCGGGGCACACAATTGGGTACTACTAATTTGGCTTTATTTGTTAACTTCTGCTGAATAAGATTTTTCTCTAACTTGTTTGTCGGAAAAAGATTTTCCTTAACTTTGGTGATGAAGTTGAAAAAACCTACGCGGTTGATTCAAACATTGATATTGTCTTTCATAGACTGCCAATATTATTAAAAAAAAAAAAAAAACCAAAAAATGAACTCTCTCTTCTTTTTTTTTCCCCTCTTTAGAACGAGTAAGGGTGTGTTTAGACAAAATTATTTGGTATTATTCTCATTATTATTTAGTCATCTTGTTTATTAAAGATTTGCGACAACTTTTCCTATTAATCAATCATCTTGACAAAGAAATCCAGAAAGTAACAGATAATAACAAAAGTCTCCGGAACTTTGTAGAAGACAAATTTCCACGTTCTTTAAGAAACTTTTTCAATTTCAATTCACATTTTTTATTTCTCTTATCGTGACATATGATTAATTTAGAAACTTTGACAAAAATTAAAAGATTACTAATATCAAAAAAAAAAAAAACCTAATAGGAATTCATTTTTTGTCCAAATTCCAATCACAATTCTAACCAATGCAAGGAAATTTCTGGCCAACAGGAACTTACCCAAATCGGACATAACATCCGCTTTCGAGCGCGCCTTCTCGCGGTGGTCGGCGGTGATCCCGGTGACCTTCAAGCCGGCGCCGGACTACTCCACGGCGGACGTCAAGATCGGGTTCTACCGCGGCGACCACGGCGACGGGGAGCCGTTCGACGGGGTCCTGGGAATACTGGGCCACGCCTTCTCGCCCCGGAACGGGAGGCTCCACCTGGACGGGGCCGAGACGTGGGCCGTCGATTTCGGGTCGGAGAAGTCCCGGACGGCCGTCGATCTGGAGTCCGTGGCGACCCACGAGATCGGGCACGTGCTCGGGCTGGCCCACTCGCCCGTCAAGGAAGCGGTTATGTACCCGAGTTTGAGTCCGAGGACGCGGAAGGTGGATCTGAAGGTGGACGACGTGGAAGGGGTCCAGGCGTTGTACGGGTCGAACCCGGATTTCAAGTTCAGTTCTTTGTTGGAGTCCGATACGACGTCGTCGTCTTCTTGTTGGGCCGTCGGGTTTGGAAGAAGCTGGCATGGGCGGGCCATTTATTGGATCGTGGTGGTTTTGGGATTAGTCATGTGGATTTGAGAAAACACTTTTTTAGTTTTTACTTTTGGGTATGATTTTTTGATTGTAAAATTCTAGCTTGTACATATTACAGATATTCACACAGAAAATATATCGTTAGTTTTTCAATCTCAATAAATATTGTTCATGTTCTCTTGTTTCTCGCTGTCCAATCATTTTTCGTGAATAGGCTAATTATCGTATCTCATATTTGTTCTATTGTTCGTGTTTTCTCTTCTGTCTCGCTCTATCAATTTGAGGAATGGGCCAATCATCATGTCTCAAATCAGTGCCGCTGCTTCGAAAGTTGATAGCTTTAGTCATTCGCAAAATCCATCTTTCGATGGTATTTGCTAGAGATACAAAGGCTTAATTTAGACTTTGTGTAGATTTGTGATGATTCTAGCTATTTCTAAAGTGGGTGCATCAAATGTTAACAAGCCTATGTTCTTTTTCTTCCAAGTAGAGCTACTATTAATCTCTTCTTAATTAAGAGAAGTAGCGTGGGTCTAGAAATTTCATGTAATTGTTCTTTGGTTGATTATGATTTTCTCTCATTTCTCTCCCACTTCGTTGAAATCCTTTTGAATTTCAATTTATATCATTTATTAGAAAGGTTTGTGACTCCTGTTGCCATGATTGCCATGATAACGTATCTCCAAATTAAATCGTTATGTTGATACCATGGTAAATTTTCTTTTCATTTGACCCATGTGTTATTTAGGTTGACTTATTTCCTTTTAGTTTAATCAATTTCTCAAAACAAGTCCACTTTCAAGATTTCGTAGAAGCTGGCATTTTATTTTATTTTATTTTGAAGATTTTTGATTTATGAAGGAAGATTTAGTTGTCTTGACCAATAATAATTGTTAAACCATGCATAATTTTGAGAGCCTGCACAAACTTATTTTTATGTATATCCTTCACGGACTTGCATTTGTCTTGAATCCAACGGTGTTATTGAAGCTACAAAAATCCTTTACAACCTCTACTTTAATTATTCAAACCGTTCAACTCATGTAGTCCTATGCTCCAACGAGGAATTAAGAAAAATTAATTTGATTTAATAATCATTACAACTTAATTTCTTTAATTTTTACAAATTCCCAACACCCCCGAGACGTAATTTGTATTGCATGATTTTAGGATCAAGCTAATCTTTGAATGTTCAAGATGATACATCAACATCGACTATAACTCCTAGCCTTCCAAGCTATCGATGCGGGTTCGATTCTCGCCACCCGCATATAAATATGAAGATTATCACAACCTTAAAATGAAAAAGTCAGATTATTGCACCTATACTATTCATTTTATATTTGGATTTGATTTAGGAAATTGATTTTAGCACTTCAAAAATTGATGGATGAGTTTCAAAACGACGTCGTTTTGTGTAGCAATACAGTTCAATTTTGAAACCCCTCCATCAATTTTGGAGTGCCAAAATCACAATCCTTTGGTTTAACGAATAAATTTGTTCCAATTAATCTTTTGCAAGGGCCAATTGGTCTTTGAAACAGCTAGGGGGCAAACTGTTAAAACCCTAAAGAACAACAAAATGGAAGAACTAAACCCTAAACCCCTATCCAGTTCGCTGTTACAGTGAAAAATCTGCAAGACCAGACAACGCCAAATTCGTTCTTCGCTTTCACTCGGAAGATTCTTTCTCTCGGCTCTCCTTCTGATCAGATGGCTTCAAGGTGCAACAGATTCATCAACAGAGCATCGGTTTCGTCCCTCAAATCCGCCATTAAATCCAATCTCCGAAGAAATTCGGCTTCCGTAGACGGATCTGCTTCCTCCAAGTTTCCCCTCCCCGCTAGATCCACTTCCACACCACTTCGCCGTCTCTCCTTGTCCAGGTTACGCCCTTCCGTTGTCAATCTTTCTCTCTCTCTCTCTCTCTCTACTAGAAGCAATAGCAGATGCAGGATTTGTGTCTATGGGGTTACAATCAAGGCCGGCTCTGAAATTTTGGGGGCCCAAGACAAACGTAGATAATGAAGCCCTTAATAAAATTTACGAAAATAAAATAATAAGTAGATAAATGATTTTTTTGAAAGCCAAATGCATGTATTCGATAAAGGAAAAAACCCATGCAAATACTAATTTCTGATCATGTTTTCTCTCCTTTGATCTCTAATTTATCTCCTTCCATTTTATTGTGCGTTCATAGAGATTAGAGCTGTAAGTGTAAAATATGCATAAAACTTATCGAGGAATCCACCACATGGAATCATTTTTCAAGGGGCTCTACATGAAGATAGCCGCCCGTAATCTGCATTTTCTTTTTCCAGTTATGTTTCCTCTGATTGAGCAAGTCAGGTTGGGCCCAACTTTTGGGCCTGTGTCCCCTTAAGTGAAAAATAGGTGGTTTGGGTATTAAAATGGGCCTCTAATGTTGCTATACCTAAAAAGATTGGACATATATAATGGGTACCCAAAAAAATAGGAGGCCCTAATTTCTACACATTTTTTGGGGGCTTAAGGCGCCGGCCTCTTGGGCCTTAGCCCAGAGCCGGCACTGGTTACAATAAAAATATATTTTATACGTATATATTGTTACTTGTGAGGTCCGAAGAAGAGAGACGATATGATATGTATGTGCGCAGCCATTGTTTAATTTTATACATGCAACCTAAAAAATGATTGATAACTTGAAATTTTGAGAATTTTTACTCCAAATATATAGAATTTTTAAGAATTTTTTTTCACCTCAAAGGACTTGCAAGGGCTTATCCTATAGAATTTTTCCTACAAATTAGTATAATACACGAGAGTATTTGGAGTTGTGCAGGCCCGGGTCCCTTTATTGCACCCCGTGGGACCGCGACCAGAAGGTTGGGACACACTGTGTATGTACACTTTTAGGATTGTTTTGCATAGTGGGTAGTGGCTATGATAAGGTGGTTTTTAATCGTCACCTTAATCTATTATCCGAGCATGGTCCCCCTCTCCACTCGTTGCTGATTAGCATTGAGTTGGATGCTTGAACACCTCAATTCTAGGATGCCTCAAGTAAAAGGAAAAATTCTTCATGGTATCCAAACTAATGTTGCCACAAGTCTATATTTCCTCCGAGAGAATTTGGATAAAATTTATGTTGTTCTAAATTATATGTTGTATCGATTGAGAAAACGATTGCTTTTGCTTGATGGGTGATAGGAGCCGGAATTGCGGTTAGTTGCTCAAAAAAATGTGACGTATCACAAAGAGCCTAAAAAGAAATGAGGCGTACTGTATAAAAAAAGACCCTAATTTATGCTTGAGAGGTTGCTACTGGACTATGGTAGATTTTCCCATTTTTAGAAGGTAAATGTTTTTGATTTTGTACAGAGACTGTGATACATTCAAACAGGAATAATAGGCAACATGATGCTTTGAGCCCCCTCAATGTAGTGTCCATAGTGGATAGGGGGGTAGATATAGTGTCCCCCCACATACATAAAGCCCTTGCGACAACTGCAAAATATTCACCCCCATTCCCAATATGTCTTCCCTGAATTGAATTCATCTTTGATACCTGCAATCAATGGCTCAGAGTAAAAGGTCGTTGAAAGCATCGTTTAAGGCTTAGACAATCTAAGAATTTGTAACATTGGCAAGATCGTCAATACCCACACAAGGGGAGGATTCTGTAGCTTTACGACTATGTATTTGCAGACCTTTCCATTATTCAAGCCAGATTAGCTTTAGGATCCTATTGAGTTTGAGACCACTTGCTAAATTCGTATTATTTTTAAGTTCTCGTTTTGCAGACCGGACATTTATTTTGGGACGGAGGGAGTAATTCCAAGTAGTAGGCTACTGGTCACAAAATTGTGATTCCTAGTAACAAGGCTACTGACTAGTGAGATTTCCGGTGGTTGGAGAAACTTCATTTGAGGACATATGAATATATGATATGATGCCTTGACTCTATAGTGCTCAGTTGGATTCAAAATATGTATTGCCTTGGTATTACAATGCCTCAATCTAAAAAAAACCTTCCAAAACTGATGTTGCCTTGATTCTATGTTGCCTGAGATTGGATTTGGATCCAATTCACTTGCTAAATATGCATTACATTTAGTAAAAGGACCTTAAATAAAGTGGCTTTGATATTGGAAATGGGGAAAAACTAGTGATGGTACTGCCATACCGGCTGAGTTGGTCAATGAGACTATGGACCAAAATATTTAGTGGCCACAAATTCGCAATTTCTAGTAGCAAGGCTATTGACTACAATAATTAAATTTTGGTTGCTGGATCAAATTTATTCAAGGGACCTATGATATAACGCCCTGGCTCTATATCACACGGTTGGATTCAAAATATGAATTGCCTCGTTTTTTGGTGCCTCGATTGAAAGGAAAAGTTTGATCAGATTTACACAATGGATCAAAAACTATTGTTGTCTTGCTTTGATTTTGTCTCAGATGGAATTTGGATCACATTGACATGATACATCAAGATTTTATGTTGCATTGAATAAGAAAAGAACCATGTTTGCTCTATTGATCCTAGTTACCAAATTTTGAGAAGCCCCTCATAACTAACGTTACATTTCAATGTGGCGTGCTCTATTATAAATATGACCGTGATTTATGCTCGAGTGCTTGCTTTAGACTATTGTAATGTTGCATTTGGCCCCCTCGTTGTGAACTTCCTGTGTCCACGACTGGATGGATACCATCCCCACCTATATGGATGCATGTTTTCACCGAATATTTTCCCAATAGTAGTGGTCTTGCTGGTATGACAGAACTTAAAGAACCTCAATATGGTTTTGGGGCGGGTATGGTTTTGTATTCTCCATCCCAGAATATCCGTGTCTGCCCCAAATGTGGTTGTAATTAGGTACGTACCTGGTACACTTAGAGTTATATATTTGTAAATTCTACCGTGATATGGCATGGCCAGTCGATTGAAAAGTCTACCCTCCTGCCTCTTATTTTGTCTCAAATTTAATCACGATAATTTCAAAGTTCACATGAAGGAAAGTGAAACTGAAAATATGTTTTAGACTTGTGATATTCTGGTGGTTGGAGCAGAATTGCTGATTTGTAGATTACTGTGGTTAATAGATGTCCATCAGAGCTTGGATGCGTGCAGTCTTTGTTGCCTCTTCACAGTGCAGTTGCTGCAGCCAGGATGACATCGCGGCTGAGCATAACTTCGAGGAGTTCCAAAGCACTTTCACAGGGTACACTCTGCCGTACCTCTCCCGGCCTCTAATATATATATTTGTTAGTTGAATGTGAGTTGATGCTTCTCCATCTACATGAAAGCTTATTTTTGTGCCTTGAGTGTTTAGTTTACACCCTTTAATTTGATTTTTTTTCGTCTGTGCATCTGACATTTAATTTACATCTGTGCACAATCCGAATGTTCGACCACAACATTTACCTAGGCTTTTCTAGTGTATCTGGACTCTGGAGTGATTCCAAAACTACTTGACTGCAGCTCATCGTTAAAGTTGGTGTTTGAAAACCACGGACCTATGTACCTGGTTTTCAGTGGGCCAATAATTTTATAGCCACTTCTGCTCATCTAAGCATTTTGAAGCTTTAAATGGAAAAGGTGATAAGTTTGACATACGTCACAGATTGGTTTTCATGGTCCCACAAAAAATGGAGAAATATTTGGTGAATCTATTATACCCTGCACCCTTGAGATAGAAAAATTAGTTGAAAATCCTGCAAGAATGTCAGTACTTGGCAGAACGAATCTCACAATATTTGTGTACCTCGGGTAAGAAGTGCTTTAAATGTTGTCAATGATCTGAAATCATCTTCTTTCAAGTCCTTTAGCCTTTAGGTGAAGAAATAATATTGTACACGAGAGTGATATTGTGGTCACTGATCAATAATGTTATCACATTGTTCATTAACTTTTTCTTATTTTGGGTTTTGGCTGAAGCATATTAGTTCCAGTGGCTTAAAGGTGTCACATGTTTAAGCGATTATGTACACGTAAACATCATATGCATGTAAATGCATTTGATGTTTGTAGATATGCATGTGGATGACGATGAAGAAGAAGATTAAGAAAGAAGAACCTTAGTCATCTCCATGCCTAAGGAACCCTTGGTTTCCTCGAGCCTAAGGAGGAACCCTAGGCATTCCTGTACAGCTGTACCCAAGGAAGTTTATGGCATCCGCCCCAATTCTAAAATATAATTAAATTCTTCCATAAATTAATTAAAACGCCATTGGTAGTGTCCGTTAAATGGGCTCTTTCAAATGGTAACAAAAAGATAAAAGGTAAGATGGTCTCTAACAATATTCCCAAGGATTTAAGATCAAGCAAAATGCTAAAATTAAAACTGATTTTACTAAGATTTTTGTAACCATAACCATAAAAATCAAATATCCTCTAGGATTCCCCATCGGTGCATATGTACCAACAGATGTCATGTGTGGTGTGTGGTGGAGGAGAGACACACACAGGGCAGAAAGACATTAGTCAACTTGTGAGCCCGGTTATCCTAACCAATTTATTGCATGTCCAATTTGATTGTTTTCCAGGAGTTCGACCATGATCTGGGTCATATTTTGAGTCTTTGACCAAGTTCCACTAAGGTTTATCCAATTTGACGCCTGCTCATGTGTTTGATAGCCATTTCTGGTTTTGTTTTTGCTCCCTGTATGTTGAAGTTTGAACCTAAAAATTTCCTTCCCTAAGATAATTGAAGTTGAAGTCAAACATATGATGCCCCAGATCTGAAAACGTTAAAAGCATCTAATGCTTTTGAGGCACTGTAGGTGGGCTTGGAGTAAGAACTTAGAAACATGTGATTCTTCTGATCACGAAAGGTTAGAACATCTGATGCTTCTGGACACTAATTTTGGTTTGTTGACTGCTCTCTTTGCTAGATCTTCCTTTTATCCAATCACTTTAAGAACCTCCCCTGTGACAAATTGGCAATGTTCTTGGAGAAGTGCGTCCCTTGGGTATCTGACTGGAATATTTGGTTCCTGCAGGCACATGAGTATCCAGTGCTTAAAAGGGATATACTGGGATATTTACGACACCTGCCAGTTCTCAAGTATGACTGTTCTGTTAAAGAGTTTAAAAATATATAATTATTGCGGAGAACTTTAAAGTGGGAAACATTAAACAATTTTCACTTAATCGTTATTGCATTGATCCTCCCAAATTTTCCAAATTTATCCACAGCTCCTTTCAATGTGAAACGTATGGATCATTTTGCTTTCGTGGAATAAATTTATCCAGAGTCTTGCAATTGTAATCTTACTTGTCTGATTTCTGATTCATGGTACGGTTTTGCTAACGGGTGCAACGTGTCACCGGATAAAAGTACACCTTTCCGGATAAAAGTACACCTTTACCATCAATTTACATGGAAACATGAGTTGCGGCCACAAGTCTTCTCCTTTTCCCTGACACATGGGATAAAACCCATCATTGTACTTTTTGGGAATTATACCTTTAGCCCATAATCTCTATTTTACATTTCTTATTTACCTCATTTTTCCTACTTTTTTTCTTTTTCCCCCTTTAACGGCTCTTTCTTCCCCTTCGGACTATGATAAATAACTAGGGGGTGTTTGAGAGTATAGACTTGTCCCACATCGCTCATCTAAGTCACTCAAGCTTGATTAATAAAATCTAGAGGCTACACCACCTATTGTCAATTGGTTTTAGGTTGGAACCCTCCAAGAAATCTAACAAAGTGTAATTTTTTCACTTTTTATGTTTTGTTTTCTATGTTTTTTTACTTTTTAAACTATAGCTAGAATATATTATGGATCTGAAGAGTATTTGAGGAATATGTGCAAAATGAATTTTTGCAATAGGAATAGTGTTGAAGATATTCACGTGATACATAATGTAAATTATTTTTGTTAAGATAAATGGGAAAAGTTAAAATGAGAAAGTCAAAAAAGCTCTTTTTCTCCATGTACTTCTAGCTTTTGTTCGCTAAAGTCTGTTTTTCAAAATGAATATAGAGGATATATTTTTACACTATTCTTTGGTTAAAAAATATGTTCTTTTTTTTTACCATCGATCAGTTAAAAAATGTCATTTTTTGACTTCTCATTTTAATTTTTTTCATTTATCTTTACAAAAATAATTTACATAATGTATCATGTGAATATCTTTCAACGCTACTCCTATTGCAAAATGCATTATGCATTCCTCAAACACTCTTCGGATTCATAATATATTCTAGCTATAATTCAAAAAATAAAAAATATAGAAAACAAAATGCAACAAACACTCTTCAGATTTAAGTATATTCTAGCTATAACTCAAAAAGTAAAAAATATAGAACACAAAATGCGAAAATTAAAAAAATTGACGTATGGACCGATCATGGCACTGCACTGATCGGAAGAGTGTCAAAGAGCTTTTGAGGAACTTTCAAACACTCCCTAGTTATTTATCATAGTCCGAAGCGGAAGAAAGAGACGTTAATAAAGGGGAAAAAGGAAAAAACGAAAGTAGGAAAAGTGAGGTAAATAGGAAATGTAAAATAGAGATTATGGGTAAAGGTGTAATTCTCAAAAAGTAAAAAAGTGCAATGATGGGTTTTGTCCATGTGTAAGGGGAGAGGAGAAGACCTTTGGTCGCAACTCTGTTTTCCAGGGAAACTGATGGCAAAGAGTACTTTTATCCGGTGCCACATTGCACCTGTTAGCAAAACCGTTCATGGTATTGCATCATGGTACTGTTTAGCTCTTCATTTTTGAGCTTGATTGGACCCTTGATTTTTCTTTCAGAAATGGTAGGCAAAAGGAAATGAAAACATGAATTTGTCCATGAAATGTACGTGGCATCCATGCGTGTGGGGCCTTTGCTCCTTTTTCCATTTCTTTTACCTTTTCTTTTATTTCTTCAATTTTCCCTCCTTTCTTCGTTCGGCGCCAAACATTTGGTCCAAAAATTGGATATGTAAGTTAACTCTTTGTTTTCGACTTTTTGGGGTGTCTGGGTTACGTACATCTCAATTAATTTCCTCTCCGGTCTGGTCAAAGGCAGGACATTCACGCCGGGACTAGAACCAAAAATTACTCTCTTGCGTCCTGACTCCAAGAATCGAACCCTAGTCAATTGTGTGGAGAGCAAACCCACCAACCAAACGGACTAACCCTTGGGGCTATGGAAGTTAACTCAGACAACAATATATAGATCATGGTAGGTTTGGTCCCGATGTTTGGGTTTCCCAACCCAAGCCCGACCCCAATCTTGGTTGCCCACTTACTTTTTTTGACATACAAGCTTTTATGTCTTTTTATTTTTTACGAGTTAATTTTTTTTGACAATACAAGGTTGTTTTCAATTTTTACAAGACTTAATAGTAAGTGAGCAACTAAGCTATATATTGTCTTCTGAGTTGACTTTCATAGTCCCAAGGGTTAGTCCGTTTGGTTGGTGGGTTTGCTTCTCGCACAATTGACTAGGGTTCAATTCTGGTGGTCGGGACGCAAGAAAGTAATTTTTTGGGAATTTCTATTCTTGGCGTGAATGGCCTGCTTTGACAGGGACCAGAGAGGAAATTAATTGAGGTGTGCGTAAGCTGACCCAGACATCACTGGCCGTGGGAAAATCAAAGTTAACTTGGTTGCCACGTACATTTCATGGACAAATTCATGTTTTAATTTCCTGTTGCGTACCATTTCTCTTTTCTTTTTATGAGAACAATTTGTGATGCTAACTTTGAATTGAAACATACCTTACGTGTGGCTTTCTGCATTTTGAGGAGTCTACTAGAGGAATTAGAAAGGTTATATGCGTGATGCATTGAGAAGCTTGTTTGCCTATATTATACTTCATGTGAGATCATGTACCTTTGGTCCAGAATAATTATTATTCTTTACTAGTAAAAAGAGTTTCATTAAATGGACACCAAGGGGGCGTCACCCAATTACATAACATGGAGGAATGTACAGAAGGGATGGAATTAAGTCCTTCCCAAAGTGTAACAATACTGAGAAGTCTACGAACCTAAAGGAGAGATGAAATTCCCCTGTGATCCAAAACGCTAATGCTCTAAGTAAAGCCAACTTAGGTCTCTAATTAGCCATTTGGACATCAATCGAAAGTCATCTTCCTTTCCCTCCAAATAGTCCACATTACGCATATGGGGGACACTATGCACGCCTAAGTAAGCCTTTTAATCCATATATGTGCGTCGCTTTTGCAGCTAATCACATGAGTTGACTATTAATTCTGACATAGGGTTTTAAAATTTTCTTAACTTCGTGGTTAACTTGCATTCAACCGAACCAAATTATTTTGATACGTGTTCTGTGTTCCACTTAGAGACCATTTTAAAATTCACATGAACAAATCACATTCAGAAGAGCTAGGATTAGGCTCAACCAAGGCTTTGTTGTCCATACTGTTCGCTCATTGCACGATGGCACCTGGTTAATTTTGAATCAGAAGAAACTTCTGATTCCTGTAGCAGATGTATCTGATGCTGGCAAGTGCGAACACTCGTCTAGTATAAATCCAGACCTCGAAAGATTCCTACCTTCTTTCTTTCTTCCAGGCCTCCCTTCCCCATGTTAACTTTTTTTTTCCGGAACTTTGAACTTCTTCCACCACTATGCGGGGGTTATTTGTTCTATCATTGAACTTCCTTATAAAGCCTTAATTTATGTTGTATGGTAATCTTGTGTCATTTTCTCACCCTTGTTCACTTTTTTCTAGTGGCAAGTCACTTTAAAAATTCTTCCCTTCATTTAGATGCTGATAGGCCATCTTAATCAGAACATGAAGGTCTGGGGTGAAGATGGAATGATTGTAATATAAAACCAGATTTCCTTGACATCTATTTTGATTTGAATGCATTGAGAGATCACATATATTTAAGATGACTACTATTAGTAACTAGCCTGCTCCTTTTCCAGATGAAAGTGATGGAACGTGAGACATTGTGCCTTTTCTGGAGGTGGGCACTGTCATCTTTTCTCTCACAGAACTCATCGATCATTGATGTCGTGATTTTGATACTTTAGCCATTTGTTACAATCTATTCAAAGCAAAATCGTTTTACATTAAAATGGGGTTGGGGTTTTACTTCATCTTCCTTTGTGATTTTGTTTTGGTGTCAAGTCTCGTTATTAACGCTGTTAAGCTTTCGACAAGATGGTTAATGTTTATATATTGGAGTGTTCTACATTATTGGTTTCTGATGTTCCCTTTTGCTGTTTGTTGAATTAGAGCTTGGTCAATCAGTTCCGAGGTGACTACAGTTAGCAGAGACTGGCGCTATGAGGGAAAAAAAAATCTCCTTGTGATTGGATATGGAAAAGCAAGGTTTTGTAATTCATCCCAGCAAACTTATAATTTAGGAGAATTGCTTTGAGGTTTTTCCATACCTGGTAACTATTTTGGTCCCGCACAAACTCAGATGGAAGTGATCGTGTGGAAATAAGTGTTGAAGAAATACTTTGCCTATTATTTTTACATGAGATTTAACGGCTGTCAATTGTTCTAAACTCTTAGTTCCTCAATTGGTTATGTCCGTTGGGGTGGCGTTGTTTTATGTTCGCACAATCCAGCAGTTCTTTGTCCTAATGTAGTGTTCGATATGAGATCAAAGCAATTAGAGCTTCGAATTTTTAGTTGATGTCTGCTACAATTACCAACGAGGTGGTAGCTTAGTGGTATACAACCTACCCCCGCTGGGTTTGGGTTCAAGAGGTTGAAGATACAAGGCGGGCAGACGATGCCCCGTCATGCCTTGTAACTCTGCTGGCCCGGCTGTGACCAGCCTTTGGTAGGTTGGTGGAGACCTACGGCTAATGGATTCACTGCGGGTTTAGAGTCCCGATGGTCATGCTCACGAGTGTTCACTATAGTTGGTCACTCTCTTTTACCCTTTCTGACTAGCAAAGAAAACATGGTCTGCTAGGATTATCCATCAGCTTTTGGCAAGTCTCATAACTCCAGAACGTCACCCAAACACAGGAAGAAGGAAACTAACATCTTCAACTGTTGTCGGACTCACTTCTTGCGAGAGGGGGGTATGTTCCAATCTGGAAGTTGTGCACATATTTTTCTTCCACGAATTTTGTAATGACGATTACGAAAGTGAAAGCCTTCAGACAATATCAATATGCTCTCAATATCCTTGCTTTAACATTTACATCATCAATCCCTTTGCAACATAATTCAACTTATTACTACCAAATTACCTATTCAATCCAGCTACAACCAACTTCTTTCCTCACACTTCTCTGCCTCATCACCTCTCTAACTACACTCACACCACCCCATTCTCCGTAAGTTGCATAAATATTGGACATCATAACATAAACAAACTCCTTATCCCCTTCCAATTCAATCACCTTAGCAGCAGCTAACTCTGCAACTTTCAGATCCCCACAAGCTCCACAAGCACCAAGCAAAGCTCTCCACACCAAGCCACACGATCCAAACCCTAGTTCACATATCATCCTCTCTCCCCTCCACACCTCTCCCCATTGTCCCATTAGCCTAATCATCAAAGCACAGTGCTCAGGTGTAGCGTCAATCCCATAATTCTTGATCATCAATTCAAAGTAATGGTTTGCGACCTCATATGGAGTTCGATTATGCCAACACGCGGATAAGACATTGAGGAAAGTGATTCCATCTGGTTTGAGATCTCTTACCATTTTCAACTGCTCGTAGAGCTCAATCACCTTGGCCGAATCACCATTGTGAGCAAACCCTGATACCAATGCGTTCCACGTTACCAAATTTTTTCTGGGTAATGATTGAAAAATTTGTTCAGCATCCTCTACCTGTCCACATTTGGAGTACATATCAATTAAAGCACTCCCAACAACAATGGACGCATCCAAACCACACTTTATAGTGCAACAATGGATCAAAATACCCCATGTAAGACTTGAGAGGCTAGCAATGCCACTTAATATGATCGAAAATGTGAATTGATCCATTTCTATGTCATTCGAATGCATATTACTGAAGAAAGCCAGGGCTTCTCGTGCTTGGTTGCGGTTGACATATCCTGTTATTATTGCATTCCAAGAAGATGAATTGGAGTTCGGCATACGTGATAGTATGTGAATGGCAGCATCAATATTTCCAAACTGTGCGAAGCCGTTAATCACTTCATTGTATGAGATCGTATCAGGAATTGGCATCTGATGCAAAAATCTGACTGCTTGTTCAAGTTTTCGGTTCCTAGCACTTGCTGCAATCACTGAATTCCAAGAAATGATGTCCTTGTCATCAATTTCGTCGAACACCCAAATCGCTTCTTTAACAGACCCACATTTCCCATACATGTCAATTAAGCAATTTGCGACGACGACGCTACATTCCACACCAACTTTCACAACTTTGGAGTGAATCAATTTCCCCAAATGCAACAAGGTTAGTTGGCCACACACCGATAAAGCGGCCGTAAAAGAGAACGAATCTGCACAAATCTCAGACCTATCCAATTGAAGAAACAAATCCAATGCACTCCGAAACTGCCCAGAATGCACGTACCCAGAGATCAACGAATTCCAAGAAACTTCACTTGGTTGAGGAATTTCATCAAACACTTTGTGGGCATCACCCAATGAATCAAATTTCACATAAAAATTGACGAGGGAAGTGGAGATGAATACATTGGGTACAAACCCAGCTCGCAGGGCGTAGCAGTGAAGTTGAACTCCGTAAGAATGGAAACCGGTTCTCGTGGATGATCGGATCAGGTGCACCAGAACGTAGCCATTGGGTTTGATACCAGAGTTGAGCATTTCTGAAGCACCAACCAAGGCCATTTCGGAGTTGGGACTGTTATGGGTAAGGCCTGAAATGATTCTGGACCCCGATTTGAAGCCATCACTTTCTGTGCTGAAGTAGCTTGACACCAGGAGATAATGCGGCTGCTTCTGTTTTTGCAAGTAATTCTTGACTCCCTTGAAAAGAGAAATGAACATATTTAAATAATAAAAACATTATGGGACTAATATTCATCTGTACCTCCAATGCATTGCATTACGCCCAAATTTATATTCACAATTCCGTGCACAAATCCAAGACTCAAATACGGCCTTACCTCTTCATACATGAGATGTTCCAACTAATCTCTAGGTAAGTCACACCGGCCACTAACAGGACCATTTAAATCAGTAAAAACCCACGAGGAGCGAATCCCGAAGCTTGAAATACAAGGCCAATGTTGTTAAAATGTCCACTTTTTCAGGGGAACCCACGACTCAAAACTCTCAGAAATATGTGTACTAGAAGTTCAAGAATTGGTTTGTATTCCTCAAGAACAGTCATCCTTCAATTAAAAGTGTTATAGCCTTTTTGGATGGCATGAAAGGGGAATCATTTCACTTATTTAAATAATTAAAAGAGAACCGGTAAAAAACCACAATACTTTCTTTTCTCTTCCTTTCTCACGATCCAAAGGGCCTCTTAGTGCTTTATCGAAATTTCCATTGGAAAGTTGGACAGAATTCCAAATGAATCTCATCTGAAATGATGCTCAACAGAAATGAAAACAAATCAAACTAAGCATACCAAGCTGCAGCAACATATATAATGAAGTAATAACCAAAAGGCCTTCATAGTAAGCACGACTAGCCAAAACGATAGACATAAGCACGACTAGCCAAGGAGAAAAACAAAAGCAACACAAACAAACTGACCAGTGACCAACAACATAAACCAAACAGCGTCGAGAAACAAGACTAAGAAAGAGAGTTTGAGCTTTAATTATCGAAAGCGATCCTATCCATGATCTGAGCCACGACTTCCTTGGAGTCCTTAAGCAACTTGATTCTCTTGTTCAGCCTCTCGCGCTTTTTTGCAGTTGATGGAGACTCTTCAAGCATCCTTTGAATTGCACCTGGACCGCCCCCTTGAGATCCCATTAGCTCCTTGACAATCTCTGGTATGTGGCGATCAACCAAGTTCCGAACATGTAGCTGCAAGTGCAGAGCCAAGTTATCGACTAACCTTTTCAGAACAACCTTCCAATATGCAGTGATCCTCATTTTCATGTCAAACGCCTGCTCTCTAACATTTGAAAGACCGCGAAGATGCCCAATCTTTATATTCCCGAGACCTTCAATCGTTATTATCTCTGACTGGTTGTTTATGCGCTGTATGAAATTATTCTGTTGAGCCACAAGCTTACCCCAGTCTGACATGTACTCTGGACTACACGTATAATCTGTGAGCTTCTCCATCTCTACAAACTCCATTACTCTGTCAAAAGACTTAGCTTTCATCCTTTCCACAAGACTATGGATCGCCCTTCTCATAGCCGATTGGAGTTGAGGGTAATTTTCGCAATGTTTCGTAAAAACAGCTGTAACCACAGTTTCAATGTAGTCCCACACTTTCTCCATGAAATTAATTGGCGTATTGGATATCTGCTCGACCTTTTTCTGGAGGAGTACAAGAAAGGCAGGGTGAGGGAGGAAGTTGGGGAGCTCAATTCTTTTGGCTTCCTCTAGGACCCTCATCTCATCCACAAGAAAGTTCTCAGTCGACTTATTATTTTCTGCACTCTCTTGAAGCTCATCGGCGAACTGGTTCAGCATTTCAAACAACCGAGCAGTGCAATGCATTGTTTTGTCTTCTGGGTATTCATCAAACTCCCCTCTCCAGAGTATTTTTCTCAGACAGTCTTTGGATGAATCAAAGATCCTCACAAACACCGTCATTGCTTCAGCAACTGAAGATACATTCTGTGGCATTTTGCTCAACTCTGATACATTGGAATTCAGTTTGTCATTTATCTTTCGCACAATATCCGGCAAACATTTTGAGATAATTGTACCCTGTATCTGCACCAGCTTCCGAGCAAGAATTGGTATCCCAAACATGGACTCATCCATCCTGGATAGCAAAGGATGGTTTCGGAACAGAGACGCTTCTTCCACGCGGGCTTCCTCATAGGACTCGTCTCCTATACGGTTCCTCACGCAAACATAACCAAGCCCAATGTTCACATCATCAGCAGTAACCTTCTCAAGCAAACCTTCAGGTGCTTTATCAGCTTTAGTAACCACAGCTAGAGTCCTCTCACCGTTCTTGTCGACACGCTGAGACATCCTTATTGATTCACAAGTAGGGAAATCAACAGTAGCAGATAAAACATTTAGTATTATACTCTCTTCTGGTGTTATATACTCCATAATAATCCCAGTTATCTGCTCATATATATCCTCCGGTTGGCCATAAACAGGCACCCTAGTGATCCCAGGGAGATCCACCATAGTAAGATCCGGAACACCTATCTTCTTGACAACCAGAGTTAATGGGGTGTGTGATATTCCCTTCCCACGGCCTGCAATCTCATCAGTGGCTAAAACAATGGCTTTCGCGATCTGGGTTTCGTCCGTTGGGACAGTTTTGCCTTGGTATTCCAAGTGGAGCTCCGGTTCAGGATTTTGGTGGTGTTGCAGCCTCATGATCAGGGGAACTCTGGTGCAAATGCCTTGGCCGCGGGGGAGGCTAATGCCAGCTAGGGACTCCAGCACACTTGATTTTCCGGATGATTGATCACCAACCACCACTATGGTTGGGAGCTGGATGCCTTCTTGGGCCACTTTGAGGTGGCGCAGCTCGTCGACCGCGTCGAGCAGAGGTCGGATGCGCTTGTTGAAGGCAAACATCAGGGGCGGGGGGACTGAAATGGGAACATGTGTTTCTTCTCCTTCTTCACCCACTACTGAGAGTGGCTGTGCATGATAAATGGCTATTGGGTGGCCTTCTTCATCCACCTCATGGGTTATCTGCTGCTGTTGTTTACCATGCGAGCTCATTGAGAGAGAGGGAGAAGAGAGAGAGAGAGAGAGAGAGAGAGAGAGAGAGAGAGAGAAAGATGCTTGGTGGAAGACTGGAAGTGGACTGAGGGATGCCAAGTCTAGTCCACAAGAATTTAAAGGGCCCTTTGGCATGACTTTTTCCAAGTCTTTTTACTAGATTTGAATTAAATTGTTACATGTGGATCGGGGAGCCGGAAGTGCAACATCCAACCGTTCGTTTCGCAATCAATCATTTCGATTTGCTGAAGTATTCTTATCAGTCAAAATTAACTCTTACCCAGTAAGAATTAACAAATTATATTTGAACTATTGATTGTCGAGATGGACGGCTTGGATGCTGCACTATATTGAGCACTACGAGAAGCTCACTACACTACAAGGAAAATGGTCATTCCTGGCATTTTAATTAATGCCGGAAAAGCCACTATAGAAAAAAATAATTATTATCGACGTTTGTTTAAAAAAATGTCGGCAAAAGTTGAGTTTTCTGCCAAAATAATACCGCCAAACTATTACTGGCATTTGTTGAAGAAAATGTCGGGAAAAATCTCCGTATAATATAAATATTTTTCATTTGTGCAAGATGACCCAATATGGTGGCTAGCCCAGTTAGTAGCCTCACGCGCGCGCGAGGCAAAGGTCACGAGTTCGAATCTTGGGGCAAGCAATTTCTCCACAAAATTTATGCGCCACGTGGGCGCCCATTTGGCATTTTGTCTCGTATGGTACAATTTTTCCCGGCATTTGTACAAATGCCGCAAATGAGTCCAACTATTCCCGACATTTATAGAGACTTTTCCCGGCATTTGTACTCTTACCGACACACTCCTAGACGGCATTTGTAATAAATGCCGATAATACCTAACAAATGCCGGTAATACTCTTTACCGGCGTTTTTTAAACTTTTAACGGCTTTTATGAAATGCCGGGAAAAGCAAAATTTCTTGTAGTGTGCTATAAGCTCCCGAGTCCCACATCATTCGTTCTCCATAGGAAAAAAAAAAAGTATAAAAAATGAGTGTGGTTGTGGATTGATTCCCCCTAAAATGTAACTCTTCCCGGTTCCAACAATGGGGTTAATTTTGTGTTTTCACAACGCTGATTCATTATAGTCCTACACTGCCATCTTTAGAAATGGCAACGGTGCAATTCAATACAGTTATTGGCAAAACCTAAACCGAAACAAATACTTTAAAACCAAAACCATGTCCACAATGGACGTTTATTTATTTATTTTTATTTTCTAAACCGTAATCGAAACCACAGTTTTCGATTCAGTATGGTTTTTCACCGTATCGGAGGTCAAATTTTTTTAATAGAGTTAAAGATACAAAATATTCAACAATGAAATATATGCGGAAGTCAACAAACTAATACACTATTACACCAATGGTTCAAAGACATTAAAAATCATTGTCCAACAACAAATATCCAAAAGGCAACAAGCTAATACAACAAATGTTCAAAGACAACAAAATAACACAACGTATAAGGGTAGTTTTCTAATTATATTGCAGTTCAGTTATGGTTATAGTACGGTTCGGTTTTCGGTTCGATTGTTGGCTAAAATCAAAATTGAAACGAAATAGACCGCTTTTTAAATTCAATAACCATAACCATGGTTAAAATTTCGGCTAAAAACCTCACCAAACGGTTCGGTGCAATTTGTTTAACCAACGGTTGCAAGCCGAGACAGAGCACTTTGCCTTTTGAGTTTTATGTTTTTATTTTTTAATTTTTGTTACATTCGCATCATATTTTTGAATTAATTATGACCAAAAGCAAAAGTGAAAAAGTAAAAAGTAAAACACTACTACCAAATAATTGTCTCTTTTGTCTAAAGTGTCGTCTTATATGGAGTTTTTTCAATATCGATCTATATTTTTATATTTTTTTAATTTCTCTCATCAAAATAAATGAATGTTTTTCAAAAATTACGACAAAAAACTAAACAAAAAGTTGTGAAAAATACTCCCTCCGTCCCAAATTGGATGTCAATTTTGATATCCGTGCCAATTTCAATTCCTTATATCTTTTAATATGAATCTCAAAAAAATATGCAATATGGATCTTGTTTGATAGTTCTTGATTAGTTCTATTATACAAAGTTTTCAAACTCATAAAAAATATTATAGATTGAAAGATATAAGTGACGAAAAATGACACGAGTTTTAAAAATTATCATCTTTTTTGAAACGGAGGGAATAAAAGATACGGAAAAAACTACTACTAGTAGACAAAAAAGTTAGGAAGAATGAAAGAACATTTCACTGAATTTTCGTTTGACTGAAAAAAAAAAAAAGAAAAAAGAAAGAAAGAAAGAAAGAATATTCCACCAAAAGAAAAAGTAAACAAATCCAAATGAAAAAGCAGATGTACGAGGATGGAGGGGACTACCAAAAGACAAAAATGAAAAAGCAGATGTACGAGGACGGAGGGGACCACTTTATTTGACGGTTTCCCTTTATTCGTACGAATTCCACTTCCGCACAAGGACGTAATTCCTCTGTCCCAATTTATTTGTCCAATTATCGAAATTGATATCTTTCAAAAAATATACTTATATATTAAATTTTGTAATATTTTTTATGATTTTAAAGATTTGGTATAATTGTTTTACTTTTGTTGATGATAAAATGGTCTTGTCAACCTCTCCCTAGTAGACAGTAGGCATGGACAATATTCGAATATCAATATACATTTTACATATTATTAGGGTTCTTCACGGTCTGGTTTGGATCGGATTCCTATGAATCCAATCATAATCCGTATCTCATGATTTTTAGAAAATGCAATCAAATCCTAATTCAAAAGTCTCACAGTTCAATTCCAATCCGAATCGTGATTCAGGGTTCGGTCCCGATTTTATCCACGGATCTCTTTCCATAAAAATAAAATGAATAAATGATACTACTGCTAACCAAAAATGCAAAGTACAAGCACTTAATTATTAATGTTATGGAATGTAATAATTAATAAGTGTATGTAGCTTTTCTGGTTTCATGGTTCAGATAACATTACAGCAATTCAACAACTTAGTTCCAGTCCTTCTTCTTAAGTCCCTTAGGATAAAGTAAATTAGGTTTAACGAATAAAAAAAAGTGTGTGTAGGGCCCACCCTAATAATCCATTGGGAAAATGACGGCAAATGACTTGTTTTGATAATTAATACCCGCCAAGGATATTTTCAGTATTAACAAATGTTCTTAGCTTGTCCTTAACGGTTATTAATTATCAAAACACATCCTGAGCCGTCATTTTCCCTAATCCATTTGTAGTTTCTTTTCGGGTCCATTTGTGGTAATCTGAATCCTTCATGTGTTTAGAGATCATCGATAATATTGATTATAACAAAAACCAACTTGATTGAGTACCCGTTGATGAAATTTTGGAATGCATTTGTCTTGAGATAACCGGATTAAATGAGTATTGTTTAGGTGTTGTAATCTTATTATGTGTTCCGAAACCAATTGAATTCTATTAACTTGAGTTTTGATGTAACTAATGTTCTTAATAAATTCTAATATACGAACGATTTGAATCATCAAAATAAATTTGGGTAAACCTACGAATGATTTAACTGGACTGTCCAATTTAATTTCATGGACCAGACACGCCTTTTCCGCATTTTCTCCTACTTTTACTTTATTCATGCTCTTGTTTGTTGAAAACAAATTGGTTGAATGATTCTCATGATGATGTCATTGGAGCAATGAAGGATGTCATTGGATTAAACCTTAGCAAAAGTGAGGGGCGGTGGAATTCAATTATTCAAGGACCGAGAGATCCACTCCAGTTTCCTTCCCTCCAATTCGGTCCATTTTTGGGCCGTTGTGGTCTAAATTGCTCACTTTTTAAAGCTGGCCAAGGACATTAAGGAGCATGTCGAAAATCACATCAATCAGATACTACTATTATACGATTTCGAAATGAATTAAGTTTGTAAAAAAATAAGTGTGCAACACTAGATTGCAATCTATGTAACACAATTATATGAATCTAAATGCATTTCAAAATCATATAAAATGGTATCCGATCAACATGATTTTCGACGTGGTCAATGTTCTCAGCGAGCTTTAAAAAATGAACGATTCCGATAACTGTTGTGAGCCCAAAAAAAGCTCACAAATGACCCAAAACTAGACCAAACTGGATGAAAGGAAACTGGACTAGATCTCAGCCCGAAATTCAAGTGGTGAATTGCCCGTTACTTGCACTTCACACTCTAGCCTCTCCAGTTTTTGTACATAGTGCATATTTAGTGCGTAAAACTTCATTTTTAAATAGGGGCCTCAATCTGCAATTTTATTCACTAGAAAAATCAGAGGAATGCTATTGTAAAAGAGTTAGGCCCCATTACAGAACCTAAATAAATACTTAAAAAATAAGGACCTATTAGATCTCGAATAGAATTATTAAACAAGATCCATATTGTATATATTTTTTTATTTCAGTAAGCCTATTATTTTTAAACTTGAAAATTGCAAATAAATATTTACTTTTAAGGGGCCTTTCTAAAATGGGGCCTTAATGTAAGATGGTGAGAAATACTTCAATAACTCATTTCTCGAAAGTTCTTGAATAAATTATCCTCATTATATGTATCTTTGCATTGTTCTTTATTTTTTTTAATTTTATAATAACAGCTCTTACCTTCTATTTTTCTCCTTAACAAATGTTTGGGAAGGAGAATTACGACTCCTTTAAAGAGGTCTTCCCACTTTCCGTACTTTTTCTTTAACCTAATTCATGCTCTTATTTTTTCTTTTCGGTCCCTCTTATGGCCAGCACAATGGGTGGATGATTATAATTAATTAAGGAAATTGATTTTTATACTTTCTTTTTGTTAAAGTTAAAGTGCATTCAATTATTTTGTCTTTATTTATGTAGAAATTACAAAATTACCATTCATACTCAAACATTTTTTCCTGCCCACATGAAAAGGGTAATCATGTAATTTCACATCACTACAAAAAAAAAATGCATTTAGATAAAAGTGAAGTGTAAAAATCAATTCCCTTAATTAATAACAAGATAAGTCCACATTACATTTTGCTTCATTGACCGTGTGTGTGTGTATATATAAGCAAAAAAATAGTGATTTTATTAATGAACCTTAAAGATGTTACAATTATTAAAGGGCGAGAGAATAAAACAGCATCACGACGAGCGAAAAATATTCAAACTATGTTGACACCTAACCTATCCGACAATCATATGTCACTCAAACCCTAGAGCAAGCTACCCGATTGGCAAGCGATCAACCAGATAGGCAAGAAGACAATTAGCAAAGTAGAAAGGGCATTTAACGGTATCCAATGCATAGACTGATTTTTTCCGCATTTGTTAGTTTTACACTAAACTTTTGTGTGTTATTGATTTGTCTCGAGTCGAGTGGAATCGGAAAAATATTTTTTTTTTACTTTTACACAAGTATTTTGAGAAATAATTACTTTTTAGCAAAAAAAAAATCAAAACTAACAAGTACAAAAAAAAAAATTCAAATAAAAATAAAATTCCCAAATTTAAGTTAAAATTCATAAGAATGCAACCATAGTACTGTGAATTTGCATCCCACGTACTACTAGGAACTAGGAACCCGTGACTACTTTTTCCTCCTAGGAATTCACGCGCTTTTTGGCTGGTTACTTTTTGACAGTTTTGTCATTAGGTAAAACGAAAATGTTAGGACACATAAAACAATCCAAGAAAATGTCCCAAAAAAAAAATGTGGAGACATTTTCTTTGGAAAGTTTTATTGTACCATAACAATCCTCTCGGCCAGTCGGGTATTTTCGGTTGTGAAAAATTTATGTATTTTTATTTGTGGTCGAGAAGTAGATAGATGTTTTCGATAATAAATAAATTGTTGAGAAATGTCAAGTTGTTTCCAATAGTGAATAAGTTGATGGTTTGTGAATAGAGTTACTGTAGCAAAAAAGTATTTGTTGATAACTTTTTTGTTAGTGGAAACGAAATGGTAAAATGCGTCAAGTTTTAGTGATTTTTGTTAGTGAAAACGGGGCAGAATTTTCCTAAACAAGACACCCGCCTTTTTTATTTTTATGTCTTTATTCAATTTTTTTTCATTATTAGTTTTGCCCCAAATTTTTATTAATTTTTGATTTGTCTTAACGAAAGAAATTGAAAAAGTAAAAATTTATGACTGAAACTGATCAAACTATTTTCAAAACAATCCAAAAAAAAACAGGCTTTGGTTTTTTCCTGATTTTTTTTCCGAAAATTTTTGGGTTTAGGTTATAATTTTGAAATTTTTTTATTCCTCTCGTTAAGAAAAAAAAATTAAATGAAGACAACAAAAAGGCCAATAGGAACAAAGTAGCCTATTGGTATCAGTACGTTGTACATGCCTCCAAGAAGAGAAGCATAAAACTCCCCAGAGGTTAAGCTTAATCCCTGGAAGATTCTTGTATCGATACCATTCTTATGCAGAAACTGTGACCAAGCATTGGCAGAAGGTGATTGTATGTGGGTTAATTTCCTGAGTAACACCACATACAATACAAGTATACAAAACACAGATCACTTATGGTGAAGAAACCCTAGTGGATAGATGGCCCAAGATGGCCATAATAGCCCATCTAGCTAGGAACATCACGATGGGATTATCAATCCTATGGGCTCATTAATACCATGTTTGGTGTGCACATACTCCGACTCTCTTAGCTTATTTCAATTTGACAAGTTTTTTGATCGGAAAAGGAAATATAGTTGGACCAAGTTCCACTAAGGTTAGAACATCTGATGCTTCCGGGACCCTAATTTTCGGATGGTTGACTGCTCTCCAGTCTCTTTCAGAATCTCGATCACTTGTGAACAAATTGGCCATGTTCTTGGAGGATTGCCTCCCTTTGGTATGTGTCTCAAATATTTGGTGCCTGCAGGCGCGCACACGAGGTTTTTGAACAGAACTTCGATAGGCGATAGGTGTAAGCACCGCGAGGTGTGAAGCGATCTCGTACTAAACGAAATGACTTTCACTTTCCGTAACCAAAATGAACGGGAGGAATGAGAAAGGTTATTCATATTCATTGTGGTTATATATTCATGATGCATCAAGAAGCTTGTTTCCCTATTTTATATTTCATCTGAGAGATATCATCTACCTTCGGTCCGGAATTATTATTATTATCTGTTAATAGTAGTCTAGTTGATAGAGTATCATTAAATGGACACCAATGGGGAGTCACCCAATCACATAAAAAGGAGGAATGCACAAAAGGATAGAATTAAGTCCTCGCCAAAGTGTGACAATCCTGAGAATTCCGCAAACAAAAAGGAGTGACGGAATCCCCCCTGTGATCTAAAACGCTTAAAGCTCTAAGTAAAGCCAACTTGGGTCATTGATTAGCCATTTGGCCATCAATCAAAAGTCCTATTCCTTTCCCTCCACATAACGCATATTGGGGACAAAATCCACGCCTTCGTAACTGCTGCTACTTACTTGATCTGACTATTAATATTAAAGAACGCTGCTAAAATTATAGCTTTGTGGTTAACTTGCATTCAAGCAAACCCCTTTCGACAATGTTTTCTGATATTTTGATAGTTAGTATTCCACTTAGAGACCATTGAAGAATACACGGGAACAATTACACATTTTGAAGAGATAGCATTAGGCTCAACCAAGGCATTGTTGTCAGCATTCTTCGCTCATCGCCCAATGGCGCTCTGTTACTTTGGAATCAGAAGAAACTTCAGATGACTGTAGCAGACCTCGAAAGATTACCTCCTTTCTTTCTTGCATTCCTTCCTTCCCTATTTTTCATTTCTTTTGGAACTTCGAACTACTTCCACAACTATGCTGGGTTTGTGTGTGAGGAATTCTATCCTTGAAAAATAAAAACTAAATCTACTAATTAAGATTTTTGTAACCATAACCATAAAAATCGAATATCCTCTAGGATTCCCCATCGGTGCATATGTAACAACAGATGTCATGTGTGGTGTGTGGTGGAGGAGAGACACACACAGGGCAGAAAGACATTAGTCAACTTGTGAGCCCGGTTATCCTAACCAATAACCAATTTATTGCATAATTTGATTGAACTCCAGGAGTTGGACCATGATCTGGGTCATATTTTGACCAAGTTCCACTAAGGTTTATCAAATTTGACGCCTGCTCATGTGTTTGATAGCCATTTCTGGTTTTGTTTTTGCTCCCTGTACGTTGAAGTTTGAACCTAAAAATTTCCTTCCCTAAGATAATTGAAGTTGAAGTCAAACATACGATGCCCCAGATCTGAAAACGTTAAAAGCATCTAATGCTTTTTTTGAGGCACTGTAGGTGGGCTTGGAGTAAGAACTTAGAAACATGTGTTTTTCACTTCATCGTTATTGCATTGATCCTCCCAAATTTATCCACAGCTCCTTTCAATGTGAAACGTATGGATCATTTTGCTTTCGTGGAATAAATTTATCCAGAGTCTTGCAATTGTAATCTTTACTTGTCTGATTTCTGATTTGTGGTACGGTTTTGCTAACGGGTGCAACCTGTTACGGGATAAAAGTACACATTTGCCATCAATTTACCTGGAAACATGAGTTGCGGCCACAAGGCTTCTCCTTTTCCCTGACACATGGGATAAAACCCATCATTGTACTTTTTACTTTTTGGGAATTAACCTTTAGCTCATAATCTCTATTTTACATTTCTTATTTATCCCATTTTCCTACTTCCTTTTTTTCTTTTTCCCCCTTTTAATGGCTCTTTCTTCCCCTTCAGAATATGATACTCCCTCCGTCCCTTTTTAAGTGTCTTGCTTCGTAATTTCAACTTATTAAAAAGACATCATCATTATATCTTTCACATCAACTTTTTCCTTCACTTTCCCTACTTACCCATCATCATTACACTTTTACTCACTAACTTTTCAAAATGGAATCTACTTTTAGGGGCAAAATGGAAAATTCACCAACTATTACCCACTAACTTTACAAAATAGACACTTATTAAGGGACATCCCAAAATGGAATACCGGACTCTAAAAAAGGGACGGATGGAGTAAATAACTAGGGGGTGTTTGAGAGTATTAGACTTGTCCCACATCGCTCATCTAAGTCACTCAAGTTTGATTAATAAAATCCAGAGGCTACACCACATATTGTCAATTGGTTTTAGGTTGGAACTAGCCTGCTCCTTTTCCAGATGAAAGTGATGGAACGTGAGACATTGTGCCTTTTTTGGAGGTGGGCGCTGTCATCTTTTCTCTCACAGAACTCATCGATCATTGATGTCGTGATATTGATACTTTAGCCATTTGTTACAATCTATTCGAAGCAAAATCGTTTTACATTAAAATGGGGTTGGGATTTTACTTCATCTTCCTTTGTGATTTTGTTTTGGTGTCAAGTCTCGTTATTAACGCTGTTAAGCTTTCAACAAGATGGTTAATGTTTATATATTGGAGTGTTCCACATTATTGGTTTCTGATGTTCCCTTTTGCTGTTTGTTGAATTAGAGCTTGGTCAATCAGTTCCGAGGTGACTACAGTTAGCAGAGACTGGCGCTATGAGGGAAAAAAAAATCTCCTTGTGATTGGATATGGAAAAGCAAGGTTTTGTAATTCATCCCACCAAACTTATAATTTAGGAGAATTGCTTTGAGGTTTTTCCATACCTGGTAACTATTTTGGTCCCGCACAAACTCAGATGGAAGTGATCGTGTGGAAATAAGTGTTGAAGAAATACTTTGCCTATTATTTTTACATGAGATTTAACGGCTGTCAATTGTTCTAAACTCTTAGTTCCTCAATTGGTTATGTCCATTGGGGTGGCGTTGTTTTATGTTCGCACAATCCAGCAGTTCTTTGTCCTAATGTAGTGTTCGATATGAGATCAAAGCAATTAGAGCTTCGAATTTTTAGTTGATGTCTGCTACAATTACCAACGAGGTGGTAGCTTAGTGGTATACAACCTACCCCCGCTGGGTTTGGGTTCAAGAGGTTGAAGATACAAGGCGGGCAGACGATGCCCCGTCATGCCTTGTAACTCTGCTGGCCCGGCTGTGACCAGCCTTTGGTAGGTTGGTGGAGACCTACGGCTAATGGGTTCACTGCGGGTTTAGAGTCCCGATGGTCATGCTCACGAGTGGTCACTATAGTTGGTCGCTCTCTTTTACCCTTTCTGACTAGCAAAGAAAACATGGTTTGCTAGGATTATCCATCAGCTTTTGGCAAGTCTCGTAACTCCAGAACGTCACCCAAACACAGGAAGAAGAAAACTAACATCTTCAACGGTTGTCGGACTCACTTCTTGCGAGAGGGGTATGTTCCAATCTGGAAGTTGTGCACATATTTTTCTTCCACGAATTTTGTAATGACGATTACGAAAGTGAAAGCCTTCAGACAATATCAATATGCTCTCAATATCCTTGCTTACCATTTACATCATCAATCCCTTAGCAACATAATTCAACTTATTACTACCTAATTACCTATTCAATCCAGCTACAGCCAACTTCTTTCCTCACACTTCTCTGCCTCATCACCTCTCTAACTACACTCACACCACCCCATTCTCCGTAAGTTGCATAAATATTGGACATCATAACATAAACAAACTCCTTATCCCCTTCCAATTCAATCACCTTAGCAGCAGCTAACTCTGCAACTTTCAGATCCCCACAAGCTCCACAAGCACCAAGCAAAGCTCTCCACACCAAGCCACACGATCCAAACCCTAGTTCACATATCATCCTCTCTCCCCTCCACACCTCTCCGCATTGTCCCATTAGCCTAATCATCGAAGCACAGTGCTCAGGTGTCGCGTCAATCCCATAATTCTTAATCATCAATTCAAAGTAATGGTTTGCGACCTCATATGGAGTTCGATTATGCCAACACGCAGATAAGACATTGAGGAAAGTGATTCCATCTGGTTTGAGATCTTTTACCATTTTCAACTGCTCGTAGAGCTCAATCACCTTGGCTGAATCACCATTGTGAGCAAACCCCGATACCAATGCGTTCCACGTTACCAAATTTTTTCTGGGTAATGATTGAAAAATTTGTTCAGCATCCTCTACCTGTCCACATTTAGAGTACATATCAATTAAAGCACTCCCAACAACAATGGACGCATCCAAACCACACTTTATAGTGCAACAATGGATCAAAATACCCCATGTAAGACTTGAGAGGCTAGCAATGCCACTTAATATGATCGAAAATGTGAATTGATCCATTTCTATGTCATTCGAATGCATACTACTGAAGAAAGCCAGGGCTTCTCGTGCTTGGTCGCGGTTGACATATCCAGTTATTATTGCATTCCAAGAAGATGAATTGGAGTTTGGCATACGTGATAGTATGTGAATGGCAGCGTCAATGTTTCCAAACTGTGCGAAGCCGTTAATCACTTCATTGTATGAGATCGTTTCAGGAAGTGGCATCTGATGCAAAAATCTGACTGCTTGTTCAAGTTTTCGGTTCCTAGCACTTGCTGCAATCGCTGAATTCCAAGAAATGATGTCCTTGTCATCAATTTCGTCGAACACCCAAATCGCTTCTTTAACAGACCCACATTTCCCATACATGTCAATTAAGCAATTTGCGACGACGACGCTACATTCCACACCAACTTTCACAACTTTGGAGTGAATCAATTTCCCCAACTGCAACAAGCTTAGTTGGCCACACACCGATAAAGCGGCCGTAAAAGAGAACGAATCTGCACAAATCTCAGACCTGTCCAATTGAAGAAACATATCCAATGCACTCCAAAACTGCCCAGAATGCACGTACCCAGAGATCAACGAATTCCAAGAAACTTCACTTGGTTGAGGAATTTCATCAAACACTTTGTGGGCATCACCCAATGAATCAAATTTCACATAAAAATTGACGAGGGAAGTGGAGATGAATACATTGGGTACAAACCCAGCTCGCAGGGCGTAGCAGTGAAGTTGAACTCCGTAAGAATGGAAACCGGTTTTCGTGGATGATCGGATCAGGTGCACCAGAACGTAGCCATTGGGTTTGATACCAGAGTTGAGCATTTCTGAAGCACCAACCAAGGCCATTTCGGAGTTGGGACTGTTATGGGTAAGGACTGAAATGATTCTGGACCACGACTTGAAGCCATCACTTTCTGTGCTGAAGTAGCTTGACACCAGGAGATAATGCGGCTGCTTCTGTTTTTGCAAGCAATTCTTGACTCCCTTGAAGAGAGATATGAACATATTTAAATAATAAAAACATTATGGGACTAATATTTTCATCTGTACCTCCAATGCATTGCATTACGCCCAAATTTATATTCACAAATCCGTGCACAAATCCAAGAACCGAATAAGGCCTTACCTCTTCATACATGAGATGTTCCAAAATTAATAATAATCTTTTTGGTGCGCATCTCAACTAATCTCTAGGTCAGTCACATCGGCCATTAGCAGGACCATTTAAAGCAGTAAAAATCCATATGGACTTGCGCCACGAGGAGAGAATCCTAGAGCTTGAAATACAAGGCCAACGTTGTTAAAATGTCCACTTTTTCAAGGGAACCCACGACTCACAACTCCCAGAACTATATGTGTACTAGAAGTTCAAGAATTGCGCCACGAGGAGAGAATCCTAGAGCTTGAAATACAAGGCCAACGTTGTTAAATTGTCCACTTTTTCAAGGGAGCCCACGACTCAAATTCCCTGAACTATATGTGTACTAGAAGTTCAAGAATTGGTTTGTATTCCTCAAGAACAGCCATCCTACAATTAATAGTGTTATAACCCTTTTGGATGGCATGAAAGGGGAATCATTTCACTTATTTAGATAATTAAAAGAGATGAAAAAAATAGTGAGAAAGAAAGATAACCGGTAATAAACCACAATAATTTCTTTTCTCTTCCTTTCTCACAATCCAAAGGGCCTCTTAGTGCTTCATCGAAATTTCCATTGGAAAGTTGGACAGAATTCCAAATGAATCTCATCTGAAATGATGCTCAACAAAAATGAAAACAAATCAAAATATGCATACCAAGCTGCAGCAACATATATAATACTCCTAGGAAGCAGGATCACCTAGTGCGAACGACACAGAACGACAAACATAAGCACGAGTAGCCAAGGAGAAAAGCAAAAGCAACACAAACAAACTGACCAGTGACCAACATAAACCAAACAGCGTCGAGAAACAAGACTAAGAAAGAGAGGTTGAGCTTTAATTATCGAAAGCGATCTTATCCATGATCTGAGCCACGACTTCCTTGGAGTCCTTCAGCAACTTGATACTCTTGTTCAGCCTCTCACGCTTTTTTGCAGTTGATGGAGACTCTTCTAGCATCCTTTGAATTGCACCTGGACCGCCCCCTTGAGATCCCATTAGCTCGTTGACAATCTCTGGTTCCATGTGGCGATCAACCAAGTTCCGAACATGTAGCTGCAAGTGCAGAGCCAAGTTATCGACTAACCTTTTCAGAACAACCTTCCAATATGCAGTGATCCTCATTTTCATGTCAAACGCCTGCTCCTGCTCTCTAACATTTGAAAGACCGTGAAGATGCCCAATCTGTATATTCCCGAAACCTTCAATCGTGATCGAGTAGTAGTTATTTATGCGCTCTATGAAACTTTTCTGTTGAGCCATAAGCTTACCCCAGTCTGACATGTACTCCGGACTACACGTATAATCTGTGAGCTTCTCCATCTCTACAAACTCCATTACTCTATCAAAAGACTTAGCTTTCATCTTTGCCACAAGACTATGGATCGCCCTTCTCGTAGCCAAATGGAGTTGAGGGTAATTTTCGCAATGTTTCGTAAAAACATTTGTTACCACAATTTCAATGTAGTTCCACACTTTCTCCATGAAATCAATTGGCGTATTGGATATCTGCTCGACCTTTTTCTGGAGGATTACAAGAAAGGCAGTGTGAGGGAGGAAGTTGGGGAGCTCAATTCTTTTGGCTTCATCTAGGACCTTCATCTCATCCACAAGAAAGTTCTCAGTCAACTTATTTTCTGCACTCTTTTGAAGCTCATCGTCGAACTCGTTCAGCTTTTCAAACAACCGAGCAGTGCAATGCATTGTTTTGTCTTCTGGGTATTCATCAAACTCCCCTCTCAAGAGTATTTTTCTCAGACAGTCTTTGGATAAACAAATGATCCTCATAAACACCGTCATTGCTTCAGCAACTGAAGATACATTCTGTGGCATTTTGCTCAACTCTGATACATTGGAATTCAGCTTGTCATTTATCTTTCGCACAATATCCGGCAAACATTTCGAGATAATTGTACCCTGTATCTGCACCAGCTTCTGAGCAAGAACTGGTATCCCAACCATGGACTCATCCATCCTGGATAGCAAAGGATGGTTTCGGAACAGAGACGCTTCTGCCACGCGGGCTTCCTCATAGGACTCGTCTCCGATACGGTTCCTCACGCAAACATAACCAAGCCCAATGTTCACATCATCAGCAGTAACCTTCTCAAGTAAACCTTCAGGTGCTATATCAGCTTTAGTAACCACAGCTAGAGTCCTCTCACCGTTCTTGTCGACACGCTGAGACATCCTTATTGATTCACAAGTAGGGAAATCAACAGTAGCAGATAAAACATTTAGTATTATACTCTCTTCTGGTCTTATATACTCCATAATAATCCCAGATATCTGCTCATATATATCCTCCGGTTGGCCATGAACAGGCACCCTAGTGATCCCAGGGAGATCCACCATAGTAAGATCCGGAACACCTCTCTTCTTGACAACCAGAGTTAATGGGGTGTGTGATATTCCCTTCCCACGGCCTGCAATCTCATCAGTGGCTAAAACAATGGCTTTCGCGATCTGGGTTTCGTCCGTTGGGACGGTTTTGCCCTGGTATTCCAAGTGGAGCTCCGGTTCAGGATTTTGGTGGTGTTGCAGCCTCATGATCAGGGGAACTCTGGTGCAAATGCCTTGGCCGCGGGGGAGACTTATGCCAGCTAGGGACTCCAGCACACTTGATTTTCCGGATGATTGATCACCAACCACCACTATGGTTGGGAGCTGGATGCCTTCTTGGGCCACTTTGAGGTGGCGCAGCTTGTCGACCGCGTCGAGCAGAGGGCGGATACGCTCGTTGAAGGCAAACATCAGGGGCGGGTGGACTGAATAGCTTGTTTCTTCTCCTTCTTCAGCCACTACTGAGAGTGGCTGTGCATCCACCTCATGGGTTATCTGCTGCTGTTGTTTACCATGCGAGCCCATTGAGAGAGAGAGAGAGAGAGAGAGAGAGAGAGAGAGAGAGAGAGAGAGAGAGAGAGAGAGAGAGAGATATGGTTGGTGGAAGACTGGAAGTGGACTGAGGGATGCCAAGTCTAGATACGCAAGAATTTAAAGGGCCCTCAGGCATGACTTTTTCCAAGTCTTTTTACTGCTAGATTTGAATTAAATTGTTACATCACATCGGTGGATCGGAGAGCCTGAAGTGTGACATCCGACGTTCGTTTCGCAATCAATGATTTAGATTTGTTGAAGAACTTTTACCAGTCAAAATTAACTTTTACCTGGTAAGAATTAACAAAATATATTTGAACCATTGATTGTCGAGATAGACAGCTTGGATGCTACACTATATTAAGCACTACGAGAAACTCACTACAGACTCCCCAGTCCCACATCATTCGTTATCCATAGGAAAAATAATAATAAAAAAAAAGTTTATAAATGAGTGTGGTTGTGGATTGATTCCCCCTTAAATGTAACTCTTCCTGGTTCCAACAATGGGGTTAATTTTGTGTTATCACAATGCTGATTCATATTAGTCCTACACTGCCATCTCTAAAAATGGCAACGGTGTAGTTCAATACAGTTATTGGCAAAACCTAAACCGAAACAAATACTTTAAAACCAAAACCATGTCCACAATGGACGTTTTTTTTTCTTTTTTTATCTAAACCATAATCGAAACCACAGCTTTTGGTTCAGTATGGTTTTTCACCGAACCAGAGGTCAAAATTTTTAATAGAGTTAAAGATAATATTCAACAATGAAATATCTATGGAAGTCAACAAACTAATACACTATTACACCAATGGTTCAAAGACACTAAAAATCATTGTCCAACAACAAAATATCCACAAGGCAACAAGCTAATACAACAAATGTTCAAAGACAACAAAATAACATAACGTATAACGGTAGTTTTCTAATTATATTGCAGTTCAGTTATGGTTATAGTACGGTTCAGTTTTCGGTTCGGTTATTGGCTAAAATCGAAATTGAAACGAAATGGACCGTTTTTAAATTCAATAACCAAAACCACGGTTAAAATTTCAGCTAAAAATCATACCAAACGGTTCGGTACAGTTTGTTTAACCAACGGTTGCAGGCCAAGACAGGCCATTTTGCCTTTTGAGTTTTTGTTTTTTAATTTTTGTTACGTTCACATTATATCTTTTGAATTAATTATGACCAAAAGCAAAAGTGAAAAAGTAAAACACTACTACCAAATAACTCTCTTTTATCTAAAGTGTCGTCTTATATGGAGTTTTTTCAACATCAATCTATATTTTTATACTTTTCTAATTTCTCTCATGAAATAAATGAATGTTTTTCAAAAATTACAACGAAAAACTAAACAAAAAGTTGTGAAAAATACTCCCTCCGTTTCGAATTGGATGTCAATTTTTGATATCCGTGCCAATTTCAATTCCTTATATCTTTTAATATGAATCTAAAAAAATATGCAATATGGATCTTGTTTGATAGTTCTTGATTAGTTCTATTATACAAAGTTTTCAACCTCATAAAAAATATTATAAATTGAAAGATATAAGCGACGAAAAATGACATGAGTTTAAAAAATTATCATCCTTTTTGGGACGGAGGGAATAAAAGATACGGACAAAATTACTACTAGCAGACAAAAAAAGTTAGGAAAGAATGAAAGAACATTCCACCAAATTTCTGTTTGACCCAAAAAAAAGAAAAAAAAAAAGAACATTCCACCAAAAGAAAAAGGGAACAAAAGAAAAAGCAGATGTACGAGGACGGAGGGGACCACCAAAAGAAAAAATGAAAAAGCAGATGTACGACGTCGGAGGGGACCACTTTATTTGACGGTTTCCCCTTATTCGTACGAATTCCACTTCCGCACAAGGACGTAATTCCTCTGTTCCAATTTGTTTGTCCAATTGTCGAAATTGTTATCTTTAAAAAATATATTTATATCTTATACTCCCTCCGTCCCATTTTCATTGTTCATTATTCTTTTTGTCACTTTTGTGTATATTACGTATATATTTCAATCTATAATATTTTCTATGATTTTGACATCTTTGTATTATAGAACAAATTGAAATCTATCAAATAAAATCCATATTGCATATTTTTGGAGATTCACATTGGAAGATATAAGCGATTGAAAACTGATATGAACATCAAAAAAGGACAATAAAAATGGGACGGAAGGAGTATTTTGTAATATTTTTTATGATTTTGAAGATTTTGTATAATTGTTTTACTTTTGTTGATGATAAAGTGGTCTTTTCAACCTCTCCCTAGTAGGCAGTAGGCATGGACAATATTCGAATATCAATATACATTTTACATATTATTAGGGTTGTTCACGGTCTGATTTGGATCGGATTTCTATGAATCCAATCATAATCCGTATCTCATGGTTTTTAGAAAATGCAATCCAATCATAATCCAAAAGTCTCACAGTTCAATCCGAATCGTGAGTCAGGGTTCGGTCTCAATTTTATCCACAGATTTTCTTCCATAAAAATAAAATGAATAAATGATGCTACTGCTAACAAAAAATGCAAAGTACAAACACTTAATTATTAATGTTATGGAATGTAATAATTAATAAGTGTTTGTAGCTTTTCTGGGTTCACGGTTCAGAGAACATTACAACAATTCAGCAATTTAGTTCCAGTTCTCCTCCTCAAGTCCCTTAGGATAAAGTAAATTAGGTTTAACGAATAAAAAAAAAAGTGTGTGTAGGGCCCACCCTAATAGTCCATTTGTAGTTTCTTTTGGGGCCCATTTTGGTAATCTGAATCCTTCATGTGTTTAGAGCTCATTGATAATATTGATTACTCCATCTGTCTCTTATTTATAGTCCAATATTTTATTTTAGGCTGTCCATTAATAAGTGTTCATTTTGTAAAATTAGTAGGTAAATGTTGGTGCATTGTCTATTTTGTCCCTAAAAGTAGATTCTATTTTGAAAAGTTAGTAAGTAAAAGTGTAATGATGATGGGTGTAGACACCCCAATTTGGGCCTCCGAATAATCTTTAAGTTTCCCCGATGATGAAATAAGAAAAAATATACCTTCAAGGCTTGGATTGTTTCTCCTTTCTTACTCCTTCCATAACCTCATGAAATCCCTTCCCAAACATATAGGGTGGCTCTCGGTTCAATCGCAAAAGAGAAAGATGCGTTTGCGTTGTCAAAAACAACTTTTTCCATGACACACTGAGGGTAAAATGGGCACACATTTCAATGTATGAAATACCTTTAAGTGAAACCAATGGGTTAGAAAGAGGACTCGACAAGCTTTCCAACGCTTCGAACTGTGCCTAAATCCGAGTTCGGGAGTGTCCGGGGCGCCCCCGCGAAGTTTGGTGTGCTGTGCTGTCTCGGAATACCGCGCGGCATTCCAGAAACGCCACGCGGCATTTCAAAACGCTGCACGGCATTTCAGAAAAATTCAAGAAAATCACTCCGTCGCACGGGATTTCAATATACAGCACGGTATTTCAGAAAAATTCAAAAATCACACCACCGCACGGCTTTTCAGGAGGAGTGTCTGACAGATTCCCATGCGCGTCAGCAGATTGGCCAGAACATATTTTTCACATTTTTTAATACTTTGGGTGCCCTCCAAGTATCTTTTTGCTTATAAATACACCCCCCCTCTAGTTGAGAAGTACCCCTTTAACTCCAAGTAAAGTTATTCTGCCATTTTCTAGACTCTCACTCTCTCTCTCTAAAAATACCTCCATTCTTCTTCTCTTCTTAAGTTCAGTAAACTACTGACTTAGGAGGACCTCCACCTCAAAGCATCCAAACAACCTCACATCCTTCAATCCCCATTCAAACATTTCAAGTCCAAGTCAACTTCCATTCCTCCATCTTCAAGCACATCCAAGCTTCGATCAAAAGGTATAAACAAATTCCTTGGGCTAAATCGCATTTAGCTTTGAGGGGAGCCGATCGAGGCCCTTCTCGGTCTTTCTATACCGAGTTTGGGTCTCAAACGAGCTTTATATTCAAAAAAATACAAAAAATCAGTTTCTGCACCAGATACGCTACATCGTGCAGCGTTTTACGACGCCGCACGGCGTAGTGTATTACACCGTGCATTGTTTTATTTCTCGTACATACTCCTTCTTATGTTATTCTGTTTATTACTTTTCTATGCGGATATATTCCAGGAGAGTTTCTCATATTGAAAATTGTTTTTGAACATTGATAAGATCTTTAAATGTTCTGAAACGGTTTTTAGTAGAGTTTGATACGGCAAAAGTGAATGAAAAGGGGCTCATAATCTGTTTTCAGAAGTTTGGAGTACACTATCATTTTTCAAAACTAAGATTCACTCTGTGGTACAAAACTATCCTGGGATATACAAAGTAAAATGTCGTGCGGTGCCTTGATGGGCCAAAACGGCACATTATATATACCGTACGGCTTGTTTTAGTTCTCCGATTTCCTGGTTTGACCGAATCTGTCAAGGTAGAGGCATTTTGTACATTTCAGAGCACTTTCTCAAGAGCTACTCTTCTTCCTTTTCTTTCTTTTTATTCTTAAAAAAAAACCTTCTAGTATAAGATGGTGGTTCTTCATTTTATTATGTGCAAAAGTGAACCAAAAGGCTCATCTCAAAATCATTTTCAGAAACCAGTGTTAAGAAACTTATTTTCAGGTTTTGGTTCATTATATTGCACGTGGATGAAACTATTTTGAAAGTGTACAAAATGCCATACCGTACGGTATATAAATATGTCGTGCGGCATATTGTTTACCGTGACAATATGTTGATCTGTCTTCTTGTTCCTTTTTTGCATCTACATCCATTTACTTCACCACTACATATTCTGATCATCTTGTTATGTGTTACGGCAAAATTCCGTGTCCCTTTCCCGTACATGTTTTAAAGTTTAGTTTTTCAAATGAGTGCAATGGATAAACAACTTATTTGTGATTTTATGGGTTTGGATCAAATGAAGGGGGATGCAAAGTATCTTGGTCTACCATCTTTTTGGGGCAAATCGAAAACGGAAGCTTATACTTTTCTGGTGGAAAAAGCTCTCAAAAAAAATGCAAGGATGGATCTCTAAACGCCTGAACCAAGCCGGGAAGGAAACTCTTTTGAAATCAGTGGTCCAAGCCATTCCGACCTATGCCATGGCTTGTCTGTTATTACCTAAGAAGATTTGCGATAAGCTGGACAGTCTAGCAAGGAATTTTTGGTGGAAAGGGAATCCGGAGGAAAAAGGAATTTGCTGGGTTGCTTGGGATAGTCTGATCTGCTCCAAGGATGAGGGGGGAATGGGCTTTCGCAGTTTCAGAGCTTTCAATGAAGCAATGTTGGCCAAACAAGGATGGCGTCTAATCATGAACCCACAGGCTTATTGGTCTAAAATCTTAAAGGGAATCTACTTCCCAAACTCCTATTTTCTTCAGGCCACTAGAGGAAGCCATGCCTCTTGGGTGTGGCTCAGTCTCCTCCACGGGAGGGGGCTCTTGGAGAAGGGTCTTAGATGGCAAACTCAAGACGGGGCTTCCATTAATTTTTGGGAAGACGGTTGGATTCCATCGCTGGAAGGTTTCAAAATGCAGACAGCTCGGCCACCAAACTCCGATATTCAAACTGTTGCAGATGTAATTGATTTTGGCAAAGGATGGAATATTCCAAAACTAGCCCCTGTGATAAGTCCTTTGGAGCTACAAGCGATCCAAAAAATCCCTCTTCCATGTCTTAATAGGAAGGACAGCTTAGTTTGGCACCATAGCAGGAACGGAGTTTATTCGGTCAAATCTGGATACCATCTTGCTACTAGTTCTCAAGTTGCCAAAACCCCTTGCAAACCGAGCTCTTCTTTTCAACCAGGAGCCCATCTTTGGAGGACTATTTGGAAACTTAATATCCCCAACAAAATCAAGAACTTCTGGTGGCGTGTTTGCAGAAATGGCTTGGCCACAAAAGAGAACCTCTTCCGAAGAAAGTGTGCGCAATCTAATACTTGTCCGATCTGTAATTCAGAGATGGAAACAATAGAGCATTTGCTCTTCTTCTGCCCGTGGGCGAGAGCTGTGTGGTTTGGATGCAATGTTGTGTTTGATGGGGTAACGGGTAGGCCGGAATCAGCGATCAAATGGACGGCGCACATTCTGGACTCAATGTCAACCCCAACTGCCATGAATTTTCTGGGTAAGATTACCTTCACTGCTTGGAGTATTTGGAAGGCAAGAAATGATTATGTTTTTCGAAATGAAAAGGTGAATCCTATGGTAGTAATGGCCAGGGCAAATTTTGCCCAACTGGAATTCTCGAGTGCTCGCGTGATTCCGTTTGTCCACATGGATAACCAACCCATAGCAGATGTTACATCTAGTTGGGTGGCTCCGGACATATCGAAATTCAAGGCAAATTGTGACGTGGCTTTCAAAGAGGGGGATACCAACAACAAAGTGGCAGTGGTGTTTAGAGATCATACAGGGGCTACCGTTGATGGCAGAGCAAAAAATTCCAATATCTCTTCTGCCCTCCAAGGTGAACTGTTAGCTATCAGGGAAGCTTGTGTCATGGTCTCCAATTCAAGCTGGCAAGGGGTAACGGTGGAATCAGATTGCAAGGAGGCTATCCATCTAAGCAACTCAGAAACTGCTCCCCCGTGGGAGGTGGCTGCAGTAGTTCTGGACATAAGGGATTTGAGCAGAAATTATGGGATCACCTTCAGTTGGGCTCGTCGCATTGCTAACAAAGCAGCCCATACAGTTGCTTCATTAGCCAAGTTAGGAAAATTACCGTGTAATTGGGTGTCTAGTCCCCCGTTATCGCTTCTTTCTGTTTTAGTAGGTGATTCTCCTTTGTAAGCCTGAGCGCCTTGTTAAATGATCAAAAAAAAAAATGATATTAAATCCCCCATTTAAAATGCTTAGTAGAGACCGGGTTTTACCGGGCGAGCGGGGTGCTTTTTCAACAAAATCTTCCCCGCTCGTAACGTGGCTCCCGGATCCAAAATCTCAACGTTTTCGCTAGATCAAAAGCCTTTTTCTCTCAAACAAACTCTCGGTTTCTCGGATCATCCATCTCAAAAATCCGGGTGGCGACTCTTCGATCGCGCGCCGGGCCGCGGGAGCTCACAATGAGTAAGTAGGAAAAATGGAGGAAAAAGTTGATGTGAAAGGTATAACGATGATGTCATTTTAATAAGTTAGAGTTACGAAGCATGACACTTAAAAATGGACGGAGGGAGTATAACAAAAACCAAGTTGATTGAGTACCAGCTGATGAAATTTTGGAATGCATTTGTCTTCAGATAACCGGATTAAATGAGTATTGTTTAGGTGTTGTAATCTTAATTATGTGTTTCGAAACCAATTGAATCCTATTAACTTGAGTTTTGATGTAACTAATGTTCTTAATAAGTTCTAAAATACGAACGATTTGAATCATCAAAATAAACAAACTTGGGTAAACCCACGAATGATCTAGCTGGACGGTCCAATTTATTTTCATGGACCAGACACGCCTTTTCCGCATTTTCTCCTACTTTTACTTTATTCATGATCTTGTTGAAAACAAATTAGTTGAATGATTCTCATGATGACATCATGATGATGATGTCATTGGAGCAATGAAGGATGTCATTGGATTAAAAACCTTAGCAAAAGTGAGGGGCGGTGGAATTCAACTATTCAAGGACTGAGAGATCCACTCCAGTTTCCTTCCCTCCAATTCGGTCCATTTTTGGGCCGTTGTGATCTAAATCGCTCACTTTTTAAAACTTACCAAGGACATTGAGCATGTCGAAAATCACGTCGATCGGATACTATTAGTATATGATTTCGAAATGAATTAAGTTGGTAAAAAAACAAGTGTGCAACACTAGATTGCAACCTATGTAACACAATTATATGAAGCTAAATGCATTTCAAAATCATATAAAATGGTATCCGATCGACATGATTTTTGACGTGGTCAATGTTCTCAGCGAGTTTTATGTTCTCAGCGAGTTTTAAAAAGTGAACGATTCCGATAACTGTTGTGGGCCCAAAAAAAAGCTCACAAATGACCCAAAACTACACCAAATTGGATGAAAGGAAACCGGACTAGATCTCAGCCTGGAATTCAAGCGGTGAATTGCCCGTTACTTGCACTTCACACTCTAGCCTCTCCAGTTTTTGTACATAGTGCATATTTAGTGCGTAAAATTTCATTTTTAAATAGGGGCCTCAATTTGCAATTTCATTCACTAGAAAATCAGAGGAATGCTAATGTAAAGGAGTTAGGCCCCGTTACAGAACCCAAATGAGTACTTAAAAAATAAGGACCTCTTAGATCTCAATTAGAACTCACTACAAGAAAAAACACCATTCCCGACTAACTATTTAGTCGGCTAATGTGGCTTATTTAGTCGGCAAATGGTTTTCCCGACTAAAATTTTTAGTCGGCAACTTGGTCGGGGAATGAGAGTCGGCAAAGGTTTTTGCCGACTAAAACACATTTAATCGGCTAAGGGACTAAAATATCCCGACCAAGAACTTAGTCGGCAATTATCTTTTAGTCGGGAAATATTTAGCCTTTGCCGACCAAATTGTTAGTCGGGAAATGTGTTGGTCTTCACCGACCAATGTTTTAGTCGGGAAATGTGTGGTCTTCGCCAACCAATTTTTTAGTCGGGAAATGTGTTTACTATCTCCGACTAAATTTAGTCGGTAATTGTCCATACCAAATGTTGAAATACCGGAATTTTCTACAATTATTTTTCCCATTTTTATTCCCTGTAAAATTGAATATTACATTTTCAAAATTGTCAACCTAATGCAAATAATACAAAATAAAAAATCCAAGAAATAAATCCAAACTTTCATAAATAAAGGTATCCAACAAATACTTAAACAACTTGTATCCAAATTCCTAGAGGGCAAAATAACGCGTCCAACCACAATGGAAAAATAAAAAAAATCTAGGCTTTGTAACAAAATGAATCCAAACCCTGAGACAAAATACTAAAAAGTTGAACTTCAATAAATGGATGACCAAAAAACAAGATTCACTCTAATGGTCACACTACCATTGTTCAAGAACCGATGGCTTTTTTCACCAAGTGCATAGCAAACTCGATCTGAGACTCGCTCCCACAAAATCCATGAACTCTAACTTCCTTAAGATGGTTATGCACCCATCATTCTCCGATCTTGACCTTTTCAAACATTTCACCAGCAAGAGATTGTGTCTGCAACCACAAAAGCACAACAGCAATTTCAAAATTTTGTCACAGGAAAAATAAAATACTAACACCAGCTAATAATCAAACATCAAGTGCATCAGGTTCAGTGGACTATGAGACTGATACAAAAACTACAACTTATTCATGAAGCATAAAAGATTCTTTGTTTGGTAAAGCCAACAAAGAGTGCCAATACAAGTACTATTTCTATATTGGAAGTGTCCGAGTCTTTTGAGGAGAATCTGGAGGAAGCCCAAGAAGCATTAGGATTGAGTTGATCCTCATAACTATGTTCTTGTTGCCGATAAAAAAAAAAAAAAACTATGTTCCTGTTATATATGTCTCTCAAACTAACTGGTACCAAGAATTCATGAGGTTTGCCCCAACATTGTCAGAACATGTAAGTTTCTAAAAAAACTTTGATAACAACTTTGATACAGAAGAGATGAGTTTCTATTTTTTCCCGATTAAAAGGGCCAACAGATATTTACCTTTGTTCCTCCTCACGTTGCTTTTGCTCTTCCTCCAGTCGACCCTTCTCCTCCTAGGCTCCTCCCGCTCCTCCTCGCGTCGCCTGATTGGTAAGTCTTCCATCAGGGGCTATTTTATGTCACGGCAAAGTTATAATTAGTCAAATTACGGATAAGGTTAATCCAAACACTGAATTATAAAAAAAATCAGAAAGATAGTACTGGTTTCACCACGGCAAATGCGAGGCAGAAATCCTTCTAAATGAAAAGCAAATCCTTATAAGTATTAATTCTCAACCACCATCTTCAGCAATGTCAAATCGCTAATTACACATGTAGAAGATCCAAATCAATCTAGTCGAAGGAGAAGGAGCGGTAGCATTACGACACCATGAGTCAAGTACTAGGACCGACACGTTGTTTGATTGAAGCTAACACAACATGCAGCATATAATATTCTCTGTGACAAATAGCCAAAGCAATATGCAGCATTCTAAAATGTTTCTGAAATATTTCCTTTTCACAGCATTTCCAAAATGTTTCTGAAATATTTCCTTTTCTAGCTAACCAGAACAATATGCCGAAACAAAATTTTGATCAATTGTCATCATCTGTCGAAACTTTTAACACTATTCCACCATAGGATTCATCTTATCAAATCGAGTAGCTAGGGAAAAGTTTACAGTTAGATCATACAATACCTTTTCCCTTTGTCTCCGTTAATTTTTTTAGTAACAAAGGGCAGCCAACTTTGGCACCCCTTTTCCTGATGAGGACTTCAGATAAACCGATGGAAATCGCCTCCCAATATGAAATCATATTTTTAAAGGAGTACGATAAACATTTCACAAGTTAACGACCTTAGCTACTGGTTACATAAAAAAAATTATAAAGAAACCCAAATACAACCAATCGCGGATTCAGACTTCTCTTACAAACTAGAACACGAACACGAATTTCTGAACCAAAAAATAAAAAGGCCAGCCAACTTTGGCACCCCTTTTCCTGATGAGGACTTCATATAAACTGATGGAAATCGCCTCCCAATATGAAATCATGTTTTTAAAGGAGTACGATAAACATGTACCATACATACTAATGAATATAGTCAAGCATAAATTAAACTTTATAGCGGCTTAATTAACCTCTAGGGTACTATACTCACTTAAAAATAGGTATATGCCCATTTTAACAAGGCACAATCATACTAGAGCAATTCTAACACAGGAAAACGAAGCAACTACAAGAAAAGGTGTATTAGGAGTGGACTGGTTTTAAATCAGAAGTCCTACCCATCTATTTATGACATTAACAACATAACTAAAAAAAACTCCATGAAATTTAGGCCCATCCATGTATGGCAGCTCTATGCAATCACTAATCTAAAGAGGGGAAACTTAACCTTTGGAGGGCTCATTACGAGGCTTGCAAGAATTTGACCAGAGATATTTGACAAAGATTCACATATGCTACTTTCTATATTTGTTCCCTTATCTCAGGACTAAAACCAGTGACCTCCATGTAACCTGCTCTATTGCCACACTCCCCGTGAAGCCAGCAAGAAAAATTGCCCATCAACTCTAAACTCTTTATATTCCATCAGGTCCATACCAATGAATTCAAGAATCAAACATACCCTTAGAGACTGATTGAAAAGATACCAATGAGCTGTTTCCAAACATCAAAAGAAAGAGGAAAAAAAACAGACCTCAAATTCATTCCCATATACATACATATTGAGTATATAGACAAACAGCTGAAACAACTACTGGTTGAAAATTGTTGTTCCAAAACGTTAATGGAAAGAGTTAACCACACCCTTACGGTGGTGGATAATATGTAAAATGTGCATCAATACCTAAGAAAAGTGCATTGATATTCGTATAAGTAATAATACTCGTGAAATGTGTATTGAAAAACTAATTTGTTTGGCGCTAGGTCCTTATTATTATTATATTACTATTATTAAAGGCCTAATGGGCGATTGGAGGAAATAGTAAGGAGAGTATTAAGCCTCTGACTGCAAGTCTTTCGTGTTAGCCAAGGAAGAGCATAAAGAGAGTGGCTGCCATTGGGTGGTTAGTAAGAGTGTAAGACGGAACATAAACAAAAACAGACCATGAGTTCATTCACAAATACATACATATAAATCTCGATACACAGCTAGTTGAATTGTTGTCTCAAATTACGAAACACACTTTAACAACCTTAGCTACCGGTTACATGATATTTTTTTATAAAGAAACCCAAATACAACCTATCGTGGATTCAGACTTCTCTTACAAACCAGGACACGAACACGAATTTCTGTACCAAAAAATAAAAAAGGCATAGAAGATACGATAACCTTAAGTAAGCTCTTAAGTGCTTGTAGCCCGTAGGCCATTCTCAACAATTGCATAGTGAACCTAATCCAAGCATATAATCAAACAATCTCATCGAATTTTCCCCTCACATATTGGTTGTTTTGCTGATGGATTTGAGAAACAAATTTCACACTAGCATATAATCAAACAATGGATGGGGGGAAATTATATACAAAAGGCAAGCCAATTTCCCTTAATAACATAACTAAATTGGAAATTGTTGATACTATAGCTATATATCTGAGGAGAAGGGCTAAAACCTTGCCGCTTCGAAGAGACGATGAGTCCAACAGTTACATTATAAGTCCAAAAGCAGAGAAGCCCCAAGATGAACTTGGAATTGAAACCCTCAAAATGGAAATCCGAAAACAAAACCCCCCAAGACTTAGGGTTTTGACATCACACAAAACCCCCCACATCTCCCCCATTGAGAGCCAAATAAATCTGAGAATAAAAACAGAGCCAAACTAGACCACAAAAGTTAGGGTTTACCTGGGGTGAACAAACTAGACCAAAAAGAGCCGAATCAGAAAACAAATTCAGACAAACTAAACCAAACTATAGACCATAAATCGGAGACTGAAGTCAGAGCCATATTCGATTTTCTTCAAAATTCCTAACAAATACACAAACATAACCTATACCTTGGTCGTGCAGTGGTACGTCGCCGGTGGGAGCGGTGATGGTTGGAGGACGGTGGAACATGAACCTGGGCTGAGGACTACGGAACGTGAACGTGAACCTGAGAGCGGTGGTCGTCTCGTCGGTGACAGAGAGAGAGAGAGAGAGAGAGGTTGGGGAGGAGATCGATGTGGGATGAGGAGTAGAGGTGAGAGAGTTTGGTGGGGGAATAGATAAGGATGGGAAGCGGTGGAAGAGACGGAGGCCAGGAAGCGTATTAGGGGGTGGGCTTATAAGGTGTGCCCCCATACGCTGTCGTTTCCATGAACTATCTATTGCCGACTAAATACTTGGTCGACAAATTACCAAAATCCCCCGCTAAACATTTTCGCGAAATTTTAAATTTGGGGGAGAAATTTTTGCTCGCTTACCGACTAATGTTTAGTCGGCAAAAATATTCTCACCAGATTCAACAGGCTCTAATTGTGTAATCATTCCATACAAACTCTAGATTATATGCCATGGATATTTTATAATACTCAATCTGAACCGTTAGAATTTTACGTCTTACCAATTAGTATAACATTGTCATTAAAAATTAGAGATCATTCGATATCAACGACCACATGATCGGAAGACTTTTACTTCATTCAGAAGCATTAAACTCTTATAGCACACCACCCGAGCCCCACTTGAGGTCTTTTTGAGGTCTTTTTGTGCGATCAGAACCATCCATCTTTATTTGATTATGGGTTAGATCATTCTAACCCAGGTTATAGTTTACCATGTTTCGTTAGACAATTGATCGAATGAAAAAATACTATTTTTCTAATAAGTTTATGGATCAATAAAGGGGTTTTCTAAACCTGATTGAGCCGCAAATTTACGAGAATAAATAAATCAACAAGTGCAATAAAATCAATGGTCTCGATCGTCATGATTATCTCGTGATCGTGTGGCTACTGTAACAATGAGTGCAATATAAGACTTAGTTGTCTATCAAGTAAATTAAAAGTATAGATTTTAAAGGTAACTACCGAGTCATTTTTTATAATACTCGATCTAAACCGTTAGGATTTAACGTTTTACCGATTATAGCATTGTCACCAAAATCAGAGATCATTCGATACCGGCGACCGCATGATTGAAAGACATTTAATGAGTTCGAAGGTGTTTAAAGTGTTCCAATGTACTAACAGAGCTCCGTCTGAGGTCTTTTTTGTCAATCAAAATCATCTATCTTTGGCGTAATACTAGTTAGATCATTCGTACCAAGAATAAAGTTAACCGTATATGGATAGACACTTGATCGGACAGCAAAATTCTTTTAATTTAACGACAAAATTCTTTTTATTTAGGAATTTGCATGCCATGAAGGAGTTTCCTTGACCCGATCAAGCCAAAATTTTACGAGAATCTTGTGATTAAGAAGAAGAAAAAAATGAATGGTTCCGATCGGGAAGGTTGCATCGTGATCAATGTAGTCGGAACAAATATTGATATTTTCTTAATTGGCCAAAAAATTGACATTTCCCAACTAGATATATATTTAGTCGGCAAATGCATTTTCTTTACTGATTTATTTTAAGACAAAAATTGATATTTCCCGACCAAATATATAGTCGGCAAATGTATTGATATTTTTAAATAAAAAAATAAACGTTTCCCGACTAACTATATTTTTAGTCGGTAAATCTAAACATTTTCCAACTAAATGATATAATCGGCAAATGTATTGATATTTTTAAATGGCAAAAAATTGAGATTTTCCGACTAAAGTTTGGTTTAGTCGGCAACAAACTATAATTACCGACTAAAATATATTTAGTCGGCATTAATATTAAAATTTACCGACTAAGTAATGTTTAGTGGTGAATTGTACAATAGTTGGCGACTAAATTTTTTTTAGTCGGGAAATTTAGTCGGCAATGGTGTAATTTGTTGTAGTGACTATTAAAACAAGATCCATATTGCATTTTTTTTTATTTCAATAAACATATTTTTTTAAGCTTAAAAATTACAAATAAGTACTTATTTTTTAAGGGGCCTTTCTGGAACGGGAGCTTAAAGTAAGATTGTGAGAAATACTTCAATAACTCATTTCTCAATAGTTCTTGAAGAAATTATCCTCATTATATATATCATTGCGTTGTTCTTTATTTTTTAAATTTTATAATAACAGCTCTTACCTTTTATTTATCTCCTTAATAACAGATGTTTGGGCAGGAGAATTACGACTCCTTTAAAGAGGTCTTCCCACTTTTCCTACTTTTTCTTTAACCTAATTCATGCTCTTACTTTTTCTTTTCGCTCCCCTCTTATGCCCAGCACAACGGGTGGATGATTATAATTAATTAAGGAAATTGATTTTTATACTTTTCCTTTAGTTAAAGTTAAAGTGCATTCAATTTTTTTTTTGTCTTTATTCTTTTAGAATAAAAAAAAACTACCCTTCATACTCATACATCTTTTTCTTCACACATGAAAAGGGCAATCATGTAATTTCACATCATTACAAAACAAAAAAAAATGCATTTAGATAAAAGGGGAGTGTGAAAATCAATTAATTAATAATAAGATAAGTCCACATCACATTTTGTGAAAATCAAAACAAAAAAATGCATTTAAATATATATATATATATATATATATATTTAAACAGCAAAAGGATAGTGATTTTATTAATGAACCTTAAAGATGTTACAATGATGAAAGGGCGAGAGAATAAAACAGCATCACGACAAGCGAAAAATATTCCAACTATGTTGACACCTAACCGATCCGACAATCATATGTCACTCAAACCCTAGAGCGAGCTACCCGATTGGCAAGCGATCAACCAGATAGGCAAGAAGACAATTAGCAAAGTAGAAAGGGCGTTTAACAGTACCCAATGCATAGGCTAATTTTTTCACATTTTGTTAGTTTTACGCCAAACTTTTGTGGGTTATCGATTCGTCTCGATGAGAGGAATTGGAAAAGCAAAATGTTTTTACTTTTGCACAAGTATTTTGAAAAATAACCACTTTTTAGCAAAAAAAAAGTGACCAAAACTAACAAATGAAAAAAAAAATTCAAATAAGTACAAAACTTTCAGATTTAAGTTAAGTTCATAAGAACGCAACCATAGTCAGGGACGGAGGGAAAGGGAGGCACATGCCCCCACTCGAAACTAAAATAATTTTGTTATATTTTTGTATATTTAGCATAATTATGATTAGTTTTATATTTAGCATATATCTCGAAAATATACATATATAATTAGTTTTATGTTTCAATTCTGTCATATGGGGCATTTATACTTGTTGGTTTCTGAACTATTTGTCTATTTAGATCGATTCCTTTTTAATTGTACGTATTTTTAACCGTTTAAGAGCAATATTTTAAAATAATATCATTAATAAAACAATATCGATCATTCTAAAACTTGTCAATGTTCATGTAAAACATACTCTCAAATTTTGTCTTAGATTTTGTACTTATTTTACATAATTTAAGCGAAAGTATGTGTTATATATTTTGTAGTTTGTAATGCATGCCATAATTGTATATGATCTTATTGTGATTAATTAGAAAAATAAATTTTCGCTGCTATGATTAACAAGGTGCCCCCACTAAACAACATTCTTGACTCCATCCCTGACCATAGTACTTTGAATTTGCAACCCGAGTACCAACCTTGCCCTTTAGGAAGTTACTAGGAACCCGTGAGTTAATGGAAACGAAATGGTAAAATGCTGAAAGTTTTTAGTGATTTTTGTTGGTGGAAACGGGGCAGAATTTCCTAAACAAGACACTAACCTTTTTTTATTTTTATGTCTTTATTCAAATTTTTTTCATTATTAGTTTTGCCCCAAACTTTTATTAATTTTTGATTTGTCTCAACGAAAGAAATTGAAAAAGTAAAAAATTATTGCCGAAACTCAAACTATTTTCAAAACAATCCAAAAAAAAAACCGGCTTTGGTTTTTTCTTGAATTTTTTTTCAAAAAATTTTGGGTTTCTGTCATAATTTTGAACTTTTTTTATTCCTCTCGTTAAGGTAAAAAAAAATAAATGAAGACAACAAAAGGCCAATAGGAACAAAGTAGCCTATTGGTATATCAGTACTTTGTACATGCCTCCAAGAAGAGAAGCATAAAACTCCCCAGAAGTTAAGCTTAATCCCTGGAAGATTCTTGTATCGATACCATTCTTATGCAGAAACTGTGACCAAGCATTGGCAGAAGGTGATTGTATGTGGGTTAATTTCCTGAGTAACACCACATACAATACAAGTATACAAAACACAGATCACTTATGGTAAAGAAACCCTAGTGGATACACGGCCCAAGATGGCCATAATAGCCCATCTAGCTAGGAACATCACGATGGGATTATCAATCCTATATATGGGCCCATTAATGCCATGTTTGGTGTGCACATACTCCGACTCCCTTTGCTTATTTTAGTTTGACAAGTTTTTTGATCGGAAAAGGGAAAAGGAAATATAGTTGGACCAAGTTCCACTAAGGTTAGAACATCTGATGCTTCCGGGACCCTAATTTTCGGATGGTTGATTGCTCTCCAATCTCTTTCAGAATCTCGATCACTTGTGAACAAATTGGCCATGTTCTTGGAGGATTGCCTCCCTTTGGTATGTGTCTCAAATATTTGGTTCCTGAAGGCACACGAGGTTTTTGAACATAACTTCGATAGGTGATAGGTGTAAGCACCGCGAGGTGTGAAGCGATCTCGTACTAAACGAAACGACTTTCACTTTCCGTAACCAAAATGAACGGGAGGAATCAGAACTTGACACTCCATCTCAGCCATTAAAACCAAGGGCTGAGATTAAAACTTAAAACACCCATCTCCTCTCCCACTAACGTCGTTCTCTCTCTCCACGTTAAAGAACATAACGTCGTTCCAGACTTCTGTTCTCATTCGTTCTGCTTCCAGACGCCTGTTCTCTCTCTCTCTCTCTCTCTCTCTTGCCTGTTCATCTTCATCAAGCCACACAGCCATCGCCGTCCGACGACTCCCGCACCTAATCTCGACCTAAAAGCAACGTGTCGTTGTTCTCTTCAGTCTCAACCCTCACCTCTGTTCTCTCCCTCCCTCACGCCGGTCACCGTCGCCTGTTCCCTCACGCCGTCGAGCCTGACCGTCGCCCTCCGCCGCCGCCGCCTCTGACGAGGGCTTCCTTCTCCGTACTCGCCCTCCCATGCCTCGCGCACGTTGCTGCCCCGCCGAACAACTTGTCGGTCTTGCCTTCGTCCGCCGGAGTTAGGGACCTTCTTCTCTGGAAAAAAATGGGTTCCAATGAGCCTTTTTGATGGTCACGAAATCTTAGAGAATCAGTCTCGAATTTGGGTAGCAATTTCTTGAAGGAAAAAGAATTACTCCAGTTTTTTTTTCCCTGAATTAGAAATGTTTGTTAATCATTTGTGTTAGTATTTAGTTGATATTGACGCATAGTGAATTTATTTAGGGTGTTTTCGGTGAATTTGTTTCAGCTAGTTTTTGGATTCATGAGATGGATGCATATGGACACCAAGTGTTTGATGTAATTCCCCAAAGGTCTTTCTGTTGTTTGGGTCTTTGTGGATTGGATAAATTGGCAACAGAAACAGTGTTAGGGTAGTCATGGCGGTGGCGGCGGTGGTGTTTGTGGCGGTGGAGGTTGTTGGTCAGTTGGCTGAGGATTGAGGAGTGGGCTTGGTTTGAAACTGTAACGAGTTTCAAACAGGAGCCTCTTTTCTTGTTTTTTTTCCTGATGTAAAGCCTCTTTTGATGCTTTTGGGATTAATGCAAGTTCTTTGCTGCCGATATGAACTTAGTGAATTTTTTTACTTTCTACGAATCTATTGATCAGAGACTATTATTTCTTGTATGGGACAAGTGAGAGTTGTCCAAGATGAGTTCAATGAATGTTCATTTAATAGACCTATTTTTGTGGTGTTTTGACCTTTTTAGCTGCTACTTCTTTGTGGTGTTTTGATCTTTTTAGCTGCTGCTTCTTTTTCAACTTAATATTTGTTGATGGTCTATCCTTGTTTGGGTTGTCCAAATAAAATGAAATCGTATGAGAATTTGAGGTGTCGGGTTAGGATAGAGAGTACAAACAAATACAATTGGCATACAAGCACATATTTTTTTTTATAGAAAACATTAAAATGCCTATAACTTGGTATATTGGTATGACGCACAGAAAGGACCCAAATCAATAAGACTTTCAATTTGGAAGCATATATGATTTGCTTTTATCCTACGCCTTTCCATTTCCCTCAACGCAGATTCAGAAAGCCAAAGCTTCTTGCTGGAACCGTGATAGAGAGGAGTTATAGTTCTCATTTGGTTCTTTGTTTCATTAAGCTGATAATGTCCTTCAATGGACCTGAAATTTGGGGTGTTACAACTTCTCTTCTCCCCATCTTTTGGAGCTGAATTATGTTGTTGTCTCCTCCCCACCTGTTTTCCAGAGAAGACCATCTCTCCTTCCTTGTTTTCATTGTGTAAAAATCAGCCCCATTTTTCATACGGTTGAGATCCAACCTAGGCAAACAATTCTACAATTGAACTTGAACAATTATGTTACATATATAGCAAATCATTCTCTAAAGGTAACCTCCAATTCAAATATGCCCCAAAAAAAACTCATGATTCAACAACATAGTACATAACCCCATGACTTGAAAAGAACTACTCGCATACAACTTTTGGGAGCATAACAGCCCTTCAAACAATTGAACTTGAACAATCTTGTACGGTAATAACGAAGTCAAATATGCAAACAAAAACATGATTCGGCAAAATATATCCAGTATTGGTCCACCCTTACTACACAAAAATAACGTCCAAAAGTTCCTAAAAGTCGAGTTTTCCATCATTATATTAAAAAAAGGTACATATACTCCATGAGCAAACATCCAAAAAGACTCCGCGATCATTCAAAGCAATCCTTTGGCATCAAGATATTTTGCCTTGTACAAAACACAAAGTTACTTTAATTAAGTAAAGATTGTGCATGGAACATAATTAGCGAAAACATCAAGAAGGTTAAGCAAGTTTTCGATTACCATATTCTCATTACGTCATCTCTTGGTCACTATCAGACGATTGTGCTTCCGCTTCTAAGGCTGTGGAAGCAAATTGCAAATAAGGAATAAGTAAGGATATTTATGACAAGTAAATAAGAACATTTTACACAAGAAAATTTGTAATTTACTTACCTTTGTTAGCTTTACTCATTGGATTCTCAGGACAAGTTACTCTTATCATGTCCGATCCCTTTGCACAAGTTACACTTTCTTTTCTTTTTGTTTAATGCGAACTCTATACCGCTTTTCAATCTTCCGGAGTGTATAGTAGCATCTTTTCCCTTCACATCTTTTTTCCTACCTTTAGTTTGTGAGATGTTCGGATCCAAAAGCAATACTTGAGTTCGCTCGGTGGAATGTAAATCATCTATTTCATGGCAAACATTGATTGGAGGAGGCACATAAGATGAAATTTTTAGAAGCTTCTCAGATAGATCATTCATAGCTTCAAGTCTTGGTCCGTGATGATAGAAGTTGGAGGACGTCCTCCTATAGCTTCAAGCCACGTCTGAAACAACCATATAAACGTTACCTCAGTCTCGTCTTGTAAAAGTGCCCATCCAAACTATATTGATTGCATGTGGTGGTTTACTCCAGTAAATGGTGCAAAAGGCATATCATATTTGTTGGTTCGATATGTTGTGTCAAATGTGACTACATCCCCAAAATATTGGTATGCCATGCGAGATCGAGAGTCCACCCAAAAAAAATTCACTGCTCTCCCACTTTCATCACATTGAATTGCATAGAAAAATTGTCGATTCTGTGCTTGTTTGTTCTTGAAGTAGGTGAGGACTGATTGTGCATCCCCGCCATCTAGCTCTCTATGCCTTACATTCCTCAAGTGGTTATAGCAGTCTCTATTATCAAAGCCCATGCATTCGCCACCGAAAATTGAAGCAACTTTAGAAACTTCCAAATTTTCTTTTTGAAATGCTTCAGTCAAATCCTTAACTGGTTTGGGCATGTATCGATTTGACCTCATTTTCATCCTCTTAGATGGAGTCACTAACTGGTGATTGTGAGTGTCATTGAAAACTGTTACTTTCCACTTGCTACTCCATTTGTCATATTTAATCTGCAAATGAGCCTTACAATCACATCTAACAGTTGAACGATTTCTAAATCTTTTCTTCGTTTTCACTTCCTCATCTTCCTCTCTCTTTTCATCCCCCTCCATGACACCATCGTTCTTAGGCTTGGCAACATATTTTCCTTCTTTTGCGCAAACAAATAGCATACTAGTCACTTCATTTGATCGCTAAAATTCTGAAACGTTTTTTTTTTTTTGGGAGATAAACGTTTTCTTTTTTTTTTTTGACTAGAAAAGACCAGAAAAAAAAAATGCTTTGCAAAATTTCGGCCAGGATTTCCGGTACCCGAGTCTCGGCCGGTATTGTCCGAGATGGCCGGTAAGGGGCGGTATTAGGGGCGGAACGGAATTAGAGGGTCAGAGTACCGTTTTCTTGATAATCCGGTACGTACCGGCAGGTACGGTATCAATAACTATGCTTCATACATGAGATGTTCCAAAATTAATAATAATCTTTTTGGTGCGCATCTCAACTAATCTTTAGGTCAGTCACACCGACCACTAGCAGAACCATTTAAAGCAGTAAAAACCCATATGGACTTGCGCCACGAGGAGCGAATCCCGGAGCTTGAAATACAAGGCCAACGTTGTTAAAAACCGAGAACCGTGAAACCGGTACGGACCGAACCGATCCGTGCCTTTTGGATTTTGTCCGTGGATTAATGGTCCGGACACGGATTCAAAAATTAAAAAACCGTGAGATATGGATTAGGATTGGATTTTCATTTCAAAATCGTGGATTAACCGAACCGGACCGTGAGATATTTAAAAAAATAAAAAATATATATGTGTGTGTAATATTTATAAATAATTATTACTTTACCAATGGTTATGAATTTTATTAAAAATTTTGCATTAATGTGACAATGCTTAGCCTTTATTTGGTAGATGCCTATTTGGTTGTTGTCTTGGACTATTCTAGACTGGAACAGTGGAACTAACTTGCTGTAATATTATCTGAACCTTGAAACCAGCAAGGCTGCAAACACTTACTCCAGTATTAGTTATTACATTCCATAACACTAATAGTGTGTGCACTTTGCATTTTTAGTTGGCAGTTGCATCATTTTATTTTATGGAAGGAAATCCATGGATAAAATTGGGACCGAACCGTGAGATTTTTGGATTAGGATTGAATTGCATTTGTTAAAAATCGTGAGATACGGATTAGGATTGAATTCATAAGAATCCGATCCAATCCGAACCATGAACAGCCCTAAAACTAAGCATACCAAGCTGCAGCAACATATATAATAATAATACCCAAAAGGCCTTCATAGTAATATTCATGACAAGTGTTTCTTTTATACTAGATCATAGACAGCTTAGGAAGCTGGATCACCTAGTGCGAACGACACAAAACGACAGACATAAGCACGACTAGCCAAGGAGAAAAACAAAAGCAACACAAACAAACTGACGAGTGACCAACAACATAAACCAAACAGCGTCGAGAAACAAGACTAAGAAAGAGAGTTTGAGCTTTAATTATCGAAAGCGATCCTATCCATGATATGAGCCACGACTTCCTTGGAGTCCTTAAGCAACTTGATACTCTTGTTCAGCCTCTCGCGCTTTTTTGCAGCTGATGGAGACTCTTCAAGCATCCTTTGAATTGCACCTGGATCGCCCCCTTGAGATCCCATTAGCTCCTTGACAATCTCTGGTATGTGGCGATCAACCAAGTGCCGAACATGTAGCTGCAAGTGCAGAGCCAAGTTATCGACTAACCTTTTCAGAACAACCTTCCAATATGCAGTGATCCTCATTTTCATGTCAAACGCCTGCTCTCTAACATTTGAAAGACCGCGAAGATGCCCAATCTGTATATTCCCGAAACCTTCAATCGTTATCTCTGAGTAGTAGTAGGGACCATTTACGCGCTCTATGAAATTATTCTGCTGAGCCATAAGCTTACCCCAGTCTGACATGTACTCCGGACTACACGTATAATCAGTGAGCTTCTCCATCTCTACAAACTCCATTACCCTATCAAAAGACTTAGCTTTGATCTTTTCCACAAGACTATGGATCGCCCTTCTCGTAGCCGATTGGAGTTGAGGGTAATTTTCGCAATGTTTTGTAAAAACAGTTGTAACCACAGTTTCAATGTAGTTCCACACTTCCTCCATGAAATCAATTGGCGTATTGGATATCTGCTCGACCTTTTTCTGGAGGATTACAAGAAAGGCAGGGTGAGGGAGGAAGTTGGGGAGCTCAATTCTTTTGGCTTCCTCTAGGACCCTCATCTCATACACAAGAAAGTTCTCAGTCGACTTATTTTCTGCACTCTTTTGAAGCTCATAAGCGAACTGGTTCAGCATTTCAAACAACCGAGCAGTGCAATGCATTGTTTTTTCTTCTGGGTATTCATCAAACTCCCCTCTCAAGAGTATTTTTCTCAGACAGTCTTTGGATAAATCAATGATCCTCACAAACACCGTCATTGCTTCTGCAACTGAAGATACATTCTGTGGCATTTTGCTCAACTCTGATACATTGGAATTCAGCTTGTCATTTATCTTTCGCACAATATCCGGCAAACATTTCGAGATAATTGTACCCTGTATCTGCGCCAGCTTCTGAACAAGAACTGGTATCCCAACCATGGACTCATCCATCCTGGATAGCAAAGGATGGTTTCCGAACAGAGACGCTTCTGCCACGCGGGCTTCCTCATAGGACTCGTCTCCGATACGGTTCCTCACGCAAACATAACCAAGCCCAATGTTCACATCATCGGCAGTAACCTTCTCAAGCAAACCTTCAGGTGCTATATCAGCTTTAGTAACCACAGCTAGAGTCCTCTCACCGTTCTTGTCGACACGCCGAGACATCCTTATTGATTCACAAGTAGGGAAATCAACAGTAGCAGATAAAACATTTAGTATTATACTCTCTTCTGGTGTTATATACTCCATAATAATCCCAGATATCTGCTCATATATATCCTCCGGTTGGCCATGAACAGGCACCCTAGTGATCCCAGGGAGATCCACCATAGTAAGATCCGGAACACCTCTCTTCTTGACAACCAGAGTTAATGGGGTGTGTGATATTCCCTTCCCATGGCCTGCAATCTCATCAGTGGCTAAAACAATGGCTTTCGCGATCTGGGTTTCGTCCGTGGGGACAGTTTTGCCTTGGTATTCCAAGTGGAGCTCCGGTTCAGGATTTTGGTGGTGTTGCAGCCTCATGATCAGGGGAACTCTGGTGCAAATGCCTTGGCCGCGGGGGAGACTTATGCCAGCTAGGGACTCCAGCACACTTGATTTTCCGGATGATTGATCACCAACCACCACTATGGTTGGGAGCTGGATGCCTTCTTGGGCCACTTTGAGGTGGCGCAGCTTGTCGACCGCGTTGAGCAGAGGGCGGATACGCTCGTTGAAGGCAAACATCAGGGGCGGGTGGACTGAATAGCTTGTTTCTTGTCCTTCTTCAGCCACTTCTGAGAGTGGCTGTGCATGAAAAATGGCTATTTGGCCTTCTTCGTCCACCTCATGGGTTATCTGCTGCTGTTGTTTACCATGCGAGCCCATGGAGAGAGAGAGAGAGAGAGATGCTTGGTGGCAGACTGGAAGTGGACTGGGATGCCAAGTCTAGGTACGCAAGAATTTAGAGAGAGAGAGAGAGAGAGAGAGAGAGAGATGCTTGGTGGAAGACTGGAAGTGGATTTTGGTACGCAAGAATTTAAAGGGCCCTCAGGCATGACTTTTTCCAAGTCTTTTTACTGCTAGATTTGAATTAAATTGTTACTGTACATCACATCGGTGGATCGGAGAGCCTGAAGTGTGACATCCGACGTTCGTTTCGCAATCAATAATTTAGATTTGTTGAAGCACTTTACCAATTAAAATTAACTCTTACCCAGTAAGAGTTAACGAAATATATTTGAACTATTGATTGTCGAGATAGACGGCTTGGATGCTACACTATATTAAGCACTACGAGAAGCTCACTACAGGCTCCCCAGTCTCACATCATTCGTTTTCCAAAGGAAAAATAATAATAAAAAAAGTAAAAAAATGAGTGTGGTTATGAATTGATTCCCCCTAAAATGTAACTATTCCCGGTTCCAACAATGGGGTTAATTTTGTATCTTCACAACGCTGATTCATGATAGTCCTACATTGCCATTTCTAGAAATGGAAACGGTGTAGTTCAATACAGTTATTGGCGAAACCTAAACCGAAACAAACACTTTAAAACCAAAACCATGTCGACAATGGACGGTTTTTTTTTATAATCTAAACCATAATCGAAACCACAGCTTTTGGTTCAGTATGGTTTTTCACCGAACCAGAGGTCAAAATTTTTAATAGAGTTAAAGATACAAAATATTCAACAATGAAATATCTGTGGAAGTCAACAAACTAATACACTATTACACCAATGGTTCAAAGACACTAACCCCGTTCCCGAAAGGAAAATAAGTACTTATTTTTTAAGAAGGCAATTTCAAGTTCAAAAATCATGTGCTTACACAAATAATTTTTCGATTAATATAGATCTTCTTTGATAGATTTCATTGAGATCTTTAATACGGTGCAAAAAAAAGTTGAAAAATTATTTTTCATTTACATTAATTTTATGTTTGAAAATGTAAAATAAGTATTTATTCTTTAAGAAGATGTTCTGGAATGAGGCCTAAAAATCATTGTCCAACAACAAAATATCCAAAAGGCAACAAGCTAATACAACAAATGTTCAAAGACAACAAAATAACATAACGTATAAGGGTAGTTTTCTAATTATATTGCAGTTCAGTTATGGTTATAGTACGGTTCGGTTTTCGGTTCGGTTATTGGCTAAAATCGAAATTGAAACGAAATGGACCGTTTTTTAAATTCAATAACCAAAACCACGGTTAAAATTTCGGCTAAAAACCACACCAAATGGTTCGGTACAGTTTGTTTAACCAACGATTGCAGGCTGAGACAGGGCATTTTGCCTTTTGAGTTTTGTGTTTCTGTTTTTTAATTTTTGTTACATTCGCATCATATCTTTTGAATTAATTATGACCAAAAGCAAAAGTGAAAATGTAAAAAGTAAAACACTACTGTATTACAAAATAACTGTCTTTTTTGTCTAAAGTGTAGTCTTATATGGAGTTTTTTCAGCATCAACTCATATTTTTATACTTTTCTAATTTATCTCATCGAAATAAATGAATATTTTTTAAAAATTACGACGAAAAACTAAATAAAAAATTATGAAAAATAAAAGATACGGAAGAATTACTACTAGTGGACAAAAAAAGTTAGGAAGGAGGAAGAATGAAAGAACATTCCACCAAAAGAAAAAGGGAGCAAATGAAAAAGCAGATGTACGAGGACGGAGGGGACCACCAAAAGAAAAAGTAAAAAGCAAATGTACGAGGACGGAGGGGACCACATTATTGGACGGTTTCCCCTTATTCGTACGAATTCCACTTCCGTACAATTATATATGGAGAATCGGACAGAAGGGGATATCATGGAGTTTGGTATCCCCGGTACATCTAAAAATTTCTCTATATATAATTGTTTTACTTGAGGAGTGATTTTGCCACTCTTCTTTTTGTTAATGTCACTCATCTTTGTGTCTTGATTAGATGATTTATTTTGTGAGAAAAAAGGGAGTGACACTAACAAAAAAGAGAGTGACAAAATCAATTCCCTTTTACTTTTGTTGATGATAAAACGGTCTTGTCAACCTCTCCCTAGTAGATAGTAGGCACGGACAATATTCGAATATCAATATACATTTTACATATTACTAGGGCAATCCACGGTCTGAATTGAATCGAATTTCTATGAATCCAATCATAATTCGTATCTCACGGTTTTTAGAAAATGCAATCCAGTCCTAATCTAACAGTCTCACAGTTCAATTCCAATCCAATCGTGAGTTAGGATTCAGTTCCGATTTTATCCACGGATTTTCTTTCATAAAAATAAAATGAATAAATGATGCTACCGCTAACTAAAAATGCAAAGTGCAAACACTTAATTATTAATGTTATGAAATGTAATACTCCGTAACTAATAAGTATTTACAGCCTTTCTGATTTCACAGTTCAGATAACATTACAACAATTTAGTTCCAGTCCAAAATCCAGTCCCCCTTCTCAAGTCCCCTTCTCCAAAATCAAGGTGTCACAAAACAGGAGAAAGTGGACTCCGAAGTCTTCCACATTTGCTCTTAACTTTTTTTACTACAGGTATTCATGCTCTTGCTTCTTCTTTTTCCTTTACAATTGTTTGGGCAGACCGTAAAAATAGACCAGACCGTTCAGTTAGTCCATTTGTAGTTTCTTTTCGGGCCCGTTTGGGTAATATGAATCCTTCATGTGTTTGGAGCTCATCGATGATATCGATTATAACAAAAATCAAGTTGATTGAGTATCGATTGATGAAATTTTGGAATGCATTTGTCTTGAGATAACCGGATTAAATGAGTCATGTCTAGGTGTTGTAATCTTCTTAAAGCATTCGCATCAGACTCTTTAAATTTCAGACCAAATTACACCTTAAAAGACCACTTTATTACTTTAGCAAGTCACTTTTAAAATGCATACTGCATCAGACTCTTTATTTTAACATCAAACCCATTATTTTATTTATATTTCAATAATCTAATATACTTTTCGTGCTTGAGAAAGAAGTGGGGCCAGAGCCATGTGGGGAAAGGAAGACAAACATTTTAAAGTATAATAAAATATTGGTTAGCCTATGAACAATTGCTCACTACTAGAGCAGAGCAACTGTAGCGTTCGTTTCTCTAACCCATGAACAAGTGAGACTGATGCATCACCTTTTTCCCCCTTTTACTCGTTATTATAGTTTTACGGGAGGAGAAACGAACCTAGTGTGGATGCCCTTATGTGTTCCGAAACCAATTGAATCCGATTAACTTGAGTTTTGATGTGACTAATGTTTTTGGCAAGATTTAATTTACGAACGATTTGAATCATCAAAATAAACTTAGGTGGACCCACGAATTACCTAACTGTACGATCCAATTTATTTTCATGGACCAGACACGCCTTTTAAGAGGTCTTCCGCATTTTCTCGTACTTTTACTTTATTTATTGAATGATTCTCATGATTCTCATGATGACATCATGATAATGATGTCATTGTAGCAATGAAGGATGTCATTGGATTGAACCTTAGCAATGAAAAGAAAGTGTGAGGGGCGGTGGAATTCAAGGATTGAGATCCACTCCAGTTTCCTTCCCTCCAATCCGGTCCATTTTTGGGCCGTTATGATCTAAATCGCTCACTTTTTAAAACTTGCCAAGAACATTGAGCATGTTGAAAATCACGTCAATCGGATACTATTATATGATTTCGAAAATGCATTAAGTTTGTATAAAAAAGAAGTACAAAACACTGGATTGCAACATATGTAACACATTATATGAAGCTAAATGCATTTCAAAATCATATAAAATGGTATCTGATTGACCTGGTTTCTGACATAGTGAACATTTTTGACGAGCTCTAAAAAGTTAACGGTTTCAATGATTGTTGTGGACCCGAAAAACGCTTACAAATGACTCAAAACTAAACCGAACTGGAAAAAAGAGAAACTAGACCGGATCTCAATTCGGAATTCAAGCGGTGAATTGCCCGTTACTTGCACTTCACACTCTAGCCTCTCAAGTTTTTGTACAAGGGCCTAAAACTTTCATTTTTAAACAGGGACCTCAGTTCTCCATTTTATTCATCAGGAAAATTAGAGGAATATTATTGTAAAAGAGTTAAAAGTAAGGTTGTGAGAAATAGTTTAATAACTCTTTTCTCTATAGTTCTTGAATAAACTATCCTCATTATATATCTTTGTGTTCTATTGTAATTCAACATTGCGTTCCACAAATACAAAGCACCAAAAAAAAAGTGTGTGCATCCACATTATTCTTGATTAAATAGTACCTATCTTCAACGAGTTTATGGTAAGTAGATTTTCTGTAACCTTTCCTTATTTTGTGACTTTAAAATGCTAACCATGATTAAATTTGCTGGGAGCTACAAGTTTGAATGAACTAATAAAAATGACGGTAATGTTCATCCTCATTTGGTGAACAAAATCAGACTCCCGGGCTGTTTTTTTAAAGAGATCTTCCACACTTTCTCTACTTTTTGCAGTGCTAACCTAATTCATGCTCTTACTTTTTCTTTTCGGTCCCCACTACAAGAGGAATACTATGTAAACGAGTTAAAATAAGGTTGTGAGAAATACTTCCATAACTCCTTTCTCGATAGTTCTGGAAGAAACTATCCTCATTATATATCTTTGTGTTCCGTTGTTCTTTATCTTTTTAATTTTATAACAACTCTTTCCTTTTCTTTTCCTTAACAAATGTTTGGGTAGGAGAATTACGACTCCTTTAAAGAGGTCTTCCCACTTTCTCTATTTTTTCTTTAGGAAAATTCTAAAATCAGCCCAATAGACTAACAATAGCAAGTGTGTGAATGTGTATTAAATGGTATAAAAAGTATACAGAAATACTTATTTTCTTTATCTTCTAGTGTGCTTATCGTCAGCCCAGTGAGCTGACATGCTCTTACTTTTTCTTTACGGTCCCTTCTATTGCCAGCACAATGGGTGGATGATTATAATTAATTAAGAAAATTGATTTTCATACTTTCCTTTTGTTAAAGTGCATTTCATTTTTTTTGTCTTTATTCTGTAGAGACTTTATTTCCATCTCAAAACCAATTGGCAATGAGTGGAGAGGTCCCAAATGTTATTAAGTAATCATCCGTTTCACTCCCAAGCAATGTGGGACTCTATTTTCTTTACATCCCCCCTCACGTGCAGCCGCATTTGAGGTCTGTCACGTGTGGCCACTTTTGGGTCCTAGCATCGTGCAGCCTTTTTGCTGGCTTGTCATCGTGGAGTGTGGATTGTAAATTTTTAAAACGTGGGGTGGAACGGGCCCTACTCTGATACCATGTGGAAACTTTATATCCATCTCAAAACCAATTGGCTATGAGTGGAGAGGTCCCAAATGTTATTAAGTAATCACCCGTTCCACTCCCAAGCAATGTGGGACTCTATTCATTTAGAATAAAAAACTACCCTTCATACTCATACATCTTTTCCTTCACACATGAAATGGGTAATCATGTAGAGTAATTTCACATCACTACAAAAAAAAGTTCATTTAAATAAAAGGGGAATGTGAAAATCAATTCCCTTAATTAATAATAAGTCCACATCACATTTTGCTTCCCGGTCATTTTCATATGCTGATTTCTCGCGGGTACCCTTAAAATCACGTTTTGAACACATTGAACGGCTTGAATCATCGAAATTCGATCGGAAAAGGGGAGTCCGCATTTTAAGAGGTCCTCATTTGAAACATTCCGTGTATGTGTGTGTGTGTGTGTATATATATATATATTTGAACAGCAAAAGGATGGTGATTTTAGTAATGAACCTTAAAGATGTTACAATGATTAAAGGGCGAGAGAATAAAACGGCATCATGACAAGCGAAAAATATTCCAACTATGTTGACTCCTAACCCATCCGACAATCATATGTCACTCAAGCCGCATTACTAAGGTTGGAATTATGTGTTCTCTTGAACTTAACTTAAACTTGCGAGTTTTGTCCTTACTTGAATTTTTTTCACATTTGTTAGTTTCGCACCAAACTTTTGTGGGTTATTGATTTGCTTCGACGAGAGGAGTCGAAAAAGTAATTTTTTTTACTTTTACCCAAGTATTTTGAGAAATAACCACTTTATAACAAAAAAATTTCACTTTTTTGGGGCTAAAAATTGGTTATTTCTCAGAATACTTGGGTAAAAGTAATTTTTTTTAACTTTTTCGATTCCTCTAGTCGAGACGAATCAATAACTCACAAAAGTTTTGCGCAAAACTAAAAAATGTGAAAATATTTAAATAAGGACAAAATTTTCAAATTTAAGTTAAGTTTGCGTTCTTATGAATTTAACTTAAATCTGAGAATTTTGTCCTTATTTGAATTTTTTACGCATTTGTTAGTTATACACCAAACTTTTATCGGCTATTGATTCGTGAAAAAATTTCACTTTTACCCAAGTATTTTGAGAAATAGTAACCACTTTCTAGCTCAAAAAGTGACATTTTGCGCTAAAAAGTAGTTATTTATCAAAATACTTATGTAAAAGTGAAATTTTTTTACTTTTCCGATTCCTCTCATCGAGATGAATCAATAACCCATAAAAATTTGGCGCCGCTCTGTGAACAAGTTGTTTACGGAGCATCCGTGAAAAAGACCATCTCTTCTGGCAATGTATTGTTGGAAGACAGTCAAGAAACAAATATCCCTACCAAAGGATAGGGAAAAAGAGAGAGGCAGATATGACTGCTGCAAGTGTACCATAGTTATAAATATCCCTACCATAGTTAGGCCCCGTTCCACTTTCCCTTCTTTTTCTAAAAGTTCTTTTTCTTCAATTTTTAAACTCAAATATAATGAAAATGATAAATAATTTTTTAATTTTTTTTGCACCGTATAAAAGATCTCGTTGAAATCTATCAAACAAGATCCATAGTGGTAGGAAAATTATTTACGTAAACACATGATTTTTGAGCTTGAAATTACCTTCTTTTTCCAAAAGTTACTTTTTTTAGAAACCGGAACGGCCTCTTACTCCCTTTTGTTCCTGTTCTTTTGTCCATCATTGATTATAAATTTTAATTGATAATATTTTTTATATATGCAATATGAATCATATTTAATAGATTTCAATGAGCTCTTTTAAACAAAATTTTCAAAATCATCTAAAATATTATAGATTGCAAGATATAATCAATTGAAAAGTTGCACAAACTCTCAAAAAGGACAAAAGAATTGGGACGGAGTAATTTTTTCAAGCCCAAAAAAGAGTTTTTTTTTTCCCTTAAAAGAGGTTATTTCTAAAAATATTTGGGTAATAGTAAATTCTTTTTTACTTTTCCGATTCGTTTAGTCGAGACGAATTAATAATCTATAAAAGTTTGACGCAAAACTAACAAACGCGAAAAAAATTGAATAAGGAAAAAACGTGCACTTTTCCTAAAAGTTATAAAAGTGTTAGTGAAACGAAGCCTGAGTAGGCTTTTAAAAATCAGCTCAATTGAATATGTATAAATGGTTGATCCAATCGTTAAACTATTCATTTAGAGTTTATGATCTTAAAATTTGAATCGAAACAGAGAAATTAAATCAACTATCTAAAGCATATTCAAATGAATTGGTTTTTTTGCAAGGCTACTTGAAAAACTATTTAAAAATAATTACTGAACAGTTTGGATTAATCGTATGAGACTCAAAAGTGAGCCCCACACGCCATCGGTACATTATACGTACACTCCCCGTCGGTACCACTGGCATTTTCGTGCGTACAGAATCTCCCAACTCACACGTGCTAAGAAACGGTTTCAAGTTTCAGAGTTCAACCGTCAAAACAGTAACACACGCCGTTTAGAATCCGACCGATCACGCAATAGATCGCTCGCACGTCACCACAGAATCCTTATCCAAACACCGCCTTCGTTCTCACTGCGACGCATCAGATCATTCCCCGCAACCCCACGCCAAAAATAAACGACCAGACTTCGCGCGCGAAACCATCCAACGTCCCAGATTCATCCACGTAGCAAATTAGGGCTTCCTAGACTCCACTGTATATATACCACGCCGTCGCGTCACAGACGGTGCGGAGCAGATCGGCCTGCCCTCCATATATAGTATATATACATATATATATATATATATATCTCTCTCTCTCTCTCTCTCCTCGTCGGCGCTCGGATCTCCGACGTTTTATCCCCGTTCTACCCTTCCCTCTCCTCTCCTATCCCCCAAAAACCAAAACCCAAAAAATCGCCGAAAAAAAAAATCACCGAGTATTAGTCGTGTTTCTGTTTATTTTTTTCCCTTCTCTTTGTTTCACTAAATTCACTCCCTTGGTTTAGGGTTTCATTACATTACCTAGAGGAGAGGGAAAGAAACCTGAAAAAAAAGGAGGAAAAGAAAAAAGAGAGGCTTTTTTTGTTTGTGATGGCGCAGATTCAGGTTCAGCATCAGAACAAAATTTTTAAATTTAAGTTAAATTCATTAGAAAGCAAAGTTCAAGAGAACGGTGACATATGAATTTGCATCCCACGTACCTACCTTGCCCTTAGGAAGTAGTAGGAACTAGGAACCCGTGACATCTTTTTCCTCCTAGGAATTCACGCGCTTTTTGGCTGGTTACTTTTTGTCATTAGGTAAAACAAAAATGTTAGGTTACATAAAAACAATCCATGAAAATGCCCAAAAAAGAAAATGTGTAGACATTTTCATGGAAAGTTTTATTGTACCATAACAATCCTTCCGGGTGTTTCGGTAGTAAATAAGTTGTTAGAGAAATGTCAAATTGTTTCCGATAGTGAATAAGTTGTTGATGGTTTGTGAGTAGAGTTATTGTGGCAAAAATAGATTGATGACAACTTTTTTGTTAATGGAAACGAAATGGTAAAATGCTGAAAGTTTTTTGTTAGTTGAAACAAAATGGTAAAATGCGTTAAGTTTTTACTGATTTTTGTTAGTGAAAACGGGGCAGAATTTCCTAAACAAGACACTAGCCTTTTTTCTTTATTTTTATGTCTTTATTCAAAAAAAATTCATTATTAGTTTTGCCTGAAACATTTATTAATTTTTGATTTGTCTCAATGAAAGAAATTGAAAAAGTAAAAAATTATGACCGAAACTGATCAAACTATTTTCAAAACAATCCAAAAAAAAAACCGGCTTTGGTTTTTTCCTGAATTTTTTTAGGTTTCTGTCATAATTTTAAACTTTTTTGATTCCTCTCGTTAAGGAAAAAAAAAATTAAATGAAGACAACAAAAAGGCCAACAGGAACAAAGTAGCCTATTGGTATATCAGTACATTGTACATGCCTCCAAGAAGAGAAACATAAAACTCCCCAGAAGTTAAGCTTAATCCCCGGAAGATTCTTGTATCGATACCATTCTTATGCAGAAACTGTAACCAAGCATTGGCAGAAGGTGACTGTATGTGCCATGTGGGTTTCCTGAGTAACACCACATACAATACAAGTATACAAAACACAGATCACTTATGGTGAAGAAACCCTAGTGGATAGACGGCCCAAGATGGCCATAATAGCCCATCTAGGAACATCACGATGAGATTATCAATCCTATGGGCCCATTGATACCATGTTTGGTGTGCACATACTCCGACTCCCTTTGCTTATTTTAGTTTGACAAGTTTTTTTGATCGGAAAAGGAAATATAGTTGGATCAAGTTCCACTAAGGTTAGAACATCTGATGCTTCCGGGACCCTAATTTTCGGATGGTTGACTGCTCTCCAATCTCTTTCAAAATCTCGATCACTTGTGAACAAATTGGCCATGTTCTTGGAGAATTGCCTCCCTTTGGTATGTGTCTCAAATATTTGGTTCCTGTAGGCACACGAGGTTTTTGAACAGAACTTCGATAGGCAATAGGTGTAAGCACTGCGAGGTGTGAAGCGATCTCGTACTAAACAAAACGACTTTCACTTTCCGTAACCAAAATGAACGGGAGGAATCAGAAAGGTTATTTATATTCATTGTGGTTATATATTCATGATGGCATCAAGAAGCTTGTTTCCCTATATTATATTTCATTTGAGAGATATCATCTACCTTTGGTCCGGAATTATTATTATCTGTTAGTAGTAGTCGAGCAGATAGAGTATCATTAAATGGACACCAATGGGGCGTCACCCAATTACATAAGAAGGAGGAATGCACAAAAGGATAAAATAAGTCCTCGCCAAAGTGTGACAATCCTGAGAATTCCGCAAACAAAAAGGAGAGACGGAATCCCCCCGTGATCCAAAACGCTAAAGCTCTAAGTAAAGCCAACTTGGGTCTCTGGTTAGCCATTTGGCCATCAATCAAAAGTCCTATTCCTTTCCCTCCACGTAACGCATATTGGGGACAATGTCCACGCCTTCGTAACTGCTGCTACTTACTTGATCTGACTATTAATTTTAAGGAACGCTGCTAAAATTATAGCTTTGTGCTTAACTTGCATTCAAGCAAACCCCTTTCGACAATGTTTTCTGATATTTTTATAGTTATTATTCCACTTAGAGACCATTGAAGAATACACGGGAACAATTACACATTTTGAAGAGATAGCATTAGGCTCAACCAAGGCATTGTTGTCAGCATTCTTCGCTCATCGCACAATGGCACCCTGTTACTTTGGAATCAGAAGAAACTTCAGATGACTGTAGCAGACCTCGAAAGATTCCTGTAGAAACTAGTATTTTTTTTTTTGCTCGGCAAAACAAAACTTTTATAACAACTCGAACGGATACATCGAGGAGACTCGAGCACAGTAAAATTACACACTTACTCGAGCACAACAGAAGAAAACAAAGGAACAACTAACCAAAACCCTCCAACAGAAAGTTGGATGGCATACACCTCACCACCCAACCAATTTACAGCTTCATCAGTCTAACTCCATCCAAAAAAATCCTAAAATCCTCCACCGAATATACCTTTATGTCGAATTTTGCCTTTACCCACATTGCAACTCTAGTTTTGATCAAGTCACTCACTTCTCCAGAACTTGTTGTAGCATTGTTGAAAACATAAGTATTCCGTACCAGCCACAAAGACCACACTGTTGCGAAGAAAGTAGCCTCCCACACGTGTTTCTCCCATTTCCTGAATCTACTGCCACCCCACCAAATAAACTGGTCTTCCAAAGATGCAGGGCACACCCAACTTACATGCCACCAATCCAATATCCGCGACCAAACTTCCCAAGAAAATTGACAATGCATGAATAAATGCTGAGGTGATTCCAAGTGTAGTGAGCAGAAAGGGCAGAGGACTGACTGTCCTTCGGGGATCAAATTTCTATCCAAAAGCACAGATCTAGTAGCCACCTTGGATTGAATAGCCATCCAAGCGAATATTTCCACCTTTGGAGGGCACAGATTCTTCCATACAGCTTCCATTACCGGGCTTCTTGAAAAACCTTCAAACTCCCACTGGTTGTATACTGACTTTACCGAGAACTGATAATCGGAGGACCAATTCCATAGCACCGAATCTGGCCTGGTTGGATCCAGAATTATAAGTTGCAATCTCTGTTTTAATTCCTCCAGTTGGAGGTTTTCCCAATCACGTAAATCTCTACTAAAGGTCAGATTCCAATTGCCGACCTCAGTTCCACTCCTCATCGCACTGACCATCACTTCTTTTTGAGCAGAAATAAGGTACAGCCGTGGGTAATCTTCTCTAAGTGTTGAATCCCCTAACCATATGTGATTCCAGAAGGAAATCCCCATGCCCGAGTGGACCTGTAATCTAAATCCCTCTTGGATGATAGTACCGATGCATGAAGATACATCCCCAATAGTACAAATATCTTTCCAGATAGGAGAAGCTCTTCCCGAGGCCGGCATACGAGGATACCAACAGCTGGGTTCCAAGTTATATTTTCCTCGAACGACCCGTACCCAAAGAGAATCTCTATCCTTATGAAATCGCCACCACCACTTGGCCAAGAGCGCCAGATTTTGGACCCTCAAATTCTTCACTCCTAACCCACCGAATTCCTTCTTCTTGCATATCACCTCCCATTTGACTAAGTGGAGTTTTCTCTTATCAATTGTGTCTCCCCAGAAAAATTTCCTTTGAATTTTCTCCATCACCTTTGCTACAGACACTGGCAGTTTGAAAATAGACAAAAAATAAATGGGTTGGTTGGCCAGAGAAGAATTGATTAAGGTTAGTTTACCCCCAGAAGAATTGTATCTACCACGCCACACACTTAATCTTTTTTCCATCTTCTCCACAATGGGATCCCAAGTTTTAATCCTATTGGGGTTAGCACCCAAAGGCAGACCCAAATACTTGATTGGCAGCCGATCCACTTTACATCCCATAACTTGCGCCAAGGATTGCACCTCCTGTTGGGGAATTTTAACACCACATAAAGAGCTTTTGGAGTAATTAATCTTCAGACCAGACATGAGCTGAAAACATCGGAGGATTCTTTTGATGCTAAGCAGCTCCTCCATGTTATTGTTGCAAAAAAGAATCGTATCATCCGCAAACTGAAGGTGGGACACCACAACCCCATTGACCCCAATTCTTACTCCTGAAATGATGTTCCGCTCCCTAGCTCTTTCCAATAAAATGTTGAGTCCCTCCACCACAATATTAAACAGGAAGGGGGACAACGGATCGCCTTGTCTAATGCCCCTCTGAATCTGAAATTCCCTCGAGGCCGAACCATTAATCAGCATCGACATAGCCACCGAGGATATACACTCCTTTATCCAAGCAACCCATTTCTCACCGAATCCCATTTTTGCAAGAAGGTCTAGCAAAAAACCCCAACTGACACAATCATAAGCCCTTTCGAAATCAATTTTAAGCAGTAACCCTCCATGAGAACTGTTTTTCCAGCTGTGAATAACCTCATTTGCAATTAGAACTCCATCCAAAATTTGTTTCCCCCCGATAAACGCAGCTTGGGATTCTCCAATAACCGATGGCAGAAAGGCTTTAATTCTATTGGCAAGCACTTTGGAGAGCACCTTATAGACCCATCCAACCATGCTTATAGGCCTAAAGTCTATAAACGACACAGGGCAATCTATCTTAGGAATCAGCGCAACAAAGGTCGAATTGATACCTTTTGTGAGTTTGCCGTTAGAGTGAAATTCAGAGAAGAACTGCATGATCAAACCCTTCATAAAACCCCAGCCGTGCTTCACAAAAGAGAAGTTAAAGCCGTCTGGGCCCGGAGCCTTAAGGTTGCTGCACTCCTTTTGGGCAGCTAAGATCTCCCTCTCTTCAAACATTCTACCAAGTTGGACTGAAAATTCTAGTGGCAGTCTCCTATGAAAAACTCCCCCCAACAAAGGCCTATTGGTTCTATCCTCTTTAAAATTGTTGCTGAAATGAACAGCAGCTGCTTCTTTAATGTCCTTCGGGTCTTCTAACAATCTCCCGTTTGCCTTGATTGAACCCACCAGATTTCTCCGAAACCTATTATTGGCTATAGCTTGGAAATACCTTGTGTTCTTATCCCCCAACTTCATCCAATTCAACCTCGATTTTTGCCGCCATAGAGATTCCGTTAAGCGAGAGAGTCTCCAGAACTCTGATTTAGCTTTACACCTTGACGCTTTTTCCTCGATACAGAGTTGTCTTTCCTCAGCTAACAAATCAAAATGATGAAGTTCTGCTTCCGATGCTAAAAATGCTGAGTTTACGTCCCCAAACTCCACTTTGTTCCAGACTTTGAGCTTATCTTTAATTGCCCTCAATTTTTGCAAGATTCGGAATCCAGCCCATCCAGTCACCAAAGTATCCTCCCACGTCTCCTTTGCAATTGCCATACACCTCGGGTTCGATAGCCAGATATCCATAAACCGAAACGGCCTAGGTCCCCAATCCCTTTCATCATTAGTAAGTACAATTGGGCAATGGTCAGAAATTGGTCTATGAATCCCCCATTGGACCACCTTGAATTTCTCAAGCCACTGTTGGGATATTAGAAATCTGTCTAGCCGACTGTGAATCGCATGATCTTGGTAGTTAGTCCACGTAAATCTCCTACCCACCAACGGAAGGTCGAGTAGTTCCATATTGTTACTAAATTCCAAAAAATCCCTCATTCCCCTCTCCAACCTCTGGCAGCCTACCCTTTCACCGATCGCCTTAATTTCATTAAAATCTCCCCCAATACACCAAGGAACTAGAGAGACAGATTTTAGAGCTAACAACTCCTCCCATACTCCTCTCCTACTACCCACATCATTTGGAGCATAAACATTTACCACAGTACAAGGAAAATCAACATTAATTCTACCTTGCATAATAATAAACGATCTGTGACAGACAATATTTTCAGCTTTGAAAAAAACTTTTTTCCAAATCACTAGCAGTCCCCCTGAAGCCCCGGAAGCACTAGAGAAAGCAAAGTCAAAATCACCACTGCCCCATAGCCTCTGAACCAAAAAAAAGTCCATGGCTTCCAACTTTGTTTCCTGAATCAACACCATGTCAGGCTTTCTCTTTTTTATCAGCTTATACAAAAATCGTTTCTTGACCGAACTCCCCAATCCTCTAATATTCCAAGATATAATCTGCATAAAAACAGTAAACCCAAACAACATACTCCACAAAACCCAGAAAGGTAAATCTACCCTCCAGATTCTCCCTCACGCACATGCGAGAATTCTTGAGACTCAATTTCAATCATTTTGCAAAGAATAAGATCATCGTTAGGGCGAAAAGAAATACCCAACTCACCTCCAACGGCCATGGTTGCAAGAACCTCTCTAATGACATCGGGATGAGTCTGCTCCACCTCCTCCAAATCTGGTGAAGAATTGTTTGCCACCTGATCAGGAAGTCGGTCAGCATCCTCACTAATGGATGCCAAATTGGAGAGTTGTCTTCGTCTCCTTCTTCGACAACCAGCATCTTTAAGGTCCACCACCAGGTTAATGCTTGGAATTTGGGAGCACCTCACAGGATCCGTTTGACAATCTGGGACTCCATCTCGCTCAGAACACCCAGCTAGGATTTCCGCCCCCCTTTGAGAAACTAGTATTGGGGTCTTATTGTATTTTCTGTATTCTTGTAGTCTTATTGTATTTATTGTATTCTTGTAGGGACTTTATGTTATTGTACAAATCATTAACCCTAATATAAATACCGCAGCTTTACTGGGTGGCTGTATTCGATACACCCATTACGTTTCTTTCACAGCTTTTCCTCATCTTTCGTCATGTCTTCTATTGTGCTGTGAACGACTTTACATGGTATCAGAGCAAGTGTAACCCCCCGACTTTTAAAAAAAAATAAAAATAAATCAGGCGATAAAATGTATATATTCAACGCTAACAGATAAACAGTGTAACATTTAGTGGGCGCTTGCCGTTAGAAAGTATATTAGTTGTGACGTAATTAGAGTATTTTTCTGCCTGTGAGTCAATTTTTATTAAGCTCTGCTGATATCGCTCCACCATGTTGAGAACATTGCAACACAGGAATAAGGCATGAATTTCCGCGAGGTGGAGAACCGTGGGTTTCAAACAGAATAATCCGAAAAAGAGTCGACGTCTTATTATACGGCGAATCGGATAAAAATCCCTAATTAAAGGAATATTCTAGATTTTGAAAGATATATCTAGATTCTAGTAATCAAAAGAATATTCTAGAAGATATACCTAAGATTTTATTAGATTATTTTATTAGATAATCCTAGATATTATTAGATTTTGTTAGATTTTATTAGATTATTTTAATCCTAGATTATTCTAGATGATATAAGTTAGATATGATAAGATTCTTCTAGAAACACTCTAGATCTTACTTAGGCTAGTACTAGCGAATGCCCGTGCTTAAAGGCACGGGTCGAACAATGAGCAAATGGAGGACAAGTTGTAAAATAATGGATAGGAACAAAGTAAACTACGGTATATGGCCTAGAAAACCAAACGAAGTGGTTCCAACTCATGTCATAGAAAAACATAGAGCCTGTGCCATGCATAGAAAAAATTGTAAAACCTCAAGGCACGGCAATTTCATAACAAATACTCCCTCCGTCTCTTATTTATAGTCCAGTATTCCATTTTGGACTGTCCCTTAATAAATGTCCATTTTGTAAAGTTAGGGGGGGTAAAAGTTGGTGCATTGTCTATTTTGTCCCTAAAAGTGTATTTCATTTTCAAAAGTTAGTGAGTTAAAGTGTAATGATGATGGGTAAGTAGAGAAAGTGGAGGAAAAAATTGATGTGAAAGGTATAATGATGATGTCTTTTTAATAAGTTGGAGTTACGAAGCAGGACATTTAAAAAGGAACGGAGGGAGTACAATCTAAAGAGTGAAGATACTACAAAAATGCCAAGATTGTGGAGAGCGCTTATAGCAACAAAAAAGAGCCGAATGCTAAAAAGATAACGGACGTTGAACGTGTACACACATCCTCATCATAATGGTTCAAAACGTCTTTGTATCACTTCCACATACCAATTTCGAGCAGGCACATCATCTAGTTACGTTTGAGAACATAAAATCAAATAAACGATGAAGTTCAAGGGTGGTGGTGGGTCCTGTGAGACAGAGGGAAGAGCAACGATGTACTTTTCAGACAGCTTTGTTAGGTTCTTATGGTCTTCATAATCACTCAAACCTGAAGGAAAGAGTTAAGATAAAATAAGAAACAAACAGAGAGCATAATGTGCAACATCATAAGTGAGGATGCGAAGTTGGGATAGAAAAAAAAAAATTGAACGTTGATGCATTTTGGCCAACACCTTAATCGGCAACAAATTAGAAAGTATGTCTAAGCCCCATAACATAAATCTAGCAAAAAAAAAAAAAAAGAAAAGATGGTTAGAAGATGTAGATAGTCAAACATGATTTTGATTAATAAGAGTCTTACACTTGTATTTACCGGCGAGTGTTGTTCCGGTCGCCTTGCAGTGCTTTGCTTAAAAATTCGTTCTCGTTCTCGTCGGGCATGTTGCGCAAGTGTTCCTTTTGATATCTCTTTACCGGGTTGTTCCTAAAATATGTGTAGCAGCAACTTTAAGAAATTAGAATGTCATTTAGCTAATTGACTCTCAATTTTTCATTTCAAAATAAAGATAGAAGATACGTCAAAGAGTGATACCCGTGAATCTTTTCTCCATTGCCCATACGTGTTGGCTTTCCTTTGCTGGTCATTGGCTAATGCAAGGGAAAGGGCAAACAAAATTAAAAAAATATCACAAACCAAGATTGGAAAGAAAAAATTGGACGGAAGGTTATGTCACGTATCAAACAAAAAATTACCTACTAGCGTAACAATTGGTCCTTTGTAACATGTCAGATTGCAATTCAAGTGGTTTGCAAATGCCTTTTCCCCAAATTTCATACTACTACTGTATATTTACCAAACCAAAAATTACCTACTATAGCTTTAAAAGTTCAGTTTTCAACAACTTAATGTCACAAACTTTCAGAGCGTAAGTATTATGTATAAGTTATAACCCTACCATGAGTAAGCAGCTACACGTTAACAGAACAAAGCAGGGGAGTTGAATAACCCTGCCAACATCAGTGAACACCTTGGATGAGGTATTCTTACAAACACTTTGGTGCAATAAACCAATGAACACCTTGTATGAGGCATTCTTACAAACACCTTGGTGCAAAAACCAAGGAACATCCGGTTTGCTTCTTAACCGGTTGAAAACTTTTGCCCGAAGACTACCGCTTGAACTTTCTCTCAAATGAAAGTATTAGAACAGATAGCCTCAATTAAAAGTAGTTATCTATAGGAGAGTAATTTAAAGCAACCAAACGAAGTGCATGTTGGCTTCGCGAGATCCTACTATCATCCGGTATTGGGCAATTCCACCACATGTATGTTTTCTGTATTAGTGGTTCATCCTTCCTCCTGGATTATCGTCCCTACTCTCCAGTGGCAAAATTTAATCGTCCTCCCGTTCTCCCATCATTTACCCTCTCTAACCAAACATAACATAACTATTCCTAGGATATGAAATGAAAGTACTGCCTATTTAACCCATATGGAAGTTCGTAAATACTGAATGTGAACTCTTCCTCTTTCAGATTCACTCGTGCAGCTTTAGATAGATTTGCATGCTCTTAAAATACGGATTTTTCCTTTTATCTGTAACATTTTCTGATTTCCTGGATGCTACCAGATCATGGCTTTTGGAACCTTAGCTTTATGCTACAACAATGTTGAGATCTTAGAGGTGAAATCCTATGTGTGAGGCATTCTTACAAACACCTTGGATGCAATAAAATAAGGAACATATACAATGCTATTATTTAATTCAAATTGTGTGAGACATTCTTACAAACACCTTGGATGTAATAAAATAAGGAACATATACAATGCTTACTTGCTTGTTACTCCCTCCATCCCTGTTTACTTATCCTATTTTGATAATCGTTCATGTGGCAAAGTTTCAATAATTATCAATAATAGATATCAACCAATGTTGTAGACAATTTTCAAAATAAAATAAGTAGGTTAAACATTACTTAAGGAGATAGAATGCTTTAGAATATATCCATTAAGGATTTTAAAATTTGAAATTTGAAAATTTTCCCATTTCTATCCATTAATCAACTCATGATTTTAGGTAACTATAATTATTAGAATTCCACTAATTTAGGAAGGAAATATATACCCTTGAGAAGAAGAGAGAAAGCGAAAGGGTGACGGAGAAGGAGGGGGAGAAAGCTGGAAACAAAACGGAGAGGAAGGAGGGTGGGGGAGAGAGAGAGAGAGCCTCTGAAAGCGTGAGAGAGAAGAAAGGGGGGGGGAGATGATAGCGAGAGAGCTTTTGATGAGAGGGTACGGGAGAGCACAACATCAATTAAGCTTAACGGTTTCTTGAGCGTTGGTTATCTATTGGATTCAAACACAGCTCTGTTTTATTATATAGATAAATAGCTATGCTCTCACACACACACTCACACGGCACACACATAACACACACGCACCAGAAAGAGAAAGAAATAAAAGAGAAAGAAAGAAGGAAAGAAACAAGGGGAGGAGGAAGAGAAATTAGGTAAATTATCACCTCCTTTACTGCCTTACACGCACACACACTTGTGCACTTGTCTTTAATTCCTTCTTTAAAAATCACAGCAAATAGAACGTGGAAATGGCTAATTGTACGTGATCAATTCAGTTCCTTTCGGAACAAATGGGTTCATAAGTTTACGCAATTGATCATGTACAATTATTGAATTAAAAATGAACCAAGCTACTCGCATAGCTTGTGGCTCGGCACAACTCGTTTTGTAATCGGATCGAACTCAAGTTTAAGCTTTAGGTTAGTCTCATTTTGAATCAATAATTATTAGAGGTTCCCTTAGTTTGTCTAGGAGGAAAAAGTGAAGAAAACATAATTTAGAAGATCGCTCATGTACTTGAAAATTGAGGCTTTGTAGGATGATTAAATGGTTTAGCTTCAATGTTAGCATTTCTAGGAATCATTACACCTCGCTAGATTTTACGGTTAATTTTGAAGGCAGAAAGGTGAGTTATGAATTATCCTTGTTACATGAATTTTTCGCAGAAGTTATATTTTTGGCTTACTAAAGTATGGTTATTTAACACTCGAATTCTTTTAAAGCAAATATACCATGGAATTATGATATTTTGAACAGATTATGGAAAAAGTATTATCGATACATCCGAACGATGTCCCTGAATCTAGGGGACGTTAAAGATACTAGTGGGAACGGTGTAATAAGGGCGGAATGGAATGGGGCACAGCCGGGTGTCCAATTGAATTGATCAATTCATGTTATGCGCATTGGGGGTCGCTCCCTCAGTACCGGCGGTAATCGTTGGATGCTATCATATTAATATGTTATGTTATACACAGAATTACCTTGGTTACAGCTCAAGCCATAAAAAACTGAAGTTATGATTTTGGTTACAGTTCAAGCCATGAAAAACTGAATTTATGATTCATGTTCTTCTTAGATAAAAAGAATTCCATGGTAGCTTATGTAACTCTGATAATTCATAATCTCACACAAGTAGTGGCTCATGTTGTTGGAATCTTTTCTTTTCAGGTAATCAGAATTAATAGAAGGACGGGCCAAGTATCGATACTGTTAAGCTATGTCATGGTCATGTGATAGATAAGGGAAGAGAAATACGTAGTTCATGTTTCAATAGAAAATAAATATCTAGTGACTTTTATTTTTAGAGATCGCTTCCGCTTCCGCAAATGTTAAGTTTATTTCTATTTGTAAAAAGGAGATAGAGGCCTTTGGTGAGGTAGACTCACTGGCCGGTCACGATTTTCAAATCCGCTAGATTTGGGTCGTGATAGCAAGCGCAAATCTATCGGTTCATTTGAAGGGTTTGTTCTTAATTGAGTTTTGATCTCAAGTCAGGTTCGTGTTCTGTTCGCTTTGATCCTTGATTTGTTTCAGAATTTTCGCGTTCTGATTTTTGATTGCTTCCGTATCGATATCTTCTCCTTTACATAATCTGAGATTTGGAATGGCATCTGATAAAGGAGAAATCCTGGTAGTAAAGTTAGATGGGAAAAATTATTCTGTTTGGCGATTCCACTTTCAGTTCTTCGTTGAAGGGAAAGGTTTGTGGGGTTATGTTGATGGATCAGAAATCCCACCTGATGAATCTAAAGCTAAAGATGAGGCAGCTAAAGCAGCGGCGATACATGCGGCGGCTCAGTGGCGGGTGAACAATGCTAAAGTTGTATCATGGATTTTGGGCTCTGTGAATACCAATATTGGGATTCTGATGCGAGAACTTCGAACAGCGAAAGAGATGTGAGATTATCTAGAGAAAGTCTAAAGCATCCATCGCTTCTTTCCAACAAGGTTCGTTAACTGCTTACTGGTAAGAAGAAGGAACATCAATAGAATCCAAAGAAGTAAACAATGAGTGATGTGCAAGAAGAGTGAGGCGGTCCGGAGGACGAGTGGAACGAGTCAACCGTCGCAAAGAGACAACTGGTTCAAAAGGAATGGGCTCAACCAAAGTAGAGGAATGGAGAGGAGAACTTACAGGTTTGAAAGGAGAAGACTGACCTTGCTTCGGTTGGTGAAGGGAAGTTGCGGTAGGCTGACCTTGTTTGCTCCGACGTTGGTAAACCAACTGCTTTGTGGCAGCAGTAGAACTTGAAATGGGATCCTCACAAGGATCTGAAAAATCGGGTAGTACAGGAAGAGATGATTCAGAGGATCGAGCAATAGAAACATAGTATGAAATGCTTTCTAAAAAGATGACATGACGAGAGACACGGATGAGACGAAGTTGAGGATCATAACATTGGAAACCCTTTTGGTCAGGGCTATATCCTACAAAAACACACATGGCAGCTTGTTTAGATATTTTCGTTCTTTCATGAGCTGGGAGATGAACAAAACACACACAACCAAATACATGTAACCGCGAATAGTTAGGAACACTACGAAACAAAGAGGAATAGGGAGATATATCCTTCAAAACCGAGGATGGAAGACAATTGATTAGATATACAGCTGTCGACACAGCTTCGACCCAAAATGTAGAAGGTATGTTGGAATCAGAGATCAGGGTCCTCGATCGCAACATATAAAATATGACGGTTTTTCCTTTCTGAAACACCATTGACATGTATTCTCCCCCTGAATCCGAACGGATAATTTTTATCTTCCGATTGGTCGGACGTTAATATTTCACCGTCGTATCAAATTGAGTTCGGCACATGGATAAGAATGTCTTGAAATGGGAGAATACTTCAGACTTATGACGCATAAAGTAAATCCAAGTATACCGAGTACAATCATCAATGAACAAAACAAAGTATCTGTACCCCAATCTAGATAGAACCAAAGAAGGACCCCACACATCACTGTGAATCAAGTCGAATGGTGAAGTTTTAACATTACTATGAACTGGAAAAGGCAAATGTACGCTTTTACTCAAACAGCAACTAATGCAAGATTTATTAATGCTACTCAAGGAAGAAATTTTGTCTTTTAAAGAACCAGAACAAAATAAAGTATCTAGCTTCTTGGCATTTGGATGCCCAAGTCTACGGTGCCACATATGCCAAAGTTTATTTGAAACAGAAAAATCTGAATGAGTAAATAGGCAAGTATCGCAATTCGGCCTCTCAAACTCCAGAGCAAACAGTCGACCAATTCTACGACCCTTCCCCTTCACCATCCCAGTGCGACGGTCCTGTATAAGACATCCATCACGAGAAAAAGAAACGATGTTATCATCATCAACAAGTTGACCCATAGAAATGAGATTAGTAGTGAGCTTAGGAACTAGGAAAACATTTGGTAAAAGAAGGGAAGAATTAGGAGTGACAGACATGGAGAGGTTATTAGTCCCAATAATGTCCAACTTTTCGCCATTTGCTATAAGGATATGTGTGTTTCCAGAATAAGGTTTGGCGGAAGATGGACTCGTGTGTATGCCAGTCATATGGTTGGATGCACCCGAGTCAATTATCCAAAGAGGATTTATTATGGGAGAGAGGTGAGAGTTCTTACCAGACAAGCCAATGGCAGAGAAAGCAGAGGAAATAGCGGAAGAAACAGAGCTTTTTGTACCAATTTTCGAATGTCATCATTAATCGGTGCCCCATTCTGTAAGCCAGTGGATGAAGCCACGCCCAGTTTCACATCAGTATTGGACCCATCTGATGTAACACCAGCAACATTATAAGCTTGGTGATTAGATTTCTTTCGGTTGAAATTTTTGCCCCCTTTCTGTTGAACTTCAACACACTCAGTTATAATATGCCCAGGCTGTTTACAATAAACACATACATTCTTCTTTTTACAGTGCGATACCACATGGCCAAACTCCTTGCATTCAAAACACTGAGTTTTGGACAAATCCCTTTGAAACGGTTTTCCGAAGCCTTGTTTTGCAACAAAACTGACTCAACAGTCCTTGTAAAGTCGTTCACAGCACAATAGAAGACATGACGAAAGATGAGGAAAAGCTGTGAAAGAAACGTAATGGGTGTATCGAATACAGCCACCCAGTAAAGCTGCGGTATCTATATTAGGGTTAATGATTTGTACAATAACATAAAGTCCCTACAAGAATACAATAAATACAATAAGACTACAAGAATACAGAAAATACAATAAGACCCCAATACTAGTTTCTACACTCCCCCTCAAACTGAGGCTGCGTAAGGAGCATCAGTTTGTCCAGAAGATATTCATGTCGAGCCTCCTCCTTTCTTTCTTGCATTCCTTCCTTCCCTATTTTTCATTTCTTTTGGAACTTCGAACTACTTCCACAGCTATGCAGGGTTTGTGTGTGAGGAATTCTATCCTTGGACTTCCTTCTAATGCCATAATTTAGATTAATGGTAGTCTTGTTCCTTTTTTAATTTATTTTAGATGGTGATAGGCCATCAGCCATAATTTTGAATCTGCACAAGTCTGGATGGAAAATAAGAATCAGAGGAATTGTATTCTCCATTAAGTTATTTACGTTTGGTTGACTGATTGCCAATTGTTTTTAATTCTTAGTTACTTGATCAGTTATCGGCCTTGGTGTTGCCTTGGGTTCAAAGATTAGCTTCTTTATCAGAGAGCTGAACTTGCATAATCAGTTAACAAGCATGACACAACTTGAGCTTGAGTAAGTTTTTCCCCCCCTTTATCCCTTACATGATAGTATTAGTGTAGGTTGCAACCCCTGTACTGTATTTTCATCTATCTCCGGAAATCGGCACCTTATTGGCACTGTCGGTTTCATTCATATGGCAGGAGGTCTCACTGCGGTGATTCCTGTGTCGGTGCACCTTTCTGGATCTGGTGTCCTATAGATGGATCTAAGCGCAAGCAAAATCTTTCCTCGGTGGGGGTACTAGGTTTAATCTTTGTTTAATCCTCCTATTATGTCCTTTTACCACTTTTTCATCTTAATTCTTAACCATAGTATGAGAGAGGCTCTCATCGGGTTTGTGCTCCGGCGCGATAGGGTGGTTTACCTCCATTGATTTAGGTCGGAACTATGTTCCATCTTACTTGGAGTTGTGATTTTCCACGACTTATTGTTTTAGCACTATATCTTCCATTACTTTCAAAATAGGACTATCTTCAATTTTGGTGGTGATCTCTGTTTCCATGGTTTTGTGCCTTTGGGCATGTTTGATGCAAGGATTGCTACCAATCCTCAATCCATGGTACAATAAAAACATGTGGCTCCACATGTCCCCTACACTTGGTTAGACTCGCGGTTAGTTTAGTTTAGTTTATTGCGTGGAATTATAAATATGACGTAGACTAAAGGGGGAGTACTTAATAAATTATTCATTGCTCATGGCGGTGCCCCAGAACGTAGGCATTGGGTTTGATATATGCCAACGTTCAGCATTTCTGGGGCACCAACCAAGGGCGTTCCAGAGTTGGGACTGTCTTGGGCAAGGCCTGAAATGATTCTGGACCGTGATTTGAAGCCATCACTCTATGTGCTAAAATATATAGCTTGACACCAGGAGATAATGCGGCTGCTTCTAGTTTTGTAAGTAATTCTTGACTCCCTTGAATAGAGATAGAAACATAGTTTTGCAAATAATGAAAACATTTCACTTATTTAGATAATTAAAAGAGATGAAAAAAATCGTGAGAAAGAAAGATAACCGGTAATAAACCACAATAATTTCTTTTCTCTTCCTTTCTCACAATCCAAAGGGCCTCTTAGTGCTTCATCGAAATTTCCATTGGAAAGTTGGACAGAATTCCAAATGAATCTCATCTGAAATGATGCTCAACAAAAATGAAAACAAATCAAAATATGCATACCAAGCTGCAGCAACATATATAATACTCCTAGGAAGCAGGATCACCTAGTGCGAACGACACAGAACGACAAACATAAGCACGAGTAGCCAAAGAGAAAAGCAAAAGCAACACAAACAAACTGACCAGTGACCAACAACATAAACCAAACAGCGTCGAGAAACAAGACTAAGAAAGAGAGGTTGAGCTTTAATTATCGAAAGCGATCTTATCCATGATCTGAGCCACGACTTCCTTGGAGTCCTTCAGCAACTTGATACTCTTGTTCAGCCTCTCACGCTTTTTTGCAGTTGATGGAGACTCTTCTAGCATCCTTTGAATTGCACCTGGACCGCCCCCTTGAGATCCCATTAGCTCGTTGACAATCTCTGGTTCCATGTGGCGATCAACCAAGTTCCGAACATGTAGCTGCAAGTGCAGAGCCAAGTTATCGACTAACCTTTTCAGAACAACCTTCCAATATGCAGTGATCCTCATTTTCATGTCAAACGCCTGCTCTCTAACATTTGAAAGACCGCGGAGATGCCCAATCTGTATATTCCCGAAACCTTCAATCGTTATCGAGTAGTAGTTATTTATGCGCTCTATGAAACTTTTCTGTTGAGCCATAAGCTTACCCCAGTCTGACATGTACTCCGGACTACACGTATAATCTGTGAGCTTCTCCATCTCTACAAACTCCATTACTCTATCAAAAGACTTAGCTTTCATCTTTGCCACAAGACTATGGATCGCCCTTCTCGTAGCCGAATGGAGTTGAGGGTAATTTTCGCAATGTTTCGTAAAAACATTTGTTACCACAATTTCAATGTAGTTCCACACTTTCTCCATGAAATCAATTGGCGTATTGGATATCTGGTCGACCTTTTTCTGGAGGATTACAAGAAAGGCAGTGTGAGGGAGGAAGTTGGGGAGCTCAATTCTTTTGGCTTCATCTAGGACCTTCATCTCATCCACAAGAAAGTTCTCAGTCAACTTATTTTCTGCACTCTTTTGAAGCTCATCGTCGAACTCGTTCAGCTTTTCAAACAACCGAGCAGTGCAATGCATTGTTTTGTCTTCTGGGTATTCATCAAACTCCCCTCTCAAGAGTATTTTTCTCAGACAGTCTTTGGATAAACAAATGATCCTCATAAACACCGTCATTGCTTCAGCAACTGAAGATACATTCTGTGGCATTTTGCTCAACTCTGATACATTGGAATTCAGCTTGTCATTTATCTTTCGCACAATATCCGGCAAACATTTCGAGATAATTGTACCCTGTATCTGCACCAGCTTCTGAGCAAGAACTGGTATCCCAACCATGGACTCATCCATCCTGGATAGCAAAGGATGGTTTCGGAACAGAGACGCTTCTGCCACGCGGGCTTCCTCATAGGACTCGTCTCCGATACGGTTCCTCACGCAAACATAACCAAGCCCAATGTTCACATCATCAGCAGTAACCTTCTCAAGCAAACCTTCAGGTGCTATATCAGCTTTAGTAACCACAGCTAGAGTCCTCTCACCGTTCTTGTCGACACGCTGAGACATCCTTATTGATTCACAAGTAGGGAAATCAACAGTAGCAGATAAAACATTTAGTATTATACTCTCTTCTGGTGTTATATACTCCATAATAATCCCAGATATCTGCTCATATATATCCTCCGGTTGGCCATGAACAGGCACCCTAGTGATCCCAGGGAGATCCACCATAGTAAGATCCGGAACACCTCTCTTCTTGACAACCAGAGTTAATGGGGTGTGTGATATTCCCTTCCCACGGCCTGCAATCTCATCAGTGGCTAAAACAATGGCTTTAGCGATCTGGGTTTCGTCCGTTGGGACGGTTTTGCCCTGGTATTCCAAGTGGAGCTCCGGTTCAGGATTTTGGTGGTGTTGCAGCCTCATGATCAGGGGAACTCTGGTGCAAATGCCTTGGCCGCGGGGGAGACTTATGCCAGCTAGGGACTCCAGCACACTTGATTTTCCGGATGATTGATCACCAACCACCACTATGGTTGGGAGCTGGATGCCTTCTTGGGCCACTTTGAGGTGGCGCAGCTTGTCGACCGCGTCGAGCAGAGGGCGGATACGCTCGTTGAAGGCAAACATCAGGGGCGGGTGGACTGAATAGCTTGTTTCTTCTCCTTCTTCAGCCACTACTGAGAGTGGCTGTGCATGAAAAATGGCTATTTGGCCTTCTTCGTCCACCTCATGGGTTATCTGCTGCTGTTGTTTACCATGCGAACCCATTGAGAGAGAGAGAGAGACGCTTGGTGGAAGACTGGAAGTGGACTGATGGATGCCAAGTCTAGATACGCAAGAATTTCAAGGGCCCTCAGGCATGACCTTTTCCAAGCCTTTTTACTGCTAGATTTGAATTAAATTGTTACATCACATCGGTGGATCGGAGAGCCTGAAGTGTGACATCCGACGTTCGTTTCACAATCAATTATTTAGATTTGTTGAAGAACTTTTACCGGTCAAAATTAACTCTTATCCGGTAATTAAGAGTTAACAAAATATATTTTGAACCGTTAATTGTCGAGATAGACGGCTTGGATGCTACACTATATTAAGCACTACGAGAAGCTCACTACAGGCTCCCTAGCCCCACATCATTCGTTCTCCATAGGAAAAAAAAAAGTATAAAAATGAGTGGTTGTGGATTGATTCCCCCTAAAATGTAACTCTTCCCGGTTCCAACAATGGGGTTAATTTTGTGTTTTCACAACGCTGATTCATGATAGTCCTACACTGCCGTCTCTAAAAATGGCAACGGTGTAGTTCAATACAGTTATTGGCAAAACCTAAACCGAAACAAATACTTTAAAACCAAAACCATGTCCACAATGGAGGTTTTTTTTTGTTTTTTTTTTTATCTAAACCATAATCGAAACCACAGCTTTTGGTTCAGTATGGTTTTTCACCGAACCAGAGGTCAAAATTTTTAATAGAGTTAAAGATACAAAATATTCAACAATGAAATATCTGTGGAAGTCAACAAACTAATACACTATTACACCAATGGTTCAAAGACACAAACAATCATTGTCCAACAACAAAATATCCAAAAGGCAACAAGCTAATACAACAAATGTTCAAAGACAACAAAATAACATAACGTATAAGGGTAGTTTTCTAATTATATCGCAGTTCAATTATGGTTATAGTACGGTTCGGTTATTGGCTAAAATTGAAATTTAAACAAAATAGACCGCTTTTTAAATTCAATAACCAAAATCATGGTTAAAATTTCGGCTAAAAACCACACCAAACGGTTTGGTATAGTTTGGTTAACCAATGGTTTCAGGCCGAGACAGGGCATTTTGCCTTTTGAGTTTTTATTTTTTAATTTTTTGTTACATTCACATCATATCTTTTGAATTAATTATGACCAAAAGCAAAAGTGAAAAAGTAAAAAGTAAAAACACTACTACTATATTTCTGTTTGACCAAAAAAAAAAAAAAAACTACTACCAAATAATTGACTCTTTTGTCTAAAGTGTCGTCTTATATGGAATTTTTTCAATATCAACTCATCTTTTTATACTTTTTTAGTTACTCTCATCGAAATAAATGAATATTTTTTAAAAATTATAACGAAAAGCTAAACAAAAAATTGTGAAAAATAAAAGATACGAAAAAAATTACTACTAGTAGACAAAAAAGTTAGGAAGGAGGAAGAATGAAAGAACATTCCAGTACCAAAGGAAAAAATGAAAAAGCAGATGTACGAGGACGGAGGGAACCACTTTATTGGACGGTTTGCCCTTTATTCGTACGAATTCCACTTCCGTACAAGGACAATAATTGTTATACTTTTGTTGATGATAAAACGGTCTTGCAGCAGGCCCGGACAATATTCGAATATCAATATTACTACATTTTACATATTACTCCATTAGGGCTGTCTACGGTCTGATTTGGATCAGATTTCTATGAATCCAATCATAATTCGTATCTCACGGTTTTTAAAAAATGCAATCCAATCATAATCCAAAAGTCTCATGGTTCAATTCCAATCCGAATCGTGAGTCAGGATTCGATCCCGATTTTATCCACGGATTTCTTTCCATAAAAATATAATGAATAAATGATGCTACTGCTGACAAAAATGCAAAGTGCAAACACTTAATTATTAATGTTATGGAATGTAATAACTGATAAGTGTTTGTAGCTTTTCTGGTTTCACGATTCAGATAACATTACAACAATTCAACAATTTAGTTCCAGTCCAAAATCCAGTCCTCCTCCTTAAGTCCCTTAGGGCCCGCTTGGATGCGGGTAAAAAATTGGGGGTAAAAAATATGAAGGGGGAATAAGATAGTAGGGGGTATTAATTTTGATGGGTTGGCCCACATCGATTTGATGTTTATGAAGGGGAGATAAAATATTATGTGGTTTGGATGGGGTATTAAAAAGGGGGATAAAATTTGACTTTGTTTGGATGGTTTATAGAATGGGGGGGGGGGATAAGAAGGGGTGGATGATGGGAAAAGTTGTCAAATGACTATTTTGCCGATGCGCAGTGTTAAATTTGATTATGTATTAAAATAAGTATATAAATTCAAAAATCAATATATTTAATCAACTTTGGACAATTGGAAGTATAAAAAAATAAATTAATTAAAAAATGCCTATTCTAAAAAAATTATATTAAAAAACGTTTTTTTAATTAATGGTTCGTATTTATCATTTTTTTTTGATAAAATCAATTATAAACGTTTTAGACAGTTTATATATTAGTAAAAAATATGGTTAAAAAATTAAGTGTTTCAAATTTCAATCCGTTTGAACCGGTGGAAAGATTTTAGTTTTTTGATCATTTTATCCTAAATGGTTATAATTAAATTTTGACTCTAGGGCTCTCGTTGATTAGCCCTAAGAAAGTCGTAGAATCAAATATCTCTTAGGACTAATCAACGAGAGCCATAAAGTCAAAATTTAATTATGACCATTTAGGATAAAATGATCAGAAAACTAAAATCTTTTCACCGATTCAAACGGATTCAAAATTGGAACACTTATTTTTTTACACCATTTATATAGGAGTATTAAAAAATATAGTTCAAAAATTAACTATTCCGATTTTCAATCCGTTTGAACCGGTGCGAAAATCTTATTTTTCTAATCATTTTATCTTAAATGGTCATAATGAATTTTTGGCTCTAAGACCTTTTAATGAGCACCCTAAGAGAACCCTGAAACTAAATAAGAAGTCTTCGGGTTAAGGAAAGGGGATAAACAGGGGTGATTTCGTCCAGATTTCGCCCTTCTACAGCCGGATAAAAATTGGGCAACCCTAGGGCCGCCCAAAAGTTTCACGGGGGAAACCCACGTGAGTGAAAACAAAGAACGGAGGAAAAAAAATGAGGGGAGCAAATGGACAATCCAAGCAGCGGCAAACCTTGGGGCTCACCCCTTTTACCCCCTCATTTATTTTCACTCCTCTTTTGACTCCATCCAAGCAGGGCCTTAGGATAAAATAAATTAGGTTTAACGAATGGAAAAAAAAGAGTTTGTGTAGCTCCCACTCTCATTGTGTGTATGTGTATAAGTATTTGTGTGTGGTGGTAGTATTATTGGTGCAAAATCAAGGTGACACAAAAGAGGAGAAAGTGTGTGTAGGGCCCACTCTAATAGTCCATTTGTAGTTTCTTTTCGGGCCTATTTTGGTAATCTGAATCCTTCATGTGTTTAGAGCTCAACGATAATATTGATTATAACAAAAACCAAGTTGATTGAGTACCGGTTGATGAAATCTTGGAATGCATTTGTCTTGAGATAAACGGATTAAATGAGTATTGTTTAGTTGTTGTAATCTTATTATGTGTTCCGAAACCAATTGAATCCTATTTACTTGAGTTTTGATGTGTCTAAAATTCGGACGATTTTATAAGCTCTAAAATTCGGATGATTTGAATCGTCACAATAGACTTTGGGGTTGGGGTAGACCCACGAATAACCTAACTGTACGTTCCAATTTATTTTCATCTACTTTTACTTTATTCATGCTCTTGTGGAAAAAAAATTGGTTGAATGATTCTCATGATGATGATGTCATTGGAGCAATGAATGATGTCATTGGATTAAAACCTTAGCAAAAGTGTGATCTAAATCGCTCACTTGTAAAAAAAAATAAATCGCTCACTTTTTAAAGCTTGCCAAGGACATTGAGCATGTTGAAAATCACGTCGATCGGATACATTATAGGATTTCGAAATGAATTAAGTTTAAAAAAAAATAAGTGTGCAAGACTAGATTGCAACCTATATAACACAATTATATGAAGCTACATGCATTTCAAAATCATATAAAATGGTATCCGATCGATATGATTTTCGACGTGGTCAATGTTCTCAGCGAGTTTTAAAAAAGTGAACGATTCCAATAACTGTTGTGGGCCCAAAAAAAGCTCACAAAGGACCCAAAACTAGACCAGACTGGATGAAAGGAAACTGGACTAGATCTCAGCCCGGAATTCAAGCGGTGAATTGCCCGTTACTTGCACTTCACACTCTAGCCTCTCCAGTTTTTGTACGTAGTGCATATTTAGTGTGTAAAACTTCATTTTTAAATAGGGGCCTCAATTTACAATTTTATTCACTAGAAAAATCAGAAGAATGCTATTGTAAAGGAGTTAAAGTAAGATCGTGAGAAATACTTCAATAACTCATTTTCCGATAGTTCTTGAATAAATTATCCTCATTATATATATCTTTGCGTTGTTCTTTTTTTTTTTTAAATTTTATAATAACAGCTCTTACCTTTTATTTTTCTCCTCAACAAATGTTTGGGTTGGAGAATTACGACTCCTTTAAAGAGGTCTTCCCACTTTCCCTCCTTTTTCTTTAACCTAATTTATGGTCTTACTTTTTCTTTTCGGTCCCCTCTTTATGGCGATCACAATGGGTATTAATTAAGGAAATTGATTTATACTTTCCTTTTGTTAAAGTTAAAGTGCATTTAATTTTTTTTTTGTCTTTATTCATGTTGAAATTACAAAATTACCCTTCATACTCGTACATCTTTTCCTGCCCACATGAAAAGGGTAATCATGTAATTTCACATCACTACAAAACAAAAAAAATGCATTTAGATAAAAAGGGGAGTGTGAAAATCAATTCTCTTAATTAATAATAAGATAAGTCCACATCACATTTTGCTTCCTTGACCGTGTGTGTGTGTGTATATATATTGAACAGCAAAAGGATGGTGATTTTATTAATGAACCTTAAAGATGTTATTCCTTCCGTCCCTTTTTAATTGTTCTGCTTTATAACTTCAACTTATTAAAAAGACATCACCATTATACCTTTCAAATCAACTATTTCTTCCACTTTTTCTACTTATTCATCATCATTACACGTTTACTCACTAACTTTTCAAAATGGAATCTACTTTTAAGGATAAAATAGACAATTCACCAACTTTTACCCACTAATTTTACAAAATAGACAATTATTAAGGGACAGCCTAAAATGAAATACTGGACTATAAATAAGGGACGGAGAGAGTACAATTATTAAAGGGCGAGTGAATAAAACAACATCAAAATGAGCAAAAAATATTCAAACTATGTTGACACCTAACCTATTAGACAATCATATGTCACTCAAACCCTAGAGCAAGCTACTTGATTGGCAAGCGATCAACCAGATAGGCAAGAAGACAATTAGCAAAGTAGAAAGGGCGTTTAACAGTACCCAATGCATAGGCTGATTTTTTCGTATTTGTTAGTTTTTGTAACGCCCCGACTTTTCGGAAGCAAAATAAAATAATTTCTTAAGAAAATTTTGCTAAATAAATATAATTTTCCAAAATAAAGGTCTATTACAATCTCAAGATAATTTTCTGATCCAAAAATACATTTACTTCAGAGCTGACTCTAGGCTTGATACGAATCCCAAGCATGCTCGATCTCCGCTCTTGATTATTCTTCCCGTGTCGAACTGCACCATTGTTGAATCCCCTCCATTGAATCCTGCGCCCTCTGGCAAATTGATCGCCGAAGCAATCGATTTACCAGGATACAGACGTATCCGTGAGTGATAAATCACCCAGTAGAATAATCCAACCCAACCACCCTTCTTACTTTACAGCTAAGCAGATTTATCACAATTCATATGAAAATAATAGAACGACAAGCATTAAATAAGTAAATCCATTAGCAAGCCTTTGAATCTCACATTTCATAATCATCCCTGTACCATAGTATCCATCACCTTACGAACTCAATATTTCTTTGAACATATTTTAAACGTCCTGCTACCTTCAATATCACACGGTACTAGTAGACTATCCTCACAATTCCAGGTCCATCAGGCTGCCCCCAAGGTCCTGCTAGGCTACCCACGATTAACAAGATGTCCTGTCAGGCTACCCCTGAGGTCCTGCTTGGCCACCCTCACAATTCTAGGTCCATCAGGCTGCCCTCCAGGTCCTGCTAGGCTACCCCCAATACTTGAGGTCCTGCCAGGCTACCCTAGAGGTCCTGCTTGGCCACCCTCACAATTCTAGGTCCATCAGGCTGCCCTCCAGGTCCTGCTAGGCTACCCCCAATACTTGAGGTCCTGCCAGGCTACCCCAGAGGTCCTGCTTGGCCACCCTAGCTACACCGGGTCTTTCAGGCTACCCTCAAGGTCCTGCTAGGCTACCCCCGATTAACACGAGGTCCTGTCAGGCTACCCCTGAGGTCCTGCTAAGCCCGCAACCTTTCATCTATTTTCATTTTCCATTAACCATAACAACGTCTACATAATTTCTCATTGAAACCACCGAGCGAATCTAAGACTGATCCAACAAATACAACATTCATGAATCCATAATCAATAAACATGATACGTTTCTATGTGAAAGCCAACATAGCAATTGATATTGTGCGAGTAAGTAAAACAGAGATATTTCATATGAGTTGATTTATTACTATCCATTATCCTATCGTGTAATCGAAGATCTCACCCACGAGATCTTTCCTTCCCAACAGCTAGCCATGCTCAATCCCATGAGATCACTTCCCTTTGCTGTCGTAGATAACCTAAGTTACAATAACTACAACAAGGGGATAGCTTATCATGCCGGAATCACAACTAGGGTTCGCCTATCTTATATACCGCATCACAACCATTTCACAATCATCACTGGACACACGCCAGACTATCAATTCATCACTGGACACACGCCAGGCTATCAATTCATCACTGGACACACGCTAGTCTATCAATTCATCACTGGACACCCGCCAGTTTCAATCTCATCACAATATCATCGCAATCTCAAAATCACGCCTGCAGGCAATCTAAAAACAAAAACTTTTTCCAATTCATCCATTACTTATCATCGTCTAGGCGATTTCTAGTTCGCATACCACCCCATGTCTCTAGGGTCCAATCTAACAGATCATTCAACCGTTGGAAATAATAATTAAGCAAACAGAATAATAATTGAAATAAATAATATGCATTGAATCACATAACCTTTTATGAATGGGCCGTTGCCCTTAGTTTTGTATGATCAACAAGTCATTAATAAAGTCAGGAATTTTTATTAAATGAAAGTTTTAATAAAAAGAATATAATCTAGGCTTTTTAATTAGGAAAATAAATTGATTGATGATCATAATAAATACAATAAGTAGTTAATAACACTAGAGTAGGTAGCATGGTTTTAAAAGGAGTCCTAGGGTCCTACGTAACCTGTTCAAGTGTCAACAAGTGGTTTCGGAATTATTTTTAAAATAAAAATGATTTATAAAGTTGTCAAAAGTAGAATAGATAGATAATAAATCATTTAATAAATAAAATATGTCGAGATTAACAACATATCATCTTTAGGATGTAAAGAATCTAAAAAATATATTTTGGGAATTTATAAATTGGTTTATAAGGTCGCAAGGATTTTTCGTTTGAAACTTTTGATTGAAAATAAACAAAAAAATTAATTAAATAGATATTAAAATAAAAAAATATGATATTAACAAGTTATGATTTTTGAGGTGTTAGGAGTCTAGGAAAAATAGATCGGGCGTCGAAAATCGAGTTCGGGATGTCGAAAAACGGATTCGGAACAAAACAGAACAAACCGCAAGGTTGGACCGGGTTGACCTTGCGGTGGAGCACGTCGCCGCGAACTCGCGGCTGGTTCTTGCGGTCCGCAGGTTGCGGCCGCAAGGTTCTGTCCAGTTTTCATTTTTTTGGTTTTTCTCACGGTTTTCGATGCATGGGGCTACGGGGGCTATTGGGTTATGCTTAAAAACATTAAATATACTTAGAGGAGTGTTCGGGATAGATTATAATACCTCGAATCGGGTCGGATTGATTTAAAACGAATCTTGAACGTTTGGAGAAGAAGACTTCGGTTTCTTCGATCGGGGAACCTTGGGCTCGAATTGGATGACGTTTGGAGATGCTTGGGGTTGAGGGAAGTGATTGGAACGATCAATTTGAGTTTCGGTTGATCGTAGACACGAAACCCACTTTTCTCTCTCTTTCTTTCTCTCTCTAAAACTCCATGGATTGGAGTTCGATTTTCTTCAAATTCTCTCTCTTTTCTGGACTGGTAGGGTATGAGGAATTTCGTGGTGAACCCTAGGGTCGAGCTTAAGGGTTATTTATAAGAGAATTTTCGATGAGAGTGAATAACTCGTATTTGAAAAGGTTTCAAATTCTCGGGTTTAATATGGACGAAAATATGGTTAGGGGAGTGGTAGAGATCGAGTAGGAATAGGAGATGGAGAGATGGAAGGAATTCTAATCATGTATGCAACTAATAAAAGAGATAAATAAGATAATTATATTTTTTTGTATTTATCTATTAAGGAAAAGGATATATATAAGAATAATAATAATAATTAAGATCTAATAATATTAACGCTATTATTAAAAAAAAAATTGGGTCGAAAATCCGGGTCGTTACAGTTTTACGTCAAACTTTTGTGTGTAATTGATTTGTCTTTACGAGTTGAATTGGAAAAGTAATTTTTTTTTACTTTTACACAAATATTTTGAGAAATAACCACTTTTTAGCACAAAAAAAAATGATCAAAACTGTTAGGATCGTCACACACACGCACACGATTTACGAGTATAAACAGTAAAGAAATCGACACAGCAATATACGTGGTTCCCCAAAATCGAGTACGTCCACTGGAGCGAGAGCGGCTATTGTTCTTATTATCACAGTTATAAAATAGGGTTTACAACATGGAGTATTTATACCGACTCTATCCTAACCCTAATCTAGTATTTGGCCTGTTTCCCAAAAATACTCTTGTACGATATCGTACCGTTGCTCCGCTATGCTCCACTCGTTCCGCTCTGCTCCGCTCCGGCATCTGGCCTTCTTTCTAGAACTTCTTAGTATCTCTCCTTATTTATATATGAGCCATAATTCTAACAAAAATTAACAAATGCGAAAAAAATTTAAATAAATACAAAACTTCCAGATTTAAGTTAAATTTATATGAATGCAAGCATAGGAGTACTACAAATTTGCATCCCACGTACTAGGAACTAGGAACCCGTGACTACTTTTTCGTCCTAGGAATTCACGCGCTTTTTGGCTGGTTACTTTTTGACAGTTTTGTCATTAGGTAAAACGAAAATGTTAGGATACATGAAAACAATCCATGAAAATGTCCAAAAAAAAAAAAAATGTGGAGACATTTTCTTTGGAAAGTTTTATTGTACCATAAAAATCCTCTTGGTCACTCGGGTGTTTTCTGTAGTGAATAATTTGTGTATTTTTATTTGTGGTCAAGAAGTAGATAGTGAATAAATTGTTGAAAAATATCAAGTTGTTTCCGATAGTGAATAAGTAGTTGATGATTTGTGAGTAGAGTTACTATAGCAAAAACAGTATTTGTTAACAACTTTTTTGTTAGTGGAAACAAAATGGTAAAATGCTGAAAGTTTTTTGTTAGTGGAAATGAAATGGTAAAATGCTAAAAGTTTTTTGTTAGTGGAAATGAAATGGTAAAATGCGTTAAGTTTTTAGTGATTTTTGTTAGTGGAAACGGGGTAGAATTTCCTAAACAAGACACCAGCCTTTTTTTTTTTTTTTTATGTCTTTATTCAAATTTTTTTCATTATTAGTTTTGCCCCAAACTTTTATTAATTTTTGATTTGTCTCAAAGAAAGAAATTGAAAAAGTAAAAAATTATGACCGAAACTCAAACTATTTTCAAAACAATACAAAAAAAAACCGGCTTTGGTTTTTTCCTGAATTTTTTTTCAAAAAATTTTGGGTTTCTGTCATAATTTTGAACTTTTTTTATTCCTCTCGTTAAGGAATAAAATAAAATAAATGAAGACAAAAAAAGGCCAATAGGAACAAAGTAGCCTATTGGTATGTCAGTACGTTGTACATGCCTCCAAGAAGAGAAGCATAAAACTCTCCAGAAGTTAAGCTTAATCCCTGAAAGATTCTTGTATCGATACCATTCTTATGCAGAAACTGTGACCAAGCATTGGCAGAAGGTATGCGGGTTTCCTGAGGAACACCACATCAATACACTTGGGGCCCGTTTGGATGCGGGGAAAGAATTGGGGGTATTAGTTAATAAGGGGGGATAAGATAGTATGGGGTATTAGTTAATAAGGGATGACCCACATTGATGTGATATTTATGGAGGGGGGATAAAATAGTAGGTTGTTTGGATGAGGTATTAGAGAAGGGGGATTAAATAGTACTTTGTTTGGATGGGGGATAAAGAAGGGGTATAAGGAAGGGTGGATAATGTAAAAAGCTGTCAAATGACACTTTTGCCCTTGTACAGTATTAAATTAGATATAAAAGTGCAAAATTTAGTTTATTCATAAATTTTCATATTTAAACAATAATAATTTAGTTTATTCATAAATTAATTAATTTAATAAGCATAGTAAATTAAAAATCATTTATAAATTGTTCTTTTTAATTTTGTTTTTTTTAAGTGGGGAATTTCAATACCCTTCTTTAATTTACATTTACAATTTAATTATGTGTGCATGTTAATTTATTATGGGTGGGGTGTATGATAACACATGGTCACACAAGCACATAATTATTTTCCTTTGTTGGTTTTAAGTGTTTTTTTTCTTAATTTGTTTTTTTTAAAGTGGGGAACTTGTAATACATTTCTCTAATTTATATTTATAATTTAATTATGTGTGCATTTTAATTAATTATTGGTGAGGGTGTATGATAGCACATGGTCTCATATGCACACAATCATTTTTCTTATTCTTCTCTTCCTTTATTCTTATCACTGTTTCCTTTATTTGTCACCGTTTGAGAGAGAGAGAGAGAGAGAGAGAGCAGCAGGCGGCGGAAGAAGAAGAAGAAAAAGAAGAAGAAGAAGCAGCAGCAGCAGCAACAGCTATGACTGGTTCGATCCCTCCTTTCTCCGATCTGTCCTTTCTCCGATCTGTTCTTCTTGTTACTGTTCTTCTTCGTCTTCCTATTTCTTCCTATTTTTTGTTTGTTGCTCCAGAAAACAAAACCCCTGGTTAGGGGTTAGGGAAGGGGGATAAGGAGGGGTGGAATCGTCAATTTTTGAGGGGATTAGGGGGTATAAGTTATGGATACCTCAAACCCTATCCATAGGGAAGACCCCCGTATACCCCCTTCTCCGGTCTTACACAAGAACGGGATAAAACAATACCCAGCCTCAAATGGCTTCCCAAACGAGGGATAAGCCGTGGGCCCAGGTATAAATGGGGGGTATTAGTTATCCCCCCTTCCTAAGCCGGCATCCAAACGGACCCTTGTAATAAAAGAACCTAGGTTGGTAAGCCATGGCATTGTGTGAAAATACGAATTTGCCCTCGTCAGATTTGTCTTTGAATTTGTTCTTGCATGTATTGAAGTGTGGGTAGTTTAGGTATTTTAGCTTTTCCTTCATTTACGCAGGAACTGTCCTTTATTGGGCGCTCAATCGAGAACGAAAGAAACGATTGCTTGGTTCTCCCCAATTTACGCCACGAAATTGTACTGATTTCAGATTTTACGGAGATCGGCGCTTGGTTCTCCAGATTTTACGCTTTGAAATTGTACTCTGTGTCTCGAATTTCACGAAGATTGTGTACTGCCTCCGCCGATCGATCGCGATTAAGAGAGAGAGGTATGATCGGTTCGATCTCCTTAATTAGTTAATTTACCCAATATCATGAGTTTCCTCTTCATTCTCTTCTCAACAAATATCAGAGCTCTCTCCTCTCTTCCATGGCAAGTATAATTGAAGAAGATGTAACCGAAAAAAATGAACACACTCGAAAACCTTTCCACTTTGAAAGAGAATACACATCGGTAAATTTTGTGATTTACGCATTAAATCCCTTTCTTAAATTTTCAGTCCAGTAGTTACATGATCGGCTTTTGATTTCGCTTAGATGTTGAGATTCTAAAGGTTTCTCTCTCTTTCTGACGATTAATTTTTTTGGACATGCATCTTTATTTTCTTTATCTGATCTCCTTGGTTTCTTCGAGTGTAGAATCTGCAGATGGAGTGTGAACTGTGAATTGATTTGAGAACCAAGTTAACACCAAAACAAAAAACCTCCATTCGCGAATATGGTAAGTCATGTGGGTCTTTGATTATGTAAATCAGTATATGTATATATGCGTATAAATTGTTCGTTAAAATACATGTTTAGTAGATTGAAGGTAGTGGGTTTTTGTGAACTGATTCTTTATGATACAGTTTTAGAGGCAAACTTTTTTTTTACCAAGATTTACTCAAATTTGGACACGCTTCCCACATGCCGTCTATGATGTTACTATATATGCCTTTTCTATAGCTCTTTGACACAACAGTAAAATTTTTGCCTGTTTTGAAGACTTTCACACGACCCCCAAAGTTGATTTGGTTGACTGATCCTGTTCAATTTTCTCGTCGTCCAGCTTGGGGAAGAGTTATGGTTTACTATTGGCGAGCAGCATATCCCATTTGGTGCTTCACCACAAGTAATACATGCTTCTCTCTTTCGTTGCATGGAATCTTTTGCTTTTTTCATTTTCTGTAATTTGATTTCAAATTCTTTCCTTCAGCCTTGGTGCCATATGTCTTACTATTTTTTTTTAGAGATGATTCGAATTGCACATCTTTTTTTGACTTCCATATGTTATCTATGTATTGCTTCTCATGGTTACTTTCGTTCCTTAGACATCCTTGGGAGTATGAATTCTTTGGCATTAAAACAAATTGGAACCTCGTAGGTTGATTGTGAAATTAAGAGCAATAATTCAAGAAACATCCAAGTAGAAGCTGAGAGTAAAGCAATAGTGCAGCAATGAATCACAGACTGGTAGAAGATTTGTGAATGAACTAAGAACAATGAACATAAACGAATAGGCTGGCTTCATCCATTGAAAAGTTTGAACATTTTGGATTTTGTATGGAGAATTCGGAAAATTCCAAAAGTTTATGATACAAGTCCCTGTTTGCACAAGCTATAGTGCTATTTTAAACTGTGAGAAAACAAAAGAAAAGTACCAAGGAGATGGCAGGAGAAATATTACACCCATAAGAAAAGAAAAGAAAAGCTGCTAGGATTACAAAACAGCTAATAGCTTTTCAATCAAGAACCAAAAATAGTAACTTCACTGACTTTGAGTAATAATTAGTTGAATTATTTGTTTTGTGTACCAACTTTCCAGGGCATGCAGATTTTAATTCGTACATAAAGTGCAATTTTCTTATTTATAGTTCTGATTGTAAGTACCTTTCTGTTACTGAACGATTTTGCAGTCATGCTATTGCCAACTTAGAAATGATACCTTTCCTTCAAATTTTCTATTGTAGTTGGTCGTTTCATCATCATGAAGTAAATCCCTCTAAACATTGCATTACACCCAGCTCAAAATGCAAGTGAAGGTAAAATATGTTTGTTGTGGTTCCTAATTGTGCTAGATTTTCTGTCAAGGAACATTAATTTGGAAAAATCCAAATTAATTATATTCTAGAGAGAACCAATTTTTTTGTAGCACGTTGCTCGACAATAATGTGTATTGTGGCAGTGTCAAAATGCAGTGTGAAAAGTTGAAGCAATGACGTGGAGTGATGCTTGTCCCTGGTGAGATTCTTGACCAGTCTACTTTTTTCATTGTTAATCTTGCACCTTCCTTATGTAACTGAAAGTCCAGTGTGTAGAGGAAAGAATGCGTGGGCTGATAAGTAATCTGATCAGACTGTCAAAGCAGGTCGGTCTTTTTTTGCCCACTTTTTTTTTTCTTTCCTCTTTGTGAAAATGCGTAGTCATAGAAGGCGGTTATTTGATTGTGAAGCAGACAGTTAAATGGTATGTTGGTAAAACTGAATTCAATTAATTATACAGCCTATAGTTGGGGATTCACTAATGTGGAAATGGGAGAGCAAGTCCAATCTATTCTCTGTATAGTCCTTTTATGAAAAATGGGAGCAGGACTTTAATCCTCGGAATCATATTGGCCAATTATGCAAGTTAATCTGGAAAAATGTATGCCCCTTTAAAGTAGAGATTTCCTTATGGCAATCATATTAATTGGACGATTGGCAAAATGTATCCCATCTATTCTTTGTGATTGCTGATGTACCTTTAAGTTGTTAGGATTCTGCCTTTTTCGGTTGGCTTCTCGCCAACTCTTCCCCTTCCTTGGTAGCGGGTGGCAAATAATTGTCCTTAGCCTAGGTGCCAACATAGTTGGGATGTAGGTTATTGGTTGTGATACCGATTTCCCGTTTCATTTTAATCTTTGTAACTCTCTGTTTCTAAGATTAGTAAAATTCTTCTTTACAATAAAAAAAGAAAGAAATGAAAGTTGATATTGACATGAACTCTTGTAGAGGGTCAATATTGAGAAGCCAAGGCACCAAACTATTGTAACTTCAGATGTTCAGAAGCAAATCTTGGTGATTAACCAGAAAGCCAGGGAAGAAGGAGAGAAAAAGCAGTTGGAAGCAGAAAAACTCCAAAAGCTCAATGAAGTGAGTTGCTGTTACAAATTCAATTTATTATATGCATTTGCCTGCTTAGATATATGTGTTTTAATTGTTATTTATATTTTTGTGAATGATTGCAGCTAGATGGTGATGCTGGAGTTGATGGTGATAAAAAAGAGAGATCGATGTTGGTTGTGTGAAAACACTCAAGGTATCGAGCATGATTTATGTGGTACACGGACTCTTAACTCTTCTAAATGTAGATTTAAGCACCCGTCTTGGACACCAAGCAAGCATATTTTGTAATTCTAATTTGCCATGGACTTTGCAAAAAACTTATACACCTAAATGCGCCTTGTATACACTATTTATCTTAGAAATTGAAGGAATATTTTAAGAATATGAATTTTATAGTGTGTCCCTGTGTCCTTGAAATGAAAATTGGAAGAAACGAGCACTTAAGACACAGATTCGCATTAAATACCCGATCCACACTCCATGTAACATAGAGCATGATTGATAGAAAAATATTCACCACTAAAAGTGGGGGAAATGGTTTTTTCTTTTTTCAACTTTAACTACATATGCGGGGCAAACAAAGACGAGGATGACAAGATGCAGGCCACAACTGCAAATGTTGTTGCCCGAACTACTGTTGGAGGGGATGATACGCTATCAAAATGGCAGAGCTAATGGCTGAGCAGGCCCGACAGAAACACGAAGGAGGGAGAATCGATGTGGCTTATGGTTCTCAGCCAGGCAAAGAAATGAGTTTTAAGCCTTCATCAAACTCAACAAAAAATGCAAAGGATATTGAAGGAGGAGAGAAAAGGGTCCTCTCTCTAATGGTTGTTCTTGGAATTCCAAAGTGTTTTCTTGTTTTACTTGCTCGTTACACTTGGGTGGTAGGAGGTTTCGGGTAGAAATGGATACAGTTCTCCTGTAAGATATGACTGTGGTGGAGTTTGGTTTTTAAGTTGTACTTACATTCATATTGCTTAAGTAGCATATGCTAGATGTTCAGCTCCTGAAATACAGGTGCTTCAATTAGATTGTTGAGGGAACACTTGGAATTGTGGGCTAGATTTCTGCTGAAAAGACGGATGTCTCAATCATTCGACGAGATAAACAAGAAAAGTTCATTGTAACTTGTTTTTTCCTTTTGGGATAGTTTTTATAGTACATGCCAAAGGTGCTTGTCGAGTGTGTGTTGAATGATGCATTGGACACTCCAATAACAACCAAATGGAGTGTCCGTATTTTCCAGGATATTTTCTGTGTTGTGCTCCAATATAGCGATCGTCCTCCATTGGCCACATAATTTGTCCTTCGTCCACCAGCATTGCCACTGAAATAGAATACACTTGTAACATTCATTGCAACTACATCAGGGTACCATAGTTTTAGAACACATAAGGTATGCAAAAAAAAAAAATTAATTTGTGCTTCAATAACCTCTTGCTATTTTTCTACTATCATCACTACGAAAACCAAAAACACTTTCTGATACCAATTTATTCAATGAGCACGCCGAAACGTGCGATGCACGGGCATTAAAACTAGTACAAGTATACAAAACACAGATCACTTATGGTGAAACCCTAGTGGATAGACGGCCCAAGATGGCCATAATAGCCCGTCTAGGAACATCCCGATGGGATTATCAATCTTATTGGCCCATTAATACCATGTTTGGTATGCACATATTCCGACTCCCTTGCTTATTTTAATTTGACAAGTTTTTTGATCGGAAAAGGAAATATAGTTGGACCAAGTTCCACTAAGGTTAGAACATCTGATGCTTCCAAGACCCTAATTTTCGGATGGTTGACTGCGCTCCAATCTCTTTCAAAATCTCACTTGTGAACAAATTGGCCATGTTCTTGGAGGATTGCCTCCCTTTGATATGTGTCTCAAATATTTGGTTCCTGCAGGCACACGAGGTTTTTGAACAGAACTTGGATAGGCAATAGGTGTAAGCACTGGGAGGTGTGAAGCGATCTCGTACTAAACGAAACGACAATCACTTTCCGTAACCAAAATGAACGGGAGGAATAAGAAAGGTTATTTATATTCATTGTGGTTATATATTCATGATGCATCAAGAAGCTTGTTTCCCTTTATTATATTTCATCTGAGAGATATCATCTACCTTTGGTCCGGAATTATTATTATCTGTTAGTAGTAGTCTAGTAGATAGAGTATTATTAAATGGACACCAATGGGGCGTCACCCAATCTATATAATAAAACAGAAGGGTTGTCCTATGTGTTATCATTTGTCCTAGGTGGCACCCACCACGCACATGCACACACGTTCACATACACCGACACACACGTTCACTGTTCACACATAAAAAATGTGATTAAAAAATTAAGTGCTCCATTTTTCAATCTGGTTGAACCGGTGCGTAGTGCCGTAGGCACGGGCAAGCACTAGTTACATAAAAAGGGGGAATGCACAAAAGGATAGAATTAAGTTGTGAAAACCGAGTTCTAAAAAAAAATGCACTTACGTGACTCTAATTAGGTTACGTTTTAATCTTTTTGAGTTCAAAACCTGGACATGAATAATTGAATCAGAACAAATTTTTACTAGAAAGCAGAATTAGAATTTTGGCATTCAAATTATCTTAGAGATACACGTATCACAGCTAGGAAATTTGGCTGGCACATGTGTCCACATATCTGAAGTTAAGCCTCATGACTCAGGGGAGTGTTTTACTTCTAAAAAAATTACCTAATACATACATATATATCCTACCTCTCTTAAAGAAGAGCAGGTTTGGGTGGATTTCGCTTGCCAACTTTTGTCCAATTTGGACAATTGTACCCCTCTATTGTTAGGATGGTGCTCTTGTTTGGTTGGGCAGAATAGTCTTTTTGCCTCTTGTACATTGTGGGGCACGTGGCGTGGACTCCCACAGCCAAACCCTCCCAGACAACCACGTAATACCTCATCTCTCTCTCTTTTCCCTGCGATTTTTCTTCAGGCTCCCATGGCCATGGCTCTCTCTCTCTCTCTCCTTTCAGGCTTGATCACGGTCAACCCCAACAAAATGATTTCCTTCTCCCTTTCTCGCACATGCACATACGCAGAGGAAGAGAGAGATAATCCAAGAAGTTAGGTTTTAGAGAGAGAGAAAGAGGGAGAGGAAGACATGAGGGGACCTGCGGCAGATCCGACGGGGTATGGAACTGGGTTTCAGATTTTCGGCAATACCCTAACTGGGAATACGGTAAGTCGATTTGACTCCATCCGAACCCTCCCTTCCACCCAACTCTTTCTTCAACTAATCAGATCTATGTCTCTCTATCTGTTCTCCGTTCTCTGTGTATCTCTGTCGCTGCTCTTATTAGTTTTTATTCTTTTTCTGATGGGGTTTCATAATTTTGGATTCCTCTTTGCAGATCTATTCATGTGTCTAGACGCAAGTTGTTTTCTCGGGTTTTGCCATTGGGAACATCGGTAAGAGTTCTCTCATTTCAATTGATGATTTTCTTCACCTCTGGTTATACTGATGAGTGGTTTTCTTTTACTAAAATCTATTGCATGTATCTAATTTAATGTCTTTTGGAGATTGAGATTCAATTTGCTGAAATATAAGTACTGGAGGTTTTTTAGTGGCGCATGAATTTGGAAATTTAGATACATCTTTCTTTTGATAAATAAAATCAAGTAGAACTTTTCCCACCTGAAATTCTGAGATCAACATGTTAGTTGAGAATAATATTATAAACCTCATTGATTCATAAGATTACGATATGTGGTTCAAAGAAAATTGAAAACGGTACTACTCTGGGAGTTTTTTGCTTTATCAAATTCGTCCTTTATGAATTTTCCTTTGCTATATCAAGCTGCCAAATGTCGGATGGGGAAAAAGGTTTTGTTTGCTTTATCTATGTTTTCAGAGCTTTCTGCTGACAGTAGTTGTATTATGTTTCTTTTTCCATTCCCTTTTGTTTTTCCATCCATTACAGTTTCAGCTTTGTCTACCTATCTTTAGTCCTCTCAAGGATTATCAGTGTATCATGTAGGTTATAAATATAGAAATCCTGTTCTCATTGCCATTTACTTGGTCCACCCTATGACTTTATGAACTCAGTCCTCATGCAGTCATGCTTGATTTCTGTTGCTTCTTTTTTAGGTTAACGGGGAGATATATAACCATAGAAAGTTGAGAGAAAAGCTGACGTCTCACCAGTTCCGAACTGGAAGTGATTGCCCACCTTGTAAGTGCTTGACTAAATGTTGAGAAGAAGATCACTTGTTTATTCTGATAGAGATCTTTGATGTTTGGTGCTTTTCTTATATATCAGAAAAGAAGTCTACTTCCCTAATTGCCTAAATAGAGTAGTTGGTTATTTTTCTCAATTACCCCAAAAAAAGGTTGTTTCATTTCTTTCTTTGTTTTTCATTTTCACTTTCTGGATTAAATTGTCCTCTTTCTTCTCAATTGTTTCTTTGATTTCATCACTTGTCCTCTACAGTATGAAGAATATGGAGAAGAATTTGTGGACATTTGGATGGGATGTTCTCCTTTGTCCTCCTTGACACCCGTGACAAAAGTTTCATTGCTGCTCGGGACGCCATTGGCATTACCCCACTCTACATGGGCTGGGGTCTTGATGGTACGCAAGTGTATTTCATCAGTTTTTACTGCTATCTACCTCCGTTTTTCACTCTATGAACTGTACTGATTGTTCTGCGTTCCCAAGCGATGTTAACTATTTTAGTTTCTTAATGCGACATTTCAGGAGGGCTCAGAAGGTGGTATAACCCACCATGCTTCTTTTGCAGTTACAATATTTAATTACTGTCTTTCTTTTGCAGCTTGATTTCTCTTAATTCATCGATTCAAAATCCTTGTAGAGTTCGATGTAAAAAAAGAGTCAAATCGTTAATGGGACTCTTCTCAAAAACTGTTGGCATGCGAACGATGTAACATTTGGTATTGTCTCTCTTCTCTCTACAGATTGTTAGTATACAATTGGAGCTTTAACTCTATAAGCATTGAAACCGTAGTTTTCTATGTTTGTTTTTTGTGTGCTGCTTAAATTGTAGGTGGTATTTACTTTGTGTAACTTTATTTCCTTAAATTTGTTTTAGACTCGTAGATTGGTTGAACTTATTTCGCCGAATTTGTAAGTACTCCTTAGTCGGCTCTCTAATCATATCTACTTTGTGCTTCTCTTTTGTTTGCTTAAAGATATGCTTCTAATTAATCCATATGATTTTCGTAGCTTTTTTTTGTTCAATTCTCTAATGTATAGCAAGCATATTTTTCCAAAACCCTAACTCCTCCAATGGATGGACTTTAAACTCCAATATGCAGTGATGTGTTTAGATTTGTTGGACTTACATTTACTCTAATATGTGGAATAGAGCTTAAATCTTGGATTGGTATTTTGACTAATAATTTGGTATTTTGTGACTGAAGAGTGAGTTGATAATCAAATTAGGACATATTATGCAGCTTGTTAACAAGATAATTTGCAGGATTGAAAAGTCTTGAATCTATGTAGTGAAGAAGCTTCTATATTTGATTAAAGCAAGCATGTTTTAAACTGAAATTTGCAAGTCTTAGTTGGTAAAAGAGGACATCATCTCATAGATACAAAGCTACTTAGAATGCTCTCTAGGATTTAGACTCTGTTGTTGTGGCAGGATCCATATGATTTCACTCCAGCTGCTAGAAAAACATGCAACATTAGATATGTAGAAATCAGAATTATTTTGCTTTAATTTCTTACCAACCGAATGGAAGTTTAGTTTCCCCTATTACAAAATTAGTTCCTGAGATTTGTGTATTTCAGGTTGGCAAAGTAGGCGAAGAGAAGTGGAAGCCTATTGGATTTTTGTAGTTTATTGCAGTGATTTTGAAAGCTGAAGCTGAAGTGGTGCTCCGAATTTTTTTGGAAGGATTTTGGGTATGTTTTCTGTTCACTTTTCCAGGCTTTGGAAGAAAATTTATTAGATATTAGCCATGATCTTTATTAAGTGTGTTTTGGAATCCTGGTTTGTATGAATCACTAGGCAGATTAAAAAGTTATTAGCCCCATTTGGACATGGTCTTTTGTAGTTTATTGCAGTGATTTTGAAAGCTGAAGCTGAAGTGGAGCTCCGAATTTTTTTGGAAGGATTTTGGGTATGTTTTCTGTTCACTTTTCCAGGCTTTGGAAGAAAATTTATTAGATATTAGCCATGATCTTTATTAAATGTGTTTTGGAATCCTGGTTAGTATGAATCACTAGGCAGATTAAAAAGTTATTAGCCCCATTTGGACATGGTCGCATTTTGTTGGGTTACTTAGTAGGAATGGTTGATGGTGTTGATTATCCCTTATTAGTCCAATATATTCTCGCCAGTATCATTCCTTTTGCAAGGCTGATTAGGAACTCATGAGTTGTCGTCATGAGATCCATCCGTTCTTTGGTGTGACTAATCGTAAGCGTGTATTCCTTAATTCCTTCTGAGAATTTGGAGTAGGAGAGCCTTGCTTTTGACTGGTTTTACGAAATTTTTACTTGGTATATGTGTTTTGGTTAAATTTGAATTCTTATAATGTGATCGGTGACGGATTTTTCTTTGCGAAGATGGGTTTTTTGAACTGCATTGTCGATTTCGGATTGTATCTATGTTGATGTACCAGTTTCTCAAAGATGTATGAAGCCAACAATGGCTCATTTTCTGGGGACACATTGATATAACAACTTCCAATGGGCCCTTTTTTTCAAAAAAGTTTTACTCATTAGTCGAGCTAATCTTTGTCATGTCTATTTCTTTGGAAGATATGTTCATTGTGCAGTGATCAATAGGATTAATGGGAACATTGAACTGTGGAATTGAAACTCCAATATAGAATGAGAAGATCTATGCATTTATGTAGATTATAGTGCTTGAATAAACTGAATGAATACTATTTCTTCCCTTGCAGGTACCTGTAGTGTCGTCAACCGTGCACAAATGAATGGCACTGTAAGTTCCGTTAATTAACGAACTTAAATTGCTAAAACAATGATCAGTTTTTTGGGGAACAAGTTGGTGTTCATATGGATTATCTGCTTAGGTTTTTTTTTATGCAATAGAAATTAAATCTGTTGTTGAGCCTTCATATACAAACTAGGGATCAATTTTTTTAGTTTGATTTTCATATTTGGATGTGATTGAATCATTACAATGGCCGCTTTCTGCACTGTTTCCATTTTTGTTGTACATGGTAGGCTGCAAACATGTAAAAGTTGTACATGTTATACTTCATTTAGAGTAAGAACGATTCTACTTTTATCACTTTGATTCCATATGATCAAACTTATGCATACAACTTTTGCTACGCTCATCCATTTAAAAGTTCAGAAACAATCAAAATCGATATCCACAACGGGCATGACAGACGTGCTTTGCACGTCGCAAAGCACCTAGCAAAATCTACTTTAATGCTAGCTCTTTTGTAATCTACTTCATTGCTAGCCCCTTTGCAGAAACTTATGTTAATGTACCAAACTTATGTAATCTACTCTAGATAAACCTTTTCTTTATATGCAGCCATATCGCAGGAAAATTTAAAACCGATCAATTCAACGGGCAGAGCACACGTGCCTTGCACGTGGCAAGGTACCTAGTACTACATACAAGTAATAGTAAATAAAAGGATAAAAGAGAAAAGAAAGAAAACAAAAAGAAGAGAATAGAAAACAGTAGAAGAAAGGGAAGATGGGCAGTTCGTGCTCCCCCACCTTTGATTCAACCGACTTTCGATTCCTTCTGTGCGCCGCCGGAAACTAAGTGGGTAATTAACCTCTCTCCCCGTCTCTCTCTCCTCCTTTGTGCGCGGACCTTCCCCCTCATCTTTTTCTTGGAGAGAATCAGAAGTAGGAATAGCAGTTGCAGCGCCGCCGCTGTGCTGAGTTATATACAGGGAGGGATTGGCGTGTGTGTTGTGCGTGTGGGTGCTATGTGTGGGTACTGAGTATGTGATACATGCATGTGATTAGATACTGAGATTTCTAAGTCTGAATATTTTAGTGTTTGCTAATTATAACAATCAGAATTATGGTGAACTCCACACAATTAAAGTCCTATTAGACTACTGGTTTTACAAACATATGCAGATACATATGTAAAGAGCTTAATTAGTTGATAGAGAGTAGTTCTTTGATTAAAGAAGATAGAGTCAAATATTGACCCCCAAGCCATTTCCAAAGCCGAATACGCCAACTCACAATCGAGAAGGCCTAAAGATATTTCGATTATGCAATTGGATACACAGTAACATGAATTTGTTGACAAATAGGTCAATCCGAGATATAAGCAAGGACACGAATCGAATTGCCATCTAGCTCTCAGAAAGTCAAGGTGAGATACTTTACCTTGGTTATATTGCTTTTCAAGCAAATTATGGTATGTGTTTCATATGCCCAAAGTTATGATATGTATATAAGTTATCAAGAAAGAATGATTTGATGACATAATTTATGCCTCTCATTTTATGCCATGGAAATATGCTATGAACTCTTTATTCAAAGACGACGATTTTATGAGAATAACTATGTTTAAGAAAGGATGATTCCATGAACACCGGCCTTGCCATCTAAAGGTGACGGTGAAATGTTATTATGATTCTATGAACACCGGCCTTACCATCCAAAGGTGATGGTGAACACAGGCCTTGCCATCTAAAGGTGACGGTGTAATGTCATTATGATTCTATGATCTCGAAGTTTGATGCTTCCAAACAACGGTGTCCCGGGTCGGGGGGACAGATTTTAAAGATACCATGACCAACGAAGGGGTTATAAGAGAGGAATGTTATGTGGCACCAACTGCCAGTGATTTGATCATTTCACATCATGTGGGGTCGCTCCCCTATTCATGCTTAGCTGTTGGATGTTCATCACAAGACCATGCAAGGTTTACATGATGCAAGTTTTTCTTATGAGCTTTATGCTAAAGTTATGATATGTTATGTACAAGAAGTTTACGAAGATTATTTCCATGGTAAAACGTACAGCTCTAGTATAGTATCTCACACGAGCTGTCGGCTTATGAAAATTAATTATTTTTCCTACAGGTATTGCCAAGTAGGAACGAGAAACGATGCTGCCTGGGGGACATGTAAAGAAGGTGTTTAGTCAATGTTTTGAAAACTTCAAAGTTGGAAATTGACTACTCCTTGTTTGGCGTAAGGTCATTTTATATTGTAAAGTTTTTAAATCTTTAAGGCTTTGACGGTATTTTTATGTCAATTATGCTTCCGCACTTTTAAATTTTTTACAGCCTTTGCATCTCTTGGACTGAGTAATGAGGCCTCGGGTGGAGGTTAGATCCACTGGCCGATCACGATAGTCCTATCATTTTAACAACTTTTGGGATAGGGTCGTGACATAAGGTACCAGAAATTGTGAGAACCCACATTTGAGAGTTTAGTCCCACATCGGGAATCTCTAGAAAGATGAAATGGTTTATAAAAGTAAAGGCCCTCCAGCTACTGTATTACTTGAGATTAACCTTTTGAGCCGCGTGGTTAGGCAAATGGTTAGCAGGTCAGCTGAGGCCGGTCGTTACAGTTGGTATCAGAGCACAACCCTGGTCTACATGGTGGGAGCCACCGCTAGAATCTGATACGAGCACATTGATTGTACTGTATAGAACTAAGTGCCACCCCCTGGCCACCAGGGGAAGGTTACTGGGCCAATGCAACGAGGACGTTGCAGCCAAAGGTGGGGAGATTGTGGGAACCCACGTTTGAGAGTTTAGTCCCACTTCGGGAATCTCTAGAAAGATGAAATGGTTTATAAGTAAAGGCCCTCCAGCTACTGTATAACTTGAGATTAACCTTTTGAGCCGCGTGGTTAGGCGAATGGTTAGCAGGTCAGTTGGGGCGTGTCGTTACATAAGTCCTCGCCAAAGTGTGACAATCCTGAGAATTCCGCAAACAAAAAGGAGTGACGGAATCCCCCTGTGATCCAAAACGCTAAAGCTCTAAGTAAAGCCAACTTGGGTCTCTGATTAGCCATTTGGCCATCAATCAAAAGTCCTATTCCTTTCCCTCCACATGACGCATATTGGGGACAATGTCCACGCCTTCATAACTGCTGCTGCTTACTTGATCTGACTATTATTAATTTTAAAGAACGCTGCTAAAATTATAGCTTTGTGGTTAACTTGCTTTCAAGCAAACCCCTTTCGACAATGTTTTCTGATATTTTTATATTTAGTATTCCACTTAGAGACCATTGAAGAATACACGGGAACAATTACACATTTTGAAGAGGTAGCATTAGGCTCAACCAAGGCATTGCTGTCAACATTCTTCGCTCATCGCACAATGGCACCCAGTTGCTTTGGAATCAGAAGAAACTTCAGATGAGTGTAGCAGATCGACCTCGAAAGATTCCCTCCTCCTTTCTTTCTTGCATTCCTTCCTTCCCTTTTTTTCATTTCTTTTGGAACTTCGAACTACTTCCACAACTATGCAGGGTTTGTGTGTGAGGAATTCTATCCTTGGACTTCCTTCTAATGCCATAATTTAGATTAATGGTAGTCTTGTTCCTTTTTTTTATTTTTATTTTAGATGGTGATAGGCCATCAGCCATAATTTTGAATCTGCACAAGTCTGGATGGAAAATAAGAATCAGAGGAATTGCATTCTCCATTAAGTTATTTACGTTTGGTTGACTGGTTGCCAATTGTTTTTAATTCTTAGTTACTTGATCAGTTATCAGCCTTGTTATCCAAACAAAATGAAAAGAAGGATCGGCCTTGGTGTTGCCTTGGGTTCAAAGATTAGCATTTTTATCTGAGAGCTGAACTTGCATAATCAGTTAACAAGCATGACACAAACTGAGCTTGAGAAAGTTTTTTCCCCCCTTTATCCCTTACATGATAGTATTAGTGTAGGTTGCAACCCATGTACTGTATTTTCATCTATCTCCGGAAATCGGCACATGCATCCGGTAGTGGACAATTCTTTCGATTCCTATAGTTGTGATTTTCCACTACTTATTGTTTTAGCACTATATCTTCCATTACTTTCAAAATAGGACTATCTTCAATTTTGGTGGTGATCTCTGTTCCCATGGTTTTGTGCCTTTGGGCATGTTTAATTTGATGCAAGGATTGCTACCAATCCTCAATCCATGGTACAATAAAAACATGTGGCTCCACATGTCCCCTAGACTTGATTAGACTCGCGTTTAGTTTATTGGGTGGAATTAAAAATGTGACGTAGACTAAAGGGGGAGTATTTAAAAAAATTATTCATTGCTCATGGCGGTGCCCCAGAACGTAGGCATTGGGTTTGATATATGCCAGCGTTGAGCATTTCTGAGGCACCAACCAAGGGCGTTCCAGAGTTGGGACCGTCTTGGGCAAGGCCTGAAATGATTCTGAACCGTGATTTGAAGCCATCACTCTCTGTGCTAAAATAGCTTGACACCAGGAGATAATGCGACTGCTTTTGTAAGTGATTCTTGACTCCCTTGATTAGAGATAGAAACATAGTTTTGCAAATACAAGGCCAACCTTGTTATATTGCCCACTTTTTCAAGGGAACCCATGACTCAAAACTCCCAGAACCATATCTTTACTACAAGTTCAAGAATTGGTTTATACTCCCCAAGAATAGTCATCCTTCAATTATAAGTATTATAGCGCTTTTTGATGGCAAGAAAGGGGAATCATTTCAGTTATTTAGATAGTTAACAGAGATTAAAATTCGTGGGAAAGAAAGAGAAATGAAGAAAAAGAAGAATCTTTATTCGTCCATTTTGGTTTCTCGTCAAATTTGATCACTTTTGGTGAGATTGGTTGAGGAGCCACAAATCGTTTCTTTTCTCTTCCTTCCCCACAATCCAAAGGGCCTCTAATTGCTTATCAGATTTTCAAATTGGAAAGTAGGAGAGAATGCAAATGAATCTCTTCTGAAATGATGCTCAACAGAAATGAAACAAATCGAACGAGGCATACTAAAGCTGCAGCAGTTGGAGTAATACACAAAAGCCGTTCATAGTATTATTCATGATAAGTCTTTTTTTATAGATAGTAGACAGCCTAGGAAGCAGGAACACCTAGTGCAAACGACACAAAACGACAGACATAACGACAAACATAAGCGCGAATAGCCAACGACAGAAGCAAAAGTAATGCAAACAAACTGACCGACAACATAAACCAAACAACACAAACCAAACAGCGTCGAGACAGAAGACTAAGAAAGGGAGTTTTAGCTTTAATCAACGACAGTGATCCTATCGATGATCTGAGCCACAACCTCCTTAGAGTCCTTAAGCAACTTGATACTCTTGTTCAGCCTCTCACGCTTTTTTGCAGCAGATGGAGATTCTTCAAGCATCCTTTGTATTGCACCTGGACCGCCCACTGGAGATCCCATAAGCTCATTCACAATCTCTGCTTCCATGTCGTGGTCAACCAAGTTCAGAACGTGTAGCAGCAAGTGCAGAGCCATGCTATCGACCAACCTTTTCAGGACAACCTTCCAATATGCAGTGATCCTCATTTTCATGTCAAATGCCTGCTCTCTAACATCTGAATGACCCCGAAGATGCCCAACCTCTATCTCCCCGAAACCTTCAATCATTATCCTTGTTGGTTTGGAGTGATCATTCATGACCTCCATGAACAAATTCTGTTGAGCCATTAGCTTACCCCAGTCTGACATGTACTCCGGACTGCAAGTATAATCCGCGAGCTTCTCCATCTCTACAATCTCCGTCACTCTATCAAAAGATTCATCTTTTATCTTTGCTACAAGATTATGGGTCGCCCTCCTCATAGCCGATTGGAGTTGAGGGTAATTTTCGCAATGGTTCATGAAAACAGTTATGAGCACGGTTTCAATGTAGTCCCACACTTTCGCCATGAAATCAACTGGCGTTTTGGATATCTCCTTGACCTTTTTTTGGAGAATTACAAGGAAGGCAGTGCGAGGGAGGAAGTTGGGTAGCCCAATTCCTTTAGCTTCATCTAGGACCCTCATCTCATCCATTAGAAAGTTCTCCGTCAACTTATTTTCTGCACTCTTTTGAAGATCACCAGCGTATTGGTTCAGCATTTCAACCAACCGAGCAGTGCAATGCATTCTTCTGTCTTCTGGGTATTCATCAAACTCGCCTCTCAGGAGGATTTTCCTCAGAGACTCTTTCGAAAACCCAATGATCCTCATAAAAACCGTCATTGCTTCACCAACTGAAGATAGATGCTGTGGCATTTTGTTCAACTCCGACACGCTGGAATTCAGCTTGTCGTTTATCTTCCGCACAATCTCCGGCAAACATTTGGAGATAATTGTGGCCTGTATATGCACCAGCTTCTGAGCAAGAACTGGAACCCCAACTATGGACTTATCAATCTTGGACAGCAAAGGATGAGTTTGAAACAGATGGGCTTCTTCCTCTCGGGCTTCCTCATAGGACTCTTCCCCAATCCGGTTCCTCACGCATACGTAACCGAGCCCAATGTTAACATCATCAGCAGTAACCTTCTCCTGCAAACCTTCAGGAGCTTTATCGGCTTTGGTAACCACAGCAAGAGTCCTCTCACCGGACTTGTCGACACGCTGAGACATCCTTATTGATTCACAAGTAGGGAAATCAACAGTGGCAGACAAAACATTAAGGATTATGCTCTCTTCTGGTTTGATGTACTCCATTATAATCCCTGAGATCTGCTCATATATGTCCTCAGGTTGGCCATGAACGGGCACCCGAGTGATCCCAGGGAGATCCACCATAGTAAGATCCGGAACACCTCTCTTTTTGACAACCAGAGTCAATGGGGTGTGTGATATTCCCTTCCCATTGCCTGCAATCTCATCAGTGGCCAAAACAATGGCTTCTGCGACGCGGGTTTCGTCGGTTTGGACTATTTTGCCATGGTACTCTAGGTGGAGCTCTGGTTCAGGATTTTGGTGGTGTTGAAGCCTCATGATCAGGGGAACCCTGGTGCAAATGCCTTGGCCGCGGGGGAGACTTATGCCGGCTAGGGACTCCAGCACACTTGATTTTCCGGATGATTGGTCACCAACCACAACTATGGTTGGGAGCTGGATGCCTTCTTGGGCCACTTTGAGGTGGCGCAGCCTGTCGACCGCGTCGAGCAGAGGGCGGATACGCTCGTTGAAGGAAAACATCAGCGGCGGATGGGCTGAAATGGGAAGAGATGTTTCTTCTCCATCTTCAGCCATTATTGAGAGTGGCTGTGCAAGAACAAGGGCCCTTGGATTACCTTCTTCGTCCTCCACATTGGCATTCTGTAGCTGTTGTTGACCTGCCATGCTATGTTCACCGTGTGAACTCATTGAGAGAGAGAGAGGAGGGGAAAGATGGTAGTTGGAAGTGGACTATGGGAAGTATTTTCTGGAGTTTAAGCGTGGGAGCCTGCACTATCCTTCAAGAACTGATGTATTTATAGAGTTTTTTTTTTTTTGATCCGCATGTATCTATAGAGTTTAAGCCCGGAAGCTAAGAACTAGTTCTCATCTTAGAAACGTTCTTTCCTGGAAATTTGGACTTTTTCGTCATCGGAACTTATTTTCTTTTTAAGTGATTTTTTTATCAATTTTTTTAAATTTAATTTTAACTTTTTGGAGGCATATAGCATACTTCTATTAAAATGTCTCAAAAAATTGATTAAAGACAAAAAAAAAAAATACGCAAACCTATAAAGTATTTTTATCTCAAAACCGACAGCCAAACAAAGGCTTTATTATTATTGCCGAGCAAAAAAAAAAGGCTTTATTATTATTATTAAATTTTGCAAGAATTGAAGCCTAGACTATAGTACTCCACGAAACTTGGACTAATTATTGTGACTAATAGTCGCGTCATCTATATTGGCTGAAACTTGGACTAATTATTGTGACTAATAGTCGCGTCATCTATATTGGCTAATAGCCGCATCATTTGCCATCGCTTACCCAGTTACCCGCTTACTTGTACTCCCGAAATAATGTGTTACCGCTTTAGTTACATAATGCGCGTGCTACAGCTCAAAGCCTCGAACGAAAGTTGAAGCACGAGCGTCAAAGCATGAGAATATTCAAATTACTAAAATTCGAGAGAGATTTGGGACAATATAACTTGGCAAGAAAAAACAGAGCCTCCACTAACTCTTGCACCACTTTCACCGAATACGTCGAACAAGTTAGGGTGTATTGGACAAATTTAATTTTTTCTGAAGATAGAGGGTACATTACTTGATATTTAGTGTTAGTGATTTTTTGTTTAGTTTTTTTTTCTTAAATTTTGAAATTAATCAGTCTTCTTGATGAGAGTAATTGAAAAGTAGAAAAAATGTGGACCAAAGTTGAGAGATTTCAAATATCCTACTAAAGAAAAGTGACAAACTATCTTTTTTGAGTTTAGTTTTTTCTTTAGATTAACTTCTTGGGATTTCAGGTCATACTTACTTTTAAATTTTATTCAACAAGATAAATGGTTAATCCCAAAATTGTGATATGAATCTAATAAAATTAAAGAAAAAAATGAATTTTTCAAAATTTCCCTCTAGATTTTCCCTACTTCCAACATTTCTCTCTTTATCTCTCTCCACTTATTACCCCTATTATTTTTCAAAAAAAATTTCAAAAATGAAACCAAACACAACATAGTGACCACAACACCGAATATTTCTTTCCAAACACACCCTTAATTAGCAGCGGAGCGAGAAAGCGACGGGGGCGCTTTTTGGTTATAATCTTGAAAACAAAAATTGTGAAGTGAATCTAATGATAATTATTTTAGAAAAAAAATCACCTAAACTAAAAACCGAATACCTTTTTCAGTGCTAAGGGTTGAAATGGGTTTCAAATATTTTTTATACTAGTATAATACAAAAAGGATTAATTCAATCATAATCCGTATCACACGGTTTTCAGAAAATGCAATCCAATCCTAATCTAAAAGTCTCATGGTTCAATTCCAATTCGAATCTTGAGTCAAGGTTTGGTCCCGATTTTATCTACGGATTTCCTTCCATAAAAATAAAATGAATAAATGATGCTACTGCTAACCAAAAATGCAAAGTGCAAACACTTAATCAGATAACATTACAGCAATTCAACAATTTAGTTCCAGTCCAAAATCCAGTCCTCCTCCTCAAGTCCCTTAGGATAAAGTAAATTAGGTTTAACGAATGAAAAAAAAAGTAAGTAGGGCCCACTCTTATTGTGTGTACGTGTGTAAGTATTTGTGTGTGGTGGTAGTATTATTGGTGCAAAATCAAGGTGACACAAAACAAAAGAAAGTGTGTGTAGGGCCCACTCTAATAGTCCATTTGTAGTAGTTTCTTTCTGGGCCCATTTTGGTAATCTAAATCCTTCATGTGTTTAGAGCTCATCGATAATATTGATTATAACAAAAACCAAGTTAATTGAGTACTGGTTGATGAAATTTTGGAATGCATTTCTATTGAGATAACTGAATTAAATGAGTGTTGTTTTTGTGTTGTAATCTTATTATGTGTTCCGAAACCAATTGAATCCTATTTAACTTGAGTTTTGATGTGTCTAATACTCTTGATAAGCTCTAAAATAAGAACGATTTGAATCATAAGAATAGACTTGGGGTAGACCCACGAACGACCTAACACGCCTTTTAAGAGGTCTTCCGCATTTTCATGGACCAGACATGCCTTTTAAAAGGTCTTCCGCATTTTCTCCTACTTTTACTTTTATTCATGCTCTTGTTGAAAATTGGTTGAATGATTCTCATGATGACATCATGATGATGATGTCATTGAAGCAATGAAGGATGTCATTTGATTAAAACCTTAGCAAAAGTGCGAGGGCGGTGGAATTCAAGGACTGAGAGATCCACTCCAGTTTCCTTCCCTCCAATTCAGTCCATTTTTTAGCCATTGTGATCTAAATCGCTCACTTTTTAAAGCTTGCCAAGGACATTAAGCATGTCGAAAATCACATCGATCGGATACTATTATACGATTTAAAAATGAATTAAGTTTGTAAAAAAATAAGTGTGCAACACTAGATTGCAATCTATGTAACACAATTATATGAAGCTAAATGCATTTCAAAATCATATAAAATGGTATCCGATCGACATGATTTTCGACGTGGTCAATGTTCTCATCGAACTTTAAAAAGTGAACGATTCCAATAACTGTTGTGGGCCCAAAAAAAGCTCATAAATGACCCAAAACTAGACCAAATTGAATGAAAAGAAACTGAACTAGATCTCAGCTCGGAATTCAAGCGGTGAATTGCCCGTTACTTGCACTTCACACTCTAGCCTCTCCAGTTTTTGTACGTAGTGCATATTTAGTGCGTAAAACTTCATTTTTAAATAGGGGCCTCAATCAATTTTATTCACTAGAAAAATCAGAGAAATGCTATTGTAAAGGAGTTAAAGTAAGATTGTGAGAAATATATATATATTTGACAAAAGGGAGAAGATTTTATTAATCTAAGAGGCGGAAAAATGCCTAAGCATTAGAGAGAGAGGAACACCATAGGGGCAAGATAGTTGTCCACAGACCAGATAAACTATAAGAAAGAGCTTTCTTTGCACAAGTATGTGCAGCCCTATTACAATCACTCATTTCTCGATAGTTCTTGAATAAATTATCCTCATTATATATCTTTGCGTTGTTCTTTATTTTTTTAATTTTATAATAACTGCTCTTACCTTTAATTTTCTCCTTAACAAATGTTTGGGCAGGAGAATTACGACTCCTTTAAAGAGGTCTTCCCACTTTCCCTACTTTTTCTTAACCTAATTCATGCTCACTTTTTCTTTTCGGTCCCCTCTTATGGCCAGCACAATGGGTGGATGATTATAATTAATTAAGGAAATTGATTTTTATATTTTTCCTTTGGGAAAAATTCAAAAAAACCCCTGAACTTTGAACTCAATGTCAAATAGGCACCTGAACTTAAATAAACTTCAATTGAACACCTGAACTTTCACTCCGTTATCAATTTACCCCCTGCCGTCTCAATCCGTGACTTGTCGTTAACGGCACAGTTAAAAAAAAAAAAAACTTACCACCAGTTTGCAATCCTATGAAGCAGAAACGTGATTATGAGAGCCTTAGAGACAAAATTTGATTATGTCTCTTTAGAATAATATGATCAGAATAATAAGATCTTCACACTCGTTCAAACGGATTAAAAATTGGAGCACTTAATTTTTTAACCATATTTTTTAATATATAAACGGTCTCAAAAAATTAAGTGCTCAAATTTTCACTCCGTTCGAATCGGTGCAAAGATCTTTTTATTCTTATCATATTATTCTAAAGGGTCGTAATTCATTTTTATCTCTAAGGCTCTCATATTAAGTATGTGTTCTTTATTTAGGACCCTATGGAGCAGAAATGTGATTATGAGCACTTAATTTTCTGAGCACTTAATTTTTTATGAGCACTTAAATATCTTTGTACTGATTCAAAACGGAGTGAAAATTTGAGCACTTAATTTTTTATGACCGTTTATATATTAAAAAATATGATTAAAAAATTAAGTGCTTCAATTTTTAATCCGTTTGAACGGGTGTGAAGATCTTATTATTCTGATCATATTATTATAAAGAGACATAATCAAATTTTGTCTCTAAGGCTCTCATAATCACGTTTCTGCTCCATAGGATTGCAAACTGGTGGTATGAATTTTTTATTTAACCAAAACGTTGCCATTTTGGTGTGTGGGTAGGGGCTGATGTGCCTTTGGGGCAGCAGAGCCCCCGGGTCCGGGTAATAAGTGGAGAGAGATAGAGAGAGAAATGTTGGAAGTAGGGAGAATTTTTTTAAAAATTCTTTTTGAAAATTTGAGCACTTAATTTTTTTTGAGACTGTTTATATATTAAAAAAATATGGTTAAAAAATTAAGTGCTCCAATTTTTAATCCGTTTGAACGGGTGTGAAGATCTTATTATTCTGATCATATTATTCTAAAGAGACATAATCAAATTTTGTCTCTAAGGCTCTCATAATCACGTTTCTGCTTCATAGGATTGCAAACTGGTGGTAGTTTTTTTTTTTTTAACTGTGCCGTTAACGACAAGTCACGGATTGAGACGGCAGGGGGTAAATTGATAACGGAGTGAAAGTTCAGGTGTTCAATTGAAGTTTATTTAAGTTCAGGTGCCTATTTGACATTGAGTTCAAAGTTCAGGGGTTTTTTTGAATTTTCCCCTTTTCCTTTTGTTAAAGTTAAAGTGCATTCATTTTTTTTTTGTCTTTATTCATTTAGAATAAAAAAAAACTACCCTTCATACTCATACATCTTTTTCTTCACACATAAAAAGGGTAATCATGTAATTTCACATCATTACAAAATTAAAAAAAAATGCATTTAGATAAAAGAGGGGGAGGGGGGTTGCTTAGCTCCGTAAACCTTGCCTTCGATAAGATTTTAAACCCCAAGCGTAGGGCTAAGTAGTTGGAAGCATAATATCCGGAAATCCGGGATCGTACCCACAAGGAATCGAATTCAGCTTAGATTGGATTGAAGGTTTATGTAATGGATGGTGGCGTTTGAGACGGCCAACTGAGTTTTTCCTTTGAGCGGAGTAAAAATTAAAACGAAAGACTAGAGATGAGTTTTAATGAACTTTAAAAAGGCAAGTCTAGGGATCTTCTCTCCCGTGACTAAGGCCGTTACCGATTCCCAATGATAACTCAAACAAGAGTCACGACCGCGCGCTCTTGCCCAGAAGATTTAACTTTAAAACTACGTTTGTCACAAGATGAGATTGACCGGAGGCGAACCAACTTGGTTGAAAACTTTTATCAAACACATAGGGGGCCACAATCTCTTGGTAAGCCGCATGCCAAGACCGCTTGACTAAACACCTTACCAAGTAGTTTACACCCCTAGTTTAGACAAAAAAAAATACAAGTTAGGCTCTATTCCGAAACCCATGATTTTAAGCCCGAAGATTTGAGAATCGAATAACCACCTAAGTCCTTGGGATTGATTAGCCCAAGACTTAGCCAAACGACTACTCACACATATTGAAAAGACTAGAAATTATGCTAGGAAAGATAAACATATTAAACCGATAGAATTGAAAACGAACTAGATATTATTAAGGATCTAAACCGTAGCAACAACTTTAGCACTTGGAAAATTAACAAACAACTTAAACTTACCAAGGTTCTTAAGAAATTTAGGCTAGAAAAGCTTTGAAACTCAACAAGACATTAATGGAGGAAAGTTTAAGGAAAGTAATTTTTCTAGCTACCAATGAGGGAGAAAGGTGGTCCTATTTATATACAAGAGACACTCTCTCTCCTCAGGAAATATCTTTTCTACGCATAAAGTGGTAACATGCCACTTAAAGAAAGTTAACAGCTGTCAAAAACGTAAATCGGTCAAATCCCGTATCGATACTCCAATCCCGTATCGATACCGAGCTGGCTTGCTTCAAAATCCAAGTTCCTCCATAGATGACCCGTATCGATACGCAGAAAACCGTATCGATACGCTGAAGCCCGGGAATGGCTCTGTTTTCGAACCGTATCAATACGCAGATTGCCGTATCGATACGCTGAAGCTTGGAATTCCTTCTGATTTCAAACCGTATCGATACGCTGATTGCCGTATCGATACCGTGTCTTCTTCATGCAGCTCAAGCCCTTGTGCCTTGTCTTGACACCCGACGGATGAATCCTTCGAGGCACCGCCTACTTGCTTACCCTCAAGGTTTGTCCAATCATCAAAACAAGCCCACTTATTCGCGTAAACCTGAAATGCTCAATAGAAAATCTTACACGCAAAAACACTACAAAAGGCAGCTAAACAGAAAACAAAAGACATAAAACAGGACTAGGTGCACCAAATATCTACAATATTGGGTGCTTATCAGGGGTTGTGAAAATCAATCAATTAATAATAAGATAAGTCCACATCACATTTGGTTTCCCTGACCCCGTGTGTGTGTATGTATATATATATATTTGAATAGCAAAAGGATAGTGATTTTATTAATGAACCTTAAAGATATTACAATGATTAAAGGGCGAGAGAATAAAACAGCATCACAACGAGCAAAAAATATTCCAACTATGTTGACACCTAACCTATTCGACAATCATATGTCACTCAAACCCTAGAGCAAGCTACCCGATTGGCAAGTGATCAACCAGATAGGCAAGAAGACAATTAGCAGAGTAGAAAGGGCGTTTAACAGTACCCAATGCATAGGCTAATTTTTTCACATTTGTTAGTTTTACACCAAAGTGGGTTATTGATTCGTCTCGACGAGAGGAATCGGAAAAGTAAAATGTTTTTTCTTTTACACAAGAATTTTGATAAATAACCACTTTTTAGCACAAAAAAAAGTGACCAAAACTAACAAATGAAAAAAAATTCAAATAAGAACAAAACTTCCATATTTAAGTTAAGTTCATAAGAACGCAACCATAGTCAGGGACGGAGGGAAAGGGGGGCACATGCCCCCACTCGAAACTAAAATAATTTTGTTATATTTTCGTATGTTTAGCATAATTATGAAATTTAGTGTGCTATTACACATACGCACTTGCATATATCTCGAAAATATACATATATAATTAGTTTTATGTTTCAATTCCGTTATATGGGGCATTTATACTTGTTGGTTTCCGAACTATTTGTCTATTTAGATCGATTCTTTTTTAATTGTACATATTTTTAACCGTTTAAGAGCAATATTTTAAAATAATATCATTAATAAAACAATATCGATCATTCTAAAACTTGTCAATGTTCATGTAAAACATACTCTCAAATTTTGTCTTAGATTTTGTACTTATTTTTACATTATTTAAGCGAAAGTATGTGTTATATATTTTTGTAGTTTGTATTGCATGCCATAATTGTATACGATCTTATTGTGATTAATTAGAAAAATAAATTTTCGCTACTATGATTAACAAGGCACCCCCACTAAACAACATTCTTGACTCCGTCCTTGACCATAGTACTTTGAATTTGCATCCCGAGTACCTACCTTGCCCTTTAGGAAGTTACTAGGAACTAGGAACCCATGAGTTAGTGGAAACGAAATGGTAAAATACTGAAAGTTTTTAGTGATTTTTGTTGGTGGAAACGGGGCAGAATTTCCTAAACAAAACACTAGCCTTTTTTATTTTTATGTCTTTATTCAAATTTTTTTCATTAATAGGTTTTAAGTGAATTGATACCCGAGGTTAATAGGTTTAAAAGTGAATTGATATTGGAGAAAGATGAATTGATATCCGAGAAAGATGTATTGATATTTGTAAAAATGTATTAGTAATAATCATGAAAGATGTATTTATATCTAAATTTATTTGAAATTAATGGTATATTATTCTCCATCTAATGAGTGGAGGTTAGTAAGACTTTGGTAAGATGCCATTGGATTCTTGGCTGCACTGCATCAAACGTCCTGTATTGCTTGCCTGTAAAGAACCACTGTTATGTGTATCTTTACACGTTATGATGCTTTTGAAATACTAGCAAAAGGAATCCACTTTCTCCTGTTAGAAAGTGCCACCTCGGTTTTCACACTACCTAGGCCAAACGAACATTTCTTTTACTTTACCTACGCCAGTCATGCTCTTACCTTTTCTTTTCCGAAAGGATACGGGTACAGTATGTGGGGCTCCTTTTGAGATGGCTCGGGTGTCTTTGCTCCGGGGTCTGAATCTCGTCCTTGATCCTCTTTAGTCCTGCAAAACAGAGCACGACTAAAGATCACGCCGAAGGTTCTCCGGGGCGATCCTCCGGTGTGAGAATCAGTTCTCTTGCCAAAGGGGAAGGAGAAAAGTGTTTAGGGTTCCGTCTCCAACATACCTCTTTCAGGAGGCATCACTGTATATTTATAGGGATCGCTCAGCTCGAACCAAGATCATATACATGCTCGCCACGTGTCGGCCGACGTATCTCCTACGTCACCAACTAGGGTTTCGTAACCGATTGGTGAATGAGCGGGCCCCCTTTCACGTGGTACCATCAGCCTGATCACCGCTCGGCTGACGTCACTATCGTCATCACAGCCAGAGTGGCATTCCCACGTGAAGGGGGATGGAACATGGCCCCCACATCTGTTCAAGACCGAATATGAGCCGACAGTCAAGGAGTCGGCTAGCCGAGAGGCTTTGGCCGAAGAATGCGTCGGGAGGAAAATGTTCATCCGTGGGGAAGCCGAGGGAATGAGACACAGCCGAGGATGTGAAAACATTCCTGGATCAATATTGAACTTGTCGGTTGCCGAAGCTATGCCAGATCGCTTCCTGGTTGAACGTGGGCAGTCGGTCCCTCGGCTCGGGATTATGGTCGGTGCAGCCCGAGCCAGTTGACTCGGCCTGCTACAATAGCCCCTCAATTCCTGCCGAGGCTCCTCAGTTGGTAGGGATTGATTTTAATTAGGCCGAGCCCCAGCCCCAGCCGAGGGTCTTCCTTTGGTGCCTGCAACGGTGAGACCCGAGCCCCAATGGCTGCTTGACAGATGTCAAACGACAAAGGGCGGTGTCAGTTGAAAGGACGCTTTGGCAGACGAAGGGACGCTTCCAGTACGCACGAGGAACGGCGATGTCCACGTGGCGAGGTTTCACTGGTCAATGGTTCGGCGTGATCATCATTGCGCGGGAAATTCGAAACGGCCTCCTCCGTTATAAATAGAGGAGGGGGAGGAGAGAGAAAGGCTTCTCACACTCTCTCTCTACAAATCCAGAGCTTCTCACTCCTCAGACCCGTTCCAGACTTCGATCCAGATCTTGATCTTCCAATCCCAGTCCAGTTCTTGCAAATCTTCAGGTAAGCAATCGATTTTTCTTTCCCCGCTGTCTCTCTCAGCTTTTTATGCATTTTTTCTGGGTTTTTTGGGGTGGTTTCATGGATTTTAGTTCTGAATGAATAGTAAAAACCCTGGGGATGAACAGCGTGTTCATCCCCAAACTCAACCTGTTCTTCCGAGCCTCCAAGGGGATGCTTGAAGACTCGCCGAGGCTTTTGTCTCAGCAACTTTTGGTGGTCGAACGTTGAATATCTCGACGCTTGTAGCCGAATGCGGCCTTCTCTTTGAAGGACGCCGAATCACACCAAGGACTCCTAAAAAACTGACTCGTGAGCCTGTAGCGTAATCCGAACCTTCTCATCTTTTCTTTTTGCCGACGCGGATGCTTGGCGATCTTATTTTTCTTTGTTTTCCCTTCTTTCTTAGGTCTGGCTCACGAGGTCATCAACATCTCTTCAGGCTCGGACGATTCTCTCACCGAATCCGAACGCCGAGTCATCGATACTCTGGTAGAACGCCGTAGGAACCTCGGCCGAGACGCACCATCCGCGCCTACGAGGATGTCTGCTACTACTCCAGCATCCGGTGATTCAAACGCCGAGATGGACTTTGAATACGCCGCCGAGGACTGCGCCTCGGTACCAGAGATCGTCTCCACTCCTGGAACCGTGTCTGAGGCCGAGCCCAGGATGGGTGAGGAGGCCAGGTTACGCTTTGAGTCTGGCGAACAGGCTTCCACCTCGGCAGCAGCGAGTGACGACGACTTCTTCGACAAAGGGATCCTATGCCCTTATGCCCATTACTTCTCGGGGGAGGCCGGCGAGTATGAAGCCTTCTGCGTGAAGTATCATATTCCGAACGATGTTTACATCCACCGAGTGAGGAGCGATGCCATTAGGGCAAAGAGGGAAGACAGGCCGGAGCACATCACCGTGCCTCTCATGGCAATTACCGAGGCTGGCCTGAGGTTCCCTTTCCATCCCTTCCTCAGGGAAATTCTGTATAAGTTCGGCTTGTGCCCGCACCAGTTGGCGATCAACAGCTACAGGATTATCATGTCCTTAGCCGCCATGGTCGAACTTCATGGTATCGACTTCAAGCCGACCGACCTCTTTCATACTTACACCATGTCTCGGCACGGGAAGTCCAAACGCCGGTTTCTCACTACTAGGCCGAGGAAAGACTCTCTGATAGAGGGTCTTTCTGATTCAGATAAGTGGGCTAACCTGTTCCTCGAGGTCCGAGGGAACTTCGAGTTCGGCGAGGCTAACCGTCGGAATCCCATTCCGAGGTTTGTCGACAACCGAGGTTCGGAGATCTGTTATTTGTCTTTCACCTTGCTTTAACTTTTCCCTTCTCTACCGAGGCTAATAATTTTCTTTTTGTTTATTGTCTTCTTTATTTTTGCAGAGCTCGGCCCAATATCCAAGACTCAGAACTCGCAGGCACGGGAGAAAGCTTGCGAGGAGATTCTAGCTCAAGCCTGCCGACACGCTCCGACGCTATTGGATTACGAGCCGTCGTACAAAGGCGTGCTGAAGAAGAAGGACAAGAAGAAGGACGGCGAACCGAGCGATTTTTTGAAAGGCAAGAAGCCGGTCCAGCCGAGTCAGGGGACGAAGAAGAAGAGGGCGCCGACCTACACTGAGGGTCCAAGCGAGAAGCGCCAAAAGGGAGTTCGATTGCCGAAGATCGGATTTTCTGCCGAGGAGTGGCTCTCTCCGCTCGGACAAGATTTTATCTTTGAGCCGACAGGACCAGGTTTGAACGCTCCTCTTCAGATTCGCGAGCCGACTGAAGCAGAAATGTCGAGGAGGAATATTCCGAGGCCGAGCATTTCGACGAAGAATGCGAACCCTGCTCGGGGCCGAGGCACGGACCAGCAGCAGCAGCAGCAGAAGAAGCAAAAGCTCTCCGATGAGGTCCCGCCTCCGAGTGCTTCCAAGACCGCTCCCTCCGAGACCCGCCGACCACCTCCTCAGAAGGATCAGGGTCGTCAGACCGAGGGCCCCGTCGATTTGGAAGGCGGTCCTTCCGAGGCGGAGGTTCTGCGCCCTTTCAGCCCGACCTACACAACGGCTGACGGGAGGGTGCTAATGCTGAAGGATTCGGTGAAAGAAGAACCGAACCTTGCAGTTACCCTGCTAAGGGGTTTGGCCCTTCCGAGGGATTGCGATCAGCTTCCCACCGAGCTGATTCCGGGACTCGGGGATATGTGCTCTCACCTCGTCCAGGTATGTCTTTAACTTTCGAATTTTAAGATTCAGCACTTCAATTTCCACCTTGTGTTTCTGACTTGTTTTCTTCTCAGGCTGCTCTGAAGGCTTATGACAGAGCCAATAAGGTTACAGCCGAGCGTGAGCGGTACAGGACTGACCGAGACAACTTCCGAGCGAAGTTCAAGATCTCGGAAACTCAGCTTCAGGAGACCGATGCTGAAGTTGAGAGACTGAAGAAGGAGTTGGCCGAAGCTAAAGCTGCTGCTGCGACCGCCGAAGCTGACATGGAGAAGATGAGGGGGGAGGAGAAGAAGAAACTGGATGAAGCCGACGCCAAAGGCTATGAAGCTGGGATAAAGAGGGCTGCTCTGGAGTATACTCAGACGGCCCATCAGATGGTGAATGACGCGCTGGAGGAAAGGCTCCCAGAGTTCTTCGAGCTTGGTTATGCTGCTGGTGCCGAAGCCATGGCTGATGTCTTGGTTGTCGAGACTGACAACAAATTTCGCCAACAGCTTCCTCCGCCGGTGATTCCTGACCTTCGGCTGCCTTACACCGAGGAAGAGTGTGCTCCTCTCCCACCCGAGGAAGATGAGGGTGATGAAATGGCTGAAGCCTCTGTGCGGGAGAAGCCATCCGAGGGAGGAGAGAAGCAAGATCAGGCGGCTCCTGCCGAAGGCAAGGATGGAGCTGCTGCCACCCTAGATCTCTTAACTTAGCCTTTTCCTCGCTTTTTCCAAGTACTTTAAATCTTAAGTCTGTAATAGTTTTTGTGGAGGGGCGGCGCCAAACGTTGCACTATGCCGTGCCTTCCAGTTAAGTTTTTATAAGACATGTCAAGTTTTTCCAATGCCTTAGAATTGTTTTCCAATGGTCTGAATGTTTGAATATTTCCTCATGCCTTAGAAATATTTTTTGTGTTGATGTTGCCGAGGGTTTCGAATCCCTTGTTTATTTACTTGTTTATCAGCCCCTATTTTGGTGTAAGGCTCGGCTCCAATGCCAGCCTTATGCCAAAAGTTGAAGAGACGTAAGTAAATGATTGAGTGTGGCTTTAATTGTTCAAGTCAAAAATGAACGAAGCCGAGCATAAATAAACCATGAGGTTTAATGATCTGTACTTAGCCGAACGTCAAATCGCCCGAGGCAAGTAAGTGTTTCTGGATACTAAATCCGGTGGCTCAGAAGCCGAACTGTGTGACCGAGGTCGAACAAAACATGGTGGAGAGAATAATAAAGATAAGATCAAAGCGTTTGGAAAATAACCACTCAATTTCAAGTAAAATTGGTCTCAACACGTGTTACAAGTTTTTGGAATTAAAAGACAGATAAAGGCCGAGGCGAGCTTCGGCCGAGTAATTTCCTCAGAGGTAAGCTTTTCTGAGGTTGAGGGCGTTCCAGGGATTTTGAATCTCTTTTCCATTTTTGTCTTCCAATTTGTAGGATCCGTTGCCGACTTCTTTAACGATTCGGTATGGACCCTCCCAGTTGGGTTTGAATTTTGTCTTTTGGCTTGCCCGAACGACCTTCCTCCAGACCCAGTCATCTGGTTTGAACTTTTTCAGCCGAACGCTTCTATCGTAGCCCCTAGCGACCTCTTGTTGGTAGCTTGCCAGCTTGAGTTGGGCTTCATCTCTCTTCTCCTCGGCCAAAATTAGCTCTGTAGCAACAGCCTCGTCGTTTGTCTGAGGGTCGAAGGTCTCAGTTCTGAGTGTTGGAAATCTTGATTCTAGTGGGATGACTGCCTCCATGCCGAAGGCCATTGCAAATGGAGTTTGGCCTGTGGAGCGTCTTGGGGTGGATCGGTAGGCCCAGAGTACCCTCGGTAGTTCCTCGGCCCATAGCCCTCGCTTTGAGTCCAGCCGTCTTTTAATGCCAGCGCATACGGTTTTATTGGTGGCCTCGGCTTGACCGTTGCCTTGGGGGTACGAGGGAGTTGAATTAAAGAATCGTATCCCAAATTCCTCGCAGAGTCCTGTCAGCTCTTTGCCGACGAACTGAGATCCATTGTCCGAGACAATTGCGTACGGTACCCCAAATCTTGTAACGATGTTTCTCCAAACGAATCGCCGAACGTCGGCCTCGGTCGTTGTGACGAGAGGTTCTGCTTCAACCCATTTAGAGAAGTAATCGGTCGCTGTGATAAGAAACTTGAATCCGCCAGGGGCCGTAGGGAGTTTCCCAACTATGTCCAAGCCCCACTGAGCGAAGGGCCATGGGCTGGTAATGGGTTTGAGAGTCTGGGCTGGCTTCCGAGGGATAGGAGAGAATAACTGGCACGGCTTACATTTCTTGACAATTTCTTCGCAGTCCTTTTTCATTCCCTTCCAAAAGTATCCTTGACTAAGGGCCCGTTGACAGAGAGAACGTCCACCAGAGTGGCACCCGCAGCTCCCAGAATGTAGCTCGGTTAGGATTGCTGGAACCTCGGTAGGATGGACGACGCGAAGGTACGGCCCAGTGAAACTCCGTCTGTAGAGTTGGCCGGTTTCGGAGATCCAATAATGAGCCGACTTGCTTTTGACCCTGTGTGCTTCCTTCTTGTCCGAGGGGAGAGTGTCGTTTTTGAGGAAGGCTACGATTTCATCCATCCAACTAGGACCAAGTGAGATGTTGAGGACTTCTGCTGGGGCCTCGAAACTCGGTGCATCAATTTCGCCGAGGCTGATGCTCCTGTACTCCGAGGCTTTTGCGGCCGAAGCCAAGCTTGCGAGAGCGTCGGCATGGGCGTTGTACTCCCTGTTGATCTGCTCAATATGAAACCCCTTAAATTGCCGAATGAGCTCCAGAGCCGTAGCTTGGTATTTGAGCATCCTGGGATCACGAGCCTCGTAATCTCCTGTCACTTGATTGACGATTAACTGAGAGTCGCAGTAGACGTGTAGGTCTTCCACTTGAAGTTTTGCTGCCGCTCGTAAACCAGCTAACAGAGCCTCATACTCGGCCTCGTTGTTGGTTGCCTGGAAGTTGATCGTAATGGCACTTTCGTGTATCACGCCGCAGGGTGTAACAAGAACAACTCCGGCCCCGAGCCGTTGCTGTTTGAAGCTCCATCAACGTGCAGCCTCCAGACATCGCCGCTAAATAAGTTCCAAGTCTTCCGCGCTTCATGCTGCTCAAGCATTCCATATTCTGGTTGGATAAGGGCTTCCTCGTCTGGACTTCCTGGAGTGAACTCGGCTATAAAGTCGGCCAAGACCTGAGCTTTTATCGCTGTCCGAGGCTCAAAATGGATATCAAAGTTGGCCAACTCGACCGCCCACTGTGAGACTCGGCTTGAAAGGTCGGCCTTCCGAAGAAGGTTTTTCAACGGGAACTCCGTGAGGACGATAATGGGGTGCTCCTGGAAGTAAGGAAGAAGTTTCCGAGCCGAAGTCACCAGTGCAAGCAGGAGCTTCTCCAAAGGTAGATACCTAGTCTGAGCTGGCAGCAGCGTCCGGCTAGCAAAGTAAATTGGCTGATCTTCGGCGCCTTCGCGTCGGACAAGCGCCGAGCTGACGGCGTGAGGGGAGACAGCAAGGTACAAGTAAAGAGTTTCGAAGGGCGATGGTTTGACCAGGAGTGGGACCGAACCGAGATAAGTCTTTAGTTTGGCGAGTGCCGTATCACAGTCCTCTGTCCACTTGAAGCTCCTTCGGCTTTGCTTTTTCAGAGTTTGAAAAAACACATGGCATTTGTCGGATGACCGACTGATGAATCTGTTGAGTGCCGCGGCCATTCCAGTCAGCTTCTGTATCTCCCGAGGGGTTGATGGAGTCTTCAGTTGCTGCACTGCCGTGATTTGGTTTGGATCGGCTTCGATACCTCTTCGCGTCACCAAGTATCCGAGGAATTTTCCGGAGCCGACGCCGAAAGCGCATTTCTCGGCGTTGAGGCGTAACTTAAATTTCTTTAATATTGTAAACACCTCGGCGAGATGTGACAAATGGTTTTCAGCCTTGAGACTCTTCACGACCATATCATCAATGTAAGCCTCCATTATTTCACCGATAAGTATGCCGAACAGCAGATAGACCATCCTCTGAAAAGTTGAGCCGGCATTCTTTAAGCCGAAAGGCATTACGAGATAGCAAAAGAGGCCCCTCGGAGTAATGAAGGCTGTCTTCTCCATATCGTCCGGGTCCATTGCGATCTGATGATAGCCTCGGTATGCATCCATAAAGCTCAGCCGAGCGTGTCCTGCTGTAGAATCTACCAACTGATCAATTTTTGGGAGAGGGAGGCAGTCTTTTGGACAGGCGTCGTTTAAGTTAGTGTAGTCCACGCAGACCCTCCACTTGCCATTCTTCTTCTTTACCACCACTGGGTTGGCGAGCCAGGTGGGGTACTGAACTTCCCTGATGGCTCCTGCTGCGAGGAGTTTGTCGACCTCTTCATTAACCGCTTCGGCATGGATGGCGGCCGAGCGTCTGGGTTTCTGTATCACCGGTTTGGCGGATTTGGAGACGTTGAGACAGTGCCGAATGACCTGTGGGTCGATGCCTGGCATCTCGTAAGGAGTCCAGGCGAAGACCTCGATGTTGTCTTTAAGAAATTGGACCAATTCCTCACGCTCGGCATCCGTCAAGCTGGATCCGAGCATGAAGAAGCGTGACCCGTCTTCATTGATTGGTACTCTCACGAGATCTTCAATTGATTTTTGCTCAGCTGGAGCTCCGACATCTTCCAGGACCGGCTTGTCTGGAACCTCTACCCAATGAACACGGTTAGGGCTCGGCGCCTTTCCAACGGCCGAGACGTAGCAATGCTTCGCTTGAACTTGGTCGCCGTGCAGGTCTTCCTGTCGGCCAGTGGACCCAATGTACCGTACCAGTTGGTGGTAGGTTGAAGCAATGGCCTTCAGGGAGTGGAGCCAGTTCCGGCCGAGGATGGCATTATAAGGACTTGGAGCGTCCACGACAATAAACTCTATATTGACAGCAACCGAACCAGTGACGACGGGAAGAATCAGTTTGCCTAGGGGCCAGACTGGCGTGCCGCTGAATCCGACGAGAGGAACGGTGCTTGGGATCAAAGATGATTCTGGGATCTTGAGTTCTGTAAAGAGAGACAAGTACATAATTTCTGCCGAACTTTCCTGATCCACAAGGACCCGTTTAACCGAGTGAGTGGAGATTTGCACTGTCACCACCAAAGCGTCGTTGTGAGGAGTCTGCACTCGCTCGAGATCTCTGTCGGTAAAGGTAATAGACCACGGTCTCCCAGTTGGCCGAGGTCTTTTGAGAGTGGATGAGACAGAAAAAATTTCTGCAGATTTTTTGGCCCTGTCCAAATCAGACCGAAGCTTCTGTGCTCCTTCCTTGGTTACTGGCCCGTGGATTACATTGATGACGCCGACTGGACGTGGGATTTGATGCTGGCCCCCAGCGTTCGGCTGGCGCCTCGGCGTTTTGGTCCAATCGATGTGATCATCCAAGAGTCCTTGACCTGCCAGATTCTCCAAGAGTGCCTTGTATGGGGCGCAAGCCGTTGTGTAATGTCCGAGCTCGTTATGGTAGGAACATCTCTTCCGAGTGTTGTCGTTCCCCGCTTCGGTGTTGAGCTTGGGTGGGTTCGGCCAAACGAAGAACGGCTCGCGCTCCAAGGTTCGTAAGAGAAAGTAGATTGGTTCCTTGAAAACCGTCGTCTCGGCTACATAGTCATGGTCCTTGGGAGCTTTCTTATTTGCAACTTTTACCGTATTGACCTGTTTCTTCGGTTGTGTGACGGCTATTGGCTTTGGTGCCGAGATCTGAGGGGTAGGAACGTGGAGCTGGTGCGGGATGGCTGAGTTCTGTCCTCCTTGAAGTTCTCGCTCAGTGAGGAACTCTTCGTAAGAGCAGAACTGCTCAACCGTCCTCATTAGTTCATTCATTCCATGGGGCGCCCGAATTGCCAATTCGTCTAGGATTTTACTTCCAGTTTCTAATCCATTCTTGAAGTTTCTTGCTGCCCAGTACTGATCAACACCAGGTATCTCATTGAATAACTGCCAGTAGCGCTCGGCATACTTCCGAAGCGTTTCGCCAGGCCTCTTCTTCATCTGAGCCAAGGCATCTTCTTCCTTGGCTTGCTTGTTGCTTGTGATGAACCTGTAGTTGAAGGCCCTCTCTAGCTCTTTGAAACTATGGATTGATCCTGCCTCCAGCTGGTTGAACCATAACAGACCGAGGCGTCCGAGACTTGAGGGGAATGCCTTGCATATGATAGCGTCGTCGTCGGTGACGCAAGCAATGGTGCTTCGGTAACTGATGAGGTGGGTGTAAGCCTCGGACGTGCTTGGGTCAAACTTCTGGAACTTTGGCAGGTGGAGCCCGGGCTTCGGCAGAGTTGCTTGAATTTTTGCCGAGAAAGGAGACTCGGTTAATTTCTTTAGCTGATACTCGTGTGTCGGCCGGGGCGGGCGTCCGTTTCTGTCTCTCCGAGATTTTTTGTAGGCCTGGTACTCCCTATCCCTGTCGGCAGATTCGTCTTGCCGACGCTGATATGCCCTTTCCTTCTTGTCGATGGGGACCTTTAGCCGATCCGGGTCTGGGAGATTTTCCGTGCGATAAACCTTGCGTCGACTCGGTTGTTCGTCCTGCCGAATGACAACACTCACACTCTTTTCCCGAGGGAAAGATCTTGGGTTTCTTGAGTTCACCGTGCGTCCGGCTTGTGTATTTTCCCGAAGGAAATCTTCTTGTTCTGGAGGGAAAATTTCAGGATCCTTGCCGTCTCTCCTCGACGTTCGGCTCTTTCGCCGTCCGTCATGTGGAATTAAGGCCAGATTGTTCTCATTGTCCTGAATTTCAACCGTGTCATAACTTTGGGATTGGGAGTATTCGTCACCAGCCGACGAGCTTGAGTAGTTGGTGTAAGGGCTTCCCTCCCTCCTTGTCTTTCCACCTCTGTGTCCCGCACCACTACCGAGACGCTTATGGACCGGGGAACGTTGCTGCCCGAAGCGAGCGCTGTTCCCGGCCCGATTGTCCGTTAGTGGTGGGTCCAGGCGGTCGTATACCGAGACTCGATGAGGATCTCCTTCACCCACCAAGTGAGGCGGTGGTGGTGGTAAGTTACCACGCCGGCGCCTTCCCTGAGAGCCTGAATGGGAGCCCGCCGGACGCTCGTTAGCCCTGATTCTAGCCATCTCCATTTTGAGCATGGCTACATCAGAGTTGGTTTGTTCCTGCTGCTGTTCCAGCATCTGGACGTACGCCAAGGCTTCGTCGCTTAGCCCCACCGGACGCTGAACCGATGTGCTAACGCCCGGAGGGGTAAAGCCAGGAGGGTGAGAAGGGGAAGCGGTGTGGACGCCTGTGTCCGAAAGGATCTGAGAAGGATTGAGGGGTTGGAAGGGAGGTGGTGGTCCGCCCATTTTCCGAGTGTAAAGTGGTGGAGATGTGGTGAGAGTGGTTTCTTTTGTCAAGGAATTGGGGAATGGCTAAGGAGGAGCCGCCGTGGATCAGAAAGAAAAAGTTTCACGTCGGGTTCACCAAATTGTGGGGCTCCTTTTGAGATGGCTCGGGTGTCTTTGCTCCGGGGTCTGAATCTCGTCCTTGATCCTCTTTAGTCCTGCAAAACAGAGCACGACTAAAGATCACGCCGGAGGTTCTCCGGGGCGATCCTCCGGTGTGAGAATCAGTTCTCTTGCCAAAGGGGAAGGAGAAAAGTGTTTAGGGTTCCGTCTCCAACATACCTCTTTCAGGAGGCATCACTGTATATTTATAGGGATCGCTCAGCTCGAACCAAGATCATATACATGCTCGCCACGTGTCGGCCGACGTATCTCCTACGTCACCAACTAGGGTTTCGTAACCGATTGGTGAATGAGCGGGCCCCCTTTCACGTGGTACCATCAGCCTGATCACCGCTCGGCTGACGTCACTATCGTCATCACAGCCAGAGTGGCATTCCCACGTGAAGGGGGATGGAACATGGCCCCCACATCTGTTCAAGACCGAATATGAGCCGACAGTCAAGGAGTCGGCTAGCCGAGAGGCTTTGGCCGAAGAATGCGTCGGGAGGAAAATGTTCATCCGTGGGGAAGCCGAGGGAATGAGACACAGCCGAGGATGTGAAAACATTCCTGGATCAATATTGAACCTGTCGGTTGCCGAAGCTATGCCAGATCGCTTCCAGGTTGAACGTGGGCAGTCGGTCCCTCGGCTCGGGATTATGGTCGGTGCAGCCCGAGCCAGTTGACTCGGCCTGCTACACAGTACAAAAACAGAAAGGATACGGTCGACAGAGGTCAATGATACAGACCGTTCATCTTTATGAGATCCGAGACAACGTTCATCTTTATGAGATCCGAGACAAATTCAAAGAGTAATCTATACGCGCAAAACCTTTTTCCATGACACTTGTTTGGATAGGGAATGGTGATCCTCTCCGGTTCATGAAAATATTGAACTAAAGCCGTCTAGTTAGCTTGTTTGTAGGCCCTTTTCGAGTCCATTTGATGATCCACACTAAGGACATTTTAAAACTCCTTCAATCACGTCAAAAGTCACGTTGATTAATACCGGTTGATATAATTTCAAAATATATTTTGTCTTGAGATATATGCGTTAAATGGTCCCAATTCAGTTGTAATCTCGTTATATTCTCAAAAAAAAGAAAGAAAGGTGTGTCGAAATCATATTAAACTATATCTAATCAACTTAAATTTTGATGTGATTAATGTACTTCTCAATAAACTATAAAATTACAAACAATTTGAAACATCAAAATACACCCAAGAAACGAGCCAACTGAAGTGGACGGTCTAGTTCATTTTCATGGACTGCAGCCGGAGAAACTCAACTCATTTCTCTAGAGGATGGGATGATGTCATCATGATGATGTCCTAACCAACTCCTTAACAAAGAAGAAAACTGTAAACCAATTCCTTAGCAACGACGGATCAAAAAAAAAAATTCCTTAGCAACGAAGGATTCCACTGTACGGTTCGCGGCTTTTTGGGGTTTTGGAAAGTTGCATGTAGGCCCTTCATGTTTATTTATTTATACAAAAATGCTACGAACACAAACCAATTTCGTATTCTCTTGCACAAAGTGATGGTGGGACCATCCAAATAATGGTATGGGTCCCACCAACTTAACCCTTGTAAGAGAGGATCTAAGAAATGATGTAAACTTGGAAATCATTGCTCTTATATTTATATGGTGTAATTCTTAAGTTTTTTTTTTTTCCTCAATTATTACTCTTATTTCTCCATTTATTCTTCTCTACTCATTACCCAATCACTCAAAATTCAAACCAAACAAAGTCTAACGTTTGGAATTTGTGAAAAGAAAGAAAAAATGGTTTTTAAGGGTACGAAAGTGAGGAAAAAGCAGAGGAAAGTTGTTCCCAAAACTTACTAGTTATTTTTCCTCCCAATTTCTTTCTCAACCAAACAAGGGGAGGGAAGCTTTTTAGCTTGTTTGTAGGCCCTTTCCAAGTCCATTTTGGACCTTGTTCTTTCGGGGGACTCAAATACTCTGGACACGGTATTCAATAAACTTTTTTTTATCTATCTATCTCCACTAACTACTTTAAAAATCTCCCTCAAAACCCCAAAACGAACAAGATTGATGATCCAAACTATTAACGTTTCAGAACTCGTCAATAACATTAATCACGTCAAAAATCACATTGATTAAATACCGGTTGATATAATTTCGGAATGCATTTGTCTTGAGATAAGTGCGTTAAATGGTTCCGATTCAGTTGTAATCTTGTTATATCTTCAAAAAAAAAAAAGTGCTTCGAAATCATATTAAACGATATCTAATCAACTTGAATTTCGATGTGATTAATGTTCTCGACAAACTCCAAAATTACAAACAATTTAGATCATCAAAATATGCCCAAGAAATGAGCCAACTGAAGAAAACGGTCTAGTTAATTTTCATGGACCGAATCCTAAAACGAACAAGGTCTGAATTCCTTTTAAGAGGTCTTCCCCAGTTTCTCTACTTTAACTTTGTTGTGAAATGGGTGGATGGGATGATGTCATAACCAACTCCTTCTCAAAGAAGAAAACTGTGGACCTCCTTAGCAACGAAGAATTCCGCTGTACGGTTCGTCGCGTTTGGGTTTCGAAAAGTTGCATGTAGGCCCTTCATGTTTATTTATTTACAAAACAAAAGAGCTAGGAACACATCTTCTCTCACGAGTGATGGTGGCACCCTCTAAATAATGTTGTGGATCTCACCAACCCTTGTGAGAGAAGATGTAAGAACCGATGTAAACTTGGATGTGTCCGTAGCATTTCTCTTATTTATATGGTATAATCCCTAAGATTGTGTTCGGTTTGGGTTTAGAGATCCAATCCTTTCTCTTTGCGCACGGTCTCGCATAAGTTCTTTCCAATTGTTACTCTCATTTTTCTATTTATCCATCTCTACTCATTACTAGGGCTGTAAGTGAGCCGAGCTACTCGCGAGCTCGGCTCGGCTCGTTAAGGCTCGGCTCGGCTCGGCTCGTTTAGTAAACGAGCAGAGCTCGAGCTCGAGTATTCGGCTAGTTTACTAAACGAGCCGAGCGGCTCGTTCGACAAAAGCTCGGCTCGATTAAAGAGGCTCGTTTAGTAAATGACTAAGCTCAGCTCGTTAAGGGCTCGGCTCGTTAAGGCTTGAGCTCGAGTTTTTGGCTCGTTAAGTTAACGAGCCGAGCTCGAGCTCGCCGAAACTCGGCTCGGCTCGCTTACACCCCTACTCATTACCCAGAAAACATCACTCAAAACCCAAACCAATCAAAGTCAAGGATTCATTTGAAAATTGTGGAAAGAAACGGAAAAGAAAGAAAGCTGGTCAAGGACGAAGGTGTGAGGAAAGAGTAGCAGAAAGTGTTTTCAAAACTTACTTTTCTTTTTTGAGTAAGGCAAAAAAATTTCATTAATTTTTGAAAATATTACAAAGATTAATAGGAATAAGAAATGATGGCATCAAACCACTAACCTGAGATCAAAGCAATCTACAACACTAAGAGTAATCCTATGCCCATCCGAGACCCAATCCCCAAGTTTGACTAGAAACCAAACACGGGAAACCCATTAAGACGAAGCCCACACCCGTCGGCCTGAAAACCAGATAATTAAAAGAAAAACTAAACACCTAAAGGGCCTAAAAACCCAAATAATAGGACAAACCCAACCAACACAGCTCAAAACAAAACCCTAACTATTGTCATCCAGCTCAAAACTTACTTTTCTTATTTTCCTCCCAATTTCTTTCTCAACCAAACTAGGGGAGGGAATTTTTTTTTTAAAATTTTCCTTTCCTTTCTTTTTCATATGTTCCAACTTCTAACATACTCTAAAATTTCATTTATGAATAGGGGCCTCAATTCTCATTCAAAAATCTAGAGAAGTACCATTATAGCTAGTGAGTGAAAGTGAAGTTGTGAGAAATACTTTTAAGAAAATGTTGTTAGTCTTGAAGACAAGCCCTCTCCCTCAAAGTTCTTGAAGCAACTATCTTTTCATGAATTAAGGGCCTCGGTTCTCATTAAGATTTCCAGAGAAGTATCTTCGTAATGAGTGAAAGTGAAATTGTGATAAATATTTCAATAATATGTTAGTTTTGATGACTAAGCCCTCTATCTCGGAAGTTCCTGAAGTAAATATCTTTTTATAATTGTGTTGTACTACTATTGTTCTTTACTTTTTTCTATTTTTGTAACACCCTTTTACCTTATCCATGCTCTTACTTTTTCTTTTTCCTTAACGATTGTTTAGGTAGAAACTGGACTCCTTTTAAAAGAGGTCTTTCGCATTTTCTTTACTTTTAATTTACTGATTCATGCTCTTACTTTTTCTTTCTACACAGAGAGAAAGTGACTGCTTTTATATACAGGGGAAAGAAATTTTGGTAAGGTCAAATTTTCATTTTTTTTTTTTTACAGTGTCATGCAATTTGTGTTTTTCCCGTTTTTTCCGGCGATTTTTTGTGTTGAGGAAATGACCACACTTTTTTAGCCTTGGAGTGAAGGCATGAATTTCCAACCAAAAAAAAGGGCATGGATACATCTATATCAAAATATATTGAAGATGCCATGGTTTCAAATAATCACCCATATATCAAATGCTTATCAAAATGCAGAATACAATCGGTCTAGTGAATGGAGCCAACAATTAAGAGAACAAAATCGCGTGTGACAACAAAGACAAATAATGTATTATATTGCCTTCAGGTTGAAGGTATCTCTCTTTGTCATAGGCTATTATAAGGTTCGATTTGATGCGGGATGAGTTTTGGGAGTATTATTTATGAAGGGAATAAGATAGTATGGGGTATTATTTATGGAGGAAGATAAAAAGTAATTGGTTTAGATGAGGTATTAGGGGGGGATAAAATAGTTTGGTTTAGATGAGGGATAAAATGGTGGGATAATATTGTTTTGTAGTTGAAATGGAGGGATAAGGTGTGGGGAGGGGGGATGAGGAAGGGGTATTATTTATGCCCACCTCGAAACCAATTCATATTTTTTTGGCCCCAAAACTGGCTAAGAGCATCTCCAACCCATACTCTATATCTTCATTTTGGAGGAAAAATATTCTCCAACCCATCCTCTAAAACTCTTCTCCATTTGGGAGGATGAACTTTGATCCTCTAAATATAGAGGATGAAGGAAAAAAATAGAGGATCTTCTTCAAATATGTGTTGGAGTTGAGAAATAGAGTGTTGGGTTGGAGTTGAGATAAATAGTACAATCCTCTAAATCTACTTTTCAAATAAAATAGATTAATTTGATCCTCTCAAATAGAGATTTGGAGGGTCTTGGATTGGAGATGCTCTAAGGGGGGATAAAATGGAGAGGGGGATGAGCTCATTTGGGTGGGAATTGCCCAGCCAAGGCAAGCCAAACCTGTCCCATCAATATAATCATTTTTTAGTGGGAAAATTTCAAAATAACACCTGATCTTTCACACAAATCACGTATAGGCACCTGACTTTTTAATATTATCAAAATAACACCTGACCTATTTAAAAACCCATCAATTTTTCACCCACCGTTAACTTTCCATCCAAAAACAAACGGAAATGCTGAAATGGCCTACATCTGGCTATTTGGAGGGAAACCAATATACATTTTGGGGGAAAAACATATTACTCTACTGATTTCTCCCGCCAAAATCCACCTGCGGGGCCATGGGGTTCCAATGTTTTGTTATGAGAATAATGCTTATAAGACTTTATCTCTGTTATTGTAACTGTTTGTTTTGTTGAACTGGTTATTGCACATTTTAGGGATCAAATTTATGTGTCATTTTTTTTCAACAGAGCTTGAGATGGTGTGAGGCAAATGAATGAGAAAAAGGAAATGTTTGGGGATTTTGGAACATCCCCATTTCACTTAACTTTTTCTATAACTTTTAGTATTGTTCTTATTTAATTTTTTTTCGTGTTTCTTAGTTTTGCGCCTCACTTTTTTTTTTTTTTTCTGATTCGTCTGGTCAAGACGAATCAAAAAAGTAAAAAAAATTATATATTTGCCCAAATATTTTGAAAAATAGTCATTTTTTTAAACTTAAAAGTGGTTATTTCCTAATACATTTGGGTAAAAGTAAAAAAAAAAAAAAACTTTTTCGATTCATCTTGTTGAGACGATTCAATAAGTCACAAAAGGTTGGCGCAAAACTAACAAATGCGAAAAAAAAGAAAAGAAAAGAAAAACAAAACTAAAAGTTATAGAAAAAGTAAAAATAGTTGTTATTGGAACTCCATGGCCCCACAGATGGGTTTCGGCGGAAGAAATCAGTAGAGTAATGTGTTTTTCTCTCAAAATGCATATTGGTTTCCCTCCAAATGGCCAGATGTAGGCCATTTCAACATTTCCGTCTATTTTTGGATGGAAAGTTAACGGCGGGTGGAAAATTGATGGATTTTTAAATAGGTCAGGTGTTTTTTTGATAATATTAAAAGGTCAGGTGTTTATGCGTGATTTGTGTGAAAGGTCAGGTGCTATTTTGAAATTTTCCCTTTTTTAGTAGAAAAAGCTAAATAAATTGACCGGTGCTAGCCAAGTTTGACCTATGAGTTTTTTTACTGCATTCCAGGACGTGTAAGTTTTTTGGTGCCCTTTTTTTTCATTTGTATTAATAGCTTAGTTCACATTATGTTGGCGGATTCTTTGGTATCATCAAAATCCTTTTGTGGTAATTTGATGCAATTGAAAATAGTTTCCAATACTCCGGAGTATAAATAGCAATGAGTTCATGAAAATCCTATTTGTTAAGGGTTATAACCTTTTTTCTGTTGACATGGTTGATCATATGCCTTTGGCCCTGTTTTGCCTCTCTATTATATAACCTACTGTAATATTCTGCTACAAACCTCTCTTTTTTGTGTGTAATACAAGTATGATTATTGTAGAATAAGCTTATTCTTTTTTCTTGATCTATGGAGTAGGCTTATGTCCTACAACACAATCAATCTCCAAATTCATTCTCACCCATGAAAGCTCTCTCCAAGAGCTCTAGCACAACATCTTATTGATTTAACAGGAAAAAAGCTCTCTCTATTCAAAAGTTTTAGGACCCCGATAATCCTCACCTTATCATTAGCAACAACCAACAGTCTTCTTATTGACTGGTAACTGTGTAATCCTAATATGTTAATTGGACTCCAATGATTTTAGGTCGGAACTATGTTCCATCTTACATGGAGTTGTGATTTTCCACTACTTATTGTTTTAGCACTATATCTTCCATTACTTTCAAAATAGGACTATCTTCAATTTTGGTGGTGATCGCTGTTCCCATGGTTTTGTGGCTTTGGGCATGTTTAATTTGATGCAAGGATTGCTACCAATCCTCAATCAATGGTACAATAAAAACATGTGGCTCCACATGTCCCCTAGACTTGGTTAGACTCGCGTTTAGTTTAGTTTAGTTTATTGCGTTAAATTAAAAATATGACGTAGACTAAAGGGGGAGTATTTAAAAAATTATTCATTCCTCATGGCAGTGCCCCAGAACGTAGGCATTGGGTTTGATATATGCCAGCGTTGGGCATTTCTGAGGCACCAACCAAGGGCGTTTCAGAGTTGGGACTGTCTTGGGCAAGGCATGAAATGATTATGGACGTGATTTGAAGCCATCACTCTCTGTGCTAAAATAGCTTGACACCAGGAGATAATGCGACTGCTTTTGTAAGTGATTCTTGACTCCCTTGAATAGAGATAGAAACATAGTTTTGCAAGTAATAAAAACAATATTAGGGGACTAATATTCATCTGTACCTCTAATAATGCATTACGCCAAAATTTATGTTCACAAATCCGAGAACCGAATATGGCCTTACCTCTTGATATATTTTGTTTCGAACATCTCGACTAATCTCTAGGTCAATCACACCGTTCACTAGCAGCGAAAAATCCATGCGGACTTGCGCGACAATGAGCCAATCCCAAACCTTCAAATACAAGGCCAACCTTGTTAAAATGCCCAATTTTTCAAGGGAACCCACGACTCAAAACTCCCCGAACCATATCTGTACTACAAGTTCAAGAATTGGTTTGTACTCCCCAAGAACATCCATCCTTCAATTATAAGTGTTATAGCGCTTTTTGATGGCAAGAAAGGGGAATCAATTCAGTTATTTAGATAGTTGACGGAGATGAAAATTCGTGGGAAAGAAAGAGAAATGAAGAAAAAGATGAATCTTTATTCGTCCATTCTGGTTTCTCATAAATTTGATCACTTTTGATGAGATTTGGTAAGAAACCACAATCGTTTCTTTTCTCTTCCTTCCCCACAATCCAAATGGTCTCTAATTGCTTATCAGATTTTCAAATTGGAAAGTAGGAGGGAATGCAAATGAATCTCTTCTGAAATGATGCTCAACAGAAATGAAAACAAATCAAACTAGGCATACTAAAGCTGCCGCAATTGGAGTAATACACAAAAGCCGTTCATAGTAATATTCATGATAAGTCTTTTTATAGATAGTAGACAGACTAGGAAGCAGGAACATCTAGTGCGAACGACACATAACGACAAACATAAGCGCGAATAGCCAACGACAGAAACAAAAGTAACGCAAACAAACTGACCGACAACATAAACCAAACAACACAAACCGAACAGCGTCGAGACAGAAGACTAAAAAGGGAGTTTTAGCTTTAATCAACGACAGTGATCCTATCGATGATCTGAGCCACAACCTCCTTAGAGTCCTTAAGCAACTTGATACTCTTGTTCAGCCTCTCGCGCTTTTTTGCAGCAGATGGAGATTCTTCAAGCATCCTTTGTATTGCACCTGGACCACCCACTGGAGATCCCATAAGCTCATTCACAATCTCTGCTTCCATGTCTTGGTCAACCAAGTTCCGAACGCGTAGCAGCAAGTGCAGAGCCATGCTATCGACCAACCTTTTCAGGACAACCTTCCAATATGCAGTGATCCTCATTTTCATGTCAAATGCCTGCTCTCTAACATCTGAATGACCCCGAAGATGCCCAACCTCTATCTCCCCGAAACCTTCAATCATTATCCTTGTTGGTTTGGAGTAATCATTCATGACCTCCATGAACAAATTATGTTGAGCCATTAGCTTACCCCAGTCTGACATGTACTCCGGACTACAAGTATAATCCGCGAGCTTCTCCATCTCTACAATCTCCATCACTCTATCAAAAGATTCATCTTTTGTCTTCGCTACAAGATTATGGGTCGCCCTCCTCATAGCCGATTGGAGTTGAGGGTAATTTTCGCAATGGTTCATGAAAACAGTTATGAGCACCGTTTCGATGTAGTCCCACACTTTTGCCATGAAATCAACCGGCGTTTTGGATATCTCCTTGACCTTTTTTTGGAGAATTACAAGGAAGGCAGTGCGAGGGAGGAAGTTGGGTAGCCCAATTCCTTTAGCTTCATCTAGGACCCTCATCTCATCCATAAGAAAGTTCTCCGTCAGCTTATTTTCTGCACTCTTTTGAAGCTCACCGGCGTATTGGTTCAGCATTTCAACCAACCGAGCAGTGCAATGCATTCTTCTGTCTTCTGGGTATTCATCAAACTCGCCTCTCAGGAGGATTTTCCTCAGAGACTCTTTCGAAAACCCAATGATCCTCATAAAAACCGTCATTGCTTCACCAACTGAAGATAGATGCTGTGGCATTTTGTTCAACTCCGACACGCTGGAATTCAGCTTGTCGTTTATCTTCCGCACAATCTCCGGCAAACATTTGGAGATAATTGTGGCCTGTATATGCACCAGCTTCTGAGCAAGAACTGGAACCCCAACTATGGACTTATCAATTTTGGACAGCAAAGGATGAGTTTGAAACAGATGGGCTTCTTCCTCGTGGGCTTCCTCATAGGACTCTTCCCCAATCCGGTTCCTCACGCATACGTAACCGAGCCCAATGTTAACATCATCAGCAGTAACCTTCTCAAGCAAACCTTCAGGAGCTTTATCGGCTTTGGTAACCACAGCAAGAGTCCTCTCACCGGACTTGTCGACACGCTGAGACATCCTTATTGATTCACATGTAGGGAAATCAACAGTGGCAGACAAAACATTCAGTATTATGCTCTCTTCTGGTTTGATGTACTCCGTTATAATCTCTGAGATCTGCTCATATATGTCCTCAGGTTGGCCATGAACAGGCACCCTAGTGATCCCAGGGAGATCCACCATAGTAAGATCCGGAACCCCTCTCTTTTTGACCACCAGAGTCAATGGGGTGTGCGATATTCCCTTCCCGTTGCCTGCAATCTCATCAGTGGCCGAAACAATGGCTTCCGCGACGTCGGTTTCGCGGGTTGGGACTATTTTGCCATGGTACTCCAGGTGGAGCTCCGGTTCAGGATCTTGGTGGTGTTGAAGCCTCATGATCAGGGGAACCCTGGTGCAAATGCCTTGGCCGCGGGGGAGACTTATGCCGGCTAGGGACTCCAGCACACTTGATTTTCCGGATGATTGGTCGCCAACCACAACTATGGTTGGGAGCTGTATGCCTTCTTGGGCCACTTTGAGGTGGCGCAGCTTGTCGACCGCGTCGAGCAGAGGGCGGATACGCTCGTTGAAGGAAAACATCAGCGGCGGATGGGCTGAAATGGGAAGAGATGTTTCTTCTCCATCTTCAGCCATTATTGAGAGTGGTTGTGCAAGAACAAGGGCCCTTGGATTACCTTCTTCGTCCTCCACATGGGCATTCTGTAGCTGTTGTTGACCTGCCATGCTATGTTCACCGTGTGAACTCATTGAGAGAGAGAAGAGAAAGGGGGTGAAAGATGGTAGTTGGAAGTGGACTATTTTTCTGGAGTTTAAGCTTGGAAGCACTTCTCCTTCACTATCCTTCAAGAACTGATGTATTTAATAGAGTTTAAGCCCGGAAGATAAGAACTGGTTCTCATCTCAGAAATGTTCTTTCCAAAAATTTGGGCTTTTTCATCCTCCGTACTTATTGTCGTTTTAAGTGATTTTTTATCAAAAAAAAAATAATTTAATTTTAAATTTTTGGAGGTATATAACGTATTTCTATTAAAATGTTTCAAAAAATTGATTACAGACAAAAAAAAATACGCAAACTTATTATTATTATTATTATTATATAATTTTTCAAGAATTGAAGCCTAGACAATAGTACTCCACGAAACTTGGATTAATTATTGTGACTAATAGTCGCGTCATCTATATTAGCTAATAGCCGCATCATCTGCCATCGCTTACCTAGTTACCTGCTTACTTGTACTCTCGGAATAATGAGTTACCGATTTAGTCACATAATGCGCGGTTTACAGTTCAAAGTCTCAAATGAAAGTCGAAGCATGAGCGTCAAAGCATGAGAATATTCTTATTACAAAAATTCGCGAGAGATTTGAGACACCATAACTTGGCAAAAAAAACAGAGCCTCCACTAACTCTTGCACCACTTTCACCAAACACGTAGAACAAGTTAGGGTGTATTGGAAAATTTTAATTTTTTCTGAAGATAGAGGGTACATTACTTGATATTTATTGTTAGTGATTTTTTGTTTAGTTTTTTTTGGTTTATTTACCTTTTTGGTCCCCAAAGTATTAGCGAGTGGCCAATTTCGTCCCCAATATAAACATTTGACCAATTTAGTACCCAACGTTTAAAATTTGTGTCGATTTGGTCCCTATCCATAACGCCGTTTCTTGATTCCGTCAAAAGAAGGGGCATTCTTGGTATTTCACCTTTCTCATCTTCTTCACACTCCACGCCCGAAGTCGCGGAAGATCGAAGACATGTTTTGATCAGTGGGTTTTGTGCGCCTCACAGAGACGATCGCCACGGTATGTGGGTGGTCGAGTTTCGTCACCGGATGAAGGCTCGGGAGCCATTCGATCGCACCGGGCGGAGGCGGCGACGGGCGTAGAGGCTGTTTTGAAAAGCCCGAAGTCGCGGAAGATCGAAGACAAGTTTTGATCAGTGGGTTTTGTGCGCCTCATGGAGACGATCGCCACGGTATGTGGGTGGTCGAGTTTCGTCACCGGATGAAGGCTCGGGAGCCATTCGATCGCACCGGGCGGAGGCGGAGACGGGCGGAGAGGCTGTTTTGAAAAGCCCGAAGTCGCGGAAGATCGAAGACAAGTTTTGATCAGTGGGTTTTGTGCGCCTCACAGAGACGATCGCCACGGTATGTGGGTGGTCGAGTTTCGTCACCGGATGAAGGCTCGGGAGCCATTCGATCGCACCGGGCGGAGGCGGCGACGGGCGTAGAGGCTGTTTTGAAAAGCCCGAAGTCGCGGAAGATCGAAGACAAGTTTTGAGCACTGGGTTGTGTTCACCTCGAGGAGACGATCACGGATTGGAATAATGAGTTACCGCTTTAGTCACATAATGCGCGGTTTACAGTTCAAAGTCTCGAATGAGCGTCAAAGCATGAGAATATTCAAATTACAAAAATTCGCGAGAGATTTGAGACACCATAACTTGGCAAGAAAAAACAAAGCCTCCACTAACTCTTGCACCACTTTCACCGAATATGTCGAACAAGTTAGGGTGTATTGGACAAATTTAATTTTTTCAGAAGATAGAGGGTACATTACTTGATATTTATTGTTAGTGATTTTTTGTTTAGTTTTTTTTCTTAAATTTTGAAATTAATCAATCTTCTCGACGAGAGTAATTGAAAAGTAGAAAAATGTGGACCAAAGTTGATAGAATTCAAATATCCTACTAAAGAAAAGTGACAAACTATTCTTTTTTGAGTTTATTTTTTTCTTTAGGTTAACTTCTTGGGATTTCAGGTCATGCTTACTTTTAAATTTTATTCAACAAGATAAATGGTTAATCCGAAAATTGTGATATGAATCTAATAAAAATTAAAGAAAATATAGTGACCATAACACCGAATATTTCTTTCCAAACACACCCTTAATCAGCGGCGGAGCGAGAAAGCGACGGGACACTTTTTGGTTATAATCTTGAAAACAAAAGTTGTGAAGTGAATCTAATAATAATCATTTTAGAAAAAAAATCACCTAAACTAAAAACCGAACACCTTTTTCAGTGCTAAGGGTTGGGTTTCAAATATTATTTGTACTAGTATAATACAAAAAGGATTAATTTTGGGGTTAATTTTGTCTTTTCGCGATGCCGATTCATTTGGTCCGGTTTGGGATGGAGTTTGGTTGGAATAGGACGATGGTGTTAGGAAGGAACTGATACGATAAAAGCTGAGGGCGGGCACGTCTAATAAAAGAACTGAAACGATTGATTTGTCCTCGCACATCTGCAAATCCTGCGATTAATTTTCCTTCCACACATCCACATCAATGAGAGAAGCTTATTCACGGCTCAGTCGTGAACAAGTTCTTTACGGCAGCAATCAATCGTGACCCTCCAAAACTGTTTTAGGTGGTTCCGGATGTTAATGTAACTTTTTCGGTAAAAAGTTTAACTCTTCCCTGAAAAAGTTTTATTAACATCTGGACCTTTCAAAACGCTTTGATACGGTTGCGATTGGTTTCGTAAACAACTATTAACGGTTTCGGTGTTAAAAAAGATTTTCTCGCACATCAATAGTTTCTTCTTTGTAACTTTGGAAAATACCGCTGGTTGGCAAGACTACCAGGATAATACTAGGTTTTAAGTGAATTGATATCCGAGAAAAATGTATTGATATTTGTGAAAGTGTATTAGTAATATTCATGAAAGATGTGTTTATATCTAAATTTATTTGAAATTAATGGTATATTATTCTCCGTCTAATGGGTGGAGGTTAGTAAGACCGTTTAATGTTTGGTAAGATGATAGTAGTAGTAGTATATATATTTTTTTAATGGTATAAACAAATGACATTTACCTTGTTTGGTTCAACTTTTTTAAAGTTATTTTTGATGTAATGAGTGGTAATGAATGAAAAGAGATAGAGAAAAAAAATATTAAGAAATGTGTAGAGAGAAAAATGAGATGAGATAAGAGTTGAACCAAAGAAGGTGATTGCCATTGGGTTCATTTTCTATGTAAACGTATGTGCCGGATTCTTGGCTGCACTGCGTCAAAACGTCTTGTCTTGCTTGCCTGTAAAGAACCACTGTTATGTGTATCTTTAACACGTTATGATGCTTTGATTTTTCCAAAAGTCCAGCTCTACCACTCTCTTACCGTCGTTCAAAAGAATTTTGGACGATTTGGATTAAAACCAAATTGTTACCGGTCGTATGTACTGTATTTTTTACCGATTAAAGTGTAAAAACATATCCCAACCCTTAAATAACGAGACGGACGATAAAATTGAGGGAATGATAAAACGGAGCGATCAAGGTAGTCGGACTGGTTTTTATTTTTAGTTGCAAAAAGAACTTGACATCAACACCTCTTTTGTACTAATGTACTGGAGTAGTAGTATTAAAATACATTGGGAAACAAGAACAACTGGTGGACAAAAGGAAACGAGCAACTGTTGGTCAATTAAAAAGTAGTCTAATAGGATAGGACTATAACCTGTGCGGTATCGATAAAAAATTTTGAAATCAGAAAGTCTAGGTTCCCAACGGGAGGGATCCCGACGGCTCGTCGGGCCCATTCCGGCCACCGAACGATTGATTCGAGCCGTCCAAAAATTATAAACTATAAACCGAATATCTTTTTCAGTGCTAACGGTTGAAATGGGTTTCAAAGTATAATACTAGCAAAAGGAATCTACTTTCTCCTGTTAGAAAGTGCCACCTCGGTTTTCACACAACCTAGGCCAAACGAACACTTCTTTTACTTTACCTACGCAAGTCATGCTCTTACCTTTTCTTTTCTTAAAGGATACGGGTACGGTACAAAAACAAAAAGGATACGACAGACAGAGTTCTATACCTAGACCGTTCATCTTTATGAGACCCGAGACAATGTCCATCTTTATGAGATCCGAGACAAATTCAAAGAGTAATCTATACGTGCAAAACCTTTTTCCATGACACTTGTTTGGATAGGGAAAGGTGATCGTCTCCGGTTCATGAAAATATTGGACTAAAGCGCGTATAGTTAGCTTGTTTGTAGGCCCTTTTCGAGTCTGTTTGATGATCCACACTAATAACGTTTTAAAACTCTGACATAACATCAATCACGCCAAAAGTCACGTTGATTAATACCGGTTGATATAATTTCAAAATATATTTTGTCTTGAGATATATGCGTTAAATGGTCCCAATTCAGTTGAAATCTTGTTATATTCTCTAAAAAAAAAAAGTGTGTCGAAATCATATTAAACCATATCTAATCAACTTAAATTTTGATGTGATTAATGTACTTCTCGACAAATTATAAAATTACAAACGATTTGAATCATCAAAATACACCCAAGAAACAAGCCAACTGGAGTTGACGATCTAGTTCATTTTCATGGACTGCAGCTGGAGAAACTGAACTCCTTTCTCTAGAGGATGGGATGATGTCATCATGATGATGTCCTAACCAACTCCTTAACAAAGAAGAATACTGTCAACCAATTCCTTAGCAACGAAGGATTCCATTGTACGGTTTGCGGCTTTTTGGATTTTGGAAAGTTGCATGTAGGCCCTTCATGTTTATTTATTTATACAAAAATGCTACGAACACAAACCAATTTTGCATTCTTTTTCACAAAGTGATGGTGGGAGTCGTGGGACCGTATAAATAATGTTATAGGTCTCACCAACCCTTGTGAGAGAGGATCTAAGAATTGATGTAAATTTGGATATCCATTGCTCTTATTTATATGGTGTAATTCTTAAGTTTTTCTTTTCCAATTATTACTCTTGTTTCTCCATCTATTCCTCTCTGCTCATTATCCAATCACTCAGAATTCAAACCAAACAAAGTCTAACGTTTGGAATTGTGAAAAGAAATGGAAAAGAAAGAAAAAATGGTCAAGGGTACGAAAGTGAGGAAAAAGTAGAGGAAAGTTCTCAAAACGTACTAGTTATTTTTCCTCCCAATTTCTTTCTCAACCAAACTTGGGGAGGGAAGCTTTTTTAGCTTGTTTGTAGGCCCTTTCCAAGTCCATTTTGGACCTTGTTCCTTCAGGGGACTCAAATACTCTGGACACAGTATTCAATAATTTTTTTTTTATATATCTCCACTTACTACTCTAAAAATCTCCTTCAAAACCCCATAATGAACAAGACCGATGATCCAAACTATTAACGTTTCAGAACTCGTCAATAATATTAATCACGTCAAAAATCACGTTGATTAAATAGGGTTGATATAATTTCGGAATGCATTTGTCTTGAGATAAGTGCGTTAAATGGTTCCAATTTAGTTGTAATCTTGTTGTATTCTCAAAAAAAAAAAAAGTGCTTCGAAATCATATTAAACGATATCTAATCAACTTGAATTTCGATGTGATTAATGTTCTTGACAAATTCCAAAATTACAAACAATTTAGATCATCAAAATATACCCAAAAAACGAGCCAACTGGAGAAAACGGTCTAGTCAATTTCCATGGACCGAATCCTAAAACGAACAAGGTCCCGCTGTACGGATTGGGTTTCGGAAAGTTGCATGTAGGCCCTTCATGTTTATTTATTTACAAAAAAGAAGAAGCTAGGAACACATCCTCTCTCACGAGTGACGGTGACACCCTCCAAATGATGTTGTGGGTGCCACCAACCCTTGTGAGAGGGGATGTAAGAACTGATGTAAGCTTGGATGTGTCCGTAGCATTGCTCTTATTTATATGGTGTAATTTTTAAGACTGTGTTCGGTTTGGGTCTAGAGACCCAATCCTTTTTCTTTGCGCACAATCTCCCATAAGTTTCTTTCCAATTGTTATACTCTCATTTTTTTATTTATCCATCTCTACTCATTACTCAGAAAACATCACTCAAAACCCAAACCAATCAAAGTCAAAGATTCGTTTGGAAATTGTGGAAAAAAACGGAAAAGAAAGAAAGCTGGTCAAGGACAAAGGTGTGAGGAAAAAGTAGCAGAAAGTATTATTTTCGAAACTTACTTTTCTTTTTTTTTAGGAAGGTAAAAAAAATTCATTAATTTCTAAAAATATTACTGTACAAAGATTAATACGAAAAAGGAATGATGGCATTGGCATCAAATCCCTAACTTGAGACCAAAGCAATCTACAACACTTAAGAGTAATTCTATGCCCATCCGAGACCCAATCCCCAAGTTTGACAAGAAACCAAATACAAGAAACCCATTGAGACGAAGCCCACACCCGTCGGCCTATAAATCAAATAATTAAATGAAAGATCAAACACCTAAAGGGCCTAAAAGCCCGAATAATAGGACAAACCCAACCAATACAGCTCAAAACAAAACCCTTACTACTGTCATCCAGCTCAAAACTTACTTTTCTTACCTCCCAATTTCTTTCTCAACCAAACTAGGGGACGGATTTTTTTTTTTAAATTTTTCTTTCTTTTCTTTTTCATATGTTCCAACTTCTAACATACTCTAAAATTTCATTTATGAATAGGGGCCTCAATTCTCATTCAAAAATCTAGAGAAGTACCATTGTAGTGAGTGAAAGTGAAGTTGTGAGAAATACTTTTAAGAAAATGTTGTTAGTCTTGAAGACTAAGTACCCCTCTCCCTCAAAGTTCTTTGAAGCAACATCTCGACTAATCTCTAGGTCAATCACACCGTTCACTAGCAGCGAAAAATCCATGTGGACTTGCGCGACAATGAGCCAATCCCAAACCTTCAAATACGAGGCCAACCTTGTTAAAATGCCCAATTTTTCAAGGGAACCCACGACTCAAAACTCCCAGAACCATATCTGTACTACAAGTTCAAGAATTGGTTTGTACTCCCCAAGAACAGCCATCCTTCAATTAGAAGTGTTATAGCGCTTTTTGATGGCAAGAAAGGGGAATCATTTCAGTTATTTAGATAGTTGACACAGATGAAAATTCGTGGGAAAGAAAGAGAAATGAAGAAAAAGATGAATATTTATTCGTCCATTTTGGTTTCTCGTCAAATTTGATCACTTTTGATGAGATTTGGTAAGAAACCACAATCGTTTCTTTTCTCTTCCTTCCTCACAATCCAAAGGGCCTCTAATTGCTTATCAGATTTCCAAATTGGAAAGTATGAGAGAATGCAAATGAATCTCTTCTGAAATGATGCTCAACAGAAATGAAAACAAATCAAACTAGGCAAACTAAATCTGCCGCAATTGGAGTAATACACAAAAGCCGTTCATAGTAATATTCATGATAAGTCTTTTTTATAGATAGTAGACAGCCTAGGAAGCAGGAACATCTAGTGCGAACGACACATAAAGACAAACATAAGCGCGAATAGCCAACGATAGAAACAAAAGTAACGCAAACAAACTGACCGACAACATAAACCAAACAACACAAACCAAACAGCGTCGAAACAGAGAAAGGGAGTTTTAGCTTTAATCAACGACAGTGATCATATCGATGATCTGAGCCACAACCTCCTTAGAGTCCTTAAGCAACTTGATACTCTTGTTCAGCCTCTCGCGCTTTTTTGCAGCAGATGGAGATTCTTCAAGCATCCTTTGTATTGCACCTGGACCACCCACTGGAGATCCCATAAGCTCATTCACAATCTCTGCTTCCATGTCTTGGTCAACCAAGTTCCGAACGCGTAGCAGCAAGTGCAGAGCCATGCTATCGACCAACCTTTTCAGGACAACCTTCCAATATGCAGTGATCCTCATTTTCATGTCAAATGCCTGCTCTCTAACATCTGAATGACCCCGAAGATGCCCAACCTCTATCTCCCCGAAACCTTCAATCATTATCCTTGTTGGTTTGGAGTAATCATTCATGACCTCCATGAACAAATTCTGTTGAGCCATTAGCTTACCCCAGTCTGACATGTACTCCAGACTACAAGTATAATCCGCGAGCTTCTCCATCTCTACAATCTCCATCACTCTATCAAAAGATTCATCTTTTGTCTTCGCTACAAGATTATGTGTCGCCCTCCTCATAGCCGATTGGAGTTGAGGGTAATTTTCGCAATGGTTCATGAAAACAGTTATGAGCACCGTTTCGATGTAGTCCCACACTTTCGCCATGAAATCAACCGGCGTTTTGGATATCTCCTTGACCTTTTTTTGGAGAATTACAAGGAAGGCAGTGCGAGGGAGGAAGTTGGGTAGCCCAATTCCTTTAGCATCATCTAGGACCCTCATCTCATCCATAAGAAAGTTCTCCGTCAGCTTATTTTCTGCACTCTTTTGAAGCTCACCGGCGTAATGGTTCAGCATTTCAACCAACCGAGAAGTGCAATGCATTCTGCTGTCTTCTGGGTATTCATCAAACTCGCCTCTCAGGAGGATTTTCCTCAGAGACTCTTTCGAAAACCCCATGATCCTCATAAAAACCGTCATTGCTTCACCAACTAAAGATAGATGCTGTGGCATTTTGTTCAACTCCGACACGCTGGAATTCAGCTTGTCGTTTATCTTCCGCACAATCTCCGGCAAACATTTGGAGATAATTGTGGCCTGTATATGCACCAGCTTCTGAGCAAGAACTGGAACCCCAACTATGGACTTATCAATTTTGGACAGCAAAGGATGACTTTGAAACAGATGGGCTTCTTCCTCGCGGGCTTCCTCATAGGACTCTTCCCCAATCCGGTTCCTCACGCATACGTAACCGAGCCCAATGTTAACATCATCAGCAGTAACCTTCTCAAGCAAACCTTCAGGAGCTTTATCGGCTTTGGTAACCACAGCAAGAGTCCTCTCACCGGACTTGTCGACACGCTGAGACATCCTTATTGATTCACAAGTAGGGAAATCAACAGTAGCAGACAAAACATTCAGGATTATGCTCTCTTCTGGTTTGATGTACTCCATTATAATCCCTGAGATCTGCTCATATATGTCCTCTGGTTGGCCATGAACAGGTACCCGAGTGATCCCAGGGAGATCCACCATAGTAAGATCCGGAACACCTCTCTTTTTGACAACCAGAGTCAATGGGGTGTGTGATATTCCCTTCCCATTGCCTGCAATCTCATCAGTGGCAAAAACAATGGCTTCCGTGACGCGGGTTTCGTCGGTTGGGACTATTTTGCCATGGTACTCTAGGTGGAGCTCCGGTTGAGGATTTTGGTGGTGTTGAAGCCTCATGATCAGGGGAACCCTGGTGCAAATGCCTTGGCCGCGGGGGAGACTTATGCCGGCTAGGGACTCCAGCACACTTGATTTTCCCGATGATTGGTCGCCAACCACAACTATGGTTGGGAGCTGGATGCCTTCTTGGGTCACTTTGAGGTGGCGCAGCTTGTCGACCGCGTCGAGCAGAGGGCGGATACGCTCGTTGAAGGAAAACATCAGCGGCGGATGGGCTGAAATGGGAAGAGATGTTTCTTCTCCATCTTCAGCCATTATTGAGAGTGGCTGTGCAAGATCAAGGGCCCTCGGATTACCTTCTTCGTCCTCCACATGGGCATTCTGTAGCTGTTGTTGAGCTGCCATGCTATGTTCACCACGTGAACCCATTAAGAGAGAGAAGAGAAAGGGGGGAAAGAACTTTAGTATTATGGAGTATATGCCCATTGGGAGGTGGAAGTGTACTATGGGAAGTATTTTCTGGAGTTTTTGGAAGCCTGCACTATCCTTGAAGAACTGATGTATTTATAGAGTTTATGCCCGGAAGCTGAGAGCTGGTTCTCATTTCAGAAATGTTCTCCAAAAATTTGGATTTTTTGTCATCTGTATTTGTTTTCGTTTTTAGTGATTTTTTATCAATATTTTTTTTGTTTTTTGTTTTTACTTTTTGGAGGTAGATAGTATAGTACTTCTATTCGAAAAATCAAAAAAATTGTTAAAATGTTAAAAAAAAATACACAAACCTATAAAGTATTTTTATCTTAAAAATACATCTCAAATTCGACAGCCAAACAAAGGCTTTATGAGTATTATTTTAGATTATAATACTCCATGAAACTTGGACTAATTATTGTGACTAATAGCTACGTCATCTATATTGGCTAATAGCTATATCATCAGGCATCGCTTGCCCGCTTACTTGTACTCCCGGAATAATAAGTTACCGCTTTAGTCACATAATGCGCGTGCTACAGTTCAAAGTCTCGAACGAAAGTTGAAGCATGAGCGTCAAAGCATGAGAATATTCAAATTAGTAAAATTCGCGAGAGATTTGAGACACCATAACTTGGCAAGAAAAAACAGAGCCTCCACTAAGTCTTGCACCACTTTCACCGAATACGTCGAACAAGTTAGGGTGTATTGGACAAATTTTTTTTTTTTTTTTTCTGAAGATAGAGGGTACATTACTTGATATTTAGTTTTAGTGATTTTTGTTTAGTTTTTTTTCTTTAAATTTTGAAATTAATCAGTCTTTGCGACGAGAGTAATTGAAAAGTAGAAAAAATGTGGACCAAAGTTGAGAGAATTCAAACATCCTACTCAAGAAAAGTGAAAAACTATCTTTTTTGAGTTTATTTTTTTCTTCAGGTTAACTTTGTGGGATTTCAGGTTATACTTACTTTTAAATTTTATTCAACTAGATAAATGGTTAATCCCAAAATTGTGATATGAATCTAATAAAAATTAAAGAAAAAAATGACAGAAAAAAAAGTGACCATAACACCGAATTTCTTTCCAAACACACCCTTAATCAGCGGTGGAGGGAGAAAGCGATGGGGGCACTATTTGGTAATGATCTTGAAAACAAAAATTGTGAAGTGAATCTAATGAGTACTAGTAATAATTATTTTAGAAAAAAAACCACCTAAACTAAAAACCGAATACCTTTTTCAGTGCTAAGGGTTGAAATGGGTTTCAAATATTTTTTATACTACTGTAGTATAATAGCAAAAGGAATCCACTTTCTCCTGTTAGAAAGTGCCACCTCTGTTTTCACACGACCTAGGCCAAACGAACACTTCTTTTACTTTACATACACAAGTCATGCTCTTATGGGACAATTTTCCCATAAACGGGAATACCCGAACCCCGTTTGGTTCGGGTATGGGACAATTTTCCTTTCCCCGTTCGGTTATCGGGGCGGATTCGGGTAGGATACTGGTTTCAGGTATCGGGTACTGATATCCAAATATCTGCCCCAATTCGCCCCATTGCCATCCCTACAATTTTCATGCACCGAATCCTAAAACGAACAATGTCTGAATTCCTTTTTAAGAGGTCTTCCCCAGTTTCTCTACTTTAACTTTGTTGTGAAATGAGTGGATGGGATGATGTCATAACCAACTCCTTCTCAAAGAAGAAAACTGTGGACCAACTCCTTAGCAACGAGGAATTCCGCTGTACGGTTCGCCGCGTTTGGGTTTCGGAAAGTTGCATGTAGGCCCTTCATGTTTATTTATTTACCAAAAAAAAGCTAGGAACACATCATCTCTCACGAGTGATGGTGGCACCCTCCAAATAATGTTGTGGGTCCCACCAATCCTTGTGAGAGAGAATGTAAGAACCGATGTAAACTTGGATGTGTTCGTAGCATTGCTCTTACTTTTCTTTTTTGAGAAAGGCAAAAAAATTTCATTAATCTTTGAAAATATTACAAAGATAATAGGAATAAGGAATGATGGCATCATACCCTTAACCCGAGACCAAAGCAATCTACAACACTAAGAGTAATCATATGCCCATCCGAGACCCAATCCCCAAGTTTGACAAGAAACCAAACACAGGAAACCCATTGAGACGAAGCCCACCCCCGTCGGCCTAAAAACCAGATAATTAAATGAAAGACCAAACACCTAAAGGACTTAAAAGCCCAAATAATAGGACAAACCCAACCAATACAGCTCAAAACAAAACCCTAACTACTGTCATCCAGCTCAAAACTTACTTTTCTTATTTTCCTCCCAATGTCTTTCTCAACCAAACTAGGGGAGGGATGTTTTTTTTTTTTTTTAATTTTTAATTTTCCTTTCCTTTCTTTTTCATAAGTTCCAACTTCTAACATACTCTAAAATTTCATTTATGAATGCCTCAATTCTCATTCAAAAATCTAGAGAAGTACCATTGTAGTGAGTGAAAGTGAAGTTGTGAGAAATACTTTTAAGAAAATGTTGTTAGTCTTGAAGACCCCTCTCCCTCAAACTTCTTGAAGCAACTATCTTTTCATGAATTAAGGGCTTCGGTTCTTGAAGCAACTATCTAGAGAAGTATCATTGTAATGAGTGAAAGTGAAATTGTGATAAATATTTTGTGGGGCTCCTTTTGAGATGGCTTGATCGTCTTTGTTCAGGGGGTTTAGGTCTTGTCCTTGATCCTCTTTAGTCCTGCAAAACAGAGCACGACTAAAGACCACGCCGGAGGTTCTCCGGGGTGATCCTCCGGTGCGAGAATCAGTTCTCTTGCAAAAGGGGAAGGAGAAAAGTGTTTAGGGTTGTGTATCGAACGTACCTCTTTCAGGAGGCATCGCTGTGTATTTATAGGGATCGCTCAGCTCGAACCAAGATCGTATACATGCTCGCCATGTGTCGGCCGACGTATCTCCTACGTCACCAACTAGGGTTTCGTAACCGATTGGTGAGTGAGCGGGCCCCCTTTCACGTGGTACCATCAACCTGATAACCGCTCGGCTGACGTCACTATCGTCATCACAGCCAGAGTGGCATTCCCACGTGAAGGGGGATGGAACATGGCCCCCACATCTGTTTAAGACCGAATATGAGCCGTCAGTCAAGGAGTCGGCTAGCCGAGAGGCTTTGGCCGAAGAATGCATCAGGAGGAAAATGTTCATCCGTGGGGAAGCCGAGGGAATGGGACACAGCCGAGGATGTGAAAACATTCCTGGATCAATATTGAACTTGTCGGTTGCCGAATCTATGCCAGATCGCTTCCAGGTTGAACGTGGGCAGTCGGTCCCTCGGCTCGGGATTATGGTCGGTGCAGCCCGAGCCAGTTGACTCGGCCTGCTACAATAGCCCCTCAATTCCTACCGAGGCTCCTCAGTTGGTAGGGATTGATTTTAATTAGGCCGAGCCCCAGCCCCAGCCGAGGGTCTTCCTTTGGTGCCTGCAACGGTGAAACCCGAGCCCCAATGGCTGCTTGACAGATGTCAAACGACAAAGGGCGGTGTCAGTTGAAAGGACGCTTTGGCAGACGAAGGGACGCTTCCAGTACGCACGAGAAACGGCGATGTCCACGTGGCGAGGTTTCACTGGTCAATGGTTCGGCGTGATCATCATTGCGCGGGAAATTCGAAACGGCCTCCTCCGTTATAAATAGAAGAGGGGGAGGAGAGAGAAAGGCTTCTTACACTCTCTCTCTCTACAAATCCAGAGCTTCTCACTCCTCAGACCAGTTCCAGACTTCGATCCAGATCTTGATCTTCCAATCCCAGTCCAGTTCTTGCAAATCTTCAGGTAAGCAATCGATTTTTCTTTCCCCGCTGTCTCTCTCAGCTTTTTTATGCATTTTTTCTGGGTTTTTTGGGGTGGTTTCAAGGGTTTTAGTTCTGAATGAATAGTAAAAACCCTGGGGATGAACAGCGTGTTCATCCCCAAATTCAACCTGTTCTTCCGAGCCTCCAAGGGGATGCTTGAAGACTCGCCGAGGCTTTTGTCTCAGTAACTTTTGGTGGCCGATCGTTGAATATCTCGACGCTTGTAGCCGAATGCGGCCTTCTCTTTGAAGGACGCCGAATCACACCAAGGACTCCTAAAAAACTGACTCGTTGAGCCTGTAGCGTAATCCGAACCTTTTCATCTTTTCTTTTTGCCGAGGAGGATGCTTGGCGTTCTTATTTTTCTTTGTTTTCCCTTCTTTCTTAGGTCTGGCTCACGAGGTCATCAACATCTCTTCAGGCTCGGACGATTCTCTCACCGAATCCGAACGCCGAGTCATCGATACTCTGGTAGAACGCCGTAGGAACCTCGGCCGAGACGCACCATCCGCGCCTACGAGGATGTCTGCTACTACTCCAGCATTCGGTGATTCAAACGCCGAGATGGACTTTGAATACGCCGCCGAGGACTGCGCCTCGGTACCAGAGATCGTCTCCACTCCTGGAACCGTGTCTGAGGCCGAGCCCAGGATGGGTGAGGAGGCCAGGTTACGCTTCGAGTCTGGCGAACAGGCTTCCACCTCGGCAGCAGCGAGTGACGATGACTTCTTCGACAAAGGGATCTTATGCCCTTATGCCCATTACTTCTCGGGGGAGGCCGGAGAGTATGAAGCTTTCTGCGTGAAGTATCATATTCCGAACGACGTTTACATCCACCGAGTGAGGAGCGATGCCATTAGGGCAAAGAGGGAAGACAGGCGGGAGCACATCACCGTGCCTCTCATGGCAATTACCGAGGCTGGCTTGAGGTTCCCTTTCCATCCCTTCCTCAGGGAAATTCTGTATAAGTTCGGCTTGTGCCCGCACCAGTTGGCGATCAACAGCTACAGGATTATCATGTCCTTAGCCGCCATGGTCGAACTTCATGGTATCGACTTCAAGCCGACCGACCTCTTTCATACTTACACCATGTCTCGGCATGGGAAATCCAAACGCCGGTTTCTCACCACTAGGCCGAGGAAAGACTCTCTGATAGAGGGTCTTTCTGATTCAGATAAGTGGGCTAACCTGTTACTCGAGGTCCGAGGGAACTTCGAGTTCGGCGAGGCTAACCGTCGGAATCCCATTCCGAGGTTTGTCGACAACCGAGGTTCGGAGATCTGTTATTCGTCTTTCACCTTGCTTTAACTTTTCCCTTCTCTACCGAGGCTAATAATTTTCTCTTTGTTGATTGTCTTCTTTATTTTTGCAGAGCTCGGCCCAATATCCAAGACTCAGAACTCGCAGGCACGGGAGAAAGCTTGCGAGGAGATTCTAGCTCAAGCCTGCCGACACGCTCCGACGCTATTGGATTACGAGCCGTCGTACAAAGGCGTGCTGAAGAAGAAGGACAAGAAGAAGGACGGTGAACCGAGCGATTTATTGAAGGGCAAGAAGCCGACTCAACCGAGTCAGAGAACGAAGAAGAAAAGTGCACCTTCCTACATCGAGGGTCCAAGCGAAAAACGCCAGAAGGGAGTGCGCCTGCCGAAGATCGGATTCTCTGCCGAAGAGTGGCTCTCTCCGCTCGGACAAGATTTCATCTTCGAGCCGACAGGACCAGGTTTGAACGCCCCTCTCCAGATCCGCGAGCCGACTGAAGCCGAGATGTCGAGGAGAAATATTCCGAGGCCCATCATTCCGACGAAGAATGCGAACCCTGCTCGGGGCCGAGGCACGGACCAGCAGCAGCAGCAGCAGCAGAAGAAGCAAAAGCTCTCGGATGAGGTCCCGCATCCGAGTGCTTCCAAGACCGCTCCCTCCGAGACCCGCCGACCCCCTCCTCAGAAGGATCAGGGTCGTCAAACCGAGGGCCCCGTCGACTTGGATGGCGGTCCTTCCGAGGCGGAGGTCCTGCGCCCTTTCAGTCCGACCTACACAACGGCTGATGGGAGGGTGCTAATGCTGAAGGATTCGGTGAAAGAAGAACCGAACCTTGCAGTTACCCTGCTAAGGGGTTTGGCACTTCCAAGGGATTGTGATCAGCTTCCCGTCGAGCTGATCCCAGGACTCGGGGACATGTGCTCTCACCTCGTCCAGGTATGTTTTTATCCTTCAAGTTTAAGATTCTGTGTTGCAATTTCTACCTTATGTTTCTGACTTGTTTTCTTCTCAGGCTGGCCAGGCTGCTTTGCAGGCTTATGACAAAGCCGTCAAGGTTTCTACCGAGCGCGAGCGGTACAGGACAGACCGAGATAATTTCAAAGCGAAGTTCAAGACCACGGAGTCTCGGCTTCAAGAGACCGATGCTGAAATGGAGAAGCTGAAGAAGGAGCTTGTCGAGGCAAAAACTGCTGCAGCTACCGCCGAGGCCGAGGTGGAAAAAATGAAGGTGGAGGAGAAGAAGAAGCTGGATGAAGCCGATGCCAAAGGCTATGAAGCAGGAATTAAGAGGGCTGCTCTGGAGTATACTCAGACGGCCCACCAGATGGTGAATGACGCGCTGGAGGAGAGGCTTCCGGAATTCTTCGAGCTCGGATATGCTGCAGGAGCCGAAGCCATGGCTACAGTCTTGGTTGTTGAGACTGATACCCAATTCCGCAAGCAAGTTCCACCGCCAGTGATTCCTGACCTTCGGCTGCCATATACCGAGGAGGAGTGTGCTCCTCTTCCACCTGAGGAAGACGAGGATGAAGTGATGGCCGAGGCTTCGGTGCAGGAGAAGCCAGCCGAGGGAGAGAAAAATCAAGATCAGGCAGCTTTCGCCGAAGGCGGAAATGGAGCTGTTGCCACCCCTGACCTTTTATCCTAGCTTTTCTTTTAGTTTCTTTAAAGTACTTTTGAACTTCAGTTTGTAATAGTTTTTGTGGAGGGACGGCGCCGAACGTTGCACTATGCCGTGCCTTCCAGATTAAGCTTTTGTAAGACATTGCAAGTTTTCTTTAATGCCTTAGAATTTTCTCCAATGGTCTGTGTGTTTGAATATTTCTTCTTGCCTTAGAAATATTTTTCTTTGTGTTGATGTTGCCGAGGGTTTCAAATCCCTTGTTTATTTACTTGTTTATCAGCCCCTATTTTGGTGTAAGGCTCGGCTCAAATGCCAGCCTTATGCCAAAAGTTTAAGAGACTTAAGTAAATGATTGAGTGTGGCTTTAATTGTTCAAGTCAAAAATGAACGAAGCCGAGCATAAATAAACCATAAGGTTTAATGATCTGTACTTAGCCGAACGTCAAATCGCCCGAGGCAAGTAAGTGTTTCTGGATACTAAATCCGGTGGCTCAGAAGCCGAACTGTGTGACCGAGGTCGAACAAAACATGGTGGAGAGAATAATAAAGACAAGATCAAAGCGTTTGGAAAATAACCACTCAATTCCAAGTAAAATTGTTCTCAACACGTGTTACAAGTTTTTGGAATTAAAAGACAGATAAAGGCCGAGGCGAGCTCTGGCCGAGTAATTTCCTCAGAGGTAAGCTTTTCTGAGGTTGAGGGCGTTCCAGGGATTTTGAATCTCTTTTCCATTTTTGTCTTCCAAGTTGTAGGATCCGTTGCCCACTTCTTTAATGATTCGGTATGGACCCTCCCAGTTGGGTTTGAATTTTGTCTTTTGGCTTGCCCTAACGACCTTCCTCCAAACCCAGTCATCTGGTTTGAATTTTTTCAGCCGAACGCTTCTATCGTAGCCCCTAGCGACCTCTTGTTGGTAGCTTGCCAGCTTGAGTTGGGCTTCGTCTCTCTTCTCCTCGGCCAAAATAAGCTCGGTAGCAACAGCCTCGTCGTTTGTCTGAGGGTCGAAAGTCTCAGTTCTGAGTGTTGGAAATTTTGATTCCAATGGGATGACTGCCTCCATGCCGAAGGCCATTGCAAATGGGGTTTGGCCTGTGGAGCGTCTCGGGGTGGAACGGTAGGCCCAGAGTACTCTCGGTAGTTCCTCGGCCCATAGCCCACGCTTTGAGTCCAGCCGTCTTTTAATGCCGGCGCACACGGTTTTGTTGGTGGCCTCGGCTTGACCGTTGCCCTGGGGGTACGAGGGAGTTGAATTAAAGAATTGGATTCCAAATTCTTCACAGAGTCCTGTCAGCTCTTTGCCGACGAACTGAGATCCATTGTCCGAGACGATTGCGTACGGCACCCCAAATCTTGTAACGATGTTTCTCCAAACGAATCGCCGAACGTCGGCCTCGGTGGTTGTGACGAGTGGTTCGGCTTCAACCCATTTAGAGAAGTAATCAGTCGCCGTGATAAGAAATTTGAATCCTCCAGGGGCCGTAGGGAGTTTCCCAACTATGTCCAAGCCCCACTGAGCGAAGGGCCATGGGCTGGTAATGGGTTTGAGAGTCTGGGCTGGCTTCCGAGGGATAGGAGAGAATAACTGGCACGGCTTACATTTCTTGACAATTTCTTCGCAGTCCTTTTTCATTCCCTTCCAAAAGTATCCCTGACTAAGGGCCCGTTGACAGAGAGAACGACCACCAGAGTGGCAACCGCAGCTCCCAGAATGTAGCTCGGTTAGGATCGTAGGAACTTCGGTAGGATGGACGACGCGAAGGTACGGCCCAGTGAAACTTCGTCTGTAGAGTTGGCCGTTTTCGGAGATCCAATAATGAGCCGACTTGCCTTTGACCCTGTGTGCTTCCTTCTTGTCCGAAGGGAGAGTTTCGTTTGTGAGGAAGGCTACGATCTCATCCATCCAACTGGGTCCGAGGGAGATGTTGAGGATTTCTGCCGGAGCCTCAAAACTTGGGGCATCAATCTCGCCGAGGCTGATGCTTCGGTAAGCTGAGGCTTTGGCTGCCGAGGCCAAGCTTGCGAGAGCGTCGGCATGGGCGTTGTACTCTCTGTTGATCTGCTCAATATGAAATCCCTTAAATTGCCGAATGAGCTCCAGCGCCGTAGCTTGATATTTGAGCATCCTGGGATCCCGAGCCTCGTAATCTCCTGTCACTTGATTAACGATTAACTGAGAATCACAGTAGACGTGTAGGTCTTCTACTTGAAGTTTTGCTGCCGCTCGTAGACCAGCTAACAGAGCCTCATACTCGGCCTCGTTGTTGGTTGCCTGGAAGTTGATTGTAATGGCACTTTCGTGTATTACGCCGCATGGGGTGACAAGAACAACTCCGGCACCCGAGCCGTTGCTATTCGATGCCCCATCAACGTGCAGCTTCCAGACATCGCCGCTAAATAAGTTCCAAGTCTTCCGAGCTTCATGCTGCTCCAGCATCCCATATTCTGGTTGGATTAGTGCCTCTTCGTCTGGACTTCCCGGAGTGAATTCGGCTATAAAGTCGGCCAAGACCTGAGCTTTTATCGCTGTCCGAGGCTCAAAATGGATATCGAAGTTGGCCAACTCGACCGCCCACTGTGAGACTCGACTTGAAAGGTCGGCCTTCCGAAGAAGGTTTTTCAACGGGAACTCCGTGAGGACGATAATGGGGTGCTCCTGGAAGTAAGGAAGAAGTTTCCGAGCCGATGTCACCAGTGCGAGCAGGAGCTTCTCCAAAGGTAGATACCTAGTCTGAGCTGGCAGCAGCGTCCGGCTAGTAAAGTAAATTGGCTGATCTTCGGCGCCTTCGCGTCGGACAAGCGCCGAGCTGACGGCGTGAGGGGAGACAGCAAGGTACAAGTAAAGAGTTTCGAAGGGCGAGGGCTTGACGAGGAGGGGGACCGAACTGAGATACGCTTTTAGTTTTGCAAGCGCTTTGTCGCAATCCTCGGTCCATTTGAAGCTTCGCCGGCTCTGCTTTTTTAGGGTTTGGAAAAAGACGTGGCATTTGTCCGAGGATCGACTTATGAATCGGTTAAGTGCCGCGGCCATGCCCGTGAGCTTCTGTATTTCCCGAGGAGTCGAGGGAGCCCTCAATTGTTGTACTGCCGAGATTTGGTTAGGATCGGCCTCGATTCCTCTGCGAGTTACTAAATAACCAAGGAATTTTCCTGAGCCAACGCCGAAAGCGCACTTCTCCGCATTAAGACGTAGCTTGAATTTCTTCAGAATGGCAAATACTTCGGTCAGATGTGCAAGGTGGTGTTCAGCTTTAAGACTCTTCACGACCATATCATCGATGTAAGCCTCCATTATTTCACCGATGAGAAGGCCGAACAGCAGATAGACCATTCGTTGAAAAGTCGAGCCAGCATTCTTTAAGCCGAAAGGCATTACGAGATAGCAAAAGAGGCCCCTTGGAGTAATGAAGGCAGTCTTTTCCATATCGTCCGGGTCCATTGCGATTTGGTGATAGCCTCGGTATGCGTCCATGAAGCTCAGCCGAGCGTGCCCAGCTGCTGAATCTACCAGCTGATCAATTTTTGGGAGAGGGAGGCAATCTTTTGGACATGCGTCGTTTAAGTTAGTGTAGTCCACGCAGACCCTCCACTTGCCATTCTTCTTCTTTACCACCACTGGGTTGGCGAGCCAGGTGGGGTACTGAACTTCCCTGATGGCTCCTGCTGCGAGGAGTCTGTCGACCTCGTCATTAACCGCTTCGGCATGGATAGCGGCCGAACGTCTAGGTTTCTGTATCACCGGCTTGGCGGACTTGGAGACGTTGAGGCAGTGCCGAATGACCTGTGGGTCGATGCCTGGCATCTCGTAAGGAGTCCAGGCGAAGACCTCGATGTTGTCTTTAAGAAATTGGACCAACTCCTCACGCTCGGCATCCGTCAAGCCGGATCCGAGCATGAAGAAGCGTGACCCGTCTTCATTGATTGGTACTTTTACGAGATCTTCAATTGATTTTTGCTCGGCTGGGGCGCCGACATCTTCCAGGACCGGCTTGTCTGGAACCTCTACCCAATGAACTCGGTTAGGGCTCGGCGTCTTTCCAACGGCCGAGACGTAGCACTGCTTCGCTAGAACTTGGTCGCCGTGCAGGTCCTCCTGTCGGCCTGTGGACCCAATGTACCGTACCAGTTGGTGGTAGGTTGAAGCAATGGCCTTCAGGGAGTGGAGCCAGTTTCGGCCGAGGATGGCATTATAAGGACTTGGAGCGTCCACAACAATAAACTCTATATTGACAGCAACCGAACCAGTGACGACGGGCCGAGGGGCCAGACTGGCGTGCCGCTGAATCCGACGAGAGGAACGGTGCTTGGGATCAAAGATGATTCTGGGATTTTGAGTTCTGTAAAGAGAGACAAGTACATGATTTCTGCCGAACTTCCCTGATCCACAAGGACCCGTTTCACCGAGTGAGTGGAGATTTGCACTGTCACCACCAAAGCGTCGTTGTGAGGAGTCTGCACTCGCTCGAGATCTCTGTCGGTAAAGGTAATAGACCACGGTCTCCCAGTTGGCCGAGGTCTTTTGAGAGTGGATGAGACAGAAAAAATTTCTGCAGATTTTTTGGCCTTGTCCAAATCAGACCGAAGCTTCAGTGCTCCTTCCTTGGTTACTGGCCCGTGGATTACATTGATGACGCCGACTGGACGTGGGATTTGATGCTGGCCCCCAGCGTTCGGCTGGCGCCTCGGCGTTTTGGTCCAATCGATGTAATCATCCAAGAGTCCTTGACCTGCCAGATTCTCCAAGAGTGCCTTGTATGGGGCGCAAGTCGTTGTGTAATGTCCGAGCTCGTTATGGTAGGAACATCTCTTCCGAGTGTTGTCGTTCCCCGCTTCGGTGTTGAGCTTGGGTGGGTTCGGCCAGACGAAGAACGGCTCGCGCTCCAAGGTTCGTAAGAGAAAGTAGATTGGTTCCTTGAAAACCGTCGTCTCGGCTACATAGTCATGGTCCTTGGGAGCCTTCTTATTTGCAACTTTTACTGTGTTAACCTGCTTCTTCGGTTGTGTGACGGCTATTGGCTTTGGTGCCGAGATCTGAGGGGTAGGAACGTGGAGCTGGTGCGGGATGGCTGAGTTCTGTCCTCCTTGAAGTTCTCGCTCAGTGAGGAACTCTTCGTAAGAGCAGAACTGCTCAACCGTCCTCATTAGTTCATTCATTCCATGGGGCGCCCGAATTGCCAATTCGTCTAGGATTTTACTTCCAGTTTCTAATCCATTCTTGAAGTTTCTGGCTGCCCAGTACTGATCAACACCAAGTATCTCATTGAATAACTGCCAGTAGCGCTCGGCATACTTCCGAAGCGTTTCGCCAAGCCTCTTCTTCATCTGAGCCAAGGCATTTTCTTCCTTGGCTTGCTTGTTGCTTGTGATGAACCTGTAGTTGAAGGCCCTCTCTAGCTCTTTGAAACTATGGATTGATCCTGCCTCCAGCTGGTTGAACCATAACAGACCGAGGCGTCCGAGACTTGAGGGGAATGCCTTGCACATGATGGCGTCATCGTCGGTGACGCAGGCAATGGTGCTTCGGTAGCTGATCAGCTCGGTGTAAGCCTCGGACGTGCTTGGGTCGAACTTCTGGAACTTTGGCAGGTGGAGCCCGGGCTTTGGCAGAGTTGCTTGAATTTTTGCCGAGAAAGGAGACTCGGTTAATTTCTTTAGCTGATACTCGTGTGTCGGCCGGGGCGGGCGTCCGTCTCTGTCTCTCCGAGATTTTTTGTAGGCCTGGTACTCCCTATCCCTGTCGGCAGATTCGTCTTGCCGACGCTGATATGCCCTTTCCTTCTTGTCGATGGGGACCTTTAGCCGATCCGGGTCTGGGAGATTTTCCGTGCGATAAACCTTGCGTCGACTCGGCTGTTCATCGTGCCGAATGACAACACTCACACTCTTTTCCCGAGGGAAAGATCGTGGGTTTCTTGAGTTCACCGTGCGTCCGGCTTGTGTATTTTCCCGAAGGAAATCTTCTTGTTCTTGAGGGAAAACTTCAGGATCCTTGCCGTCTCTCCTCGACGTTCGGCTCTTTCGCCGTCCATCATGTGGAATTAAGGCCAGATTGTTCTCATTGTCCTGAATTTCAACCGTGTCATAACTTTGGGATTGGGAGTATTCGTCACCAGCCGACGAGCTTGAGTAGTTGGTGTAAGGGCTACCCTCCCTCCTTGTCTTTCCACCTCTGTGTCCCGCACCACTACCGAGACGCTTATGGACCGGGGAACGTTGCTGCCCGAAGCGAGCGCTGTTCCCGGCCCGATTGTCCGTTAGTGGTGGGTCCAGGCGGTCGTATACCGAGACTCGATGAGGATCTCCTTCACCCACCAAGTGAGGCGGTGGTGGTGGTAAGTTACCACGCCGGCGCCTTCCCTGAGAGCCTGAATGGGAGCCCGCCGGACGCTCGTTAGCCCTGATTCTAGCCATCTCCATTTTGAGCATGGCTACATCAGAGTTGGTTTGTTCCTGCTGCTGTTCCAGCATCTGGACGTACGCCAAGGCTTCGTCGCTTAGCCCCACCGGACGCTGAACCGATGTGCTAACGCCAGGAGGGGTAAAGCCAGGTGGGTGAGAAGGGGAAGCGGTGTGGACGCCTGTGTCCGAAAGGATCTGAGAAGGATTGAGGGGTTGGAAGGGAGGTGGTGGTCCGCCCATTTTCTGAGTGAAAAAGTGGTGGAGATGTGGTGAGAGTGGCTTGTTTTGTCAAGGAATTGAGGATTGGCTAAGGAGGAGCCGCCGTGGATCAGAAAGAAGAAAGTTCACGTCGGGTTCACCAAATTGTGGGGCTCCTTTTGAGATGGCTTGATCGTCTTTGTTCAGGGGGTTTAGGTCTTGTCCTTGATCCTCTTTAGTCCTGCAAAACAGAGCACGACTAAAGACCACGCCGGAGGTTCTCCGGGGTGATCCTCCGGTGCGAGAATCAGTTCTCTTGCAAAAGGGGAAGGAGAAAAGTGTTTAGGGTTGTGTATCGAACGTACCTCTTTCAGGAGGCATCGCTGTGTATTTATAGGGATCGCTCAGCTCGAACCAAGATCGTATACATGCTCGCCACGTGTCGGCCGACGTATCTCCTACGTCACCAACTAGGGTTTCGTAACCGATTGGTGAGTAAGCGGGCCCCCTTTCACGTGGTACCATCAACCTGATAACCGCTCGGCTGACGTCACTATCGTCATCACAGCCAGAGTGGCATTCCCACGTGAAGGGGGATGGAACATGGCCCCCACATCTGTTCAAGACCGAATATGAGCCGTCAGTCAAGGAGTCGGCTAGCCGAGAGGCTTTGGCCGAAGAATGCATCAGGAGGAAAATGTTCATCCGTGGGGAAGCCGAGGGAATGGGACACAGCCGAGGATGTGAAAACATTCCTGGATCAATATTGAACTTGTCGGTTGCCGAATCTATGCCAGATCGCTTCCAGGTTGAACGTGGGCAGTCGGTCCCTCGGCTCGGGATTATGGTCGGTGCAGTCCGAGCCAGTTGACTCGGCCTGCTACATATTTCAATAATATATATGTTGTTAGTTTTGAAGACTCCCTCTATCTCAAAAGTTCCTGAAGTAAATATCTTTTATAATTGTGTTATACTACTATTGTTCTTTACTTTTTTTTTTATTTTTGTAACACCCTTTTACCTTATCCATGCTCTTACTTTTTCTTTTTCCTTAACGATTGTTTAGGCAGGAGAAACTGGACTCCTTTTAAAAGAGGTCTTTCACATTTTCTTTACTTTTACTTTCATGATCTTACTTTTTCTTTCTACACATGCAGAGAAAGTGACTGCTTTTATATACAGGGGAAATAAATTTTGGTAAGGTCAAATTTTCAAAAAAAAAAAATTACAGTGTCATGCAATTTGTGTTTTTGCCTCCTTTTTCCCGTTTTCTCTGGTGATTTTTTGTGTTGAGGAAATGACCACACTTTTTTAGCCTTGGAGTGAAGGCATGAATTTCCAACAAAAAAAAGGGGCATGGATACATCTATATCAAAATATATTGAAGAGGCCATGGTATCAAATAATCACCTATATATCAAATGCTTATCAAAATGCAGAATACAATCGGTCTAGTGAATGGAGCCAACAATTAAGAGAACAAAATCGGGTGTGACAACAAAGACAAAGAACGTATTATATTGCCTTCAGGTTGAAGATATCTCTCTTTGTCATAGGCTATTATAAGGCTCGGTTGGATGCGAGATGAGTTTTGAGAGTATTATTTATGATGGGGATAAGATAGTAGGGGGTATTATTTATGGAGGAGGATAAAAAGTAATTGGTTTGGATGAGGTATTAAGGAGGGATAAAATAGTTTGGTTTGGATGAGGGATGGGATAATATTATTTTGTATATATTATTTATGCGGAGGGGGGATAAAATGGAGAGGGGGATGAGCTCATTTGGGTGGGAATTGCCCAGCCAAAGCAAGCCAAACCTATCCCATCAATATAACCATTTTTTAGCAAAAAAAGTGAAATAAATTGACCGGTGCTAGCCAGGTTTGACCTATGAGTTTTTTTTTACTGTATTCCAGGCCGTGTAAGTTTTTTGGTGCCCTTTTTTTTTTAATTTGTATTAATAGCTTAGTTCACACTATGTTGGCGGATTCTTTGGTATCATCAAAATCCTATTGTGGTAATTTGATGCAATTGAAAATAGTTTCTAATATTCCAGAGTATAAATAGCAGTGAGTTCATGAAAATCCTATTTGTTAAGGCTTATAACCTTTTTTCTGTTGACATGGTTGATCATATGCCTTTGGCCCTGTTTTGCCCCTCTATTATAACCTACTGTAATATTCTGCTACGAACCTCTCTTTTTTGTGTGTAATACAAGTATGATTATTGTAGAATAAGCTTATTCTTTTTTCTTGATCTATGGAGTAGGCTTATGTCATACAACACAATTAGTCTCCGAAATCATTCTCACCCATGAACAAAGCTCTCTCCAAGAGCTCTAGCACAACATCTTATCGATTTAACAGGAAAAAAGCTCTCTCTATCCAAAAGTTTTAGGGCCCCGATAATCCTCACCTTATCATTAGCAACAACCAATAGCCTTCTTATTGACTGGTAACTGTGTAATCCTAATATGTTAATTGGGCATTGATTATGAGCCTCAATTTATTCAATCAAGGTGTCTATTTTGAACTCCGGAAGATTGACTATTCAAACTTTTTTAAGGCCATCACATTACGGCTCTTTCGATGAGCATGGCAGATAACCATTGAGCAACTTGGTTCGCAGCTGCTGATTCAATATTTTAGACTCCTGCTATGTCAAGAGAATTATCCTATGGCATTTAATTTTATCCGAGGCTTATTGTTGTTAACTATCGTGATGCTTCAACTTTTTTTAGTGTTCTGCTTAGATTAACTACATCTGGCTACTTGACTGTGTACAGATGAGCAACGACTATTTTTCAATGACCAACCCTTAGTTCAGTGACTAGCTCAATAATCTAAGTTAGTTAGCATACTGCGATTTTTGAAAATACTAAGAACATGCATAGTGCTGTAGTGATGCTTAGCTAGGGTCTTGCTATTAAATATTTTATTGCCCAACTTCAATCTTTGTTCATGCAATCCCACTAGTTCTAGAACTAGAAGAGTTCTGATTTTGGTTTGGTTTGGTTTTTCAAGTGTGATTGATTTTAAAGACCATGATATCCGTGATGGGATTATTGGGTCGTAATTATGGGTAGTTAGTAAATGTTTTTTTTGAATGGTGGTGGTTAGTTAAAGTTGATGGAAGATTGTACAGATATATGCCTTTAGGCATGGACACCCCAACGGTAACCATATTTCAGAGGAAACTTCGGATTACTACAGCCCGATGAATCTGACACTGTAAACGCCTCCTCTACTATTATTCCAGAGACTTCTAATGATTCCAATCCTTCTTTCTTCCCTTCGTGCCTTCTCTCATTTTTATTCGAACATGAGAACCATACCTGCGACATATTTCTTACGAGGAATCCTTTATTGAACTTGCTTTCAAAAGCCTTTGTTGAAAATGCAATGCAGTCTAAGTGAGTTTACTCACCCTTACCCGGCCACTAATAAGCTAGATGACTTCCTACTGAAAATTCCCGTCTTTCATGCATGTGCATGAGTGAGAAAAGAGGGGAGAGATATGTGTTCGTATTTTTTTCAAATGTTGATGGGAATTCCAATCTCTATTTCCCATCAACATCTTGATCTGTGTATCGAGGTTAGGGAGTTAATCAATAAATTGATCATTATCTGACTTTTGAGCCAGATTCCTGAACATCTATTTTGCTTTGAATATACGAACAAGAGTACTATTCGTAACTAGCCTGCTCCTTTTCCAGATGAGATTGATGGAACGGGAGACATTGTGCCTTTTCTGGAGGTGGGCTCTCTCATCTTTGCTCTTAGTTAAAAGGATTTTCAAAAAACTTGTAGATCATATGTTTCACGATGCGGTGCTTGATTATGTTTTTTGTGTTCCTTTTATGGTGGCAAGTCTTATTAAGAACCATTATTGTGAGGAATTTGTTACAAAATGCTCAATTTCTGGTTTCTGATACGAAGTTTCCTTCGCTGTTTGTTGAATATTTAGACCTTGGCTAGTCGGTTCCAACTTCCAAGGTGACTACTGCTAGCAGAGACCGTTGTAAAAGAGAAAAATGTTGTTTCCATGTGATTGGAATAGCAAGGTTGCATGTGAAATTCGTCCCAGCAAATTAAACTTATTATCGATTTTGGAGAGTTGCAGCGAAACTAATTTTGAATCCGCACAAGTCTGGATGGAAATAAGAATCAGAGGAATTGCATTCTCCATTAATTTGTTATCGGCCTTGTTGTTGCCTTGGGTTCAAAGATTAGCTCCAAAAAATAATCTGACACAGAGACGACGTGCCCTCTGTGTGTTGGAGGGAACCATCCTTAGACTTTGTTTTTTTTTTTCTACTTTAAAAGTGCGGAGGAGGAGTTGACCAGGCGTAGTGGCCTTCCCCTGGTCGTGACAATAAGGACTACAGACACGCGGAAGGCTTTGGAATGGACCATAGAACCATAGCAATAACAGCCACAAAAAGAGCTATAGTGAAACATAGCCAGCCTTCGCACAAGTCCAAAGTTCGAGAGGTTTAATTAGCACGACTATAATCTTGGACCAGTGATGAGCTGATGGCTTTCTTGGCTAGCATGTCTGGTATCCACAATGTGGTCACCAGATATGATCATCAAAGTATTACTAGTAGTCTTTAAAAATATATTTTATGACATCTCAATTTTACTGCAGGGACTTTCCTAGATTGCTTGGGTGCATAAGACTTTTGCATGTCGATTAGTTGAAGTCTGAGACCTGAGGTTTATGGACATCCTTTAATTCTAAATCACCTACTATTTTCTATCCTTTTTATTCATGTTTGTTTATGGTAAACTATGGTAAATGATAGTATGATGGTTGAAGTTTAGTCGCATAATCTTTCAAAATGTTATGCGCTCTCGCTCTTAATTCTCGCACTACGCTCGCGCTCTTAGTCATTGCTATCAAGAATTGTGGTGGTTTGGGATGTGTTTCTAAGATCCTCCTGCGCTCTCTCATGTGCAAGGCACGGGCACGCGAATTATGTGACTTTAGTTACGCTTATGTATTCGTTATTCCTTGATAATGGCATGAAACCTTTAAAACTCTTGTAATGCTTTTGTCCTCTTTATAACATGACGTTTTCCTTTGCAAAACATTTGATCATCTCCGAGGAAAGCTATCTGTTATGGATTCAAAAAATGCTCTTCAAAATGATTACTTGTATCGAATGTATGCGATCGATTAATGGCATTGGCAGCTAACCACACCCTGACAGACAAAAACTGATTTGCTGTCTGCTAACCACACCTATGTCAGAATCAAGACCCTTCCTTATTTGGGTTTCCCATTTCGACTTTGAAGAGCTACTGGTTTTCGGTAATGAAAGCTTTTACACTCGGGTGAATAAACACGAGTTTTAAGAATCCCAACTTGCCAAGCCAACAACTCGGGTTTTAAGAATCCATGAGCATGACCTTTCGTTTTCCGCAGCATTTTTTGAAATTAAGCCCTATAAATGCATCCCACCATACACTTTCAAGAACCATCTCTCTCTCACTATCACTTTCTCTCGAAAAAAAAAAAAGGGGTTCAAAAATAAGCATAGCAAGACAGGGTTGCGGCAGAAAGAAGGCAACGAAAAAGCCCCAATGGATTTCGATGCACAGCCACTTGCATTAGTTGCTGAAGAAGAAACAACTGCTCTCGTTCCAGTCCACCCTCCGTTGATGTTTTCATTGAACGAGCGGATCCGCCCTCTGCTCGACGCGGTCGATAAGCTCCGCCATCTAAAAGTGGCACAAGAAGGCATCCAGCTTCCGACCATTGTGGTGGTCGGTGACCAATCAGCTGGAAAATCGAGCGTCTTGGAATCGCTTGCCGGAATAAGTCTTCCCCGCGGCCAAGGCATTTGCACCAGAGTTCCCCTCATTATGAGGCTCCAACACCACCCACATGCAAGAGCTCCATTTGGAGTACCATGGCAAGACTGTCCCCACTGACGAAACCCACATCGCCGAAGCCATTTGTTTCAGCTACTGATGAGATTGCTGGCAATGGGAAGGGGATATCGAACACCCCATTGACTTTGGTTGTGAAAAAGAGAGGCGTTCCGGATCTTACAATGGTGGATCTCCCCGGGATCACTAGGGTGCCTGTTCATGGCCAACCCGAGGATATTTATGAGCAGATATCTGGAATTATTATGGAGTACATAAAACCAGAAGAGAGCATAATACTGAAAGTTTTATCTGCTACTGTTGATTTCCCTACTTGCGAATCAATAAGGATGTCTCAGCGGGTGGACAAAACCGGTGAGAGGACTCTAGCTGTGGTCACTAAGGCTGATAAAGCTCCAGAAGGTTTGCTTGAGAAGGTCACTGCTGATGATGTGAATGTTGGTTTAATTTAATATTTTACCTGTTAATATTAATTTCGTGGGTTTATTTATAAAAGAGGTAATATATGCCGTTAGAGATAATGGAGAGTAAATACCTTTGAAGTGGTCTCCTTGTTTTACTCCTAATTATTAGTAGCATGTGTTGCATTCTAACGGCATAATCTCCTAATTCTTTTCCTAAAAATCTGCCACTTTCCACTTGCCCAACAAACTATTGTTTACTATAAAACAATTCATTGATTCGGCTGGAAGAGATACAAGTTCACAACTCTATAAAAAACTCTCTCTCTTGTTTTACACAAATTTACACACTGATATTTGGTACAACAATATATTTGGATTTCGAGTGTCGGGAAACAATCGGTTCGTGAGTTTGATTCGCTGCACCGAAGAGAACTTGAAGGTCGTTGTATCTTGGGGAAAGAACGCCATCCAACCCCGTGCAGTAGGGGGTGTATCATTCCTTAGGAGGGCGTCATCACGTGCCTCGACCACCCTACAGGCTATTCTTATATTTTCTCTAATAATATTGAATTGCCTTACTTGATTGATTATTGTTCTTGTTTAGGCATTTAACTTCTAACAGGATTTTTCCTTATCATATAATTTTCCCAACAATCTAAGGAATGAGAATTGTTAGGGTTTTCTGTTAGTCTTATACTTGCCTTTGCGTTGGCAGATTATTAAAAAAAAAATGGCATTTGTTAGTAGCCCTGAGTTAAACGTTGTTTTCAACTCATATGATTGGTTTATAGACTCAGGTGCTAACGTTCATGTGTGCGCTGATAAAAATATGTTTTCATCATATTATGAGGAATCGGGCACAAGAACTGTAAGCATGGGAAATGGTAGCATGGCCAGGGTACTAGGAGAAGGGAATACTAGTTTAAAGTTGACCTCTGGCAAAGTTATCATCTTAAATGGAGTCTTGCATGTTCCGGACATTAAGAAAAATCTAGTTAGCGCTTCTTTATTAGTTCGTCATGGTTTTAAGGTTGTTTTGGAGTCGAATAAAGTTGTCATTACTAAGAACGGTAGTTTTGTTGGTAAAGGTTATTTAGTTGACGGTTTGTTCAGTCTTAATGTTGTGAATTTTGATTCGAATAAAATTGCTTGTTCTTTGCCTAAAAGTTCTTCGGTTTCTATTGTTGAGTGTTGTGGTACTTGGCATGGCAGACTTGGGCATGTAAATTTGAAAACTATTAAAAGGATGATGAGTTTAGAGCTCATTCCAAAATCTGTAGTTGATGTTAAGGAAAAATGCCAAGTGTGCGTACAAGCTAAACTTACTAAAAAACCATATAAATCAGTTGTTAGAGACACAACTTTATTAGAGCTTATACATAGTGACATTTGTGACAGTAATAACGTGCTTGCCCGTGGTGGTCAAAGATATTTTATAACCTTTATTGATGATTTTTCAAAATATTGCCATGTGTATTTAATCCATCACAAAAGTGAGCTTTTTGAAAAATTTAAAGTCTTCAAAGCACGAGTAGAAAATCAGTTGGAAAAGAAAATAAAAATATTAAGGTCCGATAGAGGAGGCGAGTATACACCAACTGAAATGGAAGTTTTTTGTGAAACGCATGGTATAATTCACCAACGAACTCCTTCTTTTTCACCTCAATCAAATGGAGTAGCGGAACGTAAAAATCGTACGTTAGTAGATATGGTTAACGCGATGTTAGCTAGTTCTGGTTTACCGAATAACTTATGGGGTGAAGCTTTATATTCGGCTTGTCACATTTTGAATAAAGTGCCGTACAAAGATTGTAATAAAACTCCTTATGAACTTTGGAAAAATCAAAAGCCTAGCTTAAAATATTTCAAAGTGTGGGGGTGTTTGGCTAAAGTTTTAGTACCACCTCCGAAGAAAAGAAAATTGGGTCCAAAAACTATTGACTGCGTTTTTGTGGGATTTGCCATTGATAGTGTTGGTTATCGTTTTTTAGTTATTAATTCTGAAGTTTCTGATATTTCTAACAACACTATCATGGAATCAAGAGAAGCTGAATTTTTTGAACATATTTTTCCAATGAAAGATAAGCCTTCAAGGTCTATTGGTGACTGTTCCACCTCAAGAAGTAGTGTTGATTCTCAAAACAATTTTGAACCAAGGAGGAGTAAAAGAGGTAGAATAGAAAAGGACTTTGGTAGTGACTTTCAGACTTTCTTGGTTGAAAATGATCCTCAAACCTATAGTGAAGCTATGACTTCAGTAGATGCTACTTTTTGGCAAGAAGCTATAAATAGTGAGATGGATTCTATCGGTTCTAACAATACGTGGTTTCTTACTGATCTTCCTCCCGGTTGCAAAACAATAGGGTGTAAATGGATATTTAGGAAGAAACTTAGAACTGATGGAACCATTGAAAAATTTAAGGCTAGACTAGTAGCTAAAGGCTTCAAACAAAAAGAAGGAATAGATTTCTTTGATACATATTCTCCGGTAACTCGTATTACGTCTATTCGAGTTTTATTTGCTATAGCATCGATTTATAAACTAGAAATTCATCAAATGGATGTGAAAACGGCATTTCTAAACGGAGAATTAGAAGAAGAAATATATATGGATCAACCCGAAGGGTTTGTGGTTCCACTACAAGAAAGGAAAGTGTGTAGACTTGTAAAGTCTCTTTATGGATTGAAACAAGCACCAAAACAATGGCACGAAAAGTTTGATAAAGTGATTCTGTCCAATGGCTTTAAAATAAATGATGCTGATAAATGTGTGTATATTAAGCAACTTGATGGTGCTTGTGTTATTCTTTGCTTGTATGTTGATGATATTCTCATATTTGGCACCAATATTGATGTCATTAGAGAAACGAAAATTTTCTTGTCTAGCAATTTTGATATGAAAGATTTAGGACCTGCTAATGTTATTTTGGGGATTAAAGTACTAAAAAGTGCTGATGGAATTTCTTTGACACAAGAACATTATGTTGATCAATTGCTAAAAAAATTCAATTATTTTGATTTAAAAGAAGTATGTACTCCTTTTGATCCTAATGTTCGCTTGAAGAAAAATATGGGTGAGAGTGTTTCTCAACATAAATATTCCCAAATAATTGGTTCTTTGATGTACTTATCTAATTGCACTAGACCTGATATTTCTTATGCTGTTTGTAAGTTAAGTCGTTATACTTGCAATCCTAGCTTAGAACATTGGAGTGCATTGGAAAGAATTTTTCGATACCTTAAGGGAACAATAAATTATGGCATTCATTATTGTGGATTTCCTAGTGTTTTAGAAGGATTCAGTGATGCTAACTGGATTAGTGATTCAGATGAAACTAAGGCAACTAGTGGTTATGTTTTTACACTAGGTGGTGGTGCAATAGCTTGGAAATCTTCTAAGCAGACTATTATATCTAGATCCACAATGGAAGCTGAATTTATTGCATTGGATTTGACTTGTTCTGAAGCCGAATGGCTAAGGAACTTAATGATCGATTTGCCTTTGTCTACAGATAGTCTTATTCCTGCTGTCTCTATACACTGTGATAATCAAGCTGCAATTGCAAAGGCTAAGAATGCAAACTTCAATGAGAAAAAGAGACATATAAGGATAAGACACAATTCTATAAAACAGCTGTTATCTCAAGGAGTGATTGCAATCGACTTTGTGAGGTCTGAGAAGAATGTAGCAGACCCCTTTACTAAAGGCTTAGCGCGAAGGCTAGTCTTTGAATCATCGAGGGGAATGGGACTGAAGCCTATAAGTTAGTCACCTCGGTGGACACCTAACCTGTGTGATTGGAGATCCCATGAATCAGGTTCAATAGGTAACAACGAAGCTGAATGGTGACCAGGAGGAGCACTAAAAATGATAAGAGGGGAATTCCCTGGTCCTATTCCTATGGTGATAGTGCTCAAGTTAATTATGTGACGATAGGAAGAGCTTGGCTCTGAATGTGTCCAAGGTAGGATTTCTATAGGGTGTTGGTCACAAATCACCCTTGGAGGATACACCTATATGAGTGTGGCAGTGGGGTCGCTGCTGTGAGAATTTAGGCTACTCTCTAAAGACACTCATGAAACAAGATACGTGCGCATGACCGTCTATCGCGCCAAACCGTTCCAGAACCGTAATTGTTTCCCGTACTGTGTGTGTGGTAGGCGTAAGTTTGATTTTAAGGACCTAGTTCAAGACTTAGTTCACTATGGTTCTTCAAATTGAAACCTGCTAACACTTAGCGTAGGTTCAAGTCTGGAAGACACCTAAGCCCATTGCACAGTAAAAGCACTCTTGTAAAATTTTAAATTATGTGGGGGATTGTTGGTTTAATTTAATATTTTACCTGTTAATATTAATTTCGTGGGTTTATTTATAAAAGAGGTAATATATGCCGTTAGAGATAATGGAGAGTAAATACCTTTGAAGTGGTCTCCTTGTTTTACTCCTAATTATTAGTAGCATGTGTTGCATTCTAACGGCATAATCTCCTAATTCTTTTCCTAAAAATCTGCCACTTTCCACTTGCCCAACAAACTATTGTTTACTATAAAACAATTCATTGATTCGGCTGGAAGAGATACAAGTTCACAACTCTATAAAAAACTCTCTCTCTTGTTTTACACAAATTTACACACTGATATTTGGTACAACAATATATTTGGATTTCGAGTGTCGGGAAACAATCGGTTCGTGAGTTTGATTCGCTGCACCGAAGAGAACTTGAAGGTCGTTGTATCTTGGGGAAAGAACGCCATCCAACCCCGTGCAGTAGGGGGTGTATCATTCCTTAGGAGGGCGTCATCACGTGCCTCGACCACCCTACAGGCTATTCTTATATTTTCTCGAATAATATTGAATTGCCTTACTTGATTGATTATTGTTCTTGTTTAGGCATTTAACTTCTAACAGGATTTTTCCATATCATATAATTTTCCCAACAGTGAACATTGGGCTTGGCTACGTTTGCGTGAGGAATCGGATTGGCGATGAGTCATATGAAGAAGCCCGTGTGGAAGAAACTGGACTATTCCAAACTCATCCTCTGCTATCCAAGATTGATGAGTCTATGGTTGGTGTACCAGTTCTTGCTCAGAAGCTGGTCCAAATACAACCAACAATTATTTCAAGATGCTTGCCAGATATCGTGCGGAAGATCAATGAGAAGCTGAACGCAAGCATTTCTGAGTTGAACAAAATGCCCCAGAATCTATCTTCGGTTGCTGAAGCAATGACGGCGTTTATGAGGATTATTGGGTTGTCCAAAGAGTCTCTGAAGAAAATTCTCCTGAGAGGCGAATTCGATGAGTACCCAGATGAGAAACACATGCACTGCACTGCTCGGTTGGTTGAAATGCTGAACCAGTATTCCGATGAGCTTCAAAAGAGTGCTGAAGATAAATCAACAGACAACTTTCTGCTGGAGGAGATTAGGGTGCTCAATGAAACCAAAGGAATTGGGCTACCTAATTTCCTTCCCCGCACTGCCTTCCTCATGATCCTGCAGGAAAAAGTTAAGGAGATATCCAAAACACCGGTGGATTTCATAGCCAAAGTGTGGGACTACATCCTGCAAGTGGTTATATCTGTTTTCACTAATCATTGCGATAGTTACCCGCAACTCCAAGCCTCTACAATCAGAGCAGCCCGTAATCTCATAGAAAAGATGAAGCATAAGTCTTTTGATCACGTGATGGAGATAGTGGAGATGGAGAAGCTTGCTGATTACACATGCAGTCCGGAATACACGTCGGAATGGGGTAAGCTTATGGCTCAACAGTGTTATGGATTTTACGCAATCCTACAACGCCCCTACGGATCTTGGAACAATGGATCACAGAACAAAACAAACAAATACGTGCGTAATAAAAATTGGAAAGAAAAACGAGACACAAGATATACGTGGAAAACCTCAACGTGAGGAAAAACCACGGGAGCCACACCAGTCCACTATGAAATCAATCCAAGAGTACAAGTCTTCTCACAATCTCTCTGAGATGTGTTTTCTCTTGCCTCTCTCTTTTTCACGCTCAGAAAAAGTGATTACGCTAACCTAATACACGCAGCCATTCACAAAACCCTAAATACACTTTAAGGCTCTCGGTAGCGCTACAAGCATTTTGCTGTAGCGCTACAGATATCACTAGCGCTATACCAAAACCTTGGTAGCGCTAGGGAAGGCTCTGTCCGTTGCTTCAGTTGTCTGCACCCCAACAAACAGAATGTGTTCACGGCGGCCATGAATAAAAACTCCAGGATCTCAAAGATGTCGATCGAAGGTTTTGGGGAGATTGAAGTTGGCCATCTACGGGATTACCCGAGTGTTAGAGAGCAGGCGTTTTATATGAAAATGAGAATCACTGCATATTGGAAAGTTGTTCTGAAAAGGTTTGTCGATAGCATGGCTCTGCACTTGCTGCTTAGTGTTCAGAACCTGGTTAACCGTGACATGGAAATAGAAGTCGTCAATGAGTTTATGGGACCGCATGATGGTGGCATTGAAAGGATCCTTGAAGAATCCCCTGCTGTTGCGAAGAAGCGCGAGAGGCTGAACAAAAGCATCAAGTTGCTCAAGGACTCGAAGGATGTGGTGGCTGAGATTATGGATAGGATCACCGTCGAGGATTAAGCTGAATGTCTGTTTCTTTGCTTCAGGAATCTTGTTTGGTTTTATGTTTTCGGTCAGTTTGTTTGTGTTTCGCAATTGAGTAGTCCCGTTTAAGTTGGCTGGTTTGGTTATTTTGTTGGGTCCCTGCTTCCTAAGCTGGCTATTTTGTATTTTCTACTGGAATACTATTTTCCAGAGAAAAATTGGTTAAGTGCTTTGGAAAATATATCTATAACAATATCTATTTTCTGAAGTTTCACTATACTTTAGTTTGATTGAGCTTTCCTTCGTAGAAAAAACTTGAGAAATTCATCGGTAAGGTGAACTTGGACAAACACCAAACTACTTTAGCAAATTTATTGACTTGATAGTTGCAGTTAAGGAAATGAGCATTTTAAAAAGGAAAAAACGAGGAAATGTCTATACCTAAATAGTAATACGAATTTTCATGAATCAATATTTTTTATACTTAAAAGTGATTATTTCTCAAAATATTTGGATAAAAATAAAAAAATTTACTTCGAGAAAAAACTTGGGCGTTTTTTCTATCTCGTCTATACTAATCAATAAGTTTTAGCATTTTACCATCTCGTTCACACTAACAATAAATCTGTCGACAAAAAAAAATTGCTACAGTAACTTTACTCATAAACTCTTCTACAACTAATTCACTATTGGAAATAACTTGATATTTCTCAACAACTTATTCACTACCGGAAACACTGAGATTTTCAAAATAAAAGAGTCGTCGTTTTGGTTTTGGAAAATTTCCTAGTTTCCTTAGAATGCTTGTTTTCCTCTTTGTGAGCTTTGTCCCACATTGGATAGTTGAGAGATGTTGGAGTGGTATATATTAGGGAACTTTACTAATGTGAATAACTAATGATCCAGTGTGGTGCAGCCCTATGGTGCTTTGCACCATACCGGCGGAGCCGGTACTTCACACCATGACACACGCGCGCACGGCGTGGGCTGTGGTGTATTGTGGCGCTTTAGCGGCGCACTTTGCACGTCAGCGCTAGACGCCCTTTCTTATTGCGAGTTGGCAGTAAGGTGGCGCTGACGTGGATGCACGCGTGGCAGGTGAGTCACATGGAGCGGTTCCGATCGGGTGCAACTCGAGCCAACGGGTGCACTGGTTCGTGGGGTGCGATCCCAGCCGTCGGCCGCAAATGGTCACGATCCAACGGATTGGATCAAATCCGATTGGGTGTGAATGAAACAGTACACCGGTTCGGTGTGACTGGGTGTGACTAATCGATCAAGACCGTATGATCTAATCCAACGGTCAGACTAGATCGGGTGCGTACCCATTCACAATGGGTGCGTAGTGGCCTATAAATAGACCACTACTTGACAAAATCTGGGTGGACATACACACATACAAGCCGAATTTCTCCCACATCTCTCTCTATATTTTTTAGCATTCATTCTGCATTCTGTTTTTGCTGCAGAAAACAGAATTCAGTGGTTCTCGGTTCTTATATTCGTTCAGCAGTAGGTATTCTGTCCGTTTCGTTAGTGCAAACGAAAATGGAAAGAACTTCGACTTCGGGCTTCGATTTATCTTGAAGGCAGATTTGCTGTAACCCTTTGCATACCATCTGGTGGGGGCAAATACTGTCTTTAGGAAAGCGACATAGTCGTGATTCGAAGTGTATTTCAGGATTTGTGGAGGTTTCATCAACAGTTCAGAATTCGCAGCAACCGGTCAAATTTTTTCAACAATCTAAAGACAGTATTTTGCAATGGCGATGTCTCTACAAAAGATGACGCAAGACTTTCTGAAATTGGAGCGGTTTGAAGGTGGGAATTTCAGGCGTTGACAGAAGAAGATGCATTTCTTGTTAACCACTTTGAAAGTGGTTTATGTTCTGACTGCTCCGAGTCCGGTGATTCTGGAGGAGCCAGATGATGAAACTATGGAGCAGGCCCGTGAAAGGGGCAAATGGGAGAATGATGACTACATCTGTAGAGGACACATTCTCAATGCACTGTCAGATTCACTCTTCGATGTCTATCAGAATTCAATGACGGCAAAGGAACTTTGGGATGCACTCAACGATAAGTATCTTTCTGATGGCGCCACAAGTAAGAAGTTTCTGGTTAGTCAGTTTATGAATTATCGCATGGTTGATACTAAGCCGGTCATTGATCAGTTCCATGAGATTCAGTATATCCTTAGTCAGTTTAAGGTTAAGAATATGCATATGGATGAATCTATTGTTGTCTCCTCTGTTATTGACAAACTGCCTGTATCTTGGAAAGACTACAAAAAGGAACTCAAACATAAGACCGAGGAATTACCCTTGATCAGTTGGCCCAACATCTTCGGGTGGAGGAAGAGACAAGGCGTCAAGAGGGTAAGGATAATGCTACTTCCGAAGTTCGTGTGGTGGAAGAAAGTTCCAACAAGAAACGCAAGAACAAAGGCGGTGATAAGGCTTCTGGTAAATGGAAGAAGCAGAAATTGGATCCTACCGACACTGGTTGCTGGCATTGCGGCAAACCTGGGCATCTTAAGAAAGATTGCCGAATCCTGCAAAGAAAGAACTCTGGTGGAAAATCAGGAGCATCTGGGGCAAAGAATTCTAAATTCATTGCTGTTATTTCCGAGGCGAATATCCTCGAAGATGCTGGAGATTGGTGGATTAATTCTGGTGCGACAAAGCATGTCTGCAATGACAAGAGGTTTTTCACTGAGTATAAACCAGCTGTAGATGGCACCGTTCTGTTCATGGGAAATGCGTCAACTGCACCAGTTAAGGGTAAGGGCAAAGTGGATTTGGAGTTCACTTCTGGCAAGACGCTGACTCTTACTGATGTGTATCATGTACCAAAAGTTAGGAAGAATCTCGTGTCTGCAAGTCTACTTAATAAGTATAGCTTTAAGGTTGTGTTTGAGTCGGGCAAAATTGTTGTGTCCAAGAGTGGTGTGTTTGTTGGCAAAGGCTATGTAACCGAGGGGATGTTTAAGCTTAATATTAATAACACAGTTGTTTCTACTTATATGCTTGACTCTTTTTCTTTATGGCATACTCATTTAGGTCATATCAGTACAAGGAAAATGGATTGCAAGGTTAAATTAGGATTAATTCCTAAATCTGAAAATGATATGGTTGATAAATGCAAGATTTGTTTGGAATCAAAGATAACCAGATTGCCATTTCCTAATATTGAGCGGACTTCTTCGTTACTTGAATTGATTCATAGTGATGTATGTGATTTTCATAGCACTCCAACTAGAGGCGGTAAACTTTATATGGCAACATACATAGATGATTATTCGAAATTTTGCTACGTTTATTTGCTTCATTCCAAAGATGAAGTGCTTGATAAATTTGTTGCATATAAGACTGAAGTTGAAAATCAATGTGGTTTGAAGATAAAACGTCTTAGGTCTGACAGGGGTGGTGAATATCACTCCCCTGATTACTATGAATCAGTAGGGATAATTCATGAAGTAATTGCACCTTATACACCACAACAGAATGGAGTGGCCGAAAGGAAGAATAAAACTTTATCTGAAAAGGTGGTTGCTATGCTAAGCAATGCAGGATTAAGTAAAAGTTTGTGGGGTGAAGCCATACTTATCGCTGCTTATATCTTGAATAAAATACCTCTCAAAAAGTCTAACATTACTCCATATGAGCTCTGGTCAAAAAGGAAACCAAACCTGAGTTATTTTAAGACTTGGGGGTGTAGGGCAATTGTGAGGCTGCCTGGACCTAAAAGGAAGGAACTAGGCCCAAAAGGAATCGAGTGTGTATTCCTTGGATATGCTTTGCACAATAAAGCATATAGGTTTCTAGTGGCTGAGCATAATGATGTTGTGTCCATCAACACCATCATTGAATCTCGAGATGCAGTATTTTATGAACACAGATTTTGGCAGAATTCCAAGGTTAAAGTCTAATAAGGATTTGGAATCTAATAAAGATTCGGAAGAGTTTCCTTTGATGTTCGAAGAGGACAATGAACCTTTAGAGGTTCCAGTTGAAGGAAATGAACCTGAGGAACAAGTCGAATTGAGAAGGAGAAAACGAGTTCGAACAGAGAGAACTTTTGGTCCTGATTTCATAGTTTATCTAGTTGAAGGTACTAAAGAGACTTCATGTGCTGAAAATGTTTTTTCACTTCACGTGGAAAATGATCCTTTGACGTTTGAGGAAGCAATGAAATCGCAAGACGTGGCTTTCTGGAAAGAGGCTATCCAAGATGAGATGGACTCTATTATGGGTAATAACACATGGGTTTTGGCGGATTTACCACCTGGTTCTAAATCAATTGCTTGTAAATGGATTTTCAAGAAGAAAATGAAAATTGATGGAACTATTGATAAGTTCAAGGCCAGACTTGTAGCCAAAGGTTTTACCCAGAAAGAAGGTATTGATTACTTTGATACCTATGCCCCGGTTCCTAGAATCTCAACAATTAGAGTTTTATTGCTCTTGCTTCTATATACAAGTTTGAAATACACCAAATGGATATCAAGACTGCATTCCTTAATAGTGAGTTAGATGAGGAAATCTATAAGATGCAACCAGAGGGGTTCGTTGTGCAAGGTTATGAGCACAAAGTTTGCAAGCTTATAAAGTCTCTTTACGGACTTAAGCAAGCGCCTAAGCAATGGCACGAGAAGTTTGACAAGATAATTGTGTCAAACGGTTTTACAATACACCAATCTGATAAATGTGTGTACAGTAAGTTCAATGGCAAACGAGGAGTCATTATCTATTTGTACGTAGACGATATGCTCATTTTTGGTACAGACCAAGAAAGCATTCAGAGTACAATAGATTTTCTTTCTACTAACTTTAGTATGAAAGATATGGGTGTTGCTGATGTAATATTGGGTATAAGAATTAAAAGAAGTTGTGGAAATTTAATTCTATCCCAGGAATATTACATTGAGAAGATTTTAAAAAAGTTTAATCACTTTGAAAGCAAACCGGTGTCTACTCCATATGACTCTCAATTGCCGTTAGATCATAATGAGGGGAAAGAGGTCTCACAACTAGAGTATTCTAGAGTGGTTGGCAGTTTGATGTATGCCATGACAAGTACAAGACCGGATATTGCATATGTGGTGGGAAGGCTTAGTAGGTATACTAATAGTCCTGGGCATGTGCATTGGCACTCAGTACATAGAGTACTACGATACCTCAAAGGTACTGTAGATTATGGAATAGTCTATAGTGGGTATCCTTCCGTTCTAGAAGGATACACTGACGCTAGTTGGATTACTGAGCGGAATGATCACTCTTCAACAAGTGGTTGGGTGTTTACACTTGGTGGAGGGTCAATCTCCTGGGGATCTAAGAAGCAAACGCTGATAATAGACTCAACCATGGCAGCCGAGTTTGTAGCACTAGCTTCTGGTAGTAAGGAGGCAGAATGGCTGAGAAATCTATTGCTGGAAATTCCAGTGTGGCCTAAACCTATGCCACCTGTATCGCTGCATTATGATAGTCAAGCTACGTTGTCACGAGCGTATAGTCAAGTGTATAATGGAAAGTCCAGGCATATAGGACTTAGACATAGCTATGTGAGACAATTGATTGTTGATGGGGTGATAACCATTGATTTTGTAAAGTCAAGTCAGAACTTGGCGGATCCTTTTACGAAAGGCCTTGCAAAGGATTTGGTATTAAAAACATCAAAGGGAATGTGACTTTTGCCCAATTAGTTTAATCACTCCTAGTGGAAACTCAACTCAACCAGTTGATGCTCCCAATCTCTTGAGTTCAATGAGAAATTACACCACATGTCATGATTGGAAACACTTTAAAGTTATTTTACACATTCCAAGGTAAAGTGTTTTGTACCTATAATGTGAATACAAAGGAGGTTGAACTACTTAGTTCTTAATAGATTGTTTTGTGCTAATGTTATAGGAGCATGGATAGCGATCTACCTATGTGAGTGTGAAGGTGGTGCCGCTTCCTATAGGTCACAGGGGCTAGACCTTAGAGCGCTCATGAATCAAGATAAAAGACCCAAGGCCAGTTCACGGGTCAACCGATTGGGATATCTGCGTTATTTGGAGGGTTATGTGTGAGACACGTTCGGTTGGTCAACAGAGGACAACTAATTCAAAGACACGTCTACTATACTGCCCTAACTAGCTTTGATATGTCTTCACTAAGTGAATAGTTGAAGTCGCAAGACACTATTTATGTATGCATAAACCTTGTAATAAGAATTGAGAATATTTTATCTGTATTTCGAAAATGGTGATGGATTGTTAGAGATTTTCAAAATAAAAGAGTTGTTGTTTTGGTTTTGAAAAATTTCCTAGTTTCCTTAGAATGCTTGTTTTCCTCTTTGTGAGTTTTGTCCCACATTGGATAGTTGAGAGATGTTGGAGTGGTATATATTAGGAAACTTTCCTAATGTGAATAACTCATGATCCAGTGTGGTGCAGCCCTATGGTGCTTCGCACCATACAGGCGGAGCCGGTGCTTCGCACCAGGATACACGCGCGCGCGGCATGGGCTGTGGCGCTTTAGCAGCGCACTTTGCACGTCAGCGCTAGGCGCCTTGTAGGCGCCCTTTCTTATTGTGAGTTAGCAGTAAGGTGGCGCTGACGTGGATGCACGCGTGGCAGGTGAGTCACACGGAGCGGTTCCGATCGGGTGCAACTCAAACCAACGGGTGCACTGGTTCGTGGGGTGCGATCCCAGCCGTCGGTCGCGAATGGTCATGATCCAACGGATTGGATCAAATCCGATTGGGTGTGAATGAAACAGTACACCGATTCGGTGTGACTGGGTGTGACTAATTGTCACGCCCTCGATTTTCAACATACATAAATAAATAAAATTGATAAAAGATTCTCGCATAAGATAAATAATACCCAAAAGGAGTTCCCACCTGTTTAATTTACAAGCAAAGTCCCCAAGTTTAGAAAAAAAAAATTACATCCATGGCACCACGGCCCAAATTAACTTAAGTACAAGTACGAACAAGTTTTCCTTAAATTTACAAACAGTTTAGTCAAAAGAAATTTAAAGGATTTCAGTTACAAAACCATCCTTAACAAAAAGGTGATCATTACAAGACGATTTAGTAAGGAATGAAGCTAGCTTCCAAATAAAATGTCTTCCACACTGAGCACACGATACAATGCAAGCCACTACCCAGTACTTGAACCTGAAAAGAAAGATTTTGTTGAGCTACACTAGCCCAATAGAGAAATCTTTACACAGGCTATATGAAAATGTGACGAGGTATGCACCTAAAATGAATGAGTTTCAATAGACGGATATGAGATACAAAGGACACCACAATTAACCAACAAATTATGACTACGGAACTCTATACATCTTAAAGACATCCTTAACCCTTCATACTTCAAGCTAAGGATAGCATTAGGCACACATCAAACTAAATAACCTCCAACAATTTCTCAAGTCATTTAAGGACTCGTCAAAGAACACCACAGGTTGCTTCCTCATTTCTTACCATTCGTTAATAAGCTCATTTTCATAAAACATTCCTTTTTGGTTACCAAAACAATTTCGAGAAAACTATCGACCTTTACGGGTCAAGCTCCGTTGATTCGCTCTAGAATAGCCGGAGGATTTTTCATAAAAAATCCTTTTTCAAACCAAATTCCTTCCTTTTCAAAAACTTTGATAAAATCAATATTTATTCCCTTTTTCAACAGTTACAATCTTAGGCACATCACAGCCCAAACAACAACAACAACTTTCAAAATCAATCATAACTTCTTTCATTAGGAGAGACATTCAACTGTAATCCCACACGTTGCGTTACAGGGAATTCTCTCCTTCTACCCGGGTTTCCGTCTTACCACATCTTGCGTAACGAGCCCTCTAGAGTCACCGCATTTCCACACCTTGCGTTGCAGGACCCTCAATTCACAATTATCAACTCATACATACACACAAGCACTACCAATCCATATTCAAAGGATAACATTTCTCAATTTCGCATTCTTTCATTTATCAACATTCAATGGATTACAAATTTATAAACACACTCCATTATACGTTGACACTTAGCTTAAGTCCACGTTAGTCCTTTAATTCTATCACGACGCCTTATGCCACGTGTCGAACCCACAAGGACTCCACGACACACCACCTACTCGTCGGACCACTAGACAAGCTCATGTCTAACCATGACACTCACCATATTACCCCTAGTTGTCCACAGTACTCCTATCAACCTTGCGGTATGTTCTCCAACCAACGATACTAAGATTATACTTTAACGAGTGCTAAGAGACACGATCGAACAACGAGCCATTAGATCACAAGCAATCATACTCGAGAGTGACTTAAACATATTCTAATCAAGTAGGGAGTCATAGCACGGAACGAAAACAACTCAGGAATAGCTGACAGACATTGGTAGACCGACATACCTCTACTCAAATGGTCATAACTTTCAGTTTACTAAGAGTTCTAAGGTGATTCCAGTGGCAAATGAAAGCTGACTTCAAGACCTTCGAATCGACATAAAATTTGCAAGAAACGAACATCGGATGAAGAAGTTATGGCCGTTCGAAGTTGGGCTGAAACCCAAAAACGGGCTGAAATTCCTAGATTTGACCGAAACGCAAGACCCGACCTCAAACACAAAACAAAGCACGATCTAGGTACATAAACATCACATAATCGTATAACAAGAGTGAAAAATCCCTACCACAATGGGTTTTGAGCAAAACCCTAAGTAACCCAAGCTTGAAACACTAAGATCTAGCTTCTCTCGAGCTACAATACGAAACCTAGGTCCAAGATTTTCCAAGATCAAGAGGAATAAATGAGGTTCAACAAGTGATTGAGATAAGAGTGAGAGGAACTTGAAAATAATGGAGTTCTTACCTCTTTGAGCGCAATAACCTTGATTCCGGATGAGATTAGGATGAACAATCCATAGATCTTGAAGATTTTGAGGTGTTTAATGTGCAAAACCAAGGATTTGAGTGAGAGATTGAAGAAAGAAGGGAGAGGGGCAATTTTAGGGCTTGGTTCAAAGTCTATGAGTGAGAAAATAACATAAGGGGTCTATTTATAGTGGTCCAAAAGCGTGTTGAATTTTCTGAAAATCGACAGCGGGTACCGGTACTGGGAAATGCAGTACCGGTACTGGAACATTCAAAATGCCAATTTGGCCAAGCTTTGGACACTAGGTACCGGTACTGGACAAAAGGCAGTACCGGTACTGGCTGAAGAAAAATGAAAATTTTCTGACGAACAACAAATCGAACCCCAATCGCTACCAACACTTCCAAACCTCATTACAACATCAAAACTCACATTTTACTACTCTCTGAGTGTTCGATACATAACAGTGAACGTATATCCGTATACTTCCACATACAAACGTACAACTTTAATAATAATAATACGATTCTTTCACACTTTAAATGATTTCCGAAGTTATAATAATTTACGGGTCTCTACACTAATCGATCAAGACCGTAGGATCTAATCCAACGGTCAGACTAGATCGGGTGCGTACCCATTCACAATGGGTGCGTAGTGGCCTATAAATAGACAACTACTTGACAAAATCTGGATGGACATACACACATACAAGCCGAATTTCTCCCACATCTCTCCCTATATTTTTTAGCATTCATTCTGCATTCTGTTTTTGCTGCATAAAACAGAATTCAATAGTTCTCGGTTCTTATATTCGTTCAGCAACAGGTATTCTGTCCGTTTCGTTAGTGCAAACGAAAACGGAAAGAACTTCGAGTTCGGGCTTCGATTTATCTTGAAGGCAGATTTGCTGTAACCCTTTGCATACCATCTGGTGGGGGCAAATACTGTCTTTAGGAAAGCGACATAGTCGTGACTCGAAGTGTATTTCAGGATTTGTGGAGGTTTCGTCAACAGTTCAGAATTCGCAGCAACCGGACAAATTTTTCCAACACCTAACAACTTGAATGCTACAAAAAATTTCTCAAAACTTATTCATTAGTGAAAACGTCCCCTAAAATGCTGGATATGTGCCACACTAAATGGCAACGAGGAATGTGAAAATACAAATTAACAATTGGTCTTTCCCTTGATATTCGACAACGCGAATGAACTCGCTCAAAGAAAAATCATATGTTGGCCAGTAGAGTAAGCTGAATAATTAGTTCCTCTAGCTCAATATCCTCCCCAAACAATTTTTTAGTGTCTTAATTTGGAGAATTCATGCAAGGAAAAAATTTTAGTGTCTTAATTACTTTAGCTCAATATCCTCGTTATGAGATACACCAAAATGTTATGAATCATAATGAAAATGTTATAAATCGTACTGCTGAAAGGTTATAAATTCTAGAACAAAAGTTACGAAACATACTAAAATGTTATGAATGAATCACAAAATAGGTGCATATGATTCACCCTTTTAAGGAGTGTGTATTGTACTAGTTGCATGTTCTCCATTATAGCTGACGGGACTCAATTACAAGAGCTGGTCCAAAAATATTTAGGTACAAAACGGCGGCGAAGTTAGCATGCTAATGTACCTACAATATCTCATATTAACAGTTGAATTGACGTGGTTACATAATTGCTTTGATATGATATTTAGTTTACCACTGTTTATTAGTAAAACTTAGAGAAGTCGCATATTGGTTATTAGAAAGACACATAAAAGCGGAAATGCTTTTTTATTGAAATACTTTTTGTAGGGCCCTCGGTTATCGGCTCGGTAACCGGGCTACGAACACTAAACCAGCGGCTAGGGTACGGGCCGAGGTCTTCTGACTAGCTCTCTTCGGGATGCACCTCGGTCGTTTCCCGGGCTTCGGTTGTCATCTACTTCGGAGCCTCGGTTCACTGCATGTTCCCATGCTTCCAAAGGCTTCCAGGCGGTAACGGTTTCTGTGAGTGGGACCCATGGGGATCATGCTCCCCATGCAGCTGGCACAATCATTGAGATCTGTCCCATGTGCTCCGTAACCACCTCGCCCCCCTCGTCATATGTGATGTCACCCGAGGCGGTTACCCGAGCGTACTCACCACGCGCTAGCGTGAAGATCAAGCAAACCTAGGTCTATAAAGACAAAGTGATACCCACCTGAGAAAGGTACGCAATACTATCCTAACCCTAGACCTAAACACCTTCCCTGAGATCTAACCTGATCGTCGGAGGGTCACTGGGCAACGAAAGCCCTAGTGACTTGTTGCAGGTCAGGCGACGGATGAACGGAGCAACGGAGGAAGGAACCTAACCGGACACCACAGTCAAGGCCCCGATAAATCGAACCCCTACACTTTTGTGGATGATATAATGATTGATGCCGGAGAATCCCAAGATAATTTTACTGTCCTTCTACCTAATTTTGGAACTCCCAACTAAGTCATGGAATTATCCTCGTAACCAACTTTGACCAAATAAGTGCTGATATTCAAGTGACTTTTGGTATCTTCTACTTGAGAGTTGAAAGGTCCTCTTGGAATTTGTCGATTTCTTTTATGTTTAAGGAATTTTCTAGACCTTTTTTTGTGTTTAAAAGGCCAGTTATGTACTGATATGAATCAGCTTGATAATTAAAGTAAGATTTCAGCCTTCGGCTAGTTTCTATTATGACTCTTATCCCTTGGGTGAATTCCATTGGGTGGCGAGTGTGATATTTCTAAGTTCTTGTAGGGGTTCGATTAATCGGGACCTTGACTGTGGTATCAGGCTAGGTTCCTTCCTCCGCTGCTCCGTTCTTCCGTCGCCTGACCTGCAACAAGTCACTAGGGCTTTGGCTGCCCAGTGACCCTCCGATGATCAAGTTAGATCTCAGGGAAGGTGTTTAGGTCTAGGGTTAGGATAGTATTGCGTACCTTTCTCAGGTGTGTATCACTTTATATTTATAGACCTAGGTTTGCTTGGTCTTCACGCTAGCGCGTGGTGAGTACGCTCGGGTAACCGCCTCGGGTGACGTCACATATGACGTGGGTGGCGAGGTGGTTACGGAGCACATGGGACAGATCTCAATGATTGTGCCAGCTGCCTGGGAGGCATGATCCCCAAAGGTCCCACTCGTGGAGACCGTTACCGCCTGGAAGCTTCTGGAAGCTCGGGGGCATCCAGTGAACCGATGCTCCGAAGTCGATAGTAACCGAAGCTCGGGCAACGACCGAGGTGCCTCCCGAAGAGAGCTAGTCAGAGGACCTCGGCCCATACCCTAGCCGCTGGTTTAGGGTTCGCACCCCGGTTACCGAGCCTATAACCGAGGGCCCTACAATAGCCCCTCAACTTCCGGAGTGCCATTCTGGTCTTCGGGGAGTTGATTCCTCTGACGGACTAGCGCGACCGAGCTTTTAACCGATGAAATGCTTTGGAGAAGAACCGAGCGGCCTTTGTGAGAGCCGAGCCGCCTGCTTCTGCCCTAGGAGCCACGTGTCAGTCATCGCCGAAATGAGTGACATCATACGTCGCCTCGGCACGTGAAATGCCAGTTGATTGGTACGAAACGTCCTTCCAGGGCACGTGTCAAGGCGTGAATGGCTCGGTACGCGGCGTACCTGACCTCGGTTCAGAGCTCTGATTACTGACCGCTTGATGAAGACACGCGTCGAAGATCCAACGGTTCGGTTGGCGACGCTTCGTTTCCCGCGCGACTCCTCGTACGCTCCACTATAAATTCAGAGCCTCTGGAGAGAGAAAGCTACTCAAACCTTCTGACGCCGTCGAACCGCTGCCGCCGTGTTTTGCAAACTTTGGATCGCTATTTCGAGCACTTTGGCAGCAGATCTCCTCTCCTGATTTGGGTATGTCGATCTTTGTCAATCAATCTTCAAGTTTTAGTACTTTTCTTCGTGTTTTTTCAACGTTTTCTGAGCGCATTGGGGAGGGGACGCCACCTGCAACCGTCTGGTGCGCGGCGGCGCTGGCGCCCGCCGCTGCTATTCTTGTTCTTCCTGAGGCCCACATTCTTCCCGAGGCCTAGATTCTTCCCGAGGCCTATCTTCATCCTTTGGACAAATGAAAAGTGTAGTAATCCCCCGAGGACCCTTTCCGAGGAGGGAAGAGTCTTTAAGAGTGACCGAGGACCGTAGATTCCGAAGAGTGAGGACCATCTCGCCCCGAGCGCTAGGACCCTTTGCTCTCCCTTAGGCATATAGCTAACGGGTTTTGCACATTCTTGATCGATCATCTACCGGACTCCGAGGAGTGGGCAAGTATCTATGTCTCGGTCACCGGGAACTTCATGTTCGGGCCCGGGGAGACCTTAGATGTAGTCACTACAGTCCCATTTGAGATCGGAGTTCCTGGTCGGTAACCTACCCTTCGGTAGTGAACTTATTTTAATAAATGCTTTTTCTTGTAAATTTGTACTGATTTCTCCTTGTTTTTGACAACTTTTTGCAGCCGAAGGCACCGTTCAGGAGCTTCGGGAGAGAGCCGTTCGTTCTCGGATAACCGCCGCCTACGCAATCCCAATCACCAGCCGTTACGCCCCTCAGCTCCTCGGTTACGTCCCCTCGTATACCAGTTACTTAAAGAAGAAACCGAGGAAGCAGGGGGCGTCGAGGGCAGGACGAGGGGGCAGAGGAGGAGGACGAAGGGGAGGAGGAGGAGCGGGGAGAGGTGGCAGAGGAAGCGCTTCTGGGACCGAGGGCAGCAGCTCCGAGCCCCAAGGCGTCATAAGAGAGGCAGTTGACCGAGAGACGCCCGAGAGGACCGGCCTGAGCGGCGAGATGTCAGACCAAGGAGCTCGGGAGGTGCTAAACCTCAGGCGTCGGACGTCAAGGGGCCGAGGCCGAGGTTCAGCCACAAGTACACCTGGTGCTGGGACCTCGGGGGTGACCCCTGTTTCTCCGCGGGAGCCCCCGGCGAAGAGGACTCGGCACGAGAGGGAAGGAAGCGACCGAGGCAAGGAGAAAGAAACTTCTCGGATAACCGAGGGGGAGGAGAGGGCAGAGGAGCAGGACCGAGGGTCTGCAGAGAGGACTGAGGGGGGGACCTGGGTCCCTGCCACGGAGGTTCCTTGGGCCCCGGAATTCTGTCACTATGCTGGGCGCCAGATCCACCATGCGGATAGCGTGTCAAACCTCGGTACAGCGTTCGGGATGCTCTGTGGCTGCATTCTTCCTAGGGACGCCCGGGCCGTCCAAGGATTGACCGAGGACCTCACCGCGGAGATAGCTCAGGCCCTTTTCACTGTAAGCTTGTTACTTTCCACTTTATTGTTGTCAGCTAAGTCCATATTTGTGATTCTTCTTTGGTTTTCTGCTCGCAGGCTGGAGCTCGGGCCTTGGCTATAAACGACCGATACAAAGGTCAAGAGCTAGAGATGAATGAGCTGAAAAGGCTCTTGCGCAGAGAGAGGACGACCTGAAGGTGGCTCGGGAGACCTGCGATCTCTATCTTGCAGACTTTCAAAGGTGCGACAGGGAGAGGGTGGCAGCCGAAGCACGTGTTGCAAAGGCCGAGGAGGATGTCACCACACTGAGGGTTACCCGAGCAACTGAGGTTGAAGCTGCTAAGAACAGGGGCTATGACGAAGGTTGGGTCGCAGCCGGGGTAGAGTACCAGAAGCAAGTTGGGGAGATTGAGGCCGAGCTTTACAGGGATCGTTTCGTGGACGGGCTTCGGTTTGGTCACGAGACTCTTTTGAGTAAGCTCGATCTCCCAGCCGACTCCGAACTCCGGGTCCTTCCCGAGGTGCCACCCGAAGAGGTTGTAGCGCCCGAGGAAGAAGAAGAGGAGGGCGAGCAGGTGCAAAACCCCGAGGCAGGTATTCAGACTGCTCCTGTTGCCGTTGCTTCGACCGAGGAGGGTACCCAGACCGCTCCTATTGCCGTTGCCTCAACCGAGGACGGAGCCCAGACCCCTCTGCCCCCCAATGCTTAGGATTTTGACTTCTTTTGTTTCACATTTGGCTGGACGGCTCCGAACATTTGGATTTTGCCGTTCCATGGTTTGTAAATGTTTTTTGCTAAGTAGGTACCGAACAGATAACCGAAGTATTGTTGGGCTTTAAACTTGCGATCTTCTTTTCTGCTTTTGAATGAATGGTTTCTTTCGTTTCAATGTCTTGTTTATTTTTGAGATGCTCGAATGGTTTTATGCTTGTAACCGAAGGGAGCCTCATGCCCCTGCTTCTGTTGAAATGCTGTGGAGTATCAGCAGATTTTAGCCGAAGCATTAGCCGAGGAGGTTTTCAAAAATGTACTCCAAACTGAAGTTAGGCAGTATGTAGGATTGAGTAAGTTAAAACGAAGCAAAGTAGTTAGCAATTTTTTGAATTTCGCATGCCCCTGCTTTGTTTTAGCTGACGCCGAGCCGAAAGGAGTAAACCGAAGCAACTCATTGGGGCGCAGTGATTTAGATTAGGGCTAGGGTCCTGAAGCGGGAATGGCGTCGGCCATGACTTCGGAACGTAGCGAACCTAAATAGCGTGACTTATTGGGGGGGATCGGTGTAAGGGGCTCGGGATTAATACCGAGTGTCCTTATCGCCGACGTCCGAAAGTCTGAAACGACCGAAAAAGGCCGTGGTGACTTGGTGAGGGATCTGTCCGAGGAATATCCCGCGGAGGACAGTCCCTGAAGTCAGGATAAAACAGTTCACGCAACGGCGGACCGAGTACGAAAAGTAAGTGACAAGATTTAGACTAGTGATAAATAAGAGATTCTCATTAAAAAACTGTCGTAGAATCAGGCCATTACAAGAGTAGTTTGGTTCCTATCATATTTGGACAAGAAACGAAAATTGTTCGAATAAATAAGTCCGAAGACGCCGAAGCCTGGCTACCCATAGAATTTCTTCAGGTTATTGGCGTTCCAGGTCTTGGCGATTGGGGAACCGTCTAACTTCTCCAGCTTGTAGTTTCCCGAGCCGAGGTGTTTTAGGACTCGGAAGGGGCCCTCCCAATTAGGCATCAACTTCCTCTTTTTGGACTTGTCCACCACTTTTTTCCAGACAAGGTCGTCCGGTTTGAATGACCGAAGGCGGACGCTTCGGTTGTAGCCCTTGGCAACCTCTTGCTGATAAGATGCTAGTTTGATCCTTGCATTCTCTCGTTCTTCCTCGGCTAGATCGAGGTCCAAAGCAATGTTCTCATCATTGACCGCCTCGTCGAAATCTTCGGTTCGGATCGTCGGGAGCCCGACCTGGAGGGGAATTACAGCTTCCATTCCAAATGCCAGGGAGAAGGGGGTTCGGCCGGTAGATCGCCGAGGCGTTGTACGGTAGCCCCAGAGTACCCGAGGGAGCTCTTCGGCCCATTTGCTCCGGCGTGATTCGAGCCGGCGTTTGAGTCCTGATGAGATTGCTTTGTTTGCAGCTTCGGCCTGCCCGTTTCCCTGGGGGTAGTATGGGGTGGAAGTGTCCCATTTGATGCCAAATTCATCCAGGAGCGCTCGGTACTTTTGACCGGTGAACTGGCTGCCGTTGTCGGTTAAGATGGCGAAGGGTACACCGAAGCGAGAAATTATATTTCGCCACACGAAGCGCATGATGTCCGACTCTTCAACCGTGACCAGTGGTTCGGCCTCAACCCACTTAGAAAAATAGTCGGTGGCGGTTAAGAGGAACTTGAATCCTCCAGGAGTGACGGGTAGCTTGCCGACGATGTCCATGCCCCACTGGGAGAAGGGCCAAGGACTGGTGAGGGGGCTTAGATCCCGAGCTGGCTGATGTATAATGGGAGCAAACATTTGACACTTCTGGCAACGCTTCACAAATTCTTCAGAGTCCTTCTTCATTGTTGGCCACCAGTATCCTTGGGTAATTGCTCGGTGGGAGATGGAGCGTCCACCGGAGTGGCAACCGCTGTCGCCGGCGTGTAGCTCCTCGATGATCCCGGGGACCTGGTGGGGGTGTGCAACCAATAAATAGGGGCCGGTGAACGACCGTCGGTAGAGCTTTCCATTGGGGTTGAGCCAGAAAAGGGCGGCCTTGTTGCGGAGTCAGTGGGCGTCCTTCTTGTCGGTTGGTAGTGTGTCGTCGCGTAGGTAGCCGATGATCTCATCCATCCAGCTCGGACCAAGCTCGACGTTTAATATCTCATGACTGAGTACTTCAAGCTCGAAGCTAGGTTTGTCGATGGAGCTAAAGGAGATGGAGCGTTGTCCCGAAGCGGCGCAGGCCGTAGCGAGTCCGGCGAGGGCGTCGGCATGAGCGTTTTGGTCTCTCGGGATATGTTCGACGCGGATTGCTCTGAAGTTTTTGAGTAACCGAACAGCAGAGCTCAGGTAAGTACGCATCCGATCGTTCCGAGCCTCATACTCCTCGGAGAGCTGGTTGACAACCAACTGTGAATCGCTGTAGAGGATGAGTTCTTCAATTCCAAGGGCTTCGGCAGTCTTGAGTCCGGAGATGAGCGCCTCATATTCAGCCTCGTTGTTGGAGGCCGGAAAGTTGATGGAGATAGAGCTTTCGTGTAAGACACCGGAGGGAGAGAGAAGTACGATTCCAGCCCCGGCGCCTCGGCTATTGGAGGCGCCATCAACATACATTTTCCATACATCGCCATGGAAGAGTTTCCAGGCGGTGCTGGGATTTGCTTGGAGAACGGCTTCGAGGCGGGGGGCTGGATTTGAAGCGAGGACGTCGGTCGGAGTCAGCTCGGCGATAAAGTCGGCGAGTGCCTGGGCTTTGATCGCCGTCCTTGGTTGAAAGTGGATCTCGTAGTTGGCAAGTTCGACGGCCCATTGAGAGATTCGATTGGAGAGGTCGGCTTTTCGGAGGAGAGACTTGAGAGGGTACTCGGTCAAAACGATAATGCGGTGGGATTGGAAGTACGGTGCGAGCTTCCGAGACGCGGAGACGAGGGCGAGAACAAGCTTTTCCAAGGGAAGATAGCGTGTCTCGGCGAGTGTCATCGTCTTGCTAGAGTAATAAATCGGCTGATGGTCGCGCCCCTCCTGTCGGACTAGAACCGAGCTTATGGCGTGCGCCGAGACGGCGAGATAAATGAACAGGTCTTCCTGGTCCCGAGGAGTGATGAGGAGAGGGGCCTTGGAGAGGTAGTCCTTCAGCTGTTGTAGAGCCCGGTCGCACTCGTCGGTCCAGCTGAAGCTGCGTCGGCTCCCCTTCAGGAGGGCAAAGAACGGTTTGCATTTGTCGGAAGATCGGCTAATAAATCTGTTGAGGGCGGCGGCCATGCCGGTTAGACGCTGCACATCTCTCTTGTTGTGGGGGGCCGAGAGTTTTTCGATTGCTGTGAGCTGTGCAGGGTCGGCCTCAATACCTCGGCGGGAGACAAGATGCCCGAGGAACTTGCCAGAGCTCACACCGAAGGCACACTTCTCAGCGTTAAGACGAAGCTTGTGCGTCTTGAGAATCTCGAATGCCTCGGCGAGGTGGGTAAGGTGGTCGCCGGCCATCATGCTTTTAACCACCATGTCGTCGATGTAGGCCATCATAGTATCCCCCAGCAGACGCTCGAACATCTTGGTTATCATCCTTTGGAAGGTTGCTCCGGCGTTTTTAAGGCCGAAGGGCATGACAAGATAACCGAAGATGCCGTGGGGGGTGATGAAGGCCGTGTTCTCGACGTCGCCATCGCTCATGGCGATTTGATGGTAGCCCCGGTAGGCATCCATGAAACTAAGTCGGGCGTGGCCGGCCGTGGCATCGACGAGCTGATCTATCCGAGGAAGGGGGAAGAAATCCTTCGGGCAGGCGTCATTGAGGTTTGAATAATCAACACAGACTCGCCATTTCCCTTTTTTCTTTTTGACCACCACAGTGTTGGCCAACCACTTAGGGTATTGCACTTCTCGTATGGCTCCCGCGTTTAGGAGTCGGTTGACCTCGTCGATAACGGCATCGGAATGGACCGGGGAGGATCGCCGTGCTCTCTGGATGACTGGACGCTTGGTTCGATCGATGTTGAGCTCGTGGCAGATGAATTTTGGATCGACCCCGGGCATTTCGTAGGGGGTCCAAGCAAAGACCTCAATGTTGCTCTTGAGGAAGTTCACCATGTCATTCCGCTCGATTTTCGAGAGTGAGGAACCGACAAGGAAGAAACGGGAACCATCCTCGGTTAGAGGGACGGTAACAAGATCTTCAACTGCCTTTTCGTCGGCGGGCCTCCCGACGTCTTCGAGAACCGGAGCCTCTCGTACTTCGATGAAATTCACCCTGGAGGTCTGTTTGCTGCTTCGGACAGCATTGACATAGCAGCGCTTGGAGGCGGTTTGGTCTCCGTACAGATCTTCCTGTCGTCCGTTGGCACCGATGAACCGGACCACCTAGTGGTAAGTAGAAGCCACAGCCTTTAACTTATGGAGCCAGGTGCGGCCAATGATGGCATTATAGGGGCTTGGGACGTCGACCACGACGAACTCCATATCGAGCACGACCGAGCCGGAGCGGACGGGTAGGGTGATCAAACCGACGGGCCAAATCGGAGCTCCGTTGAAACCTATGAGGGGGACCTCGGAGGGACGGAGATCGGCGTCTGAGAGCTTCAAATCTTTAAACAAGGAGTAGTACATAACCTCGGCCGAGCTCCCCTGATCCACGAGGACACGTCGGACATTGAATGTGCCTATGCGCAGTGTGACCACGAAGGCGTCGTTGTGGGGAAGTTGGACGCGCACAAGGTCCTTCTCGGTGAACGTGATCGTCCATTTGGACCTGTCGTCGGTCCGAGGACGTTTGGGCTCGGGACCGACGAGCAGGACCTGCTTAGAAGAGGAAGCGTCGTTCAACTCGGCGCGGATTATACGGGCGGCTTCGGAATTGAGAGGGCCGTGGATAACGTTAATCGTCTGGATCTCCTCTTCGGCCCTGGTTTCGGCGCTCTGCGCCCGTGCTCTCGTTTTCTCATGATCGATGAAGTTGTTGAGATGGCCACCGAGGACTAGCTGCTCCAGGTAGGCCTTGAAGGGCCTGCAAGCGATTGTAAAATGTCCTTGCTCGTTGTGGTAGCTACATCGGACTATCGGGTTTTTGATTTTCCCGTTCTCGGTACCGAGCTTTTGGTTAGGGAAGGAGAAAAAGGGTTGATCCTTTACTTGGTCGATAATCTTGTAGATAGGCATAGTAAAGACGGTTTTTTTTGCGCTGAAGTCTCCTTGCTTCGGTGCCTTCCTCGGAGATTGTTTGATGTTGTTGACTTGTTTCTTCGGTGTCGAGGCCGAGGCGGGAGCCGGAGCGGACACCGGGGTAAACGATGCCTTGGAGCTCGGAGGCTTCCCCATGCCCCTTTCTGCTTTGGTTTCGATAAGCTGGCACCAACCTTCGATCCGAGTCATGAGATCCTTCATGGAATTTGGCTTGTGCCGAGCGAGATCGTCGTAAACCTGCTCGTCCTGGGCGGTTAGGCCGAGCTTGAAACCGCGGACGGAGATGACACCGTCGCATCCTTCGATTTCGTTGAACAGCTCCCAGTAGCGACCGGCGTATTGGCGGAGCGTTTCGTCGGTCCGCTTTCGTAGGGCGAGAAGAGAGTCTATCTCTTTTTCATGCTTGTTGCTCGTGACAAACCGAGCCATAAAGGCGTCACACAGAGAATCGAAGGAAGAGATCGATCTGGCAGGAAGTTGGTTGAACCAAGTTAGGCCCAGGTTGCCGAGGCTGGCGGGGAAGACCTTACAGAGGAAGGCGTCGTCCGAAGGTTCGTTGCGAAGGAAAAGAGACATGACCAGCTTGTACTGAACCAGATGAGTGTATGCCTCGGTTTTACCGTCATACTTTGCAAATTTGGGTTGGGTGAAGCCCTTCGGGGGGGTGACCGAGTCAATATTCCTAACGAAAGGGGAGGTCGTGAGTCTCTCGAGACGGGCGTCCCGGTGGGGTCGGATCGAACGGTCGAGACCGTCTGGACCCCCGGTCGCGGTATGCTTCTTCGGCTGCGGTCGGTCCCGTCTTTCGTACTCCTTCCGCTTCGGTTGGGAGTTCCCTGACCGTTGGGGAGATCTTTCGTACTCTTTTCGCTTCGGTTGGGAGTTCCCTGACCGTTGGGGAGATCTTTCGTACCGTTGCTTCTTGTAGCTATCTCGAGCGTAGGGCTCGAGGCGCTCAGTATTTTGGCTTCCGCCACCAAGCCTTTTGTAACCATTTTTGGGGTGGTGGACGAGTGGACTCTTTGAACGAGGGCCCTTGTATCGCTCACGATACCCTTTTGTTTGGAACTCCAAGAGGGCGTTGTTTTCGTTAGCAAAACTTGGGGTGGTCTCCCGGAGGCGTTCCTTGGATATGATTGGGTGGGTGGAGGAGGCGGAGACGCTTCCGCCACCAAGCCTTTCGAAGGCGGATCGCTTCCCTCGAGGACCCTTTGGATTAGGAGAGCGGGAGCGTTCCCTTCGTTCAACGTCCCTTTCGTTACGACCCTCACCTGTTGGTTCGAGACGGTCCTTGATTCCTGGTGGTTCGAGGCGGTCCTTGACCGAAGGACGGGATCGGTGTTCGACCATCTGTCCTCCGTCATGGCTGCGGGGAGGGCTGTGGTGGCTTCGTCTTCCGCCACGGCCTCCGGAGGAATGAGACGGGGACATTTGGAGGAGGTGTTTGATCTCCGCCAACTCGTCTCGGACGCTTCTGTCGCGCTCCACCACTGTCGTGAGGTCGTCGATCTTCCGCTCTAGGTGGCGGATGTAGGATTGGAGTTCGGCCGGAGCCCCTGCCTCCTGAGTCGAAGTCCCTGCTCTGAGTCCGACGGACATGTGGGCCTTTCCAGGAGCGCCTGTTCCGCCGGACGCCGGGTCCCCGAGATCTCCGGGGCCGAAGGGGGTCTCGGCGCGATGTGCATCATTGATTTCCACCATGGTTGGATTGAAGAGCTTTGATCGGAACCTTTGTGAGGAAGGAAGTGATTGAATGAAGAACAGCTAGGTCCCCAGCAGATTCGCCAATTGTAGGGGTTCGATTAATCGGGACCTTGACTGTGGTATCAGGCTAGGTTCCTTCCTCCGCTGCTCCGTTCTTCCGTCGCCTGACCTGCAACAAGTCACTAGGGCTTTGGCTGCCCAGTGACCCTCCGATTAGGGCTGTTAGTCGAAACCGGAAATTCGATCGAAACCGGAAAAACCGGACCGGACCGGATTTTTCAAACCGGTCGAATAATTTCGATCCGGTTCCGGTTTATAAAATTTAATTTTTTTAAAACCGGTCCGGTTTCCGGTTTATGTGTTTTACAAACCGGTCGAAACCGGACCGAACCGGATTAATGCATATGTGTAAAAATTTGTGTAGCAATAGGGCTCGAACTCGTGCGCTTCAAGTTGAAAGAGGACTCTTTACCGCTTGGACATACAACTGTTTGTGTCTTTATCATAGAATAAATATATTTATTACATAGAAGTACATAAAAGTTAGATATATACTGTATATATTAGCCCTAAGAACATTTCCAGATTCATCTCATTCTCACGCCGACTTCACTCAGCACTCCTCCATGGCGATTTGGCCAAAACCCAAGGGTGAGTCTCTTCGTCCCTCTCTTTCCGTCTGTCACTCTCTCTCTCTCTCTCTCTCACACACACACACACACATCCCACAAAATCTGGAAGTAGAAGATCTACAAAACCCATCATTCCTCTCGTTCTCACTCCCTTCATCCATCATCTCTATTTGAATCAACTGAATACCCTTCGAATCTACTGATTTTCGCTTCAAAACCCCTTAAATCAGAGCTTCGAAACCCTTCAATGGTGGTTTAGGCATGATGGTGGCGACGGCGAGGATGGCCTGATGGTGGTGGTGGCTGTGTATGCTGGTTTTTTTATGGCAGAGCAAGAAACCGGATAAACCGGACCGAAACCGGTTGAGCCGGTCGAAACCGGACCGTATTATTTCAACCGGTTTCGGTTTCTAAAAATTCCAAACCGGATAACCGGTTTCGACCGAAAAATATGTCGAAACCGGTCGAAACCGGACCGGTATCACCCCTACCTCCGATGATCAAGTTAGATCTCAGGGAAGGTGTTTAGGTCTAGGGTTAGGATAGTATTGCGTACCTTTCTCAGGTGTGTATCACTTCATATTTATAGACCTATGTTTGCTTGGTCTTCACGCTAGCGCGTGGTGAGTACGCTCGGGTAACCGCCTCGGGTGACGTCACATATGACGTGGGTGGCGAGGTGGTTACGGAGCACATGGGACAGATCTCAATGATTGTGCCAGCTGCTTGGGAGGCATGATCCCCAAAGGTCCCACTCGTGGAGACCGTTACCGCCTGGAAGCTTCTGGAAGCTCGGGGGCATCCAGTGAACCGATGCTCCGAAGTCGATAATAACCGAAGCCCGGGCAACGACCGAGGTGCCTCCCGAAGAGAGCTAGTCAGAGGACCTCGGCCCATACCCTAGCCGCTGGTTTAGGGTTCGCACCCCGGTTACCGAGCCTATAACCGAGGGCCCTACAGTTCTCACTTGTATTACCTTCTCAAATCCATTTTTCCGACATCAGTTTTGGTATCAGAGCTTTGGTTTCAATGGCAGGTCGTCGTCGCAAACAAAATGTCGAAGAACCTCAAGCTCGTGAGAGAGACCTTCGTGATGTCGAGGTGGATGACTTGAGGAGACAAGTGCAGCAATTCCAGTTGCGTTTACAACACTATGAGACTCTGAAACGTGTTGATTCGCGCCACGGTTCAGAGGATGAAGCTTCAGATGAGGAGGAGGTTAACCCTTTTCACCGTACTTCTAGCCACGCATCGAGTGGAGGGGCACCTCGTTATCAATTTCGACGAAACCGTTATTTCCAGCAAGAATACGGAGTGAAAGTTGAAATACCAGAGTTTGAAGGAAGAATGCATCCTGATGAATTCTTGGATTGGCTCAACACTGTTGAAAGAATTTTTGAATATAAAGATATTCCGGAAGACCGAAAGGTTAAATTGGTTGCCATCAAGCTAAAGAAACATGCTTCGCTTTGGTGGGAACATCTTAAGAAGCAACGAGATCGAGATGGGAAGAGAAGGGTCAAGACATGGGAGAAAATGAAGAAAGAGTTACGGAGGAAATTCCTACCTGATAATTACCGTCAAGATGCTTTCTTGAAATTTCACAATTTTGAGCAAAAGGAGTTGACTGTCGAAGAGTATACAGCAGAATTTGATCAATTACAGATGCGTTGTGATATTTTGGAACCAGAAGAGCAAACCATCGCCCGATATCTTCGAGGACTTCGGTCAGAAATTCGCCACGTGGTTCAACTGCAGCCCTATTGGACCTACAATGATGTCGTCAAGCTGTCATTCAAAGTGGAAAAGCAATTAAAGGAGTCCCGTGGATCAACTTCGCGTACTTGGAACAAGGAAAGCAACTCTAATCGAGCAAATGCATCCTCAACCAACAAGGAGGCTATTTTCAAACCAAATCCAAAAAAAGAAACTGCAGCTGGAAGTTCTAACCCAAGAAGTTATAATCCTAGTTCCCGTCGCTGTTACAAGTGTCAAGGATTTGGACACATCGCCGCTGATTGTCCTAATCGCAAGATGGTGTCTCTTGTTGAAGAAGAGATGGAAGAGGAAAAAGAAACAACTGTATTCAGCGAGCCAGAGGATGATGATGAAATCACCTACGCAGATCATGGAGAAAGCCTAGTCATTCAAAGGAGTTTAAATGCAGCGCATGTGGAGGAAGACAGTTGGCTCCGCAATAACATATTTCATACCAAGTGTACTGCTCATGGCAAGGTTTGCAATGTGATTATTGACGGAGGAAGTTGTGAAAACGTAGTGGCTACTGAAATGGTGCAAAAGCATAGGAAGGCTGCTGCTTTTAAAGAAGGAGACTTGGTTTGGGTTCATCTTCGCAAGGAACGCTTTCCGCCAGGGCGTTATGGCAAGCTCAAGCCTCGAGCTAATGGTCCCTTTAAAGTTCTCAAAAGAATTGGAGGAAATGCATACCAAATTGAACTTCCAGAAGAGTATATATGGTGTTTCAAGAACCTTCAATGTATCAGATCTTTCTCCCTTTCATGATGACGGAATGGCAGATGAACTCGAGGGCGAGTTGCACGCAGTGGAAGCGAATGATGCCGGAGAATCCCAAGATAATTTTACTGCCCTTCTACCTAATTTTGGAACTCCCAACTAAGTCATGGAATTATCCTCATAACCAACACTTTGACCAAATAAGTGCTGATATTCAAGTGACTTTTGGTATGAGAGTTGAAAGGTCCTCTTGGAATTTGTCGATTTCTTTTATGTTTCAGGAATTTTCTAGACCTTTTTTTGTGTTTAAAAGGCCAGTTATGTACTGATATGAATCAGCTTGATAATTAAAGTAAGATTTCAGCCTTCGGCTAGTTTCTATTACGACTCTTATCCCTTGGGTGAATTCCATTGGGTGGCGAGTGTGATATTTCTAAGTTCTCACTTGTATTACCTTCTCAAATCCATTTTTCCAACATCAATGATGAATGTAATTAAAGTGTACGTGGTGTTGCATATTTACAAATAGAGCCTTAATTTTTTTAGTTTTTGTTTAAACGGATAGTACACATATATGTTTTTCTAAACGTGTTCCCCCAACCTCTCATTTTCCAATTTTTTAAATTTTGTGTGTTGGAGTTTCAGTGTCGTGTCACTTGTCTATGTCGATGCTAGATAACAGGCTATATATTGCATTGAGAAGCTCATTTGCCTATACAATATGTCATGCGACTAATGGCATGCGTTTGGATCCAGGGTAGATGCATGTAGCTTCACTGTTCTGTTTTACCTGGGCTGACTTCAATTTGGTATTCGTTAATAGTTGTTCTTTATAGAAGTATAAAGGGTAAATTTTTGGACCCTTTTGTAGTTTTCAAACCATGTGCTTCACTTGCATTCAAGAAAATCCATTTAAGCATATTGTGACATTTTGACTCCTGATTATTGTTGCCCGGGAGACAATTAGGATACACTTAGACAAGTTAGTGAGCAAAGTTACCATCTGCTGAACCAATGCATTACTCTCACTCTGTGACTCTGTTTGTATCACCACACAAAGACACCCCAACGGTGACCGTAATTCAGAGGGAACTTCGGATTACTGCAGCCCGATGAATCTGACGCTGTGAACGCTCCTCTACTATTGTTCCAGACTTCTAAAGATTCCAATCCTTCTTTCTTCCCTTGGTGCCTTCTCTCCTTTTTATTCGAACATGAGAACCATACCTGTGACATATTTCTTACGAGGAATCCTTTATTGAACTTGCTTTCAAAAGCCTTTGTTGAAAATGCAATGTAATCTATGTGAGTTTACTCACCCTCACCCGGCCGCTAATAAGCTACATGAGTGAGAAAAGAGGGGAGAGATACGTTTTGTATTTTTTCAAACATTAATACAATCTGATGTGTGTTGAGTGAATTCCAATCAATATATTGATTATCTTGATCTGTACATTAAGGTCAGGGAGTCATTCAATATATTGATTATCTGACTTTTTAGCCAGATTCCTGAACAGATATCTTGCTTTTAATATACGAACACGAGTACTATTCGTAACTAGCCTGCTCCTTTTCCAGCTTAGTCGCATAATCTTTCAAGAGGTCTTTGCTGCCTGCTGAACTTTCTTATGTCAGGACGAAGACCCTTTCGACTTTAAAGAGCTACTGGTTTTAAGAATCCCAAGATCTCTATCCCTCAATCACTCTCTCGAGGAAAAAAATGGCCGGTTCACAAAATAAGCGTGTCAAGACAGGGTCGCAGCTGCAGTAGAAAGAAGCAAAAGCCGTTCCAGTCCACCCTCCGTTGATGTTTTCGTTCAATGAGCGAATCCGCCCTCTGCTCGATGCGGTCGATAAGCTCCGCCATCTAAAAGTGGCACAAGAAGGCATCCTGCTTCCGACCATTGTGGTGGTCGGTGACCAATCAGCTGGAAAATCTAGCATCTTGGAATCGCTTGCCGGAATAAGTCTTCCCCGCGGCCAAGGCATTTGCACCAGAGTTCCCCTCATTATGAGGCTCCAACACCACCCACATGCTCAGCCAGAGCTCCATTTGGAGTACCATGGCAAGACTATCCCCACCGAAGAAACCCACATCGCCAAAGCCATTGTTTCAGCTACTGATGAGATTGTAGGCAATGGGAAGGGGATATCAAACACCCTGTTGGAATATTTGAGTAGTTATGAGTCTTGTCCCACATTGGTTAAACAAGTCTTGTATCAAGTTATCTCGTAATATAAATAATGAATCTCTGTGTTAGGGTTAGTTAACATCCTATACACTTTTTCTCATCTCTGACAACATGGTATCAGAGCTTAACCCTAACCTACCACCATAGCCACTGCCGCCCTACGCCACCAACCACCACCGCTACCTCCGCCATCATCTTGACGCCCAAAAAAAAAAAAAAAAAACCCCTAAAACAACCTACCCAAACCCTTTGGAATCCTAAAACAATCTACCCCCACTCATCAAAACCCTAAAACGGCACTGTTTACGTCACTGTTCATCGCGTCACTGTTCACATCACTGTTCACGCGAATGTTCATCAGGTACTGTTCACGCGACACTGTTCATCGGGTACTGTTCACACAGCACTGTTCATTGCGGCATCTGTTGGCGTCGATCTTGCCATTTTCGATCTGAAAACCCTATTCAATCTGCTTGTTTCTTCGCGATATGATTTAAGGTGATTTTCTGAGATACAATCTGTTCCTCCTTTGTCCTTGGTTGTGCCAAGTTGTTCTCGATGCGGATTGGTGTTCATGGATGGTCTGCGGTACCGTTTAGTTGTGTTGGTTTAGTATTTGGTTCAGTGTTTGTTTGGTGTTGCTGTTGGTATTAGCCTTGAGTTTTTGCACTGGCAGCATAGTAGTTATTGTTGCGGTCTTTCTTGAGTTGATGATTATTTCGTTCGTATTGGAGGTTGGTTACTGATTCGTTGTTGGGTTGTTGTTTCTCTCGACTTTGATACTATCGGATCCTGTTTATTTGGGCCGTCATCTTGTCTTGTGAATTGATGATGTTCATTGCTTGGTGATCTATTTTATTGCTTATTAGTTGTTCGGTGGTTCTTCGTCGGTTGCTAGATTGGTGGGTTGATTATTTATTGGTCGGTAGTGGTGACATATTTGGTTGGTTGATCTATCGATAGTTGACTAGTTGCATCTCATTGTATGAGATATATTTGCAATGAAATCTGATTCTACTTCCGCTGTTTCTGGTGCTCTTAGTTCTTCATTCAATCGTGGCCGTGGTCGTGATTCTGGGTACAGTGGTCAGGTTTTTGACCATGTTTTTGGTGGTCGTGATTCTAGTCATGGTGGTTGTGGCTTTCGTCCTAGGGGCCGCATGTCAAGGGGAGGTGGCCATAGTCGAGGCCGTGTTTTCAGACTTTGTACTTATTGTGGGGGAACAAATCATACAGTGGAGTCCTGCTATGACCTACATGGTTTCCCTCATGCTCATCGGGTTACTCCTTTCAAAGATGTTCGGCAGGTTACTCACTCTACTGCTATGGTGACTATTTCTGTGGAGGAGTACCAACGCCTTGTGTCACGTCAGACAAGTTCCTCCATTGCTACGCTATCTCAGACAGGTTCTTCTAGTGCTTGTATTGCATCTTTCCATTTTTCTATTCCTTGGATTATTGATTCTGGTGCATCTGATCATATGACGGGTACTTCTACTATTTTTTCTGACCATCAGACTATTGCTAAACCATCTCATGTTACCTTAGCCGATGGGTCTACCACTGATATTATTGGTTCGGGTTCTGTTTCTGTTACTTCCTCTCTGACTTTGAATTCTGTATTGCATGTTCCTCGTTTTCCATTAAATCTTATGTCTGTTAGTAAACTTACCAAATCTTTAAATTGCTCTGTCACATTCCTTCCCGATGGTTGTGTGTTCAGGATCTCAAGACGGGGCGAAAAATTGGTAGCGGTACTGAACGTGGTGGCCAATATTACTTTACCGACGCTGTTCACCCTAGCTCTGTTGCCCTACAATCTTCAGTGTCACCCTATCAACATCATTGTCGTCTTGGTCATCCATCCCTTCAGAACCTTAAACGGCTAGTACCTTCATGTAGCCGTGTTGATGTTTTGCCCTGTGAAGTTTGTGAGTTTAGTAAACATCATAGAGTGTCTTTTTATCCTAGGGTTGAGAGTCGTGTGTCCCGTCTTTTTCAATTAGTTCATTCTGATATTTGGGGCCCAATGCGTGTCCCTAATGTTTTTGGCTTCCAATATTATGTTATCTTTGTCAATGATTACTCTCGTGTCACATATCTTTATCTCATGAAAGAGAGGTCAGAGTTATCTTCTATTTTTAAATCATTTTATACGGAGATCAAAACTCAGTTTGATACTTGCATTCGTATATTTCGTTCTGACAATGCGGGTGAATATTTTCATAATTCTCTTTCTAAGTTTTTTGATGATCATGGTATAATTCACCAATCTTCTTGTGCTCGGACTCCACAACAAAATGGAGTTGCCGAACGCAAGATTAGGCATTTATCAGAGGTTATGCGTGCTCTGTTATTCCAAATGCAAGTTCCTAAGTCTTATTGGAGTTATGCTGTTCTTACAGCATGTTATTTGATTAATCGTATGCCATCTAGAGTCCTAGGCGGTCAAATACCCCATACGATTTTATTTCCTGGTCGGCCTCTTCACTCATTACCTCTACGAGTGTTCGGGTGCACCTGTTATGTTCATTCTCTTGATCCTGGCCGGGACAAACTTGATCCACGGTCGATTCGGTGTATTTTCCTGGGATACTCACGCACTCAGAAAGGGTATAAGTGTTACTCACCGTCTCTACGTCGTCATTTTGTTTGTGCTGATGTCACGTTTAATGAGTCATTACCCTTTTACTCGGGTCACCGTACTCTAATTGACCTTCCTGAGACTGAGTCTGTATTTCCTATTTGTGTTCCATCTGTGCCACCCTTGCAGGTGTATGTTCGTCGGCAGAAAGTATTAACAGCCCCACAAGTGCCTTCCGTCGCGCCTCCTCCGTCTCAAGATCTAGTTCCACAACCACCGCCACCACCACCACCTCCACCACCACCACCGCCGCCTCCACCACCTCTATCATCACCTAGCCTTCCTATAGCTCTTCGCAAAGGTATTCGGTCTTGCACTTCTCATCCTATTGATCGATTTGTTTCCTATGCTCACCTGTCTCCGTCCCTTCGTGCTTTTACTACTTCTGTTTCGTCCATTTTTGTTCCTAACACTGTTCAGGAGGCCTTATCTATTTCTGAGTGGCGGACAGCTATGGAGGCTGAGATGTCTGCTCTTCATGACAATGACACTTGGGAGTTGGTTCCTCTTCCGTCAGGAAAGTCTACTGTTGGTTGTCGGTGGGTATTTACGGTCAAATATCATCCCGATGGGTCTGTTGAGCGTTACAAAGCTCGTCTTGTTGCTAAGGGATATACTCAGACTTATGGTGTTGATTATGCTGAGACTTTTTCCCCAGTTGCCAAGCTTGGTTCTGTCCGCCTTCTTATCTCCCTTGCAGCCAATCTTGGTTGGCCTTTATTCCAGTTGGATGTTAAAAATGCTTTTCTTCATGGGGATCTCCGAGAGGAAGTTTATATGGAGCAACCACCTAGGTTTGTTGCTCAGGGGGAGCGTAATAAGGTATGTCGTCTTCGCAAAGCACTATATGGTCTTAAGCAGTCTCCTCGGGCCTGGTTTGGTAAGTTCAGTGATGTAGTTTTGAAATTTGGGATGAGTTGCTGTCAGTCTGATCATTCGGTTTTCTCTCTCACATCTGATCGAGGGAAAGTATTATTGATTGTTTATGTGGATGATATTATTATTACGGGCGATGATCAAAAAGGTATTGATGAGTTGAAGAAATTTCTGCTGAGTAAGTTTCATACCAAAGATCTGGGAAGGTTGCGATATTTTTTGGGTATTGAGGTTGCACGATCTAAAAATGGCATTAGTTTATCGCAAAGAAAATATGTGCTAGATATTCTAGATGATACTGGTTTATTGGGGTCGAAGCCTGTCGATACTCCTATGGATCCTAATGTCAAACTGTGTGTTGATCAGGGGGAGCTGCTTTCTAGCCCTGACCAATATCGTCGCTTGGTTGGTAAATTGAACTATCTTACTATTACACGTCCAGATATCTCGTTCGCAATTAGTATTGTGAGTCAGTTTATGTCTGCTCCCCGTCTTCCACATTGGGAGGCTGTTCTTAGAATTGTAAAGTATCTCAAGGCTCATCCAGGACGTGGTTTGTTTTATCGAGCTAATAATCACTTACGTATTAAGGCTTTTACTGACTCTGATTGGGCAGGAGGACCCTCTGACAAGAGGTCCACTACAGGATATTGTGTTTTTCTCAGTGGAAACCTTGTCAACTGGAAGAGTAAGAAACAAACAGTGGTTGCACGGTCTAGTGCAGAGGCAGAGTATAGAGCCATGGCCCACACAACATGTGAGATTGTATGGGTGCGATCTTTTCTTGAGGAGATAGGATTTAGTGTGCAATTGCCAATGAATTTGTATTGTGATAATCAGGCAGCAATTCACATTGCATCCAATCCGGTATTTCATAAGAGGACTAAGCATATTGAAGTTGATTGTCATCTGGTGCGTGAGAAGTTAGCTGGTGGTGTAATAGCTACTCCCTTTGTGTCTACAAGTGCTCAGTTAGCTGACATGTTTACTAAGTCATTGTTCAAGCCCCGATTAGAGTTGTTATGTAACAAGCTGGGACTTTGTGATATCTATTCTCCAGCTTGAGGGGGAGTGTTGGAATATTTGAGTAGTTATGAGTCTTGTCCCACATTGGTTAAACAAGTCTTGTATCAAGTTATCTCGTAATATAAATAATGAATCTCTGTGTTAGGGTTAGTTAATACCCTATACACTTTTTCTCATCTCTGACAACACACCCCATTGACTTTGGTTGTGAAAAAGAGTCGTCCTGGATCTTACAATGGTGGATCTTCCCGGGATCACTAGAGTACCTGTTCATGGCCAACCCGAAGATATTTATGAGCAGATATCTGGGATTATTATGGAGTACATAAAACCAGGAGAGAGCATAATACTGAATGTTTTATCTGCGACTGTTGATTTCCCTACTTGCGAATCGATAAGGATGTCTCAACAGGTGGACAAAATTGGTGAGAGGACTCTAGCTGTGGTTACTAAGTCTGATAAAGCTCCAGAAGGTTTGCTTGAGAAGGTCACTGCTGATGATGTGAACATTGGCTTGGCTACATTTGTGTGAGGAATCAGATTGGCAATGAGTCATATGAGGAAGCCCGTGTGGAAGAAGCTGGACTATTCCAAACTCATCCTTTGCTATCCAAGATTGATGAGTCTATGGTTGGTGTACCAGTTCTTGCTCAGAAGCTAGTCCAAATACAAGCAACAATTATTTCAAGATGCTTGCCAGATATCGTGTGGAAGATCAATGAGAAGCTGAACGCAAGCATTTCTGAGTTGAACAAAATGCCCCAGAATCTATCTTCAGTTGCTGAAGCAATGACTGTCGGTGCAAAACTGGAACCTTCAAAATCTGGAGCCTTCCAAGGTTGAACAATTTGATGGAAATCACTTCGAGTCACGTTACAATGTCGCTTTCCGAAAATAGTATTCGCCCCCACCAATTGGTGTGCACCGGTTTACAGCGAATCTGTTCTGAGGATAAAACGAAGCCCGATCAATGATCTTCTGCCTGCATCCGCACAAACGAAGGACAGACAGAATACCGAGTCTAAGAGAATCAATTGAACCAAGGACTGTTAATTCCGTTTCTGCAGAACAACGGAATAACATTACAGAAAACAACGAGACAGAGAGAGGGAGAGTTTCTGGATATTTTTTGGTGTATCAAATGACTTAACCAATGGCCTATTTATAGACTTATAGGCACCCTTATGTGAAAGGTTGTGTCTTTAGTAAACACACATTAGAAAGGGTATGTCTTTTGAAGACAATTAATCAATAGAAAGGTTCATGCCTTTTAGTAGGCACCCTTTCATGAAACAATTAATTAGGAAGGGTCATGCCTCTTGAAGGCACCCCCATGTTTCACACCCCTTCCTAACAATCACACCTCATTCTAATAATCACACCCTAAGTTAATATGTGTTATAACTATTCACATAAAGTCATACCCCATATGAAAAGGTGTCGCACCTTTTCACAAATAGCCTCCCTCAACCCTTTTTTAATTTTGAAAAATCTCCAACAATGACGGCATTTATGAGGATTATTGGGTTGTCCAAAGAGTCTCTGAAGAAAATTCTCCTGAGGGGCGAATTCGATGAGTACCCAGATGAGAAACACATGCACTGCACTGCTCGGTTGGTTGAAATGCTGAACCAGTATTCCGATGAGCTTCAAAAGAGTGCGGAAGATAAATCAACAAACAACTTTCTGCTGGAGGAGATTAGGGTGCTCAATGAAACCAAAGGAATTGGGCTACCTAATTTCCTTCCCCGCACTGCTTCCTCATGATCCTGCAGAAAAAAGTTAAGGAGATATCCAAAACACCGGTGGATTTCATACCCAAAGTGTGGTACTACATCCTGCAAGTAGTTATATCTGTTTTCACGAATCATTACGATAGTTACCCCCAACTCCAAGCCTCTACAATCAGAGCATCCCGTAATCTCATGGAAAAGATGAAGCAGAAGTCTTTTGATCACGTGATGGAGATAGTGGAGATGGAGAAGCTTGCTGATTACACATGCAGTCCGGAATACACGTCGGAATGGGGTAAGCTTATGGCTCAACAGAATGTGTTATGAACTTTTTTTGAAGTATTGTGAATTGCGATGATATTCTTTAAAAGAATTTAGTAAATTTCCGTAATACGCCAGTCTTTATGAATAATTAACTTTGCATTTTGCATTATGGCTGCAAACTTACGTATTATGGCCGCAAAATCTTGAATTCCACACTTTGGTGTTTCTGTAGTAGGCCGAGTTAACTGGCTCGGGCTGCACCAAGCGTAATACCGAGCCGGAGATCGATTGTCCACACTTATTTCTAGAGCAAGTCTGATATAGCCTCGGCTACCGATGGTCCATTCCCATCCAGGGACGTATCCCGTCGCCTCGGCTTCCTCAGGGATGAACGCTTTCCCCTAGACGCCTTCTTCGGCCAACAGCCTCTCGGCTAGCCGACTTCTTGACTGTCGGCTCACATTCGGTCTTGAACGGATGTGGGGGCCATGTTCCATCCCCCTTCACGTGGGAATGCCACTCTGGCAATGATGACGATAGTGACGTCAGCCGAGCGGTTACCAGGTTGATGGTTCCACGTGAAAGGGGGCCCGCTCATTCGCCAATCAGTTACGAAACCCTAAATTGGTGACGTAGGAGATACGTCGGCCGACACATGGCGATCATGCATACGATCTTGGTTCGGGCTGAACGATCCCTATAAATACACAGTGATGCCTCCTGAGAGAGGTACGTGAGAAACACAGCTCTAAACCCTAAACACTTGATCCTTTCCTCTTTGCAAGAGAACTGATTCTTGCACCGGAGGGCCATCCCGGAGAACCTCCGGCTTGGTCTTTAGTCGTGCTCTGTTTTGCAGGATTAAAGGGGATCGAAGACAGATTCCAAACCACGGAGCAAAGATATTCGAACCACCTCAAAAGGAGCCCCACAGTTTCCTTCCAGAGAATAACTGTTTGGCAATGGAGAGGACGCCTTCGTTGGCGTCCAAAGGGCAATGGGAATGCTAAGGGTCAGTTCAATGAGCTTCCCAAATTTTGATGAATTTTTAGATGACTTCATAAATGTTTTGATATTTACGTCAAAAAAAAAAAAAAAAGCATTTCGGCCCACTAATTAAACAATATCTAAGTCGTGATTTTTTTTTTTCTCTCGGAAATGGTGGACGTCAACAGTTGGACAAAAAATATAGCTCTACAAAAACTAAGGGAAAAACGTAAATAATACACTGTTTCGTTCATGGCACATAATTGTGTGGCTGCACGTTTTTTTTTTTTTTTTTGATAAGTTAAATTTTTTTTTTTGGTAAGTACTCAGATAGCACGTTCCATTGTGTTTGTGTGAACCGAGTGGCTCGCTCGGTTAGTAATCGAGTTGAGCTTGAGCTCAGATTTTAGCCTTGAGCCGAGCTCAAATTCAAAAGCTTAGCTCGGCTCGCAAAAACCCTGCTAAACTGAAAACTTTACGAGGTAAAGGTAATTTCCATTTCTCAGTCGGAAATTACAATTACAATGGAAACAGAGATTACAAGTATTTATACCAACTCACCAACTAATTACAATCCAGCTCAGCATATACTAACTAACCATCTTAGTGCTAACAACCTGACTTAGAGGAGCACTAACTAACTGAATTAGTGGAGCATCTGGCTGAGTTGTTGGCTCTTGAGCTGAGTTGTGCACTGGCTTGGTTGTCAGCCCCCCGCAAACTGATGTGGGCACTTGTGCAAGCATCAGTTTGGCCCGACGAAGAAAGAAACGATCAATGGTAAGTGGTTTTGTAAAAATATCAGCTACTTGAAACCCAGAGGGAACATGACGCACTTGCAACTGTTTGTGATGAATTTTCTCTCTAACAAAATGAAAATCAACTTCAACATGTTTCGTTCTCGCGTGAAACACTGGATTAGTGGCCAAAGAGATTGCAGAAACATTATCACACCAAATGATAGGAGGAGGAGCAAATGCTGGAACACACAAGTCTTTAAACAACTGTAAAATCCACATAACCTCAGCTGCTACATTAGCCAATGCCTTGTACTCTGCTTCGGTGGAAGAACGAGCAACTGTAGCTTGTTTTTTGGCAGACCAAGAGATTTGGTTTGCTCCAAGATACACACTGTATCCTCCTGTGGATCTTTTATCAAGGGCATCCCCGGCCCAATCAGCATCAGTAAAAGCAGACATAGTAAGAGAACTTTTAGTGAAGCAAAGACCATAGTCCAATGTGCCTTTAATATATCTAAGAATTCGTTTTACTGCAGTAAGATGTTTCTCTAAGGGATAATGCATATGTTGGCACACTGAGTTGACTGCAAAACTGATCTCTGGTCTAGTTAGAGTAAGGTATTGAAGAGATCCAACTAAGGATCTGTAGAACTCTGGATTAGAAATAGGAATATTACCATCTAAAGGAGCAGATTTCAAGGAAGTAGGAGTGCTACAAGGTCTACACTCTTGCATACCAGCCTTTTGAAGGAGACTAGTGGCATATTTAGTCTGAGAAAGAATGAGACCAGTTGGAGTTGTAACAGCTTCAATACCCAGAAAATAATGCAAAGGGCCTAAATCCTTTAACGCAAATGAGGTACTCAGCTGCTGAATAATGTGTGTAACCAGTGAAGTATTATTCCCAGTAACAAGTATATCATCCACATAGACAAGAACATAGACAAGATCTGATTTCTTATTAAGAACAAACAGAGATGAATCAGCCAAGCTATTGTGAAACCCAAAACGCATTAAACAGCCATGTAGAAACTTTATATCCATCTCAAAACCAATTGGCAATGAGTGGAGAGGTCCCAAATGTTATTAAGTGATCACCCATTCCACTCCCAAGCAATATGGGACTCTATTTCCTTAACATCCCCCCTCACGTGCAGCCGCGTTTGAGGTCTGTCACATGTGGCCACTTTTGGGTCCTATCATCGTGCAGCCTTTTTGCTGGTCTGTCATCGTGGGGTGTGGATTGTGAATTTTTATAAAATGTGGGGTGGAACGGAACCTGGCTCTGATACCATGAAAACTTTACGAGGTAAAGGTAATTTCCATTTCTCAGTCGGTAATTACAATTACAATGGAAACAGAGATTACAAGTATTTATACCAACTCACCAACTAATTACAATCCAGCTCAGCATATACTAACTAACCATCTTAGTGCTAACAACCTGACTTAGAGGAGCACTAACTAACTGAATTAGTGGAGCATCTGGCTGAGTTGTTGGCTCTTGAGCTGAGCTGCTTTCAGTTGACTCAGCTGAAGCTTGAGCTGAGTTGTGCACTGGCTTGGTTGTCATAAACAAGTTGAGCTCGAACACTATAAAACTCGACTCGGCTGATTTGCACACCTATTGCCATGTATCTGTACACCAACCTGCCTACATTGGGCAGCTAAGACCAATCCTAAAAAGATCAGCCCATTTTCCTTGCCCAGCCCCGTCAGTACTCCAGTGAGTCTAGCCCAGGCCTAAATCGAAATTTGCCCATTAATGGTTCATTCTGTTTCCTGTTTTCTCCTTAAGAAACTAATTCACGGCTTCGTTGTGAACAAGTTTTTCGCAGAATCATGCAATCGCAGCTGTCCGTTTTCACAATTAATCCGGACCGTCCAAAAATACTTTGTACTCGCGCGTTTGGGCTCCGTAAACCCATTTTCACGGGGCCTTCCGTAAAAAAGATATTCTCCTCCTTAAGAGCTCATATTATTTTTGACAAATATTGACAAAGACAAGGAATCAAGGTAAATCAAGTTCATTGTCGTTTAATTCTATTCCTAACCTCCTAAATTCTCATTTGGAATCTGGAATCATTCCACGGTCCACACCTCTCTCTCTCTCTCTCACACACACACACACAAACACACGCACTCACAAATAACTAATTATTGTATTAGACTAGCTTATGCACATCTCTTAAACTAATCTCAAAAATTTGAAGATTAGTGTATTAGACTAGCTTATGCGCATCTCTTAAACTAATCTTAAAAGTTTGAAGCTAACAATCGAACATACTTTCAATAAACTCCAAGACTTATTTTGGGATTGTCGTGCTTCAATCCGCTGGTAAGGGATATAGTAGTATAGATCAGCATTTGGTGCATCAGTGTATCAAAGTTATCATGCATGGGCCAGTTCAAAATTCTTTAAAAGCACGTACGCTATGCTAGCTAGTACATGGAAACAAGAGTCAAAGCGTGCTGGTGGACTATTTAATCTGGTGGCCAGTCTTGAGGCGCTGTCATGTAATGTCCCAACATCTTTATCCACCATACATTTTTTAGGGATTCAGTGTAACAGTGTCACAAGACCACTGAATAATTACTCTTGAATTTTGGGCATTACTTGTGGGCTTCATGTGAGTTGAGTTTGCCCGGCATTATTTTCTGCCACCAACATTATTTAGGAGTATATTTAAGAAGCTAATTCGAATTTTAGCGCGTAGTTCCTCACTATATATACGTCACAGAAATATGTCAAAATTGGTGTGCCGTACTTGTTTGACTTGGCTTAAATCACTCATATCACATATGTCAAACCATTTGCAGTTGAACATTACTAATACTTTTCCCGGACCCCCCGGTGCAAATATTGTCAACCTAGCTGTATTGATAGATCTAGCTTACTCCATTAATTGTGCAATATCGTTTTGGGATAACCATTGTTCTTTTCCCACACTTGCAAGTGGCGTGACAAATTTGACAATTTTCACATTTGGCATACGGCTGGGTAGGGAGGATTTTGCTATTCTTGATGTGAAAAGTTAACTTCAGTACATATGACATTTGACGTAATGATGGACTTGTTCTCTGTACGATATCAAATATCAATAACGCTTCATGTGATTTTATCTCCTAGTTGTTAAGATGGTTTAATCCAACCTAATATATAATAAGCTAATAGCAATTAGTGAAGCTACATTAAAATCCAGCTGAGACTAGCTAAGAAGTGGGCTCCGGATTTCTAGTCACGGACCAATCATATATACGTGTAATACAAGAGATAAAATTAAGCTACTAAAATGGCAAGTCACTATCTAAAATATTTGCCGTGGTACGCCAGTTGATTCAGTCCAGAGTTTAACTAGCTAGCTAGACTTTGAATGCAAATTCCAATTTTGACAAAACTGCACACAGAACTTTTGTCAAATTCTTAAGAGAATATAATACTTAATCAATTTCCGGTTATTTTAATTCCCTTTTGTTGACATGAATAGATATGGTGAAAGACAATTATCTAACATGATTATGAGCGAATAAAAAGCCCATTTTGAGACTAAAATGAGGCCTCGTCCTCTTGAACTTAACTTAAATCTAGAAGTTTTGTCCTTATTTGAATTTCTTTCGCATTTGTTAATTTTGCGCCAAACTTTTGTGGGTTATTGATTTGTCTCGACGAGAGGAATCAGAAAAGTGATTTTTTTTTTAACTTTTACCCAACTATTTTGAGAAATAATCACATATATACATAAGTGTAATACAAGATAACAGTTTAAGGGACTAAAATGGCAGCCGAGCAAAAAAAAAAGAAAAAGGACTTAAATGGCAATCAATTACGTAAAATATTTGCCCTGGTTAATTAGCCAGTTGAGTCAGTCCATAGTTTGAAGACTTTGAATGCAAATATACCAATTTTGACAAAATTACGCCCGTACTACTTTTGTCAAATTCTTTACACAATATGATAATCACGTTCCGGTAATTTATGATTCACATTGAAAAATTCCACCCTTATGACTCACATTTTCAAAAGTGCCTTTGGACATGAACAAATAACGGTGTAAGACATAATCTAACATGGTGTTATTGGAGGATAAAAAGTCGCAAACGAAACAGTGCCTGCAATTAAGGCTCTGTTTGGAACTCAGGGAAAAGAGATGAAAAGAAAGGAAAATTAAAAAAAAAATTTCCTTTTATTGTTTGGTTGGAAGAGAAAGAGAGAAGAAAATAAAGATTTAAAGTTTAGTGAATAGTAAATTTCCCCTCCAATTTTCCTTTTCTTTTCCTTTCCATACATTCCGAATGGAGCCTAAAGGATTCTTTTGTGTTGCAAATTTTAATATTGTGATGAAAATTTAAAACCATTTGTGTCCCTAGCTACTAGCCTACGTGTGGAACAGTCCTATTGATATGTAGTGATGCCTATTACAATGCATGATTTCTCATTGAACGGTGACAACGTAAGTTGGTAATTAATCTATATCCGCTCAACTCACACATTCTCATAAATCATTCTTTAATGAGAATTTTATTTGTCCATTCCTTTTTCTATTCAAATTTTGGACACATTTAAGAAATTTGCAAGTAATAACTGTCTTCCGGTTGACAAATAAAGTTTTGCTAGTTAGTTATATCCTCTTTAATTGACCAAAACTACCTTCTCTCTCTCCATTCTTGACAAGGTCAGCATACAACACAATCCTCCCATATAAAAGTCCGGTGGTGGATTCCAACCAACCAATTTTTCACAAAAACCTTGAGCAATCTTGACATTGTAGATAGTGTAGTACCATTCGGTGGCCCGGGCCAATACATCTTGAGGGGTTAAAAATCTAGAATTCTGGTTTTTCGAAAGAGATGGGAAATGATGTTTGTTGCGATGAAGCCACCCGGTCCAACACCCAAGAGGGAATATAACGGACCATGGCTTCATCCCGGTCCAACACCCTAGAGGGAAGATAACGGACCACAGGATACGCGACATATGGGGACCACAGGATACGCGACGTATGGGGAAGGGAGGATATTGGCAGTTAGATTTAAGCCAAGAATGAAAAGGAATGGAACTATCGAAGAAGGAGACATGACTGCTAGGAATGAGAAGATAAGTTACACAATTGCTTTGATATGATATTTAGTTTGCCACTCTTTATTAAAACCTAGAGAAGTCGCATATTGGTTATTAGAAAGACACATAAATGAGGAAAGCCTTTGTTGAAAATGCAATGTAAGCTATGTGAGTTTAAGCTAGATGAGTGAGAAAAGAGGGGAGAGATATGTGTTTGTATTTTTTCAAACGTTAATACAATCTGATGTTGTGTGTTGAGTCAATTCCAATCTCTATTTCCCATCGACATCTTGATCTGTACATTAAGGTCAGGGAGTCAATCAATATATTGATTATCTGACTTTTTAGCCAGATTCCTGAACATCTATTATCTTGCTTTTAATATACGAACACGAGTACTATTCGTAACTAGCCTGCTCCTTTTCCAGATGAGATTGATGGAACGTGAGACATTGTGGCCTTTTCTAGAGGTGGCCCGGCGCGGCCGTCGGTGCAATTTTGGTATGGGAACCGTCGGTCCCTATAGCTTTATTGTTCAAAATATGATGTAGACTAAAAGGGGAGTATTTAAGCATTTCTGAGGCGCCAACCAAGGGCGTTCCAGAGTTGGGACTGTCTTGGGCAAGGCCTGAAATGATTCTGGACCGTGATTTGTAGCCACCACTCTCTGTGCTAAAATAGCTTAGCTTGACACCAGTAGATAATGCGGCTGCTTCTGGTTTAGTAAGTAATTCTTGACTCCCTTGAATAGAGATAGAAACATAGTTTTGCAAATAATAAAAACATTATGGGACTAATGCATTACGCCCAAATTTATGTTCACAAATCCAAGAACCGAATACAGCCTTACCTCTTGATATAATTTGTTTCGAACATCTCGACTAATCTCTTGGTCAATCACACCGTTCACTAGCAGCGAAAAACCCATATGGATTTGCACCACAATGAACAAATCCCAAACCTTCAAATACAAGGCCAACCTTGTTAAAATGCTCACTTTTTCAAGGGAACTCATGACTCAAAACTCCCAGAACTATATGTGTACTACAAGTTCAAGAATTGATTTGTACTCCTCGAAAACAGCCATCTTTCAATTAAAAGTGTTATTGCCCTTTTCGATGGCAAGAAAGGGGAATCATTATAGTTATTTAGATAGTTAACAGAGATTAAAACTCGTGAGAAAGAAAGAGAAATGAAGAAAAAGAAGAATCTTTATTCGTCCATTTTGGTTTCTGGTCAAATTTCATCACTTTTGATGAGATTTGGTGAGAAACCACGACCGTTTCTTTTCTCTTCCTTTATCACAATCAAAAGCGCCTCTAATTGCTTATCAGATTTTCAAATTGGAAAGTTGGAGAGAATGCAAATGAATCTCTTCTGAAATGATGCTCAACAGAGATGAAACAAATCAAACTAGGCATACTAAGCTGCAGCAATTGATATAATACACAAAAGGTGTTCATAGTAATATTCATGATAAGTCTTTTTTATAGATCGTGGACAGCTTGGGAAGCAGGAACACCTATTGCGAACGACACAAAATGACAGACATAACGACAAACATAAGCGCGAATAGCCAACGAGAAAAATGAAAGTAACACAAACAAACTGACTGACGACATAAACCAAACAGCGTCAAGAAAGAAGAGTAAGAAAGGGAGTTTTAGCTTTAATCGACAGTGATCCTATCGATGATCTGAGCCACAACCTCCTTAGAGTCCTTAAGCAACTTGATACTATTGTTCAGCCTCTCGCGCTTTTTTGCAGCAGATGGAGATTCTTCAAGCATCCTCTGTATTGCACCTGGACCGCCCACTGGAGATCCCATAAGCTCATTCACAATCTCTGCTTCCATGTCGTGGTCAACCAAGTTCCGAACACGTAGCAGCAAGTGCAGAGCCATGCTATCGACCAACCTTTTCAGGACAACCTTCCAATATGCAGTGATCCTCATTTTCATGTCAAATGCCTGCTCTCTAACATCTGAATGACCCCGAAGATGCCCAACCTCTATCTCCTCGAAACCTTCAATCATTATCCTTGTTGGTTTGGAGCAATCATTCATGACCTCCATGAACAAATTCTGTTGAGCCATTAGCTTACCCCAGTCTGACATGTACTCTGGACTACAAGTATAATCCGCGAGCTTCTCCATCTCTACAATCTCCATCACTCTATCAAAAGATTCATCTTTTATCTTTGCTACAAGATTATGGGTCGCCCTCCTCATAGCCGATTGGAGTTGAGGGTAATTTTCGCAATGGTTCATGAAAACAGTTATGAGCACAGTTTCAATGTAGTCCCACACTTTCGCCATGAAATCAACCGGCGTTTTGGATATCTCCTTGACCTTTTTTTGGAGAATTACAAGGAAGGCAGTGCGAGGGAGGAAGTTGGGTAGCCCAATTCCTTTAGCTTCATCTAGGACCCTCATCTCATCCATTAGAAAGTTCTCCGTCAACTTATTTTCTGCACTCTTTTGAAGCTCACCGGCGTATTGGTTCAGCATTTCAACCAACCGAGCAGTGCAATGCATTCTTCTGTCTTCTGGGTATTCATCAAACTCGCCTCTCATGAGGATTTTCCTCAGAGACTCTTTCGAAAACCCAATGATCCTCATAAAAACCGTCATTGCTTCACCAACTGAAGATAGATGCTGTGGCATTTTGTTCAACTCCGACACGCTGGAATTCAGCTTGTCGTTTATCTTCCGCACAATCTCCGGCAAACATTTGGAGATAATTGTGGCCTGTATATGCACCAGCTTCTGAGCAAGAACTGGAACCCCAACTATGGACTTATCAATCTTGGACAGCAAAGGATGAGTTTGAAACAGATGGGCTTCTTCCTCGCGGGCATCCTCATAGGACTCTTCCCCAATCCGGTTCCTCACGCATACGTAACCGAGCCCAATGTTAACATCATCAGCAGTAACCTTCTCAAGCAAACCTTCAGGAGCTTTATCGGCTTTGGTAACCACAGCAAGAGTCCTCTCACCGGACTTGTCGACACGCTGAGACATCCTTATTGATTCACAAGTAGGGAAATCAACAGTAGCAGACAAAACATTCAGGATTATGCTCTCTTCTGGTTTGATGTACTCCATTATAATCCCTGAGATCTGCTCATATATGTCCTCAGGTTGGCCATGAACAGGCACCCGAGTGATCCCAGGGAGATCCACCATAGTAAGATCCGGAACACCTCTCTTTTTGACAACCAGAGTCAATGGGGTGTGTGATATTCCCTTCCCATTGCCTGCAATCTCATCCGTGGCTAAAACAATTGCTTCCGCGACGTTGGTTTCGCGGGTTGGGACTATTTTGCCATGGTACTCTAGGTGGAGCTCTGGTTCAGGATTTTGGTGGTGTTGAAGCCTCATGATCAGGGGAACCCTGGTGCAAATGCCTTGGCCGCGGGGCAGACTTATGCCGGCTAGGGACTCCAGCACACTTGATTTTCCGGATGATTGGTCACCAACCACAACTATGGTTGGGAGCTGGATGCCTTCTTGGGCCACTTTGAGGTGGCGCAGCCTGTCGACCGCGTCGAGCAGAGGGCGGATACGCTCGTTGAAGGAAAACATCAGCGGCGGATGGGCTGAAATGGGAAGAGATGTTTCTTCTCCATCTTCAGCCATTATTGAGAGTGGCTGTGCAAGAACAAGGGCCCTTGGATTACCTTCTTCGTCCTCCACATGGGCATTCTGTAGCTGGTGTTGACCTGCCATGCTATGTTCACCGTGTGAACTCATTGAGAGAGAAGAGAAAGGGGGGGAAAGATGGTAGTTGGAAGTGGACTATGGGAAGTATTTTCTGGAGTTTAAGCTTGGAAGCCTGCACTATCCTTCAAGAACTGATGTATTTATAGAGTTTAAGCCCGGAAGCTAAGAACTGGTTCTCATCTCACAAATGTTATTTCCAAAAATTTGGACCTTTTTGTCATCCGTATTTATTTTCGTTTTAAGTGATTTTTTTATCAAAAATTTTTTTTATTTAATTTTAACTTTTTGGAGGTATATAGCGTACTTCTATTTAAATGTTTCAAAAAATTGATTAAAGACAAAAAAAAAATACGCAAACCTATAAAGTATTTTTATCTCAAAATCGACAATCAAACAAAAGCTTTATTATTATTAAGGTGGGTAATGATTTTGTCACACCCTTTTTTGATAATGCTACACCCTGCAAGTGTATTTTTGCACCGTATTTTTTGGTGCAAAAATACACTTGCAGGGTGTGGCATTATCAAAAAAAGGTGTGACAAAATCATTTCCCTATTATTATTATTATTATTATTATTATTATTATTTTATTTTGCAAGAATTGAAGCCTAGACTATAGTACTCCACAAAACTTGGACTAATTATTATGACTAATAGTCGCGTCATCTATATTGACTAATAGCCGCATCATCTGCCATCGCTTACCCAGTTACCCGCTTACTTGTACTCTCGGAATAATGAGTTACCGCTTTAGTCACATAATGCGCGTGCTACAGCTCAAAGCCTCGAACAAAAATTGAAGCACGAGCGTCAAAGCATGAGAATATTGAAATTACTAAAATTCGCGAAAGATTTGAGACACCATAACTTTGGCAAGAAAAAACAGAGCCTCCACCAACTCTTGAGACACCATAACTTGTAAATAAATGAAGAAAAGTATTTTGCCTTCATAAAAGATTGATTTCATTGAATGAGAGAGCTTAACTTTATAAAAAGAGAATTCCTACACTAGTTTAGGAATCTAAATCATAGAAGAGAATCTGATACCATGTTAAAATATCCAACTCAAAATCAATTGGCAATGAGTGGAAAGGCTGCTCAGGCTCATATACTAGTTTTAGAGGAGATAATTAATCAATGTGGGACAAACTCCAACACTCCCCCGCACGTGCGACCCCCGACTCGCACGTGGAGAGGTCAACAAAGAATCCAGAACACATGGATCACAACGAAATAAAGTGCAACTGTGACACAAACAAAGGGGAAAAGCCTCTGAAAACCTAGCTCTGATACCATGTAAATAAATGAAGAAAAGTATTTTGCCTTCAGAAAAGATTGATTTCATTGAATGAGAGAGCATAACTTTATACAAGAGAATTCAAACGCTAGTTTAGGAATCTAAATCATAGAAGACAATTTACAGCCCATACAATATATTTGTTTCCTAATCTATCCCATGATTAGTGGGATATAATATAAATTGATCTTCTTAACATAACTTGGCAAGAAAAAACAGAGCCTCCACTAACTCTTGCACCACTTTCACCGAATACGTTGAACAAGTTAGGGTGTATTGGACAAATTTAATTTTTTCTGAAGATAGAGGGTACATTACTTGATATTTAGTGTTAGTGATTTTTTGTTTAGTTTTTTTTTAAAATTTTGAAATTAATCAGTCTTCTCGATGAGAGTAATTGAAAAGTAAAAAAAATGTGGACCAAAGTTGAAGGAATTCAAATATCCTACTAAAGAAAAGTGACTAATCTTTTTTGAGTTTATTTTTTCTTTAGGTTAACTTCTTGGGATTTCAGGTCATACTTACTTTTAAATTTTATTTAACAAGATAAATGGTTAATCCCAAAATTGTGAGATGAATCTAATAAAAATTAAAGAAAAAAATGACAGAAAATATAGTGACCATAACACCGAATATTTCTTTCCAAACACACCCTTAATCAGCGACGGGGGCACTTTTTGGTTATAATCTTGAAAACAAAAATTGTGAAGTGAATCTAATAATAATTATTTTAGAAAAAAAAATTCACCTAAACTAAAAACCGAACACCTTTTTCAGTGCTAAGGGTTGAAATGGGTTTCAAATAGTATTTTTTATACTAGTATAATACAAAAAGGATTAATTTTGGGGTTAATTTTGTCTTTTCGCGATGCCGATTCATTTGGTCCGGTTTGGGATGGAGCTTAGTTGGAATAGGACGATGGTGTTAGGAAGGAACTGATACGATAAAAGCTGAGGGCGGGCACGTCTAATAAAAGAACTGAAACGATTGATTTGTCCTCGCACATCTGCAAATCCTGCGATCAATTTCCCTTTCACACATGCACATCAATGAGAGAAACTTATTCACGGCTTAGCAGTGAACAAATTCTTTACAGCAGCAATCAATTGTGACCCTCCAAAAAATTTCATCCTCCGTACTTATTTTCGTTTTAAGTGATTTTTTATCAAAAAAAAAATAATTTAATTTTAACTTTTTGGAGGTATATAGCGTATTTCTATTAAAATGCTTCAAAGAATTGATTAAAGCCAAAAAAAAAAATACGCAAACCTATAAAATATTATTATCTCAAAACCGACAGCCAAACAAAGGCTTTATTATTATTATTATTATTATTATTATTATTATTATTATTTAATTTTGCAAGAATTGAAGCCTAGACAATAGTACTCCACGAAATTTGGACTAATTATTATGACTAATAGTCACGTCATCTATATTAGCTAATAGTCGCATCATCTGCCATCGCTTACCTAGTTACCCGCTTACTTGTACTCTCGGAATAATGAGTTACCGCTTTAGTCACATAATGCGCGGTTTACAGTTCAAAGTCTCGAATGAGCGTCAAAACATGAGAATATTCAAATTACTAAAATTCGCAAGAGATTTGAGACACCATAACTTGGCAAGAAAAAACAAAACCTCCACTAACTCTTGCACCACTTTCACCGAATATGTCGAACAAGTTAGGGTGTATTGGACAAATTTAATTTTTTCAGAAGATAGAGGGTACATTACTTGATATTTATTGTTAGTGATTTTTTGTTTAGTTTTTTTTCTTAAATTTTGAAATTAATCAGTCTTCTCGACGAGAGTAATTGAAAAGTAGAAAAATATGGACCAAAATTGATAGAATTCAAATATCCTACTAAAGAAAAGTGACAAACTATTCTTTTTTGAGTTTATTTTTTTCTTTAGGTTAACTTCTTGGGATTTCAGGTCATACTTACTTTTAAATTTTATTCAACAAGATAAATGGTTAATCCGAAAATTGTGATATGAATCTAATAAAAATTAAAGAAAAAAATGACAGAAAATATAGTGACCATAACACCGAATATTTCTTTCCAAACACACCCTTAATCAGCGGCGGAGCGAGAAAGCGACGGGGTACTTTTTGGTTATAATCTTGAAAACAAAAGTTGTGAAGTGAATCTAATAATAATCATTTTAGAAAAAAAAATCACCTAAACTAAAAACCGAACACCTTTTTCAGTGCTAAGGGTTGGGTTTCAAATATTTTTGTACTAGTATAATACAAAAAGGATTAATTTTGGGGTTAATTTTGTCTTTTCGCGATGCCGATTCATTTGGTCCGGTTTGGGATGGAGTTTGGTTGGAATAGGACGATGGTGTTAGGAAGGAACTGATACGATAAAAGCTGAGGGCGGGCACGTCTAATAAAAGAACTGAAACGATTGATTTGTCCTCGCACATCTGCAAATCCTGCTATCAATTTCCCTTTCACACATGCACATCAATGAGAGAAACTTTTTCACGGCTCAAGTTCTTTATAACAGCAATCAATCGCGATCGTCCAAAATAATTTTGGACGATTCGGATGTTAATGAAACATTTTCGTTAAAAAGTTTAACTCTTCACTGAAAAAATTTTATTAACATCTGGACCTTTCAAAATGCTTTTGTACGATCGCGATTGATTTCGTAAACAACTATTTACGGTTCCGCAATTACAAAGATTTTCTCGCACGTCATAGTTTCTTCTTTGTAACTTTGGAAAATACCGCTGGTTAGCAAGACTACCAAGATGTTAATAAAACTTTAAAAGTGAATTGATATCTGAAAAAGATGTGTTGATATTTGTGAAAATGTGTGCTCCGTTCCAGAAATCTTCTTAAAAAATAAGCAGCTTATTTCATATTTTTAAACTCAAATATAATGTAAATAGAAAATATTTTTTTTATTTTTTTTGCACCGTATTAAAGATCTCAATAAGATCTATCAAACAAGATCCATAGTGATAGGAAAATTATTTGCGTAAGCACATAATTTTTGAACTTGAAATTGTCTTCTTAAAAAATAAGTATTTAAACAGAGTTGCGGAACGGTTAGTTACACACTCATGAAAGATGTATTTATATCTAAACTTATTTGAAATTAATGGTATATTATTCTCCGTCTAGTGGGTAGAGGTTAGTAGGTGTTCCGGTTTCTAGAAAAATGAACTTTTAGAAAAGGAATGTAATTTCAAACTCAAAAATTATGTGTTTACGCAAATAATTTTCATACCAATATAGATCTTCTTTGCTAGATCTCATTGAGATCTTTTAAATGGTGCAAAAAAAAAATTTAAAAAAAATTTTATTTTCATTATATTTGAGCTTAAAATTACTTTCTTTTCAAAAAAAAAAAGTTCAAAAAGAAAGCGGAACAACACCTAAGACCGTTTAATGTTTGGTAAGATGATAGTAGTAGTACCGGGCGGATCCACCTTGGGGCACGTGGGGTCACGTTCCCCCACGCCCTTTTTTTTTTTTAAAAAAAATCTATTTTTTGTATATATATGTTATATATGTCAATTATATGCAAGGTATCATTATTTGGCGAAGTGGTAAAAGTGCCAGTTTTGGGAACATGAGCTTGTGAGTTCGAGTCCCCCATTCCCATTAGTTTTTTTCTTTTTTCAAAATCTTGGCAGTACATTTGTGTGTTTGAGTCCCCCCATTCCCGTTAGTTTTTTTTTCCCTTTTCAAAATCTTGGCAGTACGCTCCAACTTTCCTAACCAAGGTTTCCCTTAACGTCTTTGATCATTTGTGTAGTGTAAAATATGAATTCACACATTGCATTTGTATACTTTTGATCCCCGAAACTTGTACTCGTAGAGTTAATAATAGGAAAATAGATGATGAACATGTTATAATTTTGTTTTAACGCATATAATCGAGGTACGCAAGTTTGCCCAAGTAGCTGGTTATTAAAATACATATATACTTTAAAATTGTTACTTTATCATGAATGCTTAAATTATTTTGGTGTGAATGTGCTTAATCGTAACTCATATATTACAGACCTTACGGTTACAAAGAAAATTGGTGCCCCCACTATGTCAAATTTCTGGGTCCGCCACTGGTAGTACGTTTTTTGTTTTTTTTTATGGTATAAACAAATGACAATTGCCATTGTGTTCATTTTCTTGTCTTGCTTGCCTGTAAAGAACCACTGTTATGTGTATCTATCTTTACACGTTATGATGCTTTGATTTTTCCAAAAGTCCAGCTCTACCGCTCTCATATTGTCGTCCAAAAGTATATCTTTACACATTATGATGCTTTGTGCTTTGTTTGGAATGTTTTTGAAAAAAAAAAAATTCAGCTCAAAAAACACTCATTATCCCTACTTTCAATCATTACTCACCCCTATCTCCAATCATTATTCTCATTTCTCTCTTCAATCATTACATTTACTTCCAATCATTACGTACTCTCATTTCTCTCTCCACTCATAACCTTACAAAATTTCTCAAAAAATTCTTAAAAATCCATATTCAAACACAACATTAATTTTTCCAAAAGTCCAGCTCTACCGCTCTCACATATCGTCGTCCAAAAGTTTTTTGAAATACTAGCAAAAGGAATCCACTTTCTCCTATTAAGTGCCACCTCGGTTTTCACACAACCTAGGCCAAACGAACACTTCTTTTACTTTACCTACACAAGTCATGCTCTTACCTTTTCTTTCCCGAAAGGATATGGGTCCAGTACAAAAACAGAAAGGATACTTCAGACAGAGGTCTATGCCCGAGAATGATCCAGACCATGAGACCCGAGACAACCTTCATCTTTATGAGATTCGAGACAAATTCAAAGAGTAATCTATATGCACAAAACCTTTTCCCATGACACTTGTTTGGATAGGGAAAGATGATTCTCTCCGATTCATTAAAATATTGGACTAAAGCCGTCCAGTTAGCTTGTTTGTAGGCCCTTTTCGAGTCAATTTGATGATCCACACTAATGACGTTTTAAAACTCCGACATAACATCAATCACGCCAAAAATCGCGTTGATTAATACCGGTTGATATAATTTCAGTATATATTTTGTCTTGAGATATATGCGTTAAATGGTCCCAATTCAGTTGTAATCTTGTTATATATATATATATATATATATATATATTCATACATACAGTCAGTCTCTTATGAGGACCACCTCATTTTAATAAAATGCGGACCTCCCATTTTTTGATTGAATTTCGATGAATCGAGCCGCTCAATGTGTTCAGAACGTAATTTTAAGGGTACATATATATATTAAAAAAAAGGTGTGTCGAAATCATATTAAACCATATCTAATCAACTTAAATTTTGATGTGATTAATGTACTGCTCGACAAACTATAAAATTACAAACAATTTGAATCATCAAAATACACCCAAAAAAACGAGCCAACTGGAGTGGACGGTCTAGTTCATTTCATGGACTGCGGCCGGAGAAACTCAACTCCTTTCTCCAGAGGATGGGATGATGTCATCATGATGATGTCCTAACCAACTCCTTAACAAAGAAGAAAACTGTCAACCAATTCCTTAGCAACGAAGGATTCCGTTGTACGTCTTGCGGCTTTTTGGGGTTTTGGAAAGTTGCATGTAGGCCCTTCATGTTTATTTATTTATACGAAAATGCTACAAACACAAATCAATTTTTCATTCTCTTTCACGAAGTGATGGTGGGACTAGGGCTGCAAACGAGCCGAGTTTTAGGGTGCTCGAGCTCGGCTCGCCAAAAATTAGGTTGGCTCGAGCTCGGCTCGAGCTCGTGACGAGCTGCAAGAATAGAGCTCGAGCTCGGCTCGAATATATTTACAAAGCTCGAGCTCGGCTCGCTTAGGCTCGAAAATGTGTTCGAGATCAGCTCGGCTCGCTTATATATAATATATATTATATATTATATATATTACATATAATATTTAATATAATTGGGCTCGCGAGCCGAGTTTCGACTAGCTCGAGCTCGGCTCGTTTATGAAACGAGCCCAATATTTTAGCTCGAGCTCGTTCATTAGTGTCTCGAACCGAGCCGAGCCGAGCCGTTGTCGAGCCGAGCTTCGAGCTGCTCGCGAGCAGCTCGGATCGTTTGCAGCCCTAGGTGGGACCATCCAAATAATGTTATGGGTCCCACTGATGCAATAGCCCAAGAGGAGGAGTACCACCTTAAGCATTTCTACTAGCCGGTTTTTTCGTAAATAAATGATCGAGGGATTTGGCTTTGGGCCCACTTGGGTTCGATCCGAAACGGCCAAACGGTCAGGACACATCGCCTTTGGCCATGTGGTCTTCGTTTTTTAGCCGTTCTCAGCCGTTTAGGGCTCCGAAAGGCCAAATTTGCCGTTTTAGGAAATAATCTTTTTGCTTATAACTTTTGGTAGGAAAATCCAATAATGTCCGTTCTTGTTGAAAAAGTTTTGTTTTTTCTTATATTTTCAGAATATGTAATAATTTTGGAACTTTCCAAAATTGGTATTTTTTCCTTTTCCTAGTCGGTTTAGGGTTTACTTCTTATTTAAGGAATTGTAAGCCTTAGGGTTGCGTAGTTTTTGATTATTATTGACTAATAAAGTGTCTAGAGAGAGTTTCTCTATATCTATCCCGTTTGTGATTGTCCTTGTTGCACGTTTGTTCTTCGATTCATAATTCTGTCCTGCATCACCCACCAATCCTTGTGAGAGAGGATCTAAAAAATGATGTAAACTTGGATTTCATTGCTCTTATTTATATGGTGTAATTCTTAAGGGTTTTTTTTTTTCCAATTATTACTCTTATTTCTCCATCTATTCTTCTCTGCTCATTACCCAATCACTCAGAATTCAAACCAAACAAAGTCTAACGTCTAACGTTTAGAATTTGTGAAAAGAATGGAAAAGAAAGAAAAAATTGTTTTAGGGTACGAAAGTGTGGAAAAAGTAGAGGAAAGTTGTTCTCAAAACTTACTAGTTATTTTCCTTCCAATTTCTTTCTCAACCAAACAAGGGGAGGGAAGCTTTTTAGCTTGTTTGTAGGCCTTTCCAAGTCCATATTGGATCTTGTTCCTTCGGGGGACTCAAATACTTTGGATACAGTATTCAATAAATTTTTTTATTATCTATCTATCTATCTATCTCCACTTATAATTACTACTCTAAAAATCTCCCTCAAAACCCCAAAACGAACAAGGTCGATGATCCAAACTATAAATGTTTCAAAACTCGTCAATAACATTAATCACGTCAAAAATCACGTTGATTAAATACCGGTTGATATAATTTCAGAATGCATTTGTCTTGAGATAAGAGTGTTAAATGGTTCCGATTCAGTTGTAATCTTGTTATATTCTCAAAAAAAAAAGTGCTTCGAAATCATATTAAACGATATCTAATCAACTTGAATTTCGATGTGATTAATGTTCTCGACAAACTCCAAAATTACAAACAATTTAGATCATCAAAATATACCCAAGAAACAAGCCAACTGGAAAAAACGGTCTAGTCAATTTTCATGGACCGAATCCTAAAACAAACAAGGTCTGAATTTCTTTTTATTAAGAGGTCTTCCCCAGTTTCTCTACTTTAACTTTGTTGTGAAATGGGTGGATGGGATGATGTCATAACCAACTCCTTCTCAATGAACAAAACTGTGGACCAAATCCTTAGCAACGAGCGGATCAAAAAAAAAAAAATCCTTAGCAACAAAGAATTCCGCTGTACGGTTCGCCGCGTTTGGGATTCGGAAAGTTGCACGTAGGCTCTTCATGTTTATTTATTGGGTAAATTTTACAAATGGTACCTCTAGTTTGCATGAATTCTCATTTTCGTCCCTCTAGTATCAATTGTGTTAATTTTAGCCCTATAATTTACATTCTGTCTCAATTTTGTCCCTCTCGCTTACGGCGTTAATGAAACAAGCGCAATTGGAGGACAAAATTGTCATTTCTCCTCACAGAGGGACTAAATTGAGATTTCATGCAAACTAGAGGGACTATTTCTACAATTTTATTTTTTACTTTTGTTTTTTTGCAAATAAATTTAAAATACATCATATGTAATATATTTCTCATCTCATTAATTTTATATTGAATAATCAAAATATGTTGAAATTTTTTAAAGTTTTTTATTATATATCATAAAAAATATGAGAAAATTCGAAAAGCAACCCCTATGTCAAATGTCTTGGTATTGTATTTTTTTCAATTGAATTTTCAATCTCGTTATTTTCTTTGTCACATGATTAAAAAGAAAAACTTGTTCAGTAGTATTTAGAAATCTTGTAATTGTGTTTAATTAAGCAATGAAACACTATTGAATATTAAGAGATCAAATACATTAAAACATGGGTATAAGTGTATTTATTTTGGGACTTACTCATAAGATCACTCATATAACAAATAAACACGGATTTTGAACATTTTTTTATTGGGTGAAAAAATAAGGAGATTATAAGAACATGATACAAAGACATTAGCTAAGGGGTTGATTTGTGCATTTTCTAATATTTTTGTAATGTGTAATGAAATATAATTTTTTTCAATATGATTTGATTACCCAATAAAAAATAATTCAGTTGTCAAATAAATACATTACTTATGGTCTTTTTTATTTTATTTGCAAAAAACGAAAGTAAAATGTAAAATTTTAGAAATAGTCTCTTTGGTTTACATAAAATCTCAATTTAGTCCCTCTATGAGAGAAAATGACAATTTTGCCCTTTAATTCCGTTTGTTTCATTGACGGCGTTAGGGAGAGGGACGAAATTGAGACGGAATGAAAACTATAAGGTTAAAATTGATACAATTAATATTAGAGGGACGAAAATGAGAACTTCTGCAAACTAGTGGGACCATTTGTAAAATTTGCCCTTATTTATTTACAAAAAAAAAGAGCTAGGAACACATCCTCTCTCACGAGTCATGGTGGCACCCTCCAAATAATGTTGTGGGTCCCATCAATTCTTGTGAGAGAGGATATAAGAACCGATGTAAACTTAGATGTGTTAGTAGCATTGCTTTTATTTATATGGTGTAATCCCTAAGACTGTGTTCGGTTTGGGTCTAGAGACCCAATTCTTTCTCTTTGCGCACAGTCTCCCATAAGTTTCTTTCCAATTGTTACTCTCATTTTTTTATTTATCCATCTCTACTCATTACCCAGAAAACATCATTCAAAACCCAAACCCAAACCAATCAAAGTCAAGGATTCGTTTGAAAATTGTGGAAAGAAACGGAAAAGAAAGAAAGCTGGTCAAGGACGAAGGTGTGAGGAAAAATTAGCATAAAGTATTTGTTTTCAAAACTTTTACTTTTCTTTTTGAGAAAGGCAAAAAAATTTCATTAATCTCTGAAAATACTATAAAGATTAATAGAAACAAGTAATGATGGCATCAAATCCCTAACCCGAGACCAAAGCAATCTACAACACTAATAGTAATTCTATGCCCATCCGAGACCCAATCTCCAAGTTTGACAAGAAACCAAACACAGGAAACCCATTAAGACGAAGCCTACACCCGTCGGCCTAAAAACCAGATAATTAAATGAAAGACCAAACACCTATAGGGCCTAAAAGCCCAAATAATAGGACAAACCCAACCAATACAGCTCAAAACAAAACCCTTACTACTGTCATCTAGCTCAAAACTTACTTTTCTTATTTTCCTCCCAATTTCTTTCTCAACCAAACTAGGGGAGGGATGTTTTTTTAATTTTCCTTTCCTTTCTTTTTCATATGTTCCAACTTCTAACATACTCTAAAATTTCATTTATGAATAGGGGCCTCAATTCTCATTCAAAAATCTAGAGAAGTACCATTGTAGTGAGTGAAAGTGAAGTTGTGAGAAATACTTTTAAGAAAATGTTGTTAGTCTTGAAGACTAACCCCTCTCCCTCAAAGTTCTTGAAGTAACTATCTTTTCATGAATTAAGGGCCTCGGTTTTCATTTAGATTTTCAGGAAAGTATCATTGTAATGAGTGAAAATGAAATTGTGATAAATATTTCAATAATATGTTGTTAGTTTTGAAGACTACTAACCCCTCTATCTCAAAAGTTCCTAAAGTCATCTTTTTATATAATTGTGTTATACTATTGTTCTTTACTTTCTTTCTTTTTTTGTAACACACTTTTACCTTATCCATGCTCTTACTTTTTCATTTTCCTTAACGATTGTTTAGGCAGGAGAAACAGGACTCTTTTTAAGAGGTCTTTTCACATTTTCTTTACTTTTACTTTACTGATTCATTCATGCTCTTACTTTTTCTATCTACACAGAGAAAGTGACTGCTTTTATATATACAGGGGAAATAAATTTCAATAAGGTCAAATTTTCAAAAAAAAAAAATACAGTGTCATACAATTTGTGTTTTTGCCTCTTTTTTCCCATTTTCTCTGGTGATTTTTTGTGTTGAGGAAATGATCACACTTTTTTAGCCTTGGAGTGAAGGCATGAATTTCCAACCAAAAAAAAGGGCATGGTTTCAAATAATCACCATATATCAAATGCTTATCAAAATGCAGAATACAATCGGTCTAGTGAATGGAGCCAACAATTAAGAGAACAAAATCAGGTGTGACAACAAAGACAAAGAATGTATTATATTGCCTTCAGGTTGAAGGTATCTCTCTTTGTCATAGGCTATTATAAGGTTCGAATGGATGCGGGATGAGTTTTGGGAATATTATTTATGGAGGGAATAAGATAGTATGGGATATTATTGATGGAGGAGGGTAAAAAGTAGTTGGTTTGGATGAGGTATTAAGGGGGGATAAAATAGTTTGGTTTGGATGAGGGGTGGGATAATATTGTTTTGTATTATTTATGCGGAGGGGGGATAAAATGGAGAGGGGGATGAGCTCATTCGGGTGGGAATTGTCCAACCAAAGCAAGCCAAACCTGTCTCATCAATATAACCATTTTTTAGCTAGAAAAAGTGCAATAAATTGACCGGTGCTAGCCAGGTTTGACCTATGAGTTTTTTTACTGCATTCCAGACCGTGTAAATTTTTTGGTGCCCTTTTTTTTCATTTGTATTAATACCTTAGTTCACACTACGTCGGCGGATTCTTTGGTATCATCAAAATCCTATTGTGGTAATTTGATGCAATTGAAAATAGTTTCCAATACTCCGGAGTATAAATAGCAGTGAGTTCATGAAAATCCTATTTGTTAAGGGTTATAACCTTTTTTCTGTTGACATGGTTGATTCATATGCCTTTGGCCCTGTTTTGCCCCTCTATTATAACCTATTGTAATATTCTGCTACAAACCTCTCTTTTTTGTGTGTAATACAAGTATGATTATTGTAGAATAAGCTTATTCTTTTTTCTTGATCTATGGAGTAGGCTTATGTCCTACCACACGATGAAATCATTCTCACCCTTGAACAAAGCTCTCTCCAAGAGCTCTAGCACAACATCTTATTGATTTAACAGGAAAAAAGCTCTCTCTATCCAAAAGTTTTAGGGCCCCGATAATCCTCACCTTATCATGATTAGCAACAACCAACAGCCTTCTTATTGACTGGTAACTGTGTAATCCTAATATGTTAATTGGGCATTGATTTTGAGCCTCAATTTATTCAATCAAGGTGTCTATTTTGAACTCCGGAAGATTGACCATTCAAACTTTTTTAAGGCTATCATATCATGGCTCTTTCGATGAGCGTTGCAAATAACCATTGAGCAACGTTCGCAGTCGCTGCTGATTCAATATTTTAAACTCCTGCTATGTCAAGAGAATTATCCTATGTGTGTGGCCCGTGATCCTTGATCCGCGTTCCTCCTTGTGTGGTTGAGTGGTCGCTCAGTCCTCTTTACCCTAGCCTGCACAGTGAGCGCACGACTAAAACCTGGCCGGGAGTTACCCCGGTAAGGCCTTCCGGCGAGAGGATAAGTACGTGCAGAGAGAGGCAATGGACTGGAGTTTTTAATGCTATTGAGTGTATAGAGCATGTACCTTCTAGGGTTGCCATCACTTGATATTTATAGAGCCTTCTTGGCTTGCTCTCCAAATACGGACACGTGCCTTGCTCAAGCCATGTGACGCTATGGTGACATCACGGGATAGATCTGGTAACCGTTTTTGAATGAGCTGGCACTCCCATGTGCGCCCATCGTTATCCGCTGGCGTAACCGCTTCTGCATGCGGATAGGTACGCGAGCCGACAGGTGGCCGAACGCAGTCTACAGCTTCATGGGTGGCCGAACTCCAAACCTGGCCAAGCCCAGTGAGGGAATAAGCGGATAATGCACATTCATGGGTCACCTCTCCACAGGTGGCCGAGCCTGAACAAGCGAACGATGCACGCTCGGTGCAACATAGTTGGCGGGTGGGCCTCGGCTGGTGCCGAACCCCGATCGTGGCGCGGTCTCTGATAGACTTGGCTTAATCCATCTCTGATTGATGTGAACAGTCATGTTCGGCCTACTACAATAGCCCTTCAATCTCTGCCGACGCCGAACGCGTGGTAGGGATTGATGTCAAGTCTTGGCCGAACCCGTCGGGTGCCAAACACGAATCATCGCTGATAAGGGTGAGATTTGGCGGAACCTCATTCATCTTTTCCTTTGAAGCAATATCAGCCGTCGGAGGAGAGCCCCAATGGAGGAACGTCAAGTGTCACTTTATGGCTGGGTACGGCTGGTGAGGGGACGGCTAGCAAGCGTGAAGCTTTGCAAGTTGTCCTTTCAATGCCACATGTCATGCACTGAATGGCCATCGGTTCGGCTGCGTCATGATGGGCGGGAATGGTCACGATCCAACAGATTGGATCAAATCCGATTGGGTGTGAATGAAACAGTACACCGGTTCGGTGTGATTGGGTGTGACTAATCGATCAATACCGTGGGAAAACAGAATTCATTCTGCATTCTGTTTATATTTTCTAGCATTCATTCTGCATTCATTCTGCATTCTCTCTATATTTTCTAGCATTCATTCTGCATTCTGTTTTGCTGCAGAAAACAGAATTCAGTGGTTCTCGGTTCTTATATTCGTTCAGCAGCATGTATTCTATCCGTTTCGTTAGTGCAAATGAAAACGGAAAGAACTTCGAGTTCGGGCTTCAATTTATTTTGAAGGCAGATTTGCTGTAACCCTTTGCACACCATCTGGTGGGGGCAAATACTGTCTTTAGGAAAGCGACATAGTCGTGACTCGAAGTGTATTTCAGAATTTGTGAAGGTTTCGTCAACAGTTCAGAATTCACAGCAACCGGGTAGGTATTTCCAACCTGAATTCCAATCTCTATTTCCCAAGGTGACTACTGCTAGCAGAGACCGTTGCAAAGAGAAAATTGTTGTTTCCATGTGATTGGAAAAGCAAGGTTGCATGTGAAATTCGTCCCAGCAAATTAAACTTATTATCGATTTTGGAGAGTTGCAGCGAAACTAATTTTGAATATGCACAAGTCTGGATGGAAATAAGAATTAGAGGAATTGCATTCTCCATTAATTTATTTACATGTGGTTGATTGGTTGCCAATTATTTTAAATACTTAGTTACTTGATCAGTTATCGGCCTTGTTGTTGCCTTGGGTTCAAAGATTAGCTCCAAAAAATAATCTGACACAGAGACGTGCCCTCTGTGTGTTGGAGGGAACCATCCTTAGACTTCTTTCTTTCTTTTTTTACTACTTTAAAAGGGTGGAGGAGGAGTTGACCAGGCGTAGTGGCCTTCCCCTGGTCGTGACAATAAGGACTACAAACACGCGGAGAGCTTTGGAATGGACCGTAGAACCATAGCAACAACAGCCACAAAAAGAGCTATAGTGAAACATAGCCAGCCTTCGCACAAATCCAAAGTTCGAGAGGTTTAATTAGCACGACTATAATCTTGGACCAGCGATGGGCTGATGGCTTTCTTGGTTAGCATGTCTGGTATCCACAATGTGGTCACCAGGTATGAATGTATGCGATCGATTAATGGCATTGGCAGCTAACCACACCCTGACAGACAAAAACTGATTTGCTGTCTGCTAACCACACCTATGTCAGAATCAAGACCCTTCCTTATTTGGGTTTCCCATTTCGACTTTGAAGAGCTACTGGTTTTCGGTAATGAAAGCTTTTACACTCGGGTGAATAAACACGAGTTTTAAGAATCCCAACTTGCCAAGCCAACTACTCGGGTTTTAAGAATCCATGAGCATGACCTTTCGTTTTCCGCAGCATTTTTTGAAATTAAGCCCTATAAATGCATCCCACCATACACTTTCAAGAACCATCTCTCTCTCACTATCACTTTCTCTCGAAAAAAAAAAATGGCTTCAAAAAATAAGCATAGCAAGACAGGGTTGCAGCAGAAAGAAGGCAACGAAAAAGCCCCAATGGATTTCGATGCACAGCCACTTGCATTAGTTGCTGAAGAAGAAACAACTGCTCTCGTTCCAGTCCACCCTCCGTTGATGTTTTCATTGAACGAGCGGATCCGCCCTCTGCTCGACGCGGTCGATAAGCTCCGCCATCTAAAAGTGGCACAAGAAGGCATCCAGCTTCCGACCATTGTGGTGGTCGGTGACCAATCAGCTGGAAAATCGAGCGTCTTGGAATCGCTTGCAGGAATAAGTCTTCCCCGCGGCCAAGGCATTTGCACCAGAGTTCCCCTCATTATGAGGCTCCAACACCACCCACATGCTCTACCAGAGCTCCATTTGGAGTACCATGGCAAGACTGTCCCCACTGACGAAACCCACATCGCCGAAGCCATTGTTTCGGCTACTGACGAGATTGCTGGCAATGGGAAGGGGATATCGAACACCCCATTGACTTTGGTTGTGAAAAAGAGAGGCGTTCCGGATCTTACAATGGTGGATCTCCCCGGGATCACTAGGGTGCCTGTTCATGGCCAACCCGAGGATATTTATGAGCAGATATCTGGAATTATTATGGAGTACATAAAACCAGAAGAGAGCATAATACTGAATGTTTTATCTACTACTGTTGATTTCCCTACTTGCGAATCAATAAGGATGTCTCAGCGGGTGGACAAAACCGGTGAGAGGACTCTAGCTGTGGTTACTAAGGCTGATAAAGCTCCAGAAGGTTTGCTTGAGAAGGTCACTGCTGATGATGTGAATATTGGGCTTGGCTACGTTTGCGTGAGGAATCGGATTGGCGATGAGTCATATGAAGAAGCCCGTGTGGAAGAAACTGGACTATTCCAAACTCATCCTCTGCTATCCAAGATTGATGAGTCTATGGTTGGTGTACCAGTTCTTGCTCAGAAGCTGGTCCAAATACAAGCAACAATTATTTCAAGATGCTTGCCAGATATCGTGCGGAAGATCAATGAGAAGCTGAACGCAAGCATTTCTGAGTTGAACAAAATGCCCCAGAATCTATCTTCGGTTGCTGAAGCAATGACGGCGTTTATGAGGATTATTGGGTTGTCCAAAGAGTCTCTGAAGAAAATTCTCCTGAGAGGCGAATTCGATGAGTACCCAGATGAGAAACACATGCACTGCACTACTCGGTTGTGTTGGGGATGCAGACAACTTTCAGCAACAGAGTTCCGCGACCAGCGCGGAGAGTTCCGCGGCAGGTAGGCGCGCGGTCAGGCTCGCGGCAGGTAGCGCGCGACAGGCAGGCTCGCTCCCGGGATGGGCCGTGGGCCGCGGCCCAAGTTGGTTGGACGGGTCCAGCTGTCACTTAGGGTTTGCCTATAAATATAAGTTGCTGTATTCATTATTTTTTAGAGTCTGAGAGCAGTTTGCTAGAGAGCACAAAGAGAGAGAAAATTTCTAGAGAAGGTTTCTAGTGAGAGAGAGAGTGCAAGAGAAAACTTTTCTCAGAGAGGAAGGAGAAGACTTGTAATCTTTCGTTTTTCTTTCGTTCATAGTGGACTGGTGTGGCTCCCGGGGACGTAGGCAAGTTGCCGAACCTCGTATATCTGTGTGTTCTGTTTTTCTATTCCTCTTTCTCTTCCTTTTCTCTGGTTTGTTTTTCTGTGACGATAGTATCCCAAGATCCTGTGTGTTTTTGTTCGTTGTGAGTCGAGCGCGAGGCTCCGATTTCCCAACAGGTTGGTTGAAATGCTGAACCAGTATTCCGATGAGCTTCAAAAGAGTGCTGAAGATAAATCAACAGACAACTTTCTGCTGGAGGAGATTAGGGTGCTCAATGAAACCAAAGGAATTGGGCTACCTAATTTCCTTCCCCGCACTGCCTTCCTCATGATCCTCCAGAAAAAAGTTAAGGAGATATCCAAAACACCGGTGGATTTCATAGCCAAAGTGTGGGACTACATCCTGCAAGTGGTTATATCTGTTTTCACTAATCATTGCCATAGTTACCCGCAACTCCAAGCCTCTACAATCAGAGCAGCCCGTAATCTCATAGAAAAGATGAAGCATAAGTCTTTTGATCACGTGATGGAGATAGTGGAGATGGAGAAGCTTGCTGATTACACATGCAGTCCGGAATACACGTCGGAATGGGTAAGCTTATGGCTCAACAGAATGTGTTCACGGCGGCCATGAATAAAAACTCCAGGATCTCAAAGATATCGATTGAAGGTTTTGGGGAGATTGAAGTTGGCCATCTACGGGATTACCCGAGTGTTAGAGAGCAGGCGTTTGATATGAAAATGAGAATCACTGCATACTGGAAAGTTGTTCTGAAAAGGTTTGTCGATAGCATGGCTCTGCACTTGCTGCTTAGTATTCAGAACCTGGTTAACCGTGACATGGAAATAGAAGTCGTCAATGAGTTTATGGGACCGCATGGTGGTGGCATTGAAAGGATCCTTGAAGAATCCCCTGCTGTTGCGAAGAAGCGCGAGAGGCTGTACAAAAGCATCAAGTTGCTCAAGGACTCGAAGGATGTGGTGGCTGAGATTATGGATAGGATCACCGTCGAGGATTAAGCTGAATGTCTGTTTCTTTGCTTCAGGAATCTTGTTTGGTTTTATGTTTTCGGTCAGTTTGTTTGTGTTTTGCAATTGAGTAGTCCCGTTTAAGTTGGCTGGTTTGGTTATTTTGTTGTGTCCCTGCTTCCTAAGCTGGCTATTTTGTATTTTCTACTGGAAAACTATTTTCCAGAGAGAAATTGGTCAAGTGCTTTGGAAAATATATCTATAACAATATCTATTTTCTGAAGTTTCACTATACTTTAGTTTGATTGAGCTTTCCTTCGTAGAAAAAACTTGAGAAATTCATCGGTAAGGTGAACTTGGACAAACACCAAACTACTTTAGCAAATTTATCGACTTGATAGTTGCAGCTAAGGAAATGAGCATTTATATATTGTACTAGTTGCATGTTCTCCATTATAGCTGACGGGACTCAATTACAAGAGCTGGTCCAAAAATATTTAGGTACAAAACAGCGGCGAAGTTAGCATGCTAATGTACCTACAATATCTCATATTAACACTTGAATTGACGTGGTTACATAATTGCTTTGATATGATATTTAGTTTGCCACTGCTTATTAGTAAAACTTAGAGAAGTCGCATATTGGTTATTAGAAAGACACATAAAAGCGGAAATGCTTTTTCATTGAAATACTTTTGTGGATGATATAATGATGAATGTAATTAAAGTGTACGTGGTGTTGCATATTTACAAGTAGAGCCTTACTTTTTTCAGTTTTTGTTTAAACGGATAGTACACATATATGTTTTTCTAAACGTGTTCCCCCAACCTCTCATTTTCCAATTTTTTAAATTTTGCATGTTGGAGTTTCAGTGTCGTGTCACTTGTCTATGTCGGTGCTAGATAAGAGGCTATATATTGCATTGAGAAGCTCGTTTTCCTATACTTTATGTCATGCGACTAATGGCATGCGTTTGGATCCAGGGTAGATGCATGTAGCTTCACTGTTCTGTTTTACCTGGGCTGACTTCAACTTGGTATTCGTTAATATTTGTTCTTTATAGAAGTATAAAGGGTAAATTTTTTGACCCTTTTGTAGTTTTCAAACCTTGTGCTTCACTTGCATTCAAGAAAATCCATTTTAAAAAAATTCTTTGTTACTGGATCAGTTATCAGCCGTATTAGCCAAACAAAAAGAAAAGAAGGATCATTTAATTGGCCTTGGTGTTGCCTTGGGTTCAAAGATTAGCTTCTTTATCTGAGAACTGAACTTTCATATATAATCAGTTAACAAGCATGACACAACTTGAGCTTGAGTAAGTTTTTCCCCCCCTTTATCCCTTACATGATAGTATTAGTGTAGGTTGCAACCTGTGTACTGTATTTCATCTATCTCCGGAAATCGACAGAGCACATGCATATATCCAGTGCTGGACAATTCTTTCGACTCGTAAAACCTTTTTGGCACTGTCGGTTCCATTCATATGGCAAGAGGTCTCACTGCGGTGATTCCTGTGTCGGTGTATCTTTAGTTTTTCGTCTCCGGCATGTTCCATGACCTCGGATCTGATGTCCTATAGATGGATCTAAGCGCAAGCAAAATCTTTCCTCGGTGGAGGGTACTAAGTTTAATCTTTGTTTAATCCTCTTATTATGTCCTTTTACCACTTTTTCATCTTAATTCTTAACCATAGTATGAGAGAGGCTCTCATCGGGTTTGTGCTCCGGCGCGATAGGGTGGTTTACCTCCAATGTTTTAGGTCGGAACTATGCTCCATCTTACTTGGAGTTGTGATTTTCCACTACTTATTGTTTTAGCACTGTATCTTCCATTACTTTCAAAATAGGACTATCTTCAATTTTGGTGGTGATCTCTGTTCCCATGGTTTTGTGGCTTTGAGCATGTTTAATTTGATGCAAGGATTGCTACCAATCCTCAATCCATGGTACAATAAAAACATGTGGCTCCACATGTCCCCTAGACTTGGTTAGACTCCTGTTTAGTTTAGCTTGTTATTGTGCGGAATTACAAATATGACGTGGACTAAAGTGGGATTATTTAAAAAATTATTCATTGCTCGTGGGGGCACCGCCACGTGGTGCCCCGTAGTTGATCTCCTCAACCACAAAATTATGCGGGATCTGAGATTAAGTGTATGGACCCAATTGTAATGCGTGGTGGGAAGAGGCTTGAGGCGCTGCCATGTGGTGCTGAAAGCATACTGAACAATCTCTCGGACTATTTGCCCACCTAATGCCCCTGTGTAAGGAGGATCATGCGATACGTTGATACCACCTGATGAGCAAAAAATGATGACAAATAGAAGCTCCGCGGATAGCATATGTTATTAGTTCTGAATTGTGCGTAATTTACTAGAATTATTATCATTTTTAATTACTTACGATGAATTATTAATTTTGCAAGAAAAGATGATAATTGAAATACTTTGACAGTTAGAATTCCATGAAGTTCCGTTTTGTGGGATCCGGAATGCACCCCACACGCGTGCGGTAAAAATGTGTTGTAGGATTGTGCGGTATGACTAGACTTTCTGATTGATTTGTGGCAACTTCCATAAGTCGAACAGAAAGTCTAGTCTTACCGCACAATCCTACTGCACATTTCTACCGCACGCGTGTGGAGTCCACTCTGAGTCCCACAAAAATATAGAAAAATATCCATAATTTTTAAAATAACTCTTTATGTGGCCCTTTAAAAAATCAGCTCCAACTGATATCAGTAAATATTTTTTCTGGAGTCATAGGGGTGAAACTCCTCAGTTTCGCTTTCACCCCTACGAATCTAGAAAAAATACTCACCGATATCCGTTGGAGCTCGATTTTCACAGGACCCCATAAAAATTATTTTAAAATTTATGAATATTTTTCAATATTTTTTGACACCTGGGATAGGCCCCACACGCATGCGATAGAAATGTACGGTAAGCAAGCGTAGACTGACTGAAACCAATAATGACTCTCCAAAGATGTGCACGGATATCGTTTAGGAAACTGATATTAGCACTCCAAAAATTGATGCAGACACTCCAAAATCAGTATAATTCATCAATTTTTAGAGTGCCAATATCATTTCCCTTCATTTATGGCAACTCCAAGTTGTGTTGCCAAGATTTATACTAGGTTTTTGAGTTGACGAAATACTAATAGAAAAAGGATTCTGTTCCCTAAAAGGCAAACTGCAACTATCAAAGTGGGTCAAGAGACCAATACGTACGGTTTGGGAGATGATCTCGGCCGCGGCTTGGAGTTCCACGGTCCACAAGTAGAGAGCAAAGGTAAAACTTGTAAGCTTATCATTCTTATGGATTCTAGTGTTATGATCGATTTGCTTTTAGTTATGTCCGGCTAGATATTTTAGATTAGGGTTGAGAATGAAACCCCGTAATTTTTATTGATTAATATTGTTATGTTTATGATTTTTTCTACATTCGTTCAAAGCTTATTGTTCTTGACTTAATATTTAATTTGGTTGAAACTCGGATATGGATTCAATCGGAATGGGGTTTTTTTTTTTTTCATGATTTGATATCACCCTATTAACCGAATTGCTTGGTTTATCAAAGTTTATGCTTAAGTACGGGATATCTACTGTGATTTGTTTTAGGCGGATATAGTTGATGATTTTGGCTTAAAGGAGGAATAACGTACATATTTTCGATATGAATAAAAAGGGCTTAACGATGCATTATCCGTGGTGGTTAAGATTAGCCTCTGAGAAACCAAGCTTAGTTGAGTTGGTTTGCTCAAATGTCTCTCCAGTGGTGGCCAGTGTTCGAGCCCCACAAGGAGCAAGTTTGGGATTCAGGGCTATGGATAGCCTCTGAAACCCCATTGACTAACATACTAACGCCCCGCTAGCCCCCCGCTGATGTATAAACTATGGCAAAAAAAAGAAGAAAAAGATTAGCCTCTAAATCATTGTGCAGAAATTATAGGAAAAATCGTTACATAAGATTAGTTTATAAATGCTTATGGGTGTGGATTCCAAAACCCTAGGTATTTTTCTCAACGGTAATCTCCATTACTATTTCCCTCATGATAGTTTCATTGTTTATTTTTTCATTATTTTATTTAATTGTTAATTTAAAAATCAATCACAAATTTTGTCAACTAAGCTAGGGTTTAATCAGTTTGAGTTTCTTTAGTTTTTTTATAAAAAAAATCGCAAGTCCCTTTGGATTCGACCTCGCACTTACATAACTATATTTCGATATAATTCATGCACTTGCGATTACTTTAAAATTTCACACTACCACCAGATACCATAGGATATATATTTGGATTTAGTCTGTCCTCATTCAATGATAAAAATGATTCTCCACTCTTTATTCCATTCAGATTAAACGGAGTGTACGTAATTAATCCCATACCACCTACAATTTCATCAGGATAAAAAAACCCATAAAATTTCATCCCTTTTCAATCATTCCAAAAACATAAAATTTCATCCCTTTTCAATCATTCTAAAAAATAATCTGACACACAGACGTGCCCTCTGTGTGTTGGAGGGAACCATCCTTGGACTTTGTTTTTGTTTTTTTGACTACTTTAAAATGGTGGAGGAGGGGTTGACCAGGCGTACCACCCTTTCTCTTAGCGTGACAATACACGCTATGGGTTTTGAAAGGGACCGAAGAACCATAGCAACAACAGCCACACAAAGAGCTAGGGAACACAGCCAGCCTTCGCAGAAGGCCAAAGTTCGAGAGGTCATTGTTAGCACGACAATAATCTTGGGCCTCTTGTCTAAAGCCATGAACCACTAGGGTACGAACCTTGGTGGTTTAGCCTTCTGTTATTGGGGTTTATTTCACCAAAAGATTGGGTCGAGAGTGTATCTATAGCGATGGGCCGATGCATGGCTTTCTTGGTTAGCATGTCTGGTATCCACAATGTGGTCACCAGATGTGATCACCAAAGTATTATTACTAGTAGTCTTAAAAATCTATTTTATGACATCTCAATTTTACCGTAGGGACTTTCCTAGCTTGCTTGGGTGTATAAGACTTCTGCATGTCAATTTGTTGAAATCTGAGACCCGAGGTTTATGGACATCCTTTAATTTCTGAGTCACCTACTATTTTCTATCCTTTTTATTCATGTTTATGGTAAACTATGGTAAGTGATAGTATGATGGTTGGTTGAAGCTTAGTCGCATAATTTTGCAAAATGTCATGCGCTCTCGCTCTTAATTCTCGCTCTCTTTTAGTCATCGCCCTCGCGAATTGTGGTGGTTTGGGATGTGTACGTTTCTAAGATCCTCTTGTGCTCCCTCACGTGCATGGGCACAGGTACACGAATTATGTGACTTTGGTTCCCAGTGCTCCGTTAATATTTCAGTTGTAGTAGTATTTTAGTAACGCTAGCTATCTGTACTAATATGTCAGGACCAAGACCCTTTGGGTTCCGCCATTTCCACTTTGAAGAGCTACTGGTTTTAAGAATCCCAAGATCTCTATCTCTCAATCACTCTCTCTCGAGGGAAAAATGGCCGGTTCACAAAATAAGCGTATCAAGACAGGGTCGCAGCAGCAGCAGAAAGAAGCAAAAGCCGTTCCAGTCCACCCTCCATTGATGTTTTCGTTCAATGAGCGAATCCGCCCTCTGCTTGACGCGGTCGATAAGCTCCGCCATTTAAAAGTGGCACAAGAAGGCATCCAGCTTCCGACCATTGTGGTGGTCGGTGACCAATCAGCTGGAAAATCGAGCGTCTTAGAATCGCTTGCCGGAATAAGTCTTCCCCGCGGTCAAGGCATTTGCACCAGAGTTCCCCTCATTATGAGGCTCCAACACCACCCACATGCTCAGCCAGAGCTCCATTTGCAGTACCATGGCAAGACCATCCCCACTGACGAAACCCACATCGCCGAAGCCATTGTTTCGGCTACTGATGAGATTGCAGGCAATGGGAAGGGGATATCAAACACCCCATTGACTTTGGTTGTGAAAAAGAGAGGCGTTCCGGATCTTACAATGGTGGATCTCCCCGGGATCACTAGAGTACCTGTTCATGGCCAACCCGAAGATATTTATGAGCAGATATCTGGGATTATTATGGAGTACATAAAACCAGAAGAGAGCATAATACTGAATGTTTTATCTGCTACTGTTGATTTCCCTACTTGCGAATCGATAAGGATGTCTCAGCAGGTGGACAAAACCGGTGAGAGGACTCTAGCTGTGGTTACTAAGTCTGATAAAGCTCCAGAAGGTTTGCTTGAGAAGGTCACTGCTGATGATGTGAACATTGGGCTTGGCTACATTTGTGTGAGGAATCGGATTGGCAATGAGTCATATGAGGAAGCCCGTGTGGAAGAAGCTGGACTATTCCAAACTCATCCTTTGCTATCCAAGATTGATGAGTCTATGGTTGGTGTACCAGTTCTTGCTCAGAAGCTGGTCCAAATACAAGCAACAATTATTTCAAAATGCTTGCCAGATATCGTGCGGAAGATCAATGAGAAGCTGAACGCAAGCATTTCTGAGTTGAACAAAATGCCCCAGAATCTATCTTGTGTTGCTGAAGCAATGACGACAGTTATGAGGATTATTGGGTTGTCTAAAGAGTCTCTGAAGAAAATTCTCCTGAGAGGCGAATTCGATGAGTACCCAGATGAGAAACACATGCACTGCACTGCTCGATTGGTTGAATTGCTGAACCAGTATTCCGATGAGCTTCAAAAGAGTGCGGAAAATAAATCGACGGGCAACTTTCTGCTGGAGGAGATTAGGGTGCTCAATGAAACTAAAGGAATTGGGCTACCTAATTTCGTTCCCCGAACTGCCTTCGTCATGATCCTGCAGAAAAAAGTTAAGGAGATATCCAAAACACCGGTGGATTTCATAGCAAAAGTGTGGGACTACATCCTGTCAGTGGTTATATCTGTTTTCACGAATCATTGCGATAGTTACCCAATCCTCCAAGCCTCTACAATCAGAGCAGCCCGTAATCTCATAGAAAAGATGAAGCAGAAGTCTTTTGATCACGTGATGGAGATAGTGGAGATGGAGAAGCTTGCTGATTATACTTGTAGTCCAGAATATATGTCAGAATGGGGTAAGCTTATGGCTCAACAGGAAGTGTTCATGAAGGTAATGAATGATACCACAATGCCGTCAAGGATATTGATTGAAGGTTTTGGGTGGATTGAAGTTGGCCATCTACGGGATTACCCGAGTGTTAGAGAGCAGGCGTTTGATATGAAAATGAGAATCACTGCGTACTGGAAAGTTGTTCTGAAAAGGCTTGTCGATAGCATGGCTCTACACTTGCTGCTTAGTGTTCAGAACCTGGTTAACCGCGACATGGAAATAGAAGTTGTCAATGAGTTTATGGGACCGCATGGTGGTGGCATTGAAAAAATTCTTGACGAATCCCCTGCTGTTGCGAAGAAGCGTGAGAGGCTGAGCAAAAGCATCAAGTTGCTCAAGGACTCGAAAGACGTGGTGGCTGAGATTATGGATAGGATCACTGTCGAGGATTAAGCTGAATGTCTGTTTCTTTGCTTCAGAATCTTGTTTGGTTCTACTTTAGCTTAACTTGAGAAATTCATTGGCAAGGTGAACTTGGATAAACACCGAAACTACTTTTAGCTTAACTTTCAAGTTCAAGCACTAACACTTTGATCTTCTAGCACACAAATTCTGGAAGATTTGAATGGTGGGCTTCTTTACGGTTCCTTTGACTTGAATGATTTTGGTATAAAGAGAGAGAGAGAGAGAGAGAGAGAGAGAGAGGGGATTAAGTCGGCTCGGTAGGTGAAAAAATGATTTGATGAAAAATACTAAAATATATAAAAAGTGTATATTGTTTGGTTGATTTCTTTCTCTTTCTCACCCAATCTCAAATGAGATTTAATTTTTGTTTGTTGTCATATTCATTATCACCATCCAAAAGGCGCGTCTTAATATTTTGAATACTCGCACACTATTTCTCACTATCCAAAGGCAACCAATTGCATAAAAAGGAGGAATGCACAAAAGGATAGAAATTAAGTCCTCGACAAAGTGTGACAATCATGAGAATTCCGCGAACATAAAGGAGAGACAGAATCCCCCGTGACCCAAAACGCTAAAGCTCTAAGTAAAGCCAGCTTGAGTCTCTGATTAGCCATTTGGACATCAATCAAAAGTCCTATTCTTTTCGCTCCAAATACTCCACATAACGCATGTTGGGGACACTGTCCACGCCTTCGTAACTCTGCTGCTAGTTACTTGACCTGACTATTAATTCTAACGAACGCTGCTAAAATTATGGGGTTAACTTGCATTCAAGCAAAACCCCTTTCGACAATGTTTTCTGATATTTTGATAGTTGGTACTCCACTTAGAGACCATCGAAGAATACACGGGAACAATTACACATTTAGAAGAGGTAGCATTAGGCTCAACCAAGGCATTGTTGCCAGCATTCTTCGCTCATCGGCCATCTCACAATGACACCCTGTTACTTTGGAATCAGAAGAAACTTCAGATGACTGTAGCAAAAGAATCTGATTCTGGCAAGTGCGAACACTCGTCTAGCATAAATCCAGACCTCGAAAGATTCCCTCCTCCTTCCTTTCTTGCATTCTTCCCTTCCCTATTTTTCATTTTTTTGGAACTTTGAACATCTTCCACAACTATGCAGGGTTTGTGTGTGAGGAATCCTATCCTCGAACTTCCTTCTAAGCCATAATTTAGATTGAATGGTAGTCTTGTTCCTTTTTTTTAGATGGTGATAGGACATCAGCCATCTTAATCAGAACATGAAGGTCTGGGAATGAACATGGATTTATTGGTTAATGAATCCAGATTTCCTTAACATCTATATTGATTTGAATGCATTGAGAGTGCCTATATATCTAATTAGTGACTAGCCTGCTCCTTTTCCGGATGAAAGTTGCGAAATTGTAAGACATTGTGCTCCAAGGTGACTACAGTTAACAGAGATCCGCGCTATGTGGAAAAAACATTTCCCCACATGATTGGATATGCAAAACAAGGTTGCAGCAAATATATCAATTTAGGAGAATTGTTTTGAATCTTTTCCATAGCTTTAAACTAATTTCAGTACCGCACAAACTCAGATGAAAGTGATCCGTTCCCAAAAAAAAAGTCGGTGCTGCACAAACTCAGGTTCATGTCCAAGGATTTTCTGTTCTAAGTAAAATTCTGCACTTAAATGTCATAGGCAACATATCCGGAGGCAACGGACGTCGTGGGATCTGCTTCTTGTGATATAGGTGTGTTCAAATCCCAAGACGTGTGTTCGAATCCCGTAGTGGTGCGTGTATCTTCCTCACAAAACTTGAATGACGCTCATAATGTCATATGCTCTCGAAAGCTTTCTGTAGCACAAGTAAAGTCCTTGCTTACCAGTTAATTCATCAGTCCCATTGCAGCACAATTCAACTTGTCACCACATTATCTATGTCAATCCAGCTACAACCAACTTCTTTCTTCACACTTTTCTGCCTCATCACCCCTCTAACCGCACACACCCCACCCCATTCTCCATAAGCTGCATAAATATTGGATATCGTCACATAAACGAACTTCTTATCCCCTTCCAATTCATGAGGCCCACGTTATACGCATGCACTGGACGTTCAAGAAGGTTGGCTCAGGTGCAGCGGTAGAAGGTTGCCCCAATTTGACCTTGTGGTCACGGGTTCAGTCGCGAAACTTGCGGGATAAGGCTGCGTACATCCGACCCTTCCCCAAACCTGCAGGCTTGGAAGTCTCGTGCAGTGAGTAACCTTCTTTCTTTCTTTTTTTTTACCCAACCCGTCCACATGTCATACCCAACCTGTCCACATGTCACAAGAACCACACACAGCCTTCCATTTTCATGTACTACATTTCCCAAACAAAAGAATCTTAAGCCACAACTTGAATCGCCCCAACAGCTAGACGGATAAAAGATGAAGATTTGCTTTACCTATTGCCAATGACATGAAATGGTCAATCTTCCAAGAACTAGGAGTACAGAATGTTTTTTTTTTTGATAAATTAGGAGTACAGAAGTTGCTGAGCAAAAAACCAAAAATACTCGAGAACTGTTTAGTTACTCTCCCCAAGCACAGCCCTCCATTTAAATAAAAGGTGTTTAGTGCTTTTCCTTGGTAAATTGGACAGAATGCAAACGAATTGTCCTTTGAAATGATGCTCAACAGAAAGGAAACAAATCGAACTAAGCATAAGCATACTGAAGCTGCAGCAATCGAAATAATCCCAAAAGGCTTCCATGATAATATTCATTTGAAATTATCTAATGCGCTATTAAGTCCTAGAGGGGGGGTGAATAAGATGCCCAATTAAAAATTTAATTCAAGTCAATTCAAATTAATTCCAAGAAGATGATATGTAATTAATCTAGGCCCGAGCTAAATTTAACAACCAAGCATTCAAATAAAGAGCAAATAACTAATGGAGACAAGACAAGGCTAGGGAATTACGTGGAAACTACTTAGGGTCTAAACACCCTAAGCATAAAACCACGGCCTAATCCTACTAATTTCCATTAATCAAAAAGGTTTACAAGAGATAACCAAGTTAGGGATTACCCACAAGCCCCTTGCGACACCTAACTCCACCCCTTGATGTAGTGCCCCGTACTCCTTCTTTGATTCAATGGACTCCACAAGCTCCAACGTCTTGCTCTCCGAATCAACTCGGCACCGGACACCTCCGGCTCATGTAGGAATCAAGGCAACAATGCATGATATGATAAAAATGAAGATTTTTGGTGAAAATAATCAATCTAGAATGTATTCATGGAGTATTAGAAAATAACTCTAGATTGACAAATAAAATGATTAAACACAAAGTTTAAATCATTCTAATGCATCAAAATCACAAGGAATAAAAGAGAAAATTATTTTCTCTCTAGAAGTGACCTAATGCAAAAGTGGGTTTTGTAAAATAAAGATTTTTGCGAAAACTAATTCAACCTAGAGAGAATACATGGGAAAGAAAGTATTTCTCTAGATTGAAATCAAGATGAACAAGATACAAGATCTAAGTCATCAAAATACAAAAGAGAGAACAGTAAAATGGGAAGAAGAAAGCTTTCTCTCTCTAAAAAATGGCTGCCAAAAATCGTGTGTGTGTGTTACCCTAATTGTGTGAAAATAGGTATATATAGTGACAAGAACAAAGCTCAACAAGGAGCCAATTAGAGGACGACACATAAGCGCTACCAAGCGCTAGCACGCGCTAGAATGGCTTCCCAGCTGACTTAAGAGCCAAGCGCTAGCAAGCGCTTCCAAGCGCCAGCCCTTCACAGCATTTTCTATAAACCAAGCGCTAGCGCAGCGCTACCAAGCGCTAGCTTTAAAAACACGACAGCAAGGCAAAGCAAAAGGCTAACGCTGGAGGAAAAAACAAGCGCTACCAAGCGCCAGCGCAGCGCTAGCACGCGCTACCTTTAAAAATGCGCCAGCAAGGCAAAAGGTTCAGATTTGGTGAGGTAGGCGCACGAGTGGGCACACACGCGGGATGCACATGCAAGGGGACGGCCAGCGCTAGGGAAGCGCCCCGCGAGCGCAACTCACTGTACGGCTAAGGCAAGATTTATACTTAGAAAAATTTTAGCCTTGCAACAAACTCAATACTCACATACATGCACCTAAAATAAAATCAACTAAAAGATGGCATGATAAAATGCAAGTATAAAATGCATGGATTATACCTTCTCAGATCGTGATCAATGGTGCACAACACGGATGTGAATTTCTTCCTTGAAACGACTTCAATCAACGAGTGGAGTATCTAAAGACACTTAGACACTCTATCCCCAGTCCCAAATTGAAAAATGCATAAAAGAGAATCAATTACAATCACAAATGGTTTGTCGAAATTCCGGAAAACGCCAATAACATTTACAATCTCCCCCTTTGGCATTTCCGGGACAAAACCATTTAAAGCAAGCTATTACAAGAAATCAATTCCGGATTCCAAGATAATCAACAAGGTCCTGCAAAAGAAACTCATCCAAGAGCAATAGCAACATAATATAGCGCAACGGAAATAGAAACTGTTAATAAAGCTATCACATGCAAGGCATGAGCATATCCAGATAAAGTAACAAGATCAAGGCAAATAACTTCTCCCTGTAAGCTTCCAACTAACTTCTCCCCCTTTTTGTCACGGGAAGGCAAAAGGACAACAAAGAGAAGGTCCAATACAGAGCCAAAAGACAAAAGTAACCGTTAGCCATGGAAGCACAATATCAAGCGGCATAACTTATAAATACTCCCCCTTACGCAATGCCAACTCAAATGAGCACTCAAGCAACCAAGCATTGAAGACACAAAGCACAAGCTAAGAACAACGCATATTATGAGCAAATTAGGAATCACACCATTGTTTCAAATTGAATTTCAAGTACTGGACTTATCAAATTAAAGGGAGGAGTGAACTTAGTGCAATTGACTTAGGGATGCCGAAAGGAAACCATCACAGTTCTTGAGACGATTTTTGTTTTTTTTTTTGTTTTAAGAAATCAAGAGATCATTTAAGACATGCAATGAAAATTCCTAAAGACACAAGGCCACCCATGCACAATATATGGAAAATATTACAAATAAGCAATAAAATTAAAGTGAAGACACCAATGGAAGCATTTCCAATGAATAACGTGAGAGATCATGAGCTATACCATGTGACAAGAGAATCTCATCATCTCAAATATCAAAGTGTGCAAAAAGAAATCTATGAGGATGAAAGACGATGCTAAAAGATGCCAAGAGAAGCACTAAAGTAATAGGTGTGAGCATGGAAAAATCTAAGGCACTAAAGTAAGACTCCCCCTCACTAAATGGATCCACAAAGTATGATTAAATTATATATATGTGAAAGAAATGACACGACAATGATGAAGCACATGCAACCAAACAAAAATCCCTTGATTCAAAATTTTGTCCATCTGGGCATTCGAGGATACAGGAGCAGTAGAAAAATATGCATATGACGAATTAAAAAGCAATATACTCCCCCTTACGCAAAGCACCTCTTAAAATGAACAATCAAGCATACAAGCACACTGTTTTTGCACCAAACCTGAATAGTCCTAGCATCATGCCCAAGCACAAAATATGAGAACTCCCCCTCACATCAACCTTATATACTTACCAAATGAGAACTCCCCCTCACTAAATGCCCACACAAAAATGAACACACAAGCATTCATAAGGCACACAAAAACAAGCAAACACAAAGTATTAATTCTCAAGATATCATACTAAAGCACAAGGTGAGGAATTTCTCAATAAATGGGCATTCAAAATCAAAGACACCAATGAGATAGCATAGAGCAAAGCATATCAAGAATATATCATTAAGCAAATCATGTGTCAAGAGAATCTCATGCTCTAGACTATCATGGTGAACAAGTGTACTCCGTGAGGGTGGTGCAAGACCCTTATAAGTGCCAAGGGATACCTCAAACGATTTCCGTGAGGAATTCACACAAGTTTGATGAAAGAAGTCAAACCATAAGACGGTTGGACCTAAAGACTTCACGCACAAACCCCATTTCTCATTCTTATGGACTCAAAGACACGCACACCTAGGATGGTGCAATGATTAGGTAGCCATTCGCCCTTGGTACGAGATCACACAAGAAACGAGGGTGCACTAGAGCAACAACCCCAAGACTAGAACGACATTTTTTTTTTTTTGTCGTTTTCTATTTTGTTTGGATTTTTCTTTTTCTTTTTCTTTTTTTTTTTAACTGAAAAGGAAAGATGAAAAAGAAAGAAGGATCTCACTCTTTTTGTGCACCAAAGGAAGCTTTCACACTAATCCCTAGGCGGTCACTCGAATAGAATCAATGGGGGAAAGCATCTAAAGGTAAACCTCAACCATTTGGTCAATCTAAGATCAATACAAGTAGAATTCAACCAAGAATAGAATCAAGTACCCTTAGACACCATAAGGTCCAAGCCCCAAGAGAGTGTGTACAAATAGAAGGGAGCATGAGATTCAAGCGACACAAAGAAACACCTCATGATATATTCAATACATGCAAAGATCCATGGTCACAAGAGGTGCCTTCAAGGCTCAATGCTCAATAATCATGAAAGACCAAACTTATCCTTAAGAATGATACAAAGAGAATATCCAAAGCAAGCATGCAATCACACGGACATGCAAACATACTCAATAGCAAAGAAGGACAATAAATGAATCCTAATCACCTATAATGAGAGAGAAAGGAAGACAATAAAAATGACATAAATACTAGAAACACATGCTCACTCTTGACTCACGCATGAAATGAAGCACACAAGAGAGACATGCAAGTCTAGCAAAATCAAACACGGGGAATAGAACCCCTAAACTCCCTAGGAGTAGCTAGAGGTTGTGCAACACAAGGAACACGATTAACTTTCTTCCACACTTGATTATGTTCTTTATGAACAAGAGATGCATCATGCAAGGGGACGGCCAGCGCTAGGGAAGCGCCCCGCGAGCGCAACTCACTGTACGGCTAAGGCAAGATTTATACTTAGAAAAATTTTAGCCTTGCAACAAACTCAATACTCACATACATGCACCTAAAATAAAATCAACTAAAAGATGGCATGATAAAATGCAAGTATAAAATGCATGGATTATACCTTCTCAGATCGTGATCAATGGTGCACAACACGGATGTGAATTTCTTCCTTGAAACGACTTCAATCAACGAGTGGAGTATCTAAAGACACTTAGACACTCTATCCCCAGTCCCAAATTGAAAAATGCATAAAAGAGAATCAATTACAATCACAAATGGTTTGTCGAAATTCCGGAAAACGCCAATAACATTTACATCATTATACGTCTTTTTCTCATAGATCATACGCTGGGATCACCTACTGTCAACGACAAACGACACTAACCAAAAAACATGAAACGCGACTACCCAACAAGAAAACAAACTGACCAACAACGTAAACCAAAAGACAGGGAACGAGACTCTGAAACAAAAAGAGAGTTTGAGCTTTAATCATCAACAGTGATCCTATCCATGATCTGGGCCACAACCTCCTTAGACTCCTTAAGCGTCTTGATACTCCTGTTCAGCTTCTCACGCTTTCTCGCAGCAGATGGAGATTCTTCAAGCATCCTTTGTAACACATCAGGACCTCCCCCTTGAGATCCCATAAGCTCACTGAAAATCTCTTCTTCCATGTCACGGTTAACCAAATTCTGAACACTGAGCAGCAAGTGAAGAGCCATGCTATCGACAAACCTTTTCAGGACAACCTTCCAATAAGCAGTGATCCTCATTTTCATGTCAAACGCCTGCTCTCTAACATCTGAAAGACCCCGAAGATGCCCGACTTCAATCTCCCCAAATCCTTCAATCTTTATCTTTGTGGGCTTGGAATGATCATTCATGACCTCCATGAACACATTCTGTTGAGCCATAAGCTTACCCCAGTCTGACATGTAATCTGGACTACAAGTGTAATCCGCAAGCATCTCCATCTCTACTGTCTCCATTACTCTATCAAAAGATTTACGTTTCATCTTTGCTACAAGATTATGGGTCGCTCTTCTCGTGGCTGATTGGAGTGGTGGGTAATCCTCACAATGGTCCATGAAAACAGTTTCAACCACAGTTTCAATGTAGCCCCAAACTTCTGCTATGAAATTGGCCGGGGTTTTCGATATCTCCTTGACTTTTTTCTGGAGGACCACATGGAAAGCAGTGCGAGGGAGGAAGTTAGGGAGCCCAATTCCTTTAGTTTCATCTAGGACCCTAATCTCATCCATGAGAAAGTTCTCCGTCGACTTATTTTCTGCACTCTTTTGAAGCTCAATAGAGTACTCGTTCAGCATTTCAACCAACCGAGCAGTGCAATGCATATTTTTCACATCCGGGTATTCATCAAACTCGCCTCTCAAGAGGATTTTCCTCAGAGACTCTTTCGAAAACCCAATGATCCTCATAAACACCGTCATTGCTTCAGCAACTGTAGATAGATTCTGGGGCATTTTGTTCAACTCTGCAATGTTATAACTAAGCTTGTCATTGATCTTTCGCACAATATCCGGTAAGCATTTCGAGATAATCGTTGCCTGTATATGCACCAGCTTCTGGGCAAGAACCGGCACCCCAACTATGGACTCATCAATCCTTGATAACAAAGGATGATTTTGAAACAGAGAGGCTTCTTCCATGCGGGCTTGCTCATAGGACTCGTCCCCAATCCGGTTCCTCACGCAAACATAACCGAGCCCTATGTTCACATCATCAGCAGTAACCTTCTCAAGCAAACCTTCAGGAGCTTTATCAGCTTTAGTAACAACAGCAAGAGTCCTCTCACCGGTCCTGTCAACACGCTGGGACATCCTTATTGATTCACAAGTTGGGAAATCAACAGTAGCTGACAAAACATTCAATATTATACTCTCTTCTGGTTTTATATACTCCATAATAATCTCAGATATCTGCTCATATATATCCTCAGGTTGGCCATGAACAGGCACCCTAGTGATCCCAGGGAGATCCACCATAGTAAGATCTGGTACCCCTCTCTTTTTGACAACCAGAGTTAACGGGGTGTTCGATATCCCTTTCCCACTGCCAGCGATCTCATCTGTAGTTAAAACAATGGCTTCCGCGATATGGGTTTCGTCGGTTCGGACTATTTTGCCATGGTATTCCAAGTGGAGTTCCGGTTGAGGATTTGGGTGTTGTTGAAGCCTCATGATCAAAGGAACTCTTGTGCAAATTCCTTGGCCGCGGGGGAGACTTATACCAGCTAGGGACTCCAGCACGCTCCACTTTCCAGATGATTGGTCACCAACCACCACTATAGTTGGGAGCTGGATCCCTTCTTGTGCCACTTTGAGGTGGCGCAGCCTGTCGACTGCGTCGAGCAGAGGGCGGATGCGCTCGTTGAAGGACAACATCAGCGGCGGGTGGACTGAAATGGGAAGGGGTGTTTCTTCTGGTTCTTCAACCACAAGTAACAGTGGCTGTTCATGGACAGGGGCTCTTGGATTATCATCTTTGTTAACCAAGTGGGCTTTCTGCTGCTGCTGCCCTGTCTTGCCATGTTTACTATGTGAACCCATTGATTGAGAGAGAGAGAGATGGAAAATGGAAGTGGACTGTGGGATGTATTTATAAGGCTTGATTTCAAGAACTGATGTGGAAAACGAAGGGTTGAAGAAGACTGGAAGCCTACAGTTACGAAAATTAGACTAATCATTGACTACAGCCGCAGCATCATCTGGCATCGCTTACTTGGTTCTCTCGGCCAATGAGTTACCGCCTTAGTCACATAATGTGCATGCATGAGCGCAAGCGAAAGTTAAAGTGGGAGCACAATCATGAAAGAGTCTTACGAAAATATTCTAAAACTACTAAAACTCGCAAGAGCTAGGAAAGAGAGCGGGAGTGGAGGATCCTACTGAAGGATTATGTGACTTAGTTACCGTGACACAAAACTGCGCACGGGCCACATGTTGTCACTCTAACAATCCAACAAAAATTTGTGTCAGAGATCCCACCCACAAAATTTGTCCCTATAAGTGATTAGTTTGGAGTACCAGGTAGAAATGCCGAAAATTTGTTTCTTGATCATGTCAAAAAAATAAAAATAAAAAATGTAGAAATGCCGAATGATACTCCGGGAGCGTTGAATAACTACTCCGAAAATTAGGAGTTATTGGAACTCGTTGAGCTGCTGCAACTTGGGATTCTTAATAGGCAAATGCTAAAGTTATGAACTTTTTCTTATTTTCATTTTCATATCTTTGTTCTGAGTTATTTGGAAAGAATCCGGTGAAAGTGTCGAAGAGAAGAATAATTTAGTGAAAAATACAGAATTCGGACAATGTTTTCTCAAAGGAGAGGAGGCTTTCGTTTTTTACAAAACCACTTCGAGCGACATAGGATTAAATCCTATATTTTGTGTGGAGTATTAGAAATTGGAGTTTTGGTCTTCTTCTTTTTTTTTTGTTATCTCACCTGAGTTTTGTATGATTGTTATACAACTTTAATTTTTATTTTTGTTGTACGGTTGAATCCCGCGGCCTTTGCCGTCAAGCGTTGATCGAACGGATTCTTGTGTGGTTATTTGCATTTGCCATTCCGGTGCCATTTGTACGTAGTCTATTTATTTGCATTTGCCATTTTTAAAAGGAAATTAAATGAGGATAGTATTGTCATTAAAAAAAGGTATTACAAACATTTATGGGTAGTTTAGAAAATAGTGGCGATAAATAATAATTTGTGAGTACCTATGAAGTATGAACACAACTCATGGGTTTAGGTATATTTATTGCACCCAAAGTATTGCCCCAGGGACACCTATTAGCAGGACCGTTCTTAATATTCGTGATTCATCCGATTGTAGGCTTTGATTATGGGAAACCACTACCTCTTAAAGTTGAAATGTGGATACCCAAGGGTCTTAGACTTCTCGTTTTCTGATATTATAGTAGTACGTAGTTACATACACAGAGGATAGATGGAAGGGCAACAAAATCAGTTTGTGCCTTTTGGGAGGCCTGTTTAGGTGCCATTAATGGAGTGAATCCATTCAATATCAGTTGCCACAGCATTTTATGAAGCCATACAGATTCAACGTAAAGGACTTATCTTCAAGTTCGCAAGTTCGGCTCCCTCCATCATTAGGAAAATACACCCTGGGACCAGAGAATTATCCGCCATTGAATTTAAAACGCCTAAAATTAATCGAGATGCGCAAAAACTAATCTGGATGTCCAGTTATCAAAACGTATGGAGACTAACATGAGAATGCCCAGAAACCAAAAGAATTTCAAGAAACTACACTTGGTTGAGGAATTTTGTTTTCATCAAACACCGTCACTCAATGAATTCAAATCTCTTCAAGATGGGAAGTGACGAAGGAAGTAGAGACAAAACCATTGGCGCCAAACCCAGATCGTAGTAGCGAAGGCCGCTGGGCGCTGGCCATAGAGTGACAAACGATTTTCGTGCATGCTCAACAGGCGGAACAGAGAGCATCCATTAGGCTTGGTATCGGAGTTGCGTGTTAGAGAGGGGCAAGGCCTAAAGTGATTCTGGCCCATGATTTGAATGTCATTTTCCTTGGTGAAATCTGGGCATCCTTCTAATCACTACATTCATTTATTTTTTGTTTGGTTTTTGTTTATAACTCACGGTACTTAGACCTGCCCGGACGCATCGAGTAATCTCTGGAGACCAATCCCTCCACAATATTTATTTTTAGTAGCTATATAAGCTAACACATCAATACATCATGCCCAATTTCTATTGCACGAGCTGACGGCAACCATGCACCCGAAAACTAGGCCTTGTCAATCCTCCAGGGCCCAAATAACTAAATTTTCTCCCGTGAACTATTTGTGTCAATGGATTAGTTCGGTATACTCTAAAGATGCCCTCGGTGCTCTATTGATGAAAGCATTTTTTTATAAACTACTTAACACGATGCTGAATTCTGTTATGGGATACGTATCCCGCGGCGGACTGGCCCAATCCAACAAGGCTCTGATATGATCAGAAGAAGAAGACGATGATTCCTCTGAACCAAATAAGGGTCGATTGCGAAGACAAACCTGAACATAACAAGTTTAATCTTCTTTTTCTTTTCAGCAGATTCTTTTGAAAAGTCTTGAAGCTTGACAGTTTTTTGTCGAGGCAAATTCTTTGATCTCTCCAAAGCTAAAAGGGTCAGGGAAATATTCGAAGGTGCTAATCTAACTATTATAACAATACTCTCTCTCCTTGATTAAAAAAAAAAAAACCCAAAAAAGGGTCGGGGAATTAGAGACTGAGACGTGATACTTCGCTCTTCGCAGAGTCTTTAGGCCTGACATGTTTTACCAGGTCAAGTTCTTCCTCTTTGCAAAACCACAGGGCCAGGGCATTAGAGGCCGAGGCGCGACACATCCCACACTTTCCACAAATCAATCGGGAACCAGTTTAACCCGAGGCTTTCTCCAATCCATTTTAGTTCCACAAACTAGTGTCATGAGACTCATGACTGACAAACAAGTGCATGGAAATCACATTATATGCATCATTGTTCATGATCTAGTCGACGGGGGGTTAACACTTCCAACTTGAAATGAAACTGCAGGGTTGCGATTAGCACAATGGGAAGTGGAATGGTCATAGCCAGATTCTCAATGAATGTAAAGGAAGAGGGTCCCCATGAAGATAAAATGGGCCGTCCAGTGAGCCTATACACGCGTCATTTTCGGGCCCATTTTGATAATCCAAATTGTTCACGATTTAGAACTTGTCAATGACATCAACCACATTAAAAATGTGTTAAATGGGTTTTGATTGGCTGTTGTAATCTCACTATGTTCTAAAATAAATGTGTTTCGATATCATATCAAACGATATCCGATCAACCTGATTTTTGGTGTAACTAATATTCTCGACAAGCTCTAGAATATGGACGGGTTGGATCATCAAAGTAGACCCGGAAACTTGCCAACAAGACGGTAAATGGACCAGAGAGGAGATGATTCCAAATGGAAAAGGTGTCTTTTGTTGGAGTTGGGGAGAATGGAAGATAGGTGTTGAGCCCTCAGATGTAATTGATTCTTGGAATGCATTCAGCCCCTTGTTACAGTTATATCATATGCTCTCAAAATCTTTCAGTAGCACAGAGAATAGGGTAGTGCATGTGACTCTGTGAATGCAGTTAGAGAGGTGATGAGGTAAAGAAGTGTGAGGATATGGTAATTAACAAGTTTATTTATATTGTTTGTGTACAGGGAATGATTATGTTAATGGTAAGTAGGAAATTTTATGTGCCAACTGAACTTTTTAGAGCATATATGTGTTAAGGAAATAGAATCCGCTTAAGAGTGGAATGGGTGATCACTTAATAACATTTGGGATCTCTCCACTCATTGTCAATTGGTTTTGAGATGGACATAAAATTTCTACATGGTATCAGAGCGGGACCCATTCCACCCCACATTTTAAAAAATTTACAATCCACAATACCCTACTATGACAGAGCAGCAAAAAAAGGCTGCACGATGATAGGACCCAAAAGTGGCCACACGTGACAGACCTCAAATGCGGCTGTACGTGAGGGGAGATGTTAAGGAATAGAATTCCACATTGCTTAGGAGTAGAATGAGTGATCACTTAACAACATTTAGGACCTCTCCACTCATTGCCAATTGATTTTGAGATGAACATAAAGTTTTTACAATATGGTCTTGTATGACAGGCCTGAACTCTTGATATTTGCCATGGTGATCAAGTTTTGTTGAGAAAACATGCGTGTACAACTAAACTACTAGATCTAAACACACCCTTCTCTCAATTAGTGGATCCCACCACAACCAACATTTCCCATTTGCGATGAAATTTATGCAGATATTGACCTGGAACTTGTTCTTGTGTCCAGGTTTTTTTTGGGTAAATGTCTTGTGTCCAGGTTGGTGCACAGTAAAAAGTGATGATTTAAGCCGACATGAAACCTGTTGGAAAAACTGCTGTAAAACAAGAACGGATTACCTCGAGATTATGCTATTGAAATACGGAATACCAAATTGTAGAACAGCGTCTGGGTTGAGTCGCGGACTAGGTTGCTTTCTTTAAGACGTTTCGCAGCTCTGCCCAGATTGTGCAAGCAGTTCGTTATTGCCCTGCCGTTCCCAGGATAAAGCTTTTTAGTGGAGGAAGAGAGATGATTTTTTGTCTGTGTGAAAACCAATTCCGAAATGATGAATTTATAGGTGCGGGTTGCGCGTGATTTTGGAAACAGAAAAACCAGATCAAATCTAATTGCTTTGATTTAGCACACGTTTTATACACATTTTTCTTAATCAGCTTAAAATCAAATCAAATCTCATTCCTTTGATTTAGCACACGTTTTAATCAATCCAAAATCATGCATGTTTTCTTAATCAGCAAGAACTTTCCATTTGAAAAAGTTTTTGACGCAGCGGAATTCACGAGAGACTAGTTGCGTACTAATCAAACGAATGATAGGTACTCGTAGCCACGAGCAGTTCTTGAATCCACAAGAAAAAGAGATAAACTCAGAGATTTTATTAATGAAAAGTTGAATAATTGAATAGGTTACCGCCCATTTTATAAGACCATAACCCTAGAAATCCTACTGAAAAAGAAATAATAAATTATGCCAAAACAAGCGGCATTAAATAAAAGATATTTCCTAATTAATTAAAATAAAATCCTAATTCTTGTAGACCAAAAATCCTAATAAAGGTGGAAATCAAAATCAAACCGAATATGGAAAGATAATAATTCTAACCTAAATGAAAATATTCCTAGTCAAAATCTTATTCTAAAATAATAAAAATAAAATACAAAAATCCTCCAATCTTGTCCTACATCAGTCTCCTTTTCTTCAAAAGAACTCGCCCTCGAGTTCTCATTAGAAATTTGCCATCTGCCATTCCAAAGAAATAAATATTTGGAATACTTCAACCTCTCGCTTGTCTTCCAAAAATAATTTAGAAAGAAGTACACTCGCCAAGGTGATTTTTTTGCGCAATTCAATTGAATGACAATATCCACGGTACGAGAATTGAGTGAAAACTCAAACTACTCCAACCCAAGAAAATCAACAATTTGAACTTCATTCTGAAATTGCAGTTTCTCTTGACTTTGATCCATTTTAAAATTGGTTGGTAGATCAAGTATACATGATGTCGCATGAAGAGCATTGGTATTATCTTCATCACTAGGACAAGTAATACCTCCATGTGGTTCACAAAGCTCAATATTGCTGATGGTATTAACGTGCTGAGAAATTATATGCACCAATTCATGACTTTCCTCTCCCTTCAATTCTTGTACTTGGTACGATATTGAGATATTTTCATCCTCGCGTACAATTACCTCCTTGGTTGCACCTTTATCTAGATCAAACTGTTGTTCGACTGTAGGGACACTCAAACAATCCTCTGCGCTGCCAATTTCTTCTTCATCTCCAACTTCATCTTTGTCGCTGAATTCAACCCGATCTCCTTCTTCTTCTGCGACCTCATATCCGTCATAATAATTGTGAAACGATTGACTGGAACTTGAAGGAACTTGATTCTTTTTTTGACTTCCGAAGCTTAACTGAGTCAAACTCATTGGCATGTTTCTTGAATAATTTGTATCAGCAGTAACATGGCTATATTGCACATCAAAATTATCTCGGAACATTTGTTTTGACTTAAGTTTTCTCCGGTATTCTTGATACAACTCCTGTCCACGATTTGATTGAAGAAATCTATCACTTATCAATCGTCTCATCCTGGGCCATGTTCTAATGGGTTGTTTATACTGTCGCAATCTATTGGACTGCAATCGTTCCCACCATGTAGAAACATAGCCATATAATTTATGAGCCGCATATTTGACCTCCTTCTCTTCAGGAATATCCGCGTAGAACTCAAAGAATTTATCTACTTTACGAAACCAATAAATAAAATTCTCAGGATGACAATACCCATGAAAAGTAGGAATTATTGGTTCTACCTGAAAAATTGAAAAGTCATCATCTGTGCGATAAAATCCTCCAGACCTTGAATGTCGCTTCTTCGACAGATATCCATAATAATCCTCAGGTAAATTGTCTTCAGATTCATCCTCACTATCAAGTTGATAATAAGAATATACTCCAGAGACGTTTTGATTAATAGGTTGGTTGCGGGCAAATCCCTCAACGCGGTTCCTATCAACTTTGTGATTAACAGATTGACCATGGGCAAATCCCTTGGCGCGAGTCCTGTTAAATCCTTCCCTACGATCATCGTCAATAGGGTTTGTGTATCTTCCACGGACGAATGCCATCGAACCAGGAAAAAGCGTGGCTCTGATACCACTTGACGCAGCGGAATTCACGAGAGACTAGTTGCGTACTAATCAAACGAATGATAGGTACTCGTAGCCACGAGCAGTTCTTGAATCCACAAGAAAAAGAGATAAACTCAGAGATTTTATTAATGAAAAGTTGAATAATTGAATAGGTTACCGCCCATTTTATAAGACCATAACCCTAGAAATCCTACTGAAAAAGAAATAATAAATTATGCCAAAACAAGCGGCATTAAATAAAAGATATTTCCTAATTAATTAAAATAAAATCCTAATTCTTGTAGACCAAAAATCCTAATAAAGGTGGAAATCAAAATCAAACCGAATATGGAAAGATAATAATTCTAACCTAAATGAAAATATTCCTAGTCAAAATCTTATTCTAAAATAATAAAAATAAAATACAAAAATCCTCCAATCTTGTCCTACATCAGTTTTGGACTGAAAAAACATGGGCTTAATTGTAGTACATGCGCAAGGCTCTAATCCCGGATTTGCACCCCCCTGCGTGAATAACTCGTGACACGCACTCGGTTATCTGGTTTCCGAATCAATTTTCCAAATTGCCACCCATTTTTCTAAACGCGCGAGACCTCTACTTGGATCCTCATTTACAAACCCACTAATGTGCAAAGTCTTTTAAAGGAGAAAGAAATTTTGTGACTAGCCAATGTGGAACTAGTGAAAAACACAATGTTTTACAAATACACCAAAGTTCCAACATTGCGCCGAACCCCAGATTGTTAAACTAGCAGGTAAGCTGCTTGCTATTGGAATCCTGCGCCTAACCCCAGATTGTTATTCTGTTACAGCCTGTTTGGATGGGGGATTAGTTCCCGGATTTGCCAAGGCCCTGGACTACTAATCCCCCTCTCCCTCTTCTCCGGTGTTTGGATGTGCGAAATGGAAGGGGGATTGGAGCTCATACCTGGATTCCATCTCCGGCTCCTCCCGTGTTAGTTAACGACAGGGGTAACCCTGTCGCTGGTGAATCCGGGTGGAATTTTTACTCTTTTGCCCTTTCGTTTTCCCTTTTCTGGATTGTACTCGTTCAATTTAGAACAGACCGAGAAAGAGAGAAGAGAGAAGAGAGAGAGAGAGAAGAAGAAGGAGGTCGCCGATCTACTCTCTGGTGACTCCACCGCCGTACACCGACGGGTTCTACTCTCCACCTCGTCTTCCTCTACATCCTGTCGTTGTTTTCCTTTGTTGAAAGGGCTGAGGTATGGTTCTGGACTCCATTTTTGTAGCATGCGGAGGGTTTTGCGATCTGGTTTTTGCGATTTAGTTATTGTGATACGCTTTTGCGATATGGTGTTCGATGGACTCCATTTTGGTACTGTAATGATAGATGTGAGTTGCTGTAGATGTAGATTTTTTTTGTGGCTGAATTGAATATCACTCATCAGTGAGTTACGATCTGAGTTGCCCCTTATTGATGAATTTTTGTTTTTGCTGAACTGAATATCACTCATCAGTGAGTTACGATCTGAGTTGCCCCCTATTGAGGATTTTTTTTTTTTTGCTGAACTGAATATCACTCATCAGTGAGTTACGATCTGAATTGTCCCCTATTAATGAGTTTTTTTTTTTGTTTTTTCATTTTGCCCTAATTTTTGATTTTGACCTAGTTTTTTATGATGCCGTAAAATATCATCTGCCCTAATTCGTTGGTATTAGTACAGTTTGGGTGAAGTTTTTTGGGGAGTTTTGGTGAACTGAACTTGAACTGAAACTGGTCTGGTCACAGACCTAATTTGTAAGCAACATATTTGGCTAGGTCTTTGCACAACCTCACGAGAATGCAAAACGTTCGCATTGCACATATATAATTTCTTGAATGGTACGGTGTCACCAGGATTAGGAAATCTCCCAGAGCTCCAAATGTACCACATTGGTTTCAATAAGTTGGTCAAGTTCGGCAAGAATGGTTTTGATTTTATCACTAGGGTGGCAAATAGTATGAGTCTACACTATCTTGCTCTTGATGAAAATTTTCTAGAGGGTGTCATTCCGGAATCCGTTGGCAATTTGTCCAAGTTAGTTTGAAAGTTATACCTGGGAGGAAATCGTATTCATGGTCACATACCGGCCTCAATTGGGAGTCTGAGTTGTTTGACCTTGTTAAACTTGAGCTACAACTCATTATCAGATGACATTCCTCAAGAAATAGGCCACTTGGAAAACATCTTCCTAGTCTAACCACTCATCTGAATCTCTCCAATAACTTGGTAATTGGACCTTTGCCTTGAGAAATTGTGACATTCAATGGTGTTCTCGCGGTTCACCTATCAAACAACGGTTTATAAGAAACCATACCCAACTCAATTGGCAAGTGTAAAAGCTTGGAGATGTTGCTCATGCCAAATAACACGTTCACTGGCCCTAATCGAGATAGTTTAAGCTAGGTCTTTGCACAACCTGTTTGGAAATGTTTGGTTGTCCTTATTAATCCATGTTTGGTTGTCCTTATTAATCAATTATCCCAAAAGTTTACTCTGTTTGGAAATGGACCCAACTGTGTATATCAAGCTATTGAACACCCTCTCTCACATTAAATAGTAATAGGAATTTGGTAATATTACATGTACAATGATAAAAAAGACTATACTATACTATAAGTTGCCTTGAATTATGATTTATCCTACTATAATGTTGACACTAATGCAACTTGTGCCCTAAAACATATGGCAAGACTAACGAACCGTGAACGAAGGAAGAAGAGAAACCGTAAGGCTTTGTTAGCAATGTTATGTATGATGACAGTAGTCAATAGTGTTCTTGAACTATACTTGTTAATCATGGACTTGATTGCCAAAAGGGATCGACAAAGGCTACGCCAGAAGCCTCATCTTCGTGCCAATCCTAATTATTACCAACACCAAATAGACGCACTTAATAGGTTGGTACGCCATAGTGACAAGACTTGCCACGACCAATTGAGGGTAAATAGGCACACATTCATGACGTTGTGCCAATTACTTACTGAAAATGGGCTAGAGCCGTCTAGGAATGTCACTATTGTAAAGAAGGTTGCAATATTTTTGTGGATCATCTCGCACCATACGAAGAATAGGCGAACCATTTTACAATTTTGGAGATCGGGGGAAACAATTAGTAGGCATTTCAACTCAGTTTTGATTGCGGTATTGCGCCTTCACAAGTTCTTGTGGTATCATCCCCAGCCTATACCTGCCAATGAGCCGGATGCTAGGTGGAAATGGTTTGAGGTACATAAATGTTTATATGTTAAGTTATAGTAATGCACTTATTTGATTATAAATGAACAATTATAATAAAAATTGTCTTGTCTCTCGTAGAATTGTCTAGGGGCTTTAGACGGTACTTTCATACCAGTCCTCCCCCCAACCGAACAGAAGGCACGGTATAGGTCAAGGAAGGGTGACTACGCGACAAATGTGTTAGGAGCTTGTAGTCGTAACCTTCAATTTGTGTACGCGTTGTCTGGTTGGGAAGGCTCTGCCACAGACTCAAGAGTGCTTGAAAACGCCTTGGTAAGGCCTCACGGGTTGAAAATTCCACACGGTATGTGACTTGAAAACCTTTCCAGTAGTGAACATCCTTCCCCATTTGTGTAAACGTACTCATTGAAGGCAACTAATCTCATGTGTAGGTCATTACTACCTCGCCGATGCCGGTTACACTAATGGCCCGGGAATATTAGCACCTTACAGGGGTCAACGATACCACATTAATATTTGGAGGCAAGGACACATGCCCGAGAGCCGGGAGGAGTTCTTCAACATGAAGCACTCCAAAGCACGAAATGTCGTAGAGAGATGTTTTGGAGTGCTTAAGATGAGATTGGGGATTTTGAGATCTTACTCTTTCTATCCCATTAGGACTCAATGCCGCATCGTCACTGCTTGTATCCTTCTCCACAATCTCATTAAGCGTACAATGGCGGTGGATCCCGTTGAGGCGCAATACACGGCATGGGAGCAGGCCAACCTACATAATGTACCAGCTGATGAGTACATTAGAATTCTCGAAAGTACAAACCAATGGACCCAAATGAGGGATAACTTGGCAACCCAAATGTACAACGATTGGTTAGCTAATCCTGGCGGTGGCCAGTAGGTTATGTGTATCTGCTTGTAGACTTCTTAAACCATTGGAACAAGACTTGTGGCTATTATTTGAATGTAATATTTAGGTATTTGTTGTGCACATTACATATGTCATGTTGTGATCACTATTACAAATCAGGTTGGGAAACATAATGGAAAGTGAAGGAACTGCGCAATCTCAAACATCAAGTGGTAAGGAAAAACAAGTTCGTAGGCTATGGAGCCATAAGGAAGAAGAGTGCCTACTTGCTGCCATGATGGAGTGTATCTCTGATAAGTACAGAGCCCAATGTGGTTTCAAACCGGGCTTTTTCAATGAGGTTGAGAAAGAGTTGAAAAAGAAATTGCCCGGAACGACGCTTAAAGCGGTACCCAACATCGAGTCCAAGGTGAAAAATTGGAAAAAGACGTATAGTTTAATTCTCGACATCACACGTATAAGTGGGTTCGGTTGGAACTATGCCACTAATTCAATTCAAGTGGACTCGGATGCGGTGTGGAAAGATTATGAGAAGGTAACTTCTCTAGTCTTCCATTTTGACTTACACAAATTGTTCTCACCTCCCACTTAATTTATGTCATTCAATATGTGTAGGCTCATCCGAAAGTGAAAGGGATGAATGGGAAGGCTTTTCCCATGTACGAGAGTTGGCAAATACTCTTTGGGAGGGATAGGGCTACCGGTGAAATTGCCGAGGATGCGGCGGAACTTGACGATGTTCCGGCCGACCCCGTTGAAACAATGAACCCCGTAGACTTGTTCAATGATTGCTATACCCCGTCCTTTCCAAATGGTGACCCGTCTTTTGTTGACATATCAACATCTTCCGGGACTCCAACAAGCTATGCCATTCCCCCCACTCCACTAACCAATGCGAATACTCCGGCGACGAATGTTGTGCCGGAAAGGCCTAAGAAGAAGGCAAAGGTGGACGCACAAGAGGCGTCACTTCATGAAGCATTTGGAAATTACATGGCTCAAAGTAGTACGGCGTTTCTTAAGATCGTCGATTCAGTTGGTTTTGAGGACCGACTCGCTGCCAAGAAGGAGAAGGTGTTTGGCGAGCTTGAGAAGCTCGACCTTCAGTTGCTTGATATGTTTGCGGCACACGCCATTATTGTATCGGCGGAAGAGAATGTCGACACGTTTTACGGCATTCCCGAGAACTACCGACAAGCTTGGGTCGAGGCCGTATTAGCAGGCAAAATTAAATTGAAGACAACTTAGGGATGTGATTCCTTGTGTAGGACGTTAAACATGGTCAAGGATGTGATTCCTTGTTTTTGTAATTAACTCTATAGTACTTTATGGCCCTTTATTGGAGGATGTGATATCTTCCATTTTGTATTTAACGATATAGTACTTATGGCCCGTTAAGTTTTTGTAATGATGCACCTTATAACATGTTAAACTTTTCATTGCTGTTTTTTTGGTACTCGTTCGGGCAACGATGATGATCATATTCGTAGGTTAGGGCAACGATGATGATCTGATCAAATGTATGAGATGGGCAATGATGATGCACTTTAAATTTAAGACTGTCTATTAGTTGGTATTGATTTTGGCAACTATGAAGGCCTAAATGGCAACTTAGTTACTGGTTAGTGCTACTTTTATTACGGTTATTACATCTGAGCCCATATGTTCATATTGTGGCGGCTGTTAGCATGCAGGGCAATGTGTGTGTGTGTGTGTGTGTGCAGGGCAATGTGTGTATGTGTGCAGGCCTGTTTTGTGTGTGTGCAGGGCAATGTGTGTGTCTGTGCAGGTCTGTTTTGGGTACTATTTGTGCAGGACTGTGTGTGTGTGTGTGCAGGCCTGTGTGTGTATGTGTGCAGGGCAATGTATGTGTGTGTGCAGGCCTCTGTGTGTGTGTGTGTGTGCAAGGCAATGTTGGTAAGAGGCAAAGTTTGTAGCTCTTTGGAGCATTCAATCTCTTACTTTGACTCGTAAAACTTTTTGATTGTTGACTGCTCGTAGAGTGAGTTTACATCACCAGTAAGTCAAATCATGTAAAATCTGCATATCTTGTGTGTGTGTGTGTGTGTGTGTGCAGGCCTGTTTTATGACTGTTTTAGGGCAATCTTATCTTTCTTGCCAATGTTTTGGTGCCAGTTTCTGGGCTGTTTCTGTGTTGGTTTCTGCAATGTTTTGGTGCCACTTTCTGGGCTGTTTCTGTGCTGGTTTCTGCCCAGTTTTCGTGCCAGTTTCTGCCCAGTTTTGGTGCTTGTTTCTGGCCAGTTTTGGTGCTGGTTTCTGGCCAGTTTTGGGCAATGATGCAATGTTTACTAGTTACGGATTAGTTGGTATTGCCTTTGCCAATTATGACGGCCTTAATGGCAACTTAGTTGCAAATGGTAGTGCTACTTTGATAAGGTTTGAATTGTCTGAGCCCAAGTATAATTTGTGTTTCTGGCTTGTATTGTGGTGGTTTTGTGGCTGTTTCTTGGCTGCTACTGCTGCTGTTTCCTCCACTTGCTGTTCTGATTTCTGCCCAGTTACATTGCTGTTTTTTCTGCTTGGTGTTTTCGTTGGCCGTCATCACAGCAGTCCAGTTCTGCACTTTACCTACACTTTATAGTTTTGTGGCTGTGATTCTGTGCAGTTATGTGGCTGTTTTTTTTACAATTTCTTGGCTGTTTTTTTGACAGTTTTGGTTCTCCATTCTGGGCACTTTTCCACGGCTATGAGGATATTTTTGACAAATTTCACGGCGAGGCACTTGTCTTGGCGGGACAACTTATGAGGGTCAATGGTTTACTCACCATTTGGCAACATAAGTTGTAGCCAAGTGGTGCACAATGTGCCGGTGGGAAAAAAATCTGAGCCAACTACATATACAATAATCTTAGTATTCATTAAATGTGATAATTTGTTGTTTCTCGTAGATTTTGCAATGTCAAGTGAAGGTAAACAACACTATTGGGTGGTTTTCATTGGCCGTCAGCCGGGAATCTATTCAAGTTGGGAGACCGCGGGACTACAAGTTCATGGATACTCGGGAAACTTGTTCAAAAGATACACCACGTTCGAGGAAGCCGAAGGAGCATTGTTACAGTTCCATGAGGAAAGATACCGGCTCCTTCAAATGCAATCGGTCCGAACCGAACATCAATCAAGTGACGATGCTTCCACATCCACAAGTTCTTCGGAAGTTCAACATCAACAAAGTCTATCAACTATCTTTTTTCTAGGGATTTTTTTCGGTTTCGTAGCTTGTATTTGGTTCGCACTTCTATTCGATTCAGAATGAAGTTGTAATTTTAATTTCTCCAATTTCGAAATGAAGACTGCATTATGTAGACAAACATTAGTAATCTCAAATAAATTTAATTACTTGAGATACAAACCGGATCGATACAAATTTATTCCTCAAACATTTATTATCAAAATTACGAACTTATTCTTCGACCATCCTCTTACAACTTCAAACTTCTAATTTTCTTGTCGAACAAAGCAATGGCCCCAACGATTATAATTGGGAAATTCCCTGTCCCGGAAATGCCTCAGTTGTGGCCAACCCTACATAAAATTAAGACAAACAGTTCATAAATTTACTAAAAACTATTTAATATGAAATTGAAATCAAATTCAAAATTACTTACCCGAACAAATTCATTCCAAACATCATTTTCCACCACCAGTTTATTTTCATTTGGATTCCACCCAAACCCGGGAATTCGAAGGATAGCATCTAGATCATAATAATCACGCTTCCATTTTTTTATCTTTCCTTCGATATGAATTTGTTTAATACCTGCTTCGGGGAATGAAACTCGCATTTGATTCTCAAGAACTCCTAAGTAGCCGGGATGAAACCCGTTCTCGGCTTGCCAAACCCCCTGATCTACAAGGCTCGTAAGATTTGTAAGTAATATTTCCTCCTCCACCTCGCTCCAAGCCCGGCGTGCCATTTCAAGAAGTGAAAAATCAAAATTACAAACTAATTTTTTAAAGAGAGATAGATGTGTGTGTAGTGATATGAGATAGGTAGTGGTATTTATAGACCATTTTACCAAACAATTTTGGTCAAAACATTTTTACCTAACAAAATTTGGTGCACCTACTTCTCTTTTTCAACTACCACTTTATGTACTTTTAAAATTACTAAATTGAAAATATATAATTCTGATTTCTTCAAAAAAAAATTCAAATAAGGTTAAATTTTATTCAATATAATTACATTTATAATTATGCAATAATTAGTTATAAATATGTATTTACTGTAATTACGAAATTTACTTTTGAATTACTAAATTGAAAATAAATAATTCAGATTTTCAAAAATAATAAATCAAAAAAGGTTAAAATAATTTAAAGACAACTTGATTCAAATTTATGCAATAATTAATTGTATATATGTATTTAATGTAATTATAATTCAAAAACGTAATTTGTCCATTAAAATACTAAAGTGGGGGCAAATAAGTCATTTAACACCTTTTCCCATCATATCCACTTTTCAAATCCCCCTTCTCAAAAATCCATCCAAACACCTCATTACAAATCCACCCTTCTTAAAAGGTGGGGCCACCCTTCTTAACATATCCCCCCTCATTACATATCTCCCTTCAAATCCCCCCTCATTACAAATCCTACTAAAACAAATCCTTCATCCAAACGGGCCGTAACGTGTCCAGGTCGTTGGAGTGGAAGGGATTTGGCTGACAAAATGCTGAGAATTCTTGGATAGAGTGCGACGAAAGAAAGATTAATGAGATGATGAATTATTCGGTCTAATCCATCATGCGATGATTAAAAAAATAAGCTGTCAGCTGTGGTACTCGGAAACAATCAATTTCGTGCATGCTCGGATGGACCATAGCGTACCCATGTTGAGCGTTTGAGAGGGCTAAGGCCTGAAATGTTCGTACGCCAATAATCTTCCCATCGAAGAGGGTAGAGCCCCATTATCTCCTTCTTATTCCATCCCTAGGTAAGTGGTTGTGGAAGCAAAGATAATTAGAGATTCGAAAACAGCTATAAATGTGGGACAAGTCGCGGAAATTGTACATCTAGGCAGAACTGGAGGACGATCGATTTGGTTAACCCATTTGCTAAATCTTCTGTTCATGAGCAAAACTTGGGGATTACAGATGAAGGGTTAATCCGTTTTTCGTGTTTCGAAGAAGTTTTGTGTATTGGTCAAGAAGTTTTTTCCTGGTAACGATTTTGTGTTTGGTCGAGTTATAGGTGCCATATTACAACTGAAACAACAAAAAAACAAAAACAAACACAAAAAAAGAACAAAAAGAAAAGAGAGGCTATATGGAAACTTTATATCCATCTCAAAACCAATTGGCAATGAGTGGAGAAATCCCAGATGTTATTAATGTTAGTAATTTATTTTAATCAACGGGTATCTGTAATCTTAACGTGGGGAGATTAATAAGTATTTAATATCATGGAGCTCGTAATATAATTGAGATAAGGACGGGAGTGCAATTATAATTCTGTAGTGGGGTGAATTATAATTAGTGAAATAAGAAATAGAATCCTGGTGGGATTAGGTTTTCTTATTTACACTGGGAGCCCAGACTTATTACTCCTTAGGTCCCTATCGTAGCCCTATATATACACGTTATGCTCTCTAGGTCGGACTGGACGTTTTCACGTTTTCTATTATTCAAAGAAATAGAGGCAGATTTAGAGATAGCAAACAGACCACGAAAGAGTCCACACTCAGTTCGTGTTCTGGACGTGCAGGGAATACGATAGAAGATCGTAAGGTGCAGTCGAGCAGTATACGTGGCTTATAGCAAGACGTGCTATAACAAGTTCAACCAGCGTTCGTGTTCGCAAGGAGTTGAGGTAAAACCCTAATTCCGCCTTGTAGGGTTTTGCGGTTTTCTTATTGTTTAATCTGTACGCGTCATTATTGGTTTCTGGGAATCGTTTCCCAACAGTGGTATCAAAGCAGGCTGTAATCACGCGTATAGATTAAACAGGCCATGTTGTCCGTAGGTTATAGAGGGTAGAACGTAGAACTGTGCTAACCCTTGTTTTGCAGCGTTCTTACCCAGCTATTATGGTCACATGTTTTTTTGTTGATTTTGTGTGATTGGATCCCACATAATTTTTGTGTGGTTATTGTTATTTATTGGGTACCACGATTATTTTTCGTGGTTGTAATAATTAACATACTATGTGTTATTTATTGGGTGCCATGATTATTTTTCGTGGTTGTAATAATTAACGTAGCATGTGAACTCCAATGGAGGCATAAGATCGATGTATGTATGTTTCTTCGATTGTAATAGCATTCGATGGTTATTCGGAGATCGAAGAAGGGAGATATAGAAGATACAAGTTGTTTGGCTCGCAACAGTTTTTTTCCAGATTCGTAGGGTCTGATTGCAGGGCTATTTCGACCCAGTAAACGTTGGAATTAGAAAATCTGTTCTTCACGGAAGTTGTAGATAATTGAATTTCGAATCCAACCCAATTTGAATCACTTCAATCGGTGGTCGGATGAGGAAGATATGGCCAAAATACTGAAGACTGTGCAGTTTACGCGGGAATATATCAAATCCGAATTTTCTTGCCTAAGCACGGTTGGATTTTGGTTTCCTTGATTGATTCAAAGTGTCTAAGTTTTCCACACAAGTATAGCTGAAGGATTTCAAGGTTGGAAGGATTGCTTAAGGATTTCAAGTTTGGAAAGACTCCTTATTGCTTAAGGATTTCAAGTTTGGAAGGATTCCTTATTGCTCAAGAATTACATCTTTGACCATAATAGCTGGATTCTTTATCTTGTGTTTCCTTATTATTTGTGTTTCCATATTGTTTGCATATGTGATAGTTTACCATATTGGGACAACATGGTAATATTTGACCTTTGACCTAGATCACGTTTTTTTGCAAACTCGAAAATTTGATAACCCTCACAATTTTTTTAAATAACTAAGTGGGAGAGGGAATTTATTTTGAATAAATCCTATGGTCTCCATTGCTAGTTCGTAGGTGATATAATTAATTTTGTGTGTTGGTTTTAGAACCTTCCTCCCTATCGGACAAAATTAATTGTGGCATCATCGGTACAAACTTCCTAAAGGGATAGCTTTAAGATAATTGTTGTGTGGGTCACTTCTCCATCTGAGGTGGTTTATAACGGAACAATAGGTCTAAAAGCTAGGTAATGGTATACACTTAGCTGTAAATAATAGTATCCTCACCATCTGAGTCACTATTATTATTTATAGGACCGAAGTTATATTGGCTATTTAATTTTGCTTGGCATGGTATAATGTCTAGATAGTAAAATTAAAAGGTTGTGCCTATCTACACGAATGATGAAGAGTAGACGACCTTCCCATCGAGGCATGCTCTTCACGGTGTGTAGGGTTGCCAATGTTTTTCTTTTAACACGTGGTTGAGGGAACCAATATTAAAATGAAATTCAAGGTTTTATTGCCCTTCATAATTGTTGTTATGTGATTCTCATATTCAAAAATGGGTTTTTTCAATCCACTTGCAATTATTCTCAAAGCTAATAAACTTACTAGATCGAATTATATTGACTGGAAAAGGAATTTGAATATTGTGTTAACTGCTGAGGGACACAAATTTGTGTTATTTGAGGTATGCACTCCTAGACCTGATGAGAATGCCACATAACAGGAAGCAAAACTTTATAAAAATCGGTGAGTATCACCCATGTTGAAGGGACCCCGATTAAGGATCATGTTTTGAAGATGATAGCTCATCTTAATAAACTAGAGATCCTTGGAGCTGAAATTGATGGGGAAACTTAGATCGATTTCGTTCTTAACTCACTGCAGTCTGAGAGTTTTAAGTAATTTCGCCTGAATTATTATATGAACAAAATGTATTTATCTTTGGCGAAACTTCTTAAGGAACTCCAAGCAGCTGATGGTCTTTTGGTTGTGAAGAAACCACCTTCAATGTTAGTGGCAGAGAAGGCTTCTACTTCTAAGCTGAAAGGCAAGAAGAAGCAGAACAACTCTCAGAAAAAGGTTATGGAGACAGTTCATGTGCCTCAAGGTGGAGTGAAAAAAGCCTGCGGGCAAATGTTTTTCACTACAAGCAGAAAGAACACTGGAAGTAGGAATGTCCATTCTATCTCAATATAGTGAACAATTAGGATAAATCTTTTTCACTAGTTGTTGAATCACGTTTAGTGGTGTTATCTACCAGTACCTGGTGTGTAGATACGGGAGCCACTAATCATGTTTGCATTTTGTTGCACGGGTTCCAGGAAACCAGAAGACTCGGTGATGGGGAGATTTATCTACTTGTGGAAAATGCTACGAGAGTGGCAGTAGTTGCAGTAGGAATGTCTTTTCAAATTTTAGTAGTAATAGGAGTTTAATTTTGAGAGATTGCCTTTATGTTCCCTCTATTAGAAGAAACTTGGTTTCAGTTTCTAAGTTGATCAAGGATGGATATTTAGTGGATAATCTCTACATTATTAATCCTATATTTCCTACAGTGCAACTGCATGAATTGAATAACACTAATAATTTACCATGTAAGAGAAAGTAGCCTTCTAAATTGAACCAAACGTATCTTTGGCACTTATGTCTTGGTCATATTAATCTGAATAGGATTTCTAGAATGGTTAGAGATGAACCTTTAGGTTCATTGGAAGTTGAGGAACTTTCAGTCTATGAATCCTATTTAGAAGGTAAAATGACCTAGAGGCCTTTTTTTTTCAGCAAAAGGATATAGAGCCAAAGAGCCGTTGGAATTGGTTTCATTCTGATTTGTGTGGGCCTATGAATGTCCAAGCTAGAGGTGGTTTTGAGTACTTTGTCACTTTCATTGACGATTACTCAAGGTATGAATACATTTATTTGATGCGCCGTAAGTCCGAATGCTTTGAGAAATTCAGGGAGTATAGGCGGAAACGGAAAGCGTCTGGGTAAATGTCTCATGACACTGCGATCTGATCGTGGTGGAGAATACCTCTTGGGAGAGTTTAGGGACTACTTGTCAACTGAAGGGATTACATCCCAGTTGTCAGCTCCAGGTATGCCGCAACAAAATGGTGTAGCAGAGAGAAGGAATAGGACTCTTATGGATATGGTAAGATCAATGATGAGTTATTCAGATTTACCAATTTCGTTTTGGGGACATGCACTAGAAACGACAGTGTATATTCTTAACTTGGTACCATCTAAGTCAGTACCATCTACGCCCACAGAACTGTGGACTAAGCGCAAACCTAGTCTGTGGCATGTTCGGGTTTGGGGTAGTCCAGCACATGTGCTGAATGGGAACGCAGATAAATTGGAATCAAGGTCATAAGTTTGTCTGTTTATGGGGTACCCTAGAGGAACGAAATGTAGATTATTTTATAGTTCTAAGGATCAGAAGGTCGTTGTTAGATCCAATGCCCGATACTTAGTGGAGGACTATGTGATAGACTACAAGCCCAGAAGTAAAATTGTTCTAGTGGAATTGAGAGGAGAGAGATCGGCACAAACTTCTTTACCGCCAGTAGTGCAGGAGGAAACACCACAAGTGACATCTGTAGAGGCACTTATTGACACACCGGTACCTCGTCGTAGTGGGAGGGTTATTATTCTACCCAGTCGGTATACATTGTTGGGAGAGTCTTTTGAAATGATCCCTGATGATCAACATGCCGAACCCTGTAACTACAATGAGGCACTTCAAGATAAAGATGTGAAACTTTGGCAAAAGGCTATGAAATCAAAGATGGAGTCTATGTACTCTAATCAGGTCCGCATTCCTTAATGGAAATCTGAATGAATGCATCTATATGGTACAACCAGATGGATTCATAGCGAAAGGTCAAGAGCACATGTTGTGTGCAAGCTTAAGAAGTTTTTTTATGGGCTTAAGGAGACATCTAGATCGTGGAACATCCGTTTTGATCAAGCAATCAAGTCTTTTGATTTTGATCAATGTCCGAATGATTCATGTGTGTATAAGAAGCGCAACAGAAAAGTGGTGGTGTTTTTAGTACTGTATGTCGATGATATCCTGCTCATCAGAAACGATGTGGGAGTATTGTCTTCAGTGAAAGTGTGGTTATCCGACCAATTCGAAATGGACTTGGAAGAAGCCAGTCACATCTTTGGGATTAAGCTTATGCGAGATCGCAAGAACAAGATGTTGGGCTTATCGCAAGTTACTTATATCGATGAGATTCTTGCCCGATTTAGCATACAGGATTCCAAGAAAGGGTTCCTCCCTTTTAGACATGGAATCAACCTATCCAAGGATCAGTGTCCTAAAACACCTGAGGAGATGGAGAAAATGAAGGCAGTTCCTTATGTCTCGGTAGTAGGAAGCCTTATGTATGCTATGTTGTGTACTAGACCTGATATTTGCTTTGCCGTTGGCATGGTTAGCAAATTTCAGTCTAATCCAGGACAAGAACATTGGACTGCAGTGAAACATATACTCAAGTGTCTGAAAAGAACTAGAGATCATATGTTGGTGTTCCAATAAGATAGTCTGGTACCTTATGGGTACACAAACTCAAACTTTATGTCAAATAGGAATTCCAGAAAGTCTACCTCCGGATATGTGTTTACCTTAGGAGGTGGAGCCATAAGTTGGAGGAGTATCAAGCAATCGTGGATTGATTGATTCCACCATGGAGGCAGGTATGTGGTAGCTTCTTAAGCAACCAAAGAGGCCGTTTTGGCTTAGAGACTTCTTGATGGATCTAGAAGTGATTCCTCTAGTGCAATTAGCTATTACATCTATTGTGACAATAGTGGTGGAATTGCTAACTCTAAGGAGCCATTGACTCATAAGAAGGAAAACACATCGAGCGTAAGTATCACCTGATTCGAGAGATCGTTTAGAAAGGTGATGTAGTTGTGGCCAAGATCGCATCGGTAAACAACCTAGCAGATTCTTTTACGTACAGCTTACAGGCTAAGACTTTTGATAGTCACGTAGTAGAGAGAATGCGAGTAAGATGCGTGGCAACATGACTTTGAGTCTTAGTGGGAGTTTGTTAGGAGGTTATGTAAAAGCTATGTTTTTATATGATGGATTAATATTGTTATGTATTAATCAGTTTTATCCCTTTTTCGATGAGAATCTTTTATGGGTAATATTTGCATAATATTATTGTATGTTGTGCATATGTGTCTTTTATTTTACAAAGTAGATGATCCGGTGTGTAGAGTTCGGCTTACACACAGAAGATCGGATCATCGGTTCTTGTAAAATATAAGATATGGTTCATAGTCTTAGATGGAACTGGACACACCATCAGTAGGACTGTAGTACAATGTTTAGTAGGTCTGTCTTGACTACAGGGAACGGTCTAGTTCTAACTCATTGTGCTAATACACTTTGTGTGTATTGAACGGGACCGCATTGAGGTAATTGTCTTTGTACTAACTTTATAAGACAATTGGAACCTCATGGTTATTATGAATGCTTATGCTCTTAATCCAAAGATAATTATTAGATGTATATATTTAATGTTGTTGATTTTGATTCATTAAAGGGTGAGATCTTTATACGGTCAATAGTCTCGGTGAGTTGGGTCGCAACATTATGTATATGACAACTATTAATTATTAATGGAATCCACGTCCCGATAGGGATTGATGATACCCCTTGAGTAAGTTTATAAGTTTCGATTATGTCAAACCCTGCAGGTGGATATTTGTATCCGACATATCGAATAAGTTAAGCGGATAGTCTCAAGTTAAGATGTTGATTAAGTGGGAGATTGTTAGTAATTTATTTTAATCAACGGGTATCTGTAATCTTAACGTGGGGAGATTAATAAGTATTTAATATCATGGAGCTCGTAATATAATTGAGATAAGGACGGGAGTGCAATTATAATTCTGTAGTGGGGTGAATTATAATTAGTGAAATAAGAAATAGAATCCTGGTGGGATTAGGTTTTCTTATTTACACTGGGAGCCCAGACTTATTACTCCTTAGGTCCCTATCGTAGCCCTATATATACACGTTATGCTCTCTAGGTCAGGATGATTTTTTTTTTGACGTTTCTATTATTCACAAAATAGAGGCAGATCCAGAGAGAGCAAACAGACCACGAAAGAGTCCACACTCAGTTCGTGTTCTGGACGTGCAGGGAATACGATAGAAGATCGTAAGGTGCAGTCGAGCAGTATACGTGGCTTATAGCAAGACGTGCTATAACAAGTTCAACCAGCGTTCGTGTTCGCAAGGAGTTGAGGTAAAACCCTAATTCCGCCTTGTAGGGTTTTGCGGTTTTCTTATTGTTTAATCTGTACGCGTCATTACTGGTTTCTGGGAATCGTTTCCCAACAATTAAGTGATCACCCATTCCACTCCCAAACAATGTAGGATTCATTTTTTCGCTGGTCTGTCATCGCGGGGTGTGGATTGTGAATTTTTATAAAATGTGGGGTCGAACGGGCCCCGCTCTGATACCATGTGGAAACTTTATATCCATCTCAAAACCATGAGTGGAGAGGTCCTAGATGTTATTAAGTGATCACCCATTCCACTCCCAAGTAATGTGGGATTCATTTCCTTAACAGGAACAAGTACTATTTCGTTTTCTTTTTTTTAAAAGGAGGATATATTTTTGTCACAAGTGGAATTGGGAGGACCCCTTGGCTTTTAAGAAACTCCGCAATGAATTAGTGATGAAGGGAAACAGGGGGACCTCTTTTGGATAGGTTAGGTCTTGCTACTGTTGGGTACAACTTAAAGCTTCAGTAGCATCTAGCTAGGATGGCCCCTACGCCAGTAAAGCTCACAAATGTGTAGCGGACACCATTGATGATTTCTTTGATTATGAACACAAGTACTAAAATTTATGGGCAATTTCCCGACGCGGGTTTCTGTGTCGTCAAAGCAATGAGATTTGAGCTTCGGCTGCAATGTATGTGAATTTGGCAAGAGGGACTTATATTATATCTATGGATTGTGAATTCGTAATTGGATATAAGAGGTCTTGTAAGTATTTGATGAGTTGGCTTAATCTCATGATAGAAAATTGTTCGGTATTACAAAGGGAATTTCGAGTAATTCTGTAAAAAGCTTTGTAATTTGCTCTCGATGTCTAAGACTAGAGTCTTGTCCGTGCCTGAAGGCACATCCGTATGTTAAGGCTAAATGAACTGGCAGGTGGGGAGGTGACGTGCAACACTCAAGGCATATTGAGATCGAGTTATAGCACGCTTCGAGTCCACAATCTCCCGAACCTTAAACCCTTTGAGTGGGTGGGAGTGACATACTACGTACCACTAGGCTACCACCTCGGCAAGGACACATGACACATCGAGGAGCGGATAAGCTAGGAATTTTAAAGTGTCCTAGCCTAGGACACTTTAAAATTATATAAGTTCGCCCACCCAACATTGTTTTTAACAATTGAACACCCTTCCAACCATAACTTTTTGGGAAGAAGATGTCATTTGTTAGTAATATTTTAGATTTTTGTAATACCATTTTGCTTTTTAAAATAAACAGGGACGCACAAAATTGCATGCATTTGTACTATAAATAGCAATATCTTAGTAGTTGAATTAATTAATAGGTTGATCGTAAATCTTTATTATAATTTTGTGGTATTATTTTAAAACTTTGTGTTGGGGAAATAAAATATTGACATTCGGTTCTACTAACAAGTGCCCCGAGGCACAAGTTAAGGCTTAGTTTGGATGATCGAAATCTTCAATAGGAATAAGAATGTGATTACTAGGAATTTTATTGAGTGGGAATAGGAATATGATTATTAGGAATACAATACCTGAAGTAATTTCATTCCAGTATTTGGATTAATTCAATAATCTTACGCAGGAATCAATTTTTTTTAAAATTTATCAAAGTCAATATTTCCTTTATTTATTGATTAAGCCAGGAATCTAAGATTCCCATGGGGTAGGGGAATGTGATTCCTAGTTGGATGTGTCATCAGGAATCACAATCTTATTCATGTATCTCCTAAACATGGGAATCGAGTGTGGCATCACATTACTATTCATGTTCAATCCAAACATCGGAATCATGAAAATATGGTGTCACATTCACATTCCTCCTCAAGATTCCTCCTGCCATCCAAACTGAGCCTAAGGTACATTAAATATGGAATAATCTCCAACAATAAGATTTCATTATTATAAATGTCATTTTCTAAAAAGAAAGTCAACAACAATATAAATATAAATACTTACTCCACTATTTTAGCATGTAATTAAATATCTTACCATAATGATACATCTGGTATTTTTTAGATATTCAATTAAATTGTGCTAACAAAATATAAATTATAGTTTTGCTTTAGCCCAATACCATTGCACGACATACACTAACTGAGACGTTCACAATTCAATTTTTTGCAAAATCCTACAAGAGAAAATAAGTTCCTCTTACAAATCCAGAACAAGGCCGGTGATCACATGAGTAAGAAAAAATCAAAAGAAATGAAACGAAAAGAAAAAAGAAAGAAAGTAGAGAAAACATAGAAATTGAAACGTTGGGCAATTAAATGTTGGGCAATAGATTGAAGACATAGAAAAGGGAAAGGGAAAACATTGAAAATGAAACTAAATTGAAGACATAAAAAAAATGCAACAACAATTAGGGTGGGAAAAAGACATCTACCTAATAAAACACAAAGGTGTGGGGACCACACAAACACAAGTTGAAAGAAGGGCTGAGATTCATTTGATCCAAGGGCTGATGTGTGCTCTCTAACTCTCTTAAGAAAACACCCACACTCTTACAAATATATTACAAAAATGCCATCAAATGGTGGGTAGTGCCGTAAGCACGGGCAAGCACTAGTAAACTGATAAAATAGAATGTTTGCCATTGATATTTTGAAAAGGTTCAAAAATGGAAAACAGCAAAAGGGGCAGATTTTCTTCTAAAGATGACATTAAATGCTGAGAAATAATTCATATATATTACACCTTAACTTGTGCCGGGGTCACTGGTTAACATTTGCCAACGAAAGCCATGAGCAACTCCTGTTAATTAAAGGCATAAGCAGAAAAGGAAGTAAACTCAACAATTCCAAAAAAAAAACTTTGATAACCACGCCATATAATAAAGTACTCCTAGAAGCAAGGAGATAGATCCTCCGGAAAAAAAAAAATGGAAAAGAAGAATTTAGACCAATGTTCTGAATACCGTATCGACCAGGGTACCGGTTTTTCTACTGGTACGGTACGTACCGGTACCAGTCAAATACCGGGTACCGTTTCGGATTTACCGCAACTACAATATATATAATAATTATATATAATTATAATTCAAAAAAATCCCCCATACCATGCAATTCATCATAAAATACCTATGTATTTGTCTTTTGTCCCACATTGCCTAGTTACAAAACTCTTTTCCATCTTAATGGGCCGTGGCCGAAGGCAATTTGGAAAAACTGATCCGGAAACCAATTAACCGGGTGCGCGTCACGGGTTATTCGCGCGCAAGGGGGGCTCAAATCCCCTCGTGCACATAATATAGTTAAGCCCACGTTTTGCTAAAAAATTTCTCTCTCTGTCCCTTACATTTTTTTTCTTTTCTTCTCTCCCTTCGTGTTTCTTCGACGATGCCCAGAAGTAAAAAGGAAAAAAATTTGCCAGAGAAAAAACAAAAACAAAAAACAAACTGAACATTGATTTAGACCCTCTGATTATTCGTGAACAAAAAATCTCCTCACTTTTCACCTCCCATTACAAAAATAGAACACCCACATTTACTCAATAAATTTCGAAACAACCATCTCATAAGTCCATGTACGAATTATAGTGGAGTAGCTTTCTCTCCGGTAAATTTTACCGACGTCCCTTGAGATTTTACTTAATGACAGATATCCCATTCACGTGTGAGAAAATGACAATAAACCTCATGTGAATTCAATGCTCATTTCAGCAACACTCAATCATTACTCTTTGATCAAACAAAATTAGCTAAAAAAGAGTTATATTGACGAATTCACTTTTTCATAATAATTTTAAATAATTAAAGATATCAGTTCTCTATTTTTTGACACAAAAAATAATTTTTTTTTTCTTTCCGACCAAAACGATACTTTCGATTAGTGATTAAAGTCATTTTTTACTTGAAGTAAGTAAAAGTTTATAGTTTTTATTACTGTATGTTTTATTATAGAAAAAATCGCAGGGGTGTCGGCAAAATTAATTTCCCTTTTTTTTCTGAAAACGGTGAAAACTGACAAGGGGATAGACAAAGGAATTTTCTTGTGTAAAAGGGAAAAAAAACAGAAAGTCTACACACAGACAATCTGTGTATAGATTGTGTACAGATTTTATTGTGGGGTCCATCACGGGTTCTATTCAAATCATCTGAGCCGTTCATTAAATGTAAAATATTTTTTCAAGGGTTTTCGTAAAAAATAAGCTCAATCCGATAACTATAGGTGCTCGATCCAACCATATAACTTTTCAATATCCGGAAATCTAAATGAAAAGTTAGATGGTTGGATCGAGTATCTATAAGTATCAGATTGAGCTTATTTTTTACGGGAACCCTTGAAAAAATGTTTTACATTTAATGAACGGATCGGATGATTTTTGTGGGACCCGTGATGGCCCCACAACGAAATCTATGCACAGATTGTCTGTGTGTAGCAGGTCTCGGAAAAAAAATAACGAAGACTGGTAGAGAGAGAGAGAGAGAGAGAGGAATTGCTGCATATGAACGTTAGCTGTGCCACAAACGGAGGGAGAGACAACCAACCAACCTAGAGAGAGAGAGAGAGAGAGAGAGAGAAACGTAGAACAAGATAGAAACCCAACAAAAAGGAAAGGTTAAGAGCATAGCATATATACGTGAGGGAGAGGAATAAATTAGAAGGGAGAGAAAGAGCAAGGAGGAGAAATGGAAGGGGAAATTCAGAAGAGGGTGGTTCTTGAAGATATAACAATAATAGGAGGATTGTTATTGGTGCAATTTGTATATGCAGGGAACTCAGTTTTGCTGAGCTATCTCATGTCTTTGGGCCTTAATCCTCTCACTATCGTCATCTTCACTGCCCTTTCCACCTTCCTTGTTCTCTCTCCTCTCTCCTTCTGTTTTGAAAGGTATCTCTCTCTCTCTCTCTCTCAATTTCCTGGGATCTATGGGGGATGATGGTAGTATTTGTTTGTAACGTTGCAGGAGTAAATGGCCGAAGAAATTGTGTCTCAAATTGTTGGTTCAGCTGGTTTTCATTGCTATTGGAGGGTAAGCAAAATTTAATTTGGTTCATTTCATTTCCAGATTTCAAAATTTGCATTAGTACTTGGAAAAGAGATTGGGGAAAACTAATATTCTTGTTCTTTAGACCCATCAACATTCGCAAATTCATGCAAACGCCAGAAAACATTGACGATATATAGTCCTAATGAAAAACTTGTTAATTAATTGAGATTTATATGGGTGTTTCTTAAAAATGCATGGTCAGTTGAGCTTTTAGGTTTTTTTTTTTCCCCCCAGGTATTTGTGATAATTAACCTGTTCGTTGCCTTTTCTGATTTTAAATACGGAAAAAAAAAACTAGTTAAGAAAATAAAATTGTATGGTCTGAAATGCTCTGCGAACTACCTTAATAATCATAAGATAAGATTGTATGGTCCGATTCTTGCCCACAACTCTTGTGGGCCACCTTACTCCTACGCGTAATTATGTGAAATGGCTGTGGAAGGGGTTGTAGGAATTAGTCCGAAGTGCGCGCAAGCTGGCCTGAGATACCCATCCCAAAAATAAAAATAAAAATAAAGAGGAGAGCAAAAATGAGTTGAGAGCCAAGTTGTAGCCAACTTTCTCAAATGTGATTCAAATGTTGGTTCAGAAACCTGCCTAACGTGAGCTGCACGTGCTCATCAATGTGTCTCCAAAACTTCAATCTGGACACCCGAGGCTGTCGCTCGGTCAATACTTGTGACTTAGAAGTTTTCTTCCTTCGAGACGAATTTTTGCGTTTGAACATTTTTAGGCACTATCCACGTGGACGGGGTTAATTTGACGCAAAGCTTTGTTCTAATTTTAATCGGATGTGCGCAAATTGATGATCTGAATATCTTGAGTAACTAAACGACTCCAGTGTTGAATTGTCTTTTGTTTGGAGTTATATTGGCCCACGCCACACCAAAGTCGAACCACATGCATTCCCACCCCACACGTTTTTGTCAATGTCGGGTACTGTTACAGTATAGATAACATTAGTGAAATGAGAAAAACTTATCTGCCGTGAAGAAGTTATTCACGGCTCCGCCCGATCTCGGCCGTCCGTTTCGGCTTTGGACGGTCCGGATTTAAATGAAATTTTTCTGGGGAAAAGTTCCCAGAATAGTTTCATTAACATCCGGACCGTCCAAAACACTTTTGGATTTTGGACAGTCGGATTGGCTCCGTAAACAAACTATTCATGGCTCCGTCGTTAAAAAGATTTTCTCTAGTGAAATTACTCAAGTAAACTGTACCCATGAGGGGGAGGTTGAAATCTAGATTTTATCCGACAGCGCCCAGGTTCAAGTCTCCAAAGCCCCTTAATAGGGCTTAGCGTAAACGTACTCCTAATATTACCTACACGTGGTGGGACCTAAGCTTCAGTCATAGGTGCGGGGTGGTCCTCTAAAGATAGTGGTGTAGAGTGACGACGCAATAGCTCCTTAACGGAGGTGACGAGGTACCGTTCATGCACTTCCATTTTTCTGTATAAAAGAAAAGCACATCAATTTGTCGACTTCATTAATGGTTTTTAGTATATATAGATTCAAAGTTTTACATTTCTTTCAATTACTGGTAATTCAATACGGTAAAAAAAACGCTGAGGCTACAATTGGTGTTTGCTTTTCAGAGTGACACTATTCCAATCTTTGTATTTGAAGGGGATTAAGCTAACCTCACCAGCCATGGCCACTGCTATGCCAAATCTTGCTCCGGGACTCATCTTCGTCATTGCCGCAGCTTTTAGGTACGTAGCAGTTTCTCTTTCCACTCCCTTTGGCTTTCAACACAAAAATGCAGTACTGCAGTGGTTGGCTCCATGTACTCCCACGCACGCATTTGACAGTGGTTCAGACCTCATTTAGTACAAACAATGCTGACTCTCGCCGAGAAAAAAATAGAAAGACACAAAAATGCAGTAAAAGTGAAATAAACGCATATAGAGAAAGATAATTGACTTCAGTATATATAATACTAGGTTGGGAAATGCATTAAAATAAAAGGTATCTCTCATCATACATAAGGAGAATGATATTATTTTTCTCTAATTTCCACACAACGTCTTTCATCTAATTAAAAGCACGTGCAATTACACACCAATTCGAACACGCCACCCAATAGTGTGGGGCTCATAAACGTATTTTGACAATCTAAGCTACTCATTTTATAGCTCTCGACATTAAATCATTCATGCAAAAACTTAGATTGATCAGATATCAGTAAGTATCTGATTCAATTCAATAAACGAAAGGTTGAGAATTGTATAGATCAGTTCATTTGATTCAAGACTAATGTGGAATTTTTAGATTGCTACTAATGGCCGATCAACCTGATTTTTTCATACAAAATGAACAATTTGGATCGGTATTATATAGGTGTTAAGGAATTCACTCTATTAGGTGTGGTGTGTTTGAGAGGTGTGTATACGTAAATTCTTCGTCAAAGTGATGTGATTGTGGCATTTTGATGCAGGTTAGAGAAATTGAAACTGAGTTGCATGTACAGCCGAGTTAAGATTGTAGGGACATTGATGTGTGTCACTGGAGCTGTTACCATGAGCATCATGCAGAGCACCATGCACGACGACCCGACGGGCAAAGATAGCCAATTACGACTGTCTCCGCCCGCTACTGGTAATGTGTTCGACATACAGAAGATCATTGGTTGCTTGTATCTCATGGCTGCGGTCTTAGCTTTATCAAGCAACATAGTCTTACAGGTATATAAACTTAAAAGTTCAAGAAATTACACCAGTAATTGTGCCCCTGCACTTCTCGATTATCGATTTTGCCCTTAAATATCCATTTAGAATTGGATCTTCTCCGGTCCATTGAATCTCTCCAATTTTTTCTTACCTTTTCTCTTTGTTGTACGGAGTATCTTTATTCCTTTGCGTGATACTAATTGTGAAATTTTACAGGCTGCAACTTTAAGTGATTTTCCGGCGCCAATTTCCATGTGTGCTATAACATCACTAATAGGAGCGGTAATAACTTCGATGGTAGAGTTGATTCAAGATCACCATTTCGATATTGGATGGCCGATAGTCAGTGTTCGAGACATCATTGGCTTTTCGCTATTGGTAACGCGTCTTCTTTCTCCCTCTTCCCCTAATTTGATTCGATCTGATGGAGTTGTAAGACCTTGTTTTGCTCAATAGTCATTTGTTTTTCTGGTTTTTGTATGCACAGGGAGGAATAGTTAGTGGGGGGTGTTTTAGCTTCAATGGATGGGCAATGAAAAAGAGAGGACCTGTGCTTGTGGCTATGTTTAGTCCTGTTGCAACTGTGGTCTCTGTCATCCTATCTTTCCTCACCACAGGAGAGTACATTACTCTTGGAAGGTAGGAGTGCTAAATTTTCACATTAGATGCCAATCGATCGGTGCTAAATAAGTTGTGTTTGGATCGTGAATTTGTAACTTCGGCTACGTTTTTGCACGTTACAACTTGACAATAGGTTGACATGTAATTTTCTTTCAAATTCTTATGACTTGCTCCCTCAATGCAGTGTTTTCGGTATGGTCCTCATGTTCACCGGCCTCTACTTCTTTCTTTGGGCTAAGCGGAAAGAAGATTTCACCGTCAGAGTCGGAGATGGAGATAAAGATAGGGATGGCTCGGAAAGTGAGTGCGACATGGAAAAGCATCTCTTGTCCTAATTTTTCTTGGAATTAATTTGTTTAGTAAGCTTGGTAAATACATGTTTCATCGCCAAATTCATGCCTACTAAAGGCCAAATAGGCGCGGTTGAACTTTCAAATGGTAGTAACAACGGTAGTTCATACTGTTCATATGTTATATCAAATTGATTTCTCAACGGTATAAATTCGAACAGAGACATTAAACACTGTAAATCCGTGTTTATAGTATCGTAACATATGCTTAATTAGTTGTAAAAATAACCTCTAATGCCTACTGTTTTTGCAGTAATGTGATGGTACTCTTCATGTGGAGCAATTTTATGAGTTATGGCTTTGGATACCTGGTTGAATTTCCATGACGTACAAAGTTCATACGGAAATTAAGGAAGAAAAATGAGGAGGTTTAGCAGTTTAGATCAGTTTTAGTAATCGAATTGTTAGTCAATAATTTATACACAGCTGGACAATGCCGCGACACAAAATTGAATCAAACATAAAGAAAAATTTAAATGTTACTCGAGTTTCACAAATGCTGATGATTCAGGCATTCTTTGATTCTCTCAAGTTATTGAAGAAATATTTAACGAAAGAGTCCCTCCTCTAGATAAATTTTTGGACAAGCTATGATTGGAGCATACAACTACCAAGAAATTCATGGTATATACGAGCAACCTACACTTATTGGAAGGATTTCGGTGTTAGTTGGTGATTCGCAGTTATGGCTGTGTATTTGGTTGGTTTTTGTGCCTTTTGGACTGTTATCCTATCCGCCGTGGCTACGAGGATTCGGTGTGGGGCTGTAGCTTACCGGTGTTTTGCTTCTCGCGGCCAGAGTCCACCGTGTCAGTGGAGGTTTGCCTTGGAGTAGCGTTCTGTGTTTTGTGGTTGCAAGCCTGTATATCAGGTCGACGGGTCTTGAACACGCCGATGTGGCTCCTTGGGATGGCAGATCCGTGCTCCAGATTCATATGTGCTTTCTAGGGTTTGAGCTGGGTGCCCTTGCAGGATTCTCTATTGCCCCTGTGTCTAGGTTTTGATAATTTTAGTTCATTTCTTTATCTTTTGATGATTTATGTACTGTCTTATGACTTTGATATATGGTATTGACCATTTAAAAATAAAATAAAATGAAAGGCTTTTGGGCCTTGTGGGTAGATTTAGGTCCAATCTTATTGATTGCACAGGCCACACACACAAGTTGCCGCCCATTGAGCTAGACTTGTGAATTGTGATTATGGGGGCTCAAGTTAATAGTCTCGGTTCAAGCAGGCTTAGAAGATTCTTATTTTTTAAGTATTTATTTTTTATTTTACGGGACATGTTATTCTCTTACAATGCATCACCTTTAATTCAAAAGATAAGTACTTATTTGAAAAAAACCTATTTTCCTTAGTGGAACGGAGCCTTAGACAACCCACATTGCCGGACCAAGACTTCATAGAGGAGATAAATAAGCCCGCATAATAATGGTAAGAGATTGCTTAAATCAAAATTTATGAGATTTCCTTTATTCGACTTCTATAGTTGAATGGTACTTTAGATTGCTAAAATCTCAATCAATAACAACTCAATCAATTAAAGTAGAGATGTTGGTCAAGATTGCAAGAATCCAATGTGCATTTTGATGGGTATAATGTCTGACTCGTTACAAATCAAGAGTATAAATTTTTTTTGACCAATGCATCTCTTACAATTGAGACGGAGTCATGATTTCTGTAAGGAGGTGTTTTTGGTAGGCAATAATTTAAGTATGACTTCTTATTGCTAGTCCATGTTAAAGTACTACTTGCAACAAGGATTAACATTGGGGGGAAAAAAAAACAGAGTTACAAAAGGCTTGAAATTTCCAAACACATAATAAAAAAGTAGAGGTGTTGAAAATAAAAAAGGCAAGTATTTAAAAGTAATCAACCGTCTTTAAATGGAATCAACTTAAAAGGGGAAAATATTAAAAGGTAATCAACTAAAATGGAAATTGTATTACTTTTCCTAGTAGTAGGCGTATGCATTAATGTAGGTTTATATATATATCTATATTTTTTTTTTGTCATTCGTTAATCTTAATCTATTCTATTGGGAAACTTGGACAGTTATATTATGAAGTTTTCACTGGTTAGCCGCTGCTATCGTGTATGGACGTCCAATAGGAGGAGTTCTCATTTTTTTTTTATAACCGTTATGAGCTTCCCCAAGAACGGCAAAGAACTAGATGGAGGGAAGGCCGAATTGATAACTCACAAACAACTGCAGAATATTCTTAGGGGACTTGGGGAGGAGGATGAATCCTTACGAGAATCTAACAATGTCCTTGTACTTGGGAGGATAAGGGAAACACCTACTGCACCCTACTCTTATATGTCACTCTTATATGTAAGGAAATATTCTTTTGTTAAGGAAGAAATGATCGAACGGCTATAATCTATTGAAAATCTGATCGGATGGTCGGAGAAGATGCTAGGTTTGTATGCCTAGATGTTTTATAATAAAGATAAATAGATGAATGAATAAATAAACATGCAGTCTTCACGTTAGACATCGGGAAAAGGAATTAAAAATTAGTAGGTACTCTTGTCCAGCATCACTAGCGCGTCTAGAATTCCTCAACAATTGCTATATTCAAAAGTCCGCGTAATTCCATGGTTGGCTGGGCCCCGTTTTCGGAAGGGAAATAAGTACTTAGTATTTTTTAAGAAAGCAATTTCAAGTTCAAAAATTATGTGTTTACACAAATAATTTTCTTATCAATATGAATCTTGTTTGATAGATCTGACCCCTTAATACCGAATAATTACTCGAAACAGTTATATTCAAAAGCCCGCACATCACAAAAATAGATCTACCCCATAACCCCTTAATTTAATTTAATAGGGTAAGATTTTTTGGGGGTGGGGGATGGGGAGATGCCGGCAAGCGGAGGTGTTTGGCAGCTTGGCAGCAGTGACAAGCGGTCGATCCGGTCGTTTATCTCTGAAATTGACGGTTTAGATGTTGACCGAACAATGGACGATTCAGATCTGTATGCGCTAAAATTCAATCTGAGTCGTTGTTTCGAGATGAACGATCGGATGCCGCTTGACACCCCGCTTGACAGCGGGTGCTTGGCAGCATTCCTGGGAGTAGTCTTGTTGTACTCTTCTCAAAATCGTATTGACAAAAAACTTTAGGGTTGTTCGGTCTAATAAGCCAAATGACTTATTTTTTTGTATTTACTCAAATTTTTGTTCAATTTGTTAATTTTTTGTGGATTATTAATTCTTCATGATAAGAGGAATCTAAAAAGTAAAAAGTGACGATCGAAACCTAAATTTTTTGATAAGTCAATTTTTTCGTCTTTATTCAAAACAAATTGGGTTTCGATAATAATTTTGTACTTTATAGATTTATCTCATTACGACGAAACAATAATCCAAAAAAAAATTAACGAAAAATTGACAAATGCGAAAAAAATTTATTACCAAAAGCCGTAAAAAAAGTGCACAACACAAAGCCGTAAAATCAGAACGAAAAACAAAACCGAAAAAACGCAGTAAATAGCAACAAAAATAAAAACCACTTGGCGGGGGTTGTTCAGAGTTGACACCTCCTCCTCCTCTCTCTCTCTCTCTCTCTCTCTCTCTCTCTCTCCTGTTTCTCTCTCTTGTGCGGATTTTTCTTCTCTCTCCTCGATTCGATTCGTAAATTGCTGCTTCGATCGGGTGAGTTACTCTGTTTTTTTTTTGTTGTTGTATTCATGATTAATGAATTTATCGCGCTGGCGTCGTTTTGAAGCCTAAATTGGCAGATTTTAGCTTTCGTTTGTGTAATTTACGCTTTTGGAGAATCGGTGAAACCCTAGATCTCGCTCGTTCTGTTTTGGATCTAGGGTTTTTAAACGTTACGAGCTCGTAATTTTAGGTGCCGTGGCGAATTAGTTAGGATTGATAGGGTAAGGGTTAGGAGTTTAGGTCGATGGCTTCGGCTCCTCCATTTCAAGTGGAAGATCAGACGGATGAGGATTTCTTTGACAAATTAGTTGATGACGACGACGATGGCGAGTTTAAGCCTGCTGCGCCGGCTGAAAACGGGAGTGATTCCGATGAGGCGAAAACATTTGCGAATTTAAGTATTGGTGAAGAAAAGGGGGAAGGGGTCTGCGGAGATCTTAACGGCGCGCCATCGGATGGGAATGTTGAGGAGAGTAGGAGGTCACTGCCTCTGTCTGATTCGTTTGTTTTCGATAGTGGGGTTGAACCTGATGGTGCGGTTTTGGGAACGAATGCAGTGGGTTCTCTTGCTTCGTCCGATTCGTTTGTGTTTGATAGTGTGATTGAATCCAATGACATGGATATAGGGACAGAGGAGGTGATTTCAGATTCGGCGATTAGAAAGAGTAATGAATCTGCTGGTTCGGGTGTTAAGGAGGTGCAATGGGCTGCGTTTAATGCAGATTCTGGAGAGCATGCTAGTAATGGGTTTGGATTGAGTTCGGATTTTTTCAGTGAATTGGGAGATGGTTCAGTTGATCAAGGTTACGGGGCAGGTATTGGACAAGCTGCAGATGGGCAGGATCTAAATAGTAGTCAATCTTTGGAGGATCTTTATCCAGGGTGGAAGTGTGACCCGAATACTGGGCAATGGTACCAAGTCAATGGTTATGATGCTGCGAATAATATACAAGGGACCTTCGACTCCAAGAGTTCCGAAAATTGGGCTGTTTCTGACGGAAATTCTCAGGCTTCTTACTTGCAGCAAACAGCTCAGTCTGCAATTGGCACTGTAACCGAAAGTGGCACGGAAGAGAATATAACTAACTGGAATCAGTTGTCCCACGGGAATGTCACGACTGAGAGTGTCACTTATTGGGATCAGGCTTCACAAGAGACTGGTGGTGCTGAGAGTGTGTCTAGTTGGAATCAGGTTTCACAAGGGAATAATGGGTACCCAGCACATATGGTTTTTGACCCTCAATACCCTGATTGGTATTATGATACAATTGCCCAGGAGTGGCAATCACTAGAGACCTACATCTCATCTGTTCAATCAACAAGTCAAGCTCAGGGTCTGCCAAATCAAAATGGTTTTGCATCAACTGGAACATTTTCTCATGAAAATGACCAAAAGGGTTATGTTGACTACGGGCAAGTGAATGCATCATCTGGAACATTTTCCCATGAAAATGAACAAAAGAGTTATGTTGACTATGGGCAAGTGAACAATCATCAGCCTCAAGGGTTTGGTGCTCAAAGCCAGGAGTCCAACTGGACTGGTTCATCAAGCAATTACAATCAGCCAGGTTTGAATATGTGGCAACAACCTGCGAATGTTGGGAATGATCACAGTTCAAATTACTCAATGAGCAACCATGTCAGTCAACAGAATGCCTACGAATCGGGGGGTACAGTCCCATCTTATGATATTAAAGCAACTCAGAGTAGTACTCATGGTTTTGTTCCTAGTTGGAACTTCAGCCAGCAGCCTAATCAGCCGAGCATGCAGCAGTATGAACAAATGCACGTGTCGAAAGATTACAGTGGCAATCAAAGCATAATTAGTGACTCACAGCAACAGTTTCAGACTGGCCATCAACTTTCTTTCGATCCTAATGGGGGAAGGTCATCTGCAGGCCGTCCTCCGCATGCATTGGTTACTTTCGGGTTTGGTGGGAAACTCATCGTGATGAAAGATAGTTCTCTCAGTGCTTCATCCTATGGGAGCCAGGTTAGCTCATGAACTCTTATAGCTTAAGTTACCAAGTACATCATAAGTTACCTCTTTGGTTAAGAATTAAAATGTTGTTTTTGTTTTACATGAAGGGTCCTCTAGGAGGCTCAATATCTGTCCTCAATGTGATGGAGGTTGTCACAGAGAAAACTGATTCATCAAGTGGAGGAGGTGCTCTAGAATATTTCAATATACTGAGCAGACAGTCCTTTCCTGGTCCCTTGGTTGGAGGGAATGTTGGTAGTAAAGAGCTGAACAAGTGGATTGATGAGAGGATTGCGATTTGCAAGTCTCCTGAGGTGGACTACAGGAAAGGCGAAATTTTGCAGTTGCTTCTGTCATTGCTCAAGATATCTTATCAGTATTATGGAAAGCTTCGATCTCCGTTTGGCTCTGACACGTCCAAGGTAAATTGCCTTCGTTGTTTTAAACATGGTTTCCCTTTCTCTTATGAGAATTAGTTGCAATTAGTAGGTTCTTACAATCCGTTGTTAATGTCAAGTTTTCCCAAATGATTTGCATATTGCCCAAGTTCAGATCAAACTGACTGAGACAAATTTCTAGCAGGATGCATCTGATATTTGACTCATCGTATACTGTTGTAGTAATACATCCCTATCCTCGTTATCTTTTCAGAGTAGCTCTGGCAGCATACATGGGCTGTTGGGAAAAAGTACTTTCCCTACTGTTGATGCTTAAAACACATTTCGTACTGAAACATATTATATTGACTTGTCTACTGCTTAAAGGCTCTTTAATCATGAATTGTGATGCTCTGTATTTTACCGTGTCTCCCAAACCCCTCTTTCTTTCCCTCTGTAGTTTTCCTTTGCTTTGCCAATTCAAGGCATCTGCTTCTCTTTTCTTTTATCCTTACTAAGCCCCCTATTCTGTTCTTATGGGGAAGTTGTTTTCTGAGGGTTTATAGATGGAAGATGAACTCCATGTCCCTGTACCCATAGGGAATTTGCCCTGGGTAAAGTTGTAGTTCCACTTTGAAATGTGTTCCTAGCGGAACAGAGTGTGATGAGGAGGAGCTTAGGTGGTCAATTTTGATTCTTTTTGTGTTTCTTCTTTTTCTGTCTTTCTCATTTTATCTTTTTCCTACTTTTTGTATTTCATTAATTTGGATCGGTTAAGTATCAGTGAAGATCTGGTGATGGACTGGGTGTTATCTTAATGGACCAAAGGGGCTTAAGCTCCATATCACGCCTCGGTCCACCTTCAAAGATTCAGGGTGCGTACTATACTTGGGAAACTGCAGCTTGCAGGAGCATCCATGGATTGACTGAAATTTATATTTGTTTTTCCCGAGCATTGGTCATCGACCCATCAACAACTGCTTAAGGATTTAAATAAAGATGTATTTAGCATTCTTTTGGCTTTGGTATTCTTAATAGGAAAGTGATGTTCCAGAAGCAGCAGTTGCTAGACTTTTTACTTCCGCCAAGAGGAATGGTGAGCAATTCTGTGACTATGGTGCTCTTGCCCACTGCTTGCAGAAATTGCCATCTGAAGGACAGATGCAGGTATTCCCTGACACTCTCTGTACGCGTTTACTCTTATTTTGCAATACCTTTCTAGTGATAGTAATTCACGCAATTATAGGCAACTGCTGCTGAGGTCCAAACTCTTCTGGTTTCTGGTAGAAAAAAAGAGGCTTTACATTGTGCAACCGAGGGTAAGTTATGGGGGCCTGCACTTGTTCTTGCCGCACAACTTGGCGACCAGGTTCGTCACTGTTTTCTTTGTCCGTTTTCATGCTTTCCCTCTAGCTTGGCCATTAGTTGTATCTTGTCTGATGTGAAGCAATTTCTTGTGTGTTTGTGGGCTTTTCCAATGCAGTTTTACGTTGACACCGTGAAGCAAATGGCGGTTTGCCAGCTAGTATCTGGCTCACCTTTGCGGACCTTATGCCTGCTAATTGCTGGTCAACCAGCAGACGTGTTCTCTGCAGACACCACATCTGATAGCAGCATTTATGGTGCTGTAAATATGTCTCCGCAGCCTTCACAGGTATTACGTATCTGGAATTTTGTGTTTTGTTTAGAGGATAATGTGAAAGTTCTGTAAATATATACATCAGCACTCATTGATAGTGTCTGAGCCTCGAAATCTGAAGCTAGCTCTGAAACGTATCTTGTCCTGATCATATTACTAGCATTTCTCAAACCATCTCTGTCCTTGTCCTTTTTATATGATTTGATTTACCTTTTTTTCATGTGGGCGTATCTTTGGCTTCCATAGTTCAAGCTTCTTTTTCTCCCTGTCTTTTTCCTGTTAGCTTCAGGGTGGCACTACTGGTATGCTAGACAATTGGGAAGAGAATTTGGCAGTAATAACTGCTAATAGAACAAAGGATGATGAACTTGTGCTTATTCATCTTGGAGATTGCTTGTGGAAAGATAGAAGTGAAGTATGTTCCACATATCATCTCTTGCAAGATTTAAGTGAATTCATATTCCTTCTCTAGACGTGGTTTTTGATAGCTATTGTGGCTTATTCTTTCATGAAAATTATGTTTCAGATTATTGCAGCACACATTTGCTACTTAGTTGCTGAAGCGACTTTTGAGCCATATTCAGACAGTGCAAGATTGTGTCTTATTGGAGCAGATCACTTGAAGTTCCCTCGAACATATGCTAGTCCAGATGCTATTCAGGTGCTAGTCCATTGTACTCTTAGGTGTTCAATATTTCCTGGGAAGGTGGAGAAATGTCAATAACATTTTTCTCCCTTTCATGCCTGTATCTAGTCTTTATTTTGGCGGCTAGTTGTAGTATTTTAAACTTCTGGTTTTTTGTCACCCACTTATTTTTGGAAATAGGAGTAAATAATTGGGGGGTTCGCTGGGTATTATTATGGTCTCCTTCTGGAAGCTTGTATTATTTTAGAAAATCATCTACTTGTAGGTTCGGCGAATTATGTGATTCTTCTTATACCTTTCTCTGCTATTATCTATTTATCTTCTGAGGTTTGTTTCTACATAATTAGATTCTGTCCAATCAGAATGTCCAACTTCTGGCAATGGCATATAACAAATGACATTCATTTAGTTGGAATGAGGGGTTGAGTCAATTGGTAGTTGGTATGCATGGTAGTGTTGAGTCAAGTTGAAGTTGGTATCAATTGTCCTATTCTACTGCTAAACTGTAATTGACAACCTCTGTGTGTTTTATGAAATCTGGTTGCCTATGTTTAACTTGTGGTTCTTAGACAAGTGCAGAGAAGTAGTTAAGTGATTGTTGGAATCAATCCTATGTTTTTACCAAAGCTTGAATTTGAGGTTAGAGCATTTTCGGCATTGCTACTGGGCTGATTTGTTCTGCAGTACTACTTAGCTTTGTCCACCCGTTTCTATTTCTTTCTTGTTGTGAAATTATATATCTTAATGTTAAATCAAAGTTAAGCTGTATTCCCATGCTGCAACTTCTGGAGATTGAGAAATTGTCAGTGAGATCTATGACTTTTAGAAATGATACAGTAGCATTCTACTAATCCTCGTTACAACTTACAAAGCAAGTGCTACAAGATTAAGGCCATGCATTTGTGTTTTTATTTATTTATTATGCCATTAGTTGAAAACAATAGAATCTTTTTGCTTATACTTGAAAAGTTCAAGTATGGGTTTAGCCGAACTTAACTCAGGATGTTCTTTTGGTTCCCTAGCCCATTTTAACTAGATTGTTGGGAATGCAAGCTCAGGTTGAGTAAATTCAGATCTTGAGCCTTATCTAGGCTGGTCCTAGTTTGTTCTTTACACCTCTCTCTCTCTCTCTCTCTCTCTCTCTCTCTCTGTGTGTGTGTGTGTAAGACAAAGTTCATGGTGAATTGGAAGGACATCTCACTGAATCTGGATTACCGGGTGTTTGGACAGAGGACAGAGTTATATGAATATTCAAAGCTGCTTGGTAATGCTCAGTTTGTCCTGCTACCATTTCAACCCTATAAGCTTATATACGCACATATGCTGGCTGAAGTGGGAAAAGTATCGGAGTCATTGAAGTATGTATACAGAACCTTTCATGTCCACTAACTCATTCTATTAAGCTTCTGATCCCTTAGCACCATGAATTTGTTAATGCAGGTACTGTCAAGCGGTATTGAAATCTCTAAAAACTGGTCGATTGCCCGAAGTGGACATGTGGAGAAAACTAGTCTCATCACTTGAGGAAAGGATACGGACTCACCAACAGGTACCTTCCTATTCTTTCACTTGTATTGTATCAATGGAGGAATCTCTTTTGATTCCTAAAGATGGACATCTCCCTTGCAGGGTGGATACTCCACAAACTCTGCTCCAGCAAAATTAGTGGGGAAATTGCTCAACCTTTTTGATAATACTGCTCATCGTGTTGTTGGGGGTCTACCTCCGCCTGTACCATCAACGTCACAGGGTGGTGCACAGGCTAATGAACATTACCAGACCATGGGACCTAGAGTATCAACTAGTCAATCAACCATGGCTATGTCATCACTAATGCCTCCAGAATCAATGGAGCCCATCAGTGAATGGACCGCTGGTGGCACTAGAATTTCAATGCATAACAGAAGTGTTTCAGAGCCAGATTTTGGTAGAACCCCTAGACAGGTTTGTGATGCTAGGACTCTATCATCTTTGAAAAATAGATTGATGGGTATTCGTTCTTGTTGTCTTGGTAACAACTAACAAGTAAATGAGGTATTCCCACATTGATGTATAATCAGGTACATTCATCAACGGAAGCATCATCATCCAGTGCACAAGGCAAAGCATCTGCGTCCCGCTTTGGTCGTTTCAGTTTTGGTGCGCAGCTCTTGCAAAAGACTGTGGGGTTAGTCTTAAAGCCTCGTCAGGACCGACAGGTAGTTTCTTCTTTGTATTACTTTCAATTTAAAAATTTATCTCTTGGTTTCCCTATTCACCTTTTTCTTCTCCTTGTGTTTCTTGTGAAGGCAAAGTTGGGCGAACAGAATAGATTTTACTACGATGAAAAGCTCAAGAGATGGGTAGAGGAAGGGGCTGAAGCCCCTGCCGAAGATGCGGCCCTGCCGCCTCCACCAACAATTCCAGAATTTCATAATGGAATGTCAGATTCCAACTTTAGAAGTGCTTCAAAAGCCGACGGGCCTTCTAATAACGGAAACCTGGAATATAAAAGCACTAGTCCTTTGCAACATAGTTCAGGAATTCCACCCATTCCATCTGCTTCAAACCAATTTTCAGCTCGTGGACGGACGGGTGTCCGATCGAGGTAACTCATTATATTCTCTCTTTTTTATCGGTACTTCAGAATATATGATACTCTCTTTCTACTTATGCTGTTGCAATTAAAATGTTGGTGTTATTGTTCTTTTTGGGGAAGATGTGCATTGGGTAGGCTGAAAAGGGACTCTCAATCACAAAGTCTCTTTCTACCTGTTTCGTTGCACGTAAATGTTGGTGTTTCCTGTTTTCTAAACATTGGTCCATGCTACTCTAGAAAAGAGTGGATGGATCTAGATCCAGCTAGCTGGTTATGTACTGCAGGAGATTGTACCTTTTTAATATGTTCACTGGCTTGATTACTGGAGCTACTGGTGATAGAGCTCATACAAGAAGGAATTAATTTTCCTCTCCTAAGGTTGTGCTTCCCCCTGGGTTCTAGGTGTATTGAAATCAATGTTGACCCCTGTGATTATCCCCTAAGAATCCTAGAAACAAAGTGGTCGTTTTTCGCTGGTCTGCTGCGAGTTCCATTCTGTTGAATGTTCAGACCATAAGATATGTGGCAGATTTCACATTGTAGGCACCTATGGATTATTGGACAATCTTTGTCAGCTGTATTCTTATGGTCTGCCACCTAAATTGGAAATGAGGGCAGCGCGTTTGATACCTAGGGATATTAACATAGTTTTAGTTGCTGAAGTAAATGGTATTTTCGTGCTTAAAAAGTTAATGGATGAGAGGAGAGAATTACTTAAAATGGGAGAAGGCATAATAACACAACTGGCTGCATTTCCATTTGATCGGCTGGAGTAGACATGGGATTGGATTACAACTCCGATAGAATGTCATTTCCGCCATTTAAATGTTAAATACAGTCACCGACTCACCTATCCATTGGGCTACTAATTCTACAAAACATCAGACATACAGTACCTAGGTAGATGTGGTATCACTAATCCCCTCACCATTTGTGCCGTAAGATTATTCACTTGTGGGATAACATATCCCGTCGGCCGTCGCCCGATTGCTTTTGGGATCTGCAAGCTGACCCTTCCATATTGGTAACTTATTTTCCGGTTCCTTTCTGTAACCACATTTAGTTTAACATTTTTGCATGTGATATTTTTGCAGGTATGTTGACACCTTCAACAAAGGTGGTGGGAACCCAACAAATTTGTTCCAATCACCTTCAGTTCCATCTGTTAGACCTGCTAGTGGCGCCAATCCAAAATTTTTTGTTCCCTCACCTGTATCCTCAAGTGAACAGACATTAGATACTACAGATAATGTGCAAGAAACCACAGCAACTAATGAAAGTTCCTCAATACCCGCTGCAAATAACGCATTCCACTCTCCTCCTACATCGACGACTATGCAACGGTTTCCAAGCATGGACAACATCTTAAACAACAGGACAGTTACAAATGGTAGTGTCTCTCTTTTATCTCATTCACGACGAACAGCTTCATGGAGCGGAGGGTTAAACAATGGTTACATTCCTCCACAGAAGACTGAGGTGAAACCTCTTGGGGAGGTATTAGGTATGCAACCCTCATCATATGTACCCAGTGATCCTTCTTTGGCGCACTTGCCAAGGAATGGTGGCAGTTTTGGGGATGATCTTCATGAAGTAGAACTTTGAGCCGCGGACAAGTAAATTGTCAAGTTTTTGAATGATCATAATCATGCCCTTCGTCTCCCAGTGCAAAATGTTGGTAGCCGCAGTATCGGGGTGGATTGACCGAGATAATTTATTTTCTTTTCCCCTTATCTTCCACCCCAGTTGTATGTTAATTTTGGTATACTGTTGAGCCTACTTAAATATTTACTTTTAGGGTTAGGTTTGTTTGTTCTTCAGGAGTCGAACACCATGTGATGCTTAAGGAGCTGGTGTTCTTAGTATAAAGCGATGGAAGCGTGCAACGGCTCTGATGTACAGTTCATTTTTTCATTTATTCCAGAATGAAAATGTCCATTGAAGAAGATAGGAGAAATGTGATGCGAAATTCGCGGAAGGAGAAAGATATAGTGTATTAACTAGGAAAATAAGATTGCCTTGCCTCTTTGTTGCATTCCAAGGCCCGGAGAGGTTCAAATTAAGAAAGGGCAGGCAAGAGGTTAAAGTAAGTTTTTGTTGAATCCAATTCTTTGGCTTTTGTGAATGCAAACGGTGAGATAAAATTCTTCTTGTAACTTTATTTAGGACGCTTCATCCTTCTACACCTGCAAGCTTTTATTTTCATATTATGAACCTTTAGCCTATTAGCCGTGCATATTGTTTTCTTATAGCCGTGCATTTAGACCAGCTCATACATTCATCGACTAATTTTGGGGCTCTGCTGTCAACGCCAGCACGATTTTGGTGGCCCTAAGTGTTGTTTTTGCTGGCAATGAAAGGTGACCATTTTGGATGAGATTAAACTGAAGGGATGTTTGCTTAAACTTTTTGTTAAGCTTTTGTTCCTTTCTTTTCTTGACCTGGGTTTCTTCGTTTCCGGCTAGCTACAGTGCTACTCCTATTTCTGTTTCTGCCTTGTGGGGCAAAGGCATTCTAATAAATTGGTCGTCTGGAAACCAATTCTATGCCGATGCTTTTGCCTTCTGCTCCTGCTTTAGCATGTAGTATAATTGATTGATCTTTAAAAAAATCATTTCGATACAGATAATCATTTGGAAAGAGGCATTAATTAAGATCTTTTAATTATTCACCATCATCGTCAATGTAAACATACTACGACGTGCCCACGCTTGAATGATTGAGCTAGGAGGACCACGTGGTTGTGCTCTAGGAGTGACATTCCTGCAAACAGCGGCGCGTGCATACATATCATCCGACCAGTTTACCCACTTTCTATGCCAATTGCATTTTTTGCTTTTGGTTTTTTGAACAGCACCTAATTGCAATTTCACACCCTTCTTGGATAGAAATCACGGCCAGCTTAAGGCATACGTCGAGGATACGGCAACATCGAATCTCCAATTTTTATCTAATTTTGGAGGTTTTTAATCTTTTCTGCTTTTTTTTTTATTTTATTTTATTATACCTACACAGAAAAATTAGTTTAATAGATTACTTAGTTTATTCATTGAAAGTGATATGGTGTATAAGCTTAATTGTGAGAATTTAATCACACTATTTGACGCTGAAAATGCGAGAAAGATAATAGTATATTAAAATAACAACTCTTGTATACCGTAGAATACTACTCCGTTCGTCCCATAATGTTTGTCCGGTCCGCAAAACAAGAACTACGAAATAATGCATTTCTTTCAAGAAAAAATTCAAATTTTTTTCATAAGTTAAAAGAACTCGTCGAGATCTAGTAAATTGTTGAATTTTTTTCCAACTTTTCTTACAAAAATAGTATTATTTTTACGTCTCCGTTTTGCGGACCGGACAAATATTATGGGACGGAGGGAGTAGTAATTACGTTTTGTTGTATATTTGAATACTTATAATGGCTTTTTAAATCTTTCTTTATATTTTTATCTTTAAATTGATAAGTTATTGAGGCCTCATCCCGCTAAGGTTCTTAGTATTTTTTAAGTATTTATTTCTCGTTTACGAGATAGATCATTCTCTCGTAAAGTCATAATACATTACAGTTAATTCAAAAAAGAAGCACTTATTTTTTATTTATTTTAGCGGAACGGGACATGGGTAGGTCTGGATCTGCCGAATAAGGTGTAGTTTTCTAAATGTGCTGAAAGTATTAAAAGTAGAAAGGAAAAAACAAGGGAAATGATTGGACATTGCTATTTGCAGCCACTTATTTCCTGAATGTAGCCTGTATATAATATGATACACACCTGTTTAGAATATGGTACACAGACTACGTTTAGAAAATTTGTGACTGCAAATAGCAAGGCCCGAAATGATTTTACCACACCCTGTATTTGTTAACGCCACACCTTGCAAGTGTATTTTTGCACTAAAAATATACTTTTTGCAGGGTGTGACGTTAACAAAAAAAAAAGGTTCGGCAAAATCACTAGCTGAAAAAAAAAGAAATAAATGAGATTTCAGTAGTAATAATTTTAGAAAGAAGAAACATCCGAGCCCTAATTTCCAAAAACCGGACCAGACCATCATTCATTCACTCTTGCAGGGTCAGGGACTCGGGAGAAAGAAACCGCAGCAGAAGGAAGGAAGGAAGGAAGGAAGGAAGGAAGAAGAATGGATCTCTCCTCTCTCCCAGAAGACCAGCGCCAACAGCTCCAAAAAATCCAACAACTCTTCCAAGAACACCAACAGCAGCGGCAGCAGCAGCAACAACAGGCCTCATCCCAAGCCTACGATCCGACTCAGGCGGTTCAACCCTACGATCAGTCTTACTACGCTTACTACCAGCAGTACCATGACCCAAATCAATCCCAACAACAAGATCAACAACCGCAGCAGCAGCAGCAGCAAAATCAGTATTACGATTATTACCAACCCAATTACTCCAATGCATATCACCAACAGCAACCACCGCCAAATCAACAACAACAACCACCGCACGCGTATCCCGATTCGGCCCCGGCCGAGTCGAACCCGCCGCAGGCCGGCGAGTCCGGCGCCGCAGCGGCCCCGCCGGCAGCTGTGCCCGTGCAGGGGCAGCAGGATGCGCGTTATTCGCCGGCGGTTGGGGACCAGAAGAGTCTAGGGTTTGCGGTGCCGGCGGGGTTGAATCCGGCTGCGGCCGCGGCGGTGGCTGCGCTGTCGCAGCTGACGCAGTTCGCGGGGACTATGGAGGCGGCGGAGAAGGCGATGGCGTTGGTGAGGGGTGGGGGGTTTGGGCCGGCGATGGGCCAGGATTCTGGGCTGGGGCATTTTATGGGTCCAGGGCCGCTGCATCATGGACCGGGACCGTTTCATATGCCGCCGGTATGTTATCTTTGTTTTTAATCAGAGTAATCGATTGGCCCCATTGGTATATTTGGTTCTGTTTATTGGCTCAATTACAATCTTTTTAGTTGTTTTTGCTCTAGTTTGGTGTAGGGCTGCAAACGATTCACCGCGCTGTTAGTGAGCAGCTCGGGGCTCAGCTCGTTAGTACTAAAGAGGCGAGCTTGAGTAGTAAACGAGCCGAGCTTGAGTTAGTTGTAAATAGGCTTGTTTACAGAAGCTCGGCTCATTTGCTGAGGCTCGTCTCATTTATAGAAGCTCGTTTAATTAACGAAAAACCGAGCTCTAACACCTCAATACTGAACGAGCCGAGCTGCTCGGCTCATTTGCAGCCCTAGTTTGGTGTATGACTGTTCAATATTTATCTGGAGCTCTTTTCTAGCTTATTGTAGTTTGGATTTGTAACTTCATGTGTTATTTATTGCTTTCTTATAACTTATCTGCAGGGCATTTGTTCAGTTAATGTCCATGTTTGTCTGCTATTTATAGAATGTTCCATCTGTGCAGTTTTTGTTCTTTCTGTTGGATTATTAAGCTTGTAGGTGGAGGCTTCCTCTTATTGAATAACCATTGGTTAGGATCGGGAAAATTTAGCAGTTCCAGAATTTCATAATAACCTATTGAGTCTTTTTGATTCCTGCCTGGTTGAAATATGTGAAGATTAATCATGGAATCCCTTTCAAAATCTATGTCTTGAGGACTACTTAATTTGGAAAAGTTTTGTTACTTTGAAGAGAATGTGCCCTTAGCTTCGAAGAGTATGCGCTCTTAGGTTTGGAAAACTGAAATCTCTCAAACAGGTGTGACTTAGAGGGAATAACATCATCAAAGGAGAAGAAAGGAAGTGGACATATGCATATCGTTGTTATTCTAGATTAGGGAAATTGGAAATGCTAGGTGATAACATGAATTTGGAGGAGTTTGATCAAGCCTTGTAGTCAATGGTTGTAGCCTATAATAGTAGCATGTTGAACAAGTCAGAAAGAAGGTGTTGAACAATTCAGGAAGAATGTCTATTGGAGCATGAACATCCCAATTTGTATCCTCTGTAAATGCGCCCTGCTTTCCTTCTAGTGATGCAGCTAATGTAGAACCTTTGTCGTTGATGTAATATGGCTTTTCAAGGGAAAACATGAGTCTCCATAGAATTAGAATTGCAACTTCTCTTCTATAGGGCATACTTAATTTGAGTTACTGATGTGGAAGAGATTTCCTTATTTTTCCGGTCTTATTGGTATGACAGCCTTGTGAAGATTGAAAGCATGATAATGCCAATTAATAACTTCAGTTTCAGTTGGGAATTGGGATATAGATATCTTGTAGTGAACATAAGCTAATAGATTTCTGTAGCTTTTATTTGGGCGAGGTCCAGTCCAGATTAACTGATTAAGCATTGCATGAGAATGGCCTTCCTAGTTATAAGAACAGACATCATTGTTTCTTAGACGATATTGTAATACAAGACCCTGATCTTCCAAAACTTGTTGTCATGCATACGACTATACTCCATATTAGGACATATGTCATATATGTAATTTGCAGAAAATTATCAAGCTTATAGTGCAAGTGTGCAACTAAAACAATTACGTGATTGGCATCTTCTTGCAATTTTTTATGTGGCTAATAGTCTCTCTCTCTCTCGCTCTTGTGCATGTTAGCATGCCTGATGACGAGCATTGTTGGCCAAAGCGATATCGTTTAAGTACGAACAGGGTCTCTGTTTCTTGATATTGTACGGGTCATTCTATTCATTGCCATTGAACTAGGTCTGCTTTTGTGGGTGAAAGATTTTGATAATTGGCTTGTCTTAGGATTCTTCTTTGTATTTGCTACAGAGGGAATACTTACCTGTTTGTTGCCAGTGACACATTGAATTTTTAGCTCTTTTAAGATGTTGCCTATCAAAAAAATAAAATAAAAGAAGAAGAGATGTTAATGTGAAAGATAAGTCATATTTTATAACTATTTACTATTATTTTTACTACATTTATCCGGTGTATGTCAATTAATAAGATCTTGAATTGGATGTGGGTTTTTCGGGTGTTTCCATGTGTTCTATCCTTTTTAGTTGTACGTACTTGAACTCTTGGATAGCAAACTACTCTTTTCTATGTAGTGACAAACTTTATAGAATATCATGCTGTTAGCCTGCTGTTGGTTTTATTGATTGTGGTACACCTCTCCATATAGAATTTTGTTGTGTGTTTTGTTTGATATGAATCAACTTTTGTCTGGTCCTTTAATGACTTCATGAAATGCATTTGGACTTAAAGTGATAATATTTGTTACACATAATGCTATAGAAAAACATACTATGCTAACTTTGTCTTGAAAACTTCAGTAGTTTTTCCTATCATATCATTACAGTGAGCCCCGTTTCAGGTACTTCAATTTTTTGTGTGTGCCACAAATGAAATGGGAGGAACAGAATTTGCCAGATTCTTAGTTTGTACAGTATTTACTGAGTTGCCTAACTATGGATATAAATTATAATCATTTGGAACCTTTTAGATTGGCCATTTTACCCAGAATCCCCAACTATGGATACAGAATTTGCCATTCCTTATAGAGTCAGGCTGGCAATGTGGCAAAAGTGATTGCTCACATTCCACTGAGTCATATGAATCCTTAACTACCTCTTGCCCTTCCATTGAAATGAAGAGATACTGCTTTCTATTTTAACTTAGATTTTGAATGAGCAATCAGTGTTCCTCCCATTTCGAATGTGCTCTTTGATCAAGTGATGAATCTCTTTCACGTCTACTGTGCGTTTATAGCTTTATTGACTCATGTCGTGTGGGTGGTAGGCATCATTTGATCCGAACGGATTTCATCACTCCCTATTATTGGGGTCCACTTCGATGCTCATTTGTTCCTTTTAACTGTGTGGGTGGCTTGCTGTTAGGGAAGTTAATTCAGAAAATTCTCAGGGCATCAGTTTGACTTCCCTTGAAGCCAAACTAATGGCCCTTGCTCACAAGCAGCCTTCCTTCGTTGTTTATTTCGCGGTTATTAAGGGAGTATCATTTAGCTTTTGATTGAAACGGAATATTGTGTTCTCTTTGGACTTGGGTGACTGTTCAGGTTTTTATTAGAGAGTTGTTGAGGAGTGCAAGATCTAGTTCCTATGTGTTGCCATCGTCTGGAGCAAGTTTGATGCTTTGAGGATGTGAAGAAACATGGTTCGTTTTTTCATTCTTTCAGTAGTCAATTCTTTTGTTTTCCACCAGAAGCGAATAAACTAATGGTGAAAGAGAAAAAACTATCCATAGGATGGTGAAGCTCTTTGACCTTGAGGAAAGGAAGTAACCGTGCCAAAACATCAGATACTAGAATGCCTATTGTGGCAAGTTTTCAAATTTCCACCTCACTAAAACCTCCTTTCGAAAATGCAAATCAACATTCTTGTTTACCACGATCCCTGCTTCTCAGCACCTATCTGATGTTTTATTGTGGTATGGCCTAGTTATATGTTGTGGTGGGCTTGGGTAAATCCTCATTGGTTAATGGAAGCTGACTTTAGACTTCCACCTTTTTAGGCCTCGGGTTTAGGAGTACCTCAAGACAAACGAAATAATGCAACCTCAATGAAACAAGCAAAGAAAACAGAATAGTCTTTGTTCTGTACCGAGCTTGAGTTCATTGAGTTTCTGAAAAAGGATGTTGGATTGAGCCTAACACTTGACCGTGGGATCGGTTGACTTCAGGCTAGGTCATGACTGATGTTTTCGCTACCTGAGATTCTTTTGTGACGGATTGATTAATTCCATTAGGGCACAGAGCTGCTAAATTTTTCCACTTGCCAAGTAGGAGAATTTGAATCAAGTGCGTGTCTTAACCATTCAGCACTGCATCCTGATTATGGGTCGGATTCTCTATGGTCCTGAAGTCATGGCGAAAAATAGGTATGGCATTTCAGTTCCTTATATGTTTGTTTTAAGTTGTTTATACTGGGATGCATTGGAAACCTCGTAGGCCCCGTTTGATTCACGGATAAGAGGGCGGGATTGGAGTACATAATATGGGGACAAATTAATCCTATGTTTGAGCGAGCAAAAGTGATCTAGGATTACTAATCCGAATGGCCCTTTCATCCTGCATGTGTGGGATTATTTTGTCCCAGGAAGGGGTGAGACAACTTATCAACGGATAGTTTGTGCCCCAAATGACTAAAATGCCCTCCTTCCTATTTAGCATATCCGTGAGCCAAACATGGCCTTAAGTTGTCAAAATGAATTGGTTGGTGTGTTTTAAACGTTTATCAATCGATTTTTATGGTTCTTGGGTAGACTTCGTAAAATTTGGCCCATAAGCTGTGTATTTTTTGAGTGATCTGTAAAATTTGTGCTTTTCAGGTACTCCTGACATTTGTAATAATGTAGCTTGTTTCTGAAGTGAAGTACTCCCTCCGTCCCAATTTACTTGTCCCAGTTCTATTCTAACTGGATAAAAAAACTAGTTATATCTTTAAATTGGTAATGAATTTTATATCAAATATGGATCTTGTTTGATAGATCTCGATTTATTCTATAATACAATGTTTTCAAAATCACCTAAAACATTATAAATTACAAGATATAATCAATTGAAAAGTGGCACGAACTCCAAAAAGTGACAATTAAATTGGGACGGAGGTAGTACAACTTTTGTTCAAGGTTGTCTTCGCTTCAATTGTGATTTTGATGAAAAACATTTGAGATTTTTTGGCAGGCTGGTCAGTCTGTGTACCGGGGCGGTGGTAAAAGGGGCGGGCCTTTCAGGGGTGGAAACTTTGGGAATCGTCCACCCAGATCCAGAGGACGTGGTCGGGGTAGAGGCGGCCCCAGGCGCTTTCCACCAAACGACGCATCATCATCTTCACGACCAAAACCTTATGCTGTTGAGGAGGCAGAACTGAATGAAGAAGAGGCAGTAACAGAACCTACAGCTGATAATCATGAGGAAACTGAAGCACAGAAACCAGGAAACGGTGCTCCTATCAAGCGACCTCCACAGGCCGCGTGGTGCGAACTGTGTCGAGTCGATTGCACCAGCTTGGAAATCCTTGAGCAGCACAAGAATGGGAAAAAACATAAAAAGAACTTGCAAAGAAAGGAAGAGTTGCAAAATGCTATCAAACCTGTCACCGAAATACAGAACGAGCAGAAATCTGTTGCTGAGTCCAATCCTGAAATTGTACTGGAAGGTGAAGACAACAAGAAGCCGACCCTCCCTGCAAATTCGACCACGGAAGCTCTTACTAATGAAAACAAAGTGGGAATGGAAAGACAAAATGATGTAGCTGAACAGAGGCGTGGAATGAAACGTATGATGAGAGGTGGGCGTGGTGGGAAGCGGCTGAGGACTGATGGGCCTAGACGGCCCATGGAACCTCCTAAACAACCCAAAGTGGTGATTCCCTTAATTTGCGACTTGTGTAATGTAAAGTGTGATACGCAGGAGGTTTTTGACCGGCACTTGGCGGGTAAAAAGCACATTTCGAAGCTTAAGCGGTTCGAAGGTCACCAAGCTATGTATGGGCCAGTGGGGCTTCAGGCTCTTTACCCTCCCAACCCACTTTCACAGACTTTGTTCCACCCTCAAGGCCCTCAACAAGCTTTTTATGGGACTCAGGGCTCATACCCTCCTCCAGGGCCTTGTGTGCCTCCTCCACAATGTCAGCACCTAGCACAGAATCCGAGCCATCAAGTACCGGCGTCCAGTTCTTACTATGATGGCCAGATGGCTACACCTGTAAATCAGCAGCAGCCAGCTTCATTCGGAACAGAAAGCAATCAAAATGGTGCTTCAGCATCTGAAGCCACCGGATTGGCTCAGCAGGTTATTCAGTGACACATGAAGCTGATAAGTAGGAGTATGGAGCTAATTATATTCAAGTAGCTTTGCTGGGACTTGAAAAGCAAACAGGGGTCTTGGCAAGTAAAGAGTATTTGGGACCTCAATATTTCGGAACTCTTGTTGAATTTTGTTTGCAATAAAAAGGGACCTTGTTTTTGTGTCTCTTTTACTCTTGCTTCCCCAAATTTTACTTTTAGACTGTCTATGTTGTGGATTCTTGTTAATTCGTCCTTGAAATCTCAAATTTTACTACTCCAATGTAAATGTGTCTTGTTCCTTGATCCTTGACAGAACCACAGTTGGATGGTTCTTTTGGAGTTTTGAGACTATTCCCACGTGATCCAACACCTTTATCCACAAACACATTTATGTGGAATTTTTACTCTTATTAGTGGCAGTGCCCCCCGATCACTGCATAATTAGTACGGAGTACATTGTACACTCAATTATTCCATATTTTACTTTCACACACTAACTAATTGTTTGTCCATTTCAAAGGAGATTAAATTCTTTCCACTGCCCCCACTTTTCTACCATCACTTTTTTTGTTAGACCGTGTGTTTATTGTTGATCTGAACCGTTCATCTTGTAGATTTCACATAGTAGTGTATCTATGCAAAAAATAAACTTGATCGAACATCGATAGGAGTATCAAAAATTGAATTTTGCTTTGTAAAATAGATAGTTTATCTTTATTATTATTGACAGAAATCAGATCGTCCAATTTATAAACCAAAATTCAAATTTTGATATATCTATCGACTTCCGATCAAGCTGAGTTTTTGCATGGCAATGCTAAATTGTGGGTCTTAAAATAAGAACGGTTTATATCACAACAATAGACACTAGGTGGGGCCCATAAATAGGTGGTGGTGAAAAAGTGGGGTTTAGCACCGGCTGTGGATAAAATTTATTAAGAATGCAACTTTTGACGTAACCACTTAAAAGCTTTCCTTTTTAAACTTTTCTTGAATTGTTGCTGGGAAAATGATATTGGCACTCCAAAAAGTAAAAGAAAGTGGTTTTGAAATTACACTGGTTTTGAAGTGTCTGCATCAATGTTTAGAGTGCCAATATCATTTACCTTGTTGCTATAGTTCAAAAGAGGGGCAATTAGCTAAATTCTGCATATTTTGGCTAGTTAATTATGCACAATGGAATGATACTTTGGGCCTCTAATATTGGAAAGTGAACATACAAATTGGGAGAGAGCATTTGTTTGGACTCCAAAGAAAATTTAGAGATGCAGTGGACTCCTACAAAGTTATAACTCAGAATCGGCGGAGGAACGCCTGTTTCGGTGTTATGACGATTGTGTGTGGCTCCGAGGCACATTATGTTGGAACACCTCATCGACTGCGGTGGAGTGATGTGCGGTAGTTAACACAAATCATACCCGAGGACATTTGATCTTGAACCCAACCATATTGAGTTGTAACTACGAAGGTTTTTCTTGCACGAAGCTAATTCTTCACTAATAAAACTGCCACCAAAAAGCACAGATTCACCATAGAAAATTAACAACTCGAGCTAAGAAACAAATCCGTTCACTAAAAATGTCAAATCAAAGAAGTTTCTCTATGCAATGGATCTCAAAGAGGAAATATCACCCCCATTACATAGCCAAATATACGATCGGAGAGGGATAGACGCTCCGTATCTCTCTCTCTCTGCCCAAAGAATGTCAACGATAGCATGGAAACAGGCAGGAGGGGAAGCCCCCGTACAACAAATTAGTTTCCTTCTCATTCTCCCCCAGCATGCATATAAACAAAGCAGCTTTAAGAACCCCAATATTTTCTTCAACGAATTTCCTTTTTTACCTAGCACAACTTGTTTAACCCAGGAGTCGGTGCAGATTCAACCATCCTCGGCAAGAAATTTTCCTTTTCAAGTGAAACTTGAAGGCATGAAGTTACTTTGACCAATGAAGCCCAAACAACTGGTGCACAGCAGAACGCATACCCGAACACAGCTAGAGCTCTCACAACACCATTCGGGTACCAAGGGCATGCCATGACTAAAAGTACCCCAAAAATCCCAAGCCACGGCACTAAAACGGGGAGAATTGGGAGAAGAAAGGCATTAACTGCTATGGAGGATAGAGCAAAACTACCTAGCAAGTAAAGGGTCCAGCCGAGTAGGGGGTGAACGGTGTGAGGAATGAGGAAGAAGGGGATTATGTAGGCAGCAAGAATGGACCATATAGCTAAAATTTTAAGACCTGTTAGGATAAAGGAGATATTCTTGTCTGCACGCCGATAGCATAGTTTGGACAGGCTAGGTCGAGCTACACGTGTCAGTGCAATGATTCCTAGGAAGAATATTGACTGGATCAACACAATGGGCATCTCGGCACCATACCTGTTGAATTATACGCCATGAAATGGTAAGATAATGAATGAAAGAAATTATTGTATTGCAAACTAGTTCGATTACCAGTCAGAACAGTATTATAACAGTTTCTAAAACGAAGTAAAACTGACAAACACTTGAAGAAGTGGCAGTTGTTTCGCTGACAAACAATCTTATTTTTTGGGGATTGATAATTTAAGGAATCCATTGTATTGCCCAATTAAAATGCCTTGAGAACACCAGAAAGCCACTGGCATTATCAAAGACACAAACAGAAACACAAAATCTTGGTGTAGTCTAAAAACCTCAGGCTTAGCGACTTTAACAATATGCAGAATTTCAGGGAGCTAACAGAGGTGAAACTTGAAAATATGTGCAGAATACATGATGGGTACTGTTGAGCTTCAGAGTGAAATATAACCTTTCCCAAAATTTTCTTGCCATTGGAGACTAAAAATTTAATTGTTTACCCTCTTAATTGGTGAGGAAAGTAACATGGTCATCCAGAGAATAATTACTGCATGTTGTGCTATAGAGGATAGATGCATGGCTATAGCCTCTAAAACAATCGAATAGCTTTTAATTTACCCAAGAGTTTGACGACGTTGTTCATGCCATTGGATACCTAGTGGCAGGACAGGCCATGACCACCAATACCATGGTTTCAACCATGCCGCCCCTGGAAAAGTAATCACGCTGTTTGGCCCACATGGCACACTCCACCTGAGTTTAAGATCTGAAAATAAACCACGAAAAAAATTAGGTTCGAACATTAAATGTATGTACTTGGATTCCTACACGAGTTAAAAAGGTAAAAAATCTGGAATATCAAAGAAAATTGTGGCACTCACAGTAATAGGAGGCATCCATTTGATACCCCAAAGGAAGTCTGTATGCTCCTTCAAGTGTGGTACCATTTTGGGGTGGATGAAACATTGGCTGATCAAGCAAGTCCGGAAAGTAGCTTCCGATAAAACCCTGGTCTGCACCATCCGGGTTCTTTCTACCAGTCTCCAACTCATGAAGCATGTCCTTGAAAACCTTCATTGAAGGCTGCATTTACATTACCAAATGGATACAAATCAAAATCCCATTTCCAATAAATCATGTGGACCTTTTCTGAAAATAATTCCAGCAGAAAACTCAGCTAGTACAAGAAACGTGGTGAGAAATTAACAAGCTTATTTGTAAAGCCAAGACGGCTAGATTGAACTATGCACTAAATCCCTTCCATAAAGAAGCTAAAACTAGGCCAGATATACAGTTCGACACGATGTCTACTGAGGGTCGTTTGCACATTCTCTAATTAAGGCTTTGCTTCTGGATCATTTTCTGGAGGGATTGGCAACAGGGAAAGTCAAAGGGAAACCGAAGATATGAATTAGCTTCCCCAACCCATTATTTTCTTCTTCTTCTTTTTTCATTTGATTTCCCTCCATAGACCCTTCCACCAATCCATGAAGCAAACACAGCCAAAAAACTTTTGATAAGAAAAGCCATGAGAATTTAATAGGGTTCCAACTTCCACACATATACATTCAACCCCTATCAGAGCAGTACAATAGAAGAATATGATCTAGAAGCTCATGTACAAAGGTTGTGCTGAGTCCCTCTCATTCGTTAAGAAAATCACTTTTAGGGAAAATGAGAGTATATCTTTACCTCTAAAACAAAGAGACCAGTATGGAAGATGCAGGGGTTGATGAAAACAGCACAGAACTGGCCACATTGGAACAGCTCGTCTGTTTTTCGGAGGAAGAGGTTGTCGGCATCAAGCATAACCACCCTCTCGTATTCCACTAGGCTCCATGCATAGAGTTTGTTCATCGTTAACTTGAATCTCTTGTCGAAATTTTGTTGGTTCTTGTACGGATTGTCCAAATTCTCCACTCTCACCACCCTAGCCCCATCTTCATTTTCCCTGAACAACATAGTGGAAATTCTGAGTCCATTTTGAAGGGTTTGACATCTTTTTCTTTTCCTTTCTGTGCATTTCTCGGTATAGTAGATCAGCCAAAATAAATCACATAAACCAAAACTTATACATGATCAGTAATGTTAAATTTCAACATCAAATTAAGTATGGACATGGTATTAATGCCTGAGAAACATGTGAACCGTAGCGTCAGTATCATAAGGGAACAGAGTGGCAGTAAAATAACTTTTGTCATTTTGGAAGAGTGGTGACAAAAGAAGGGAAGCAAACGTTCCCATCAACCTTCCACTAGCTGGGGTCATTGGTCATGTCTGTATAGAAGCTCCTACAAAGAGTCATGTGGGGTCATTGTCATCTTACATTAGGTTCATAGTAAGACCAATAAAGCTTTATTCAATACAGTCGGAGCTGGGGGACAATGTGAGAAATGAAATTTTCTCCAGTTCTCTTAGTTTAGTTCCATACTGCGGCCAGTTCAAACACGGCTTAAGCAAAAGAGCATAGGGCTTTCTCGGCTACAGCTTAACAGTCACAACTAACAACTTTCAAGTCAGAAGCTACGCTCAATTGTTTGACAAAGCATCTGCTTTCTGCCTATGGGTTAAAACATGTTAAAAATACTTCCAAAACATTGTTTTTGAGAAGCTTCAGATAAATACTACAGTGGTTGACTTCCGCCTTGTACCATAAGTTCACAAATTTCACCTGCAATAAACGTCCACAACTCCACATCAATTAATTGGATGCGAGCGGCTTTTGAGAGTTTTGACCTTTTTCTATGGTGGGATGACTCGTCTATTTTCTTTCTTGTCAATGATGGCAGAGCCGGCCCTTTCGCTAAGCAATGAGAAGACCAGGCCCCCGTCTCATTTTAAGACGAGAACCCTCGTTTCGCTGGAAGAAAGCACTCATATGCTAAGTCGCATAATTTACGTGCGTGTGCATAAGCGGGATTGCGAGCATGAAAGCATCTTTGAAACACATACCAATCTACTTAAATCTGGGAGAACAAGGATTGAAAGCGCGGGCGCAGTACAAGGATTGGGAGCAGAGCCCATGACATTTTGAAGGATTACGTGACTAAACTAATATATACTAAGGTTTGTCAAAACAGGACTTAACCATCGCGAGGGGCCCAACAGCACTGGACCATGATACCCATGGGCACTTCCACAAAAGTGCTCAACCCATACTTTTCTCAAAAGACAATAAGTGCCAAAGTGGAGTTCTACATAGATCCCACATCCATTAAAGATGTAAATAAATAATTACACCATGAGCATATACCAAAATCCAAAGTCACTATTCCTCCGTCCAAAGACATTTTCCACACATATTTCTCAGTCTCTTTCACCAACCCACCACATAAATCCTTTGATTTTCAGCTTGCCGTTGATTAGGGTAAGACTTCAATTCACGCTTCTTTTGTCAATCAATCACTTCACAAAGTGTACATAATACAAGATACATCTCCCAGACATATGACATAAGTTCCTTGGATTCATTTGAGGTCTTTAAAAAAAGCCTGATTCGTCATAATTGAAAAAATCAACTAAAGACCAAAAGACACGAATAATAAGTAGTTGAGATGTTCCAAAAGAAAGAAATAAATTTGAAACCCCCCAAAAAGAAACAACCCAAAGAAATTTCAGTACTTATATCTCTCTGCAAATGGAATTAAGGCATACTAAAATAGGAGTACAACACAGAGTTATACAGACATCCAAGAAAAAATTAAACTAAAAGCTAGTACTATTAATTTAACAAAAAAACTAAACGGCTAATTAAACTCAGAACCAAAATCAGAGTTAAATCTCCATTGGCTCAAACCCATATCAAATTGAATTTTTTACTCAAATTTTTAACTGAATCAAGGGAGGTTCAAATCCTTGCTCGAATTTCGAAAGCCATTTTCACCCTCTTAAATTTACAACTACGCCATCAATGAACCTTTAACTAAAACGAAAATGTTGGGATCTAGGAAAGTTTCCCTCAAAATTTCCGGAAAAGTGTAATTAATGATTGAGATTCACTCTGATGTGATATATAGGACCCAAATATCATAGTGAATCCCAACCATTAATTTCTCTCCTCAGGACCTTTTCGGGAAAACTTTTCCAGTTGGGGTGCTTTATGAAGCTTTTACCCAAATTATTTTCCAGATTTGGATTTTAGAAAATTGAGTGAGGGCCGGAGATGCAATAACAAAAAGAATGGGAAAAAAAAAAAAAAACTCCTACTAAAGTGCGCTGGGTCTGAAAAGGCGCACTTTAGTGGCGAACAGAAACGAGTGCCGAAATACACGGCGGCGATCGAGAGAGAGAGAGGCTTACATGGCGTGGACCCAGCGGAGAGGCACGTCGAAGGAGGCAATGACGACGAGATCGGCGTCGACGGCGAACCCGGCGAGAGATCTGAGCATGACGCGCGTGGCCACGTAGAACTCGTAGTCCCTCGGCGTCCCCATGTACATCATCGTCGCGTACGCGTTCCCGTGCCGACTCCCTCTAACCGCCGTCGCTTCGCCCCCCGTAATAACCGAAGCCGAAAACACCACCGCCATCACCACCAAGATCGACAGAATCCCCAACTCCCTCGCCCCCATCTCTCTCTCTCTCCCTCCTAAAATCTCCTCTCTTTCTCCCTCTCCTTCAAAAAGACCTTCTTGCGATCAGATATGTGCCATTGTGGATTAATTTCTAGAATATAGAAACTGCTCCCGGTGAATCTGCCGGAGAACGGCTGGATTAACGGTCGCCGGGGAAGAAAACGGCAGGCGAGAATCCACCGGCCGAGATACAGGGGGACCAGGCTGGAAATAGCATAAAAGGAACAGGAAAGATTGCGAGCAGATATGCTCGCTATATATAAGGGCAGTGTGTATATGGAGAGAGAGAGAGAGAGATGAGAGAGAGAGAGAGAGAGAGATGAGAGCGCGTGGTTTCTGAGTGTACAAAAGAGTACTATCAATAAATAAACCCGGGGTTTTAAAAAAAAATTGTGGAGGGTAGAGACTAGAGAGAGACAGGGGGATCTTCTCCGCCCCTTCTGTTTTAAATTCGCTTATAATGCCATAACAATTTTTGTTATGTTAATACCAGGATTTTAGTGTACGGAACATAAGCTTTGTACATGGCATGGCATGGCATAAGGTTCCGTTCTGTTAAGTTTCTTATTTTTTTAATTTTTATTTTTTATTTTACGAGACAAGTCATTTACTCATTCTCTCACAATACATCATCTTTAATTCGAAGTAGTACTTTATTAGTGGAATACCCCTAACTCTTTTTATGAATAAAAATCTCGGCAATAAAGTATTGAATTTATCATATACAGATAAATGCACGATTGAACAATCTCTTGGATTTTTTTAGGATAAAGTGCTCCAAAATCATATGAATCGACAAATTTCGTATCCTCCACAAGATCTATAAAAAAAAAAAAAAAAGAGCGGTAGGGATCGTTAAAGTGCGCTCGTGAAAAGCTGAGGTCTCCAAAAGAATTGTTCCGTCTCTTTTAGGACTCGGTTTGGAGTACTAAGCTCCGTTCTTAATCTTTTGTTTTGATACTTTTATTTATTTTTCCTTTTTTTTTTTTTATTAATCATTCATACCAACGAGAGGAGTCTAAAATGTACTATTACGACCAAAAGTATAAAATAAAATTAAAAAAAAAAACACTAAAGACGAACAAATACAAAAAGGCCAGTATTTTTGTCTTTCATATGTTAAACTTTTTATGATTACGGTTTATATATAAATTCTTTTTTTTTTTTAAATTCCTCCAGCCGAAAGTAAAAAAAACTATCCAGAACAATACTCCCTAGGCCATAGGGAGAGAACGGGGCCTTGATATACGGAGTATTGGTTAGGGGAGAAAATTCGCTTCTAATAGATATTTATATGGACGTTCAGAAAAGAAAAAAAAAAGATATTTGTCTGTGTGTATTATTTTTATTTTTATCCTCGATATTTGTCTGTGTGGATGTCTTTTTCTTACTCTTCATTGACCATATAAAAGTTCAAAATGAATACGACCGTATCCAGAGGAAAATCGCTACACCAATAAAACCGGGGAGAGAAACCCCTGAAAGTCAAAGGTTTTTTCCGGTGTATTCTTCTTCTTGTATTAGTATTTTCCTTTTCAAAGTACTACTACTAATAATTCGATCCGATTCTCAAAAGCTCGAAGAAATGGTTAGAAAAAGATAGACGATCGCGTCGACTGTGTGGACCGGTGGTAAAATAGCGAGGACGGCATTAAAGTAACGGAAAAAACCGACGGGCACGCAGGCTCACTTCGGGTTCCGTACAGATGATTTGAACCGTTCAATAATTTGAAAAAAAAAACTAGTGGGCCCGTGAGAAATCAGGTCAATTCGATATTTGTAGGTGCTCGATCTAATCTTGTATTTTTCGTAGATCCGAAATCTGAGTGGGGAAAAAAATGGAAGATTGTATCGAGCACCTACATATATCGAATTAAGTTGTTTTTTAACAGTTTCCCACTCGATTTTTCTAATTAATATTGAACGGCTCGAATCATCCGTGCGGGACCCGGAGTGGGTCCCGCGTGCCCTTCGGTGGCTATGGTATGTTTCCACAGCAATATTCTTAAAGTAATCATCCTCCTCCGTGTACGTATAACACGGCAATATTTTGTCGTGTGGGTTGCAAATACTATTACTAGCTATGTAGCATTAAGCATCCGCCCACCTTAACTAATTGTTTTCACCGTACGCTAGCAATCGGCCTCCTTCACTTTTTTAAGGTGTCTCCTACAAAAATCAAGATTTATTCACGTAATGATTTATCACGTAACGAAAACGGAAAGTCATCACAGTTTCGTCGAATTAACGACCCGAGCCGTTAATTTGATAGCTTTTGATAAATATACATACACCGTGTATGCAAAAAATTAGGTTGATTGGACATCGGCAAAGGATTGATGGAAATCATTTTTTGTGTAAAGAAAATTTTATCCCACTTTAAAGAAAGTTTCCGATGAGCATAACCAGAAGTCAAGATTAGACCGGAAAGGATGGGGTCCAGCGTTACCGGAAGCTACGCGGCTGGCCAACTTCTAGTTCTGGAGCGTGGCCCCAGTCAAAGTTGTTTGGAAAAGGAACAAATCAAAACAGGGGACCTGGATCAATAAATTCTCAATACACTATTGGTCTGCAAAATTCTTGAATTACCCGGGGTGCCTGCCGAGCGGCACTTGCTCGGCACCCCTGCTGAGCGGTCAATCTGGCCGTCCATCTCGGAATCAACGGTCCGGATCGAAACATCTTTTTTCTCCGTCCAAAACACTTTTGGACGGCCGAGATGCGCTCGGCATCCCTGCCAAGCACCCTTGCTTGGCAGGATCTCCCGATCCACAATTTTTTGGATAGTACTATATTTTTCAGAGTAAAGAGTAATGCGTCTGTATTCGCGTTTTTGTATTTCCTTACTAAATGGTAACAAAATAACTAGTAGTAGTATGAGATATCGCCTCAATAACAAAAATTAAAATCATGCTCTGCACCACGACCGGAGGAATTACGAAACAATTATTCCCTCCGTCCCGAAATAATGGTCCATATTTTTCCCTGTTCACACTTTTAAAAATTGTATATATTTTTATATAAAATATATTATATGTTAAAAATATAAATAAATTCATTCTTAGAAATTGTGAATAGTGAAACATTAGCATTTTGATCATCTTACCACAGCTAATGTAGCTGTTCATAAATCACATTAATTAAAAGTTCCATAGTCTTCATTCATCGTAATATGGAATATCATTTTTCTTTTTTTTTTTGATCATTATGGAATATCCTAATTTGCATCTCCGAATCTCTCACACGTACGGATGAGCAGCCCTTATCGCGTGAGGCAGTGGATTTGAGTGGTGCTACTGGCAGATATAAAATATGTACCAGTGTATACAAATTCCATTTTGTCCCGTTTTGGGTTTCAAAAAATGATCGGAACCGTTCATTTTGTTTAAAATACTTTAATTACGGTTTCTGTGAAAAATAAGCTCAATCCGATATCGGTTAAATAAGCCAACTGGCTTATTTTTTTTGTCCTTATTCAAATTTTTTTCGTATTTGTTAGTTTTTCGTCAATTTTTTGGGATTATTGCATCGTCATGACGAGAAGAATCTAAAAAGTAAAAAATTATGATCGGAATCTTTTTTTAATAAAGACGAAAAAATTGGCTTATTTTTGTCTTTATTCAAAAAAATCAAGTTTTAATCATAATTTTTTACTTTTTGAATTACTCTTGTCATGAAGATGCAATAATCCTTAAAAAATGACGAAAAACTAACAAATACAAAAAAAATTGAACAAAGACAAAAAAAAAATAAGCCAGTTGGCTTATTTAGCCGAACGAGACCTAAGACACCTACAAAAAGTCCAACTTTGTCCCAAAATTCAAGCCACTTTTGTAAACGTCCAAATTTAGACTGTAAATTTGCACTTTTAGACTGCAAATAAAGACATTTTTGTAAACTTTGTTGTTTAAAAGTATAAATTTGCAGTCTACACACAAATTTAGACTGCAAATTATTAAATGAACACTAACGCAAATGAGAATTTAGAATGCAAATTTACACTTTTAGACTGTAAATTTGTTAAATAAATACCAATGCCAGAGAAAATTTAGAATGTAAATTTGTACTTTTAGATTGCAAATAAAGACGCTTTTATAAACTTTACAGTCTAAAAATGTAAATTTGCAGTCTACACACAAATTTAGACTGCAAATTATTAAATAAATACTAACGCCAATGAGATTTTAGATTGCAAATTTGTACTTTTAGACTGTAAATTTGTTAATTGAACACCAACGCCAGAGAAAATTTAGAGTACAAATTTGCACTTTTAGACTGCAAATAAAGGCACTTTTGTAAATTTTGCAGTCTAAAAGTGCAAATTTACAGTCTACACACAAATTTAGACTGCAAATTGTTAAATGAACACCAACGCCAGTGAAAATTTAGACTGTAAATTTTCACTTTTAGATTACAAATAAAAGCATTTTTATAAACTTTCAGTCTAAAAGTGCAAATTTGCAGTCTACACATAAATTTAGACTACAAATTATTAAATAAACACTAACGCCAATGAGAATTTAGACTGCAAATTTGCACTTTTAGACTGCAAATAAAGGCATTTTGTAAACTTTACAGTCTAAAAGTGCAAATTCGCAGTCTACACATAAATTTAGACTGCAAATTATTAAATGAACACTAATGTCAATAAGAATTTAGACTGCAAATTTGTATTTTTAAACTGCAAATTTGCACTTTTAGACTGCAAATTCCTTAAATGAATATCAATGGCAGAGAAAATTTAGACTGCAAATAAAGGCACTTTTGTAAATGAACACCATCCCTAAAGGGACTTTAATTTAGACTGCAAATTTAGGCAATTTTGTAAATTTAGACTGTAAATTATTAAATGAATATTTGTGGACTGCAAATAAAGACACTTTTGTAAATTTTGAAGTCTAAAAGTGCGAATTTGCAGTCTAAAAATGGTGGCGGTGGCGGTGGTGGAGTGGTGGTGGTTATGGTGGCGGTAGTGGTGGTGGCGGTGGCATGGTGGTGGTCATTGTGGTGGCGGTGATGGTGGTGGCGTGGTGGTGATGGTGTTGGTTATGGTGGTAAAGGTTATGGTGAAGGCATGGTGGTGGTGGCGGCGTGGTGGTGGTGGTGGAGGCGTGGTGGTGGCGGTGTTGGTTGTGGTGGACTGGTGGTGGTGGTTGTGGTGGACTGGTGGTGGCGGTTGTGGTGGCGGTAGTGGTGGTAGCGGTGGCATGGTGGTGGTCATTGTGGTGGCGGTGATGGTGGTGGTGTGGTGGTGATTGTGGTAGTGGCGTGGTAATGGTGGCGGCGTTGTTGTGGTGGTGGTGGTGGTGGAGTGGTTGTGGTGACGGCATGGAGGTGATGGTAATTGTGGTAGAGGTAGCGGCGTTGTGGTGGTGGTGGTGGCGGCAGCGGTGTGGTGGTGGAGGTGGTGGTGGGTGAAGGTGGCGACGGCGGCGACGACGTGGTGGTGGTGGTGCATTGGGGGTGGAGGTGGTGGTGGGGGCGTGGTGGTGGAGTGGTGGTGGCGACGGCGGCGTGGTGGTGGTCATTGTGGTGGTGGTGGTAGTTATGTGGTTGTAACAAGATCGAAAAAAATGAAAAAATACATCTTTTGTATTAGCCAAACAAGGCCCTTGTTTCTTTTGTATAGGGTATTTTTGCCATTAGAAATATTAGTGAACTAGAGGGGTTAAAACTTTAGAAGTGGACTTGGTGGGTTAGAAACATGCTACAATGGACCTATCAAAAATTCTCCCGATTGAGGTGATTTTTTACAGGGACCAAAAATGAAATATTTTGAACAAAATGAGCGACTCCGATCGTCTTTACGGGACCCGAGACAGGCACAAACGGAATCTGTACCCGCTGCTGTACAGCAGGCTGCTGTACCCTTAGCAGCTCTCTTTTTCTAAGTGGATTTCTAGCTAGAAGCATGTCACTATCTTGCATTAAGTTCGGATATCATAATGAGTAATTGAAGAGTAGATAGAGAGTAAAGATAGATAGTTAGATACTGTCAACAAGCTTTCTTGCACACTGGAACGTAACGGATCAGAAGCAAAACAAAAATATTGAATAAATTGTTACTATCTATCCTCTTATTTTCCTTTCCGAAAATGACTAGTATATAGTGCCGGATAATGTTATCATGTGACCCAGTGGCGGATTTTATATACTGGGGTACTTATTACTTACAATCTTAAAAAATAATTCTCTGTATATGTACTACTAAATTATCGTTCAACCATTAAATATTGATCACTCATTTTATTTCGCAACCGATTTTTCACAATATTCATGGCTGAAAAATACACTTTCAATTGTCGCGGTGGGCAAGTAAACTAAAGGATATAGTAATTTAATTTTCATAATATTGTGGATTCGGAGCAAAAAAATAAGAGGTAGAACAAAAAAAAAAAAAAGAAGAGGTAGAACAAAAATGAAAAAATAAAGAAAAGAGGTAGAATGAAAATGGAGAAATACAGGAAAGAGGTTGATCAAAAATGAAAACTTAAGAAAAAATAAGGGATGGAGGCAATGACGGATCTATGTGTGTGTGGCATATGGGTGCCACGGCCCCCACGTTGTTTCGGGGTTTTTTTTTCAAATTTTAATATTAATATTAGTTGTTTATTTATTTGTTAATAAAAACGCCTAGATATTGTATATTGTATTTTGTATCAAGTGTTATTTAGATATTTAAATGTGAATGTGTTCATTTTGGGTCTCAAAATCTAATTTTTTTTCTCTGCACACGGTCTCCCATTAATTTTCCTTCAATTATTAATCTCATTTCTCTTTTTATTTCTTTTTTTTGCTCGGCCTCTTTTTATTTCTCTCCATTCATTACCCGAGAAACCTCCATTAAAACCTAAACCAAACAAACTATTAGATTTCCGAACCTTGAAATTTCATAATCTTTTTGTTCATAGTTTGGCCCCCGTGTTTACGAAATTCTGGTTCCGTCCCTGGATGGAGGGTCCTAGGAATCAAACTCAAGCCCCTATAGCCTTTCACAATCTGTGATGACCACTACACCATGCTAATGGTTTGTACTAGTCTAAGAGACTTTTTTGTATTTATATCTAACTTTTTTTTACTAGTTTTTTTTAAAAAAAAGGCTTGGGGGCACGCGACCCCACGTGCCCCAACGTGGGTCCGCCCCTGATAGTGTTTACCCTTACAGTGTATCCGTTATGTCTCTTGTGGTTTTATGTCATGCCTCTTGTGGTTTCGGTTATGCCTCTAGTGGTTTTATGTTATGCTATTTGTGGTTTCATGTATGCCCTTTGTACATGGTTCTATGTTATACAACACACGGATCCACAAATATCATATCATGGGACCACATATGATATAACCAAAAACCACAAGGCATAACCGAAACCATAAGAGGCATAACCGAGACACCGCAAAGGTAGACACTATAGCATTTGCCCAGAGTAGCTATCTACATACTTATCATTTTTGTGTACAAAGAAATTTGAATTTTTTACCTAATCGTTCTCAACCGCTTGGAATTTCTCGCTCAAACTAAATTGGACTTCAAGTCTCACATGGTGTCTTGATGGGGCATAAATATACACTCTTAGCGCTCGTAGCACACTATGAAACCCCAACCTAGTCTAGGTGCTAGGGGTGTCCACGGTTCGGATCGGATCGGATTCGTATGAATCCAATCCTAATCCGTATCTCACGGTTTTTAGAAAATGTAATCCAATCCTAATCCAAAAGTCTCGCGGTTCGGTTTGGATTCCGAACCATGAGTCACGATTCGGTCCGGTTTTATCCACGGATTTCCTTCCAAAAACATTAAACACTAAAAAACGCAAAATTACTTCAACTACTGAATTACATATCATTCCAAATTTCAGTCCAAAATTCAGTCCAAGTTTCACCCGCCATTGTTAAATCCACGGAGGTTTTATTTACACAGTGGTAGTAGCTACCCTACTAGGAATGCATATAGAAAGATAGCAGGAGGATCAAAAAAGAAAGATAGCAGTCACTATCCATAGCTCCAACTCTAGCTCATCACTCAGGCTCTGACAGGCTTTAGCTCTGTTATCCTTGTTCCTCCTGAAAATCGACTACAAGTTATAAATCAAAGAATGAAGACAGGTGAAGTAAAAGTAAGGAATTTCAGATAAGAAGCAGATTTCCTTCGGCCATTGTTACAAACTTACATATTCCAGTCCAGGTTTCATCATTCCAGGCTCCAGCAACCAGATTCCATCAATCTTGAATTGGATTAAGAGAAACATTTTGTATATATACATATACATATAAATATATTTTTTATTTTTTAAATAACTCACGGTTCGGTTCGGTTAATCCATGGTTTTGAAATAAAAATCCAATCCTAATCCGTATCTCACGATTTTTTAATTTTCCAATCCGTGTCCGGACCATTAATCCACGGACAAAATCCAAAAGGCACGGATCGGTTCGGTCCGGGCCGGTTTCACGGTTTTCGATTTTTCTTGGACAGCCCTACTAGGTGCAGTGGTTTCCCTTGCAAATTGATTACGATGATGAGGGCAATACTGCATGACAGATATTTTTTTTTTTTTTGATCCGCATGACAGATATGTAGAATATATCTACCAGTTCCGTTTGGCTGCTGATTTTGTCACTCCATTTTTTGTTAACGTCATTCCCCTGCAAGGGTTTTTTTGGTAGAATATATCTACCAGTTCTGTTTGGCTGCTGATTTTGTCACTCCCTTTTTGTTAACGCCACTCCCCTGCAAGTGTATTTTTGGTGCAAAAATACACTTGCAGTGGAGTGACGTTAACAAAAAAAGGAGTGGCAAAATCATTTCCCTTCCGTTTGTGGAAAAAAGAAAACAAAATTATAACTAGGTCCATTTAGATTTTTTTCTTCTAATCGATGCATAGAAGAAGTTATTTACATCATATCTGAAGTGCAAAGTACAAATTCGAGACATTACATCAATTGCAAGAGTCCACAAGCCAACCAACCCATCCTGGGGTAGAAACAAAAAAAAGAGAAAAAACCCGTCTAAAAAAAAAACACCCATACATAGGTGGAGAGATTCGAACTCCTAACGTGACCTTCTAATGAAATACAAGAGTCTCGGGTGCAATGGAATAATTTTTCTGGATCATGGCATCCCCTAGAGATTCTTGGTCCTGTTCTCTATGTGTGTGTTTTCTTGTCTTCTAGTTATTGACAGTGAGACCACATGGATTTAAATTAAAGAAGCGAATTTCCATACGTAATAATCTGCACAACCATTATCCTTAATTTCTGTGCACTAATTACGGAGTACATAGGAGTACTACAGTAGTATTTTAAGCATGTCAATTGTCTTGCAAGTAACAGCTACGTACATATATACGTACCTCCTTTGTGGTTTTTATATTCCTAAGTATTACTAGATTTGTAGTTTCATGTTAGGGTAAAACGAAGATGCTTTCTCGATATGCGAGCCTCAATAATTGCTGAGAATATACTTGTTTACATATCGAATTAAGAAATTTTAGACGTGTTTCAATGGAATTAATATCCATTTGAGCTGATTGTACTGCGAGAAAACGGCTATTTTCATGCGTGTTGTTATGAAAACGAGCGTTGTTGAGGGGGTGAGTCACGCTTTAATTATTCCAAGCATGCGCAAAATCGGAGGAATGGATTTTTAAATAAGAAATCAATCTCATTGCCGACTGGCGAGAACTCGACTAAAGTTGAAACAACGTTCTGTTTGAATTGTTAAATAAATAAATTCGATCTTAAATCCCGAGCTTTGACGATCAAGCTAGTAACTCTAATAAGGTTTTATTATTAACTTTTTTTGATCGGCAAGTTTAGGTTTTATTATTCTCCACTTGTCATGAACATTTGAGCAGGGTAATGACTTCGGTGTCTCCCTCTAATTTGGAGACACCGTAATTATGGCATAACAAAACCATTGTAAGCATAACTGAAACCCATTAGGAGCATGACAAAACCATAATGAGGCATAACAAAACCAGTAACTTGCATAACCGAACGGACGGTCCAGATTTTGCCACACCAGAAGTTTGACCAAAACTGACCGGTCAAAGCGGTAACTCTAGCCGGTAAAAAGTGGATGTATAACGGAAACCATTAAAGGGCATAACAAGAAACCCGGGAAGGCATAATACAGGAATTGATTGGCATAACAAGGGTATAATATTTCCTAAACGGGTATAACATAAACCCCAAGTAGTCATAACAAAACCATTAAATGACGTAACTGTTGAGTTATGCCAACATTGGAGTAACGGAAACCAGTGAAAAGCATAACCAATAACCACGGTTGGCATAACGAAAACCATACAAGGCATAACTAATAACAGAACCACAAAATAGCATAACAGAAACCCCTGAAAGGCATGACCAGAACCACATGCCAGCATAACAGTACGACCTGATCACCCCCTGCCCCTGGTCCCACCTGTCTCTTCCGCCTGTCAGCTTTTTGTAATTATTATTATTTATTCAAAAATGTTCAACCCCGGGTTAAGTGGAAAGAAGGGGAAAAATTTGAAAATGTAAACGTGTTTTGCGATTATGTTGACCAAGTAAAATGTAACGGATCTCAATAAATCATTTATTTTAATAATCAAGGCCGTTGATTTGGTTGTTATTGGTTATTTAGTTGTTCTTGAAAATTTTGGGCTCCATCTAGTTTATTTTGATTTATGAAACTCTTTGATTTGCACAAAAATTCAACATAAGAATGATAACTTATGTCCGATAAAGCTTGTAACGATAAGCAATTTACTTTATTTTTGGTAGCAATAATGTAATCTCTCTTACGCACAAGATAGACGGTTCTGATTTTGAAGAAATAGATAAAGCGGTCATCGAGTTGTGAACTATAGGACTTTAATACCTACGTAAGCATCTAATGTGTTCCAATCATGTGGTTGCCGACATCCGATTATCATAGAAGTTGGCGACACATATAGAATCGATAAGATGTGCAATCTTAACGGTTTAGATCGGTCATCAGAAAAAATTATTGAACAACTTCCTTTAAAATCTATACGTTGAACCTTATTGTTTCTAAATTAAGGCCTTGTGCTTTTGTCTAATGTACAATACTCATACGATCGCAACACAATCACGATAATCGATATCGTCCATTTTGTTTTGCTTGGTGTTTTAATTGTTCTCGTAAATTTTTGGGTCTACCAGGTTTAGAATGCCCTTTTATTGGGACGTAGATACATTATTAGAATGACAATTTACATCTGATCAAGTATGTATTGATAAGAGATTTAATTCATTTTTGGCAGAAGTATTCAAATCTCTGTTACGTAAAACATAGATGGTCCTGATTCGAAAAAAATAGCCGAGGCGGCTGAAGATTGGTGCAGCATGGGACTTTAACGCTTCTGGAAGCACCAAATGTGTTCCGATTATGTGGTTGCCGACATCTGATTATCACCGAATTTGGTGACAATGATTAAATCAACAATATGTTGAATCTCATCGGCTTAGATTGAGTATTTGAACCAATGCGAAGATCAGGGCAAAAAACGCTGCCGTTTTGTGTGCACGGAGAATGCACCCACCGAAACTTATATATTATCTTCTCAAGTTATATATTAAAAGCTTCTCATGCAAGAACAGATGATTGACTTGGTGCAGTGGTCATGAAAGTTGTTCAAATACCAGGTGGACCAGGTTCGATTCTTGGCCCTTCTGTGCCCCCCCTTTTTCTTTTTCTTTTTCCTCTCTCTTTTGATCTAGCTACTGTGTTCTTGTGACTTAAATTAAATTTCAAAATTTTATCCTTATTTGAATTTTTTTCGCATTTGTAAGTTTCGCGCCAAACTTTTTTTGCATTTATTTGAAAATGTTTAACCTGGTTAAGTGGGAAAAATTGGGGAAATTTTTAAAATGTAAACGTGTTTTGCGATTATTTTTGGAAATTTTGGACTCTATCCGGTTTATGAAGCTCTTTGACTGGTACAAAAATTCAACATAAGAATGATAACTTATGTCCGATAAAGTTTGTAACGATAAGCAATTTACTTCATTTTTTTGCAGGAATTAAATAAGGCTTCACCTTAGCTATTGTATTCTTGTGACTTAAATTAAATTTCAGAATTGTCCTTATTTGAATTTTTTTCGCATTTGTCAGTTTCGCGCCAAACTTTTGTGAGAATTGATTCGTCTTAACGAGAGAAATCGGAAAAGTAAATTTTTTTTACTTTTACCCAAGTATGTTTTCGCCAAAAAAGTCAATTTTTGCGCTAAAAAGTGGTTATTTCTTAAAATACTTGGGTAAAAGGAAAAAAAAAATTTACTTTTCCGATTCCTCTTGTCGAGACGAATCAATACCCTACAAAACTTTGACGCAAAACTAAAAAATGCGAAAAAAATTCAAATAAAGACAAAATTCTGAAATTTAAGTTTAAGTTAAGGTCACAAGAACTGAGCCTGTGGCAAGTTAGAAAAATCAACCTATTTAGCATTTTCATTACTTTGGCAGCTTTCGATTATACTTTGATAACATGGATTCTTGTCATGTCGTGCCTGTGTGTCCCCGTGTCGTGTCCGTTCACAAAGGTAGTTTTGGAAAAATTTCGGCAAAATCTCCCCTATTTTTTGTTCTAGTCCGACGTCTCGCGTCTCTGTCAATACAACAATAACAACAAGAACAATATCAGGTTACACACAAACCCATGTTGGACATTTCTCATTCTAAATCACCATTCACAAGCCACATTCATATCCAAAATCTGTTGCCAAATTATCCATTCACAAAAAAAACCATTAAACCAAATGCTATCACAAAAACTCTCAACTAGTATAGGTGACCAAATGAATTACATCTCCATTTTATTACAGGTGACCAAATGCTTTCACAAAAATCATAAAACCAAATGAATTACTAGACTTGACATTAAGGTAAGCAACTATCTTGCTTCTCCATCTTTTCGGAGCAACAACCACTGTGGCCAATTTATGAAGATGAAACAATAACCATTTCCTTGTGCTTTCAGCTGCTGCTCTATCCTTTCTTTGTCCTCCTTCAACACCACTTTCTCTTCACAAAGTTCATTCTTTTCGGCCTGTTTTAGAGGCAGACTATTAGACAAGCACCAGAAGGGTCTTGAATAGCTCGCTGTAACGATATCAAATGGAGTAATGGTTTGATTCCGACTCTATCAAAGTGCCAGAATTCTCCCCTCCATATACTCATTTGTTGAGTCCTCGTGAACAAAATTGATTCCACAAGATTTAACATTAATTCAGCTTTTAAGCCAACACACTACTATTTAACGGTACATAGCATTAGTTCATGCTTTTACGTCCATACAAAAGAAATGGGAAATGACATTGCAGCCAAGGAATTTATCCAATAATGCAACTATCCAAGTTCAGAAATAGTGAAGTGATAACGAGGTACCCATGTAACAAATAGATAAGGCTAAGATCAGAACATTACCCAATCATGAGTTCCATGAGCCTCTGTTAGCCCATGGGTGAGACCCCAGTACATTCCGGCAGCCAATCCTAGAATTGAAAGAGTGGTCGTTAGCATTTTGCTGCATGTTGCTTTCATGATTTCATCAGTCGCATGGTACATGATAACCAAATCTTGTGCAAGCACCAGATGGTCAGCAATCTATAACCCGCAATTCAACTACAAATCTATCTACTGCCATCACGGGGAAAGCTAAATCCTTTCAATAACTGGTCAGAGTTTGTGCAAGCACCAGCTAAAGTCATCTACCACCCATGTTTTAGATGCCAACCTAAAAGCTATCATCGATTTGGATCTTGGATTGGTGAAGAGATTTGTGGAGAGGAAAGAAAAAACTAAGGGATTCTACATCTAGATGGAAAGAAATTGTAGTAGAATCCTTGCATTTTCTTTTCACATCATGAATCACTCAGAATATCCCAAACCATAAGAAGCCTGATGGGGAAAAGAAGTTCTTTCTATAGGTAAGCAGTCTGGACAACTGCAATGTCATGAGGGACAATGATGAGACTAAAAAAAAAACAAGCTTGTCCCTTTTTGTGCTCCTACAATTGCGATAATGATGAGACTAATTTTGAACGATAATGACGAGATTAGTATTCCCTCTTATCTTACGTTTACCTATTAAGAAGAAGTGCATTCAAGATTTTATCCATGGAAGCCTACCTCCCTCACAACGCAGTTTGAGGAAGTGTACAACGTCTCATTTTCCTTTTACCGTACAAGAACAATCAGCGTTTCAGGCAACATAGGGAGAGACCACCTTTACATAGGGGTTGAACCATGCGACACGGACAACTTATCTTGGACATGTGACAAGTTCCCATGGTTTGACAATAAGTAAGTTTATTTTCTAACTCGTCCTAGGTGCGAGACTATGGGTGGTCGTATCATGGGATGAATCAGATATGCCCTCATCGCGATAAGTATGACATGTGCTCCGAAATTTTACAAGCCACTTTTCCTACGATAGTCCAGGTGGAGGCATTGACAAGGATAGGGCGAGCAACCTTGACGATTCCTAAGCTCTAATAATAGCCAAGTGTTTCAAGTGCAGTTCCTAGGTCTTACTCCTAACCCAAGTGTCTTGGAGGCATCAACAGGGGCTTCTAAGAGCGTTTGCATGTGGGGTTGTAGTTGCACAACCAATTTGTGAATATATTTGCTCAAGCAGAGATCTTTTAGACAAGCAAAGGTATGCTGTTAGCCAGCATCTATACCAAGACATATCCATCAGGCAAAGCGCACCATGTGAGCTTGCATTTCCCATGACGCATTCGAGAGGAGGAATGATAGCATGGGGGCCTGCATTTATCCTCACGGCACCTCACGAGGATTATGGTGATAAACATCTACGACAGAGATGATAGGGATGGTCCACACGACGATCAGATACCCGACACCTTAGAAAGAAGTACCTTGTCCGTAAGAAAGTGTAAATATCCAAAGTTTCCCTACAGTGTTACACATAACCTTCTAGGCTTCTAAACATGGTACAAAGGCAATTCACTTGTACAGAAGCTTCAAACTTCATTTAAGCAGAAATTAATTTCCTAGCATTAGTAGTCGGGTTTCAAGAAAGAAATGTTAATAATTTGCCAACCCCAAGGGATTTGGTCAAGTGGATACGAGAAAGGACTATGCCACCCAAGAGGTTGCGAGTATGATGAATCCCATGAAGACCAAACATTCCAAACCTTGGAGCCACCAAAGGTTTGTCCGATCGTTAACTTTAGGACCATGGAATGAGACAAGGCGCGCACAAGCTGGCCTAGACATCCGGTTATCAAAAATAATGTTAGTAGATGATTTTCCTCAAGACCATTCAAATTCAATTCCAATTCTCCAAAGTTCCAAACACAACTAGGCCTTAGAACTATCCACATGCTATGCTTTCCATAAAAATGCAACACTACCAGACCTGACTCAAATGCGCGAATTATTATCCCCTTTAGTCTAACGAACCCATATCAAGTCATTCTGTTCCAAAATTGGTCCAATTAAGGCCTCCAGATATTCCACAGTACACATGCGTACACAACATATCTAAATTTTTCGCTCTAGACCCAAAAAACTTCTCAGAATACAAATTGACTCAAACCCAAATACTAGTGATTAATGAAGTAAAAAATTTAACCGATTTACCTGTGAGAGAGGGAGCACTTTCGTGAATCAAATCTGAGACGAACTCCAAAGAAAAGAGCTTCTCATAAGACCAGAAATAAGGTTTTGCCCACCTCTTTTCAGATAATGCAAATCCCAAAATGGCAAAATATGAAGCCATCTAGTTACCTATACAGATTAAAGTGACAAAAAACTTGTTCAAGAGAAACCCAATATATGATGTCTGACATTCTATTGAAAGGAACTAGAGCAGAACACTCTCAACGGGTCAATGTATCAATTCTTCTCCGTGAAATCATAAATTACTCATAAGCACATAATGAAATCCAAGCCGTATATACAGATTTATACAAACCAGGAGTTCATTTAGGGCTGGATAAGAGAACTAGGGTTTACACTTTGGGCTAAATTTCTGGAAACAATTCAGGGTTTTCGAATCTGGTTTCTTTTCTAGAAAAAATCTAGGGTTTTATAAAACTGGGAGTTATTGATTTTCCCGTATATGTATAGCAAGAGAGAGAGAGAAGCAACCAAGTTGTCGTATTTGTCACGTGTTGTTGCTACTCGTGGGTTCTCTGAAATTGGGCTTAATTTTGGGGAACTTCTCTCACTCGCAAATGGCGGAGACCGGTGGTGCTTACATCCTCGTTTTCCTGTGTCAACACCCACACACAAACAGAGGAGAAGGAGGAGAGGGGGAGGAAGGGGAAGACGATCACAACTATGCAATCTAAATCGAATCTAACAGATCGAGCCAATCAATACCCGGAAAACAGGGCTGCAAATTAGCAAACACAGAAACTAAAATCAAAACCTCAAAATGTGAAAAACAAAAAAAGCAGAAACCCATGTGAAGTAAATGGGGAATCTAGTGAACGAGGTAAGACTGATTTCGGGAATGAAATTGGATGGACGTACCCACTCGAAGGCAGAACCAGTAGCGGTCGTCGGGTCGGTAGGGATCTGGAGCGGTGAAGTCAACGACCTTGGGGGCTTCGATCTTCTCGTAGAACTCTTCCTCCTCGAGTCCTCCTCTTTGGAGAGATGAGATGCAGATGGAGATGATGGAGATAATGAGGGTAATGAGATGTAGAGAATAAAATTTGATAATGTGAGATGTAGAGAATAATATTCTTAACCCTGGTTAAGGGACTGGGGTTGGAGTGGGAGTAAGAATGATTTTTTTTTTTTACCGGTTCTCTAGGTGACAAGTTTGTTATGTTATACCTTCGGTTACACATTAACTGGTTTTGGTTATGCTTCCAGTGGTTTTGGTTATGCTTCCAGTGGTTTTAGTCATGCCATTTCTTACGGTGTCTCCAAAACAGAGGGAGACACCGAAGCGTTACCCTTTGAGCAGATTGTGCTACGAGAAACAGCTACTTTCATGCGTGTTATTATGAAAACAAGTGTTACTGAGGGATGAGTCATGCACTAATTATTCCAACCAAAATATAGGAGTAACGGATTTTCGTGGATTACAGGACACTCTATCAGAACAATTCTTTGGTGCTTCCGGTGGGCATAAGAAAATAAATAATTGATTTTCCTTTATGAGATTGCACGTTGGATGACAGATATAATTGCTTCTTGAATGAGGGAAGTGAGTGGGGAATAATGGTAAATATATCTATCAAGTTGCTTTCCACTTATTTATCTCCAAGTTTGGCAAAAGCTCTGGACCAGCTTTCGCTTTTCAGTTTTTTTGTTCTTTCCCCTGCTTTTTTTTTATAGAAAGTTATTAATCATTACGAGGTATATTTGTCAACAAATACGAGTAGCTAGCTCTTCCTGGTTTATTATTAGGAGGTTCGTTTGTCTTCAATCACGTGAAATTACTAAACTACTCTTGCCTCTTGAATCACTTTCTTCACATGAAAGACAATTTGATATTTTCACGTTGACGTGTTCGGCAAAAATTTAAGCACTTTTTGTTCCATACGGAAACGGATTCGGCAAACATGGAATGGTTTTATGGAAAATGTCTAGTTTATTGCCTTGAATTGCAATTTTTTTTTTTATTTTTGGGGTACGATGGAGGCTGAAGCCAAACTACAAAGCCTTAAATTGCAATTGTTGCCTTTAAATTCCAAGTTTGGCATTTTTGCCGTGTCATGAGTGATTACCTTGTTGTCGTTTCTTTTTGGCGTGTGCGTGTCTGGGGTAAATTCATGGGAAATCGAATGTGTTAGGCAATTCATGATGGTGATTACTTGTGTACGTGTTCGATGATTTTTGGGTCTTGTATGGCTGACTGATGTTGCCACTCATGTTGGAATTTGCCTTCGGCTCCCAAAATGTCAAGAACGATCATGGCCGGTGAAGCACCCACTGACGTTGAGCCCATTAAACCAAAGAAGACATATAGGTCGTTCTTTGGAAGTAAAAATATTCAGTCCTTTTGGGATATCACCGGGTACTTTCAACAAATTTCCCAGACATAAATTTTGTTGGTTATTGAGAAACAAATAGTGACTTACATTATGTGTTTCGGCAAATGATTGGCAATAATAATGCCACAGAAGATTGTGTCGGATGGTAAATCGGTTTCTACACAAATCTTAGTAATGTTTAGCAATTTTACGTGAGATTGGTGAATAAAATTAAAATGATCATCGAAATATATATATGCTGGAAACAAGTTCTACCAAGTACCAACCGACCGGAGATGCTATGCTATCCCCTCTCGTCTAGAGGATACTCTCCCTATAACATAATCATTTGAAGGTATAACAGTAGTCTATCGAAGACATATAACATTTTATCACAGAACAACATAACATTTTGCCACTCGAAGGGTACATTTTTTAAAAATGGCATCACATTTTCAATTTTTTTAAAATCACTTTTGTATGGTCTCCACCCGTCATAATATGTGCAATTTGGGAACACCATAAGAGGGAAACATATTAGCTAGGCATTCCCCGAACCGTATATCTTCTTCTTTTTTTCTTTAGCCAAAAAGATAACCAATTAATTCCATTGATAATCAAACAAATAAGGAAAAACATCAAAGAGCATGCTCATCCTTCGTCAAAGGCATGGACAGTTACAACGACGGAGAGGCTTCCCACATGGAAACACCTACTTCTCCATAACCTTCACTAGCCAAACAGTGAGCTACACCATTATCACTACGCTTGACAAAACTAAACTCAAACAAAAGAGAATTACACGCCAAACTCCTAATGTCGGTAGAATTAAACTGTACGAAAATAATTGGGTGACTGCCAGAAAGATACTCCTAGTAGCTAATGTCCAAGTCAAAATAGGCCACTAAAATTTTGAAATTGCATTTAAAGATAGGGAATTTTATTTTTACCCTCTCCTTTTTTATATCCACACTCCCTTTTTTGTCTTTTAGCGAAAAATGTATACACTTTCAACACTTTAAAAAAAAAAGGAGTGTGGATATCAAAAAAGGGAATATTAGCTAATATAATCATGTAAACACTTGTAATAATTGAAGGATTTGTTTGGTAACTAAGCCAATTAAATAAACAACTTAAACAAATAAGTAGGGGCTCCCAAACAAATCCTAAGTGTATATATAATTACATACCTATGACTGGAGATACATCAAGCTGGATATTCATGTCTGCATCAAATTTCCAATAATACATAAAAATATTACAATCATACGAAGCCCATCAAATCACCACATCATCAAGTAATCCAACAGAAGAACTCCACAAATGGATCATACTAGAATAATATTGGATCCAGATTCAATCCAACCAATCAATTTCAGTTGACTTCTGTAAACAATGCACCTTCCCCAGTTTCAACTTACAGTTCAATTCGATCCCGAGTGATTGGCTTGGTGGTCGAGGTCTAAGACTTGGGATTTGTTTTCTCGTTAGATCTCATTTCAAAATCAGTAATGATTCCCACACATATTTTTGTGCACATATCATGCACATACATTTTTGTGGGACTCATACTGGGATCCCACAAAATGATCCAAATTGCTCATCTTTTTTAAAATATTTTTCAGAGGGTTCCCGTAAAAAATCAGCTCCAACGTATATCGGTAAGGGCTTTCTCAGAAATCATAGAGCAAATCATTCTGTTTTGCCCTACGATTTCTGAGAAAGCCCTTACCGATATCCATTGGAGCTGATTTTTTACGGGAACCCTCCAAAAAATATTTTTAAAAAGATGAGCGGTTCGGATCTTTTTGTGGGACCTCAATATGGGCCCCACAAAAATGTATGTGCATGATATGTGCAAGTAGCATTGTTGTTTCAAAATTTCTTGGGTGCTACCAATTCTTACGGGATCAGTCTATAAGGGACTTTGCCCCAACTTTAATTGGGTCTCTTGCATATGGATAGTGCGATTGATCATTCAAAATTAATTGAAGCGAGAATTAATTGGCTAGACACTTGAATTATCTCAAAAAAAAAAAAAACTTAAGGGTTCAATATAAGGTGCGAGAAGGTGTGGAACTATTAATCCCCCTTTGTACTTTTTATTTTACCTCACTTTTCTTGGGATTTTTCTTTTATTGTTTTCATGACATGCAACTAAATACTTTCTTTTTGGATAGCATACCTATCATTGGGATCAAAAAATAATGTATACATGTACTAACATATATTTTTACACTACTCAGAAGATCACGATTGGAATTTTTAAGTTTATGTAAACAAATTCGAAAAAATATTTATGTGAATCTGTTAATTCAAACGTGAGCGAAAAATGGAAGATGAAAGGTATAATTATGGTTTTTCTTTTAAACCAAACTCAGAAATTTTGATCTCTCGAAATCCGCCCAAAGGGCTTCAAACCCCAAATCGGAGCCCGTCGATGAGAACAAACCCATGATAATCGGATTATCCATGTGATTTGGATAAGAATACACTGAGTACAAAAGAAACAACTCACAGTAGAATTACGTTGGTATTCTAGTTACGAACTAAATAAATAGAATAATCACATCTAGTACAATATAATACACATGGAGTCAGGGCCGGCCCAAAGGGTTTTTAGTGCCCAAGACCTAATAAAAAAAAAAGTGTGCCCTAACTTTAGTTAGTTAGTTACAATGAACTGATTGCCATCGATTTACCTTGGCGTGTACCACTGTTCTTCGAGTTTTGTGGTGCACATTGATCTTCTTCTTTTTATTTCGCCGAGATCGTTAAGTTTTTTGGGAGAAACGATTTTGGGGAGGTGTTATTCAGTAGTTTGGGGGAAATGATTTTGGGAATTTAGTGGGTTGGGAACTTGGGCTTATGAGATGGTGGGTTGAGCTAACTCATTACCTCTAATTGGACATTTTTTTCATTCTATTGAGTTTAAAAAGAGTCATACTCAAACCCAAATAGTGAAAATATTAGAGTGCCCTTAAAAATCAAAATTTTTGGGATGCCCAAGGTCCAGGCCTCTTGGGCCTTGGGGTTGGGCCGACCATGCATGGAGTAACTCGACAAAAATAGACAAAACTGCAAAGTTTTACTACTAGCTAGACTAGAGTAGTAGTACAACGTAACATATATATGTCTGGATCGTGACTCGGTCTCTTGGTTGAAGTTAGACCGGGTTTAATTGTGGACTGGAGTAGTAGTAGTACTATATAGCATACTTCGGTACGGCTCTTATATATATTACAAGCAAGAGTACTGAGTCAATGACAATATTTATTTATTAATGCTAATAGGATTGGCATTGGCATTGGCATTGGCATTAGCATTGGCATGGTGTCCCGAACTACACCCTCAGCTCTCCAACTCACCATCCTTTGACGAAATCAAAAAAATGTTGTGGTCATTCAAGCCATGGAAAGCTCCGGGGCCAGATGGTCTTCACCCGGGGTTTTTCCAGAAAACATGGGACATCACTCATCCTTCCCTCATCTCAGTCATCACCAAAGCCTTTTCTACTGGCTCTATTGATCCCTCAATCAACACCACTCTCATCTGCCTCATCCCTAAAGTTCCCCACCCAGAAACTGTTAACCAACTCAGACCCATCAGTCTTCTCAACACCTGTTATAAGCTTATTACTAAAACCATTGTCAACCGCCTCAGACCTCTTCTTGATGATCTTATCAGCCCCTTCCAATCTAGTTTTATTCCAGGTCGTAAAGGTACTGATAATGTCATTATATATAGTTCAAGAAGTCATGCACTCTTTCAAGTACATGAAAGGTAAAGTTGGCAGCATGGCCATTAAGATTGATCTTGAGAAAGCTTTTGATAGGTTGGAGTGGGGATTCATCAAACGAATCCTTACATTTTTCAACTTTCCTCCTCTCTGGATCGATCTTATTATGTCATGTATCTCGTCCTCGACCAAGAAAGTTTTATTCAATGGTAACACCACTGAAGAATTCTCACCCTCTCGTGGTATTCGTCAAGGGGACCCCCTCTCCCCCTACATTTTTATTCTCTGTCTAGAATATTTGTCAATCTCTATCTCTGAAGCTTGTGACTGCGGTACTTGGTCTCCTATCACAGTCTCCCGCGGGGGTCCCAAACTCTCTCATCTTTTCTTCGCCGATGACCTCGTTCTCTTTGCTAAAGCAACTGAAGAAAATTGCCATAACATTCAAAGTATCCTAAATGATTTTTGTTTGATCTCAGGTGAAAAAGTCAATCTTCTCAAATCCAAGGTAATTTTCTCTAACAATGTGAACCAAAATACTAAAAATGATCTTTCCTCCATCCTCCAAATCCACTCTGCGACTAACTTTGGCACTTACCTTGGCTGTCCTATCCATCATCAAAGACCCACAAAAGCTAGCTTCCAATCAATAATTGACAAGGTAGCTAATAAACTCTCAGGTTGGAAAAATCAAAATCTTTCACTTGCCAGTCGTTCGAACATCGCCAAATCCGTCAATGAAACTATCCCAGCTTATGTAATGCAATGTAATCTTATGCCCAAATCAGTTTTGAACCACCTCGATCGCATTAATAGAAACTTCTTGTGGGGCTCATCTGTTGTAAAACGTAAAATTCACAATGTAAATTGGGATAAAGTGACAAAACCTCGGAATTTTGGGGGCCTTGGCTTGAGACAATCTCATCTTACTAACATGACATCCATGACTAAACTCAATTGGCACTTACATACTAATGACACATCTCTCTGGGTCAAACTTCTAAGGAGTAAATATAATATTAACACCTTCAAGCACAATAGAGCTTCTCCCACCTTGCGCGGCATCTCAAAATCCAACGAACTCTTTAAAGAACAAACCAAAGTAGGAATCCACAATGGGGCCACTACTTCTTTCTGGTTTGGTAGATGGCTTGATCAAGGCTCGGTTAGAAGCCTTATAGAAGGTCCCCTTCTACCCCATGAATTCAATATCACAGTGAGTGATTGTTGGCTTCATAACTCCTGGAACCTTGATAACTTATCTTTTACCTTCCCCGAATCCGTTATTCGAACTATTCTTAGTAGTGCATCTCCTAGCTTCACTTCTAACCCAGATACTCTTGTTTGGAAACCTACTTCATCTGGGCAATTTACCAATCATTCAGCATACCTATCCTCAAAAGCCTTCTCCACTTCGGAACCACTTCAAGACTGGAAATGGGTTTGGCGTACCCCTGCTACACCCAGAATTCAACACTTCCTTTGGCTAGCAATCCAGCAACGTTTAAACACCTACGACACTTTAGCACGTCGCAACATTATCCCCCTCAACAAATGCCCAGTTTGCAACAACCATGAAGATTCGGCACTTCACTCTCTTAGAGATTGTGAAGCTGCAAAAAATCTTTGGCCCCTTCTTAACGTTCCGCAGCCTCTTCTTTCCTCCTTCAATGCTGATATTGCTTCTTGGATTAAAACAAACTCTCTCGCTCACTACACTCATCAGTCTGGCATACAATGGAATGTAATCTTCCTCTTATCCATTTGGCACATTTGGTTACGTCGGAATGCAACCATTCACCGTGACACTCAGCTACCCCCTCCTAATGTAACCATTTCCTCCATTCTTTCTAAAGCCACTGAATGGGTTTTTATTGTCCAACCAACTCTCCCCTTAGCCAGAATCCAACCTAGAACATCCAATGTAGGGTGGTCACCACCTCCTCAAAACACTTTTAAACTCAATGTAGACGGAAGTGGATCTTCTACTTTCTCAGAGGCTTGTGCAGGTGGTCTGATTAGGGATGCAAATGGGAAATGGATTACAGGCTTTTCTTGCAAATTGGGTTTCATATCTGCTCTTGAGGCCGAAATTTGGGCAATTGTACATGGTCTCAAGATTCTCTTACAACGCAACATTATATTGGTGGAGATTGAAACAGATGCCTCTAATGTCATCCAACTTATCAACAATGCAACAGGCACCCATCATCTCTACAATTTGATTGTTGATTGCAGGTTCCTTTTGCACCAGCTGGGTGATCCACCGTTGAGGCATGTCATGAGGGAAGGAAACAAGTGTGCAGATCTCCTAGCGCAAGATGCAAGATCACATTTTTTTCCTTATTTATCATATCTTTCAATTCCGTTTTGTATTAAGTCTCAATTCTGTGAGGACATGAGGGGTGTTACTTATCCCCGGACCTTGTATTCTAATTCGTAGTTTTTTATAATTCCACTTTAACCAAAAAAAAAAAAAAAAAAAGAACAAAGACTTTTGGCATTGGCATGGTGCTAACCAACTGTGAGTATTCTTAGCAATATAAAATATCTTAAGTGGCGTGCTGTTTCTCTCTCTCTCTCTCTCTCTCTCTCCATAGTAGGAGTAGAAAATAGGACCAGGCATCTTTAGTTGGGGGAGAATCATCTATACAGGTTTCTCTTTCCTTTACAAGACTTTTTCAGCAAAGAAAAAAAGGGATGGATGCAAACTAATTAAAATAAGTAAACGCGTAAGGACTTAGCTTTTGGGATTCTGCTCCGATTTTACTTGGAACCCTTCTCAGTGTGAACGTTGGAATTTGATCGTTGGAATCAATTGGTTTATTGGACTAATAAATACTGAATTATCAAAGAAAAAAGTACATAAATTTCTGACAATTATATTGAGATTTGCATGTCTGAATTTGGCTAAAGAACTTAAGATAAAAAAAGTATCGAGGCACTTATTGGGATACGTATTACAGTAGTCATTATTAAAGGAGGTTGGCACTAGATAACAACCAAAGGATCCGACTTGTCCCGTTTTAGAGTTTGCAAGGCCGAATTTTACGAAGATTGAACAATCTCACCCTTGAGACTACTGATTTATCCACGGTCCTTAATTTCAAAATATAAAGATCATTAGTCGGTGTGCACACAAACTAACCCAAACATCTTATTATTACTCAAACAGAATAAACCATGATTCAATTTGTATCTATTCAATTCAACTAGATATTTTTTCCTGATGATGGTTCTACAGAGTAAGATATAGAGTAAGACTAGTGGCATTCTGGCATCTGTAGAAAGCCGCGCCAGTAATGTCATATCCTCAATCGGCACCAAAAAAAAAAAAAAAAGGCTAAACATTCTGGTCTCTATTTCAATAATTACCTCCTTTTTTATTCAATGAAGCGTGACATTCTGGCAATTAATTATTAGTATTGGAAAAGGTCATTAAAGTAAAGTAGTCAAATTTTTCCAAGTACCTCCCCGAAGAAAGCCGTACCTGGGCTCGAGTCTTCTATTTTTGGGGTTAATTAGGCAGTCCATTCTGGTTGAATTTTTTTTACTATACTACTTATTTTTTTCTTGGACGGCGTAATCTGGTTAGTTCTGTAGTTAAATAGATACTCCTACTTGCCCAAGGGTTAGTCCTAGGCCTATCAATGGATCGAATTTGATCCGGATCTGATAGATTCGAATCCGATAGTGGTATCCGAATCCGAAAAATAATTTGATTGGTGGGTTTGTTCTTTACACAATTGATTAGAGTTCGATTCTAGGGATTAGCCCTCAAGAAAATACTTTTTATGAATTCTTTGGTCTAGACGTGAATGGCCTACCTTTGACCGAATCGAAAAAAAAATTTAATCGAGATTCGCATAAATTGATCTGGACAGCCCTAGCCGTGGTCGAACTATAAATGGTTAACAAATAGGTGGATACGGAGTACAATTTGAACAGTTGGTCCGCCCCTAGATGCGAGGTTTTGGACAGAAGCTGACATAATAACATCGGGATCTTTAGAACTCTGTCTTTATTATTTAGTTAAATATCTTATTACGATAGATCTTGTTTGATAAACTTCAATTAATTATATTATATTAAATATAAATTTTAAAATCACATAAAATATACGTAATAGATTAAAAGATATTGTGAGAAGAATATTCGTTGGTCAATGTTTTGTGTACCGCCTGAACGGCTGTGTTACGGTACGTTACAATTAATAATTGGGCAAATTCTGTGGATCAGTTGATCCCGTTCTAAACACTTTTAAATCACCCGTCTCATGTTTAAAGTCAACTTTGTCACAATTCATAATTCTCCACTAAACAAACACTAAAAACCAAATGGTAGGCCCTGTTCCAGAAAGGAAAATAAATAATTATTTTTTAAGAAGGTAATTTCAAACTCAAAAATCATGTGCTTATGCAAATAATTTTTCTATCAATATGGATCTTATTTGATAGATCTCATTGATATCTTTAATACGGTGCAAAAAAAATTAAAAAATTATTTTATATTTACAGTATTTTTGAGTTTGAAAATGTGAAATAAGGCCATCCACAGTGGTATAATCAAAAAAGGATAACCAAAAGTTGACACATCAGCTTTTGATTATTCACTTAAGAGGTTGCTAAGCTTAACAATGTTAAGCTTCACAGTGGTCACTTCAAGTCCTAACTAAAATAAGGGATCCACTACAATCTCTCTCTCTCCCTTTGTTTCTCGCGCATTCACTTCTCTCCATTTATGTTTTTTTTGGCAAAAATATATCGATTTCCTCTTTTAATTTTGGGAAAAAATCAGTGACTTTCTTCCCTCCTATTATGATTTTTTTTTTTGGGGGGGGGGGGGAACAAAAACGGGAAAGAATAGTGAAATATCTTAATCTGGCAACGATGGGTTGGATTGTAGATGATCGAGAGATATGAGTTTCACTTTTGGAGGGAAAGAAAGAGAAATAATTTGTCGATGAAGTGAAGAAGATATAGAGTAGGCGAAGAAGAGAATAAAAAAAATACCAGTTGAAACACGCGTGTATACAAATTTTGGAATTAGTTAACTTATGTGGTGTGAAGTCCACAAATTTTGATTATTGAAAAAAGTTGCTAGTTTTGGTTATCCAAAGTCTAAAATTTGATTATTTCTAAGGATGTTACTAAGTTTGGTTTACCATTGTGAGTCATTTTTTGCACCAACATTGTTAGCTTTAAAAACAATTGGCTTTTGATTATACCACTGTGGATGGCCTAAGTACTTATTTTTTAAGAAGTTGTTATGGAACGGGTAATTGCGTTTAGTGAAAAGATTAGTCATATATGCGCCAAGTGAGCTAGATAAATCGGACTGCTTTTTTGTCATTGGCCACGGCTCTGTTTCGGAAAGGAAAATAAGTACTTATTTTTTAAGAAGGCAATTTCAAGCTCAAAAATCATGTGTTTACGCAAATAATTTTCCTATCAATATTAATCTTGTTTGATAGATCTCATTGAGATCTTTAATACGGTGCAAAAAAAATTGAAAAATTAATTTTCATTTACAGTATTTTTGAGTTTGAAAATGTGAAATAAGTACTTATTTTTTAAGAAGTTGTTCTGGAATGGGTAATTGCATTTAGTGGAAAGGTTAGTCATATATGCGCCAAGTGAGCTAGATAAACCGGACTGCTTTTTTGTCATTGGCCGCGGCTCCGTTTTGGAAAGGTAAATAAGTACTTATTTTTTAAAAAGGCAATTTCAAGCTAAAAAATCATGTGTTTACGCAAATAATTTTCCTATCAATATGGATCTTGTTTGATAGATCTCATTGAGATCTTTAATACGGTGCAAAAAAATTTGAAAAATTAATTTTCATTTACAGTATTTTTGAGTTTGAAAATGTGAAATAAGTACTTATTTTTTAAGAAGTTGTTCTGGAACGGGTAATTGCGTTTAGTGGAAAGAGATTAGTCATATATCACTTGCTAGATAAACCGGACTGCTTTTTTGTCATTGGCCGCGGCTCCGTTTCGGAAAGGAAAATAAGTACTTATTTTTTAAGAAGGTAATTTCAAGCTCAAAAATCATGTGCTTACGCAAATAATTTTCCTATCAATATGGATCTTGTTTGATAGATCTCATTGAGATCTTTAATACGGTGCAAAACAAAAATTGAAAAATTATTTTTCATTTACATTATTTTTGAGTTTGAAAATGTTAAATAAGTACTTATTTTTTAAGAAGTTGTTCTGGAACGGGGTCAGTCACATTAGTACAATTTAATTATCACCACTTTGGCTTTGTGGATAAAGTATTTAATTTGATCTACTCAATTAAAGTTTGAGGGGATTGAGTATACTCTTTAGCACCCAGAACACACACGGTGAGACTTGAGTTTGAATCTTATTAATGTAGATTGCAGGCTTTAGCAAAGCGAAGATTTTCTTAGACAGGATGTTGAAATTTAAAAGTTCAAGCAAAATAATTAATTAAAGTAAAATAACAAATAGAAAAATGCACGTGTACAAAAAAACATGCTATAATAGTTTTGGTTCAATTTCGTAAAGTATGCTTATGCATACAGATAACCAGAGTTTCAAAATATTTGCTGTGAGGGATTCAAAGCCCAATTTTATTGGTTTGAAAGCTAAAAGACAGCTCAACTAAGTTCAGGGAGGTCAGAGGTTCAACTATTCGGTCATTACTAGTAAAATGAAAAAGGAAATTGATTTTGCCACTTCTCTTTTTGTTAATGCCACTCTCTTTCTCTCACAGAACAAATCATCTAATCAAGACACAAAGAGGAGTGGCATTAACACAAAGAGGAGTGGCAAAATCACTCCCCGATAAAAAATTCTTGAACGCCAATAAACTCTCTATTCTCTACAACTTGTTTACTTTTCCTACATAAAAAAAAGGTATTCTGGCGCTTATACTAAGGCCACGTTTTTACTACATTTTTTCACTACATTTTTTTTTGGCTTTAGTTAAGTTGTTCATATTAAACTCAATTATTTTGTCAAAAGTTAAGTTGTTTCTAATAAACTAAAACATCCAAGATATTTTTTTTGTAATTTTTAATTTAATGAAAATAACTTGACTAGCTACAAACAGCCACTAGAAGTTTACCCCCTAAAGGGCCTAAAGCAATTGGTGAGTTATAATATTGCTATTACTGCATGTGGTGATAATTCGGTTTGCCTTTTTCTTTTTTATTTCACGCGTTTATCCAAAGCTGCTTTTGAAGTCAATAAAGGGATTTCCACCTCTAGTCATAAAAACTAGTGACATGAATTAATTCATGTCACTAGTTTTTAATGACTTTTAGGCCTTGTTTGTTTAAGAATTTGGATTTTAGACTCTATTTCTGCACACGTTCTCAATAATTTTTTTTTCTCTCTCTATCTCTTTTCACTCATTACCTCAAAATCCAAATCTAAAATTCCAAAACGAACAAGTCTTGGCCAAATGGGTATAGGAAAACTAATACTAAATATTTGTCCTCCACGAGGTTGGATGTTTAAATCGCACGAAGGTCAAATATTCCACAGGCCTTGGGGCACTGGAGGATTTGCTTGGTTGTTAACTTCAGTGCCTCAAAATTAGTTGACGTGCGCGCTAGTTGACTCGGACGTTCGGTTGTAAAAAAAAGGGGTCAATTTGTAGCCTGTATAACATTATTAGAATGTCCACTAATTGCATTTGAAAAAGGTGAGATGCTACAACCCAAGCCCACATGCCAAGCCCATATCCAGAATAAGTTTGCACTATGCGGCTCAAATGTTCGAAAGGAGGTGTTAATTTCGTGAACTTCGGTTTTTTTTTTTAGTTTAATGGACCGAATAATTGACCAACTTTGCTGTCTATTAGTGGATCCCAATAAGAGTCCGGACAAAGGCTCGATAGACTAACCCAACAAAATAATTGATACTAGCACATAGGTGGGATTCAAACTCTTGACCAAATGTGATTGTAACAAAAACCACTAAAAATTTAACGCATTTTATCTAGGGCTGCTCAAAAAATTAGGTGAACCATGAAATCAGTCCGAACCGATCCGTACCTTTTGGATTTTGTCCGTAGATTAATGGTCCGGACACGGATTGAAAAATTAGAAAATCGTGACTCGCGGTTCGGTCCATAGATTTTCATTACAAAACCGTGGATTAACCGAACCGAATCGTGAAATATTTATTTTATATAAATAATATATATACGGGGCGGTTCCGGGGATATCTATAAAAACATCTAAAAAACACTTCATAATTCCCGATCATATTTTAATGATCCGAGCCGCTCAATGTGATTAGAATGTGATTTTAAGGGAATATGAGAGAAATGAGGAAAAAAAATGACCGGGAAGGGCTTGATCCGAATAGTTTTTTATTGAACGGTTCAATTAAAAACTGCTCAAAACAAGCACTTTCCGGTAATTTTTTTTGCCGTTTTCTTGCGGGTACCCTTAAAATCACATTATGCACGCATTGAGCAGCTCGGATCATCAAAATTTGATCGGAAACTATGAGATTAAAATTTGGAGTGTTTTTTTAAATGTTTTTATAGATGTCTCCGGAACCGTCCCGATATATATAAATATATATATTTATATAATAAATTGTTAGTAATGTTAACACTTTTTTCTACCAATTTTAGTATTTTATCTTAATAATGGGATATAGTGTAGATGTACATAAAATATAGGGAGTAAATCGTAGTTTTTTCGTATAAATAACGGGTAACCCTAGTTGAGTTTCACTAGTTCGTTTCTTTTCCAGTTTTTTTTATGTTATGTACTATAATGATACAATCCTACTAATATTTAGATTCTTTTGAATTTGATTTTTGAAGTAGGCTTTTGGTAATTTATGTAACAAGTACTTTCTGGTGGTGTTAAACTTAATTCTGAATGTAACATTCTTTCCTTTTAGGCTCCGTTTGTTTGGACGTAAAATATTTTTCGGTAAAATATTTTACCTATTTTCCAGTGTTTGGTTGTGTAAAAAATGAGAAAAATATTTTACATGTAAAATATTTTCCATCAATTGGATGAAAATGACTTACCCTTAAATCTTCCGTAAGTTATTTTCCGAAATGAATTCGCTGCCTTCTACTGCAATTCTCACTGCTCAGTTTCCTCGATCGTCAGTCCTGACCAACGTTCAATTCCAATAATCTCATATCTCTCCACCGTTTAAACTCCCCATCTCCCTCTCTACACTATTTTGTTGATTTCCGAAAATATTTTCAAGTGCCAACCAAACACCGAAAAATAAAAGTTTGAAGTTTGTTTTCTGCAAAAATATTTTACATGGAAAACATTTTACGTTGTAAAACATTTTACGTTGTAAAACATTTTACATCGAAACAAACGGAGCCTTAGTGTGGGATATATGCTTGATCTTTATTTTTGCTAAAATCCGTGGACAAAATTGTAACCGATCTGCGAGTCAAAGATCGAACTGGAACCGAACTGTAGGACTTTTGGTCCGGACATGGATTTCATTTTGTAAAAACCGTGACTAGCGGTTCGGTCCTCGGATTCCTAGAAATCCGAACCGAACCGGACCGCGAGCAGCCCTAATTTTTACCACCTTGTTTTCACTAACAAAATTTTTTTAGCATCTTACCATTTCATTTTTACTAACAAAAAAGTTGTCAACAAAAACTTTTTTTTGCTACAATAACTCTACTCACAAACTCATCAATAACTTATTCACTACCGGAAACACCTAACAACTTCTCAACCACAAATAAAAATATACAAAATTTTCACTACCGGAAACACCCCCTAACATTGCTGGTACTTGACATCTCTCTCTCTCTTGTGGGATTACTCAAAAAATTATTTTAAAATTACTAGCTAATGCAGCGAATAGAGACACTCTCTTGTGATAATTCCTCATGTGACACTTTTTTTTGAACGGCAAAAAAAATTCAATAATCTTGAAATTGTTACAAGACTAATAGGAGCAACGAAACAACATCCTGTTCAGAAGAACAATCAGTCCAATCCGAAATCCAAAGCAACGATTGGCAAGAAATCAATCGAAGACACCCATATGGGCCGAAGCCCACCTAAGGGCCGAACCCCAAACATCCAATAAGGGTCTAAAAACCCAGATCTATACAATTTAGCACAAAGAGGCCTAAAAATGCCCAAATCAAATGATAACGCACAACAAATGGACCAAGCCTAGTCCAAATGGACCCGAACCTAACCCAAGCTCATGACCTAACCCAAGCCCTAACCAGAACACAGACACCACACGGCGCTGCCCACGCTAGACCTCCAACCATCAAAACCAGGCAAACAACCACCACCAGAAAACCCGAACAAGGCTGCGAACAAGACCACTAGATTCCATAGCCGATGATCTGTGCCGTCGCCCACCAAAACGGCCGGAGACCCGCAATATGCCACCAACACAAAATCACCCCATGAAGCGCAAAACAACATTGAAACCAGTAGAGCCTAGATCGAAAACAGCCACACCATCATACCATACGCGAGCTCCCCTACGCCATTAGGCCAAACCGTAGACACTCAGGAGCGAATTGACCGAGAAAACACAAGATCCTCACCCCAGCCCCACGATCGCACCTCGCCGTTAGGCAGAACCAACTACACCAGGTGTGACAGCCGGCGGTACGATCGAAGCAGAGAGAAACGAGGTGGGAAGGGGATCGACGGCCAAGAATAGACAGCGGGGAGGATGAACTTGCAAGCAGCTAAGGAAGGAGAAGGCTGACGAAGCCGACAGCTGACACATAAGGAGACTGATTATAATTCCATTCACCAATTTGAGCTGTTTATTTTTTAGGCCTCGATGTAATTGTCATCCATGCTAAAAAACTGATCGACTTATTGAATATCGAAAAAAATTTGATCGAATCATATTTATCTAAAGAGAAATGAAGCCATTCATTTCTCTTTATGACAAATACCCTTTATTAAGATGATTACCGATGTTCGATCAGGGGTGGTTCCAGAATTTTTGTTCATCACAAAAACAAAAAGTTTAGAACCACATCTAAAACACATACCAAAATGCACAAACACTCAGATAATTGGGTGGGGCTCATACACACTGCACCGCAGTCAGGAGATTCGCTTGAACCAGTGTAGCAGCCCATGTTTCAATCCATCTTGTAATTTGCATGGAGACAAACACGTTAAGACATATTAAATGAACTCAAATAAAATAGTGATAGATCCCATATTATATCATCTCATTGTGGTGATCAGAGGACCACCTTGATTCGTAATGCTGCATGCTCACAAAAAATACAAACCAAACCAGCTAGCAAGAGCATGATAGTAGCTTTTTAAAGAGCTATCATAGAAACAGCTCGCAAATTCTCCTCATCGGAATCCGACATCGGCGACCGTCTGGCATCTGTAAACCTCCGATATACTAACCGGAGTGCCCTTGCCCACCGAGTCCTACTGCTATCGCCATTGCCAACGCCAGGTCCAGCAGTAGTACTACCATTACTGAAAGCTATCTGACCCATCTGGAAAAAGAACAGCCTAGAAGCATGAGCAAGGTCGGTGTAAGCTTGGTGAAGAGGTCTGATGCTGAAGGATAGCCTAAGCACAAAAGGCCATACAAGTAAGCCAGCCACCAGGGGGCTCGCGCCGCCGTGGGCGGCGGTGGCTGTGATCAGGTTGAGCTTGGCTAGAACCAGCAAGTGCAGCCCCATGGCAGCTGCTGTAGGAATACAGGAGAGATGCAGTGATGGGTTTTTAGGTAGGAAATTGAATGGAAACGGTACTACTACAAGAGTTGTTGAATTATAGGGTATATGGTCCATGAGAGAGAGAGAGAGAGAGAGAGAGAGATTTGTGTTTGTCATGAGGTGGAAAATAATTTTGTCCATTGCCAATTAATAAAGTAGCAGTGAAGAGAATTCTTCCTCCAGATTGATTAGAGCAGTGAGATTTGATCTAATTTAAAATAGCAAATCTCACTATCCTCACATTCCTATATTTTTAAAAGAGACCTAACGATTTAATACTAACGAAAATAAGTACTTATTTGAGTTATTTTTGAATTAAAAGTGATGTATTATGAGAGATTGACCTGTCTCCTAAAGTAGGAAATAAGTACTTAAAAAATAATAACCTTAGCGGAACGAAGCCTTATTGATCAAAATCAATGGAATCAATGTTGGTACTCATTATTATCATAACCAACCTTTAGTTACAGGAGAATAAATTCTCTCCGCCTGAGGAGGAAAAATGGGCTTTTCCTCCAAACCAATACCCTTCTGCCACGTCAGCCTATGATACAAAACCAAAGCATACCATACAAAACCAAGGGGAAAATCACGTGCTGTGCTGTGCTTGGACTATACTTGGGTTAAAAAAGGGTACTGCTATTTGCACTGACGGTTTCCGTAGGGAAACCTTACCGACAGTCGCGTCGGGCTGTTTCCGGCTACCGAAAGGCCGATACAAGCCGTCCAAATTTTTTTTTTAAAAAATCAACTCCTCCTCCACGTCATAAAACAGTACAACTGTACAAAATCCTTTTTTTTTGTATACATGGTCATAGGTGTAAAATGTCCCGATCAATTTACGTGCACCTCTGCCATTTCCCTCTTATATTAGGTTAGGAACATTTTGAGCAAAAATTGCTATTGATCAACAGTACGCTTTTTCAACTTTACCTAACTTAAACCCACAATAATATAAACAGTCTAAAAAAATTAACATTATAATAGTATAGAATAGGTAAAATAGAGAGTATTAGAGCAAGTGCACCAATAAATAGGTAAATTGGCTACTCGTAACATAGTTTTTGTACTTTATCTATTTACTTTTTGTATTGCTTCTACAGCAATGCTCTGTACGTGCTCTCTATTTTATTATAATAGTATTTTATCATCTTAAATGAGGAGAGAGAGATGAGTATGGAGACGTAACTTCTTAGAACATCTCCAACTCATACTCTATATCTTTATTTTGAAGGAAAAATATTCTCCAATCCATCCTCTAAAACTCTCCTCCATTTGGGAGGATGAACTTTGATCCTCTAAATATAGAGGATGAAGGAAAAAAAATAGAGGATCTCTTTCAAATATGTGTTGGAGTTGAGAAAAAGAGTGTTGGGTTGGAGTTGAGATAAATAGTATAATCCTCTAAATCTACTTTTCAAATAAAATAGATTAATTTGATCCTCTCAAATAGAGATTTGGAGGGTCTTGGATTGGGGATGCTTTAGAGCATCTCCAACCCATGCTCTATTCCTCCATTTGAGAGTATGGAACTCCTTCAACCCATCATCTCAAGCCTCCTCTATTTGAGAGGATGGGATTTTGATCCTCCATATTTAGAGGATGAGAGAAAATATGAAAGATCCCCTCTATAACACTATTCACCTTTTAAAATGACATTTGTATCCTTAGAGCATCTCCAACCCATACTCTATTCCTCTATTTGAGAATATGAAACTCCTCCAACCCATCATCTCAAGCCTCCTCTATTTTAGAGGGAAAAATAGAAGATTTGTGGTTGGAGTAAATAGAAATAATGATTTCCTCTAAAATCACTTTATGAATAAAATAGAGTATTGGATTGAAGATGCTCTTAGAGAGAGAAATAGGGCAAGTGGGTGTTGACATTAAAATAATAATAGTTTTGCTTTTGCTATGCTACAGTTGATAGCTATAAGTACCGAGCTTTTTCAATGCATGTATAATACCTAAATAAGAGCATGTTTACCACCACATGTAAACAAGAGAAAAAGTTATTTTAGCTCACCAAAAAGGGCAAAGTAGCCCCACAGCAGACTAGTTAAACAAAAAGGTAAAATGTGTATTTGAATAGTGTTTCGACACTTTTAGCTCAGCACTGTTCACCAGGTATGGATTTTTGTAACATTATTTTCTCTCTCCTCTCTCTGTCCCTCTCTCTCTTCCTCTTTTTTCTTTTTTTAAAAAACTGTCCTTTTGGAAACTGTTAGAGAAAGAAAAAATATATATTTTAATAGAGGATATGTTAAATAGATAGTGTTGGTGTAGTGTTGAAAGAAATATGAGTAGGTAAAATAAAAAAGTATACTGTTCACAAGTTTTTTTTTTACCTTTTTTTACCTTTTCATTGATAAACTTGCTCTAAATAGCTAGACTGGTGTAGTAAGCTTTTCTTGATTTTGCTCTTTATTTTAGCTTAAAGAGCCCAAGTACAGAATCTGATGTACTTGCTCTTAGTGTGGGGTTAAAGTAGGTAAAGTTGAAAAAGTGTACCGTTGATCAATAGCAATTTTGGCTCAAAATGTTGCTAACCTGCTGCGAGCCCTGCTATTCGTAAGGAAAATTTGCAAGGAATCATGCAAGAAAAAACGCGTTTGGACCCATTTCGGATCCCACAAAAATCTAGAAAAATATCCATAAATTGTTAAATATTATTTTATAGGATCCTATAAAAAATCAGCTCCAACGGATATCGGTAAGTATTACTTTTGGATTCATAGGAGCGAACTAAGTAGTTTCGCCCTATTTCGCTCTACAAATCCAAAAGTAATACTTACCGTTATCCGTTGGAGCTGATTTTTTACAAGGCTCCATAAAATAATATAAAAAATTTATGGATATTTTTCTAGATTTTTGTGGGATCCGGAATGAGCCCAAACGCGTTTTTCCTTGCATGGTTCCCTAAAAATCTTTCTTGCGATTAGAATTTCCGCCTGCTGTAAGAGGGAAATGATAGAAATGCACGTAAATTGATCCGGACATTCACATCTGTGACCATGTAAAAAAAAAAAGGGGTTTTGTACAGTTGTACTGTTTTATGACGTGGAGAAAGAGTTGGTTTTATTTTAACCTAAGTTAGAGTCCAAGCACAGCACATCACGTGATTTTCCCCTTGGTTTTGTACTATATGCTTGGTTTTGTACCATTAGCTGACGTGGCAGAAGAGTATTGGTTTGGAGGAAAAGCCCATTTTTCCTCCACTGGCGTAGAGAATTTATTTCCTAGTTACAGATGTGAACATAAATTTGGCCCCGTTGCCAGAAAAGTACAAGAAAGGATGGGAAAATCAACTTTCCCATAACTTTCCTAGTGTTCAGTTGGCAGGAAAATTCTAGTTCTAGGACTTACCAATTTAAGTTTTCCTGCAGGAATTACTTTCCTGCAAAAGTGATCCTGCAAAAAACACAGGATTTTGCGTCACGGGAAAAGGAAAATGAGTGAACACTCACAAAATTTTCCCGAAAGTTTCTTTTTACTGACAAATGAACAACTAAACCTTAATTTTTCTTGCAAAATTCTTTTGTCAAATGAACACTCACAGGAAAATAATTTTCTTTTTCTTTTACTTCACCTCACTTCACTTTTTCTGGGAACCAATTTCCCACACAACTTTCTCGACAACTGAACGGAGCCAAAATGCCAATGCCAAGAAAATTCAAATATATGCAATATGCCACTTCAATGGGAAAATGGCAAAGCCAACCAAATACAGAAAGCCAGAAAATAAACAGTTGCACAAAAATCTTGCACATGATCTACTGTGAATGATTTAGGAAAAGTTGTGGGGCCTTGGGGAAATTTCAAGGAAGCTTCCTCCTCTTGTCCCGGAGGGAAGTTTGATCTCATATTTTGATAGACAAGATGGGCCACAATAAAATCTCACCTAGACGGCCAAAAGTAGGCAGGGTGTACAAAATATCCGCCAATCCACCAAATCGATCTGACCCGTACTGTCTCTCAACTCGAAAAGGATCGGTTGAAATTGTGAACGGGTTGAGTTGGACAGGTAAAATAAACATTTTAACCAGGTTGGTTTGGGTGCGGGCAAAGTTTCTCTAACCCGCCTTTAACTCGACCCAACCTAATATATCTACACATGCAGAATAATAATACTACCATATATTGATCTTAAGGCGTGCCCTATCACACTCTATTAACACTTTATCCATATGTGGTCTATCTTTTTGTATAGATTATCAGTTACTGGTTTTCCTATGAACTATTATGTGGTCTATATTGGCTATTAGCTACTCGTTTCATCGATTCAAATTGTGAAGTTTTTTTAACATGCTTAACTGCCTGATCAGTCAAAACTGTTAAAAAAGTCAATCAAACCGCTGGTTTTAAAGGCCGACGGGTTAAAAAATTGCCCCCCAAGTGTAGGTTGGTTGAACAAGTACACTCTTAACCCGCCCAACTGATCATTACTCAACCCATGCAACACCCCCAGCCAAAAGTACTCTTAACATATATAGGAGTGATTATAAAGTGCTCTTATCTCATCACCATGTGTTATTCCAGGATATTTTCCACCGCATATTAACGTGGGAGCACACCAAAAGCTTTGTATAATTAAATGATCAAGCAATCATTCATATACTTGGAACAATTAATGCATGGGTACAAACTGTCATAGTGTCATTATATGTGTTAACTTTGCGAAGTCAATAATCAGAACCTAAGGTAATTGTATGCCTTGGATTGCATCACGGATAAGTCAATGAATTGATCATACTAAGTAGATTATGATTATTGACTTCACAAAATTAACATATAGTGACACATTTACCCCAAAGAAAGCATATAACAACAGTTTGCACCCATGCACTAGTTGTCCAAAACTATGAACGATCGGAGATCAGTTATTCTTTCTTTTTGATAATCACGTGTCCTGCTAGCTTACACATACCTCCAATGTGCTTCACTTGGACATCCCATTAGAGATGGAAGAAGCCATGGTAAGTACAAGAGGTAAATCTCATTAAATTATACAAAGTGTTGATATGTGAACCGGATTCCAAAATCTAGTTCATGAAAGCCCCAATTCCAAGAAATTTGGAGACCCATACGAATAGCTTTGAGTTTTGCTACAAGGGTGGTTGTGTCGCCAACATTCTGATTGTATCCAATTAGTATCCAACACCCATAAGGATCCCGAAAACCATCTCCGATACTAGCTTTACCTGCTTGAGGGTTTGCGCTGCCATCCATGTTCTATTTAACTCTTCTTATATTAGGAGGCATCCACCGAATAAGTTTAAAGTGGAGCAATTTAGGCAAATGGGTCTAGGCATGCCAACGGCGCGGGGTGGGTTTTGCCATACCTTGACCCTCTCCTGAAACGTACCATCTGGTCCCAAACCTGACTCGAACTCTCCAATCGGGTAATTCTTGGGTGCTTCCGTCTCCACCCCGGTCGGGAGATAAGCTTAGGTTGGGAGATGGGCTTACCAGCCTCGCCCCATAAGAAATGCGACAAAAATTTTAACCCAAAAGCAAAATGGAAAAAAGAAAGTTAAGTATAAGGTGGTATTTTGGTATAATGGTGAAAATATAAGGGTAAAAATATACTCCAATTTTTAAGTATATTGATAATAATAGTAGGGTAGAAATATAATTTTGTAAGTATTAATGAAAATTATATTAGGGTAGAGGTATAATTGTGTATATAACTAAAGTCGGCCAGGTTCCGGGCAAGTAACGAGGCGGGCAATATCAACTCGATTCCTACCCGATTCTGATAGGATTTTTCTAATTTTCCTTCGAACTTGCCCTGGTACTCGACAATTCGATGAAAATCCGCCCCAATCGGATTGGGTTCAAGGTGGAGCCGCGAAGCTAGGCCAATTGCCATCCCTGAATGGGTCGGTGTTGCTACTTGCTAGATAGTAGAATTCATTGGTTAGAAATTTATAGAAGCAGCTAGCTGAGCTTTGATGAATTGGAAATAAAAAAGGTTACGAGCTCTCCAAATAACCCATATAGTACTATAAGAAATTTGGGATCTCCCAACGGTTTTTTTAGTAACGGTTCAAAAAACCGTTGGTATAGATAGTGTGTAGCAACGGTTTTCAAAATGTTACTAGAAACAGGACTATAGTAACGGTTTTCATGCAACCGTTACTAGATTACAAGACTATAGCAACGGTTTTCATGCAACCGTTACTAAAAACCGGCCTATAGCAACGGTTTCCAATAACCGTTACTATAAATCGGCCTATAGCAACGGTTTTTAATAACTGTTACTATAAACCGGCCTATAGCAACGGTTTCTAATAACCGTTACTAGATTTTCACACCGCCAAAACCAATTTTCTTTCATGCGATCGGTTTTCCAAATCCGAACTAACGATCGAGACGGTTGACTTTTTTTTCATGTTGATTAAATCGTTCTCGTACAAATTTGGCTCGATCGGATTTAGAAAATTTCTTTATCGATGGACAATTTCATTAATAAAATGAATTTTTTTGTCCGATAAGTATGTAGCGATACTCGATTAACTTCATTCTTGAACGTACTTTAGCCACTCAACCGTGACACAATCATGATGATCGAGACCGTTGCTTTTGTTAGGGCTATTTTTCCTAAATTTTTGTTGGTATTTTTTCCGGTATTGTTTATTTAACGTATTTTTTTAGCATTTTGTGGTAATTTTTGAAACTAATCATTCATTTTGGGATTAATCATTCATCTTCACAAGAATAAAAAAAGTATAAAATTGTGGACCAAAGTTGAAAAAAAATATCATATAAGATGACACTAAAGACAACAAATGTTAGTTGTTTGATATTTTTTTCGCCCATATTGATTTTTTATGCTTTTAATTGCATTTTTTTTAATTTTTTAGACTCATCTTATAGAAATAACTGACCAATCAAAAAAATTTATGTGAATCTAACAAAAATTTAGAAAAGGCAAAATTAATATTGAAAAAAAAAAAGGAAAACAGAGAGGTTTTTTTTTGTTTTGGTACAAGGTGCATGTCAATTTATACCAATTTTAAAAGGTAATTATTGAACCTAGCGTTAAATTCTATGTAATAATAATTTCATTCTTCGTACAAATATTGTACTCCTTATTATGTAAAAAATAGACGCTTCCGATCGAAAATAAAAATGATATTAGAAGTGTTTGTATAGTATAAACCGGATTTTTAAAAAAAAGGATTTAAAAAGTCCGGTTAGTATAGTATAAATATTAAAAGGTTTAGGTTTTTACACAAGTTATGGGCTAGCACAGTTGGTTCGCGCACACGCGAGGTCGGGGGTTCGATTCCCCGAAGAAGCAAGGTAATTTCGCCCGCCACGCGGGCGCCACGCGGAGGCTTACGTCACACAGTGGTTGGTTTTTAAAAAATCTGTACCAACGCTCGTCAAAATCGTTGCTATACCCCTACAGCAACGGATATATTGCAACGGTTTGACCAACCGTTGGTATAGCCTAAATGGGTCTCTACCAACGGTTTTTCGGCTTTTTGGCAACGCTTTCGACCGTTGTTATAGAACGATTTTCTTGAGCAAAACACCAAGTGTGGGTGCAAGACTATCGCTGAGGAGAAAGATAGGAAAAAAAAAAATTACCAGAACGTAGTATTGAGCACCATAAGTGTTTTTTTTTACCCTTTCCTAGGGGTGCTAATCGAGCTAAACAAGCCAAACAAGCCAAACAAAATATTGTTCAGGCTTGACTTAACTTCTTGTTACCGGTGTTCAAGCTTAACTTGAGTTTGAGAACTTTTTGGGACTTAATGTTCAAGCTTGGCTTGCGTTTGAAATTTTGTGTTCATGAGAAGCTTGACTTGACTTGTGAAATATACAAGCCAATCTTGAACTTCAAGGCATGAGTTAGGCTCATGAAGTTTCAAGCTTTTAAGAAGAACAATTACCTAGAAAAAGCAAGCTACGTAGAGTTTACAAGGGAGAAGGGAAGATGAAGTGACCACTTAATTACCTCTCTATTTGTGGGGGGGTGAATTCCACTTAAATCCTTTCCTTCTTCTGTTGAACGGTGTGGGTGCTCGCCGAGTCTGGAGAGGTTTCTACCTAACTTGGGGAGGTTGCTGCCGAACGGTAGAGGTTGCCACCGAGCTTGGTACCTGCAAACCGGAGGGGGGTTTCTCTGGGTAGAGCCTCCGACGAGCTAATTAGTACCCGTGGAAGATAAATCGAAAAACATAAAGTAGAGAATATAAGCCATTTTTGTAGGAGAGGAGTGTTGTGTATCTTAGGTGAGGGGGAGAGCTTTGCTTATATAGAGAAAAGTGAGTGAAACTTAATAGTAACTAAGTAAAGGCTATTAATAGAAAATTACCATAAATGGAAAGTTAGGAAACTTAGGGAGTAAGTTATGTAAAAAATGCAAAGGAAACTTCTAGAAGATCATAACTTACCGCATCCACATACCGAGCAATAGCAGTACGTTCCGAGCAATAGTGAGCGACCGTATATTTTACCGAACGATAAATATGTCTGCCTAGCTGTGAAGTACTCCGAGCAACATAAAGAACCTTCGAGCGATACAAAGAGCTGCCGAACGATACTAAGAACTGCCGAGCAATAATAAGAACCGCCGAGCGATAATAAGAACCGCCGAGTAATATAAAGAACTCCCAAGCGTACTTAAGAAAAATGTTCTGCAATACTCGTGGGATACTACTTTACTTATTGAAATCGTTCGGCTGTAATGACGTAGTTTTGGCAAGATAATAAATGAAAGTCCCGAAACTTAAATACTCCGTATGAACAAAGATAACACCTTATGATCCTTCCGAGATATGACGGTACACGTTTATGAACTGAGGAAAATTTGGCCCCCTACACTATTCTTTGCCGAGAAAACCCTAGCTAGAAGAATGTGATAGCAGCCCCAAATTTGCTCAATATCTCGTTTGAATTGCTCCATGAAAAAATTATCTCACCTAGGAGGTTTTCTTTTTGATGCAATAGTACTCTATAAAACTTGTGACATATCTATAATGAACGTAACTCATATATCATATTTTGGAATATTTATTAATGTACCCCTATATGTTTATTATTTACAGAATGACCCCTTTGTTCACGAGCCAAACATCCGTATGTTCAAACTTGGTTTGAATTCGTAAACAAACAAAAAAATGTGATTGAGCTTGGCTTATATTTTTTATAAACAAGTTTGAACAAGCCAAAATTCGAGACAAGCCCGAGCTGAACTCAAGCTGTTTGGTTCGTTTAACAGCTCTACCCTTTCCTAAACACTAATTTCCTAATTATTTTCTTTTCCCTCCCCCTTCACTTCCTCGAGTTCCAAGCAAATTGCATAGGCTCGTTCAGTTGCAGGAAAATGAAATTAAGGAAAAGAAAAGTAAAAGAATGTTCAAACTTCCCTGCATTTCTAAACTAGCTTTCCTCAAAACTTGTCCGACAGAAATACAAGATTTTGAAGGAATATTATTTCTCCATAATTAGACCTGGTTTGGCTTAAATAAGCCATTTGGCTTTTTTCTTTTTCCTCGTTTTTATTCAAACATTTTTGTTGTATTTGTTAGATTCACATCAAATTTGAATGAATTAATGGTTCGTTTCGACGAAATGAATCGAAAAAGTACAAACTTATGATTGAAACTCAAATTTTTGTAAGAAAGACAAAAATAAGTCAAAAACCTCATTGATACAAACCAATTATCCATATAAACTTGATACAAAACTAATAAATACGAAAAAATTAAGTCAATTGAATTATTAAGCCAAATAAGGCCTTAAACTACTTATTTTCTTTTACTTCACCCTACCGGAGAATAGTTTTCCTGAACTAATTTGTTCCCAATAGCCGCTAGCTCAGTCGGCATTTCCTTATTCTCTCTACGTGGGATACCAGGGTTCGAGTAATTCCTGTTAATCCCCCATGGATGGAGAAATTTTTCAGTGCCGGGTGGGTACCACGTGGTGCCCGCTGGGCATATCTGAGCTGTTCGATGCGATTTTGGACGATTCAAATTTGGAAAGAGAAAAATGAGAGAAAAAGAGGACGGGTGAGAGGAGAGAGAAGGTTTTAGTCTGAGCCGTTCAAAAGTGCATCGGATGGTTCGGGAGTGCCGAGCGGACACCACATGGAATATACCTGCTCGGCACTAAAAAATTTCTCCTATTTTTCCTTCTCCTTTTTTTTCCCCAATGTATACTCAAAGGGGGTTTCTGCACTTTTAGACGACTCAGACTAAAACCTCTCACCTCTCCTCTTTCTTTCTCATTTTTTTCTCTTCAAATTTGAGCCATCCAAAATCGCATCGGACAGTTCGGATATGCCGAGCGGACACCATGTGGTACCCACTCAGAATTGAAAAATTTCTCGAAAAATAGAGAAATACTCCAATTGTACGGTTTTGAAGTGACTCGCTAGATTAGCAACTGGTCATGAGCACGTCAGGACTCAGTACTCACACTAGCTGAATGAATGATAACCCCACGCCCACGAAAACCCCACCAAAAACCCCCCCTGTCGTGTCTCCAAATCCAAGACTCGATTTTCTCACAGATTTGAAGGCCACAACCAACCGAACCAGAAAAATAATCGAATCGAATCGAATCGGAAAACCAGTAACACTCCATAGCTATTATTATATTGCAGCTTTCCCCAATCGGAAACGAAGAACCCTAACAATCGTTGCTCTTCGATTCTCCGTCAGGCATGAGAGAAGGAGCAGCGGCATCAGCATCAGGGGACGATGGACCGCACAACAGGGAGCTTTACGCTCTGCTGCACTTATCCCCAGAAGCTTCCGACGAAGAAATCAGGAAAGCGTACCGCCAGTGGGCCCAGGTGTATCACCCCGACAAATACCAAGCTCCGCAGGCAATCAATCCCCTCCTCTCTCTCTCTCTCTCTCTCTCTCTGCGTTTTTTTGATGGATGGTTTTGGAATGGTTGAGTGCTGCTTTTTTTATTCGGGACTGTGTGTGTTTTTGATTTATTGCTTGTTCTGGTAGGTTGTTTGCACCGTGAGGTAAATACAGTATATGCTTTTTGCGTATATTTTGTTTGGGGCTTGCTCTGTACTTTACGAGGAATTGGTACATACACAATTGCGTCCGTTCAATGCATGCAGACCCAAACACAGTTGTGTCCGGAGTCGTGGTTGTAGACTTTTTATACTTTACGGCGTAGTACATTTCATCGATGAAGTAACCTATTTTTATATTTTGATTATCGTAATCATTCGAGTCAAATTTGCTTTAAGTAGAGAAAAAGGTTAGTGTTTGAAGACCTGAGACGACGTTTGGTAAAGGTTTTTTGGGTTAATAAGTGGAGAGATAGATAGAGTGATGAGAGTAGTGAGTGAATAGAAAACTGTGAACGAAGTTTTCATATATCTGAAATACAAATGACTTCACCCAAAAGAAAACTTGTAGGTTTGAGTTGCTTGATTTTTTACAACCAACTGAGCACCTCTTATCAGATAGTATGAGAAATGGTTATTTCTGAAAATTTTCTCTTCATCACATTTTTGGGACAGCCAAATGGGCCAAAATTCTAAATGGGTAATTTGATCCAGTATTTGAAATGGTTTACCCTCGTTAAAAAAGTTTGCAGTGGACTCAGATTATTGTTAGCAGAACGACTGAGTGTTAGTTTGATATCTAAAGGAGGATAATATTAAAAACAGAGGAGATATTTGAATTCTTCCAGTTGAATGTGTTTGGACTTTGGAGAGTTGAAATGAACATGAATGGCGGTCTTTCAATCAAGCGGTTCCGATGAAATTTGTGAAAATTCAGGGAAGATGCCTATCTTGTTATTTGACAAATGCTGAATTAGGATACTAGAGTTATTGAATCCTTAGTCTGTATTTCGATGTTGGATTTGTAATGAAGTAGAATTGTTTCTTTTCCTTCCACAAATCCAATTCTAAGATCCAAATACAGTCTTCAAGAAACCATCATTGATTTCACTTCTTTACCCGACCTTGTCCATGCTATTGATGAATTTTTCATTATCGCCCGGATTGTGTCGGTGAGATACCTGTCCATATAGAGTATGTATTTTTCTTCATTTGTTTGTCTTGTTAAGATAATGACTTTTGTGTTGTTGAATAATTGCTCAATTCGTTTTATTTCCCCCTTCTCTGTAGAGTAAACCAAACCAAACCAAACCGAGCTTTATGTCCCAATCACTTGGGGTCGGTTACATGAATTCTTTTCCTCCATTGAGCTCTATCAAGGGTCACTTGTTCACACAAACCCATTATACTCATATCTTTGTGCACAACAGCATCTAATGTCAATTTAGGTCTACCCCTCCCCATAGCATTGCTACCCAAAACTATCTTATCCGCTCTCTTAACTACTGCGGCTTTGTTTGGTTGACAGTTTAGTTTAGTTTTGGTAGTGGATGGAGAGAGAAATAGGGTAATGATTGGAGAGAGAAATGAAATTAATAATTGGAGATATAGGGTAATGATTGGAGAAAGATATAGGGTAATGATTGTAAAACAAAACTAAAACTAAAGTAAAATGGCAACCGAACAAAGCCTTGGTCTACGGTAGACATGCCCTAACCACCTTAGCCTATTTTCCCTCAACTTCTCCTCTATAGGTGCTACACCTACCATCTCACGCACCGTTTCATTTCTAATCCTGTCTCATCTAGTTTTACTACACATCCACACATCCAAACCAAGTTATTGAAAGATGATTACCAGAACAAATCATGTTTTTTCTTCTTACTTTCCTTCTTTTTGGTTATAGGTTCCCTATGTGTTTCAAAACCTATTACCATATGTTTCCTTGAGTAGATTTGTGGTTCCTCTCATTGTAGCTGTAACCTTAACAGAGCTCAATGGAGAAAAATGATTCATGACAGAGCTCAATGGAGAAAGGATTCATTGTAGTTATTGAAGGATTTGTGGTTCCCTATGTTTCCTTGACAGAGCTCAATGGAGAAAAAAGATTCATGTAGCCGACCCCAAGTGATTGAGACATAAGGCTCGGATTGGTTTGGTTTGGTTTGGTTTATCAAGTAGCAACACTAGTGTGTGTTTGTCAGAAATTTGAAAATTTAATCCCTTTAAGAAAGTTCACTTAAAAAATATACCAGGAGAGTCCTAAGCAGACAATTTTTTTTCCTTCTAACTTCTATGTTTTGCAAAGCTTATTGGTTGGTTATTATGTCCAGACTTATTCTCTCTCGATTTGTGCATAATAGTCATGGACTCATGGCTAAGGTAAAATATGATCGGCATGTGTCAGTTTATATTATTAGGTTATGATTTGACATAATCCACTAGTAGTGCTGAACTGAATACTGAGATCTTCAAGTCTTCTGTTTGGTTGTTCTTTTTGAAGGGTTTGACTTTTCTTATACTATTTTTTTTCTGTTCCCGGTTAAATTTAGAAGTGGTTGAGGCCCAGGGTGATTAGGAAAACACAAGTTTTCTAAAATCATCAGCATACTTAATTCTGCTTAATTTGACTCATCTGTCACTAAATATTCAGGACTCCGTTCGAGCAAGTAGATTTTTTTATTTATTTATCAATACTCTCATAGAAAATCTAATTCCTGCTTCACGTTTGTCAGTTCATTGAATGCATCAAGATCTAAAAACAATGAGTTATTTTTTGCTTGTTTCCCAAGGTCCTTTTTATGACCAAAAAAACTTGGGGCTTGATTAACTTTCTGATTGGCTATGGGAGAAAATCACAATAACTTGTAATTTTTACCATTTTTTCCAGATGAAGGAAATTGCTACCGAAAACTTTCAACGGATATGTGAAGCCTATGAAATTTTATCTGACGAGGGGAAGAGGCAGATATATGATATATATGGCATGGAAGGATTGACTTCTGGTTTGGAACTTGGTCCTAAACTGAATAAAGCAGAAGAAATTAAGGAAGAACTAGAACGATTACGGCGTAGGAAGGAGCAGGAAAAGGTCTCAGCACACATCCAACCTTCTGGTTCAATTATGGCCCATTTGTCCTTGCCGCAGTTTCTAGATGGTCGTGGCATCATGAGAGGGTATAACTCATTTTATTTTCATTCCTCTTTTCTAATTTGCAATTTGGAGTAAGATATGTGTTGTCTTGGTGATATCTTGTTTTCCCCATTAATTAAGAGGGTTTTTCCACAAGGATCCTAACCTAGCATTTTGCCTCTAAAACTAAGAACTACGGTATTCCCCTTATGGCCTGTTTGGCAGAGGGATGTAGAAGGGGGATATAAGGAGAAGTCGGATATACATATCCGGTGTTTGTTTCAATTGTTTGAACCCGGATAAATTATGGCCCGGATGTACATATCCCCTTGGAGGGGGATTATTTTTAGACACCCCTTTGGGTGTCCAAATCTTATCCGGGTGGGAACATTATCGATTTACCCCTGGGCTTCACACTTGAGAGAGAGAGAGAGAGAGAGAGAGATGTTTGTGTTTGATTTCGTGGAACTTTGGGTTTGATTTTGTCCAATTTCCAGAGTGTTGGATTTCGAGGGGAAGGAGACAAATGTTTGTGTTTGATTTCGTGGGTTTACATCAAAATACGAAAGAGACATGGGTTTGGAATTGGTGCTAATGTGGGTGTTTAGACAAATGTTTGTGAGATGTATGATTCAAGGGAGAAATGGCTGTAGCCGTTACCCAGCAACTTTGGAGCCGAAGCCATGGTTTTTTGGAGGACTGACAATGGTTTCCGACGAACTCGAAGTCAATCTTTAATGATTAATAGGAGATGATGCGAAGCAGCAGAGATGGTGTTGGGAGGATTGAATTAATAGGATTGAAATTTCTCATCTCTTGATTTTTCTGTTCATCTTAAATTAGCAACAAAACTTAAATTGAAGGAAAATCTCTTTCTTCCCCTAAAAAAGATTTGAACAAGGCTTACAAAAGTAGCCTGGAAATTTCTTGGGTAGTGATGGCAAAATAAGAATTTCACACCTTTGTACATTATCCACCCCATCATATCCTCCAATAAAACTAAACAAACCAAATAATTTTTAAACCCCCCTTCTAAAATAATTCTCCCTCCACTGATACGAGGTTTCAAGGAACAACTCAGACTTTGTTTAACTTAGTTGTACTGAAAGTAATATGGAGTTGACATTCATTTTCACCTTCTTCATAATATGCCTTCCCATGTTCCCATAATATTCGTTACCATAGTAATTACTCTAACCTTTCTCATTCTGTTTAATGACCTTCCTGACTTTATTGCTTTTAGAGCTTGTCCCAAATTGGTTAATTATAACCTCCAAAAGTAGTATGTGAGCCGGGGCGGTCTCTCCGATCATTTACCAATTGGTTTTAGGTTGGATGCTTTAATATGGTATTAGAGGTAAGCTTTCGGAGGCTTTTGAACAAGACTCTCTTGATTGATTGCCCCGTTCTTTTTGTCATGAGTGCACCTTGTTTCGTTATGATCCCAATGTATGCATCTTTTGTTTATCTCTCTACGTGCGGGTCAGGGGTCGCACGTGTGGGGGAGTGGAAGAGCTTGTCTCATATTGGTTAGTTATAACCTCCAAAACTAGTATATGAGACTGAGCAGCCTCTCCACTCATTGCCAATTGGTTTCGAGTTGGATCCTTTAACCATTACATGCTTATGACGATTAACTTGATATGTCTTGTTTTATCCAAATTGATTGTCTTCATTTTCCTTATTTTCAGAATGGCAATGGCAAGTGAAGTTCATTCTCAAATATCCAAACGCAATGCTATTGCGATCGGTGGAAATCTGGAAGTCAGTGGAAACTCTGGTGGTAGTGCTGCCACCGTTGTACTTAGGCATCAGATATCGTCAGTTTCCTCCATAGAAGTCATGGGTTCTGTGGGTTTACGCACATTGGTCGGTGTGCAAATAACTCGGTAGGATGATTGTCTGTATGTTGGTTTGATATCTCAGCTTTCCTCCAATGACTTACTTTACTCAATCTTTTTTGTCTTTTTTCAGCAACCTAACACCGCACTCCACAGCAACAATGGGTATGGCGATGTCTTTAAGAGACGGTACAATTAATCTTTCCAATGCTTGGACTCGCCAACTATCTGAGACGTCAAATGGAAATGTATGCCTTTTCTGGGACTAGTGTTCCTTTGTATCTTATTGGCTTCCTGGTTCTGTAGGACACAATATGTCTGATTAAGTTTGAAGCAGTAATGAAATTTACTTGAAAGGGTGTGGGAATGTTTATATGACTACATATTTCTTTTAATCACACTCTAGGGTTTCAATTAATTCATTTGCGTTCTTGAAGGTAAAATTGACTTTGTAGTATGAAGGATTGCCTACAAAAAAGAGAACATTGATACGGGCTTTCTTTTCTAGCTTGAAACATTTTGTTTTTGTTTATTATTCTCCCAGATACAGCTTGTTTTGGGGCCAGAGTCATCTGTAGCTGTTGGATGGCAGAAGAAAGAGGAGAAGATGTCCGCTGCTGGAGAGATTAAGGTATATCTACGTTTCCTGTTAAACCATGTGAAAAACATCTTATGAATTGTTGTGGTTGCTATTATCCTTTCGAGTAAGGACAGACATATTTACATGATTACTTCAAGGTATCATTCAGCAATTGTCAACAACGATGAAAAATTGGTTGAAGTTGATGCCTTAAGTTTGCAGTGTTAGCTCACATGCTCACATGGTCGCAAGCATTGTTGATGAAGGCTCTCACAAGTCACAATAGGAGCTTTGGTTAACGTGAATGATGTAAATGGATGCAGCCTGTCATCCAGGCTTATGTTTACACTCTTTTGTTTTTGTCCTTTGTTTTAGAGTTGTGTTGTCTGCCAAATGAAGTTGAATGTTTCATGATTAGTGCGTACTCTTTGTTGGCTCATTCTTTGTCTCCTGTCATAAACGTATGCATAGAACATGCACACTTTTTATGTTTTGTAGGGTACTTAAATACTTGTGCTTTTTTTGCACATTGAAATTCTTTTAAATACTTTCTTGATCTTCAATCCACTGCAGATTGGCACAAGTTCTTTTGGAGCATCAGCTCACTATACTCATCGCTTCTCCACAAAGTCGCATGGGCGTATTGCAGGCCGGGTTGGAAGGTTTATTCTTGTGTTTGGTCGGATTTGATTTTGTGTGTTTTGATCTGATCTTGGCATGCACCAATTCATTTATATAGCTCTATCAGTTTCAATGTTACCATTGAAATCCCGTGACCTTAAGAATTGCAAGTATAACTTGTAATTAATGGTGTTTTTTGGTTTGCCAACGAAAACAAGAATTATCAGTATAAAAACAGCGCAGTATTGCGAATCATATTGTTCTTCTGAGACTTTATTCATTATTTTGCAGCTCTACTCTCGAAATTGAAGTTGGGGGTGGGAGGAAAATATCACAGTTCAGCACTGTCCGCATGTTGTATTCAGTTGGAATTCGGGTACTTGATCTTGTTTCCCTTAAATGCTCATGTTGCTAATGTTGAATAGCTTGATATACATTGTTGGGCTCAAATCCAAACAGTTTAAGCTTTTGGGACAGTTGGTAACTCAACATGGTGTCAGAACTCAAGTTACGAGAGGTCTTGGGTTCGAGTCTCTCTATTTGCATTTGTTTCCCAATTCCATTATGTTTCCCCCTTTCCATTCTTTCACGGTATGCATGGATGTTTGCATCTCTACGTGCAGGACAGATTGCACGTAAGGGAGGGTGTTTAATAGCTTGATATACATTGTTGGGCCCATTTCCTAAAAGCTTTTGGGACAATTGGTAACTTAAGAGCTAACCTAAAAAGAATGTCCCTAGTCTTGGACTCTAATGAATTCTTGGGATGCTTTAGGTTCAAGAAAACTTGGGCGGAAGTTGTATAAGGTGTTGTGGCATAGTTGCTAGTTTATGTGGTTGTGATGAGATTTTAAGGTGTATAGTAGTTAAGATTTCACTTGTACATACCAAACCAAACCAAACCAATCCGAGCCTTATGTCCCAATCACTTGGGGTCGGCTACATGAATCCATTTTCTCCATTGAGCTCTGTCGAGGGTCCCTTGTTCACACAAACCTATTATACTCAAATCTTTGCGCACCACAGCATCTAATGTCAATTTAGGTCTACCCCTCCCCGTAGCATTGCTACCCAAAGCTATCCTATCCGCTCTCTTTACTATTGCATCTCCTGGTCTACGGTAGACATGCCCAAACCACCTTAGCCTATTCTCCCTCAACTTCTCTTATATAGGTGCTACACCTACTATCTCACGAACCGTTTCATTTCTAACCCTGTCTCGCCTAGTCTTACCACACATCCACCTTAACATTCTCATTTCCGCTACACTCATCTTGTTCACCTGTTGTCTCTTAATAGGCCAACACTCTGTCCTATAAAGTATCGCTGGTCTGATGACAGTTCTATAGAATTTTTCCTTCAATTTTGTGGGTACCCTCTTGTCACAAAGTGCACCAGTAGCGCTCCTCCACTTGAGCCACCCCACTTGGATCCTATGAGTCACATCATCGGCAATCTCTCCATCACTACTAATAATTGAGCCTAAGTACCTAAAATGATCACTTTTAGGTATCTCTTGGTCTTAGATCCTCACTCTTTCTTCGAGCGCACTGCTGGTGCCACTAAACTTGCACACCATATACTCAGTTTTACCCCTACTTATTCGAAAACCCTTTGACTCCAATGCTTCCCTCCAAATTTCTAGTTTTGTATTAACACCTCTAGCGGTTTCATCTACGAGGACAATGTCATCTGCAAACATCATACACCAAGGGATATCCTCCTGAAATTGTCTGGTCAATTCATCCATAACTAAGGCAAAGAGGTACGGGCTCAAGGCTGACCCTTGATGCAATCCGACAGTGATTGGAAATTCACCCGTTTCCCTTACTGGTGATCGAATGGTAGTGACGGCACCATCATACATGTCTCTAATCACCTCGATATACCCTTTGGTCACTCCCTTTCTCTCCAGAACCCACCAAATGATGTCCCTAGGCACCCTATCATATGCCTTTTCTAAGTCTATGAAAACCATATGAAGATCATTCTTCTTTGCTCTGTACTTTTCTACCATTCTCCTTAATAGGTAGATAGCTTCCATGGTTGATCTCCCAGGCATGAACCCAAACTGTTTCTCTGACACCGTGGTCACCATCCTCAAGCGATGCTCAATAAGTTTCTGTTTTTAAAAATATCCCCGACTTGTCCGTATCATGAATTTTGAAATTTCCCGTCCATGTCTTTGGCATGTCGTGGATTTGCATCCGTGCTTCTTAGGAGATTTACGAGTCAAGACATTGAAGCTTTGGAAGATCTATATGAACCTTGTTGGCAATGTGATTGAGGAAAATTCTTTTGCGTTTACCGGGTTTTTTTGGAGTTGACTTTTACTGTAGGGTTTGGAAGGGAGTAGAAATTGCATCTAATATTTGATAATAAAAGGTAAGGAAATAAGTGATAAAAGAAGTTTACCTTACCAGTAGTCACTTAAAGTTAAAGCTGTTGGTATGCTGGACTGCTGGAGCAACCAAAGGCATCAATGACAACTCACAAGAAGGTAATCAGTCAGTAATTGGGTACAGAACTTGCTACTGTATAGACAATTGTTTAGCTTCCTATTCCTCGGGGAGCTGATCTGTATTTCCATATAAGCTGATAATTACTTGGTGCCAGAAATCAAAGGAGAATCGTGCTTGATACTACCTAGAATTACAGCGATAACATCACTTTTAAGCTTCCTATTTGTTCATGGAATTGGACTACAGCTTGGTGATCCACCAAAACGCCAAGCAGACGCCTGCATTTGAAAGTTGTGCAAGGCTTCTGGTGACTTAGAGTGATGGATATTTTAACATGGTGAAAATTTTTTTTGCTTGATTTTGTTATCATTCATGCGTTTGCTTTTGAAAAATTCGAATGCTGCACGCAAGGTTCTTTTTTACGCTCTTTTCCTTTAGTTTTTAAGCGGAAATGCTGTCACCAAACTTACTGTGTTTCTGTTGTTTGTTGTTTTCTGTCAATTATATGCATCTGTTTCCATTGGTGGAACTCGTTCAGTTGAAATCCGTACTTCAAAATTAGTATATGATGATTTGATTCTACAAATTGCTTTTGGATTTTTCTGGACCCGATATGAGCAGGGTTTTTAATCGCGGTATCGCGAAACGTAACGGTATACGGCCATATAATGGCCTATATCGGACCGTATCAGCGATTCAGCAGATACGTAAGTGACCAATGGTATCAGAGGTCCGAAATCCCATTAAGTAGTGACGATATGATATGTAATGCCCTTTATTTAAAATCCTGGATACGAGTAAATACCCTCGAATTGATATTATCAATGTTCATCTGGATACATTTTATTTTATATGTTGGTTTTAGTATTCTTTTTCTATATTGTATCTCAGTTCAGTGGCTGTATCTCACCTTCTTCATAATTATTGGTAGGGTATATTTTGGAAATTTGAACTACATCGTGGAGGCCAAAAGTTAATCATTCCTGTAAGTGCAATATCATGTTCTGTATTGTTTGATCAGCATATATTTTGCCTCTTAACTATTTGAGAAGCCATTGTCCATGTTAATGTGAGCTTTATATGATGAAAAGGTGTGCATGTTTTATGTGGACCTTTACTATTATTAGTCTTGTTGGATCTCGTTCTTTTTTGTGTTGTTAGAGATTTCTGTCTGTTGCAGCCTATGCGTGAGTTGGAATGTTATTTCTGCTGTGCTCTTCTTAAAAGGAAAGTTTGGCAATAACTGTTAATGCGATCCTGCTCTGGACCTGTAACTTAAGAACACAACCAACACAGCATCTTGTGGCAAGAAACAACACGAAATTACTATTGGAGGGAAAATAAAATGGCACTTTAAGCGACTTAAATAATTGTTCAGTGATGAAATCAAATATCAAAATGGAAATCAAGATTCAAAGGAAGGAGCAAAATCTCATTCAAGGGGATAAAACCCCAAAGGGTAGGGAGAAACTATGTCTCAATCAATATATTCAGTATTCTTAATAACCAAAACCTAACAAATGAGTCACTCACTCACCTATTTATAGACTCAAGACTCTTCTAACACTAAGGACACTAGAATGACATAAGTACCCTCAAACCTACTACATCATTCAATTTGGTTGATTGGTGATCTCTTAGCAGTTGAAGCAATCGTTTTACCAAGCTACCATTAGTACTATTTTATCTTTCGGCCTTGGGTTTTGAATGTGGTTCTTGCATGCAGATTCTGCTTTCCAGGCATTTGAATGCGGTGGTTGCAACTGGAGCGTTTGCAATTCCAACGTCACTTTACTTTTTACTCAAGGTTGTTGGGGAATACCTACTTTTATTTCGTTTGAATGCCTAGCTGTTTGTGTATTTTATTCTGCTCACTCTTCAACTTGTTGTATATAATTTGCACATACAAGGGATTTTCTTATCGAGTTATTAGAAATTGTTAGTGGCTTTTAAGTTGATCCATCTGATTGGGAATGTGTTTCTTTATAGTTTCTTATACTTCCTCGTGAGAATAATTCCAAATTTTCTGCTAATTCTGACTTCTTTTGCTATTTTCACAGACATTTATAGTCAAACCTTATTATCTTAAACGTGAAAAGCAGAAGGCATTGGAGAATATGGAAAAGACATCAGCTCAGGTTTGATACCCCATGTCTAACTTTGGTTTCAATTGCTTCTTTTCGTAGATGAAACTTCATTGATCTGCCTGCACCAAGCTGCTTGCTTTTATCCTTAAAAGAAATTGATATCCCAAGAATCAAGGGGTATATTCCCTGTTACAAGGATAATCCACGCCCTAACAAATGGAGACAAACAGCATGTGGAAGGAGAAACGTGCTAAAAAGACCATGACCCAAGCAAAAATTCAGCATAATCTTGCAACAATTGACACCAAACTCTAGGTGCGATTGTTCAGGTCTGATCTCTGTGGCCTCCATTTGTGGTTAATTTGTTGGGCCTGAGGAGGATCCAGTATCTTTGATTCCAATTGAACTTGGACCTTCTATCTCTATTAATTTCTGTCCAAATAGTTCTGTCCTCTGCTGAACAATGGGTTTTGTGTCACCCATGACGCATGCTGAATCTGACCAGATGATGTCTTGTACAAGCCTGTGTATCCGGATTAATACACATCTAGAGAATTCAAAACTCATGTGTGGTCGACCATTTTCCACATCTTTTTAGAGTTGTGGAAAACAATGCTTTTAGTCTCCTGATTTAGAGTGTGTAGTATTGCACTGCGTAATTGCATTGTACAGTGCTGTTTTTCTTGCTTGGTTTATTCCTTGTTAGTTTGTTTATATTTTTCATGCCCAATCCATTATTTTGAGGCATCTTTTAGGAAATATGATCCCATGTTTTACGTAGGTTCAAGAGGCAAGGGCAGCCGCTGAGAAAGCTCAGCAATTGTTACAGAATGTGGCCAATAGGAAGAGGAGTAGGCAACTAGAGACAGATGGACTGGTGATTACAAAAGCAGTTTACGGAAGTCAAAAAGCTTTGAAGAAAAGAGACGAAGCGGGAGAAGCAAAAGATGAATTAGCTTCACAAGTCCTTGATGTCACTTTGCCCCTGAATTTTTTGGTCAATGATTCTGGGCAACTTAAGGTACTTGTCTAGTAGATTGAAATTCTGATTTGACTCTTTTCTACGTATTAGTATTGTCTTGTCCATCTAATATGGATCTGCGTTTTGTACCTGGTGGTAGTTATGTTTCTAGTTTTCCAATTAGTGACAACACTATAATGTAAACGTGACATTGGGTTTTTTACATCTCTCTTTTAGATATGCACGTCTTAAATGCTATTTCTCAGTACATGATCTGAACATTAATAGTATTTGTCAAACCTGGTTTTTTTCACTAGCTAGGCTCCAATGATGTAGATAATAAGATATCCATTTGCACATAGGCCTACAAGTACAATTTGCATGTGCATGCAGCTTACACAGATTCAAGGTTCTACATTGCACACTTGGACCTACCCACCAACCGACAAAATGGGTGGTGTTGTTCTTGTAGTTTCCACAAATGCAATTCTTTAGGCTTCGCTTCAAGTTTGGGAGATAATACATTTAGCAATCATTTCTCCTCCTTTTTTGGTAAAGAAAACCATGAAAATTGCTTTGCATGCCACATATTGCTCATGAGCTGCAGGGATTCTGGGCAATTATCTGTGTGGCCGTGTGGGCAAACAACTTCTTTTCTGTAGTGTCAAAGTGATGTTTGCAAGGTGTCATAAAGCATTTCATGCATGATATGGAGGCTTTTATTCATTGTTAAGCAAGCTTAAATGACCGAAGACTTGTTGGGTGAATCTTCAACAACAAATATCGGACGCATGTCCCGTACTCTTTCCAGTGATGTTACTTCATTCATGTCGTCTGTGTAAACATTAGTTTGTTGCTTAGCCTCGGACCTTTTGAGATAATGAGGATAAGTTTTTGTGTCCGTTGAGTGTGAAATTGGAGGTGCTTCCCATATGCTGGAGCCTCAGAGTTTTCTGTAATCTTCAATCTCAATTTTTTATTTTATTTTTGCAGCTTCATGAGGGTGTAAAGAAGTCGGGCATTATGGGCTTCTGTGATCCTTGTCCGGGAGAACCTAAGCAGTTACATGTGGAATACACTTATCAAGGCAAGCAATACGAGGTAAAATGAGTTATTTTCTCTCTTCATAATTGATTATCAGTTTATCTGTAAACCTTACTTGGTGAAATGTTTAATCAGGTGGTGGTCGGTGATTATGAAGAGCTTTTAATTCCCCAGGCAGTGCACAGAATCTGAATGGCACCCAACCCCTGAAACAAGAAGTGGTTGGCTTCTTACAATTTTGCATGCTTTTCAAAGCGTCCCTAGGTAGATTCCCTTCCCCGTCTTTTCTTTCTGACTATTTTGTTGTGTTATTTTTTGTCATAAACTTGTAACATTAATATGGGCATGGGAGGAATAATGGTGTTACGGTGTAATTGCTTTCATCATTTGATGCTGTGAAATGAAAAAAAAGTGGTTATTTTTTTGTTCATATTTTTGTGTGTCAGTCCCTGAACGAATGGTATTTTATCAGTTTAGTAGTAACATTTTTTGGTCTGCAACGGCCTGTTATATAGATTTGAATGTCAAGATATATGTACTTTAAGCTTCTAAAGCTAATAACAGATATTGATTGGATTGAATGGAAGTTACGATTGATGAAATCAAATACTGCTTTCCGGAATGTGGTTTTGTGGGAAATAGAGTAGATGCAGGACGCAAACGCGCCTGACATGCTGTATGTTCTTTGGGGTTTAGTGCTAAATTGGATGTCTCTTGTGGAGAAGGGGTGCCATCAACTCTATTTGAGTATGTTGTTTTCATTGTTGTTTTAATATTTATTATTTTTGCATTTTTTATTTATCAAATATTTGTGAAAATCTGGAGCCTTGTAAAGTTAGGGGCATTGGTAGAAATTGGCCCTTGTTGGTTAAGTGCAGACAGGTGGAAGAACAAACTAACCTTTATGGGTGACAAATGACTCCAAGAAAGAATTAAGCCATCTCCGATTCCAAACAGGCTCCAGGTTTGGATTTGTTTCCTTTTTTGTTTTAGACAAACCAAACGGAGCAGCTTGTCTTGACTATGCTGCCTGAGTTCATGGCCATCGGTGATTGATTCAAATTATTCAGTTTATAAGTCTAGTATGTGAATCTTTTATTAAAAACAGAGTTTTCTATGATTAGATCTTCGAACTCAAACCATTTTACTTCATTTGCTTGCAAAAGACAAATACTAATGTGACCTATTTTAAGGAGCATAATGCTTTCTTATATTTTTGCAAACAAATTGGTGAAACATAGATTTAGGATCATGCTGATGAATGGCTTGAATCAAAATAGTAAGATGGTTGGCACCACAGATCGAGGGAACCGGGGGTGCTGTAGTGCACCCTCGGTCCAGAAAAGTGAGCCAAGTCTGTCCGAACGCCCGACATCAGTTGTTCCTGCCTGGTCTCAACTTCTAACTCTCTGATGTATGTTGTTTAAATTTCATGTATTTTCTTGAAAAGTGCATCTACTAATTAGCATTTGTTAAGTGAAGACATGATATGGAGCTCAGATCCATTCCGGAGATGGTCACCACTACACCAACATAAAAATGCAAAAAATACTAACACACAGCGTTTCACAAGTGTCCAGAAAATTTCGCTAGAATTCATTGAGTGGTCTAAATTCAAATTGGTGTAGTTATGACCACTCCCAAATGGATCTGAGCTGCACATCGTGGTTTATATAGTGCCGGACCCGAAATTTGGGTTGTATTAAGTCATAAAAAATAAAAGAAGACATACAAGTAAAAAAAATATAGTTACATTGTGCTTTTAGTTTGAATTACATTTAAAAAAATCAAAATACAACCCCGGTTATAATATTGTTTTATGATTATAACGAAGAAAATAACTTCTAATTGTATTTTTTAAAGTAAATTCTTCAATTAAATATCGTACTTTAATTTATCCAAGTATTCATTTTCAATTGAGATCATAGCCAATCCATGGTAGTTCGAAAGTAATTTTTTATCAACTTTAACTTCGAAAAGCTCCTCTCCGCCTAAGCAACTGTGATCGGTATATATAGTCAACAAAATTCGATAAGCAACCCATTCCATTTGAAAACTACTGTCTTTCTTATAAGAGCATCCCCATTGTAATAAGCAAATGAGCGTGGATAAGCAAAGTTAACAACAATGCTCAAAAAACACTCCACATTGTAATGAGCAAAATTACAAGTCTTTTAGCAAATAACCAAATTCCACCCATTCCATAATCAAACTTAACAACTTTTACCAATAACCAAAACTCAATAATCAAACTCAATAACCAAACTCAAAACTCAAAAATGCAAAAACGCCCCACATTGGAATCGTCTCACCGAGACGAATAATTTGGTGTGGTCGGGTGCGTGATTGAAATTCATTTGCGATTGGACATATGTGCATTGAGTATTGTGGGGGTTTTTTTGGGCTAGGGATGCAAAAATAACCAATGTGAAGATAGATGTTGTTAAGTTTGATTATGAACTAAATGGATAATCAAATGTTGACGTGGCACATTTTGATTATTGGTTTTGATTATTCCCATTGCGGATGCTCTAAGACCTTATAAAATCAAGGATTTCAATCGACTTTGTTACTTCTCTCTGCAATTGTTTTCAAATGTCTAAGTTCTTGGAATAAGAGCCCGTTCCGCTTTCTTTCTAAACCTTTCTTTTAAAAAAGAAGGTAATTTCAAACTCACATATTATGAAAATGAAAAATAATTTTTTGTTTTTTTTTGCACTGTTTAAAAGATCTCAATGAGATCTATCAAACAAGATTCATATTGGTAGGAAAATTATTTGCTTAAACACATGATTTTTGACCTTGAAATTACCTTCTTTTTCAAAAGGTACTTTTAGAAAGAAAGTAGAACGCCCTCTAACTCATCTCCAAAATATCACCACGTTGTTTGTATTCCACTAAACTTTCTAATTTTTTCGGGTGGAAACTATACATACTCTCTCTTTTTTTTGGGATTTTTTTTTTATGTTTTTACAAAAAAATAAAAATAAAATTGGTTGCCCCATTCCAGGGGTTACCTAAGCCCGTGAGCATGCAGAGGTTACCCTCTAGTCAGCCCTTGGTTACGTTTTGGTTTGTTGGCATGCATATCATATTTATTGCATGTCTGTGTGTGTTTGCGTTTCTATAAAACTAAACTATCAATATCTCGATCCCATTAGGCTTCAGAATTAGTCGAGGTATGCAACAGCTGACTCAGACATCTGGTTATAAAAAAAAACATCTCGATATCCATCCATTAGATCAATCAACCATAATTGTGCAGATCCATTGGGGTTTTTGTTTTTTTGTTTTAATGTGTGTGCGCCAATATTGTATACATCAGTGGGGGTCAGCGGAGTGTTAATATGTTAGTCCACGGGAGATTCAGAAGCTGTCCATAACCCTGAATCCCAAAGCATCCCTTGCGGGACTCGAACTATGCCTCCACTGAGGGAGGCGTACCAACTGAGCTACGAGTTCATTGGTCAGATCCATTGGTTGAAGGTTGGTGAAAACATGAAGCCCACAGTGTGTAACGGTATAGGACCCAAGAAAAGGTCGATCTTGGTGGCCATAACATGCCAACTCTGCCAAACAATAACCACCACCAACGTTATGTCCTGAGTTATACAATACTATATGGTTTGTTAATGGTTAGTTAAATAGAGAAGTGCCTATTATATACTCCAATTATAATGCTGACCAGCACGAGGTTGAAATTTCAATTTCAATTTTTATTTGTATTTTATTAAAATTCAACTTCTAAACTTTATTACATGCGTGTTTATGATAAATTCCAGGAGCATATATATTTTAAAATTTTAGCTTTTAAAAAGGTGTAGTAGGTATTTATCAAAAATTCTTGTAGGGTGATTTTTGAATTCCGGGTATTCCTAAAAGTTGGAATCTGACCTAAAATCTTAACCTAGAGAAGTTGAATATGGAATGCTTTTCGAACCAGATTTTAGATTCATAAGATCCTTAAGTAAACAATCAGTTTTACACTTATTCCGGATTTTAGGTAAACATGTTCATCTTCTTCTATTGAATTGGAAAATATATAATCTGCAGCTAAGTCAGTTTTTGTCGGACCGCTTTTCCACTGTCTCTCCTAAACTAATTGGTGTTAAGGAGGGCTTCAATAAGTCCTTTATGGCATTTGATATCGCACCCGCAAGTCTGTTTTTAGAGCGGTCGCAGAGAGTGACATTGTGTAACCAAATTCATAAGGGCACTCTGGGCCCAACAAGTTCGTATCATAGCTATTTGAAACACACCTAGCTAGCTTCCTGTCTATCTTCAACTAGGATTGTTCATTATATAAACATGAAGCATGCAGTTCAGGCTGATAAAATTTGACTCGTACGTATCTTCTAGCATATATATAATGGAAGACTGATTCTTCTTCCTCCTCAGGAGAGAGAGAGAGAGAGAGAGAGAGAGAGAGAGAGAGAGAGAGAGAGAGAGAGAGAGCATGGGGAAACTGGGCCAGGAAGCTCTCATGTATGCTGAGAATCTTACACTTCCATCGGTACATTTCCTTTCTGCTTCTTAATTTGCTTGGTTATTGGTTATCAATTTCCTACAAGGTTCCTCTCTCGAAATCATGCCATAAATTAATTCTCGAAATAAATATAGACCGATTTCTCCTCGGCGTGAGTTTGGCCAAAATTATTTTCTCTTTAAAGACAATGAGTGCTATTGATTTTTAGTCATTTTTTTTGTTTAGCTATTTGTCATATTTCTTGAATTAATCATTCGTCTAGTAATCGAGTGAGCATAAAAATATGATCTGAAGGTAAATAAAGTTCAGAAGACGACACTAAATATAAAGACCCATGTTTTTTTCAACTTTTTTCATATTTAACTTCTTTTTTTAAAAAATTTTGGTCTTCATTTTTAAAATTTTAGATTCAGCTCGTCAAGTAAAATGATTAATCCGAAAAATTTAATGAAAATCTAACAAAATTCAGATAGGCCAACGCTAGTGACTCTTTCAATGATAGTAATTAGGCCGAAGCCATTCCAATTCTTCCCATATTTTTTTTTTCCTATAATTCGTTTCGTTGTTTTGATTAAAAATAGTTTTTGCTCAGATTATATTTTGCACCAATCAAGAAAATATCCCTTTGAAACTGTGAGTTTGTAAGAGAAAAAATTATTCTTATAGAGAAGGAAAATAGAGACCCTTAGGAGTTGAACCATGTATATATTGGATAGCCAAACTAAATAAACTTTTCCTCTAGCTAGCTCATTTGTTGTATAAGTGCCGGATTAAATAATATTACAAACCTGACTATACCTATCTGGGGTCCTAATTTTGAGCCAAAATTCGGGAGCTTAAGTCGGTCGCCTTGTGCGCCTCAGCTCAGAGCCGGCCCTGCATTTAGTTTCTAGTTTTCATAACCAATTAGATAGATAGGTATGAATTGATTTCCAGATTTGTTTCCTAATTTTCCACTGGTTTATATATCACCATGCAGTTTCAGGTGATAGTAATAAGTGCGAACCTGGGTTGTGACTGCTGTCGGCAAAGGGTCTCCCAGATTATGTCCAAGATGACCGGTGAGACTTCCTTATTACTAGCTGGGATAAGCATATCTATGGAGCTGAGCTGAATAGTTATAGTTGGTTGTTCAAACCTAACTTAAAAACTTTAACAAACTTTGAAAGTAACTTGATTTGTATGGGATCGGATCCTCTCCGGTCCAAGTTTTGGACTAGAGGAAATAGTCCAAATTTGGAACATACATTGTGAAATTCAATCGTTCGAACGAACATGTTCAGAGACTCTTTGCGGGAAGAAAATAGGAGTAATAAGACCATACTTGAATAATACTAGTAGAAAATATGAATATGGGAAAACTTATGTGGATAGAGACACGTGAGTAGCCCTCTCCTAAGAGAAGATACATTCCAGTTTGCACCGTGTTGTTCCACTCTCAAGATAAATGACCCCTTAACGGCCAACATATGAACGGATCTCAAAAAGTATAAATGTACTACTAAGGGGTGAGTCTTCCATAGGAAAACCAACCGAACAACCTGCGATGAGTCTCTGAGCAGGTCTGAACCATTTATTCCAGCATTGGACAGTCCAGATTTCGACTGTCTCCTCCAGTCCAAAACTTGGACCGAAGATGATCTACTTCCATTTGTATGTATTGCCTGCAATATTATTTTAGTTTAGTTTTTTTTTTTTTGGATCTACTATTTCAGTTTAGTTTGAGAAGTTAAATGAGCTTCAAAAACATATTGAGATGAGCTTATTCATAGCTGAGTTGATCTCAAACGAGTTTTTAACAATTCGAGCGTGACTAAATTGATTTGTTTTACAACCCCATGTATTAAGGACTTTATAATTGTATGTTTGGACGATCATAATTTTGCGAGACTTCCACCAATTTTGTTCTGGTAAGAAGTTTTATAGGAAATTTATATGGATCCGCCATTTTTAAATTAAGCTGCTAGAAGGGGAGACTATCGGATCAGACGCTGATTGTTCATTTCTCTACATGATAATCACATCTAGAGGCATACAAAATGAACCGCTTGGATTGTCAAGTCAAACTGTAGCGGGTTCTGTTTTGCGTCAACTGAGAATCACATAAACGAATAGAGGATCTTGATTCAGTCGTCCAAGGGAGGTGCAAGAATCGGATTCCTCCGTTATCCCTTAGTTTGGACAGGCACCACCGTCCAGTATTCTAAAAATCGGCCTAGATTAGGCAACCGATTAGTCGTCAATGCCTAGTCCCTGCCTAGACTCTAGTCAGCTGCCTCTTTTTCGTCCCACTAGCGCCTAGCGATTTTTAGCACATTGCAAGTATCCAATGTTACAATCATAATAATAAATCACTCATCATTCTCCAAGAACTAATTAACTCGTGATTTGGGTGTTTTCCATCGATTTTGAAGGAGTAACAGAGTACACAGTGGACGTGCAGAATAAACGGGTAGTGGCGAAGAGTGATGTCAACTTCAGTTACAGTAGAAGAAGAAATGTCGACCGCATGAGTCCCAGAAACAAAATTAACCATGTTTGGCTTTCATTCAAATTCTCCATCAGTTTTCTCAGACCTACTTGTATCAGTAGATGCTTTGTCTAGTTCTAAGGAAGGAAAATTCTCTCTTGTAAATCAACAATCGATACTGTTCAGAAACTTGCGATTTTGAAGTCGATTAATTAGGTGGGTGTCCTTTTCTCGAACCGAATTAGCAGTCTGTCCTTGACTCAGATTAACGTAATGGATCACAACGAAATTAGTTTGACGGGCAAGTAAGTTACCCTGAACATCCGGTTTAAAAAAAAAACCCATAAACGGATGATGTATGAGCAATGCTACGTACAAGTTTATTGGTGGATTATGCATTCTCTAATTCATTTTTCAGAATGCATTTTGGCAGAAGTTACCTGACACCCAAAATGCGAAACCCTGCAATGGAAAATAATCAAAATATGAAGATACGGTAAGCCAAACAGGTCCTTATTATTGCAGCGCGCATTGCCTTCTTTTTCGTTTTCTTTATTTTCTCTATATATATAAAGACTGCAGTGATTTCACCCTCTCTCATTCTATATCTACTACTCCCTCCGTCCCTTTTTAAATGTCCTGCTTTGTAACTCCAAAACTTATTAAAAAGACATCATCATTATACCTTTCACATCAACTTTTTTCTCCACTTTCCCTACTTACCCATCATCATTACACTTTTACTCACTAACTTTTCAAAATGGAATCTACTTTTAGGGACAAAATAGACAATTCACCAACTTTTACCCACTAACTTTACAAAATGGACACTTATTAAGGGACATCCAAAAATGGAATACTGAACTGTAATAAAGGGACGGAGGGAGTATAATTTTTTGCCTCTATCAATGCAATTTTATGGTGTTCCAAAAAAATCTATGTTGATTTACAAAATTGTCTTTACATTAGGTTATTTTCTCACAAATGAAAAGTAAGTATTGAACATTCACATGAGCTTGAGCCTTGAATAAGCAATTCTTTAAAGATTGTTATGACTTTCACATATGTATATGTGCACAAATTATCCAGTGAGGGATCCCTTACGGTTTTACTGTGCAGACCTCCTATTTTCTGAGCAAATTTCGATGATCCGAGTCGCTCAAAGTGTATAGAACGTGATTTTACGGGTACCCACGAGAAATCAGCAAAAAAAAAGAAGACCGGAAATGGCTTGATTTGAGCAGTTTTTTATTGAACCGTTCAATGAAAACTACTCCGATCAAGCCCTTCCCGGTCATTTTTTTGCCGATTTATCGAAGGTACCCTTAAAATCATGTTCTGATCACTTTGAGCGGCTCGGATCATCGAAATTTAATCGGGAAAGCGAGGTCCGCACGGTAAACCGTACGGGATCCCTCGTTGGATAAGGACTGTGTATATGTGTATGTGGATATAAATTTCTGTAAGTGTATATGCATGTTGTGAGCATAAACCGAGTGAATGTGGTTTGTTTGAAAATGAAAGAATAAAAATAGAAAACAAAGGAGAGTGGAATTAGAGAGGGAATCGGTTTTTTTTTTTTGTCTTTGTGTGTGAGGGGTACATAAGGTTGCTGAAGCATAGGAGAGCCGGAGAGGGGTGAATAGCCCGTTCCGTTTGGGTTCTTATTTTTTAAGAATTTATTTTTCGTTTTACGAGACAGGTCATTCTCTCATAATACATCACATTTAATTCAAAAAATAAGTACTTATTTACCCTTAGGGGAACAGAGTCTTAGTTCATCAATTGTTTTCTTTTTTAATTCTACGCTAACCTTAATTATTTTCAATAATCGTAACAACTAACAAACACTTCTACTATATACAAACTTAATCTCCTCCCTCTTAAATAAGTTTCATTCGCAGTCGTTGCCATCTGATTGCGGGCCTCAAGCCACGACCTTTTCACTAATTTTATTACAATTGTGCTTGAAAACATCAAGTGAAACTCCGCTTACCAATTCAACGGACTTGAAGTCTGGAACTCGTGTAAGTTATGTAATTATAGTAGGTAAACACGGATTACCGAGTGGCATTATTTACGTGGAGTTTTTGAAAAATTACGTAGCAACAAATGTAATAGGAGAATACAACACAACCTCAAATTATAATGAAGTAGTTAATCTACGTGGTCTGGAATATTGAGAGAGTTTTAGAGTATTTTGGGAGATTTTAGAATATGGGAAAACCTAGAGAGTTTCAGAAGAGTCCAGAATATTCAAGAAGATTATGTAAGACTCCATTTCTAACTTGTGTGGAAAGTTCAGGAATGTTGTAGAGATATGAAGGAAGAAGAGATAGGATATTCACTAGGAGGATTTTTTATGGAAGATATGAGTCATTGGATAAAGATGATCCTAACCGTCCCTTCAAGACGTGGATGGTTATAAAAGGCAAGGCATTTGTGAGGCAGAAGCACTTGGGAGAGCTACGTTTGGAGATGTGCTAGGAGAGTGACTCTTATAGAGTGTGGGATCAACTCTCAGAGAGTGGGGTGAGAGAACCCTATATGGAAGAGTAGTCTATTCTTCGTGAGATATGTATACAAAAGGTGTAATTATTGTGGTAGTCTGTTACGTCCATACTCAACAACAAATAGAAGATGCAATCTTGATCAAATCAATTTCCATATAAGGTCCAACTAAGAGCTGTAAGCAACACAATGCTCTACGCTCACGATCAGCTCCTCCAAACTTGATGAGGAGGTATCTTCTTGATGAAGAGGTATCTTCCTTGAGAATCGTTAGAAGGTTGTCCCAAATAATCCCATAGTAAACAACTGAGCAAGATTGACATTATGCGCTCTCTCTCTCTCTCTTAGAGGCATGAAGAAGCTCTGGAGTAGTAGAGTCCACCTGCGGCACTGCTCTGGAGTCGGGTGCTGCCTATGTAGCACCGACACTCCACCAGGGGTGACATACCGGTGTCGGACACCGACACGCACCGGACACATGGCCAACACGTGTTGGACACTTCTCCAGAAGTGTCCTGTTATTTTGGGCAATATTTGGAGTCCGACACTTTCCAAACACTTTTGGGGACACTCCGGGAACACTTTCCAGACACTTTTGACAGACACTTTCGGACACTTTTTGAATGGTGAAAACAAGGCTATCTGGATATAATATTATTAACTTTTATCTTATTTGAATTTTTTTTATTCTTGATATATATATATATATATATATAGACGTGTCCCCAAACGTGTCGTGTCTCCCATTTTCTGAAAATTTACGTGTCGGGGTGTCGGTGTCGTGTCGTGTCCGTGCTACATAGGGTGCTACGCTGGAGGTGGTATGACGCTCCTCTCTGCGTGTCTCCCAAAGAAAGACTCATGTGGTGGCAAGTACTCATACAGAGGCATATCTGGTAAATGGGTGATCCATCCTCCTCCATGTTCCACACTATGCCTTTGCAGTAGTATCTTTCCTTGCCCTCCCACAGTAATAGAGTGTTGTAAATGAAAAAAACAGAAATCTCTTAATTCTTGAATGTTATTTGTTCTTTGATGTATCAATGCACAAAGTTCATGGGATAAGTCAATGACTCGAGGAATTGGGTGTGCAAATGCAATTGGTTGATTTGCAACAACCATCCTCAACCCCATCCCCCTCAAAATCAGCTATGTATTTGCGAATCCCAGCTTCCACATCATTATTTTCATAAGAAGACGCCATTATAGACACCTTATCTCCGGCACCTATTCTGACTCTGCTCCTTATGTTGAATACGATAGCAATTCAGATTAGTGTCTGTTGAAGAGGTCGAAGGAGAGACTTTTGATGAATGGGTGAAAGTGAAGTCGCAAAGCTGGGAGTTTGATCGAGTTGGTACTGCTTGTATCAGCCTTGGGCTTGATACAAAAAATAAAATAAAAAATGCAATCTTGTAAATGCGTCGAAGTTGCCAATTTAATACAGAACACGTGGTTCTCAGTTTCATCCCAAGAAAAACAACTTGTTGAATACTTCGTTTGTATGGTTTGAAGAGGCTTACTTGTATTCTTTCTTTTATTAAGGGTTCTACTAATTGATATGTTTCTGCAAATAATTGAAATTCAATTTCTTCATTTGGATCTTAAATTTTTTCCCTCAAGCCCGAACCTACAAAAACCCTCAGATTTTATTTGATTAAACCCAGGTACTACCGACATCCCTTCATTTCCATCCCAGAGCATTTTGAATTTTCCATTTATCTAAAAATACGGCTTATTAACTTTTTTGGTCCCCAACGTATCAGAAAAATCTCATTTTGGTCCCCAATAAACACATTGGAGAAATTGAGTCCCCAACGTTATTAAATGTGTACCAATGTAGTCCCCCACCTCTCACACCGTTACCCCAGACGTCAAAACTAGGGACATGTTTGTCATTTCCTCTCCTCCAACCTCTTTATCCGCCACAACACCTATTAGGGTTGGAAAATCACTTGCTCCTCGTGGAGGGAGAGATTCGGGGGTTGTTCGGCTAAATAAGCCAAGTGGCTTATTTTTTTGTCCTTATTCAAATTTTTTTCATATTTGTTAGGTTTTTGTCAATTTTTTGGGGATTATTGCTTCTTCATGACAAGAAGAATCTAAAAAGTAAAAAATTACGATCGAAATCTAATTTTTTTGAATAAAGACAAAAATAGCCGAGTCGGGCTCTGTGTTGGCCCTAATCCCTCTAATGAGTTGCGCTAATCCGTGGGCCCAGCAGCACGCCGTCACGGCCTGGCTATTTTTGTCTTCATTAAAAAAAATTAGATTCCGATTGTAATTTTTTACTTTTAATTTAGACCAGGCCGTGATGGCGTGTCCCTGGGCCCACGGATCGGCGCACCTCATTAGAGGGATTAGGGCCGGCATAGCGCCCGACTCGGCTATTTTTGTCTTTATTCAAAAAAATTAAATTTCGATCATAATTTTTTTACTTTTTAGATTCTTCTTGTCATGAAGAAGCAATAATCCCAAAAAAATTGACAAAAAACTAACAAATGTGAAAAAAATTTGAATAAGGACAAAAAAATAAGCCACTTGGCTTATTTAGCCGAACAACCCCTGAATCTCTCCCTCCACGAGGAGCAAGTGATTTTCCCAACCCTAATATGTGTTGTTTGTTAGTTTTTCGTCATTTTTTGGGGGATTATTGCATCGTCATGACAAGAGGAATCCAAAAAGTAAAAAATTATGATCAAAACCTAATTTTTTTGAATAAAGACAAAAATAAGCCAATAAGCCAATTTTTTAGTCTTTATTCAAAAAAAATTGAATTTCGATCATAATTTTTTATTTTTTAGATTCCTCTCGTCATGACGATGCAATAATCCCCAAAAAATTGACGAAAAACTAACAAATACGAAAAAAATTTGAATAAGGACAAAAAAATAAGCCACTTGGCTTATTTAGCCGAACGGGTGAAAATTCCCAACCCTAATAGGTGCTGTGGAGAATAAAAAGGTTGGGGGATGGGAAATGACAAACATGCCCCTAGTTTTAACGTTTGGGGTAACGGCGTGAGGGGTGGGGGACTACATTGGTACACATTTAATAACGTTGGGGACTCAATTTCTCCAATGTGTTTATTGGGGACCAAAATGAGATTTTTGTGATACTTTGGGGACCAAAAAGGTTAATAAGCCCTAAAAATACCAAGAGTCTCTACTAGTTGAACCGCGTCCAGTAGACTCCTTGTTCCGCTCATCCCCTTCGTCAGTTGTTTGATAGGGATACTATTACCTAGGTTCCTAAACTTGGAATGGATGGCAGAGCATAGGTGGCAAGCAGTTATATGGATACGGTGTTTTACCTGTAAACGCTTCTCCATGGGAGTCGTCCTCGGAGAGTCGGAGGGACTTCCCGAATGAGTGTACCGAGGAATTCTACTGTACTCTGTGCAGTTATTGTTGTTGATCCTGCAGAGCTTACCCAAAGGTTCAGTCCGAATTGTAGGAAGTGGGCGATACGTTTTTGTATTTCTATGAGAAGCTCTACCACACTGTTGTCCATGTACCAGTAGAAGATTAGCTTAAAGACGTAACATCATCTACAGCCTTGTCTTAATTCAGAAATTCTTGGCATCGACTTGTAAAATTCCAAGAATAGACTAAGCAATTGAATCCCAAACTCCCCACTGACCTCGCTAGCAGCTAATGTAACGAGCTCCTTGATTGCGAGAAGGTCTTTCGTATGCTGAGAGTAACATCCTTGTGCTTTTTAAAGTTAAATAACAAGGATGTTATCTTTACACCACTTGCTTGAATTCACCGTGTAAAACCCTTCCATCGCTCCCAACACCATTGTCGAAGCACCTGTCAACTCGACCTTTATAGCGTTCCTCTCTTGCGGCCACTCTCTTCCCACAATATATTTTCTCAACCCTAACCCATCCATCCTCTCACATAAGGATCTCAACTCGGGCTGAGGCGGAACTGGACCCGAGTTCGACCCTTCCTTAGCATCTAGGGTTTGGGAATTGGATGGATTAGGGATTTGGGATTGTGGTGGATTTTTAGGGTTTTGAAATTGTGATGGAATTGGGGGTGTTTGGGATTAATTGGGATTGGGGTTGAATTGGGGGTGTTTGGGAATTGGGTTGGTTGTTGGAGGATTGTGTTCTTGTATTGGAGGAGACGTGGGAATCAAGGGTCTTAATTCTGTCAATTTTTCCATTAAATTTAATAAGACATTTATTCCTATCCGATCAATCTAATTTCTTGCACGATTAATCTCTATGCCAAGACCTACAAAATAAAGTTTGGAACGTCAAAATAAGTTGAGGCCCCGCTCTATTGAGTGGTGTGTCAAAAGGTGTAAAAAATATCTGTACATAAAAAGACTCTTTTGTTGAAGAAGGGCCGAGGGTACTGAAATTACCCGACCCTAAATTCGACATGTGAATTTAACCACCTCGTAGCCATCCGATTATAGCTGCCAACGAAACGAGTCAGTCGTGAGCTCGGTTTGGCTCAATACGGGCTTGACTCGGCTCATAAAGTTAACAAATAAGTTTAAGCCATAATTCCAAGCTCGTTTGGTCAATTTTGAGTAAGCTGAAACTCGTTCGATAGAAGGCTCGACTCGAAAAAAAGGCCTCGATAAGAACTCCAGTAACCAGAAAATGCTTTGATGTATAATTCTCAAGAAAATATATGGGAAAATTTTACAAATGGTCCCTCTAGTTTGCATGAATTCTCATTTTCGTCCCTCTAGTATCAATTGTGTTACTTTTAGCCCTATAATTTGCATTCTGTCTCAATTCCGTCCCTCTCGGTTACGGCGTTAATGAAACAAATGGAATTGGAGGACAAAATTGACATTTCCCTCACAGAGGAACTAAATTGAGATTTCGTGCAAACTAGAAGGACTATTTCTACAATTTTATTTTTTACTTTTGTTTTTGTAAATAAATTTAAAATACATCATATGTAATATATTATATATATCACAAAAAAATTAGAAAATTCGAAAAGCAACCCCTATGTTAAATGTCTTGGTATTGTATTTTTTTTGGAATTGAATTTTCACTTTCGTTATTTTCTTTGTCATATGATTAAAAAGAAAAAAAATTTCAGTAGTATTTAGAAAATTTCAGTAGAAAAAATCCAATATTGAAAAAATTTATATTTCATTACAAATTACAAAAATATTAGAAAATGCACAAATCAACCCCTTAGCTAATGTCTTTGTATCATGTTCTTATAATCTCCTTATTTTTCACCCGATAAAAAAATGTTCAAAATCCGTATTTATTTGTTATATGAGTGATCTTGTGAGTAAGTCCCAAAACAAATACACTTATACCCATATTTTAATGTATTTGATCTCGTAATATTCAATAGTGTTTCATTGCTTAATTAAACACAATTACAAGATTTCTAAATACTACTGAAAAAAAATTTCTTTTTAATCATGTGACAAAGAAAATAACGAAAGTGAAAATTCAATTCCAAAAAAAAATACAATACCAAGACATTTAACATAGGGGTTGCTTTTCGAATTTTCTAATTTTTTGTGATATATATAATATATTACATATGATGTATTTTAAATTTATTTACAAAAACAAAAGTAAAAAATAAAATTGTAGAAATAGTCCCTCTAGTTTGTACGAAATCTCAATTTAGTCCATCTGTGAGGGAAATGTCAATTTTGTCCTCCAATTCCGTTTGTTTCATTAACGCCGTAAGCGAGAGGGACGAAATTGAGACAGAATGCAAATTATAGGGCTAAAAGTAACACAATTGATACTAGAGAGACGAAAATGAAAATTCATGCAAACTAGAGAGACCATTTGTAAAATTTTCCCAAAATATATTGAATCTTTTAAAAACTTGTACATCTACGGTGAAAATTTTATTTGCGGCTCTAGATGCCGTAAACAAGCATAAAAAATACTAAATCTTCGCAAGTTTTTTGTGCTCTCACTATTCTATTTGTAGTCTGTAGATAGCCAGAACAAATATTCGTCTGTGCCACTTTCGTGGATTAGGTTTTACAGGTTGTTTTAGAGCTTTATTGTTCTGATCTGGATTTTTAGGCTTTTGTTTGTTCGTGCTATACTGTGTACTCTAGGCGTTTGAGGCCTTTAGGTGATTAGGCGTCTTGATGTACCCTTTTTCGAGTTTTAATAAAATCTTTTTGCCGATCAAAAAAAATTTCTTGACAATAACATTTCACCCGCGAAATCTGATTTAGACGTTTATTCAAAAAAAATGTGTCCACACAATGTCAAAGTACCACTTGTTTTCTACGATGCCACGTGATATATTTAACCATTCCTCTTACCTCGGTGGCTTTCATAGAACCCCATCCCCGCGAATGAAAATCATAATATTATTTTTTTTGAATGGCGAAAAAAAAGATTTTATTAATGAAATGTAACGGATACAAGAGATTAAAAGGACGAGCAAATGCATCACAACCAAGAAAAAGCATCCCAACGAGATTGGCACCTTAAACCCCCAACAATCATTTGCAGCCCAAGCCTACAAGGAATCAAGGTTGGCAAAAAATCAACCGAGAAACCAAGGGAAATTTAACAAGAGTACATGGAAAACTAAATCCGCCGAGGTGATTGATCACCATACTAGCCCAAAACCCCAAAGGTGGATGAACCACCAGATTAAACAAAACCCAAATGAAGATAAGAGCTGTTCTTAGAAGATCACAAGAAATCCCCCATGATCCCAATTGTACTTCAAAGAAGAATAGCAGATAACAGAATTGCATTATATAGGCACGCCCTTATTAGTCGCTGTAGCAGTAGGAGAATGAAAGAAAGGGCTCACACCATAAGCAGATTGCATCCCCTCCAATGATTGTTTGAATTTAATGGTCGTGGAGAACTGATTCATGGTTTGAGCAGCAAAAGATCCACACTAGATCGGGAAACAAAAACTTCAGTTTTGTGCAGTGGAATGAAAATCAGAATATTAACACACGAAAGTTTACGTACAATTTGGAATAGTATGAGACATATTGCCAGAATTGATGAGAGCAGTTCATGCCAAAACCTGGCATATTTCTAAAATTTGGGTTAGAACACTCATCTCTCCTTTTCTCTCACTCTCCTCTCTTGATTACTTTGGAGCAGCCACACATACCTAAGTAACCCATCCATACATGTAGATGAACCCTCAAATCGTGGCTCCATATGTCTTTGGTGGGGAAGAACCGGAGAACCACCCCTATTGTTTCAATTTGAGGAGAACCAAACCTTGTGAAAGCAGAATTTCTATACTTTCCATGCTATTTGTCTTTCCAATTCTAAAAACAACTAAAAAGAAAGTGAAATTCACACTTCTATAGCTGCAAGAAATAACATCTAAGAACCTACGAAGTACCAACAAATCCTTGGTAATTTCCAACTTTATTAAGCTAATAGAAATCCATTCCTCATTTAATAGGCACACATGCTGGCAAATACTAGAACATGCAATTGTCTTCTGCTGCACAGTTCTAAATACGTCGTATTTTTCCTTTGCGCCTATTTTCCTTGGTGGGCAAAAGAGCATGCCACCATTGTATTGGGGATTTGGGAGAGTCAAAATGTTGTGTGGTGGATCAGGTGCTAACCAACTCACCTAAAAGCAATTGTTGTTAAGGAAAGGCGCAACTTAATCTTTAAAGGGCAGCACAAAGCCCGGTACTAAGCGGCAGGCGAACATGAGGCGCTTCGCAATGCTGTCCATACAGCACCGACGGGTGGAGGCGATTAGTCCTCTCTTTGCTTACCCCGTGCCAATAGGGGGCTTCTGGATGCTGGCCCCCCATAAAGCCAACATTGTGAAACAGTCTAATCCCATCACATGATTCCCATCTAGGCTTTAAGGGGCATCGTGCTATAACTATCAAGGAGATGTACGGACCTAAAAGATTGAACATCCTTCAAGCCTTCATGTCAAGTTTACCCTCTTTCCTTCATCCTTGGTGGCTCTCTTACAGCCCATTTGGATGGTGAGAAAAGATGAGATAAGAAGGGGGAGTCTTTTCTCACCACATCTCACCATTTTTTGTGAGATCGAGTGAGAAAGGGTAAGAACCAATAAAAAGTTTTCTTTTAGTATTTTCTCACCATTTCTTACCAAAATACTCAATTCAAATGGGTGATTTGGCAAGAAATCATAACCTTATCTTATCTTTTCTTATGAAATCCCTCCATCTACGTAGGAGAATCAATCCATACAGACGGCTCCTATTTGTGTGGCAGCAACTTGAAGTTCTCTCTTTTGGAAAAACAATTTCTAAATGACGAATCTAACTGAATTATGCCTTCTGATTAGAAAAACTAAGCAAATGAAGCAGAAAATCGATCCAGAAAAATGATCGGTCGTGCCTGGAGACTACACGAGGATTGCAAAATAGAGCTGAATTACAGAGGCCATCAAGTTGAACATTAGCTGGTAGCCTACGTTGTCAACACACAAAAAAGCTGCAAGAATCATGAATATACAATAGAGTAACCAGACATGTTCACAAGTTACCTACAGAGATCAAGAATCAAACAGGAGCCCAAACAATTTCATCACCACAGATCACAATATGTTACTATATCTTGATCATATTCTTTCCTTAACTACTCATCATCAAGTAATTCAAATATGCATCAAGAGAATACCTATTAACGCTGGCCCGGACACTTGAGTTATCAAAAACTCTGGCAATAAACAGAACACAAATGCAATTCCCTCAAAACCTACCTCCTAGAAAACCCTCCATCCCTTCTGCCCTTCCCAACCACCAGAGCCCTCTCCCGCTCCTTCTCCCTCTTCTCTCTCTTCAACCGCTCTTCTCTCATCTCTTCCACCGTCTTCTTCCCGCTACTCTTCCCCACTCTACACTTACCACCCTCATCCTCCACCTCCTCCTCTCTCTCCACATCATCGCTCGGCCGCCGCGACAAATACCACGGCAACTTCACCCCTTTCCCAGCCACCCCATACCCTAACTTATACTTCTCATCTTCAGGCAACACAACCCTCACCTCCTCCTTCTTCTTCTCCAACTTCATCTTCTTACGCGCCCCTCCTCTCTCCTCATCCTCTTTTTTCCCTTCTACTGGATCGAAAATCCTAATCCCTTCGAACAAGTTAATGTGGTTCAACTTCGATTTCGACTCCGGCTCGGGCGACGGCGGAGCCGGTGCAGCCGTGGTTGGTGCCGCGGTGGAGGGTTGATGAACCAAGGGAGCCAGGCCGCGGGCTTGGCGGAGCTGCTCGATGCGGAACTCGGTGTCGCGCTTGCGAGACTGCTCGCGCTTGAGCTGCTCCTCTTTGGCGGCTGCCTCTTCGTCTTTCCGGACTTTCTCTCTGTTGTCGAAGTTGTAGACGTTCCATCGCTTCTGAGGGAGGATGTTTAGACCGCCGTGGCCTCCCATGGTTGGAGACTAGGGTTAAATGCAAGGGAAGACGATCTGTGGATAAAACCCTAGTTCGATTCGAAACCCTTATTGAATTGAAAACCCTAATTCGATTGAAAATGAGGGTAGGGGAATCCAAATTACCTGCAAATTGATCGTGGACTCTCTCTCTCTCTCTCTTGCCGGAATTTCACGATATCTAACTTGCGAATGATCGGGTCGGAAAAATTAAAAAAACCGCAAAAGCATGGCATTACGTGGTTTTTAAAGGAAAATTTTAGGCCGGCTTAAGTTTGACGAAGGTCAACAGGCCAAGGCCCATAAAATTTGGGCTGTGCGTTGCAATGGGTCTGGAGGAGAATAGTAAATCATTTGGGAAAATAACGGCCTAGGACGTGTTTTGATAATTAATATCCGCTAAAGACAAGCTAAAAACATTTGTTAATACTAAAAATATTCTTGACGGATATTAATTATCAAAACACATCATTTGCCGTCATTTTCCCTAATCATTTCTCCGAGAGGAAAAGGAGAAGAAAGTTTTGGAGAAAAAAACCCAGTGAATTGATTTTGCCACTCCATTTTTTTCAACAGTATTTTCTTTCTCTTATAAAACAAATAACCTAATAGAGACACAAAGGAGAGTGCCGTTAGAGAAAATGGGAGTGGCAAACTTTTGCCCCGTTCACGCTAGTGATTAACTTATACACCACAATTTTTTTGTTTTGTCCTTATTCAAGTTTTTTTTTTTTTTTTGCGTTTGTTAGTTTTACGCCGAACTTGTATGTAATATGGGTGAGTAAGGATGAGATGAATCGGAAAAGTAAAAAAATTTTGACGTTTACACAAGTATTTTGGAAAATATCCAAAGAAAAGCTCAAATTTATTTTTACTTTTCCGATTCCTATCGTCCTTACTCACCCATATAACATACAAGTTTGGCATAAAACTAAAAAAATGAAAAAAGTTAGTGCATGCTCTCGGAATAGTGCTTCACCGCTCACAGTAATATGTGTGTCGTGAATCATATCACAGTACTACTGCGAGGGTGAAGCATCGCTCCACGAGCATGGAATAATATCTCTAAAGGATTGGATGACTCTGCGATCCACTTAATTTTTTTTTGATCCGCTGTGATCCACTTAATTAGGTCCAGATGTTCTCTATCTAGAGAACTTCGACCACAAGTGTCCAATGCAATAAAGTCAAGTTAGTCAACATTATAAGCTCCACTAGACCCATCAAAGAATGGGGACCACCAAAAAAAAAAGGGGGGACCAATCACACATGATGAAGTAAGAAGCAGAAGCATTCAAAGGGTACTCCAAAGTCACCCGTCTCAAAAATCTCAACAGCTAGTAATAAACAAATAATACTAACTTGTAGATTAGAACTTTACTTCACCATAGCCATCATCTTCATTTCAACACCAGCAATAGTAGAATCAACAGCTCAAACTTGCCCTGCTTGAACATGGTCGGGCTTGGCTGCACCGTAGATGGGCTTCTAAACAACTCCAAGTTCAATCAGCCGGTACCATGGATCGGCATCTACATAGCCGTGGCATCCGCTGCCTGTGCAATCGCCATGGCTGTGGACGCCTTCAACGGATTCCGCCAACGGAAGTTCTGGCTCCCATGCAAATTCTTTTCTCTCAACGCCACCACCCTAACCATTATAGCAGTGGCCATCAAACTGTCGGTCGACCTCAACACCTCCATGCCCCGCCGCCAAGAGCAACTCGCAAAACTCAGTAGCGCCGCCTTGATATGCACAGTAATGGGTAATTCCATGCCTTCTCTAGGAACCATGGAAAACAAAGAAATAGTTGCGAACATCGTGGCTCTGGGAATACTTGTTATTACTGCAATAGTCAATATTTGCATCCAATTGGGTACTGGGGTTATTTATGTTTTCTGGAAAGAACATGCTTTCCTTATGCTCCTCATGCTTGTTTTGCTAGCAATGATGTGTTCTTCAGCTTTGACTGTCCCGACTACCAAACGCTATTTCGAGATGAAATACACTAAAACGCATCAAATAGCAATGAAAGAGTGCTCAGATGGAACTAAGAAATGCCATCCTGAGAAACTGAGAGAGGATCTGACCAAGTTTTGGATGATGGCGCATACCTGTGGGCCCCAGTTCGTCATAGGGCGTTCGGCGACATGTACTGCCTCAGGGGCATTCTGCCTTTTGGCTGCTGTGACCTTAGCAGAAGCTATGCTTCGATCTTACTTCATGACTCGGTCTCTCAAATTTTGCATTGGCGAATCGGAATATAAGTGGTCAACTACTTTAGTTCTTGTAACCCAAATCATAGCAGTTGTTGCAGGAACTATTGCCCCTGCTTTTAGATGGTTCACCGCTATCAAATTCAGGTGTCCAAAGAAAGCAACTAAGGTCAGCAAGTTTAAACCCCAGTTTAAAGTGGAAAGGTACTGGATCGAGTGGATGGTGGAGTGGAAAGAGTGCCCATTAGAACTACGAATGTGGGGACACCACAGTAAAAAGCTCACCCATGACGCGAAGAATGTAACTCTGGACTTGTGCATTCAAGTGCAGTGCGGAATAGTGGTGGTGAGCAAATTGGTCCGACTAGTTTCCATTTTCTTCATGCATGGGGTTCTGATATGCTATCTCTACTGCAAGGGATTGACGAGGTTATTCAAATGCCACTATGGTGTTACAAATGACGACTCAGGGTCTGAATCAAAGCCCTTTTCAAAGCTACACCTCAGCCGTTTCGTTTTGCATCTTGAAGGAGAGGAAGAATTGGTTGATGTGATGGTAGAGAGCAATTGTGATGCAACTGACAAGTGGTTTCTAATGGGAAAAAAGAAGCCGCCAAAAAATCTCATACAGCTTCTAGAGAAATCCAAGTCTTTAAAAGAATTTAAGGGAGTACTTGAGTTTGATAGCGACAAGGTTCCTTCTCTAGATGCTGAAGAACCTCCAAATTGTTGGGCTCTTCCAGTCGTGACACTAACTAGTATTGCGGTCGCACTCCCAGGAATTGACCACCTACAGATTAAACAGTTAATAAGAAGTGTAAATGAAGGTCTCATGTATGTCAGAATTGTAGAGAAAAACCTGAATTCCACAGCAGAGTTAGATAACATCCGGAAGGCAGCAGAAATTTCATGGCTAGGTATCGAACTCTATCACAGGTGGCTAGACGTGGATCTCCGCAAGATGGCCCTGCATGCAAAAAGCCCAGAAAAGGTAATGGAAGAGCTTTCTGATGATGCACAGAAGTGGTTTTGGGAATTCAGAAAGAAAGACATCCATGGTTGTTTGAGGGAGGACCCTTCTAGCTGGCCTGTCAAGGTGTTGGCATCAAATTCCATGTACAGAATATGTAAAACTATTTTTATGGATTATGAAGCCAGAGACTTTGACGGTAGTGAGAGGCTATTTGAAAGGTTGTGTACCATGATAGCTGACATATTTGGTGCTTGTTTCACCAACTTAACGAGAGTTATACCCATGCAATGCCACAACAGTGCCATTGAAGAGAGGGAAGAAAGTGTCCACAGCGCAATTGTTCTTCTGGGAAAGTCAGAAAAGATTTTGGAAATTCTCAGTCAACAACCACTTTCAAGCTTGAATCTGGAGCAGTTCGCACGTATTGATGACTGGCGTTCATTACACAAGCAGAAGAATTTATCAACTGTCGGGAGTGCAACAGGTTTTATTTCATCTGAGCTGTACGTATCCATTGAGTAGAAATCAACTGCATCAATTTAGAACTTGATACAGGTTATAGGTTACATAGAACCATATGTATTGTATTGTGACATAGAATCTTATTAAGAATTTTCAGCTTTGAATTTACAATGTATGGTTTTGGACAATACTCGCAGCTTTGCATGTGGAGGAATGAGAACAAAGGAAATCATTTTAGTGAGCAACACAATAGAAATACAGTGTGAATGTGTAAGAACAGTTATGCGAATCAGAAATTCAACCTAAAATACTGAAACCCCAATAAATTGGACCTATGTCTTGTACAGAGATGCCAAAAGAGAATAAAGGAAGAGACAAAAGACCACGGGACCATCTGATAGCAGTGTGGATAAACTTTCTACCTACAGAGTGTCTGAAAGCTTTCACACCATTCTCATCCAATTATAAGATCGTCAATTCCTGTTTGACATTTAAGAATCTCCTTATACATTGATTTTACTTGCTGATCAAAAAACCAACATTGATTTTGCTTGTATTATGTCTATATACCTACTTGGATGGATTTCTTTGCAATAATAATATTTCAAGGAATTCCGTAGGATTGGGAGAATATTTCAGCGGCTTCAGTCGGATTCACCTATGGAGCATTGACACTCCTAGAGGTTGCCAAAACTGTGTCCAACGAGAGGACACGGCAAAAAACGTATGGGACACACCACATGGCGTGTCCATTAAATTTAATTAATTTTTTCAGGGGGACATGCCTAGGACATGGGAGGGACACCTATGGTCACACTGTTAAGGGTTAAAAATTAATTTTTAAAAGTTTTTTTGGGCTAAAGGTGTATTACTTTGAATAAATTGGGGTAAAAGTGTAATACAATTTATATATACAAGTTATAACCATGTTTCCACTAGTTTAAAAGTTATTTTATTTATCTATTTTATTTGTTTTTGCTGTGTCCCCTCCCGTGTTCGTCCCCAATTTTCTTTTTTTATAGAAATAACGTATCACGTTTTAGTGTCCATGTTTGTGTTCGTATCTGCACCCAAATCCAAATCCGGAACTTCTTAATGATGCGTGAAGGCCTATTTACAATGAGGTTCCCCACATATCTCAAGAACTAGTTGATGTTTCTTCAAATCCATTCAAAAAGTTTCTTCGCAAAAACATTAGGGAAATAGTTACCAAAATATGTATCCACCTGTCCTCTACCATCTGGAGTCTCAATAGAAATAGGCACGCATACAAGTGAAATTATCTTGAAGAAAAAGAAGAAAACAAATGGCTGGCATGATAAGGATTTCATTCAACAGTTAAGTGAAAAGTACTCTTTATTGAACATCCATTAATAAACTTATTCATGTTTTTAAGAAAATACAGAAAGCATCAGGACGGGCATGGTAATAATGAAAATTATAAATAGAGCTGTTGCATTCTGCTTTCCACCACTACCAATAGCAACCAAAAACCCCACCCAACTTCCTTTGAGAAAACTGCATCCAAGCCCTCGCTCTATGTGGTTGGAATTCTGCTCATGCCCTTCATGACGCAAGTTTCTTGCCCTTCATGTTTCTGCGATCTACTCAAGATCTTCATTTAGTGCACAGTACTATGCATCTTGCGCATAGTCATGTTTCCTGCAGGACATCTAGGATTTCCTTTATGTACTGTCTTGTATATTGTTGCACGACTGGATTTCCTTAATGTATTGTCTTGTAAGAAAATCCACCATGGATCCTGTTGGAATTTCATCACTTCCTATGATCTGTAACCTCACTGCATATGGAACCCCTCTGTTGTCCCTTTAGAAGTACAAACAAACCAAAAAAAAACACTCATTTCTTGTATAATCTCTACATATGATTGTGCTTAAACAGGTGCCTCCTCCAAGACTCCAGAGATACATAAGAGATGTAAACCTAAACACCAACTGCATCAGTGTAGAAAGACCCAAAAGAATTTGAAAACCTAGACAATCCCCGTTCAACTAGTCCAGCAAACGACAACTTAATCACACATGGATATACACCGTCTGACTAGTTTGACGCTGCAGAAATGTGCGAGGGCAATGCATAACAGAATACAAGAGGAGATTATACACTTAAGCTACACAGTAATCTCTAACTAACTAAATGAAGCTGTACTAGCGCAAGATTAACTAATTCTTTTCCAAGAAATAGACTTAGCTGGGTGACAGTACATGGTTAGTACTCTTCAGTCTTCTCTCTATCAGTGTATAACAGCTCTGATAAGTAATCATGGATGCGGTGCAGGTAAGAACAAGGATGATTCAGGGGGACAAATGGCTTTGAATTGCTTCTCATAGATAGTACTTCTTTATATAGCTCGAACCACCCTACTTGAACAAACTCTGTGCTCTAACAATTTTCTCCCAAATTTTGTTCTTAAAAAGGTGATAGAATTCCATTTTGGATCGACCCTTCATATCTTCTGCTTAACCTAAAACCTTCCGAGTCTGACATTTCAACTTCGATTTCAACTCCGGCTCGGGCGACGACGGAGCCAGTGCAGCGGCGGTTGGAACCGCGGTGGAGGGTTGATGAGCCGACGGCCGCGGGCTTGGCGGAGCTGCTCGATGCGGAACTCGGTGTCGCGCTTGAGCTGCTCCTCTTTGGCGGCGGCTTCTTCGTCTTTCCGGACTTTCTCTCTGTTGTCGAAGTTGTAGACGTTCCATCGCTTTTGAGGGAGGATGTTTAGACCGCCGTGGCCTCCCATGGTTGGATACTAGGGTTAAATGCAAGGGAAGACGATCTGTGTAGAAAACCCTGATTCGAAACCCTTATTGGATTGAAAACCCTAATTCGATTGAAAATGAGGGTAGGGGAATCCAAATTACCTGTAAATTGATCGTGGAATATCTCTCTCTCCTGCCGGAATTTCACGATATCTAATCTGCCAAGGCCCATAAAATTTGGGCTATGCGTTGCAATGGGCCTGGAGGAAATAGAACGGACCCAAAAAAACTGACCGATCGGTTCGGTTTTCGGCCGGAGTGATGGCGGAATTTTTCTGGATCGGACCGAACGGAACCGAAATCAGTTCGGTCTTGGTTTTTTGAAATTTTTTTTGGACCGAACCGAACCGATCAACTATATTTTATATATATTTTACATATATATACTTTTAAATTAAATGAAAATTTTATATTTCAGGCAGACCGAACCAATCCCACCCCGAACCGAACCCGTCTCCGGTCGGGATCGGTCCTGGAAATATTTGGACTGAACTTAATCGGTCTTCGAAAATTTCACCCCGAACTGAACCAAACCGAAATCAGCCCTAGTAATCATTTCTCCGAGAGGAAAAAGGAGAAGAAACTTTTGGAGAAAAGCAAAAAACTATATCTATCTTTATTTTGAAACCTGGGGGTGCTGTAGTGCACCTCAGCACTACACGTATAGTGCGGGCAATTCGGTCATCCATCTCAACAATGGACGGTTCGGATTTTCATCCGAATAATAGACGGCTAGGATTTGTAGGAGCTCAGATTAAATCTAAGTCGTCCATGCCGAGATGGAAGGTCCGATCGGCCGCGGCGGGTGCACAGCCCTTCCAATTCCCTTTATTTTACCACCTACTCCTTTCACTTTTGTGTCATCTTTATTTTAGGGAATTGATTTTTGCCCCTATATTTTTTCCAACGGCAACGGCACTCTCCTTCTCTCACAAAACAAATAACCTAATAGAGACATAAAAAGGAGTGCCGTTAGAACTTCACTTTTTGTGTCATCCTTATATTGGTGTCTTTAATGGCGCAGGGCTGAGGAAAGAGAAGGGAACCACTCATCCGAATTTTTAGAGGCTTGGGTTATACAACCAGGCAGCTAAGAGGTCTTTCACTTTTTTCATCTTCACATCACATGCTATCTGCTTTCTTTTAATGATGTTAATTGTAAACTAACATTTCAAAGTTTAAACACACATTAATAACATCACATGCTAAAGGTCCAAAAAAAAAGAAGAGGGTGGGTCTTTAATTCCAATTAAAAAGCCGCTTTCCGATTAAAGAGTGAGTCTTTAATTAGAGAACTAGAGGCTTCGCGCTTGTGCTCCCGCCTCTAGCTATGCTAAAGGTTATACGTACAGGATAGCTTAAAAAAACTTCAAAGGAAAAAGCTTCAATACACACATGGGTGTACAATATGCACTTTTACGAATTTTTGTGACTCGTGATATGAGTTTTTTGTTGCCTGACGTATGGATTCTTCCGGTGCTTTAATAATGAATTAGTGGTTCACCATATGTTTTTTTTTTGGCTTGTGTAATGAGATTTTTGCGGCAAAAAACGTATAAATTCAACCCAACTTTTGTAATCCAGGTTATGAATTTTTGTACCCCAGGTTAAGAATTTTGTGGTTCAAAAAGTCGGGCGCAATTCAAAAAAGATGGGCAAAAGTTCCGAATTTCTGTGGTTCAATTTATGAGTTTTTATTGTCCAACTTATGAATTTTTTTGGTAACAACTTGCTAATTTTTGTGGTGCAATGTGAATTTTTGTGGCTCCGAATACAAAAGTGCAGCAGATAAAAAGAATAATACGAAAATGCATATTGTACACCCCTTTTACAAGATGTGTGCGGGAACCATGTCCAAATTTATCCCACTGAACTTTTTATCTAACAATCACAAGCATAATATGATATGTTAAAAACAAAATTTCAACGACATCAGCTTTACTGCAAGTGGCTGGACGAGGATCCCTCGAAAATGTGTAAAGTAACATAATTAAAGGCTTACTGATTTTAGGCTGGTTTTGGCTAAAAAAGTAGCTAAATTTTACTTTTTGGTTTGTCATTATTTTAAAAAAAAAAAACTTGCTTTTGGTTTAATGTTTTCGCAAAATATGAAGTTGATCAAATATCAATATCAACACGATCGATTGGCGTTCTTCTTAATAATAAGGGTGCGTTTTCGCTATATTATTGGACTACAGGCTAATAACAATAGTCTAGTTGTTTCCAGCTTTCCACTCAATGTTATTTTAGTTGATGTATATGAAAAAGATGACCTACCTAGAAATCTGTAAAAACACGAGCTTTAGTCCATCTAAATAAGCGGAAATGCCCCCTAAATTTGAACAGAAATGTGTTTCTTTTTTGCGGATGTTAATGTTCGATCAAATCTCATTTTTGACACAACCGAGTCCCAAGCAGGTCCCCAAGGTCCCAGAAGGCCAGAAGCACATTAGACTTCAAGTGTAGATCCATTCACTTGGATTCATTGAAATTTCAATTATATTCTGACCTAGACACATACATGATTCTCAGAGCTACAAAATTTTATTTCATCGACCTCACTTGAATTTTTCAGCTTCCACGCGTAACCCTTTGTTCATGGCTCGATTCATAACACTGTCATAATCCCCAAGAATAGGTTAAAATCATTGCCAATCAACCTTATACTTGAAGCAACTTATAGAATAGTAAATCGTAATCTTCGACAAGAGAGGTCAAGGTAACTTGATTGGGAAAGCATAATCTTGGTAGAATAGAAGTTAGTACTAAAAGTGATTTGATGGCATCAAGTGCGTCGGCCCTTGCGTAAAACAACCATAAAATAATGTATTGAGAACTCTTTAAATGATTTGCAGAAGTTATTGAATGCTCTCGAAATATTGCTTCACCGCTCATAGTAGTGTGTGTGCCGTGAATTATATCACGGTACTATTGTGAGAGTGAAGCATCGGTCCGCGAGCATGGAATAATATCTCAATTAGGTCCGGATGTTCTCTCTCTAGAGAACTTCGACCACAAGTGTCCAATGCAATAAAGTCAACATTATAAGCTCCACTAGACCCATCAAAAAAGAAAGGGAACCGACCACCAAAAAAAAGGGGGGACCAATCACACATGATGAAGTAAGAAGGAGAAGCATTCAAAGGGTACTCCAAAGTCACCCGTCTCAAAAATCTCAACAGCTAGTAATAAACAAATACTAATACCTTGTAGATTAGAACTTCACTTCACCATAGCCATCATCTTCATTTCAACACCAGCAATAGTTAGAATCAACAGCTCAAACTTGCCCTGCTTGAACATGGTCGGGCTTGGCTGCACCGTAGATGGGTATCTAAACGACTCCAAGTTCAATCAGCCGGTACCATGGATCGGCATCTACATAGCCGTGGCATCCGCCGCCTGTGCAATCGCCATGGCTGTGGACGCCTTCAACGGATTCCGTCAACGGAAGTTCTGGCTCCCATGCAAATTCTTCTCTCTCAATGCCACCACCCTGACCTTTATAGCAGTGGCCATCAAACTGTCGGTCGACCTCAACACCTCCATGCCCCGCCGCCAAGAGCAACTCGCAAAACTCAGTAGCGCCGCCTTGATATGCACAGTAATGGGTAATTCCATGCCTTCTCTAGGAACCATGGAAAACAAAGAAATAGTCGCGAATATCGTGGCTCTGGGAATCCTTGTTATTACTGCAATAGTCAATATCTGCATCCAATTGAGTACTGGGGTTATTTATGTTTTCTGGAAAGAACATGCTTTCCTTATGTTCCTCATGCTTGTTTTGCTAGCAATGACATGTTCTTCAGCTTTGACTGTCCCGACTACCAAACCCTATTTCGAGATGAAATACACTAAAAAGCATCAAATGGCAATGAAAGAGTGCTCAAATGGAACTGAGAAATGCCATCCTGAGAAACTGAGAGAGGATCTGACCAAGTTTTGGATGATGGCGCATACCTGTGGGCCCCAGTTTGTCATAGCGCGTTCGGCGACATGTACTGCCTCAGGGGCATTCTGCCTTTTGGCTGCTGTGACCTTAGCAGAAGCTATGCTTCGATCTTACTTCATGCCTCGGTCTTTCAAATTTTGCATTGGTGAATCGGCATATAAGTGGTCAACTACTTTAGTTCTTGTAACCCAAATCATAGCAGTTGTTGCAGGAACTATTGCCCCTGCTTTTAGATGGTTCACCGCTATCAATTTCAGGTGTCCAAAGAAAGCAACTAAGGTCTGCAAGTTTAAACCCCAGTTTAAAGTGGAAAGTTACTGGATCCAGTGGATGGTAGAGTGGAAAGAGTGCCCGTTAGGGCTACCAATGTGGGGACGCCACGGTAAAAAGCTCACCCATGACGCGAAGAATGCAACTCTGGACTTGTGCATTCAAGTGCAGTGCGGAATAGTGGTGGTGAGCAAATTGGTCCGACTAGTTTCCATTTTCTTCATGCGTGGGGTTCTGATATGCTATCTCTACTGCAAGGGATTGACGTGGTTGTTCAAATGCCACTATGGTATTACAAATGACGACTCAGGGTCTGAATCAAAGCCCTTTTCAAAGCTACACCTCAGCCGTTTCGTTTTGCATCTTGAGGGAGAGGAAGAATTGATTGATGTGATGGTAGAGAGCAATTGTGATGCGACTGACAAGTGGTTTCTAATGGGAAAAAAGAAGCCGCCAAAAAATCTCATACAGCTTCTAGAGAAATCAAAGTCATTAAAAGAATTTATGGGAGTACTTGAGTTTGATAGCGACAAGGTTCCTTCTCTAGATGCCGAAGAACCTCCAAATTGTTGGGCTCTTCCAGTCGTGACACTAACTAGTATTGCGGTCGCACTCCCAGGAATTGACAGCCTACTGATTGAACAGTTAATAAGAAGTGTAAACGAAGGTCTCATGTATGTAAGAATTGTAGAGAATAACCTGAATTCCACAGCAGAGTTAGATAACATCCGGAGGGCAGCAGAAATTTTGTGGCTAGGTATCGAACTCTATCACAGGTGGCTCGACGTGGATCTCCGCAAGATGGCCCTACATGCGAAAAGCCCAGAAAAGGTAATGGAAGAGCTTTCTGATAATGCACAGAAGAGGTTTTGGTAATTCAGAAAGAAAGACATTCATGGTTGTTTGAGGGAGGACCCTTCTAGGTGGCCTGTCAAGGTGTTGGCGTCAAATTCCATGTACAGAATATGTAAAACTATTTTTATGGATTATGAAGCCAGAGACTATGATGGTAGTGAGAGGCTATTTGAAAGGTTGTGTAGCATGATAGCTGACATATTTGGCGCTTGTTTCACCAACTTACCGATAGTTATACCCATGCAATGCCACAACAGTGCCATTGAAGAGAGGGAAGAAAGTGTCCACAGCGCAATTGTTCTTCTGGGAAAGTCAGAAAAGATTTTGGAAATTCTCAGTGAACAATCACTTTCAAGTTTGAATCTGGAGCAGCTTGCACGTATTGATGACTGGCGTTCATTACACAAGCAGAAGACTTTATCAACTGTTGGGAGTGCAACAGCTTTTAGTTCATCTGATCTGTACGAATCCATTGTGTAGAAATCAACTGCATCGATTTAGAACTGAATACACCTATATAGAACCATCTGAACCATATGTATTGTGACATAGAATCTTATTAAGAATTTTCAGTTTTGAATTTATGATGTATGGTTTTGGACAATACTCGCAGCTTTACATGTGGAGGAATGAGAACAGAAATCATTTTAGTGAGCAACACAATAGAAATACAGTGTGAACGTGTAAAAACAGTTATACAAATCAGAAATTCAACCTAGAATACAGAAACCCCAAATACAATAGGTCGTCTTGTACATAGATGCCAAAAGAGAATGAAGAGACAAAAGACCCCGGGACCATCTGATAGCAGGCGTGGATCAACTTTCTACCTACAGAGTACCTGAAAGCTTTCAAACCATTCTCATCCAATCATAAGATCGTCAATTTCTGTTTGACATTTAAGAATCTCCTTATACATTGATTTTACTTGTATTATGTCTATACCTACTTGGATTTCTTTGCAATTATAATATTTCCAGAAATTCCGTAGGATTGGGAGCCTATGGAGCATTGACACTCCTAGAGGTTGCCATAACTGTGTCCAACGAGGGGACACGGCAAAAAAGGGACACGCCACATGGCGTGTTCATTAAATTTAATTAATATTTTCAGGGGGACAAGCCAAGGACGCGGGAGGGACATAGGAGGGACACGTATGGTGACACAGTAGGGGTTAAATATGCAATTTTTTAAAAGTTTTTTGGGGCTAAAGGCGTATTACTTTGAATATTTTGGGGTAAAAGTGTAATACAATGTGTGTGTGTGTGTGTGTGTGTGTAAGTTATAACTATGTCTCCGCAAAAAACAGAAAGGAAATAGTTACCAAAATAAGTATCCATCTGTCCTCTACCACGTGGAGTCTCAATAGAAATAGGCATACATATACGTGAAATTATCTTGAAGAAAAAGAAGAAACAAATGGCTGGCATGATAAGAATTTCATTCAACAACTATGTGAAAAGTACTCTTTATTGAACATCCATTAATCAACTTAATCATGCTTTTACGAAAATACAGAAAGCATCAGGACGGGCATGGTAATAATGAAAATTATGAATAGAGTTGTTGCATTCTGCTTTCCACCACTACCAATAGCAACCAAAAACCCCACCCAATTTCCTTTGAGAAAACTGCATCCAAGCCCTCACTCTATGTGGTTGGAATTCTGCTCATGCCCTTCATGACACAAGCTTCATGTTTCTGCGATCTACTCAAGATCTTCATCTAGTGCACAGTACTATGTATGCATCTTGCACATAGCCATGTTTCCTGCAGGACATCTAGGATTTCCTTTATGTACTGTCTTTTATATTGTTGCACGACTGGATTTCCTTAATGTATTGTCTTGTAAGAAAATCCACCATGGATCCTGTTGGAATTCATCACTTCCTATGATCTGTAACCTCACTGCATATGGAACACCTCTGTTGTCCCATTAGAAGTACAAAAAAACTCATTTCTTGTATAATCTCTACATATGATTGTGCTTTAACAGGTGCCTCCTCCAAGACTCCAGAGATACATAAGAGATGTAAACCTAAACACCAACTGCATCAGTGTAGAAAGACCCAAAAGAATTTGTAGACCTAAACAACCCCCACTCAACTAGTCCAGCAAATGACAACTTAATCACACATGGATATACACTGTCTGACTAGTTTGACGCTGTATAAATGTGCGAGGGCAATGCATTAGTGGCACTAGAAGGAATCCTATAACGAAAACAGAGAATAAGTAATCATGAATGCATGACGAAGTTTAGAGAGAGAATTTTATCAACTGATCCCAATTGCATAACAGAATACAAGAGGAGATTATACACTTAACTACTGAAGCTACCAACTAACTAAATGAAGCTGTACTAGTGCAAGATTAACTAATTCTTTTCCAAGAAATAGACTTAGCTGGGTGACAGTACATGGTTAGTACTCTTCAGTCTTCTCTCTATCAGTGTATAACAGCTTTAATAAGTAATCATGGATGCAGTGCAGGTAAGAACAAGGATGATTCAGGGGGGACAAATGGCTTTGAATTGCTTCTCCTAGATAGTACTTCTTTATATAGCTCGAACCACCCGACTTGAACAAACTCTGTGATCTAACAATTTTCTCTCAAATTTTGTTCTTAAAAAGGTGATAGAATTCCATTTTGGATCGACCATTCATATCTTCTTCTTACCTCAACCCTTCCGAGTCTGACATTTGACTCCATTACAAAACTTTGATCACTTGCAAAACAGAGATTTGTCTACATAATCATGCTTCATATTACCGCCTATCCATGAAATGCTGGCCGTGTAATTAAGTACAATCCGTATACAAAGGAATCTCAAGCTATAGATACCAGATAGTAGATAGCAATAGGCTTTAAAGAAAATAAAAAGGAGAAGAAGAGGACAAAAACCAAAATCAAGATGCAGTTTTAGCTGTGATTAGAGCCTTTTGTCCTTGTCAAATGGACACAGCACGCTTTAACTGTGTAACTACCATTCACAAACTATGAACAATTGCGTTAATCCCCCCTATCAACCATCTCGAGCCTAAACAATTATGACTTCGGATAAGCGACAATACTGATTTCTTAACACTTCTGGACACTTGAAACCCCAAGCCATGAGTTCATTATGCTATTGATTTCAAAGCCTCTACTTGCCAATTTTCCCCCAAAGAAGTATTTCTACCAGTAATTTACCAGACAGTTGCAAACAACACCAAAATCTCAATCTTCTAGTTTATTAGCTGAACTTCTCACAATAAAAAACAACAAAATGAGAAAAAGGACATTTCCAGGAAAGCATCTATAGTTAAATCCAAAATGTATGTTTCCCCCAACATTAATCGCAGAAGAGCTAGAAGGCTTAGTAACAGTACTGGTATCTCTTTGACTGCTGATCTTGGGAAATACTTGGGTGTGCCTTTACTTCTGAGTATATTGAGCAAACTGCACTTTAATCCTATTGTCGAAAAAGTACAAAGGAGACTTGCTGGCTGGAAAGCTAATGTCTTGAACTTAGCAGGTAGGGCTACTCTTGTGCAATCGGTGACGTCTACCATACCTAACTACACCATGCAGACTATGGAAATCCCTGTGAGTGTGTGATAATTTGGACAGAATTAATAGAAACTTCCTTTGGGGAGATACTGATAGCTCCAAAAAAATTCACCTTGTTAATTGGACTACTGTTTGTAAATGCAAGATAGGGGTGGACTTGGTATCAGAAAAGCTAGAAACCAAAACTTGGCACTCCTAACCAAACTTAGCTGGAAAGTCACCATGCATGAAGACAGCCTTTGGGTTAAAATGCTTAGAGACAAATACCTCAGAAATCATTCTCTCTCGTCTTGGCCCAAAAAACGTAATGCTTCACATGTTTGGCGTAGCATGGTCAACACCAATCACATAATCAAAAGGGGAATAAAATGGACAATTGGAGATGGATCCAAAGTGGATCTTTGGAAAGACTGGTGGTGTGGGAGTGGCCCTCTTATCTTAAAGTATCAGGGACCCCATACTAATAGTAATACGAAGGTAAAAGAGGTTGTTGATGATAATGATACCTGGGATCTTTCAAACATAGCTCACATAGTAGATGAACAGGATGCGAATATCATTCATAACATACATCTCTCTAGTTACAGGAATTCCCCTGATCACCCTACCTACCTGGGCCAGTCCTGGGAGTAATGGATTCACTACTGCTGCTGCCTATGATCTAATCAATTTTGAGGATAGGGATACGAAGGGTTGGATTTGGTTCTGGAAGCTCAAAATCCCGGAAGAAATTAAAACTTTTGGCTCATTTCGCATGATAAATTGCCATCAAACCTGTTGAAAGCTAACAGAAAAATCAACCTTTCGAGCGCTTGCCCTCGTTGTAATACCAGTTCAGAGAGTTTGAGTCACCTATTTCGTGAATGCCCAAAGCCAAAGACATGTAGTCCTCTATTTGTCACGAAAACTGGATTAGAAACCTTCTCAGGAGAACCCTTAACGATTGGATTGTAGTTAATGCTAAATTCACTCACTCCTATCGTTAGGATAGAGATATCCCTTGAAATACAGTTTTTGTTACTACTCTTTGGCAAATTAGGAAAGATAGAAACAAAAGGAGTTTTAATAATGTTAATATTCCACCAGCAGTGAGCCTCAAAGCTATTAACTCTTATGCCAAGGAAATTGGGGAAGCATTTAAAACTCCCATCCAAACTGATATTACTAGTAATCATTTAATTGTTTGGAGATTCCTTGTGGAGGAGAGATAAAACTAAATACGGACAGATGTTGGTATGACTCCAACAATAAACCTGGATTTCGAGGAGTTTTCAGAAACAATGCAGGGGCATGGATTCTAGGGTTTTATGGAAAGTTGGAATGCAACTCGAGCTTGGAAGTTGAGCTTTGGGCAATGTACATAGGACTTACAATCATTCTAGAAAAAGGTCTACAGCATGTGAAGATTTAATCTGACTCATGTATTGCGGCGAATCTAGTCAATGGAGGCGCCACTATGGATCACCCCCAACGCATTCTAGTCAAAGACACAAAAATGTTGGCAACCTGAACTGGAACCACAATTAGCCACATCTTCCGTCAAGCCAACCAAACGGCGGACTGACTAGCCCGATTGGGAGCCGAACAATATGAAAGTTTAGTCGTCACAGAGCAAGCTCCCCTCGCGGCAAGGGAATATGTGATCGCCGACTGCCTAGGTGTCGGGCATCTCAGAACCTAGGTCTTCAGTTTTCTGTTTTAAGTCGTTGCTATTTTAGTCTGTATGACTCTGCTTCTGTTTGGTCAATTAATGTAATTTCCGTTGCACCAAAAAAGAAAATCTACAGTTAAGTCTGTGTTATACTAGCACTACACAGAAGGCACAAGCTTAAATCATTCTTGGATTTGGATCAATCTGAAAAGTTGACTTGAATACAATTAAGTTCTTGAGCACTACCATAACAAGAACTCCAGGGACAGTGAACACATCATAAGAAACTAGAACATACGTCACATAATCTTTTGTCTCACAATTCTCGAAACTAAACCTTTCCAGTCTATTTTTCAACAAAGAGGACCAAATGCAATTAATTTCTCGTAAATGTCTTAAATCCAATCCACTTAAGCGATAATCTTGATTGAATCAAATGCAAGGTATTTTCATATGTTCCCACCACCGAGACCTTTAATTATGTCCTCAAATAGGGGTGTAAACAAGCCAAGCTTCATAGTATTCGAGCTCGGCTCGTTTACTATACAAGCCTAAAACTTGAACTCGGTTCGGTTGTAAACGAGCCGAGCCGAGCGGCCCGAGCCTAGCTAATTTACTTAACTATCCTCTTTAAACAAGCCGAGCCTATACAAACGAGCCGAGCTTTTGAGCGTCGAGCTCGGCTCAATTACTAAACAAGCCAACCAGAGCCATTAGCTGCTTGTGAGCATCTCAGTTGGTTTACAATCCTATTCTCAAACAAAGATCAAATGCAAGACATTAATCCTCTCCCTCCGATGTAAACACTGGATTGTATCGTTTAGTACCTTTTTTCCCCTTTTCTTTTCCAGCAAGACCAGTACTTTCTCGGCAACCAAACAAGACATAAAAAATCACACATAGTTCAAAGTTAAAACAGGAAAACACCCTAACATATAACCAAAATTCTTCAACTTTTCACTATCCATATAAACCAGAATTCCAGTCAAATTTCATCGCTTCAAGCATCATCACTAACAAAACCCTCACCCATGATAGGTGTTTCAAGTACAGGACCAAAACAAAAACTTCAAAAAATTGGAGACAAAAAAAACTCGGAGTCGAACGAAACCTCAGCTGTTTCCCGATCAATTATCCTCGTCCGTCTTCTTCGGCTTACGGTAATTCTCCTCGAGGTGCTTCGCGAACACGATCCCCGTGTTGATGAGCTTCTTTATGTTCGGAACGTCGTAGTTTTGAGCTACGTACACTCCGAACATCGTCCCCGCCGTCAGTTTGAAAGCACTTCTGATTATACCCATCGGAGATCGATCCTAGGGTACAGATACAGCGATTTGTACGTAGAACCGGGAGCTTCTTTCGTCTAGGGTTTTTTTTCTTCTCCAGAGCTTGGATTTCCCCTTTATAAAGGTTTTGCGTGACGCCTTGCCCAAGTCTCGACAACTGTGTTCAGGGCCAATCCTCTGTGTCGTAGGCTGTGGCAGTGCCGTTGAACAAATGGACTCCACAGGGGAGTGAACTTTCAGATGCAATTTCGCCCATGTGGTTTTTGGTGAAGCTGACAACCAGATTCGTTCTGGCCCGTCTGATCTAATATGTACTAGTGTAGACTATGATCAATGGAGAATGGGATCCGATGAGCAACTTAAAATGGAACGGACTCGTGACTTAAACCTTTGGTTGCAAAAAGGCTTTGGTCGGAGAGAGGTTAACGGTTGTGCTCGTGATCTAGCTAACTGAAGGGAGCAAGTGTTCGATCAAGCGCCGTCGGACGTGTCGGAGGATTTGTGCAATGTCCGCGATGGTAATGAAGTTCGTCGCCGAAACCTAAGTTCCATTAGAGATGTGTGTTTTAGGCTCGGCGGACATATGTCCTTTGTTTGCTTCTTTGGGCGATGATAGTGACCGAAGCTAAAAGGCTTAAGAGCCGTTTGTGGATTTATAATGATGAATCTTAGACTCTTAAAATGCATGCTTGGGATCAGAGTCATCAGACTTTGTTAGAGGACAATATGGTTACGGATATTTAGTTACAGTAAGTCTAAGGGTACAGCAAAATCGTACAGATTTTGCGTGCAGATTTTGCGTGGGCCCTTGAAAAACTGTTTGGATCGAGCATCTATAAGTATCGGATTGAACTGATATTTCACGAGGGCCCTTGAAAAACTGTTTTACATTTAATGAACGGGTCGGATCATTTGTGTGGGACCCGTAGTGGGCCCCACAAAAAATCTGTACGCAAAATCTGTACGATTTTGCTGTACCCTTAGACTTACTGATTTAGTTACTAGAAACGAAACTTTTCCGGAGAAGAGTTAAACTTTTCCCCAGAAAAATTTCATTAAAATTTGGACAGTCCGGAACACTTTTGGACATACCCAACTTTATTATTCCGATATAATAAAGTTCGTCTTTATTTTACGATGTTCTCCACTTTTTCTCACACGGTTGAAAAATTCTAAGTCCATTTCGTTGTGGCCGCGTCAAGTGTTTTTGTTTCTCAGGAGTTAGGGCCTCGGCCCTCTTATGTACCAAATAAGCCTTGCATTTACACACAATTTTTATCATTTCTTCTTACCTATTTATCCAAACAAGTAGTGAGATTCTTCTTTCTATTCTTTTCTTCTCTCACGAAACCTATCACTCCAAAGGGGCTATAATAGTCTCGGTAAGCCCGGTCTGGTTTTTGAAAATTGGTTCTCAATATTAATGCGTGAGATTTTAGTAATTTAGATAATGATGATCATCATTCAAGTCGCAATTATGAACCTCACATGAGTCTCGACCATATCTCAGTCCCAGTGTAACTAATAATTCTTCTGTAATATCACTGATCGTAAAAATTATCGTGGAAAATTTTATTTAAAAATAAGTGTGAGGAGGGGGGAATTCAACTAAACTTTTGAATCATCCTTGACTTGGTTCATTGTATGAGATAGGTATAAATATAATTTCTTTGAGTTTTTTTTTTTTTAAGGTTGTTGACTTGACAATAGATCATTTCATATATAAAAAATAATAACAAATTACAAAAAGGAAAACTTTGCGGTCCAAAAATGATGGGCAAAGTGAGAGATTTCCCCCTAAAAAGAGAGTCTCAGCCATCTCACAATAATGATGAGGCAGCGAGAGAGAGTGAGGATCCGGAGGGTAGGAGGGATGGAAAAGAATCAATAGAAAAAAAAAAGGGAAAAGGAAGGGTGGGTGTGCTTGTGTGGAGCCTAATTCTCTCTATTTTGAGATTGAAATATGAGCAAAAAATTTAATATGGAATATTACCTCATTAATTTCCCCTTAGAAAATTGTTTCATTATAGGAAAAACATTTGCCTTCTTTTCTTTTGGATGGAATTGAAGTAATGAGATGAAATCTCTACCTTGAGTTTGAAATATGAGCAAAAAATTTAATATGGAATATTACCTCATTAATTTCCCCTTAGAAAATTGTTTCATTATAGGAAAAACATTTGCCTTCTTTTCTTTTGGATGGAATTGAAGTAATGAGATGAAATCTCTACCTTGAGTTTGAAATATGAGCAAAAAATTTAATATGGAATATTACCTCATTAATTTCCCCTTAGAAAATTGTTTCATTATAGGAAAAACATTTGCCTTCTTTTCTTTTGGATGGAATTGAAGTAATGAGATGAAATCTCTACCTAGTTTGACAATATATATGCCTGCATTTGACAAATAAATGCAAGAATCATTAATCCTATTCCAATCCCTTTCGAACATTAGAATTACAAGGATTAGAAATCGCACTCAAAATTTTCTTAATTCTCCTTGAAACTTCTTTTATCCAAACTTAACATGTATGAAAATAAAGAAAAAGGTAAACTTAACCTAAAGAAAAAGGAAAGCGGAAAACAACTAATAGATAGCGAAGATTAAAAATCACGCTCAAATTCTCGTTACTTATTTTAACCAGACTCAACCCTTATGAAAATAAAGAGAAAGGCAAACTTAACCTAAAGAAAGAGGGACGCATACTTGACCTAAAATGAAAAATTGAGTACTCTAAGATGCTTGGAGATCTTGCATTTCGATTTTATATATTGACGTATGGAAGAATATTTCAAAGATCGATGGTATGGTTGGAGATGTTGCAAGGGCAAAGAGATGAGATGACTTCCACACCATTATGGGCGGATAAAAAGTTCGATTCAGATTCCAGTTTATCCTTTCGACATCTCTTTCACTTATGTTCCACCCTCAAAAATCTTCATTTATATTTTTTTAGGATGTTGGGGTCAATTTACAAGCACCAAATAGATCAATTTCACACTATCAGACAACAATTTAAAGTTGAACAAAGTTGTATCTAAACTGATCCCATAAAAACTGATAACACCTAAAAAAATTTAAAGTAAACTTAAAAAGTAGGAGTAACAAAATCTCAAAATTTTGTAAATTTCAAGCATTCACCAATATGCCGTTTTCCACCTTCAAAAGTGAAAGGATAGAGATAAATGGAAATCTCCTTCCATTTTATTCTCCTGGGTTAGTTCAAAAGGAAAATTTATTCTCTTTGGTTCCACCAGGTCCACCATGAATCACTCATCTCTGTAACAACCCGAATTTTCGACCCAATTTTTTTTATATAGCGTTAATATTATTAGGTCTTAATTATTATTATTTTTCCTTAATAGATAAATACAAAAAGATAAGTATATTATCTTATTTATCTCTTTTATTATTATTATTATTATTTTAATTGCATGCATGTTTAGAACTCCTCCCATCTCTCCTACTCCTACTCAATCTCTACTTCCTCTCTAATCCTATTTTTCGTCCATCTCAAAGCCCAAGAGTTAGAATCCCATTAAAACTCAAACTTACCTCCCTCATCCAAATTCTCCTATAAATATCCCATTACTTCGACCCTAGGGCACCACGCTACTCCACAAAAATCAAAAGACCAACTCCATTCTCGTCCATATCAGGTACCTCTGTTCACAGCCTGTTTCTTCCTAGTTAATGTCGTTTTTAGGCCAGAGTTCCTCCACAAAAGTTGTAGAGGGCGTCGAGGGCTTCGATTTCAACCCAAGAATCACTCCAAACGATCAAGTATTGATAGAGTTATAGCCGTCCAAAGTTCAGTGAAGTTTTCGGATTTCTGTTCCAGACAGCACACAGGACTTATGAAAATCCCCACTTTTCTCCTAGTTCGAATGATTTTCGGGTTTAGACTTCTTCACGAAAGTTGTAGAGCGTTTCAAGATCTTCGCGTTAGACACAAGAATCGTCCAAAACGGCAGAGGTTTGGTCAAGTTATTCCAGTCCAAAGTTACTGCTAGAATACCGATCTTTCGTCGCCAAACGAAAACCCACCGGACTCCACCAAATCGTTTTGTCCGGATTAAAGGTAGATTAATTGCTATCCCTATCTCCCCCTAAGTATATTAACGTGCTAAGATGTTAGTTTTTATGATTAAAAAGAAAAAGAATTGAAATTAGAATCGAATGAACGAAACCCAGTTTTTTCCGAAAACATTTACTGTTCACTGTTCATAAGCATGGTTATTGTTCACGCTTTTTTTGGTACTGTTCATGCCGGTTGGTTTTAAAAAAAAAATGAAACCTAAATTAAAGTTTGCCCCTGAAGTTTATTAAGTTTATGTTTCGGCCCATTCATAAAAGGTTACGTGATTTTTATGCTTATTATTTATTTCAATTATTATTCTGATTGCTTATCTATTATTCCAACCTCTGATTGATATGTTAAATTGGACCCTAGAGACATGGGGTGGTATGCGAATAGATTTCACATAGACGATGCTGAGTTAATGGAAAAATGGTGAAGTGTTGGAGTTATAAAATTGTGGAATTGTGATTTGGGCCATAGCTATGGCAAGGGTGACTTTTGGGCCCTGGATTGATGACATTGTGGTGACCCTAACGTATGGTACGCCATGGGAAGTTCCAAAGGGTAATCGTGCCTTGCAAGGCCAGTAAGGGGGATTGTCCCATGACACGGTCATAGTTAGTGGCTTAGGAATAGTGCGACCCTAATGTATGGTACGCCATGGGAAGTTCCAAAGGGTAATCGTGCCCCCTGCTATGGTTGTAAATGAATTCATACGAAGTACATAACTTAGGTGAATTCATTTAGGACCCCGTGTGCAGGACAAGCAAGGGGGGATTTTCCATGACACGGTCATAGTTAGTGATTATGGGAGGAAAGGATCTCGTGGATGAGATCTTAGATTTCACGTAGGGTTAATGGATAGTAATAAACTGGTTTATGTGGAAAATCTCTGTTTTACTTTTCGCATGATCATTATTATCTTATTGCTTGCTAGCTGTAAAGTAAGAGGGGTGGTTGGGTTGGATTATTCTACTGGGTGATTTATCACTCACGGATACGTCTGTATCCTGGTAAATCGATTACTTCGGCGATCAATTTGCCAGAAGGCGTAGGATTCAATGGAGATGATTTAATGATGGTGCAGTTCGACATGGAAGAATATCAGAAGCGGAGATCGAGTATGCTTAGGATTCGTATCAAGCCTAGAGTCAGCTCTGAAGTTAATGTATTTTGAATCAGTAAATCTATCTTGAGATTGTAATAGTTAAACCTTTATTTTGGGAAATTATATTTATTTAGCAAATTTTATTAAAGAATTATTTTATTTTGCTCCCAAAAAAGCGGGGCGTTACAATCTCTCTCTTCAAACTTCATCCCAACCACTCATCTCTCTCTTGGGAGTGGTGGGGGCCCATTTTACTGTACACTACATGGTTGAATAGTCAGATTTTACGGTCAATGAGGTGGTCTTTGCAGGCCTTGGAATCACTTTTTGGCCCCACATTGGCCCCACATTTTTTTTGCATTAGAAAGTGGTTATTCTTACGATCTCAAAAAAAAGTGCAGAGTATATCCACAAGCCGCCTATAAAGGAATGGAGTTCCAAATTGTGGCTTACACTTTGGCCATCTCCGGACGATAATGCCCCTCGGTTTGGAAACTAGCTGATTGAATTTACTTCTTTGGGATTTTGGGCGTTCTCGTCATTTCGCGCTCAAAAGTGGTGGGCCATAGACACTATTTGGGTTATTTTCGAATTACTTTAACGGGTTTTCGGACTTTCGATGTTTTCCGTATGCGTCCCGACTTTTATACACTATTTTGTCCTTTAGTGCGGCTGGGCTGGAGGGCTTTTTAGTAAAATTGTGTACTCATTTTACTGTACTCACGAAAATTGCGCCGGGAATCCAGCTTACTGTCTCTCAAAATCAACCACTTGCCCCTCTCGCTCTCTCTCTCGAAAATGGGGATTTCTTCTCCACCCCAGAAGAAAAGCCAACTGCGAATTCCGGGTTTTGATCCCAAAATCGGCCGGCGAAGTGAGTGTGAGAGAGAGAGAAAGGCACCTAACCGCCGTCCATATTGTTTGTTTTTGTTGTTAATTACTCCAGTAGTAATAGACTGAAAGAATGGCGGCCTCCTCAACCTGTACCAGGAACCCTATACTTGTGAGACCCAACCTCCTCATTCCTCCTCATAACACCAACAACATACTAAAAATGAAGAATAATACTCCTCCTATGATCAGTCATCCGAAGGGGATGTCTTCTCAGTTACCTCCTCCTCTAAACACGACGTTGATTATCTCGGTCAGAGCACTAAAGGCGACTTGCGTCTCAATTCCGGTTCTTTCTCTCTCCCTCCCTCCCTATTTAGTCAATTACAGTGATGTTTAATGGGCTTGTGTTTGGGATTTATTATCTGCTTGGGAATCCATCTTTGGTTTATTTCATCTGAGAATTGGGAAGCACTTCTTTGCTTCTGGTAACAAATTGATTACCCTTACTTCTGTATGTTCCTTAAATTTTTCTTATTTTGCCCCTAACAAGAAGTAACACCACTGGGTAATGTGGTCTACTCTGTTTTCTTGGTTATGTCCCTCTTTTTCAACCTTAGGAATTGATGGTCAAGCAAGCTTAGACGGTCCAATTGAGGAGGTGGCCTGGATGGAAGCTCAAGAAGCAGAGGACTTGCTCAACGACTTGGGGATATCGGTGCAATAATATCAACCTCTTCTATTTATCGACGTCGTTTCATTGCAATCATAAGAGTCTTCAGCATATACTAGAGAGCTTTGCACCAGACTTTAATGCATATATTTTCTCTCATCCTCACTGCAGTCATTTTTCCTATGCAGTTTATCGATGCCTAAATAGTTCTATTCATCTCGTATTTGGATCTACTGAAATCACTTTTTCTTTTAATGGCCAGCCTTCTCATTCCTATGTCATTAGAGTTGTTTCTTTTCTACATGTGCTGACATTATTATCGTTGTGCAGAGTCCATTTTCTTCTAGGAATTCTCCTCATGGCATAATTTGTAGCCGGACATTGAATTTCCGGTCAATTAGTGCGATTGGATACGACATGGACTACACCTTGATGCATTACAATGTGATGGTAATCATCATGTCTACTATTCTATAGGCATTAAGTACAATGGTCATTAATGTCTTTATTCCATCGCTTCATGCCTTCAGCAATGGAAGCTATCAATTTGACACTCCATTCTCCTCGTGTAGTAATCCGTTTGATGTAGTTATCGGATATCTAAGCATTCACTAAGTACCATGCCACTGATACTGAGGGAGAGCAAAGCTAGCAACAGGACTCTATCTTTCAGTTCACATTGGGTTCTATTCTTTGATAACTCTGGTTATGCACAAAATTCTATGGAAAATACGCTATGCACATAAAGGGTTCCATATGGTGTATTAGATTTGCATGATACTATCAAGCACCTTAGCTTGAGGGAAAATTTTTACTGTCATGCTTGTGCAGTTTTACTACTACTACTGATGTAGTACTTCATAAGCTGCTACAAATGTGATTTGTTACTCTTGTTGGAGCTCCATGCATGACACGGTTATACTATCTTGTAGGCGTGGGAAGGACGCGCTTATGACTATTGCATGGATAATCTGAAAAGCATGGGTTTTCCTATTGGTGGACTTGCTTTTGACCCAGACTTGGTGATGTCTCTATCTGGGTCGATAGCTTTGTGAACTTTGTGAAATTGAATAGTTCTTAGTTATTTTCGAGGGTCTCACTTCTCCATTCATTTGGTAGGTAATCAGAGGCCTTGTTATAGATAAAGAGAAAGGCAACTTGGTTAAGGCAGATCGATTTGGATATGTGAAGAGGGCTATGCATGGCACCTATGTAGCACGGACACAGATACGGATACGGGCACGAACACGGATACGGACACGGGACACGACAATTCTAAAAAAATGGGGATACGGACACGGCGGGGGACACGCCACGTGTATAAATAAATAAATATATATATAAATACATATATTTTTTCTTTTCTTCTATGTCTGTTGATGAAGACATGTCCTATATGAATGTATAAGATTACCATGGTCCAAATAAAGGCATAATTACAGTTTAACCCAAATATTTTTGAATAATTTCATATTAACCCCTCAAAATTAAAAATATATATTATATTTTGACCCCCAGCCGTGTCCCCAGCGTGTCCCCAGCCATGTCCCCGGCGTGTCCCCCCCGTGTCCCCTATCAAAAAATAATAAAAATTATTGGACACGCCACATGGGGTGTCCAATACGTATTTGGGCATGTCCCCGTGTCCAATACGTGGACACGGCGCCCTTTTGGAGTGTCGGTGCTACATAGATGTGGCACAAGAATGCTATCTAATCGAGTTGTGAGGTATCTTTTGAATCTTATATCTGCTTTGATATGTGGTGCGAGGCAATCAGAGATACGTAATTGGGGGGGGGGGGGCATTGATAGAACATTATTGATTTTGGTGGACATGCAATCTACTCCATTTGTCCATTCATATGATTTTGTTAAATCTCATGAAAAAAAAAAGACCATGTAGCGTTTGTTTAAGGTGATTGTTAAATAATTCACATCTCCTGGCATGTGTATCTTGTGCATACCGATGCTCTGGACTATCAATGAAGGAAGCATGGTAATGTGCACATAAATTGATTTGGGTCTCTAGGCCTACCCTCTCTGATGCCATTTGGCTTTGATTTGGGAGCATGGTTGATTGAAATCTTCACTTTTCCAAACCAATCTACAAGTTGATTGAAATTATAGTAACTTAGGCAACCTGTCCCTGCGGCTCGACGCTGGATCTTGACCACTAATCTACGGAGTAGTAGTTAACTTCAAGCTTTCACAAGTTTATTTTTGACACGGAACGACGCGGCTTCTGTGTTGACATGAAATTAGGGATTTTGTTTGAAATTAGAGTTCCAAGAGGATGTGAATTTTGGTTTTTTTTTTTAAAAAAATTAGGGTTCCAATAACCAAACTTCACTTTATTTGGTATACAGAATCACATCATTTTTCCTCTTCATTCACGTTCAGTTCGTGCCGTAGGTCTCTGTGATCATGCAGTTTGGTAAAGCACAGTCATATCGGGCTTTGGCTTTCATCTCCGCTCTCATTTTCATTGCCTCTTGCACCACGGGCTTTATCCTGCAAATCACAAGCACCACGTCTTAACAGACTAAGATGAGGAATCATTTTAGCCTATGGGTAGGAGAAATATACTTGTGCTTTAATGAAGAATATTCATTGCTCTTGGTGATTCCAAACTACTGCAGGACCCTTTTAGGTGATCTTTCATTCATTGGATTCTATTGAGCATCCCAAGGTCAAAAATTGCTTGCTCTCGCACTCTTGTCTACTTTAAATATGTCGTGCAATAAATATGTACCACCATTCGTCGTTTTTGGGTTACTCCTATTTAAAAAAGTATTTGCTTGATGTTTGTGATTCATTCCTAAATTTAGGGATCTTCTATATCAGGTGGTATACAAAATAAAGCCAAGCTTGGTTGTATTATTGGAACCCCAATCAAACAAAATCCCTAATTTCATATCAACACGGAACCCTAATTTTTTTGGGTTGAACAAGTTATTGTGGGGAAACCGAAAATCTACCTCACACACACACACACAGAGACCTTGGTGTGGTGTCGGTTGTATTCGCCAATGCTGGGCCGACCAGATTTCCCCTCTTGTGGTGGTCGCCGGAGGTGGTACACTATTGATTTGGGTCAGAAGCAATACTGAAAATCTGAAAATACATGGGGTTGAATCGACCATTAGTCAAGTTGTGCAGCAACGAGTTGCCTTTATAATTCAGGTTGAACTCAGGACAACTTTCAAACCTAGAATAGTAATTCAGATGTTTTTGCAATTTATCAACTAAGATTTTTATTAGTTGTGTGTGTTATTATGTGAGCAAGGATTTGAAAAATGTGGATAGACATTCAGTACAGTAGTAATTTTAGCTTCTAGAACTTGAAGTGCGTGCTGCAACATCTAGAAGCAGTGGATCATATTTTTAGTTCCTTTCTCTGATTTTCTGATCAAGATTTGTGGGGCGGAGACAGGTTATTAAGAGATTTATCCAGAAATAAATGCCACAAAGTTTTGTTGGAGCCTTATTGTTTGTTTCAGAGTCATCACCCTGAAACGGAGATATATGTTATTTTGGTACTCTATGGCATTAGAATCTGATTGTTTATTTCAGAGTTATAGCCCTAAGATGGCAATGTGTGTTCTATTGGTTTGCAGATTTTTACCTGTAAATCTACTTGGTTGTGCTTCCTTTGAAAGACTCTCTTTGTGGTGAAAGCCTTTTTGTGTACCTCTCTTATCCATGGAATTGGTTGCTAACTTCTTAGGTCAAGGCCTGCTCTCTTTTCACGGCCTAATTTGTTATGATACTACATGTTAGAATGAATTTGAAGACAACTCTAGCTGGGTATTTTTAAAGTTCTTGGATTCTGGAATGAATTGTAATGTTTACATGTTGGGTAGCTGGTTGGCATAGTAATGGTATGTTACGCCACCTAACTGGATGTAATATCATAAGATTAGTTGTCTTTCAAAGAGATTATGGTATATATATATAGGGATGTCTCTCAAGGATTTTTATTCTGTTTCCTACCTTTGTTAGTGATAGCATGTTTTCTGAATTCATTGAGGTTGTGGTAATACTTCATATGCTATCTTGCGAATACAGGATGTTCCCTATGAAAACTGGTATTAATTCTCATTAATACTATTCTTGTATTTGTTATTTGTTGTTTAAAAAATTTAAGGAACTGCCTAATACGGTTAGGCAAGTTTCAAGTGCACATGGGATTAAAAGTTGTCCTTTGATAACTAGGGAAAGGGTTTGGATTGTTTGACGCAACATTATTTCTTTTTGAAGGAAAAAAATCTAGAATTCTTTTGTTTGTGGGCATATGAAGAAAGCTTGTGACATTTTGTCGTTCGGTGCAGGCGAGAATGTTCTATGCATAGTATGGCTTATTCGAGGGATGCTAGCTTGCAAGTGTATTCATCCTTCATGTCTGAAGGCGAGGGATCTATTATTGGAAGACATGGCTCAGAGACTTGGTTTCTACCAAGTTTCTACCTTTGATGATGAATGAAGTTGATTGCGATAGAGATTTGTTCTGTAATTTTGGGTTTTCGGAAATTGGTTTTGTTTTGTTTTGGGTGTGCATCTTTTTCTATAACAAGTCTTGTATTCACAAGATAGAAGTCAAGACCTTAATCTTTGCTTTTGATTAGGGTGATTGGAATCGAGAGTTCTTTGGTTTAGGCTTCGGAGCTGAGTTTTGCCCTTCAGCATAGCTTTCTTGTACCATTAATAAATTTCTAATGACAAATCAAACAAAATTAGAACACATAGCAAAAACTCAAAGTCGACACATTATAATGAGCACGCGATTCGTGCAACGCACGAATGGTGACACTAGTAACCCAAAAAGAAAGTGTGACGTCTCTCTCATTTGCCCAAGGGATTCTTGATCTTGACCTTTTGAATTACCCTTATCTCGAATGTGGGTGGTGTTTCAGTTGGTTGAGCACCCTTTACCCCATTCGTTTGGCTCGGGTTCGATTCCCACGCCTATCTCACTCATGCAGTGTGGCCTCCCCTTCCCCCTAATAACTAACTCACTGATTTATATCGCTGTGACAAAACTTCTTATAAGGGCGCCCTTAACTTATTAAGTTAAGGACGTCCATTTTCCAACCAATTTGTGATAATCCGAGCCGCTCAATATGTTCATAACGTGATTTTAAGGGTAATCGCTTGAAATCAACCAAAAAAAGACCAGAAAAGACTTGATCCGAGCAGTTTTTGTTTGTATTTTATCGAACGATTTAAATAAAAACTGCTCAAATCAAGCTCTTTCCGATCATTTTTTTTGCTGAATTCTCGTGAGTACCTTTAAAATCAAGTTCTGAACACATTGAGCGGGTTGGATCATTGAAATTTTATCGGGAAAGGGGAGAAAGGGAACATCCACATTTTATTTAAAATGAAGACGCCCTCATAGGAAAAGAACTCCCTATTTAAGTCTCTAAAAACGTTTATTTTACGATAGAATGTGTTGAAGATGTTAGATAGATACTCCAAAGGGGGCCCATTTTAGGTGGCTTGTAGGCATTTTAGTTTAGTTTTGATAGTGGGTGGAGAGAGAAATAGGGTAATGATTGGATAGAGATAGAGAGAGAAATGAAATTAATAATCGGAGATATATGATAATAATTGGAGAAAGATATAAGATAATGATTGGAAACAAAACTAAAACTAAATTAGGAACCGAACAAAGCCGCCGGCCCATCTTGCCTTCGTCACCGGTAACTTAAGGTTTTTTTTTTTTTTCTTCCTTAATCCTAATCTAAACTACTATCTTAGAAGAATTGGAGAAGGGAATGAGACTTATAGGGATCGAACCCTGTCCATGTACATAAAAATATATAAAAAGGCCAACTGCACTCCACTTAAATGCAGTAGCTGGAAAAAAAGAGAGACGGTGCCGTTCCATGGGGTCCAGCTAGGCATTTTAAGCATGGAAAGAAACAACAAATATTCTACAAACAACCCCTCCATGCCCCAAGTGTCACTGCAAGCCGCCAAGCCCCTATATAATAAGATCATTGAAATGCAATTGAGCTAGATACAGACTACCGTCGCTACAGAGAGAGAGAGATAGAGAGAGAGAGAGAGAGAGAGAGAATGGCCAAGGCGACAGCAGCAGAGGTGAAATCAATCTTCGTATACCCCATCAAATCATGCCGCGGCATCTCCGTTTCTCAAGCTCCCCTTGCTTCCACCGGTAAAGGAAAAACAAGCCCTTTTCTTTCCTATGTTCTAGTAACTCATTTGATGAGGTCCAATTGTGCTCTCTTTTATGATTATTTAGTTAGTTATTTGCTGTTAATCTCATCAATCCCATCTCATCTCATCTTATTTTCCACTCTACATGTTTTTCAATATCTTTTTCTCTCTACCTATCCCCAGTGGGTAAATCAAAAATAACTTTCAAAAATGAGAACCAAACAAGGTGATCTTTTACGTTTGTTTTTTTTTTTTTTATGTATCTATGACTATCAACAAGAATCAGAAGATGATAACAACATTAAAAGAATTCACTTTAATGAAAGGATTCTATAAAAGCAAGTTTAGAAAAAAAAAAAAGAGAAGGCTTAATGATTGTTTTGGTATCCCAATTTAGCAAGTAGCTTAAGGTTATTTCTTAATCACAGTTGATACCATCTTAAAAAATGGGATAAAAGCTGGAGAAATTTTAGTTCTAACAAGTTACAATCCAGATTGAATTTGTGACCTTAGTGGCATAATCTAGGGCTTCCGCTCCCGCTCTCAATTCTCGCTTTGCGCTCGTGCTCTCACTCATCGCTCTTGTGAATTTTAGTAATTAATTTGGAATGTTCTTGAAAGGCACTTTCATGCTTGCGCTACAGCTCATTCACGGGCGCACGTGCTTTGTGTGTCCTAGTTTTTAACTGCTTATACATACGTATCAATATGCACTGATCTTACTGCTGCTACCATCGACGCCATCAACACCACCTCACTGCCTCCGCCGCTTTAGCACCTCCACTCTATCAAGTAATTACCACTCCATCACTCCCACATGGCCACCACTACCACACCGCCTCCATCACCCGACTAACCAGCACCATCACCCCTCTAACTCCACTGCCACCACCACCTCTCCACACCATCATCCCTCTCAAATCCACCACCACCACCACCACCCCACCATTATCACCATTTCCACCACCACACTTCCACCTCCACTACACCAGCTTACCTTTGAGCCCACTTATGCTGCTACCACCACAGCAACCACCCATCCACCTCCACGACATCTCTATTGTTATGACACCTCTATTGCCTCTACCACCACCCATATCGCCATAGCCACTACCCCACCACCATCTTCTCCACCTCTACCATACCACAAACACGACCAGTACAATCACCACAATTGCCACCATACCACCACTATAATAAAAAAGAATTAAGAAAAAAGGAACAAATAACAATGGGAAGATTTCCGCTTCTTGTATCTATTAGCTGTTATACTGTAATATAATTCTATTTTCGTTAAACAATTTCCACCTTAAGCAAATCAGCTTCAAGTTCTCAATAGTCAATACTCAATTATCAGTGTTCTGTTTTATCAAACACTGCCTTAGAAGCCGACTTATAAGCTTCTATTAGACTGTTTTAGAGTAAGCTTCTACTAGGTATCTAGCAAGCTTCCTATCAGCTGCACAGGCGGGGCACCCTTAGTACTTCATACATTTAGATCTAACAGGGCCTCAATGGCCAAGATGTAGTTTGAGAAGTTTCTACATGAAACATGATTCTGTATTCTCTTTGTTTGGATATACAGGATTTCGATGGGATCGACAATGGTTAGTTGTGAATTCAAAAGGTAGGGCGTATACTCAGCGAGTTGAACCCAAGCTTGCTCTGGTTCAAGTAGAGCTGCCAAATGAGGCATTCTCTGAGGGTTGGGTACCTACAAAGAGCTCATATTTAGGTAAAAGCATGACTCGGTTTAACACAGTCAACTAAAGCTGTGCTGCTATTTCATTATGTTTCATCACATGATTTTCATTTTTGGATCCAAAAGGTTTCTATTCACAGCAAAGAAAGATGATATACTAATGTTTTGATTGCAGAATTAGTCTCTTTTTCCTTTCATTTTACCTCATTCCATGTTCGATTGCTTGATCAATAAGTAGTTCACCTGGAACAACTAGTGCCAGATTTAAACATTTCTCTGTCAATTGGTTTGGTCTTTAAAAGATTTAATGTTGTCTATATATTATGACCTAATTTACCAAATCAAGTTAAAGACATGGTCTAATTTATCCCCGTTATCATCCAAAGTTTTCCCCGTTATCATCCAAAGTTTTGTACAAGCTTTTATTCTTCCATCTTTTCTCGACAGTGGCGGTTTGTGAATGTTATCATTCCTTGTTTTCTTTCAGCTTGTGAATTCGAATGGACGGTTGTTTGCTTTTCTTAGCTTAGACATATGTCTTACTTCAAAATAGCTTCATAGATATGATTATATTTTGACTAATGTTCATTTCCTCCTACAGTGATAAGGGCTCCAGGCATGGATGAGCTAAAGGTTCCCCTGAGTAAACCTTGTGAAATTGCTGATGGTGTCTCAGTGTGGGAGTGGTCTGGCTCTGCATTTGATGAAGGGAATGAAGCATCCAAATGGTTCTCGAATTATCTTGGGAAACCCAGTCGGCTAGTGCGTTTCAATGAAGGTACCACTCAACTTAGAACTGGTTATAACTGATTATTGAACCTTATGCCTGCTACTGTGAATGGAAAAGCATTCTCCAATCTCCATATAGCCAAGCCAGAACTAACATTGTGGTCCTGATGCTAAATGGAAGTTTAAGGGTAGCTTACTTCTCAAAGGGGTTTATGCACGCCAAATCATCTCATAGTCATGTTATAAAATATGGATGAACCGCTATACAAACATGAAACAATATGATGCTTAATCTACAAATATTAAAAATGTGATATTGATCACTACTCACTAGACATGTAATAGGGATCACCGTCTTTCTGTTTTTATTCCCTTATTATGCTACATCTATAGTACCTAATCATTAGATCAGAGGGAGATCAGGAAACCTAACAGAACCATAACCCTCTTCCCCTTTCTCTGTCTCTCCTCGTTATTGCCTCAAGCAGGTCTCACCCTTTGTTGATTTTCAGATAACAATGTCAATCCTCAAAGTCCGAACGTCTAAAGGGATGATTGGCCATGCTTTCATGGTTTGTATTGAACTATAAAGCAGAATAGAATAAGCTTCTACCCATCTTTACAAACTAGATTTTTGTTCTTGTTGACCCCATCTTAGGACAAAACGAAGCAATATTAGATCACTGTGCATGGCTCCTTCAATGGATTTCCATAGTTTTTACTTTTTGCAAGTTATGTTACAGAGCTCTATTTGGTGACTCTCACATGAATTTTTTGTTGGTTTTTATGCAGCGACAGAGACCAGGGTTGTAGACCCTAATTATGTTCACGGGCACAAAACTATGTTTTCAGACGGGTATCCATTTCTCCTGCTATCCCAGGTGAGGAATGCTGGAGTTAGGACTTCCAGGCTGTACAGGGATAATATACTCGAGGAGGGAGTTCGGGAAGAAAAGGAGAACAAAAACAGTCTCAAACAATTCTTGCTAATAAAATACAGAATTCTGAAATTTTTATCTTTTACAGGAATCATTGGACGCTCTGAATAAGCTTCTCAAGGAGCCCTTGCCAGTCAACCGTTTCAGACCCAAGTATATTTTTGGACCATTTCTCATAATTTAGCAAGCATAGTACTCTACTCATGCATTAACTAGGCTTCTTATAAAGCAATAACAGTAGTCAACCCAAGACATGCATTTAGACAATGGATATTAAGAAGGAAATGAAATGACACAGAAACAAATGAAATAGCGTTTGCCTTTTCACTTCAGTATCCTCTTTTTACCATTTCCTTTTCCTCCATAAGTCCATCTCCTAAATCCATGAACCATAGAAAGGTCCTCTAAAAGTCTCAGACATCTTATTCGAAAAAAAAGAAAAAGGATAAACTGTAAGGAAGCATACCATATTCAATTATTTAGCCCCATATGTCATACGTTACACATCCTTTTGCTCTACCACATTCAAGAAATTTCTCTTTTCTTGTCCTTTTATTGTTTCCATCCTTGGTCCTCTTCGTAATCAATATGGATAATGCGGACATAGTTTCAGATGTGTAACACTTTCAACTGAATGTCACAGCATCCTTGTTGATGGTTGCGAACCATTTTCTGAGGACCTATGGAAGGAGATCAAGATTAACAGGTTTACATTTCATGGTGTCAAGCTATGCTCTCGCTGCAAGGTAAAAGGATATCCTTATCATCTCGTTGACAGCATATATTTTTTTCTTAAGCACTTTGCTAGGTTCCATTAAAAATTAGGTTGTCCTTAAAGATGATTCTTTTTGGGGAATATGTAAATCTTGTGGGTGTGGCTCCGTAGGATTTTCCCTATTAAGATATGAAGGCTTAATTCGTGTAATGGAGTTCATTAAGCTGCAGACTTCAATCACTCAGATATATGATTTTCCCCATCCCAGGCGTATAACTATTTGCTCTATTATTTTTTCAGGTGCCCACAATTAATCAGGAAACCGCAATCCCAAGCTCCAAGTCTGAGCCAACTGTAACTCTTTCGACGTTTCGTTCAGATAAAGTTTTGCGCCCGACAAGAAAACAACAAGGCAAGGTGAGACATTATTCCGATCAAACATAATTTTCTTGGTCCATTCAAGGATTTTTGTTGAATCTATGTCCTTTATAATTTTTATTCCAGGTGTACTTCGGGCAAAATATGGTTTGCATGGACTCTGTTACTGATGGGAAGGGCAAAATGATTAAAGTGGGAGACCCTGTTTATGTCCACAAGGTGCATCCTTCCTGCGCTGATGCACCTGCTTGAACTCGTAACAGTACCCAACAAGACATATATAAAGACATAATAATAGTAACCTTACCCTGGTTAATGTTATGCTGCAAAATCATTACTGAATGTTCGAATAATTTCGTCTTGGGACCAGAAATTACTAAACCACCTGAACTGCCTGTTGGTTAGAAAGCTAAGTCCTGAGGAGGCCATAAGATATCCAGCTGCATATATGGTACAAATTTTCTTTGCAATGAACATGTTCTTTGCCCTTTTGCCGTTTTGCGCTTAAGATCTCTGCCTAAAACTCAAACCCAATCCAACCCAACCCAAACCGATTAATATAAGTGAGAATCTCTGAGGAGGGTAACAAATGCAGGTGGAGAAGTTTGAACCTTCTTTCCAAATCTGTGTCCTAATGGCTGTCCTTCCTTTTGTGGCGAATAGCCTATCCACCAGCTTTGCGCAACACAAAAAGGATAGGACAGATACTGAGATCTGATTTGAGTTGAAAGCTATGATGAACTAACCTTAACCATTGAAGTATGCATATGCATCTATTTATGGTAGATTAATCAAGTTCAGAAATGATCTAATGGTCACTTTTCGGGATGTTGTATAGGGGCACAATTGTGGTTTAGATGAAAATGCCCCCTGCAATTGTGGGGGCGGATTCCAAGTTTACGGTTTACCCAACTTCAAAAAAGAAAAATGAAAACAAGAGGAGAATCCAACATCATGAAAAAAGAAAGGATTTATATTTGTAATACGGGAAAAATAGATAAAAGAAGTCACATCAACTGCTGCTTAATATCTTCACCCATTCTAGACATCGCTGTATGAAAGGGAAATCAAGGGAGAGGAAGAGGCTGAAAATTTTGTAACTTCATTTCGACATTGTAAAGTACAAACATCTGTGTACTCCTAAAACAAAGACAAAATGGCATCTCCAGCCTTGTGAAATCATTTTTTCAGCCCCTCAAGTTTCTTTCTAAGAAAGCCGATAACAAAAAACAAAAAAAGTTTCTTTCTAAGAAACCTAATCTAAAAAAAAAAAAAACCTCAAGCGCCAGAAAAGAAATCCGCAAAAGTTAATTCCAAGAACTCCCTTTCTTCATCTTCAAAAAGCTCCTTTAGCCATGCAACTACAAACATGTCATATGGATCTCTCTTCCGACAAAAGGAGCAGAAAAAATTACCGATGAAAGGTCATGTCCAGGATTTCCAAGCCTTGCGCATTTTATTTGCAACATATCTAACTCCATGAACAGCACCTACAGTCAGGAGACCAGATATTGCTTGCCTGGCACTTGAAACCATAACCCTACGCCTCACAATCTTCCGCATGCATTCTGCTGCTTCTTCTCTTGAAGCAATCACAAGTTCACGTGTAACTTGACCTGCTCCAATATCGAGTCAGCAAATTCATCATTTTGAGAAGAAAAAAAGAAGACCCCAAAACTATAAGAGAGCAAGTATAATGTCAGAAATATGCCAACTACGCAATGCTTATCGCTCTTATGACTGAAATAACTGTTCAAATTCGTCTATAAATGCTGGATCAAATCTCCACATCCCAAAGGTCATACCAGATTCACTCAGGTGTGTCTTATTCCCTAACTTTAATGCCATATCACTTCTGATAGCCAGAGGAAGACGAGAAACAAGGGAAGAAGCTGCAGATAAACCACAATCCTGGTTTTGAGAGGTTGAAACACATCAGATATCGGAGCGAAGTTGATAACGAGCATGCATGCCAGATACCATTGAATACCATAGAACCTAAATTGCAGTGAAGATTAATCATGACTCTTGCCCAGGTGCTAAAAGATGAAAAATATCTTTCATTGACATATGGAAGACACTGGTCGTAACACACCCAGCCAAAATAAGAAAAATACACTTGTTTGCCAATGTAATCAATTGCACAAAGAGATTATAAACAAAGTGAAAATAGCTTTGAGAGGCCTGAACACCGTACAACCTGAGAAAAGATTACATGCATATTTAAGCAGCATGTTGTGAACATGTCGGATCAGCGCTTTAATTGTACTATTCTAATACATACCCAAGATGAAAAGGGGTAATGACACTTTATCTGCTAGTTGTTTGGCCCAAAAACACATAATCCCCATGGTTTAGAAGTAGAAAAATAATCTCAATTAGTTTGACGTAGTATATCACCTCTTGTCATGCATCACTATTCTATTTCAACAGATCTACGAGGACGAATGCACTCCCAAATGAGTTTGAAAATAGTAGGCATGAGATGGGGGGAAAACTTCTTAGTTCTCATAACTTGAACAGGTTATCAAACAATCCAGAACTTTCCGCTTCACCTGTCGCACAAACAACGCATGTACATACACAGGCATTTCATATGTATGTACACACACGCGCGCGAGGTGGAGGGAGGGAGAGAGAGAGAGAGAGAGAGAGAGAGGAAACCCGCATTACCAAGGTTGGAATTAGTCAGCCTGTCACATTGAGACAAAGGTGAAAGAGAAGAAAAAGAAACGTTTGGAGAAGGCTATTAAAGCAATCTAGAAACTCTGAAGTGGTTAAAGCACAAAATCGCACGCCAAAACTATGCCTAACTCAAGCTGGTCACTAATTTCACACTTCATTAATCCAAGCCAAAAGAGGGTTGTGGTCGCTTCTGAACCAAATGAAGGTAACGAGTTTCTGGCTTTACCCAGTGACCTACTTATGATCACGGTGGTAATCAGGTTTATCCGATGAAAAATAAACATTAGCTGAAACCATCTTCCTAAATCTTGTAATATGATGCTCATGCTAGTTACCTTCTTCATGACTAATGGTCAGATTGGGCTGGAGGAACTAAAGGTTTCTGTTTATACATACAATGTGTGAAATTCATGCCCAAGTTACTAGGCCAATGATGAGGAAATGATAAAAGCAGCTTTGCTTAGAGGACATGTCAGTACAAACCTGAGAAACATTTATTTGGTTACCAACAGATGAAGTGAATCTCAACAAATCCTTGGTTGCAAATTCTTCAAGAAATGGCTTATACATTGATTGGAATAATGTAAATTGCCCTTGTACAATCTTGTTCACCTGTAGCAAGTAAAGTAGATGGCAAACACACAATAAACGAATGCAAGAACTAATTTTGGCTGTTCGCCATGGGTACATAGATCTTTCTTCTTTTGTGCAATAGCCAATAGGCTCACCTTATGCTTGTCCTCCGCAAAGAACATTCTCAAGTCCCCCATGTATGAGAGACTGCATATCGTGGCATATAGATTTTCCTGCAGAATAAATCAAACTTTCTCTAACCAGTGTAAAGAATATATATATTGTAACCACAAGTCTTGAGAATGGCAAGAAGCAAACCTCTGAGAATCTAGATGGAGAAAGCAGCAGAGCAGCAGAGGTTGCAGCCCTCAAATTAACAGAGTTTATATTTCCTATATCCAAGTTATCCACAAGTACACGAACCTAGAGGAGCGGAAATAGAGAAGATGAAGAATAACATATGTGGAAACAGGAAACAATTAACAGCGAAATAACTTAGACAAAGACAGCGCACCACAAAATGGGGGATAAGATAACTTCTTTTGTTCCAGCTGTGGGTTATATCACCTTGATGCTCTTTAAAATAATCACTTGTTCAAAAACAAAGAAAGAAAAAATGCCAAAGAATCAACTCGAAGTCTCAAATGAAAGAAGGGCAATGAAGAAATCCTCCACATCCCTCCTGACATCTACAAAGGCTAACCCTAAAAGTAATCTTCCAAACCTCGCAGTCAATTTTTTCTAACGCTGCTCCATATTCACCACTGATCAAACATACGCCAACTTAGCAGATAAGATATCGCAAACTGGTCAAAGACTTCTTCAATTCACCTCATTCATGCCATGTTTTTTAAATAACAAGATTAGAAACACCCATATAAAGATGAGAAATAGGCGTTCTAGGGAAGACATACAGGTTTTTGTAGACGACCACTCAAATAGAACCTCTCCCAATTCAGTATGTCCCGTATCAAGTCATCCATCCGAACCACTCCGTACTTGTACATCTGTCAAATAATGCATAAAGGTGAAAGTGAAACATTTCAAGGAGAAAGTGAAAAACCCAGCATGCAAGGGTAGAAATGGTTGGATTGCGAGTACCTTGTCCTTCCAAGTAACAAATGGGTTGAAGTGCACTCCAACACCAATTTCATCAGCAACTTCAGTAATCTGACATAACCAACCAAATATAGAATCATCATCACTAGGAGGAACTACATCCTTTTACTTCTTGAAGACCAAAGGAAAGCAAAAACTAAAGCAAGAATGTAAACCAGGGGTAGAGAAAAAAACCAGCTTTGCACCACCAAGGTGTACCATCCATGAGGCATAGTGATCTCGGTTCATTTTCATATTCTGGGTCATGAAAAGGGAACAAAAATTAGAATCTATGCAAATTTTGGATGTTCTCTTTTATGCAGAAGAGGTCAAACACGAAACATATGGGGAAAGAAGAGGGGGGAAAAAATCTAGAAGGGGTTGCGATTCAACACTTGCCTCAGTATGCCATTGCAAAGGATCTGCTACACCAAGAATATAATCAACCATTGATGACTAAAGCAGAAAGGCACACGACAAAAAGAACAAGCAGTATAAGCTATGCAATATAAAAGAAAAAGAAAAACAAATCTCTTCAAGAACTTAAAAGATATAATAGGAAAAGGTTTACCTTATCAGTATTGTTTGGATGGAGAGCTGAGCCATACACACAACAGAACTCTACAGGGGGAAGAACTTTGAGCAGTGCCGCAATCTCGAGTTTCTTTTCAGTTTCCATTGATGCACTTCCATCCAAGCACGTTAGATCACACTAAATAGAATTAGTGGGTGAAAGTTATGCACGATAATTATAAAGCCAAAAGCACATTTTGGACAACAAATGCACATTAATTAGGAAAGTTAAAACCACAAATTGGATAACACACAGCAACCCACAAACTTCCGCAACATGTTAAAGCTTCCGGGAACGAAATATTTAAGCGGCAGTCAAACTAAAAAACTAGAAGACTATCTTAGAGAAGAATCGAAAAGTGATACTTTGGTTTGTAGGAACAGAAGTAATCAAAAAAATCCATCAAACCCAACTAATAAAAAGGTTCAATAAACACAAATCTGATCAAGAATCACAATGGATATTCTAATCCCCAGACGGTAATAAGTTCGAGCCCGTAGCCATCAACGGAACCCCTTAATGAAGTTTGTCATAATCCACATAAACAGAGGGAGATAGAGACAGACTAGAGAGTCGTGCATACCTGGTGCTGGAGGGGGAGGGAGAGAGAGAGGGGCTTTAAATATTTCGGTTTGGCTAATAAAATACTGGAGGCGGGAGAGCTGCTGTCCTGGCCGAGCGGGGCCTGTTCTAGTCTTGTTCGATGATCGGAAACGTTCACTTCGTAGAGCTTGTCGAGAGCTTCGATTAAGCTAATTTTTGGCACATTTGTTCTACTCGATGAGCTCTTCGAAGTGAACATTTTTTATCATTGGAGCGAGACTGGGGAGGGCCCCACTCAGTCGGGACAGCACGCTGCTACCCCTTCAAGGGACAATAGCTCTCCCACCTCCTAAAATACTACTAGGGATGACAATCTCGATCGAACCGATGATTATCCGAACCGTAACTGTTCTTTTTCTTCTTTTTTTTTCCCATGGGTGCGGGTACTGTGAAGGATGTGAGATAACCGAATGGGTTCAGTTCGGTTGTGGTTCAGGAGATACCCGAACCGAACCGAAACCATGTAATTACAAATTACCCCTTCATATCAATCAATATTACACAGTTTTAGGGTTCGGTCTCCGATCTGAAGATTGTGAAGAGAACAGTGCTATGAGGCGAAGTCGAACTGAGATATGAGGTTGTGTGTGTGTGTGTGTGTGTGTGTTCATCTCAATTTATCTCTCATCGTCTCTGTTTTCTAGGTTTGAACCAGTGGCTTCAAGCACTCTCGACTCTCTCCCGTCCTTCCGTCAACTTCTTCCCTCCTTTCGACGGTATCTGTCTCTCTCCCCCTCTCTCTCTCTCTCTCTCTCTTGTAGTATCTCCCGAAATGCCCTTTAGGTTCTCTCTCTCTCTCTTGTAGTCTTTGCGGACAGATTAGAATTGCATAAATCTTATTGCTTTACGGGTTAATGGTTTCTTGTGATTATGAAAGTGAGGTTTTGTTATGTATTTTTCAACAGGAAGCCTCGTGCTTTTGTTTTGCTTTTTTTTTTCCCTTTCTCGCTCGCTCTATTACAGCTACCATATTGGGATTGTTTTTGTTATCCCGACCCCCGATGCTCTCCTCTTGATTACAACACTCTAAGGCTTCTCATCAATTCTTGGAAATTCTGCTACCACGTTTACCTTGATCCAAGGCGCTCTCTCTCTCCCTCTACGAGGAGAGTGAAATTGGTGCTCCGCTGAATTTCTACCTCCACTGCTTTCTAATTTTGGTGCCACTACTTGTAGTTTTGGATTTACTAGTTTCTGAGACTGACGGGGTTTTTCTTTTTTTGTTTACGAACTTATAGGATTGTCATAACAGTATCCAAAGTATGGACCTATTTGTTTCCTTTTAATTTTGTTCTTTTGTGTTGCATCTGATCTGACTGTGGATACAAGAATGTCATGTCCTGCCCACAGTTCTAAAAGTTAGTCGCCTAGGCGCCCCTTTTCTGCCTGACTAGAGCCTAGCGATTTTAGTGCATTGTCTGTCTCTTTTTTTTTTTTGGCCAAACGGTTCAAACCTTGGCCTGCTACAAGGGAAGGACTAGGAAATACCATTGGGCTACAAGCCCTTCGACAAACCAGGAACCCTGGCCTATCCATTTTCTATTTTGCATGTTTAGTTTGTCTTGAAGAATGAAGATATAACTTTACCTCCACCTACTTTCTTTTTGAGCTTGGTGTTTTTTAGTAGTACCAAAATCTTGGAATCTATGAACTTGTAAAGCCATGACTTCAAATGCATCATGTGTATAATTTTTCCGAACAAAGTAAATTCCGTCAATTTGAAGTCCTTCAAAGTACCGAGTGTATCCAAATGGTCGATTTGATATGAATAGTCATTTGAAATCCCTAAGCGTTTGAATATCCGGGTATCCAAATGGAGCCTTTTAATTTTATTGTTCAGAATTTGTTGCTTGTAAATTTGACTAGTTTGGTGTCCTCAAAAAATGCAAAATTTCTAATTGTTCTTCGGTGTTTGTCCAAATGCAGCATTGGGTAGGTATTATAAAGTATCACCTAGTAGCCTAAATGTGGTATTCATTCCAAGTTTGGAAAACATTTCACAAACTTAACTGGAACATTAGAAATGTCAAAAGGATTTGAGTATGTAAGAAAATCTTATGTTTGGGTATCTGTCAAAAGAACTCATGTTTGGGTTTGTTTTGTACAATTTTGACATCTTTCCATGAAAAAACATAAATTTTTCGGAATTGCAATAATGTTTCTTTTGGGTGTTTGCTTAACCCGAAAAAAGACCTTTGCCTTAGATACAAGGTTTGAAACCCCAAGCGTAGGGCTAGATCGTCGATAGCATAATTTTCGGAAGTCCGGGATCGTACCCACAGAGAATCGAATATAGCTTAATCGAATTGTAGGTTTTATATGGTGGATTTCGGCATTTAAGACGGCCAACTTGGTTTTGCTTTGAAAGGTGGAAATGCTAATGAAAAAGACTAGAAACGAGCTTTGATAAATTAAAAGAGGCAAGTCTAGGGATCATCTATCCCTTGATAAAGGCCATTACCAATTCTCAATTATAACTCAAGCGAGAGTCACGACCGCGTGTTCACGCTCAGAAGATTTAGCTTTAAAGACTACGTTTATCAAAAGATGTGATGAACTAAGCTAACCTATTTTTGCTAATGTATCTAACACGTAGGAGGCCACGAGCCCTTGGTACGCCGCTTGCCAAGATCGCTTGACTAAACGACATACTAAGGAGTTAACACCCCTTGTTTAGACCAAAATTGCTAGTTTGATTCCGAAAATCATGATTTTAAGCCCGAAGGTTTGAGAACCAACAAACAACCCAAGTCATTGGGAAAGATTACCCCGAGACTTAGCCAAACGACTACTCACACATAGCTAAAGCATAAACCAAAGCATAAAAATATGGGGAAAGAAGAGTATCGATACGGAAGATTTTGTATCGATACACTGAAGCTTGAAAGTCCCACTGTTTTGATCCAGTATTGATACTCCAAGATTTGTATCGATACCGATCTGCTTTTTGGGCATCTCCAATCCTTCGTGCCCCATCTCGACACCTGACAACCCTTGGCACTCTCCGGCCTTCCGGTTACGCTTTCCATAAACCCGACGGCTGCGCTCCATAGGGGCGCCGCCTCGTGGTTCCCCTCAAAGGTTGTTCATGGCATCAAAACATGCCCTTTTATTCGCGTATTGCCTGAAACGCTCAACAAAATACCTTACGCGCAAAATCACTAATAACGTCAAATAAACATAAAATAAACGACATAAAATGGGGGGAAAATTTCAAAATACCCCCCAACCTTTACACCAAAATTCAATTAGACTCCAAACCATTTAAAAACTTCAATTTTACTCCCAACGTTATCTTCCGTTAATCAAAACGCCACCTTCCGTCCGAATGACTAACAGATTTCGTTAAAAGCTCTGTTAAATAGCGTCCCGATAGAATTTCGATGATCCGAGCCGCTCAATGTGTTCAAAATGTGATTTTAATTACACTCGTGAGAAATCGGCAAAAAAAATGACCGGGAAGGACTTCATCTGAACAGTTTTTTATTGAACTATTCAATAAAAAACTGTTCAGATGAAGCCCTTCCCGGTCATTTTTTTTGCCGATTTCCCGCGAGTACCCTTAAAATCACGATTTGAACACATTGAACGGCTCGGATCATCGAAATTCGATTGGGAAAGGGGAGATGCGGATCGATCCGGATTTTGTTCAAGTCTGGACGTCCGGATTTTGCTTCAGTTTGAACCTCCCCTTTTTTGATCGAATTTCGATAATCCGAACCGCTCAATGTGATTAGAAGGTGATTTTAAGGGTACCCGCGATAAATCAACAACAAAAAATGACCGGGAAGGGCTTCATCTGAACAGTTTTTTTATTGAATAGTTCAATAAAAAAACTGTTTAGATGAAGACTAGTCATTTTTTTTGCTGATTTCTTGAGGTTATCCTTAAAATCACATTTTGAACACATTGAGCGGCTCGGATCATCAAAATTTGATCAGGACGATATTTAACGAAGCTTTTAACGAAATCCGTTAGTCATTTGGACGGAAGGGGGCGTTTTGATTAACGGAAGATAACGTTGGGAGTAAAATTGAAGTTTTTAAAAGGTTGGGAGTTTAATTGAATTTTGGTGTAAAGGTTGGAGGTATTTTGAATTTTTCCCTAAAACGGGACTAGTCACACCAAATATCTATAATATTGGATGCTCATCAGTGTTCTGGGAAACAGAAATGTTTGTGTTGTTTGATGGAAACAAAATGAAATTTTGTTCCTTCCTCAAATAGTCACTTGATAGAAAAGTGCACTCTCACTAAAACTAAATTTGTGTAGTTTCTTGGATGCAAAATATTTGGTTATGAATTTTATGTATGTCAGTATGTATATCTAGCTTTGAGCTCTCAAACTATTTTAGATCATTGTTCCTGCTACTCGGCGTTTCTTGTTGATTGCTGTGTTGTTCAGTGCATGGACCCATTATCAAGAACAATAATCTTCAACGTAATTTTTTTTTCCCGTGAATAATCGATCTGCCAAGGTTCCTGTGTTTTATGTTAGATGTCTCGAAGGTATGACAGCCGTACAACAATCTTCTCCCCAGAAGGTCATCTCTACCAAGGTGAATATGCAATGGAAGCAATTGGGAATGCTGGGACTGCTATTGGAATACTATCCAAAGATGGGGTTGTCCTAGTTGGGGAAAAGAAAGTCACTTCCAAGCTTCTCCAGACCTCAACATCCACTGAGAAAATGTACAAGATTGATGACCACGTTGCATGTGCCGTGGCTGGAATCATGTCTGACGCAAACATCCTAATCAACACAGCTAGGGTCCAGGCCCAGCGATATACTTTTTCTTACCAGGAGCCTATGCCAGTTGAACATCTAGTTCAGTCTCTATGTGACACCAAACAAGGATACACTCAGTTTGGCGGGCTTCGTCCGTTTGGTGTTTCATTTCTATTTGCCGGTTGGGATAAGAACTACGGTTTCCAGCTTTACATGAGTGACCCAAGTGGAAACTATGGTGGTTGGAAAGCTGCAGCAATCGGTGCAAACAACCAGGCAGCTCAGTCAATGCTCGAGCAGGATTACAAGGATGAGATCACAAGGGAAGAGGCGGTACAGCTGGCACTCAAGGTGCTAAGCAAGACTATGGACAGCACTAGTCTTACTTCTGATAAGCTTGAACTAGCTGAGGTTTTCGTCTCTTCTGGGAAAGTTAAGTACCAGGTGAGCTCTTCAGATTCCCTTAGCAAGTTGTTAGTGAAGTATGGGTTGAACCAACCAGCTGCCGAGGCATCTTAAATTGCTTTCTTGATTCAGACCTGGGTTTACAGACTCGTCTGACCTAGGTTTATGGGCTCCTCTGATTGTATGGCTCATGGATTATGATTTCACGAAACGTATGCGGGATAATTCGTGTTGGAATCAATATGCTTGTTTTTGTTCATGTCTTGAACCTCTGTTGGTCTACTTTCAAATATTTGACATCACCATCAAATCTTCAGGGGCTTATTTGCAGTTCTCTTCTTTAATTTCTTCTTCTTCTGTTTTCTGTTTGAGCTATCTTTAGTTGGCAATCTGGCATGCTTTATCTTTCAATGATAACAAGATTATCTTTTGGTTGGAAATCAAGTATTCCTTATCTTTATACGGACATGGCATGCTTCATTCTTAAATAGGAATTCAAACTCTTCTGTACTGATAGAAATTATGCTGCATACCTGGTTCTATCATCAATTTCAAATATTGCACAACACAACTGACATCGACCGTAAATGGTGCTTGTGCTTTTCCGCCTCTTGTCTTTTCTAATTTAGGTGATGGTCGATGAGCGGCTGACAGAATCATGGTTACGAACTAGTGGTTATTGTGAACCCTTGCAAAAACTTTTACTCAAGTAGTTATTTCTTTAGGATACTTCATTTTTCCATTCGGTTCTTTAGAAGTTCAGATGATCCTTGACTTGTGACTTCAGATTCTCTGACTGTCATTTTGCTCCTTGGGGCTTGGGGGACACCATGTGTTTTCTGTTGCATCCCCGATACAGAAATTCGGACTTGCTCAACAGTTCTTGGAAAGCCATTGGAGAATGCAATTTTCTTGCCAATGAATCCTTAATCCTATTTTGTTCTAAGCTGAAAGGAGGTTGGTGGTATTAAAGTGTGTATAATTGTGAGGCATCGGTGCCCCGAGCATGCAGAGTTGGTGCTTCGACTATTGCTTGTGGATTTAGGATTGTAAACTACTAGTAGTAATAGTAATGGCTTTGGTGGAAGATGTTCAGTTGTTTAGGGTTAGGGTTTTGGATTTTCTTTGGGCTGGATCTTCATTGTAATATCTGGGCTTTTTGGCCTCTTGGTTTTTTAGGACTTTGTCCCTTATAGGTTTTACGGGCTTCATTGTATATTTTGGACTTTTAGATCTTTGATGTTATGAGTTTTGTTTTCATTTGGATGTATTCCAACATTTGGTTGGATTTCCCTTCTCCTTTTTCTTAATAAAATGTTACTCTTGCCTCTATAAAAAAAATAGTTATGGCTGACTAGAGGATTATAAACTTAAGTATCCCCTTGGTTACCTAATTGCATGTGTGTCATTATTTCCTCGCAGCTTTGTATGCTCCCGTTAATCTGAAGAGAGAGAGAGAGTGGTTGATTTGACGTTCCTTTTTGAAAGTTAGCAAATTGCTTTTCCCCCTCTTGACACACACCCCACCCCACCCCCTCTTTCGAAAATACCCCGCAGCCTACACCCCCCACCGCACCCCCTCTTCCAAAAATACCCCCGCAGCCTGCGCCCCAGAACTAGAAGCCCCAAAAATACCCCAACCCCATTTTCTCTTATTTCTCCTTTACTATTACTTAATAATCTTTATATCTTTTTTCTATTTTATTTATTTAATATTATTTAATGTTTCAATTTTCAATCCGGTTGAATTCGTGCAAAGATCTTTTTTTTAATTTATCATTTTATCCTCAATGGTCATAATGAATTTTTGGCTCTAAGGCCTTTCAACGAGCACCTTAAGCCTCCTTATTTAGTTTCAGATCTCTCTTGGGGTGCTCATTGAATGGCCTTAGAGCCAAAAATCCATTATGACCATTTAGGATGAAATGATAAGAAAAATAAGATTTTCGCACCGATTCAATGAATTGAAAATTTGAACACTTATTCTTCTACACCGTTTATATATTAAAAAATATAGTTAAAAAATTAAGTGTTTCAATTTTCAATCAGTTTGAACCGGTGTAAAGATATTATTTTTCTGATCATTTTATATTACATGGTCATAATGGATTTTGGCTCTGTCTTTCAATGGGCATCCTAAAAGAGCTCTAAAACTAAATAATGAGTCTTAGGGTGCTCGTTGAAAGGCCTCAGAGTCAAAAATTTATTACGACCATTTAGGATGAAACGATCAGAAAAATAATATTTTCGCACCGGTTCAAACAAATTAAAAATTGGAACACTTATTTTTTTACATAGTTTATATATTAAAAAATATAATTAAGAAATTAAGTGTTTTCAATTTTCAATATGTTTGAACCGATGCAAAGATCTTATTTTTCTAATCATTTTATCTTAAATAGTCATAATGGATTTTTAGCTCTAAGGCCTTTCAATGGGCACCCTTAGAGAACTCTGAAACTAAATAAGGAGTTTTAGGGTGCTCGTTGAAAGGCCTTAGAGCAAAAAATTCATTACTGACCATTTAGGATTAAATGATAAAAAAAAGTACTCCATCGTCCCTTTTTAAGTGTTCTTTTTCGTAACTCCAACTTATTAAAAAGATATCATCATTACACATTTCACATCAACTTTTACCTCTACTTTCCCTATTTACCCTCTATGGAGACATCATCATTACACTTTTACTCACTAACTTTTCAATGGAATCCACTTTTAAGAGCAAAATAGAAAATGTACCAACTTTTACCCATTAACTTTACAAAATGGACACTTATTAAGAGACAACCTAAAATGGAATACTGGACTCTAAAACAGGGACGGAGGGAGTAAGATCTTCGCCCAGGTTCAACTGAATTAAAAATTGGAGCAATATATAAACGATGTATTTATTCCGTTTGAACCAAAAATGTTCCAATTTTCATAGATAAACGGTGTATTTTTATTTATTTATTATTCATTGTTAAGACAAATTAAAATAATATAAAGTTCTTAGGCCCCATTCTCTTGAACTTAACTTAAATCTAAAAATTGTCCTTATTTGAATTTTTTTTTGCATCTGTTAGTTTTGCGCCAAACTTTGTGTGTTATTGATTCGTCTCGACGAGAAGAATTGGAAAAGTAATTTTTTTTACTTTTACCCAAGTATTTTGCTAAAAAGTGATTATTTCTCAAAATACTTGGGTAAAAGTTAAAAAAAAAATTATTTCTTCAATTCTTCTCATCGAGACGAATCAATAACACAAAACTAACAAATGCGGGAAAAAAATCAAATAAGGACAAAGTTCCCAAATTTAAGTTAAGTTCAAGAGAACGGAGCCTTAAATATAAAGTCAAATTTAAATGTAAAAAAAATATTTTAGTTGAAAATATTATTTGAGTTAACCAAATTAAAATTAAATAAGTAATTAAATAAATAAAAAAAGAATTAAATAAATAAAATAATAGAATTAAGGAATTAAAAAAAGAATTTAGTTAAAAGGGTGGGAGTTGGGGACATTTTGATCTTCTTGGCAAGAGAGAGTGGAGTGCGGTGTCGGGGGTGGGAAAAGCAGCTTATTCACAAAATAGTTTGTCCCTCCTAGTAATGAATCAAATTGATTTCAGGATTTTTGTCTGAAAAATATCAAAACCGACACCATCCAATCTAATTTGAAGACTAGGATTTGCTAAAACAGCTTCATAAGACTTTTGATCTTGTACAAAATTAGCAAGCAACTGTACTGTGCAGGAAGTGAGGGACACAAGGGCAGATTAGGTATTACCGTATTAGTGACTGGCAATTGCCCACATCAAATTTTCCTAAAGAAAACATAGGTATTACGATAGAATTATATTACTAAAATGTTCTAAATACCTTAGGTTCGCCCTCCCAAATTTAAGTGTTTAATTTTTACAAATTTTTTAATTGCTTGTACAAGATTAAGATCATACATCCGTCCTCATATGCAAGATATTTTAAATTGCCTTCAATCTTATTACTACTCCTGTATACTTTCTTTTCTTTCTTTTTTTGATTTTTTTCTCTGTATATTGACCACCCACGTGGACGAATAAAAACATAGGAGTATTTAAATTTGGTCCACCGTAAGTATAAAAATTGTAGTCACTCATTGACTAATGAAAATGGTGGTTGAGATAACTCTACACGTAGCTTTACAACATACTCCTATGTGCTTTTAGAGTACTATTGAACCCTCAACCATTTGACCCAAAACGCCTCCCCAATGTTTCTTAAACATAGGCTTTAGGACCTTCGAATTCACTTAACTATATTGAAAACTTGAGAAACTTTCCACCCTTGAAAGGAAGCTGCATGCTGTGATGCAAAAATGCAAATCACATCATTTCCAGTTTTTCCTGGTAATGACATCATCTTTCCTCTCCTTCCTCAATTAATTAAGTATAGCAAAAGGTTTCTTGTTTATTACTGTACTAACTAAATTCTTATGCATAGGTGAAAATAAAAACTAATAAACTGAACCGCAAACAGAAACCGGACCAAACTGGTGATTTAGTTTCAATAGTTTGGTTTCCCTAGAGGTAAATGATTTAGTCAGGTTTGAGTTTTTGCCAAACCAAAAAAGTCGGTTCAGTCTAGTTTTCCTCCCTCCAATCCGGAATAAACCGGACCGGATTGGATTTATATATATATAAAATTTAAAGTATTGATAGGATATTTGTGTACAAAAATAATTGAGGCATCCATCTCAAATGTCTCTTAGGGAGCAACTAGATGAAGTGGAAAATCTTGAAGGTAATACATTTTAAGTTTCGCATTTAGTTTTGTACTTGATTGTAAGATATTTTTTCGTTTAATTTAGTTTTTTACTCAATTTTGTCATTTAATTTAATTTTCCTACTTGATTTTATGATGTTTGAGTAGTTTAATATGGAAATTAAAATGATGGAAGTCTGTAATGATTCTTATTTTGCTATAAAATAAAGTACAAGTAATGAATCCAAAACTGGAATAAACCGGTCAAATAGGACAAGGCCGAACCAAACCGAACCATGAATATTTGGTTTGGTTCGTAAAATGACCCAATCAAAATATCCGGTTCGGTATAAAAAGTATCTAAACCATTTCTTTTTATTTTTGGTAAGTATTTCGCCTTTCATGTTCCGATATAATGGATCGACTTTTCCCTTGCAGTACCAAGGGGAAAAAAAATTGAACCCTCTCTGATCCCTTCTGGCCATCTCTCATCCGGTCATCTCTTTTACCAAACACAAAGTCGTACGTGGGGCCATGTCGAAATAGATAAATACACACCTGTAACTCATTCCGAACCCACTTGTTTTTTTGACGTAGGAACTTAACAAGGGTTTGTTGATTAAAAAAAAAAAAACACAAACAAACAAACTTGTGTTTTGATGTGGCCAATTCTAAGGTCTTCATTTTATTTTTTGTACGTATGTATGTTCTTTTAGTATTCCCTTTCATATCCATACTTCTAGCGATTCCCATTTTTGGATATTCTGAGTGTAGAACACACGATGTCCAATTTGTAAAAGAAAACTGATTTTCGCGCTCTACTTTTTACTGATGGTGCTCCAATTTTAACGTGAAGTTACTAGTAATTTCATGAACAAAGTGGAGTGCCATCAGTAAAAAAAATGAAGCGCAAATATCAATTTCCTTTGTAAAAATGAAAGATTTGGCTATCATGAAGTTTTCCCATAGAACTTCTCCGAATTCGATATTGTTATTTAAGATTTACTTAGGTCTTAGTCAGAGAAAAAAGAGGAAAGCAAAAATTATACTCCATTTAAATTTTATCCATTTGTCATGTGTTTAGTTAACAAAGAAATTTAATTCCGATCGACCAACGTCTTTAACTTCCTCACTAGTACTACCTTTCTCTCAAAAACTTACAAAAATCGTGTTCCTGCATTAGTTTTCACACAATTAAATTTCATTTTTTTCAACTTTCTCTTAAATCTTTTATATTAATAATCAGGACAAGTGATGAGTCTTTTACGTGTTTCAGCCTAATATCTGGAGGTGAATCTCTGCCACTAAATTTAATTAGAGACTGTCTTATTTACGGATGTGGTGTAAACAGCCTCTTTACAATACCAACCAATCACGTACAACCGTCTATTCGCGCAATCAATAGCTGAGATTCGTTTTCAATTATGACTGATCACAATTAACTCATCCCCGAAATTTTTTTATTAACATCTTAACCATTCAAAATACTTTTCAACCGTCAAATATTTTGGACGGTAACGATTGAGTGCTCACCCCCTCCCCCTAAAGAAGATTTTCTCATTTAATTATATTGTCTAGAAGTTTTATGGAAGGCGACGTCTGGCCTTTGCATATACTGTAGAACAAAAACCAGACGGACTTTTCAACCAGATTCAAAAACTACATTTTGGCCAAAACCCTCACCACTCTCTATCCCGCCACAGCTTGTCATCCCTTTGAACCCCCCTTTAGAACCCATCTTACAATTTCCATTGATGACTTTTTTCCGCCATCCAGAGTCCAGACTCTTTATAAAAGGAGCCCTAAACCGACCCCGTTTTAGAGTAAACCTGTTTGTTACTACTACTTTTACTACTACTATCTTCTTCTCTGCTACCTCTCTCTCAACCCCCCATCATCATGCCCAATCTCGAGCACGACGTTTTCGACTTTCTGCTAAAGGCCCTCCTCAACTTACTCGGCTTGCACTACCAGGAAAACGGTATTGCTTCCCCGTTCCAAGCACGTCCCGTGACCATGGGGATTGCATCTGCCAGTCTTCTATTGTACTGCATTTCGTACGAGCTCCAACCGAGATTTACACGAGTGGGTCGTGGTGGAATGGGGTTGTTCCGTTCGATCCTCTTTGTATCCCTGGCCTCTCTTCTTTTCGTATATCCTGTTTGCGAATTGGGAGATGTTGTGCTCCGTGACTGAAGTGCTGCGGAGATGGGTCCATCAGAGGATGGTTCTCCTGCTTTATCGAACAATATGCTGGATCAATTGGCGGTGGTTCGTAGCGCCCGTCTACGCCAACAGGGGAAACATTCTCCCACTGTAAGAAACTTTGAGAGATGGGGTAAAGAGAGGAGGGTGAACCTAATAAAGTATGTCATCTGTTGTTGTGTTGTTTAGATTCCCCTGTTCTTCTTCATTTCCTCCCCTGTTTTATCCTTTCTCTTGTTTGTTTTTTTCCTTAATTTAGTGTGTATGTACCAAAGTCTTGTTGTGTTGTACTCCTACTATCTGATCTCGTCTAGTACACTTGGAAAATTTTGAAGATTTTAGTTACGATTGAGAGAGAGGGTCATGTAATAATATCAATCTATACATCTTAATTTACACTTTATTTATGAGTACTGATTTCAACACTTTCTTTTCTTTTGTTTTTTTATATACTCTATTTATCCTGATTCACAGCATTCTTTTTCCATTTGTTCATTTTTACCGCATTAAAGGGCAATAAGTGCTGAATCACTGCTGATTGAACAATTTTATCATCTCTGTTTAGCCTATCTGGTGATTCTATTTCAGTGGCAACTTGGGAGTGCGAGATTAAAGTGGACTATGGGTGGTTTTCCAAATAAAAGAGTATGCCCGTTTTGAACAATGATTGATCCATTCTGCAAACAGGATGTCAAGCCCACCTTACTAATTCTGGTTCCTTGAAGTTAACGTCTGGACAAACTCAATATTTGGAATGTTTGGTTTTTGTGAATTTAAACGTGCGATCTCATGGAGAATAAACACTTATTTACTTTTTTATGCACACTTGGCCCACGTGAAGTGCATAAAGATGCCCCAGAAATGGACAGGTTTCACGTTATTTTTGGGTTTTTCACAAATCCATTTAATTGAACAACAAATTAAACCGTTAAATTCTATTCTGTGGAAGTTTATTGCACAACCTTCCAACCATCAATTAATCGAAGCTAGTCTAATTTGTTCAGATTCCTTACCCTCTTATTGGAGAGGTATTCCTTACTCAAGGGTTTTGCGAGACTAGTCTATAAAAAGAGATCGAGTAATAAATGTGGAATATGACGTTTTTCTTCGCTTTTTTGAGGTCAAGGGTTTAATTAGGTTTACGATAACTTTGCTAAAGAGAAGCGCCACCGCTCATGAAGTCCAGCTCCTCTCCAATCCTTCGAATGAATTGGAAAATGCAATTTCAGCTCAAAATAGATTTTTCCGAGCCCACTTTAATGACTGAGATCGTTCATTTTGTTTAGTTTGTTGAGAACATCAAGCATACTGAATATCAAGTTAATCGAATATCATTCGGTATTTTTCGCACATTTATTTTACAGAAAAATGAAATTGCAAACACTAGATCAAAACCCATTTCAACTATTTTTTGCAAAAAAAATGTGTTGTCAAATAATATATCAAACAATATGCGATCAATTTTATTTTTGACATGCTTGATGCTCTAAATGAGTTCAAAAAATTGAACAATCCCAATCATTACGCACGATTTTTTCGGGCTAAATTGGTACCCTCTGATCAATTTGGAAGAGGAGCTAGCTGGACAATAACGTACCCACCCATCCACTTCTTTAAAATCTCGACGTCAAACACATGCTAAAAGGGTTTAGGACACAAATCATAGAAAAAAATTCCAACTGCCAACATCCGTAACGCATCTCTCACATATTACCAGCCCTTTTGGCCCTTTGGCCCTTTTTTGGAATAACAAATTGGGTCATTTTCTCAATCTTCTCCATAGGACTGTAAACGAACAGAGCAGTTCGTGAGCTCGGTTCGGTTTGACTCATTGAGGCGAGGCGAGGCGAGGCGAGGCGAGGCTCGTTTACTAAATGAGCCGAGCTCGAGCTCGAGTTTTTGGCTCGTTTACTAAACGAGCCCAATGGAGCTCGGCTCGTTAAGGGAGGCTCGATTAAAGAGACTCGTTTAGTAAATGACTAAGCTCGGCTCGTTAATGCTCGAGCTCGAGTTTTTGACTCGTTTAGTAAACGAGCCGAGCTCGAACTCGCCGAAGCTCGGTTCGGCTTGGCTCGGCTCGTTTACACCCCCGCAGGGAACCAGAAGTTTTTAATGACATTATGCGGTCTTTTTTTTACTGTGACAAGCCATTTGGAATATATTGAAACTTTTAAACCCTTAAAATCCAGAAAAAGTAGCATGTGGAGTGAAATGCAGTTGGTGCCTCCCTTATACCCTTATACTCTCATGCACATCTGCATGATTCGATTCCCGCGCGTATGCACTCATCCCCTCCCCAAGTTCCTTAGGATAGAGTAGATTAGATTTAACGAATGACAAAAAAAACAATTCCAGAAAAAATTAATCTTAATCGGATGGCTATGTTCAAATCTGCAAGTAAAATTTTCTTTTAGACTATGGTGATGGATTTCAAGATAAATCTTCTACCAAAAATGAATGGTTAGATCATTACAGAAATTGAACCAAAATTGTTGAGCGAAATAACGTCATATTCCTTCCGAAGCACAAAAAGGAAAAAAACGATAACACGTCACATAAATGACTCATATTTCACGTCTATCACTCTTCTCTTTTTATATATTCTTTGGGTATTTTTGTAAAGTAAGTGGTGTAGTAGAAGGCAATTAAGTCAGGCAATAAATGAGTTTTGGCAGGAACAAAAAGGGTTTTGGCATTATCAATTCCCACACATCATCAATATTTCATTAGACCTTTTGCAATGGTCTTTCCACGTTATAACTAACCCGCACAATTCTATTCAAATAACATGATTACAAATATGTGCTCCTAAAGACAAATCAAATGCGTGACCGTATGTTGGTAACAATTACAAATCAATGAGTATAACCTCAATATCTAACACTTTATCTTAATTCACAGGATTCTTAATTCTTCCATTTGTTCATTTTTACCGCATGAAAGGGCAATATGTGCTGATTGAACATCTCTGTTTAGCCTATGTGGTGATTTTTTTTAGGAGTTCAAATCCTCGGTACCAAAATTCCTCTATACCAGTGGATTTCCAGCCATTGAATTGCGTTAAGAATTTTAAAAAATAAAAAAATTCTCACACAATCTAACATCTAACGACCCAAGAATTATGGGTACACGAATATCTCAATACATAGGATTTGAGGGGGTTCTTTTAGTGGTAACTTGGGAGTAAGAGTTAAAGCGAAGTGAAAAATAAAAGAGTGTGCTTATTTTGAAAAATGATCGACTTTCTTGACTCCCACGTGTGCTAAAGAGCCGAATAGTAACTACGGAGTACTAGTATTGGGTTCCCTGCTATTTCTGGGTTTTTCACAAAATCCATTTAATTGAACAACAGATTAAAACCATTAAATTCTATTATGCAGAAGTTTATTGCAAAACCTTCCAACCGTCATTTAATCAAAGCTATTCTAATTTGCTAGATTCTTCGGGAAATGACAAGTCGGTACCATTTTTTGGTGAGGGTTTCGTGCCAATCATTTTTTGTCATGTCATCCTGTCAAGACCTTTTTTTGAAGATGCTTTTATTATTTTGACCTTTTTTTTGAAGATGCTTTTATTATTTTGCCCTTATCACTTTTTCACACTCCCAGAATTCACATTCCTTTGAAGAATTCACACCATCTTTCAAGAATTCACACCCGATCTTTGCAGTCTTGATGTGAATTCTTGGTGTGAATTTTGCAGTATTCACACCTCATCTACACACTTCACACCCCAAATTACATAATTCGCACTCGTAAATGCAGAATTCATACCAAGAAACTCAACCGTAACATAAATTTTAAATTGTATGAGCACAAACTGATGCACTATTCATTGAACAAATTACAATTTACAGAAAAAGAAAAATTAGAAAACGGAGAGACCAAGAACTCCAATTATACTGATCAAAAAAAAAAAAAAAGAACTCCAATTATAGTACTATTTTTTTGGAGTTACAGTATCAAAAAAGAAGGAATTGATACTTTTCACTCATAGGCTCTCCCTTCTCTCTTCATTCTCTCTCTAAACTTTTTCCAGAGAAACCCTAGCCGTCATTGTTTGCTTGGGGGAGGCACCGCCTCCTCCCCCAGGCACCTCTCTCTCTTCTTTTTTCTTTTCCCCTTCCCTTGCTGGCGCTTCTCTCCTCCGTGGGCTGTTGTTCCCCCCCTCCCTCTTCCCCTTCCCTCATCCTTCCTCGTTTCCACCCCCTCCCCCCTCCGAAAAGATCCCGCCAGATACTCTGCTGGGTAGATCCCATTCCGCCGGCTTTCTGGATCCCGTTGTGGACCGTCGTTCTACCTTGTTGGAGGAAGCCGATCTCTTGCCTCGCGGCGCTTTCGCCGTTTCGGGTGGTGGATGGTGAGATTTTGTTGGGTTGTTGGTGGCGATGCTGTGAGTGGATATGGTGTGTTGGGATTGGGCATGGCGGCAGTAGGGGCTGTCGTGATTCCTGTGGTTGGTGCGGTGGTTGTGACAGCGGTGCTGCGGTGGCTGTTTTGAGTGTTTCGGCAGGTTAAGGTTTTGATTTTGTGTTTCATTTTTGTTTTGTCCAGACTTTTGTCCGGTTTCTGTCCGAATGTTGAGGCCGGTTTCTGTCCGGATGTTAGGTCTGGTTTTTGTCCCAGTGGGTCTTCTCAGGTGGTTTTGTTTAGATCTGGTTTTCCCAGATCGGGTAACTGATTTCCACAGGTTTAATGTTATCTTTGATTCAGAGTTCCGCCATCCCGAGACGGTGGTGTCTGGGTACTAGCTCCACGTTAGCCGGCCATGTTGACAGTGTGAAGAAGTGAGCATTTGGCTCTTGCATAGGCGCTAGACACTAATTTCGTCTCTTAGTCTTTTCTTATACTGTGTCTCTGTTTTTCTGTATTTGGATGGAAATCTGTACTTGCCGTATGCCCTATTCTTTATTCGAAGTTATCTGTAGATGCCGTATGGCTTGATTAATGAATTTACTTATTCCGTTGGAAAAAAAAAAGAAGAACTCCAATTATGGCTGAACCACGCCCCCCACTGGGCCCACCTCCGATGACGATTCCTCCATTGCCCCGCTACTGAAGCTTTTTTCCGACCTTCAAAATCAAATCAAACTCAAAACAGAGATTAGGGTTTCAACTGATTGGGGCTTCGTACCGGGAAATCTAGCAACTAGTTCAACTGATTGGGGCTTCATACCGATCTGCTCCACGTACTCCTCCACCCACTTCAACAATGCTACTCACACAACGATCCAAACACAACTTACACAAGTCTCTTAGGCTAGAACAAATTAGGTTTAACGAATGAAAAAAACAAAAAAAAGGGGCCGGCCCAATAATCTCTCCCTATTTGAAGGCCGTCTTTTTTCCTCGTTGTGCTCTCCCAAGCGGTACTTCGACATACCTCGATCAGAGCCGCCAAAGTGGGTGGCAAAAATGATACTCATACAACAATCCAAACACAACATCAAACACAATCTCTCACATCCATGTGGGATCCACACACACTACTATGTGTGAGCCCCACATGCATGTGAGAGATTGTGTAAGTTATTGTGTTTGGATCATTGTTTGAGTAGCATTGTTGACTTACTTTTATTACCTCTATCACTCTCAATTTTTTTTAAAAAAAACGAAACCAAACAAAGTATAAACCATACAAGTATTCTAGTTGCTAAAGCCACAGCGAAGGGAGCAGACTGCAGACCAGACCACGGTTTCTTGCCTACCAGGAAATAAAACGACCCTAGTTTTCCTCAACTCTTCTTATTTCTTCTTTCACCCTTCATCTTTTCATGTATTTTTAATCCACCCTAGCCTAAACTTTGAATTGAACTCGTCCTCATATATAGACTGTTGAATTCTATGCATATCCATCCCTTTTGTTTAGTCATTGACTCTACTATCTCAAGCAAATCCTGGTTGGGTTGATTAAGCTCACAAATGGAGGACTACATTCGAAAATATGTCATGCACATGTTGTGTTCGTAGTTTCTTCCAAGTATATTTACATGTTTATTTTAGTAAAAAGAAACTCTCTTTTTCAAGGTAAACTAACTATAATCACCAGTAAATATTTTTGATAGGTAGAGGCGATGCTATTTTTATTTGATGGACGAAAGTAAGTATTGTTAAAATAGTTAGATTAGCACGTTAGAAGTGGAGTTGAGCTCCTACCTATTTTCTCATGGCACCTAAAATAAATAAGCATTGCTGCGTTTTCATAGTAATCAATAAGAAAAATCCCTTACCTATCACATCATGATTATGTATTGTAAGGTTACATCTCGTATGCAAGCTAATCGTATACTATTTTTATGAATAGTTTGTAACGTTGCGTCTCTTCCTTGACCAGGGCCCTTTTATCATGAATTTTGCTCGTTTTAGAAAGACCAAGAACGCAAAAAAGTAAGGAAAAATTGTAAAAGAAGTCAGGATCAAGATGTGGTTTTAGATGAAAGCAATTTAAGGAGAAGGTAATCAATTTGTAAATTGGAAATAGAGATGAGATGATCATATGAGAAAAAGATTTTTCGTTTGGAACTCAAGGAAAGGAAAAGAAAAGAGAAGGAAAAATGGGAGGAAAAATTTACTATGCACTAAACTTAAAAATTTTATTTTCTTCTCTCTTTCTCTTTCAATCAAACAATAGAAAGGATTTTTTTTTAAAAAAAATTCCTTTCTTTTTCTTGGGTTTCAAATAGAGCCTTAGAAAAGAAAAGAAGAAGGAAATGGAGGCCAAAAAGTAGAATAACGATAAGTACAAGGATATATTTGCAAGCATGATCCACAGAAATCTTAAAACATGGGACGACTATGGAAGTACAAACAAATAAACTAGTACTAATACTGAAGCTAAAGATTTGGCAGCAGATCAAAAATATTTAATGTGAAGAGATCAAGCAAAGCTCGCCTACCAAACCAGATTCCCATCCATTTGAGCTTCTGGGTATGTTCGAAATCCTCAATACCTTTGTGGGTTTTTTCTATATCTGTTAAATGTTTGCTTCTTTTATTCGGATTGTTGGAATTTGAGTTAATCCAAGCAAGAATCTGATGAGAAACATGCATCTCTCTCTCTCTCTCATATGCGGTTGTGCTGATGACGAATTACTGGTGACCTTTCTATTTCAATGGTTTGGATCTGTTGTTTTTCCATTTTTTTGTGGCAGTGCACAGATTACAAACATTCATTTTTCTCTTCTATAAAAATTGACATGGAAATAAAATGGAACGATGTCTTTGTGGGCAAGGCCCGCCAGCTGCTTGAATTTGAGTTCCTACATTTTGGTACATGTGTATCAGATCTGGTGAAATGAAACTCAATTAAGCTCGTGTTCTTGACTTCTGATTAATTAGTCTGTCATAGTAGCCTAAGATGATGGCTTTTGATTCCAGAAGTTGGATTTTTTCCGGTGACTAGCTTAGTACTGCTTTCTGACTTTCTTGACCCACTAGAGCATCCACACCCATAAATGCCAATTTGTCATTGCCATTCTCATTTTTAGGCAATAAATTGTGTCATTTTGCCAAAAGAATGGCAAAGGTTTTGCACCCTTGATTAGTGGAATGTAAACCACTAATCAATTTATCGTTTAAGGCACAACAATTAGCTGAAACTGAAAGTAACATTCAGGTTGGAAAATCCTTGTTTCCTTGAGAAAACAACAAAGCATTTTATAACGCACATTGAATTCTTGATGCATGAGGTATTGCTCTTATAATGGGTGTGGTTGTTCTTTGCATCAGTCAGTGTGCTTGCAACCTTCCTCAAGAACTTGGATTTAAGTGATATATCAAACTTGCCCGAGATCATATACGTGATCTAGAACACAAGAAACTGCAGCAGAACCATCTTTCAACATGACTTTATTAGCAAAATTACGCTGTATCACAGTGGATGTTACTGGTACACTCCTTGCCTACAAAGGGGAACTTGGGGACTACTATTGTATGGCTGCCAAATCTGTTGGATTGCCTTGTCCTGATTACAAACGTGTGCACGAGGGCTTTAAACTTGCATACTCCAATATGGCAAAGAAGCATCCATGTTTTGGTCATCCGGACAAAATACCCAATATTGTTTGGTGGAAGACTTGCGTGAGAGACTCCTTTATTACTGTAAGATATATTAATTGATCATGTTTCCTTGCATTCCCTGCCTTTTTCACTAATGAGACCTTTGGGCTGTGTTTAAATCACGAATTTTTGGAGGGATATATCAAGGGTAAGGAAATGACAGGAAAACAGAAGACGTGAATTTAACACAATCACTTTCATTATCTTCCTTTATGTTTTCCTTTCCTCTGAATATTGCCACATGAATCCATCATCCAAACTCAACCTTACCATTTCCAAGGAATGAATGATTGTTGATCTTGAATTCTTGACAGGCAGGGTACGATTATGATGAGGACACATTTGACAAGGTATTCAAGCGCATATATGCAATGTTCGGTTCATCTGCACCTTATACTATCTTTCCGGATTCTCAACCATTCCTAAGATGGGCTCGTAAAAACGGTCTCAAAGTAGGGATAGTTAGTAACTCCGAATACCGTTATCCGGAGGTGATTCTTCCTGCTTTGGGTTTGAATCAGGTAATATTAAAGTAGAACTCAAGAAATGAGATCTCATTGAAACTTCTACTTTGTTGGTTTCTTTTTGTACCGCTAAGCGCCTGAAAATGTGGTAATTTTCTTGTGATTTTGTATTTAGGGAACCGAGTGGGACTTTGGTGTGTTCTCTGGTATTGAAGGTGTGGAAAAGCCAAACCCTAAGATATACGAGATTGCGTTGCAGAAGGCCGGAAACTTTGCACCAGAAGAAGCCCTACACATAGGAGACAGCATGAGGAAGGACTATCTGCCGGCAAAAAGTGTGGGGATGCAAGCATTGTTGTTGGATAGGTTTAAGACTCCAGATGCCAATGATTGGAGAAAATCAGGTGCACCTGTTCTAGATGACCTAGTGGCTGCACAGGAATGGCTTACTTCTGAAAATCGGACTTGCTAATGAGTTTTGCAAGTATTTCTTAAATGCTCAATATGTACTGATACGATGGAAAAGATATCCATTGTATGATGGTCAAAAAATGTTAATTGATTCTGGTCAATAGACATAAGCATTACATGTTTTTCTAGTATCTCTCTCTCTCTCTCTCTCTCTCTCTCTCTCTCTCTCTCTCATTATTGTAGTAAAATGAGCAATTAAGTTTCTAATCTATTTTCTTGGTATTATTTGCTGCTTGATCACTGCCACTAGGACCGTTTAAAGAATTAACGAGTAATGGATATTTTGCGACTGAGCAACAGTGCAGTCCCCCCCGGGAAAAGAGTTTCATATATCTGCATAGGATGGTGATTTGTAATGCAAATTGTGTCTTTTTGAATGACTAAGTACTAGGACTTTGAATGTCCTTCAGACAATTTTGGCACTGGTATGCAGATTGAATGGGCTGATCACATCTTGTGCTGCCTTTTCTGAACAGTATACTAGGGACCAATTCAGAGATTTGGTTTATACACTGAGCTTCATAGGCTTTTTGATCTACCAAATGGGCACTGTCAAGTTGAAGATTGATCTTTCTTTAGCTATTGACTATTTGATATCTCTCTCTTTCGTGTTGTGTTCGTGCGAATCAATGTCCTACTGAGGTTACTATTTGAATTTATAACATCAACATTGGTTTAGATATCAATTCTACGGGATTGAAGTTAGATTGTCAGTTGTCGTAAATTGCAAATCGATTTTCAATGAGCTTTACTGGAACCTGAACGCACACGATGCTAGAGACTCCTATGGATGTTATTGAACTTTGAAGTAACAAACATCAACTACATGCCTAAAACTTGAGACTTCTTTTTGATAACTCAAATTGTCTGTCGTTCTCTAGTGAGAGCCCCATTCGCTTCTCAAGGGGTGGGCCGATGATTAATTTTCAGCTCTGCTCTCGAGGGTGCTATCTCGTGCACTACTAATGGGGCTTATCCCCTATAACTATACGTAGTTAGTTTTATTGGAGTGCAATCAAAATATGAAATTTACCGCTCAAACTGTTAGATCACCAATTATTTCATGAGACTTTCTAGAATACAATTAGGAGGTAATGTAAATGCTCAGGCAAATGCTCTTCATGACATTGATTATATTCAATCTCAGGGAGATGTAATCTATCCATTACATTTGAAGGCGAAAGTTTATCATCTCTATGGTACTAACACTTCCCCTCGCGTGTTGTCCCATTTTGAAGAAGTAAAAAAGTTCATATACTCCGATGAAATGAGCACAACAATCTGCATAATGTAATAGATTTGGAAGAAACAAAAGTTTACACCGGCGGTGTAAAGAATTTATTCTCATAAACAAAATGACTGGACCATCTAATCAAACTACCTACTAAATGTAAGTGGAATGGAGTGCAGTTGATGCCTCTTTTTAGTCCTTTATACTCACATGCACATGGGTAGGGTTCAATTCCCGTAAGCATCTATCCTCCTCTCAATACTCCGAAGATAGATTAGATTAGGTTTAACGAATGGAAAAATAAAAAACTACCTGCTAAACTTTTAGCCCATATGCTTTTTGAGTACATTGTATAAGAAATCTTTGACTTGGATATTCTCATTGGGTAAAAGATCACATACAAAATTAACCGATTCTTAGTAGTAAGGGCCCCACCCATAATGGCAATAAAAACATCTCACAACTTGAGAAAGAATTTACAGAACAGTCCCTTGAACCATATACAAGGTGTGTGAATATTAGCCATTCTATTTGCCTATATGGGTCTCATATCGAGCCTCACTTTGCCGATTGGATGCGTTTATTTCGTAGGTCTCAGTTTTCGAGCTTTGACTATAAAAATGGAAAAAAAAAAAAAAAAACTTAACTCAAATATCGGGACTTCTCATCAATCTAATTCTTAGGTAATGTTTCTCACCTTTTAGGTCGGAGACGGATCCTGTCCACTTTGGTCCGGACCAATTTGGTTCATTTTTTTCATCCGAATCGTCTTAAAGTGTTTTGGACGGTTCAGATTTGTTCATGTAAATTTTTATTAAAAAATATTCTAAACACCCGAACAAATCTGAACCAGGTTGCACACCAACTGCTAGTGCAGTTGATAGTCTCATTTCCCCCCTCCGTGGAGGCCTCGGTTCGAGCCTCACGAGGGACGGGTTTTGGAGGTCAGGGCTATGAATAGCCTATGAAGTCGGTCTAAATCCCCCAGTGTTAAAACACTCCACTAACCCTGCTAATAAATAAATAAATAAAAACAGGTTGCACACTATTGGGTCGTATATGGTTTTTCCAGTTTGACATAATTTAGCATTTGGACCATCTGTATGCGTAAGAATTATACTTAAGCCCTTTCAACTCACGTATTTTTTGGGGGAATTTTGTTTTTCTGGAACACGATTGAAATGCATTGATAATTTTTTTTTTGTGAGTTTCCATTCTATACGTTTCTCGACCGAATAAGAAATGGACCATGGTCCCACCCAGCGTTGTTATCCTCTAGTCCAGTCTAGTTTGGGCTTTTGTGGGCCTTTATTTGGCCCACAGTAACGATCGGAATCGTTAATTTTATAGATCTTGTCGCGTATTATATTCACGCGAAAAATTAGCTTGATCAAATATCGACATATATATAAACAAAACAGAGTCAAGTGACGAAAAATGACATGAGAAAATATGATTTGAAACTTATCCCTCATTTTTCTCGCACAAATCTGTCTCTCTCATATAGCTTTTGATGTTCGATCAAACTAATTTTTCTTTCACATTTTATACTCGATAAAATCTACAAAATAAACAATTCTGATCATTATTATGAACCAAGTAGAGGCCCACAAAGGCCCAAACTTAACCGGACCGGAGGTGACAAACACCGGATGGGAGCTTCGTCCATAACAAATGGATATTATTGAAGATTAGGAGGAAATAAATGGAGTAGTTTAGCCCCAAGGTTGGTCGGTTTGGTTGGTCGGTTTGATTTCCATACAATTAACTACGTTTGAATATTGGGGTTAAGAGAGTTATTTCTTGTGAATCATTTAATTTTGACGCGAATGACCTGCCTTTGACTAGGCCGGAAAATGAATGAGTTGAACTGCGTGTAAGTTGGCCCTGACACCCGTAACCATCGGGGAAAAAAAAAAAGAAAAAAGAAAAGAGAAATGGAGTAGTTTGGAAACGAAAGCAATGCATAGCTGCCATTATTTTATCTACAATCAAACCTACTTCGCCTTCGCGTCCGGCGACAAGAAAGCTGTTTTATTTTTTCTATCCCATCTGGCCATCTCCCCATTCTTCTTCGAAAAGGTACGGTCCCTTCTCCTTCGGATTTTCTCTGAACTTTCTGGTTATTTCACAAACTACAAGAAGATTCCCCTTCATGTATTATCGTTATATTTGTGTTCTTTATTTTTCGTTATCCCCGACAATTTAAGGTCAACAACTTAAGGTCTTGGGTGATGGGTATCCGATATTTTGAATCAAAGAGGCCAGAAATTTGGTCTAGGGTTGTTAGATGATGCCCTTTTTTTTTGGCTTTAAAAAACCCCTTTTCTTGTTTGTATGTAAATTTGGGAGAAAGGGTTTTGAATAATTTTGAGCTGTGATTTCAGGGTAAATGGCAAAAAGTTCCTTCAAGCAAGAGCATGATTTCGGTATGCTCATATGTTTTAATTGTGTTATGATTGCTGAATTCAGAGTAGTTTTGTTTCTTGGAGTAAGAAATTTATTGCGTCTCTTTTGTGTTCAGAGAAGAGACGTGCTGAGGCTGCCCGGATTAGGGAGAAATACTCGGATAGGATTCCGGTGAGAATTAAGCGTTGTGTCAAGACACCAATTGTTTAGCATGATTTTGATTCTTCTTGATTATGTTGTTATACTAATTTTGAGCATGGTTTTGATTTTTCATATGCCCCATTTATGCATGTTTGTGATGAAAATTGACATTGGCAGTACCCTGTAGCCGAGGAAAAGATAATTTTGTACTGACAAGATTTTTCCATCTTATGACCAAAAGAATGGCATACCTCTTAGAATTTAGAAGTATGTAATGTCTTCAATCTTTATATGTCTGCAAGCCAAGGGATGATAAGTGTGAAGTTGAGTTGCTCTAGCGGGTTACATTCGTTGTGCAAAAACACTACATGTCATGGAAGGAAGGAATAGCCATATTTTGGATCCTAGCAACTTGTTTGATGTTTTGCCATGATTTTTCATGTGTTGGCTTTTGAAATATAGGTGCAAATGTGTTGATGCATGATTTTTACTAGGGTTTCCTCGACTAGTTGTTATCCAAGTTCAATCCAGATATCAGTTTTTTCTGCTCCCTGCTTTACATAAATTTTCGTTCATGGTTTGGAGATTCAATATCTACTTTTTTACCATTGTGGTTTTATAATTTCAAGGTAATCGTGGAGAAAGCAGAGAGAAGTGACATTCCGACCATTGATAAGAAAAAGTAAGTTTCATTTCTATTCTAGTAATTAATCCTTGATTCTGTGTTTTGCTGCCTGTTTTCCGTTCCTGTTTACGTCCATTAGTTTGCCCTTGATATTTCTTGTTTATTCTTAAGAGTTTAAGCTGCTTTAGTTGTTTATATCTAACAGTTGAGATTATATCTGAGTTTTACTTGGGATAGATTAGTACACATGCGTATTCAACATTATTCTAGCTTTTAGGCACGATGTTTGTGAGGTCTACAGGAGCCATTGGGTGCAGCAGTGACCGTTTAGACTGCCAAGCGTGAGAACTTGGGTTCTAGTCATCATAGTAGCCACTTTGTGCTTATTATGCCAATGGTTAGTCTTACCTATCTGACCTTGATTCTAGAACGTCGTTTTAAGAAATTGTAGGATGGCATTACATGAGCTCTTTTCATCAAATTTTTTTGTTTACTTCGGATAAAATTCGGGGTTCATGGAATGATTCTTCGCTTTTTTAAGGTTGGGAGTCTCTCTGGACCCAGTTACGTGCCGGCTTTGATGTATCTACCTCTGGTCCTTCTGAACAACAATTGGAGCCTGAGATTGGCTGTGCGTTTCATTTTTTGGTATAATGTTTTTGAGCCAAAATAGGAAGGTATCATTTGTAGATTCTATTATTTCTATTGGGACATCCGTATACAGACTCTATTGCTCCATGATGAATATATAATTTCTTCTTTTACACGGGGCCAGTTTAAGAGGTTATCCTAAGAATGAACTGTGAAATATACATTGCGAGTATTTTAATCCAAAAATAAGGGAATACGCCCCCTCTTGTCGTGCCTTCTGCCATGAGACCACCCTCACAAAAGCAATTCCTTCAACACAAAAGAAAACCAAATAATTGTTCCTTGATTAGTTATGGTTTTCCATTCTAACCTGAATGATGAGATTGTAGGTATCTCGTCCCGGCTGACTTGACAGTAGGACAATTCGTCTATGTAATTCGGAAAAGGATCAAATTGAGTGCAGAGAAGGCAATTTTCATATTTGTGGACAATGTCCTGCCACCAACTGGTAATCTTTGGGATTTTGCCTTCTTAAGTTAGACAACTTAAGTCTGGTCTGTTTGTTACATTGCTAGTTGAAGCTTATTGTCTATCTGTGCGGCCATTACGGTCATTTGTTGCAGGGACAATTATGTCTGCAATATATGATGAAAAGAAGGATCAAGATGGGTTCCTATATGTCACCTACAGCGGAGAGAACACATTCGGGGAGGGGATTTTACAGTAGCATATGGTAACTTGGAGATTACATCGAATTTCAATTGCCTTACTGTCGTTATTGCGCGCATGTTATGAGACTTACCGGAGTACAATCATGTGTAGATAATAAAAACATGTATTACGTAAATCACCTGTGACACGTAATAAATTTGCATTTGATCTTATTCCTGTTCTTCTGTTATAGTTCAAATCAGAGAGGAAGCAATTTAAGTGTTCTGTTGCACGGTTAAATGATCCAGGACAAATGTTGAGTGCAATGTTTGCCAATAAAGTACCTCAACTGTGGTTAAGTGGACACCCCTAGGCTCCCTGCCTCCCACAGATCATACCGTGTAGTACCACTTCCATGAGTCTTTTCATTGGTTGGTGACCGTCTCGTAATAACGTTGTTGTGCTTAATTAAGTACGTATTGCCGCATGCTTGGTTTCACCAGGGTAGGCCTTTAAATCTATTGCCATAGATGGTACCATGACGAGCTCAACATTTGCTCAACTGAATCATTATTGATTGCCTGCGAGTAAAGGGTGAGCTAAATCAATCCCCAGAACAGGAATTTCACCCATGTTTTCAAGGAGTTATATGGGAGCTTGAAGCGACTATGAGACAGCCATTCAATTTGTTGACAAAAGGGTCCCTGGCACGAACACATGGCGCACATGAAATTCGATGTCGACAAAAGGGTCCATGTGTTCGTGCAAGAAGACCCCCTGCAAAATTATCAATGTTTGGATATCATATATTCATCATTTCAAGTCACACTATAGCCTCTTCTTGCATGAACACATGGAATAGCACAGGCGCACACGAGCCAGTTCTAAAGAAAACGCCCTGAAGCAGAAGCATTATATATATATATATATATAGGGGCCGGTTCTAGAGACAATATTTTTGACAATACATTTTTTGAAACCCCGCATGGGACTTTCAAACAAATGATCGGAGCCGCTCAATGTATTTAAAACAAGTTTTTAAGGAGTCCTATAAGAAATTAACGCATTTGGATATCGGTAAAGGCTTGATTGGCTCATTTAGTTAATTTGACAGGATAAAATTGAATGAGCCGATCAAGCCCTTGCCGATATCCAAATGAGTTAATTCCTGTCAAAAATTAACGCATTTGGATATCGGTGAAGGCTTGATTGGCTCATTTAGTTAATTTCTGTCAAATTTGACAGGATAAAATTGAATGAGCCGATCAAGCCCTTGCCGATATCCAATTGAGTTGATTTTTTACGGAAACCCTTGAAAACATATTTTAAACAAATTGAATGGCTCCAATTATTCGCGTGAGGCTCCGAAAAATGTATTGTCCCTAGAACCCATATATATATACTGGGACAGTTCCAGGGACATTTAAAAAAACATCTAAAAAAACAATCCAAATCTCAATCTCATAATTTCTGATCAAATTTTGATGATCCGAGCCGCTCAATGTGTGCAGAATGTGATTTTAAGGGTACCCGCGAGAAATCGGCAAAAAAAATTATCGGGAAGTGCTTGTTTTGAGTAGTGTGGATGAAAGCGGGTTCTGTGAGGTCGCTTATGTGTACAAAAGTGAGCTGGAGAGGTGCGATTGGTCGATAATTAGTACCAAGGGAAAAGAGGAATAATCTCGTGGGCTGAGGGCCGGAGCAAGAGGTACGGAAAAGACAAAGACAACGTGTCTCCTTTGTTCTCCGCGGGGGGTGAATGACGTCTGCCCTTTCTGGAATCAGATGAGTGAGGTCACCTTCTCTCCGGGGAAGAATGTTCTCCTTCCTCAGAATCAGTGCTCTCTCTTTCTCTCCTTTTCCAGAAAAGTCAGCCTCTTTCAATCATTGGGAATGTCAGGGGTATTTATAGGGCACATGGGCCTAGGTCAGGCCCAGGACGGCGCTCCTATAAGACCCCAACACGTGTCCCTCCCGTACCTCCAGGTCGCGGAAGACTCGTCCTCCCGCGGAGGACTTCCGGGGAGGGGACCCGCACTTCCACGACGCTACCTCCATCCCAAGCCACCAAGCCACAAGAGCTTCCCCAATTCCCGCAAGAGCGAGGTCGCGACCCGCGGCGATCGTTTGCCTTCCGCGGGATCCCTTCCGGGCCTGCCTTTTAGGCCCGAATAGGATCCCGGGGTCTTCTTGTAACTCCCGTACCAATTCCAGTACATCTTTCAGTTCTCCCTGGCGGGGCCCGCAGGGGGGTCCCGCGGGGTCTTCTCTTCCGCGGGTCAATTCCGCGAGCATCCATCTTAATGTGCTATGTGTTTCCTTCCCATTGGTCAGTCAAACGTCTTCTTCAAAAGGTGTTTTGGTTAAGGTTGACTTTCCGCGTGGACCTAGCGGCCACGTGTCCATGGTCCATTGGTTGGTCAAAAGGTCTTCCCTGATGACATGTCAATAATTTTGACCGCGCCTACATATGCCCCCCGCGCGCGTACGACAAGTGCATGTCGTCCGCGTGCGTACCGTCCTCCTTGTAAGTTTCCGCGGTCACCCTGGGCTCGTTCCGCGGAGCAACGAGCATGATAACTGCTAACATCTCTTCGTGTACCGTCATGACCCTTCGTGTGCAGACGTCATAAATGTCCCCACCGTTTGACCACTATATAAACGCTTTGTCCATTATTTCCCTTTTCACCAAACCCCGAATTTCTGTCGAAGTGCTGTCATTTTCTCATTTGACTCTCAGCGAGCAATCTTCTTTCTTGTCTCTTTCTATCCTCCGTGATCAGCACTTTCCTCTTTCTTTCACCTTACTTACAGATGGCTGCGCGTGGTCCAGTTGTCGAGATACCAGTGCCCTCCGCGGACCAGTGGCAGAGGGCCCCGTACCTGCGGACAATTGGGGACCCATTCTAGTCTCTCGCTGCGGCGTACCCCGTTGTGGGTGCCGTCGTGGCTGTTCCCACCTTCTTCACGGCCCCCGCCGCCCCGGAGGATGCAGAGCCCGTCAACCCCTCCTCGGTGCTTCGCTTTCGCCTCGAGCGCGGGGATTTCCCTTTTGTGGAATGCCGCTTTGGGGCCCAAGCTTCTGTACCCACTGACTGGGCGGACTGGGTCGATGACGTCGTTGGTAATCTCCGCTACAAGCAGGTGCTGCTGGGCAGCGGTACTCTCGAGGCTGTCCAACTGTCGCGGCGCTTGAGCATTCCCCGACAGGAGGCCGCCGTCAAGAACCTGGAGTTCGTGTGCTCGCGTTGGAATAGCGACACTCATTCCTTTGCATGGGCATGGGGGGAGAGTGGACTCTCGCTTGAGGATGTCCACATTCTCACCCGCCTGTCTCTACGCGGGGGCAACACCCTGGACTTCGCCAAGCTCTTGCAGGCGGATCTAGATGAAGTGGAGGCTTTGAAGGCATTCCACAAGCAGGCCCAGAACGGGCCGATCTTCACCCTTCAAGGGGTCCGCAAGGATTTCGCGGCAAATGCCAAGAAGACCTCCCTTGGCAGCTGGCTGCGTTATTTTTCAAGGACCTTCAGCCCGCGAGGACTGTCGCTCCTGGTGCTAAGCGCGATTTTGTCGCAGGGCCCCAATATGGTCAGCACTTCTACATGGCGGGCTTCTTTGCTTACTTCCTCTCATACTTCGTCCTGCCCGACTATCCCGGCGATGGCTTGTCTCAGGCGGTCTTCCCGCTGGCCGTCCTCCTTGCTCGCGGCCAACCCGTCGCCCTGGCGCCGCTGTTTCTGGGGTCACTCTGCCGCCAACTGGACCTGGTTCAGGCGGATTACGTCAGGTCCCTTGGCAGATGTGACCACATTTCGATGGCTCACTCTACCTTCTTGCTCGCGTATTTCTTCGAGCATTTTCGCACTGTCGCCCCGGAACCACTGGCCTTTCAAGCCTCGGGGGTGCGCTCCCGCGCAGAACAGTGGCATGGGACCAGCAGCGAGGCCTTGTGGTACGAGGCACGTGACATCGAGGCCAACTTCACTCCTTGTCCTTATAACATTCCCTCTCCGGGCGTCATGGGTGTGGGCCAATGCCTTCTCCCAGTTGCCTCCTCTCTTAGAGCCGCAAGCGACAACACTCCCTTGGCGCGGTCAGTGATCAACTCCGCGCTTATTGCCCTTCCGGGGTGGCTTCCAACTTTGTCCGGTGAGGGATCCGGGGTAGCGGTGTACCGCCCGGATCGCTTTGCGAGGCAATTGGGTTTCGACCAAGGGGTACCTGGTGCTGCCCCCGCGATGCCTTCTTTTGCGGAGTCGCAGCTCCGATTCATGGCGGGGGAACTTTCCCCAATCCTGGCACGGCTTGGAGACTTGCCCATCCCTGATAGGGATAGGGTTTCAAGTTATACGCGGGAGTTCCGCGCATTCTGGAGGAGAAACCTTGACTCCTTCTTGACATTTGTCCGTGGGCAGGCCGTGGTCCCTGAGGTGCCTGTGATCCGGACTCGGGATACCTCTCTGCGGGCCATTACTGCAGCCCGGGCAGCCGACTGGCGCGGGCCCCGCGGCCAATGGGCCGTGATCCATGCCGAGCCCGTGAACAGGGTTTTCCCTGTGGAAGCACCTGCACCTCCTCAAGCTGCCCCGGGGCGAACCCGCGCGCGGGGGCCTCGCGTGAGGACACAGCCGCCTCCTTCTCCACCGGCAGGGCCGTCCCAACCGTCCTCGTCTCAGGCGCCCGCGGCGGTAGAGCGACGTCGCCCAAAATGCATCCGAACTGTAAGTGTCTTTCCCCGCGTTCAATCGTCTCTTTGCAATACTTTTGTCTTTGCCTCTTCTGTCGTCTGGGACTCATTCCCTCTGTCTTGCTTTTTCCATTCCTTCAGCAGCGGGAGCGAGATGCTAGCACCTTCGTGGCCTATGAGCCAGAGGCAGCCGCGGCAGCGGCGGTAGCGGAGGAAGCAGCGAGCGGGGCAGAAGAAGATGCCCCAGACGCTCAGCCAAAGAGACGCCGCCTCGATGGTAAGCTTTGCTTTACCAGGATGCCCTTTTTGTTGCCTTATGGCTTTTTCAGTCCCTGACTTGTATTTCCGTCACGATTTCTCAAACAGTTCTTCCGGAGTCCGACGAAGAAGGGGACGAGGGCGCGCAGGCAGGCGATGAGGGTGGTGATGATGACGATGATGATGATGATGAAGACGACCTCCCCCTCAGTGTCTTGCAGGCCCGGGCGTCCGCGTCCGCTAGGGGCCCCGTCGCGGCGGATGTCAGTATAGTGGAGATTTCTGACTCCCCGGAGGAACAGAGAGCAACGGGGGTGATTCAACCTCGGGCGGCGCCGGTTCCTTTTCTTCATCCGGAGCCTGAATCCTCCGCGGTAATTGGAGGTATGTTACCCGACGAATCCTCCGTTGTCGACCTCGAGGGGGATCCGAACACAGTCTCCTCTGAGTCGTATTCTTCCTCGGAGGAATCCGGGAGTGTTATAGTACAATCTGTTGATCCAGCCCCATCTCCTTCTCACGCAGCGACTTCTGAGGCCCGCAAGCCCCCACCATCAGCGGACACCCACGAATCTGTGGGCCAGGCCGATATCGCCGCGGATCCTCTCAACGCGGCGGCTGCACGATTGCTGAGGGAGGGAGATGAGGATAACCTCGGAGGGCTTCCTCACCCTGCCGCTGGGGGGTCCGCCGCGGGACAACCTGAGGTGGCTTCAGCTTCCACACCTTCTGGCTCCCACCAACAGTCCACTAGTGCCCGCATCCGGTCGACGGAGAGTTATCTGGGCCGGGTTGCTGGCGGTTCTCCAGGGGTTTCTAATGCCTCGTTCCTTCAAGGACCTGTCTTGAACGCGGAGCGGGATATGGCCATGGACGCCGCCAGTCCTCATTCCCCGGCGTACTCTACTTCGCAAACCCACTCTCCTTACCAGTCCGCGAGACGCCAGCCGACCCCGCAGGCCGAGCCTTCCGCCCAACCTTCAGACCGACAGTTGGAGGTAAACGAGGAACTTATTGGTGGCCCCACCTCCATTACTGACTCAGATTTCAATTCCTTATTTAAAGAAATGAACTTCTTGCCAACTGACGATGTTTTGGGGGGACAGGGAAGCCAAGCCCTTGGGGATTACGAGCTTGATCTGAATTTGGACATGGGCGAGCAGAGGGAGGAAGTCGAGTCGAGGGAGCAGTCACCGCCCAGGCAGCCTGTCTTAGATCTGGGGAAGGGGCCCATGGATACTGAGGCCACGGAGCCCATCAGCCTCTTTACCGCGGGCTATGATGTGCCCGCGGAGTACTGGCCGCTGCTGAACGCCATAGCCCGGTCCCATCCGGAAACCTTCAGCTCCTTCAACCCGCGGTCCGCCCGGCTTGGGGTGATCTACCTCAGCAGCCTCCACAACGTACTTACTCTTTGGGGGCAGCTTTGCTACAGGGACTTCAATCCTGGAACCGAGGCCGAACTGCTGGAGGTTGCTGAAGATATGCGGGTCTTCGGGTTTGACCTGGCCTGGCTGTGCGCGTGGAGCTCTGCTCTGAGGGCCGCGGAGAGAGATAGAGAGAGAAAATGAAGGAAACGGGGAGTTTGAATTACAAGATGTTCGGATGCATAACGAGGAAGTTCAGGATCCACGACGCGGAGCCGCCGCCGGACGTGAAGGTGGCCTACGCCAAGTACGCGGGGAGCGTTTTCTTGGACTGGCAGGCCTAGAAAGTGTTGCTGTTGTATTTTCTCTCTTCTTTTTTTTTTTGAACACATGTACTATTATTATTATTATTTTATTTTTTTTGAATAAAACCTTGGGTCTCATCGAAATAAGACAGTCTTTGTGTTGATGATATCACGATAGATGTACTTTTGCTGGGGTCCGCGAGCCATGCTCTGACTTCTTGTGACCTGTTTATCATTCTTGTTCGTCAAATAGTAAGTCTGCCATTCGGGTAGGGCCACGCTCTGGCCGCTCAAGACTTAGCACTGTCTCTTTTTGACAATCACCAAGTATGAATCTCGCGGGCCATGTTCTGGCTTCTCGCGACTTAGCGTCGTCTCTTTTTGACAGTCGTTAATCTTGGAGAAACGAACCGGGGGCCATGTTCTGGCCACCTAAGGCTTAACATCATCTCTTTTTGACAATCACCAAGTATGAATCTCGCGGGCCATGTTCTGGCTTCTCGCGACTTAGCGTCGTCTCTTTTTGATAATCGTTAAGTTTGGAGGAATGGATCGGGGCCATGTTCTGGCCGCTTAGGACTTAACATTATCTCTTTTCGATAATCACTAAGTATGAGTCTTCGCGGGTCATGTTCTGACCTCTCGCGACTTAGTATTATCTCTTTTGATAATCGTTAAGTTTGAAATGAAAGAATCATGAAAAGGAGTTGATAGTACCGCGGAAATGTTCTCTCCGCGAAGTCTTATCGCTTTTCCTCAGCCTGAAAAAAGAATGTTAAACACCGATATGAATTAGGAACAAGTGCCCATCTTTTCATTAACGATAGATCCAACCAACCCGTTACAATAGGGGAGAAAGAAATAAACTGCTCTAAAATAAAAAAGGGGAAAACTGGCAGGGCAGGACAGCGGCTTGCTTGCTTCCAGCGTTTTCTCTTCACGGGTAAAATTTCTTGACATACTTAGCATTTACCGCTCCTGTCTCGAAACCATCTTCGACGCGGGCTAGGTGGTAGTACCCGCTGGCAGAGGCACTGATTACCTCATAGGGCCCCTCCCATCTAGGGGTGAATTTAGGCGTCTTCATATCCCTCATTACTGCTGTGGTAGCCTTCCAAACCAACTCCCCGACTTTAAATACTCGCGGCACTATGCCCTTGTTGTAGTAGCGTGCCACAGATTCCCAGTATTTTTCGTGGGCAAGGGCCGCCGTTGTCCTTCTTTCTTCCAAGGCTTCCAGGTCCGCTTTCCTTCCTTCCGCGGAATTCTCCATCGCGAGTATCATTCGAGCGGAGGGGACACTTAGTTCTGCCGGTAAGACCGTTTCTGCTCCGTATACTAGGCTGAAGGGGCTGGCGCGGGTGGACTTCCTTTTCGAAGTACGATAAGCCCAAAGAGCTATTGGTAAGTGATCCGCCCAAGTACCCCCGCGCTCGTCCAACAGCTTGCTCAAAATCCTGATCAAGGTCTTGTTCGTTGCTTCCGCCTGCCCATTTTCCTGCGGGTAGTAGGCGCTAGAGGTACGGTGATCAACCGTGTATTCATCGAGGAGGCTTCCCACGTGGTGGTTGATGAACGGAGTACCGTTATCAGAAAGGATCACCTTTGGTATGCCGAACCTGCAAATGATGTTTTCCTTGATGAATGCTGCCACCGCGTCTCCTGTAGCCTTCTTCAGCGGAACAGCCTCGACCCACTTAGTGTAAACCTCCGTGGAAGCCAAGATCCATCTGTTCTTGCGCGATGCTGGTCTAATCGGTCCGACTAGATCCATTGCCCAAGTGTGGAAGGGATAAAGGGCGCGGATGGAATGCAGCTCCACCGAAAGAGCGCGAACCAAGTTTCCGAATTTCTGGCAGGCTCGGCATCTTTGCACGTGTCTCTTTGAATCTTTCTCCATGGTTGGCCAAAAATACCCCAGATTAACCATCTGCTCGTAAAACTTCCTCCACCCTTGGTGCTCAGTTCCATGAGTCTTGGCCAGAACCTCCTCCGCCTGCTCCTTGTCCACGCATACTTGAGGCATTCCATCGAGGGTTCTTCTGAACAGCAGTCCCTTTTCCAGGAAGAAACGCCGCACACCGCGGACAACCCTCGCGGACTCAACTCGCTTGATGGGTAGGGCTCCTTCTCGTAAGTAATCGATGTAGACTTGTCTCCAGTCCACCTCCTGATTGTCAGTGTTTGCCATTAGGCACTCTGGTTTGGCCATGTACAGGGAACACCAAGTGCAATTCTTCGTAATCAAATCAGCATCTTTCTTCATAGTAGGCCAGTAATAACCTTGCCTCTGAATTCTCCTGTATAGGGCTATCTCGTTGTCTGCGCAGTTGTCGATGTGGATCCTGTCCAATACTTCTTCTGCCTCCTCCGCGCCAATACATCGCGCAAGCCACCTCTGCGGGCCGCGATAATACAATTCTCCGCGCAAAACTATAAAACTCGACAGTTCCGCGGTGGACAGATGCCCTACGCTGGTGACTAACTGAATTTTAATAGATCCGCGCCAATCTTCGGTCGGCTCCGTGAAGTCCTCCACCACGGATGGTTCAAACATCTTCACAATTTCAATGCAGGCTCTGTCTTCCTCAAATTCCGTCTTTGCCCCCAGCGTTGCGAGAGCGTCCGGGAAACGGTTCTCCGATCTGGGTTTGTGGATGATACTGACACTTTTGAAGAATTTCATCAATTTCTGCACTGTTGTTCGGTATGGTGCCAGAGTTGATTCTTTCAGCGCGTAAATCCCTTCCGTTTGCAAAACTACCAGCTTCGAATCTCCCGCTATCCTTAGGTGCTTGACCCTTTTCTCTTTTGCCGCTATTAGACCCAAGATTAACGCCTCGTATTCCGCTTCGTTGTTGGAGCATGGGAAATTCAGTTTGTACGCCAGATGCACTCTATCTCCTCCCTCTGTTTGCAACACTATTCCCGCACCTCCCGATCCACTACCCGCGGCCCCATCGAAGCTGAGCGTCCAGTGCTGTTCATATGTGCTGGTCGCGAGAGCTTCGAAACCATCTCCGGGTAGACAATCTTCAAGCGGCTCGCATTGTCCACTTGGGAATTGAGCTAGCAGATCCGCTAGTGCCTGACATTTGATTGCTTTTGGAGTTGCGCACGAGATGTCAAATTCCGCGAGTGCTAGCAACCAGCGGGCGACCCGTCCCGTAAGGGCGGGGCGCGTCAGAAGAAATCTCACGGGGTCACACTTAGTGATTATTTGGATGGAAAATGACAGGAAATAGTGTCGGAGTTTCTGCGCGGTAAAGACGAGGGCTAAGCAATGTCTTTCAATGGCGGTATACCTTTCCTCTGCTCCGTGTACCTTCCTACTGATGTAGTAAACTGGGCGCTCTGTCCCATCCACTTCTTGCACCAGCAGGGCCCCAATGGATCTCGGGGTGGAGGTCAGATAAAGAATCAGCGGCTTCCCCGCGACTGGTGCCACCATTGTCTGAGGAGAAGTCAACGCCGCTTTAATCCGCTGGAACGCCTGCTGATGGTCTTCCTTCCATTCAAACTTTGCATTTCCCTTTAACAGGTCCGCAAATGGTGCCGCGATCTCCGCCATCGCGGGAATAAAACGGCGGAGGTATGATACTTTCCCTAGGAATCGCTTGAGTGTTTTCTGTGAGTGGGGCGGGGGCATTTCCGTGATAGACTTGATCTTGGCCTCATCCGCGTCGATTCCGTGGCGATGTACCAGGAAACCCAGAAATTTTCCCGCGGTGACTCCAAATGCGCACTTCAGCGGATTTATCTTAAGGTTGAACTTTCTGCATCGCGCGAAGACAGTGGCTAAATCCGCGAGATGGTCCTTCCGCTCTTTGGATTTCACCACCAAGTCATCCACGTAATCTTCGATTATCTTGTGCATGAGATCATGGAAAATTGCTGTCATGACCCGCTAGTATGTTGCCCCCGCGTTTTTGAGCCCAAAGGGCATTACGATGTAGTAGAAATTTCCTAATTGCGTTCGAAATGCTGTTTTCTCTGCGTCCTCCGGAGCCATTTTGATCTGGTTGTACCCGCTGAAGTCGTCCATGAAAGAAAACATTTGGTGGCCCGAGGTGGCATCCACCAACGTATCGATATGCGGCAGTGGGAACTCATCCTTTGGACACGCTTTGTTGAGGTCGCGGAAGTCGACGCAAATTCGAATTTGGCCATTCTTCTTCTTGACAGGGACAATGTTTGCTAGCCACTCCGGGTACTGGATTGGGCGAATGAATCCTGCCTTTCGCAGCTTCTCGACTTCTTCCTTGATCTGCCCTTCCAAATCGGGGTGGTATTTCCGCTGGGATTGTTTCGCGGGCTTAGAGTTTGGGAAGGTATCCAAGTGGTGTGTGACCAGCTCTGGATCCAACCCGGGCATCTCCTCATAGTGCCACGCGAAAACGTCTGAGTTGGTACATAGCAGTGCTATCAGTTTCTCGCGAAACTCTCCGCTCAACTCCTTACTTATAAACACTGGCCTTTTGGGGCCTTCCCCATTGCTTAGATCGACTTTTTCTAAGGCCTCCTGCTGCGGCCTGGGCTGGTCTTGCATGCATTCCGGAGCGGGTTCCGGCTTTTCTATTACTTCTTCTTCTACTGCCGCGGAACATGTACCGCCGGGGCCAGCGATTTCATGATCATCCGCTGCCCCGGTGGACCGTCACAAGTAGTATACCATCTTGCCCCCCTCCTTCGTCTTAGTTATCTTCCTGGGGGCTGCGACGTCTGCCGCGGACGGGTCCCTCTGGCGTGTCTCCGGCTTTTCGTCTTTAATATCTTCCCACCTTGGGATTTTGACCGTTCGAGGCTTGGCGGTGATCGCCTGAGATACTTCGCCCAGCTCGGAAAAGTAGACCGCGTCCGAGAGGTGTGTTTCATTGATATCAAACGGGTTTTCAGATGCGCGGACCGTTACTTTCTTCCCTGCCCAGATTCCTTTCAAACACTGGTGGTAGCTAGATGGTACAACCGCGTACTTATGCATCCAACTTCTTCCGAGAATAATCTGATAATTCGGGTCTGCGCTGATGAGATGAAATTTAGTGGCCGAGCGGATTGCCCCCACTTCTAGGTCTACCACCACGTATCCCAAGGACTGCTTCTTGTCTCCCCCAAATCCCGTGATGGTGATTGGAGATTCCACTATCCTGTTGGGCTGTATCCCCACTTTCTGGAATGTCGACATCGGCATTAGGTTTATGGAGGCCCCGCCATCCAAGAAGGTCCTCTTCAGCTCCGTCTCGTTGACGCGGGATGTAACATACAGGGGGCGGTTATGGGGGTAAGGCACCCGTCGATCCACGTCCGAGAAGGTGACCGAGTTGGACTCATCGCGGATCGTCCGCGGGACGGACCCCTCCGCGGTCATGCACGACTCCTGATGAACTTCTGCGATGTTGACAATTGCCTTAGTGATTTCCAACCTTGCCGCCGGCGTGAACCCAAAACCGTCAAAGAATGCGCGAAACTTCGCACTGTTCTGCAATGTCTTGGCCGACGCATTGGGGTCTGGTATCACCGCGGGGGTTGGACCCTCCCCGAATTCTTCCGTTATTTCGTAGCACGAGACCATGTAGGCCCCTGCTTCTTCATCCTCCCCTTCCGTGTAGTAGTTGCTCCCAACGCCGTCTTCATCGTTGTACATAAATGGGTAACACTCCGCCATGTTGACCTCCCCGTTGTTGTTTTCGTGGGCTGGGTAAGGCTTGCTTGCGACCTTAGTGTGTGTCGTAGTAGAGAGCGCCCCAAGCGTAGGGCTAGGTCGGTTGCAGCATAATAAACTCGGAAGTCCGAGGTCGAATCCACAGGGAGCCAATGGAGCTAGGCCGGAGGTTTGATTTACGAAGGGTTTTTAGCGTTAGGACCGCCAACCTTTAGATTTGGCGTTGAGACGGCCAACTTTTGAGTGATGAAATTCTCTCTACCTCCTAATTTGATTAAAAATGAAGTTTGGCTAGAAATTTGAGGCGGCAAGGTCTAGGGGTTCAAACTACCCGTGACTTAGCTGTTTAATGGCTCTCTCGGATAACTCAAGTGAGAGTCGAAGTCAATCGCTCTCACTCGGAGGATTTAGCAGTGAAATCAAATGTAACTCATATAAGGGAGTCTGAAAATGGATCGAAACTCATTTAGTCATTTTATCAAACACAAGGAGTGCCATGGTTCCAAGCATCGTGCGTGCCAAGTGAGCTTGTCGACGCACGATCAAGGAAGTTAACAACTACAAGCTTTGATCGAAAATAAGAGTTTCTATCCATTCACAAACCAAAATATAGCCTTAGAACAAGAGAACCTATTAAAACAACTAAGCCACGGAGTAGAGATCACTCCATGACCGAGCCTATTCGACTACTCACTCATATTCGAAAAACAAGACATAAGCATAAAAAGAGAAACGTGATTCATGGACGAAGACGAAAATAAAATTAAGATTAATGAAGATCTCGACAGTACAAACAACTTTAATAAAAGTGAAATACCTCAAAACCCAAGTAATCAACCTCTTTGTAGAGAGATTGAGAAGAGGAGAGGAGAGGAGGTAGAGAGAGAAAGCTATCGGTTTTCAACAATGAAAGATAACCTAGAGGAATGAGGCTTAAAGGTATTTATAGCCCCTTAGAGTTGTGTTACAAAAGTCCTAAATGCCCTTAAAATCTCCCAAAGTCGGGCACAAAATCTGCAGATTTTGCCCAGTTGCTACATGTAGCAGGGTAAAAGTGCTACATGTAGCAAACCTCTTAAATTCGGTTCTGATCCCTGGCTACATGTAGCAGGGTAAAAGTGCTACATGTAGCAGACTCTTCAACTTCAATTCCGATCTGTGGCTACATGTAGCAGGGTAAAAGTGCTACATGTAGCATCTGGGCAGTTTTCAACCCTTCTTTCCTTCATCTTCTCTTGGCCATTTGACGGCCCGAGTACCCTTTGATACATCAATTCACGATTCTTGGGACTCGGCGGCGGGGTGCCACATGGCCTCAAGGCCTTGGACACTCTTGGTAGCCATCCATGGTGTCAAAGCATGCCTTATTCACACAATTACCTGAAAATACCAAAAACACAACCTTCGCGCAATATCATTCAAATCAAACAAGTTACGCGCGTGCGTGTGACAAAAATGAGAGAGATAAGCCCATTTATTTACACTATTTAGGGCTTATCAAGGCTCGACGCGGATGTCGCGCCGTCCTATCTTTAGCTCATTCGCGTTCTGCTTTCGTTTGAACAACCTCTTCAAAGACCAACAATCGCTCGTTGGATGCTTGGTGTGCCTATGGTACATACAGTATCTTGGGTGCTCACGGTCCTCCCGCGTCGGCTCATACTCTACAGGGGGGAGTGCCAACTCTCCATCCTGCACCCATGCATTCACCAAGGCCCGCACTTCATCCATCGTACAGGGGAAATCTGGCGCCGGCCCCATCTCCCTCTCTCTCCGCTTCCGTCCACCCGCGGCCTGTTGAGCCCGCGGCGCCTCCGCGACAGCCACAGTGGCGCTGGCGGCCTTGTTTTTCCATGCATCTTTTCTTGCCGGCTTGACCACATGGCGGATGTTGTACGCCGACTCCAGTAAGGCAGAGAATGTTCCCAACTTCAAATTGATAAGCAGCATCTTAAATTCGTCCATCATCCCACCAATGCAAATTTCCACCAGTTGTACCTCCTTCGAGGACTCGGTGCAGTCCACTGCATGATCCTGAAACCTCCTGATGTAGTCCACCACGTCTTCTCCGCTAGCCTGCGTCTCTTTCGTCAAGCTGATCACTGTCACCTTTTCGCGAACCTGGAAGAATTTGGCGTAGAAGCTGTTCACCATTTCTTCCCAGGTGGCGATCGAGTAAGGCTCCAGGTTGACGTACCAGGTGTATGCGCGGGAGGTGAGGGACTTCGAGAATTCCCGCAGGCGCAAGTTATGATCGGATGCGTGGGCTCCCAGAGATTCCATGAAACGGACCACATGTTCCTGGGCGCTGCCCTCTTTTCCGTCGAACTTCACAAATTTTGGTGGGGTATACCCTTCCGGGTATGGGAGTGATAAGATCGTCATAGGATAGGGCGGGCGGATATCTGGGCTAGGGAGAGAGGGCAAGACCATCTTTGTCTTCTCCTTAGTCAGGAGGGCTTGTACGTCCGCCAGGGTGATGAACTGTCCCGCGGACGAGGCCCCAACTTCAGTAATGGCCGGCTCCTTTCTGCTCGCCTCACTCGCCTTCTGCTGCGCTAGCAGGGCCTGTACTTCTGCCATGGTGATATAGGGTCCCGTGGAGGGCGTGCTAGCACCGTCCGCGGCTACCTCCTTCTGGCGCGCTCCAGCGTGATTTCCGGCGACGCCTCCTACAAGCACGGGGCGTAAATGGGGAGGCGCCGTTAGGGGAACCTGTGGTTGCACCGTCTGGCTGGTGCTGCCCCCTGCCTGGTTCTGTGGTGGTTCGTCGTTTTGACCGACCGCGGCCTTTGGGAGCGCCGCTAAGATGACCTCAGTGAGACCAGCAAAGGCCGCGAGCAGCTGTCGCTGGGTCTCGAGGAACTGCCGCTGGCCGTCCTGGAGAGCCCGCAGCGCCTGCGCTGCCATGCCCGCGCTGTTAGTTTCCTCGACCTCCTCAATAACTGGCGTGTCGTCGTTTTGTGCCGCCATTGCTTTACGGCGTGATAGCGGCCGCTCGATGTATTCCGTGGAACGGGTACTAACCATAAACCAAAAGACACCTCCCCAGCAGAGTCGCCTAAATGTGGGTGAAAGCGGGTTCTGTGAGGTCGCTTACGTGTACAAAAGTGAGCTGGAGAGGTGCGATTGGTCGATAATTAGTACCAAGGGAAAAGAGGAATAATCTCGTGGGGTGAGGGCCGGAGCAAGAGGTACGGAAAAGACAAAGACAACGTGTCTCCTTTGTTCTCCGCGGGGGTGAATGACGTCTGCCCTTTCTGGAATCAGATGAGTGAGGTCACCTTCTCTCCGGGGAAGAATGTTCTCCTTCCTCAGAATCAGTGCTCTCTCTTTCTCTCCTTTTCCAGAAAAGTCAACCTCTTTCAATCATTGGAAATGTCAGGGGTATTTATAGGGCACATGAGCCTAGGTCAGGCCCAGGACGGCGCTCCTATAAGACCCCAACACGTGTCCCTCCCGTACCTCCAGGTCACGGAAGACTCGTCCTCCCGTGGAGGACTTCCGCGGGGGGGGGGGGGACCCGCACTTCCGCGACGCTACCTCCATCCCAAGCTACCAAGCCACAAGAGCTTCCCCAATTCCCGCAAGAGCGAGGTCGCGACCCGCGGCGATCGTTTGCCTTCCGCGGGATCCCTTCCGGGCCTGCCTTTTAGGCCCAAATAGGATCCCGGGATCTTCTTGTAACTCCCGTACCAATTCCGGTACATATTTCAGTTCTCCCTAGCGGGGCCCGCGGGGGGGTCCCGCGGGGTCTTCTCTTCCGCGGGTCAGTTCCGCGGGCATCCATCTTAATGTGCTATGTATTTCCTTCCCATTGGTCAGTCAAACGTCTTCTTCAAAAGGTGTTTTGGCTAAGGTTGACTTTCCGCGTGGACCTAGTGGCCACGTGTCCATGGTCCATTGGTTGATCAAAAGGTCTTCCCTGATGACATGTCAATAATTTTGACCGCGCCTATAAGTAGTTTTTAATTAAACCGTTCAATAAAAAACTGTTCAGAATTGTTCGGATCAAACCCTTCCCGGTCATTTTTGTTGCTAATTTCTCACGAGTACCCTTAAAATCTCGTTCTGATCACATTGAGTGCCCCGGATCATTAAAATTTGATCGGGAATTATGAAGTGTTTTTTTAGATATTTTTATAGATGTCCCCGGAACCGCCTATATACATACAATCTTAGTAGCAAGCATCTTCCATTCGATTGCACGAATTCCCAACTGTTGATCTCACGCAATGGACTGCAACTTTTGTTCAATACTATTGTAATTGTTTTCCCCATAAAAATCAACAAACTACCGGTGGCAACGCATTTTCACGTTTGTGAGCCCCCAAACAACCACCAATGCAACAACCAATATTGTCGAATAATGTCTTCTCTAATCTATTTGCTAACGAATCAATGGGAGCAATCATGCCCCGCTACAGCTAACAATGAAAGGTTTTACAAAGTTGACGAATTCAGAGGTCCTGATCCCTAACTTCAGATCGACCTCTCCACCTCCCAGCCAAAAGAACTCTGGATTAAGCTTCACAATTGCCTCATCCAAGATCACCTGGAATCAATTCACACTCAACACTTCAAAAACTAGCAAAGATAGCATAACCATGCATGATACACCTATTTTCTGGGTTTTACAGTGCCTGAGGTACATACATTGTTAAATATACACTTCTGTGTTTAAACATGTCGTTTACCTTTACAAAAAGCAGAAAATACACTACAGGCAACAAGAGCCCACAGACCAGGATATCGTTGAATTGTGTTGGGTAAAAGATGGAACAAATCATTCTAATAGATCGAAAACTGTTTGCTAGAGAGATGAACAAAATAATGAAATTACCGGAATATCTGTTTTCATGCCAACACAGGTCACCCCATTGTGTTCATAACCAGTCAACTTCTGCGATATTTCCTCTGGGGCAAGCCTCACTGCATAAACAATATCAATGACAATGATCTAAAAAAGACAAATTCCACAAGCATCGGGAAATAAAGGCATTTCACATACAATCAATTAGTCTGAACTTAAGCCAGATTAATGCCCACAAGCCCAATTGAGCAACAGAAACAGTGAGTGAAAAACATGGAGGTATCTCCTCCAACATATATCTTGTAGCAAAGATGCCCGACTAAGATAGCAGTAGTTGCAGAATTGGCAAACTTGCATATTATCCTGTTAAAAAAGAAGGGCTGGAATTTCCAATCAAGTTGGTTTTGCGAACACAATTCACAACACACCCGTAAGTGTATAGACTAGGTGGCTGAACATGCCAACATCAAAATGTATAGATCCCAAACTCAATAATGCATAACTGTGTCAACCTGCTCTCTAATCATCAAGCTTTTTAGACGTGCTACTGTTTTCCTGCACGGCAATATTAATTTCTTGATAGGGTAGGCATTAAACAATCAAATCTGCTTTGGACTGGGCTATATTTGACCCGTCAAGTTTGAACTCGGATGATCAACAGCTTTAGATATTTGGGCAGAAGAAAACCCCATAAGCATGACTCTTCCAACAAATACTTACCTCCCAACGATTATAGAACTCATGCTTATCTCTAAAAAACTACAAAGAAAGACTTCAGTGGGATCTATTCCAATGCCTATACACATCATACCCGAAGAGAAAGATTCCAGCTAACAACAGGGTTGAGAGAGAAGTACATAGGCAACCTTACCTCCACTTTTGTGTGAATAAGGATTATTGTGACTCAAACTCACGCTACAGGGATAGCACATGCCATTGTACCATTCATTAACCTTTACTAGTTTTGAATGACCAAAAATGATTGAAAAAAGAAAATAATCCATGCAGACCAGGACTAGAATCAACCAAAAGCAAAGCTAACACATACCCAGGGGGAGAACTAGGATTATTAATGTGATGGGATTGGGGCCGTAGTAACTTACAGTTGAATTTCTTCTTTGGTATTCTCCCATCATTAAGTGCATAAAGAAAGTTCTTCACAGTCTCAGCATTAAATCGAGCAGTATACTGCAAATAAAAAGTGCCCAACACTGAGATAGCAGCAGGATAGATCCAATCATTTGTTGACAAGAAAACACTAAGTACCTGAACCACAACAACGTAGTACTTCGAATAGTTGCGATCACTACAATCTGTTACATTAGAAGGGGCTTGCGTATTAACCTGCATAGAACAAGAAGAAACTAGGACTTGTAATACTTTTTTCACAAAAATCAATATGAAAGGAATAAGGCCTAAGATAAAGCACAGTTAGATGTTCTAGAACTTGGAAAAATTGTCCACCAAAAAGTCTGAGCACCACAGCAATGCCATCATTTCAATCATCAACACTGCCACACTTTAACATCTCTCTCTCTCTCTCTCTCTCTGTGGCACCCGGCACTAACTTTTGGCACCATGCGGTGCAGCTAATTCCATATGTATCTCTCTCTCTCTCTCTCTCTCTCTCTCTCTCTGTGTGGCACCCGGCACTAACTTTTGGCACCATGCGGTGCAGCTAATTCCATATGTATATATATAGTACCAGACACTAACTTTTGGCACCATGCAGTACAGCTAATTCCTTCTATAAGAATCTCTGAAGATCAAAACCTGAGTTAAGCCAATGCAAAGTAAGAGAGAGTGCCAGTCAAAGGAGCATCCATGTAAAAGGTTGAAAGCCCCAAGGAAATGATAATGTTGACCCCAACGAAAGCGATATAGGACTGCTAGAACTCATTCTACACCACTTATAAATTCATCAAGTAAATTCAGTGGGTTAATCAACTTTGAGAGGTACAAACCAATCACCAAAGCCAACACCTTAACCAGCCTAGTATAATCAAGGGCCTTGCTCTCTACAAAAGCAGGCATTATAGTGCCGGGGGCGACACTGTGAAAGATGGAAGGAGGATTGTGCTTCCCCAAACAGGTGTGTAAGCCTTGTCTACCAAGAAGAGAGGCCACAGACATGACAGGAGCATGGATTATAGATCATGACAAATTCCAAACAAATTAGACATGGACGGAAAGGAAGACAATGTAAAAGATTGTACTTTTTTGTTATCTTATGCGTAAAAGGTTGGCAAATCGTGAATCGAAAAAAGCCTTTTTAGGATCGTGAATTGAATCGAATCATGAATCACAAAGATAACAGAATGTATGCATATTGATATTAAAGATTCACGATAGTAATAAAAGCTTAGCCTAAAAAAATAGAAGGTATGATTTTAACAATGATTGTGTAGCCTAGTAGGTAAGAAACTTGCTCATATGGCAGTATAAGTGAGTTGGTCTGAGGCTATGAGACCTATCGTGATCTATGATATGGAGGATACAATAATTAAAAAGACCAATTTGTCAAAATTTGCTTCCATAGAGGATGTTTTAATCAATAGTTATAATAAATAACTACATTTTAAAGATGTTGAGGTCATCTATTGACTAATATGAAAATAAAGTAATAAACTATTGAAATTTCACTTAACTAATAATAGATAATTCATGAGAATAAGGTATCTTACCGTCAAACATATCCAGAATATTTAGTTTAATGTTTGGAAAAAATGAGCAAAAATGGTTAATAACAACCTGCGATGAGAATAAATGATATAATCAACAAGTGATCAACAAATTTTGCATGGGTATACCGTTATTTCTAAGTTAACACTCTAGGAAAGTGTGTTCTAGTTTTTTCCCTAAATACATGGTGAAGATAAAAGGGATTTCATATTCGTCGAATGCAACAATTGTTACATTTGCATGAATCAAACCGTGAATCGCATGGTTCATCACTGATTCTGTTTAAAACTCGATCCCCCAATAGATTCGTATTGTTTTTCATGAATCGCGAATCGACTTGTGAATCGTGCGATCCTGACAACATACACAGGTGACTAAAAATAATGAAAATATACCACTAATTCAACACAAAAACCTTTTGACGCATGCTTTAAACATCATTACAAATGATAGAGTTATTCACTAACATAGCAATGCAACAAAGAAGGGAAACATGTAACTCACAAACTCAATAACCTCATGAAAATACCTGCAACTTAGTTTAGAACTCAATTATGAACAGGAAAATGTGCAACACTGTCCCTATCATGTAGCGAAATGCATCTCAAGACATCACACACGTGTTTGAGCCTTGTCCCTAACATTCTAACAGAAAATCAATACTAAAGATGAGCCAAGACACGTGTGTTCGACATTACCCTCACACCCAAGGCACACGTGTGGTAGACAGTTGCAGTAACTGAAATGTAGTGTCCATACTCCATGCCTTGTCCAAATCCAATCTCACCAATGGCTACTTGGGAGTTGGGACTAGAATTTGAGAACTTACACCGCACAAATCTATTAGAATACACTATCAACATGTCAACATCTATGGCACGTTGATCATAACAAGTCCACAGTCCACCTATCATGCTATAATTGCATTGCCATCCCAATTCTTATTGGTCCATGTGGCCATTTAACTCCACTTTTTTAGGAACAGGGTGATTTTATGAAGGGACCAAGCCCAAAAAGCCAAGGAAATAGCCTTGGACAAGCAAACAACCCAGCAGCCCAACCTCCAAGACACTAACTATAGAACACCTACACTACATCATCTTACAACAGACAAAATGGAACAAAGAAACAAAGAAACAAACTGCCAAACAAGACTTAACAGCCAGCTAACATGGTTGAAAACACTGGAAGGAATCCCCCATTCCCGGCAAATAGAGACATTAACTTGAGAACGAGGCAAATTCCTCCAGGTACTAGCTTTGATTTCATCCTTAATTCTTTTCCCAAGGGCAGAAGAATCCTCTCCAATCTGGCGAAAAATCCTAGAATTCCTCTACCTCCATACTAGGAGTCCATAGATAGCACACAGAAGCAGCCAAACTCAATTGGAAAACCACAGATTGCATCGACTTAGAACAATGCTGAGTGCGCCATTGGATCTCTGTCAGCAAATCCAAACCATACAGCTACGGACGCATTTACCTTCTGCCACATTTTCCCACACAGCTATGGACTATGTACACCTATGAAGAAGTTTCGGTAAAGTTTCTTTCTCTTCTACCTTTCCTGATTATCCATTCCAAGTACCTCTACTGGATGGAGCATTCTTTTCTATGTTCCCGGATTAAACATATTCCTGAAGCACTAGCCCACTTCCCTCATCCAAATCCAAGTCTATTGCCTCAGTTTGATCCACAAATATCAACAAAAACTCTCACACTTAGTCATTTCAACCTTTATCATACCAATCCCTCCCATTTACCCCTCACTCTTGCCAAATTCAGGTCCCTTTCAAACTAAATATCCAAGTCAAGTCCAACAACTAAACGAACTAAAAGCAGCACTAGGGTGGCCCCCACCAGTGGAAGGTGGGATTGCTCCTTTGATTAGTAGCGGTGCAACTTGGTGCCAGCTCAAAACTTTCGGGGGCCCGAAGCAAAATTCTTAAATGGGGCCCTCTATATATTGCATACCAAACTCAATCGACACAGAGTCTTCATAAAAAACCATTACAAAAACTGAAACGTATAGTATCCATAAATAAACCACCAATAAAATAGGGCAAAGTCCACTTTGACCCCCTGTGGTTATCGCCATGTGCGGATACCCCCTCATGGTTCAAAACTGACCACATAATCTATCTGTGGTTTTGAAAATATGCGGATAGACCCCCTACCGTCATATTTTCCATCCATATTAACGAACACAACATTAAAAGACCGATATACCCTCATCATGTCCCTTGACTCCCTTGATTCTTCTTCTTTTTTAAATCTAACCACACCATCCCCTATACCAAAAATTGAATCCAAACCGTTAATATTGTAAATTTTGACGAGTACTACATCTATGCCAAAATTCAAGTCAATCAAAAAATGAAAAGCTCATGGTCGAATCGATTTTGTTATGAAATTAAAATTTCAAATTTGAATTTACTAAAAATTAGATCACTGGGTTACCTGATCGAGATGATTTTTTTACAGAGATACTCTATTATTTATTTAATTCATTATGAACGACTCAGATTACATTCTAGAGGCATGTGAGATACACCTCCGTTAATATGGATGGAAAAGATGACGGCAGGGGGTCTATCCGCACATTTCAAAACCAGAGGTAGGTTATGTGGTCAATTTTGAACCATGAATGGGGTATCCACACATGACGATAACCACAGGGGGTGAAAGTAGACTTTGCCCAATAAAATACTTCAAATTCTATCATTTCAACATTAATGTTCCCGCACTTATAGGCTATAGTAGCAAAGCTACTAATGAAGTCTTCATAATCAAGCTTCTTCAATGTATCCTTCTCAATGGGCAATACAATCAATCCATTTAATCTATCTTGAGACACAGGTAGGTTATGTGGTCAGTTTTGAACCATGAAGGGGGTATCCGCACATGGCGATAACCGGGGGTGAAAGTGGACTTTGCCCAATAAAATACTTCAAATTCTATCATTTCAACATTAATGTTCCCGCACGTATAGGCTATAGCAGCAAAGCTACTAATGAAGTCTTCATAATCAAGCTTCTTCAATGTATCCTTCTCAATGGGCAATACAATCAATCCATTTAATCTATCTTGAGACACTCTTGAGCAAAGATAAGATAATATCAATTTTAACTTTGAAAATCTTCTTCTCCCAGACTCAACTGTAACCAGTATACGTGAAGGCCTAAAACATTTGGGCCTATTTTCATGTGTAGCGGCTTAAACAAAAAATAATTGAATCTAACATATACAAGGGTCTTAAATAATGCGGGGCCCTATTTTTAACAATTTTTCCCTGGGGCCCCGAAGCCGCGGCTTCTTTGGCTTGTTCTCTAAGCATTCCGTGTAAGCTGGTCCAAACATGACTTATCAAAAAGCAGCACCAGGGCGAATTCCAATCACATAGAATTAAATCTACGGCTACCGATAATTAAACAGACCATACAATAAGCATTCCAATCTCAATATAACTGTGTTGATATATGGTTGGAGGAGAGAGAAAAGCGTGAGATTGGGAAAGGTACCAGGACAATGCTTTTGCAGAGGTGGTGGACGGAAGAGGCACCGAGGACGTCTCGTCGGGATTCGAGGGGGGAATCGTAGTAATCGGAGGGGACTCGCCTGAACGAGAAGTCTCGCACGCCGTTGGAGACGAGGATGGCGGAGAGGCGGGATTCGGTGTCGGTGGCTGCGGCGTTTCCGTTGGGAGGAGAGAGGGAGAGGGAGGCGGAGAAGTGTTGGGGCAAATGGGAGAGCTCGAGTTGGGTGATTCGTTGGAGGATTTGGGTTTGTCTTCTCTCCAGCTCCCCCAGTGACGACTCCATTTCGGCGCCTGCGTCTCTCTCTCTCTCTCCCCCTCCCTAGAGAGAGAAGAAATTAGAAAGGGGAGTGATTTTCGCGGGTAAGGTCCAGTCCAGGTTTTTCCATGTCCAGCCCGTCCAGTTTTGGGCCGTTGTGAGTCTCTTCCGGTCCCACAACACCGATCGGAATGGTTTATTTTGTAGAGCTTGTCAAGTATGTTTTCCACGTCAAAAAATTAGCTTAATTGAACATTGATAGGTACATCAACGAAATAAATTTGTACAAAAAAAAATCGATGACAAAAATATTATTGAAACACAAAATTGCCCATTTTTTTCTTGTACAAAAATATTTCGTTCATGAACCTATCGATATTTAATCAAGCTAAATTTTTGACGGGGATCACATAATCGACAAGCTCTACAAAATGAACGATTCTGATTGTTGCCCGAAACTAGATCGAACTGGACATTAATAAACTTAACTAGACCTTCCCCCGATTTTCGCGCCCTTTCTTGATTTTTACATTTTGTTTTTGTTTTTTAGTGTTTAAAATATATGTATTTTTTTCATTAAAAAAAAAAGAGTGTGAATATAAAAAGAGCAGGGTCGGCTCTGAGCCGAGATGAGCAAGGCGGCAGACTTAAACCTCGAATTTTGGATCAAAATTAGGGTCCCAGATAGGTAATATATATTTAATCTAGCACTTATACAACAAATAAGCTAGCAAGCCTAGCGAAAAAACTTAGTTCCTTTATCCAAGAGGTACATGATTTAAGTTTTACAGCATCCATAGTGGAATAATAAAAAATGGATAATCAAAAGATAATAAAAAATGGATAATCAAAAGTTGCCACATTATCTTTTGGTTATCCATTTAAGAGGTTGCTAAGGTTCACAATGTAGATGTTCACAATACCATAATCAAAACTTGCCACATCACTTTTTCAACCTATAAAAATCTAAAAATTGTCACCATAAAAAATAATTTTTTGAAAATTTTTATTTTGAAAAAAACACTTTTCGTAAAAAGTTTTAAAAAAATAGTTTTTAATAAAAAACAGTTATTTTGTTTTTGCAAAAGAAACAAAAACTTTTTTAAAAAATATGAGAGAGAGAGGGAGTGAGAAATGGAAGAGAGAGAATGTTTGGTTATTGACAAAAGGTTCCTAATTTTAATTATCCAAGAACCAGAATTTGATGAGTTGCTAAAAGGTTGTTAAGTTTGGTTATGCCACTGTGAGCACTTTTTTTGAAAAAATATTACTAACTTTAGCAACTTTATGATTTTGGTTATTCTACTGTGAATGCTCAGGGCCTCTTTTTTTTTCCCATATGAATATTTTTTTTCCCTCATAAATTCGTTTTAGGTTATGAGAATCTCAAAGCCAGCCTAAAAAAGAGGGAGCATAAAAATCATTTCCCATTAGAAATTGTTAGTTACGGTATGTGGAGAGCGGTAATCTGCTACGTTCTTCACCAAGGTTGTTGCATAGACTGGACGTTCTAGATCACCTGATCGCTAAAAAATCATTTCCCATTAGAAATTGTTAGTTACGATATGTGGTGAGCAGTAATCTGCTACGTTCTTCACCAAGGTTGTTGCGTAGACTAGACGTTCTAGATTACCTGACCGCTTGCATTACTGTGCGTTTGAAATGCGGCCACGTTACCCAAGTTTGAAACCTTTTACGAACTTATTACCGAGAAATGATTTTCACACTCCCCTTTTATGATTCATATATATTCCCCTTTTTTTTATTTAAACACATGAATTTACAACGTTATCTTTGGATGTGTGAAAAGTGGATTGAAAAAAGGGTAATATAGTAAATTCATGTGGGAAAAGACGAAAAAATCAAAATTTATATACTCTTTTGTATATGTTTTTTATGAGAAGAAACACAACTTGGGTGAGGATTGAAAACCGTGAAATTAAAGTGTTTTAGACCGGAACTTGAAGGAAAATGAGAGAAAAAAACAAAGGAAAATTTTTTCACTCTGCACAATACTTGAATTTCCTATTTTATCTCATCTTTCTCGCCAAATCAAAAAATGGAGAAAAGTTAATTTTTTCCTTTCTTTTCCATAACTTTTTGCTTAGAGGTTTTTTTTTTTTTTCCCCAGTTGTGTGGTTAGGAGGGCCCATATGCTGAGTAGGATTGACACATAGGCCGGTGTGTTTTTAAGTGTGTTTTATAGGTGTTTGATTTTGGCAGTCCTCCCCAAATTGATGACCATAATCCTAAAGGGGAGAACCAAAATCAATTTCTTAGTGTGGTTATTAATTTGAGAAGTGTCAAAATCAATTTTTTTTTTATATTGAAAAGGAGTATTAAGTTAGCTTAATGGGTTTTTGACCAGCCGTTAGGTTTCACCTATTGCTTAAACCGACTGAACGGTCTAAAATCTTTAAAAATACGAATTTCAAGACAAGTCATTATTTTTCACATATGTCAACTAAAAAAATCATTTAGCATAAATAGTCTAAAGTCCCTAAGATAGCATCTACACCAAGCAATTGGTATTTTACCTACCCAAAAGTCTACTTTTTTCATTTTACCTAGTTAAATCTCTTTCAATCCCACACCAATCATCTCCATTATCATCTCTATCTTCACAATATACTATAAAATATTGAGAGAGAGTTGATTGGGAAAATAATAATTAAAAAAATTGCTTATGAACAGTGCATAGCTATTTATACCGAGCTATTTTTTATTTTTTATTTTGACATCAAGAAAGAACTTCATAGATTAATAAAGGCTCATTACAGCCCAAAGTTTAGAAATACATAACAGCCAAACATAATTGCCAAACTACATAATAACGGAATACATCAAGCAAGAAAGAATACAACTTCCTAAAGAACAAAAAAGATCCACTGAGGACGCTATCCATTGTCGAATGGATAAGTGATGAGCACCCAATATTGTAGATATTTGGTGCGATTAATCCCATTTTATGTTGTTTTAACTTGCGTTTATTTAGCTTTTATAATGATATTGCACGTAAGGTGTGTTTTTAGTGTTTTCAGGTAAAACGTCCTTAAAAGGCGTATTTTGAGCACGAGGCTAGCCCCCAAGAGAGTTCAAGTATCCACGCCCAATGGAACTTCTGCCAAGAGGACCAAAGAGCGAAGGCGTGAGGTGTCGGGTGAGCTCCGAAGCCGACGGGTGCCTAGTTTTGGAAGCTGGCTTGAAGATCTGGAGATAAGCTCCTGGAATCGATACAGCCTAAAGCTGTATCGATACGCATAGGCTTCCATGGAGGGCAGGTTTTGTTGTATTGATACGGATTTAGGCCGTATCGATACGGGAGCACTACGGAGAAATTGGCCATTTCAGCTTAGCAGTATGGTATCGATACACTCCATAATAAGTATTGATACCATGAGCCTTCGGCCATATATTTGCTGCTTTTTGAACTTTCCATTTATAGAATACTTGCTACTTATAGTATGTTTGTAGGATATTTGTTGGGAGAAATGTTGAGTTGTATAAATACCCTTCTCTCTCACTTTAGTTCATAATCCACTTTATGCTCTAGGATAGTTTTCTTTTCTAGTTTTTTGCTCCATTGTTGTTCTTAGTTTCAAGTTTCAATAATTGTAAGTTTAATTCCTAGTTTGATGTTTTCTCGTTTATTAATGTTATAGCTATGCTTTAGATTCTCCTTAATATCAAGTTTGTTTTCGTTTCCGTTGGTTAAATATGTTTTTCATTTCTAACTTTATGCTTAATCTCTCTAGTATGGTTGAGTAGTAGTTTGGCTAAGTCTTGAGCTACTCTTTCCCAAAGACTTAGATGGTTATGTGGTTCTCAAACCTTCGAGCTTAAAATCATGGTTTTCGGAATTAAATTAACCTAGCCATTTTGGTCTAAGCGAGGGGTGTTAACTCCTTGATATGAAGCTTAGTCAAGCGGTCTTGGTAAGCGACATACCGAGGGCTCGTGGCCTCCTACGTGTTAGATACATTAGCAAAAATAAGTTGGTTTAGTTTCGATGAATCACATCTTTTGATAAACGTAGTCTTTAAAGCTAAATCTTCCGAACATGAGCACGCGGTTGTGACTCTCGTTTGAGTTATGGAGTAATTGAGAACCAGTAACGGCCTTTGTCAAGGGTTAGAAGATCTCTAGACTTGCCTATTTTAGTTTATAAAACTCGTTTCTAGTCTTTAATTTTCATTAGCATTTCCACCTTTCAAAGCAAAACCAAGTTGGCCGTCTTAAACGCCACAATCCGTTACATAAAACCTACAATCCGATTAAACTATATTCGATTATCTGTGGGTACGATTCCGGACTTCCGGTTATTATGCTATCGACGATCTTGCCCTATGCTTGGGGTTTTCAACCTTTTTCGAAGGCAATGTTGTGGCGTAAGCAATAAGATATATCAGCTTTCGAGCTATTGAAGTAAACGTATTTAAACTTGGTGTTTTGCTACTCTGCTGCATGCCAAATTTTGGGGATAATCTCTCTACTTTACCTAATTCTGTGCATATAGCGACCCTTGTGTACGGACCCGGGGACCCTGCCGAGCGGCACCCCTGCCGAGCGGGTGCCAAGCGGCCAATCCGGCCGTTCATCTCGGAATCAACGGTCCGGATCGAAACATCTTTTTCCTTTTCCTTTTCTTTTTTTTTAAATCCGTTCGGTACCTTTGCATCTGGGCCGTCCAAAACACTTTTGGACGGCCGAGATGTGCTTGGCACCCCTGCCAAGCACCCCCGCTTGGCAGGGTCTCCCATTCCCTTGTGTACATGCTCTAAGCTATATACAATAGCTACTTCAAGCAAATGTGAAAGATCCCGTTCGTTATGGAATTTTGGATTTGAATTTGTAGGTAATTAATGAGCGTAGAGAGAAATAGAGTAATGATTGAAAATATGGGTAATGATTGGAGAAGGCTGCTGATTTTGCCATTCCCTTTTTTGTTAACGCCACTCCCCTGCAAGTGTATTTTTTGTGAAAAAATACTCTTGCAGGGGAGTGACGTTAACAAAAAATAAAGTGGCAAAATCATTTCCTTTGGAGAAAGATATATAAAAAGAAAAATAAGAATAATGATTGGAGATAGAGATAATAAATGAAGAGAGAAATAGAATAATGATTAGAATCCAAAACCCTTAACCGAACAAGGTCAAAGAGTTTCCGTTGAAAAGTGATGCAGCAGTCACGCACCTCCCTTAATTTCTGGTGCCAAAATTTTCCACGGTGTGACCCGGTCCCTTGAGAATTTGGACCAGCACGACTCTTGTGGAAGAACGTTGAGGAGGAGGAATAATCCTCGAATCGAAAAATCATGATGGCAACAAGAAATTACTACTACTACAAGATGAAGCTTCCCTGTTTTCCTTGACAAAAGCAGATGGAAAATTCCGCGGTTCCAAATTTCCAGATGCCGAATGTTTACCACCAGCGGCCCACGGTAAGTGCTCATGCAAGATTTTTAAACCATGGGATGTGTCCGATTGACAATTGCGGAGCGAGGATTTGAACTTGAAGGTGAAGCCCGAAAAAATATTCCCCGTGTTTCTTTTGAGTTTTGAGGAAGGTGTTTTTTTAGCTCTTTGAGAGCATTTTTTAGTAGTTCATTTTCATGGGATTTGGAAATCTTGTAGTGCACAGATGTGCAGGGTGTAGTGCAATCGATCTAGTTGTCTATTTCGGCACGGCCGGCTGGAATTTAATTAGATCTTCTATTGATCTGGCCGCCGCTCACTGCTCGGATTAAAATTTGAACCGTCCATTACTAAAATAAACAGTTAGATCGGCCACACTACAATCCTGTAGGACAACCCGCCCTACACTTTCTTTTTGCATAACCTTGTATTCCAATGTTAAGATTGTAGTTGATAGATTACATAGCCTAGCAAGAAACCGTAAGTACGTACAAGACTTGTCAAAGAGGGTACTGACCGTGCCCACCACAATTAAAAAAACAAGGAGTGCCCTCCAAGCAGGGAGTATACCATGATGAAATTCTCCAATACCACCGACTCTAGAAAGTAAAAGGGTGGTCCAATCAATGCCTCCAGAAACATGTAGTAATAGATATAGATACTATATTTAAAAGCACTTTCATGTTCGGTTTCCGAAGTCATAGGTGTGTTCAAAACTATTCGAGGCTCCGTTCTATATTAGACTTAACTTAAATTTAAATTTTTTGTCTTTATTTGAAATTTTTTTGCATTCGTTAGTTTTGTGTTTTTGGGTATTGATTCGTCTCGATGAGAAAAATCAGAAAAAGTAAAATTTTGGCACTTTTACCTCAGTATTTTGAGAAATAATTACTTTTTAATTTATAAGCTAAAAGTAGTTATTTCTCAAAATATTTAGGTACAAAATTTTACTCTTCCGATTCGTCTCGTCGAGACGAATCAATACCCCAAAAAAGTTTAGCTTAAATTAACAAATGCAAAAAAAAATTCAAATAAAGACAAAATTTTCAGATTTAAGTTAAGTCTAAAAAAACGGACGCATAAATTTTGTCGTACTAAAATAATAAAGTATTCATGTCAATTGAACCATATCAAACGTATACAAAAGCTGACCGCTGAACATTCAAATTACAGTACCATATACCAACCCAAACTCCCTCTTTTCCATTTTCAAGCATTCATCTCCATTGTGCCTATAAAACGTAGACTCCTTCCACCCTCTCTCCCAACAACATATAATCAGAAACTAGAGAGAGAGAGAGAGAGAACCTTCCCATACACAAAAACCAACACAATGCACAAGAGTTCATCATCTTCATCTTTCGGGCCAGGAGGCCTAGACATAGCCCAATCCTTCTTCAAACCAACCCAAAAAACCGCCCCGCCTACCACCCTAACCAAACCCACCAAGATCTCCATCGTCGGAGCCGGCAACGTCGGCATGGCCATAGCCCAGACCATCCTCACCCAAAACCTCGCCGACGAGCTCGCCCTCGTCGACGCCTACCCTGACAAGCCTCGCGGCGAGATGCTCGACCTCCAGCACGCCGCCGCCTTCCTCCCCCGCACCACCATCCTCGCCTCTGACGACTACGCCGTCACCACCGCCTCCGACCTCTGCATAGTCACCGCCGGCGCCAGGCAGAACCCCGGCGAGTCCAGGATGAGCCTGCTGCACAGGAACCTGGCCCTGTTCGAGAAAATCATACCGCCGCTGGTGAAGTACTCTCCCGACACGGTTCTGCTGATCGTGTCCAACCCCGTGGATGTCTTGACTTGTGTTTCGTGGAAGCTTTCGGGGTTCCCTTCGAATCGGGTTATCGGGTCGGGTACGAACCTGGATTCTTCGCGGTTTCGGTTCTTGATCGCGGATCACCTTGACGTCAATGCTCAGGATGTGCAGGTACGTACGAATACGATACATCAAACATTTTCCTCAGTTTCCTGGTTTTTTTTACTTGCGTGATTTTGGACTGAATTGCTTTTTGAGTTTTTCATGTAAGACAGGAAGTTTTTTTTGTTTCATTGTTAACGAATCGCCAAGTTGCTGAGGTGTGCATAAACCGGCCCGAATACCCGAGTTATAAAAAAAAAATGCGTTGATTGTTTTATCCAGTGAAAGTATGAGAATCTTGTAGTGAAAGTGTCAGAATTTTACAATAGAAGTGGGTGATGAAATCGACCAGCCGAAAATGGGACCAAAACTCTTACAAGGAAATTTTGTGTTCATTTGCCCTGGGCATTTCTTGATATATCAAGGTTTGTTCAGATTCTTATTTTTAAAGTACTTAATTCTCGTTTTACAAGATAAATCATTCTCTAATCACAATATTACATTTAATTCAAAAAATAAGTATATTTATTTTAGTCAGGCATTACTGTCACAGTATCGATACTAATTTCCCCAGAAGATTTTATAGAGAAAATTGTTAGAATTCTTGGAGGGTTCCAACCTTCAACCAATTCGCAATAGATGGAGTAGCATCTAGAATATATTAACCAAGTTTAGGTGACTTAAATGAGCGATGTGGGATAAATCTAACAAAAATAATTTTTGCGGTCTTACGGGTAGATCGAGGCGATTACTGTAAATGAACAACAGTGAGGAAGTTGAATTTTTGGGGTACTTTTCATTTTTTGTCAACCTCTGTCGACACTACCCTGAAACATAAGCCATATTGGGGTTTTCCAAGCTTAAAATTTGCAGGGCCACATGTGATGCATGCAGCATTAGATTTTGAATTAAGCTTAATTTGTTTGAACTCGCATTGTACTAATCATCGTAATATGGTTGGTTTAAATTAACCAGGCTTATATTGTTGGGGAACACGGCGACAGCTCGGTGGCACTGTGGTCAAGCATCAGCGTCGGTGGAGTGCCCTTACTGAGTTTCCTAGACAGGCAACAAATCGCGTACGAGAAGGAAATATTGCAGAAGATTCACAAAGAAGTGGTGGAGAGCGCATACGAGGTGATAAGCCTCAAAGGTTACACATCATGGGCGATCGGGTACTCGGTGGCTAGCCTGGCTCGAGCCATACTGAGGGATCAGAGGAGCGTCCACCCGGTCTCGGTCCTCGCAAATGGGTTTTACGGTATAGGTATAGGTACCGGTGGCGATGTGTTTCTGAGCTTGCCGGCGCGGCTCGGTCGGAGCGGGGTCATGGGTGTGGCCAATGTGCATTTGACTGATGAGGAGGAGAAGAAGGTGAAAGACTCGGCTAAGACCATTTTGGAGGTGCAAAGCCAGTTGGGTATTTGAGAATTTATCATGTTCTAGGGTCATCGTTGTATGTTATGTTAACCCTGTTTTGAATTTCAGATATTAATATTAATTGGTTGTTGTATTTGTATTTTAGAATTGGTCCTTACCCTTGTTTACCTAGGCGGTATTTTGATTGGTAATTTCAGTTTGGAGGATTAAAGTGAGAATTTGTAAGCCTCGAATATTTGGGAAATAATAATAACTCAACAACGACCATATGTACAGTGCCGGCCCACACATTTGGGTTACCTTAGCTCAATCTCATGCTTTATTGCCCACTCACTCATACAAAATAAAAAAAATAAAAACATAAAAGTACCCCCAAAAAAATGCAAATTTACATTGTTTTTTAGCTTGAACAACTTCAAAAAAATCAACATCAAAATGACACTGGTTATAATGCTTTGGGATTAGGACAATCCAATTCAAAGAAAACAACCTTTCCTTTGCATTTTTTTTTTATGCAAAACTTTCAATAGAGTCATCAACTCATCATATTTTACTTGTCCAAAAACTCGGGGTCCGTTTTGCTAATTTTTGGATTTTTGGGCTTTTTAGTTAATATTTGAGAGAGAATGACCTGTCTTAACAAACATAAAATTTAAAAAGCCCCGAATGCCCAAAAATGCTCTTAGTGGAACGGCGCCTCATTTTCATTGAGATTATAGCCAATCTTGTTAATCTCTTTTGCGAAATGGTAGTTTGTCGATAAAAGCAAAAACCGTGTTAGCTCACTCGAAATATTTTAACTATGGTTTTTTTTTAAAATCAAATATAAGAATATATCACTTTTATACATAAGTGTTGTGTTTGTTAAACCAAAAAGTTCCAACAAAGTAATTTTTTCCGTAGTATTATGGATGGGAGGAAAACATAAAGAGGTAGAACTAAAATTGTGAATTTAAAAAAAAAGTGAATTGGAAGGAAAACAAAAGGAGATAGAACCCAAAAATAGAGAAATAAAGAAAAGAGAACGAACTCTACACGCCTACAACTTTCAGAAGCTTTGGCAATTGCCGTGACCACAAAACCAAGGAAAAGGATTCTACTATTTTGGGAACCTTTTTAATATTTATATCTTAATGTTAATTTTTTTTTTTGGGTTGCCCCGGTTATAAATCCTCCAGCAGCGTTGCTGCCTTTGGCGTAATCGCGAGAGACCATGGTGGATTAGCTCAAATTTGGCGTTCAGGTAAAGCAAAGACAACCTCTGCTATCTCCATAGATGCTTGGGCTCTTAGAATCGCTTGCGGAACTGCTTTAGACCTCAATCTCGATGAGGCTATTTTCGAGTCTGATTGTTTAGAACTCATCAACTGCTTCAAAGAGACCAACTGCCCCACTCCATGGGAAATCAGAGCTGTGATTGAAGATATTAAAAGATGGGCTTCCGGAAAGAAATGGTCCTTCGTTTGTATTCCGCCTGAGCTTCAAAGTCTTCTTATTTTTGTTGTAACCCGTTGAACCTTCTTATATATATCAGTGACCTTTTCAGGAGTGGTTGTGATGGTGGTTGAATAAAAGCACACAATAATTCAGTCACAATTAAGTAGCTCAAAGCTACTTATAATTTTTTTACTATAAATCTTTTTAGCCTCCATTTTAAGTGACACTGTTCAGCAATGTAAAATGTAACTATCAAACCTACTTAATCACTTACTAAAGGTTGGGACACACGTGATATATGTGCAAGTTGAATTTTAACAAAATTTGATCAAACAAATAATAAGTGGAAAGCTATTGAGTAAATTTTGCCAAAATTTGACTTGCACACGCATTGTGTATGCCCCGGGCCTTTAGTGCATTACTAAGGTTCCGTTTTTTGCACTTAACTTAACTTATTTTCCATCTTCATTTCAAATTTTATCTCATTTTGAGTCCAATAATTGTATACTTCAATTATTTCTCTAATTTTATATTTAGAAAGTAGTTTTGATGGATCCTCTATTTTCTTTCCTCATATTCCAAATATGGAGGATGAAAATCAATTCTCCAGAATAGAGGCAAATATGGAAGATGGCTTGAAGTGCATAATTCCTCCAAAATAGAGGAATAAAGGAAGATTTGGAGTTATGGAGATGCTCTAACAATCACATACATATGGCAAAGAACAAAGGCCTTGTTCGTTTAATAACTTTGGGTATTTTAGTTTTGATAGTGGGTAGAGAGAGAAATAGGGTAATAATTGGAGAGAGGGGTAATGAGTGGAGAGAGATAGAGAGAGAAATGAAATTAATGATTGAAAAAATAGGATAAGGATTGGAGAAAAATTTAGAATAATAATTGAAAAACAAAATTAAAACAAAGTAAATATGGGAAACGAACAAAGCCAAACTTCTTAAGAAGGGAAGTGCACATGCATTACTCAAACTTGGTTTTCTACTTTTGTACAAAGTGGCAGATTTTTTTCCCTGTGCAGCAGTGGGATAGACGGTCCTCAATCAATAAAAATAGCTTAGAGATGTGTACATAATAAGTTGAGGACTTTTCAAAATTTGACTGTAGAATACCTTGAACACTGTGAATGAGGCTGACAGCTGACTGTAAGAATAGGAAGAGGAAGAGGAACACTGTAAAAAGGAGGCGTGTGGCGGTAATGGACAAACATGGTGACAAGAGAAGTTTGAGAGCTGCTTTCCCCCCCCCCCCTGACACACCCCCCCTCCCGGCCCCACTGCCCATTTCCCAGTTTACCCCCTCTCTCTCTTTTTTTCTTTCTTTCCTTCCGGTTTGATTTTTTTTTTCTTTTTGCCTTTTTTTTTTCTTTCTTTTTTTCCGGTTTGATTTTTTTTTCTTTTTGCCTTTTTTTTTCTTTCTTTCCTTCCGGTTTGATTTTTTTTTTCTTTTTGCCTTTTTTTTTCTTTCTTTCCTTCCGGTTTGATTTTTTTTTCTTTTCGCCTTTTTTTTTCTTTCTTTCTTTCCGTTTTGAAATTTTTTTTCCCCTTTATTCCTTTTTCTTTCTTTTCAATTTGAAACTTTTTTTCCTTTTTTTAATTTTCAATTATTTTCTTTATTTGTTTCTTTTCTCATTTACCTCCCTTCTGTTTTTTTTTTTGGGTTAACTCAATCTAGTTATTAAAAAAAAAAAAAAAAGTGGTCAGTGGTCTAGGCAACCGAATAATTTTTCCTCCTAGGTTCCGCAAAAAACAAAATGAGTTTGTATGAGTGGAAAACAAATAAACATGAGTGTGAGAGAGATTGGCCATATGAATCGTTGTAATCTGGGTTTCGAAATGAGTTTTGTTTTTCTCTTGGGTTCATGCGTCTTCTCCGTTCAAGACTGATCAAAGAGGAGAGGATGGATTGGAGTGATTTGATACTCTCAAATAGAGATATAGAGTATGGATTGGAGATTCTCTAATAAGTTCTAATAAGTTGAGGACTTTTCAAAATTTGACTGTAGAATACCTTGAACACTGTGAATGAGGCTGACAGCTGACTGTAAGAAGAGGAAGAGGAAGAGGAACACTGTAAAAAGGAGGCGTGTGGCGGTAATGGACAAACATGGTGACAAGAGAAGTTTGTGTGGCTGTTTGAGGTTTTTGCAGCGTGGAAGTGACGGGTCAGAGGGGAAAAGTGACAGCAGTTTATGCATGTACACAGAGAAGTACCTTCTTTGTCCTGACAGTTTTTTTTTTGTGTAACGTAAATAATTGTAAAAATGTTTTTTCGTTTGGGATACTACTTAATAAAGAAAATTACATTTGTGACACAACTTCATTTTTAGGTTACACCGAATGGGACTTCCCCTTTATATATTAGAATAGATTATTTTTGTGACACATCTTCATTTTTAGGTTACACCAAAAGGGACTCTCCCTTTATATATTAGAATAGATTACTTAATTGATTCAGTTTTAAGTGCTGAATTTAGGTTAATAAACAACCACATAGTGTGAAAAATATTTGCAAAAAACGTGGCTAGTCCAAGAGCTGATTTATAATGAGTTGGAAAATACACTAGCAAACGTGGCTACTTATTCACTTTTTCGCGTTTGTTATTTTTGTGTCTAACTTTTATGGATTATTGATTCTTCTCGAAAAATGAATTGAAAAAGTAAAAAATTACTGTATGACTTTTGCTCAAAACATTTTTTAAAATATCAAAGAAAAAACCCAAAAGCCTCGATAATTTATAAAAGTTAATCGTAAAAACTAACAAACGCGGAAAAAATTAAATAAAAACGGAACACCCAAAAAAAATTTAGCGGAACTTATACGTAGTAGGAGCATTGGCCTTGTTCGTTTCCAAATTTTACTTTGTTTTTCAATCATTACCCTATATCTTTCTCCAATCATTACCTTATATCTTTCTCAAATCATTACACTACTTCTTTAATTATTAATTTTATTTCTCTCTCTACTCATTACCCCTTACTCCAATCATTACCCTATTTCTCTCTCTAACCACCACCAAAACTAAAATATCCTAAGTTACCAAACGAACAAGGCCATTATTTTTGGTCTTCTGTAACTTTGCCCTCACAATTACTCCTATTACATACTTGCCCCAAAAGTACAACTTTTGCCCTTTATTCACACCTAATTTCGGTGGCGTTCCACTTTTAGGAAAAAAAAAAGTTTTGGAAAAAAGAAGGTAATTTTAAGGTCAAAAATCATGTGTTGATGCAAATAATTTTCCTACCAATATGGATCTTATTTGATAGATCTCATTGAGATCTTTTAAACGGTGAAAAAAAATTAAAAAATTATTTTTCATTTTTGTTATATTTGAATTTAAAATTACATTCTTTTAAAAAAAAGGTTTTGAGAGAAAGCAAAACGGGATTGACTTCTCGGAAAAGCAAACAGTGATGGTTCCCTCTCTTTTTTTTTTTTGGTCAAGCGGAAAATCGGTTCCCTTGTTCTGTTTGACTGTAATAGTTCCTCTGGTAGACTCTGGTCGACTGATCCTTTGATCTAGATCGTCTCTCTCTCGCTCACCCTAGAGTTGTAGAATTCAGATTTGTTGAACGCATATTCACCGTCATACGATAAAATCGAACCTTCGATTTTTGTGACCCTGGCCAAAATCTAAACAATACGTCTGAACAATTGTAATCTATTTATTTTCTTCCTACCAATCGGTTTGTTAGTTTTTTTATTTTATTTTAGAGTTTCAACCTAAAATCAATTAACAATATGAAGTAGTATTTGAAATATATTAACCAAAGTTTGGGAGGCTTAGATGAGCGATTTGAAATAAAATTTAACATGAGCGATGAGCGAGGTATGCGGTGGTTTAGGAGTTAGGTTTTTCTTTGTGTTGTTGGTTTTTTCGCTGGTTTCTCTCCGGCCGGTTTCCCCGGCTCGGAGTTGTATCGGCCTAGTTCTCTAGGTCTGATGGATGCGGTCGGTGGGAGAATAAGATTAGGGGTAGTTTTTTCTGTTTGCTTGGTGCTTGGTGCGGAGGTTGTCTCCGTTAGTGGTGTTGATGGTGCCTGGGTGGATGGTGGTGGGGCGGCTAATGTGCTATGTGCTGGTGGCAATTGATCTTGCACAGGACAGCCCTTTCTCTGCGCTTGCGATTCCTCGGTCCTCGCTCGTTTTCAAATCTGTGCCATTTGCCGCCGGCGTACATCTTTGGTGTTTGTCGGTGAGATCTGTAGCTTGCGGTGGTCAGTGGTGGCTGCTAAGCGGGTTTCGAGTGGTTGTTTGCTGTGTTAGATTACTCTTTTGTCCCTGCGCGGATATTTCGTCCCTCGAGGGGTTTTTCTTCTGTACTTGGAGTGAGCTCACCCGATCCTTTTAGATAACCCGACAGTTGAGGTCTTTACCCAACTAAGGGCTCCAGATCCAGTTCTTGTACCCCATGTGGGATATTTCTTTGTAATGGATAGTTTTTTCTGATCAAAAAAATAAAATTTAACACTCCCCCTCACGTGCACCTTGGATACACGTGGAGGTACGAATTGAGGAGATGACGACCACGTGATCAGGTGAGGCCACCCAAAACCCAATTCTAATATCATATTAGATTTCTTGTAGGGTTCAAATGTAAAACCAATTGGTTATATGTGAAGTATCCTCTAGAATATACTATAACCAAGTTTGGGTGCGTTAAATGAACGGTGTGGGATAAAATCTAATATGTTTGAAAAAATATCTGACTTGTCAAAAATGATCATAGTAGGTGTAACTTCGTAAAAACTCTATAACATTATATCATATCGAAATAGATTTTTTTCTCTCCCTACAAAATAGGCTCAAAAAGTTGAAACGCACTTAGCTTCAAGTAAAGGACCGTTCCAGTTTTCCTTCTTTTTTTAAAAGTTCTTTTTCTTCAATTTTTAAATTCAAATATAATGAAAATGAAAAATAATTTTTTAATTTTTTTTGCACCGTTTAAAAGATCTCGATGAGATCTATCAAACAAGATCCATATTGGTAGGAAAATTATTTGCGTAAATACATGATTTTTGGGCTTGAAATTACCTCCGTTTGAAAAAAAAAGAACCTTTTAGGAAAGTGGAACACCACCTAAATCTGTCAATGGACCGTTTAATCGTTGTAACTTGTTTCAATGATTAATAAAATTCTTATTTTGTCGAGCAAAAAAAAGATTCTGTCAATGAACCGGATTCAATCCAATTCGATTCAAAAGAATTCGAATCCAATTCGAAAAATCCGATAACCTGAACATTGACAACCACACAAACACTATGTGCACAAGGCCGATAAACTTGTTGAACGAGCCAAATAGTTCATTATTTTAAATTTGCTTAAAAACTTAACAAGCTTCAGAATCAAAATAAAACATGACCGAGTTTTAGCTTGTTTTCGAGACAATCTGGTCTCAAACGAACTCTAATCACGCAAAACACGAGCTGATCTTCTAACCGATCTTGAATGAGTTTCTAACAGGCGAACATAAGCTCGAACTCGAGTACAACCTATCAACATATTTTTTTGTATGGCCCAATGTTGAATATTGGGCCTTACCACACCTTAGACACTACTGCATTAAAGGCCAGCACGAGCCCCACAGGCCCGGCCCGTAGCTCTATTTCAACGATCAGATGACGTGTACCCGGTACAGCTGCTGCAAACTACGAACAGAGAGAGGACTAGTCATCACCGTTGTTTCTCTAGGAAGAATTTTTCCGGTCAGGGGAAAAAAATGGCTGGCAGACTGAGCCACGTCGCGTCTCAGATCATGGGCGGAAACGGCGTCGTTTCCCGCTCCGTCGCTTCCTCCCTCCGGCTCCGCTCCGGCATGGGACTCCCCGTCGGCAAACACATCGTCCCCGACAAACCCGTAAAGCCTCTTCTCTTTCCCCAAAAATTCACGATCATCCCTTGATTTAATTAAATGCACATTTAGTTTAGATTCAACTTCGGTTCACTTTACTTCAACTGTTTCTTTCTAAATCTCCTGGTGCATTTTCGAACATTTATGGGAGCCCTAGAAAGAACGTTTTTACTCGTTTTTCAGATGCCTGTGAACGACGAGCTTATGTGGGACAACGGGACTGCGTATCCTGAACCCTGTATCGATCGCATCGCCGATACAGTTGGAAAGGTGAGCTCTTTGCTTCTGCTGATTGAAATTTGGCACTAAATGACTTGGTGAGAATTTGGTTCGGTTTTTTGTGGTTTGAAGGTCCTATGAAGTTTCTTATGGTTGTGCATTTGTTTGTGTTGATAGTATGAAGCTTTGGGGTGGTTGTGCGGTGGTTTGAGTTGTTTCGCTGCTCTTGGACTGTTGGCTGTTTGGAATGACAAGGCCTCCAAGATCCCTTTTGTGAGTTACCATCACCCCTAATTTGGTATTATGAGCCTCTATTATTTAGGATTGTATTCGGGTTTGGTGGAATGGATTGTGATTGTATGTTCTGCTAATCCCATTGTAGAAGTATTGAACTCTCTTGTAGTTGTGGCGTTGGTGGTGGTTTTGTTTTCTCCACTCTTTTAGCATTTAGCATGTGATTGAGATCGATCGAATCTTAAGCTTCTAGAAAATGCGAAACCCGTTTTTTTGTGTAACGTTTTAGATTTTTAGGGAAGACTGCAGAGTGTACAAGTTCATTGTTTGTGTCTTGCCCAAATATGTATGTATTATTCAGGGAGACCAATCTTCCCTAAGAGTCTAAGTTGAGTGAAAACATTTTGGGTGCTAGCGTAGGTAAACAGTTTTCTTTCTACTGTTACCACTCTGTTTAGACATGGTCACTTGGCAAATTATTGACAAATGACAATGCCATCAACCTAACGGCTGTTCTGTACCATATGACAAATTATCTCTCATATTCTCGCCTGTATTTCCCTAGAAAAAGCTTCCCTGAAACCATCTTTTGATAGTAGAGTCGGCATCTGCCCTTTTATTGGATTGAGCTACAGCATCTGTGGTTTCAGCACAAAATAATTATCTTGTTCGACAGCCCATATTCAGGACTATTTCGTTGACAAGTGATTATTTATTTATTTATTATGGGTAGAGTGTAGAGCTCAAGAGAAAAAGCAGGAATCCAGGGGAATTGGAATGACAAGTGAATTTTCGTACATGTTGGAATTTGGAGTAGTCTTTATTTGCATGACCTGCTGTATTGTAAGACACCAGTTGAATGTGCTATATTTTGAATTTAGGATAAACTATAACTGAATTGAATGAAATTTTACTTGGCTCTCTAGTGAGTTCAAACCCCAAAGCAATTAATCATGGGTTTCGTCGCGAGAAGCAGCTGGTTATCCCATTTTGAGTGTAACTAAGCTTTTGCTTGTCTGACCACGTTGCTTGTCTTCTCAACTTCATAGCAGAGCAAATACTCAACCGTATTCTAAATTTTCATTTTTTTGAACATAGATTGATAAGTCTTTCAGTATTTTTGTTGTCTCGATTTGGACCCTTTTTTTTTGGTAACCCAGAGTTTTATTAGAAAGAGGCAAAGAGCAAATGTAAAGAGGGAATCCCTTAAAAACAAAATAAAAAAAACAAAACAAAGGCAAACAACCTATACAGATAGAGAAACCACCCATTGAGAAAATATGCAAATAGAAACTAGCCAATAAATACAGGCGAAGACAACACGTGTGAAAGATTTACATTTCTGCTTTGAAAAGCTTTGATCCCATCTTCAAATGTAATTTGACTAATGACAAAGGAAGGGGGTCGTTGAATGCCTTTGAAAATCCGATTATTCCTTTCTTGCCATACAAAGTAAACCATAGCAACTAGGGATAGCCTTCTGACGGAGTTAGGAACACCTTTCCCTTTGAAAATCAAGCGAAATCAAGAGACCTTCTGAGACCAAGGTGAAGGACCAGTTAGAATGCACGAGAGCTTAGCAACATTATCCCAGATTTGCTTAGAGTATGAGCACCCAAAGAATAGGTTATCCAAGGACTCATCATGGTGGCTGCTAAGAGAGCATGTAGGATAATTAAGGATCCCCCAACTATGGAGTTTGTCTTTTGTGCTGAGACTATGCCTAACAGCCATCAAAAGGATAAAGTTATCTTCGGATATGTTCTTATATAACCACTCAAGCTTATGCCAATTCATAATAGGGTAGTGAACCCTTAATGCACCCCAAGTATAACAAACTTGGTACTTGGATGAAGAAGAATCAATCCAAATGACTGAATCAGGGGCATTTGGATTTGGAGGATACGGAGGAGCATGAAGAGAAATGAATGGCCGAGTCCATCTTCATTATAGACGATACAAACACCTTAGCTTTAAAATAGATACCAGAAACCAAATCAAACTGAAGCCCATAGTGATCCAAGAGAGGCCCAGCATAGTGCCAATTATCATGCCAAAGAAAGTACAAGAACCATGCCCAATGATTGTTTTGATAAAAGGCTTGGCTGCATAGCTTCCTCCATGTCCCAGAGCAAGATGACGCTACTTGTTGCAAGATGACACTACTTATTAAAAGAAAAAATGCAAGAGGACAGAAATTTCAAATTTGGGTCATTATCATTGACTTCTGCAAGAACCACCTAAGCACTGCAAATGTTGCTTCCACTGAAATTGTTGAAATCTGAAAAATATAAGGTTTGAACCTAGAAAAGATAAGGTGCATGAACCCTTAAACTAAGACTCATTTGGAGCTTGGTTTTGCACAGATCCATCCACAAGCCAACACATTTGTGAAGAATGGCTGCTAACTCCTAATATTAACACAGATAAAGTATCACTTAAGGAGACATTCTAGGGGATGTTTTGGTCTTATAAATAAGAGACAAGATGTATGAATTAGGAAGTATGTTGCTCTTATAAATAAGACGTTCTACTTCACAATGTTTCATTGTACACATTGTAGGGTGTTTGTAAAGTGTCCCTAACATGATCCTTAGACACAACAAAACAACATAAATTACGGAGTTTCTTCCGTGCTAACTGCTAAGATACTACATTTGAGAAGTGGCTGACATGGTTTCATGGTATTGCCAAAAAATTGGTGGTTTGATAGTTTGGCTGTATGGACAGTGACAGATGAGTAGCATGGCTTAATGGAGGCCCTCTCTATCTTTCTCGTTTTTAGCTGGCTCTTTTTCCTTCTAAAAATATGCTAGTTTAATTATAGGTGTAGAGTTAGGGTACATTATGCCTTGTGAGGAATATTGTAGAGGCTGAATCTTGGTCTTGAGGGGGGAAATCGTAGCATGCACTCCTGGTTTTTAGAATGGTTGAATTCAAATTTCCAAGAAAAGGAAAAAGGACCAAATCCCTCCCGAGTAACGAAAGGACAGAACCTGATCATCCATATGCCATACATAATGCAAAAAGGCACTACAACCCTAGCCTTTTTGTGGGAAGTCACCATAATCCCCAACTCGAGTACCAAGCATGGTTTCATGCTCCCTTAACCCCAACAAGTTCTTCCCACATCCTCCTGTTTGAATCATCATTTGTGTCGTGGAAGTGATCATCCTCCCTGTTTTTGAGAATACCTGTGTATCTCTTGCTGTCCTTTTGCGGTTAGATCAGAAGATTTTCTGCCACCATACCTTTTTCCAACTACCCTGGAGTCCCACTGGTTAAAATTTAAAATGCCCCATGCAGTCCCAACAGCCTCCATAAAGGCCGATTCTACATTTGTAAATATCATCCAGCTTCGTTTCGTGCGGACAGACAACCCCTGCCTTTCATTTCCCAGCATGTATTTCGTAACATCAGAACATGGAATAGCCTTGTTGGTAACTGATAAGTATTTCCTCAAGCCGCCAATCTTTTTTATAGCCTGTTCTGAAGCCTCAATCCCCCAGCATCCTCCAAACCTGTTCAAGAAGGCACTGGCTGTCACAAGACTCTCAACAGGGAAGTCCCCATCTAGAGTCTGGATGGCTAGAGGCATGCACTCCAATGGTAGAATCTGTTCCCCTACCTTTGAGTCACCCATCTCACGGCATCAAGGGCACTAAGAATAGTTTCTTGTTTGTTCTTTTGCTAATTAGACAAACTGCTACTGGAAACAAAATACAATGGAAATGAATGTTATATGATACAGAAAGGCGGGGATTTGTTATGCAGACTAAAGGCAGAGATGAAGTTAATCATCAATTCTTTGATGATTAAGTATTTTTCTGCCAGCAGCTTATAGACAATTGTTGCACCTGGCCTGATTTTCACATCAAATTGCTGGAAGAAGATATTCTTGATAGTGTTAAGTTGTTAACTGGTAATCAAGATGTAATAGCAAATGATTCTCGTATCCCCTTCTTTTTGCACATTACTAGACCATCTAATGGAATATGAAACTGATAATCAACAACTGAGCTCGTAATAACGCGTGTCTTCTCATAAGGGATGGGTACACTGTTGGGGATCGATGTTTTCTTTAATGCTCCTGCCTAGGAGGAAATGTACATGGACTTGTACTGTTCATTCGAACCCATGATACATTTCCTCCGAAATTATATTCGTTTGTATGTACTCCTAAAGTACAACCACGAAACTTCCTCATTGGACCAATCTTGGAATAGACAGCTATCAAATAGGTCCTTCCTCATATTCTGCACACTTTCCACTTTATTGAACTATATATGCCACGTTCTTGTAATTATTTTCATTTGTACCTTATTTTGCTCTGGCACTGAAAGCTGCAGGTGGTAAAACTTGCTATTGTAATTGTAGACTGTTTTCCGTTGAGTTATATTCAATTTTCTGGTTCTGATTGATGATATTCCCGCTTTCTTGCCAGGCGCCGAAGGTCTACCCTTATGACAACCTACGAGTTGAGCTTGGTGGAGAACCATAGGCATCTGGTTGCGATTCTATGACAGGACAATGTCGTTTGACGTCTGTGTTTGTCTCCTGTTTATTTGTTTACTTCTGGTAGTTGAAGGCATCGAGTAATAATGTATTGCTGTGAGTACTGTTTCTGAAGTTTATATTGCTTAAAAGTGCTTTCAGAAACAAAAATGCATAGCCTCCATGTTTGCTACACCAATCTATGAAACAACTTTGTTCCCCCGCCAGGAATTTTTTTTTTTCCCTATGAAACTACTCAAGTTTAGAGTTAAGAAAAGAGCTATTTGGTTATTGCTTTAGTAACCTTCGTATTTCGTGTATCAATAATTATATAACCATACACAATCACACAAACATTTACACACACTCACTCACAAATGGGGTGGACCCCACACACTGAAGCTCACTGAAGGTGTGCAGTGTTTGTGGGGCCCATCCCATTTGTGATTGTGTGTGTAAGTGTTTGTGTAATTGTGTGTGGTGCTAGCATTACTGTTTCGTGTATTGATAATGCTAAAACTGTTTTTGTTGGTGCCAAAACTTTAGTGATACAAAACTTTTATGCACTGGAGTTTTGGCATTGTTACTACTCTTGATATATTACTGTTCAAGATGCTTATTTTTGTGGAAGAACAATGCTACAAACACAACTGTGCTCGGAGGCGTTCGATGCACATGCATCGAATGGCTCCGGATACAGTTGTCCGGATGGGCGTTTTAAAGTCGTGGTTGTAAGACTATTTGTAATATGGATCTCATTTTACCACGAATTGGATTTGTGAATTGTGATGTTAATTGGGATAAGGCCCTCTGCCCACCACATTCCTGCTGCTCGAAAACATTCCCTGGCAAATGAGTACAAAAGTTTTATGCCAACGGGGGCAACTTTTTATCTCTTTGAGAATGTGTTCGCAGGATCTGGACCTAGAAATCAAAGCTGGGACAGCAAGAGAGACTTGTGGTGGTGGTTAAGAATTTGGTTTCAGATATTTTGTTCTTCATTCTGTCCTCTTGTTACGGGCGGAGCTAGGCTTTTCAGAATGAGCGGCCGCATTGTTATGTTGGGGCCAGGGCCCACGGTCATCGGTCGATGATTCTATGAACTGTTTTCAGTGGTTGCAATTGTGCCCCCTACTGCAAAACACACACACACACACACTCTCTCCACTACAAGAAAAAATGTATTTGCTGACGAAAAAAATGGTGATGAAATTTAATTTTTACCATAGGTGACGAAAGATTTTCGTTACCAAAAGTTACTATAAGTGACGAAAAATAAGATTTTCGTCACCAAAAGTGACTTTCACCATGAGGGTTGTCTCCGAAAGTCACTTTTGGTGACGTCACCCTATAGTAACTTTTATTGACGAAAATTTTGTTTTTCGTCAGCAAATACACTTTTTCTTGTAGTGCTCTCTTGTGTCGGTATGACTGATCTGGAACCTCACACAGAGAGAGCGTCTCTCTCTCTCTCTCTCACATGTTGGTATGACCCATCTAGAACCTCACACAGAGATCGATCTGTCTCTCTTTTTGTGTGAGGTTCTAGATGGGTCATACTCGGTATGACCCATCTAGAACCTCACACAGATATCTCTCTCTCTCTCTCTCTCTCTCTCTCTCTCTCTCTCTCTCTCTCTCTCTCTCTCTCTCTCTCTCTCTCTCTCTCTCTCTCTCTCGTGTCGGTATGACCCATCTGAAACCGCGTAGAAGTTCTAGCATTGCTGCATATAGGACCCTTGTCAGTTGGATTTATCGACAAGGTCTCTTGTTTATGATTATTACTACTCTTCGGAATGTGGTATACAAACTGTTCCACGCTTATGAAGGAGCTGGCTTTGGGCATGGCTTCATATATACGTCCAAATAATGGAGATTTAATTAATGCCAGAACAATTGGGTACCATATATATGTCACCAGTCCTGCTACGAGCAGAGACAATTTGCAGGGATCCGTGCAGAGACAATCGCGTTTGGCCCCATTTCGGGTCCCAAAAAAATCTAGAAAAATATCCATAAATTTTTGAATATAATTTTATGGGACCTTGTAAAAAATCAGCTCCTGCGGATATCGGTAAGTATTACTTTTAGATTCGTAGGGGCGAACTCTGCTCTTAGTATTTTTGATATGTCACGGGGAAGACTGTTTGATTTCCGGTCTCTAGCGGAAAGTCTCTCATAGTAATTGTCTTCATTCTTCCACTGGCTGGCTAGCTTCAAACTCCGTGAGAGTGACTGCTTAAATTTGATGACTGGACGACGAAGGTGCATGGCCATTGCTCGTTGGCATATGCCATATGCCACTAAATTCTCATCTTGTCAGTATTGTTTCTGGATCAAGTGTCGGCCGATAGCTGCTCAATATTGCTGTCATTTTGCATGCAATTTAGGGTAAATAACGCGGTGTCTATTTTTTTTTTTTTTTTGGTTTTGGTCATAAAAAAAAGAACTTCATAGATAGATAAAAATACAATACATGAGTTAACATATTACAACCCCAATGAACAAAAGCTAGTCAATCTAAGAGTTACAAGCTTAAAACAGATTACAACAAGCATAAATAACGCGGTGTCTTTGATTTGTCAAGGAAAAGGAAAATGAAAGATCTGTAGGAAAAGATGTGTGAAATGATACAGAAGAAGATTTAGTAGCTCTTTACCTAAGTGCTGCAAAGTTGCATATGGAAAAAAATACCAAGAAATTGCATGGATGAGTATGAGGCGTGGCTTAGATTGATTAATGTAAGGTTGATAAATAGGGCTGTAAATGAACTGAGCTGTTCGAGGCTCGACTCGGTAAAGGCTCGTTAGAGTTCGATTTGTCTAGTAAATGAACAGAACCTGAACCTCAATTTTAGGCTCGTTTCATAAATGAGCCGAACATGAATGTACGTAGCAGTATTAGGCTCGCGAACCTGGAGTATATATATATCATGGGGATTTTATATAGTTACATAGTGAAAATTTTAAAACTTGTACAAGTATAAACGTTTATAATTACTAAAAATTTACTTATGTATATATTTTTATCATTTTATATGTATATGAACGTATTTATGTACATATTAAAAATTTTATTTGCAACTTTAGACCTGTATAAGAGCATAAATATATGATATTATTGGGTCGTTAAGGCTCGTGAACAAGCTTGAGTTCGACCCAAACCTAGGCAAGCTCGGGTTGAGTTCGGCTCGTCATAATTTTCATTGAGTTCGGCTCGAATTCGAGTTCGCTAAAAAACTTAATGAACGAATCTGAACATTCTAATAATCGGCTCGATTCGGCTAATTTACAGCCCTATTGATAAACGAGCCAAAAGAGCTTTAATTTGTTTGAAAATTGAACGAGTTTTAAAAATACGTTTGAGTTTAACTAGTTCGAGCTTGGGTTTAAAGCTTAAAGAGCTTCAAAAAAAATTCTCAAAACCGGTTTGATTTTATATGTAACAAATCAATACCAAACAATCATTTAACGAGCGAATAGTAAGAGTCGACTCATGGAAGAACAAAAGAAAATTAACAATTGTGCTGTTCATGGAGCAGTAAAGCCGCCTTAGCATGGCCATGAATCCAAGATAATCTAAGAAACAGTATTAGATACTAATGCCATCGTGAGCATCCCCAACATGGATCTCTCTCTCTCTCTCTCTCTCTCTCGTGTCTGCAAAAGAAAGCATTGGCTAATTAAAACCTGACCCCATTCAAAATGGAGGGGCTGACCGACTCAATTTCAATGAAATTGTCATTAATAAAAAAACCCCATGCCATTTTGGCTAATTCATAAACAAATGCAATACTGATGCAGTCGTATAAATGACAGTGAATATATAGTTTATGTGTAATGAAAATTTAAGTTTGTGAGTGAATGACCGTACATTTTCATCGTACATTTCTGGAGTCGCTATTCGTGTCTCCGTAATAGAATTGGGTCCTTTAGCCGGTCTAAGTTTTGGAATACTGAACGAGACAATTCAAATCTGGATCGTCCTTAATAGTTTGGATTTATTCAGAAACTCTTACCGAGAAGATTCTCTACATAAATCATAGACTCTAACCGGGGACTCTTCTCGAGAAAGAGTTTCTGAACTAGCCGAAACCATTGATTATCCCAATATATCGTTCAGATCTGAACCGTTTCCATCACATGTTCCGATCTCCACACATAAAACATAGAATTCGTATAAGTACGCGATTTGGAATCTTGTGGAACGAATTTTGGTTCGTATAAAAGGGCATCAATCAATCAATGGGATTTGTCATTGCATTTATAGCATATGGTACACCCTATACATATTCCAAATTTGTGAAAGTGTGGCACCAAAATCCTTATAAGCTCACAGGAGGCTAAATGACACCACCCACCAACATGTCTCTTGTCTCTTACTCAATGGATTTTTTTGGGTCACAATCTCGAGTTGTACTTTTTTTTTTTTTTTTTTACAAAAGGAGATAAGTGTTATTAATCTGAAAGGCGTATAAGTCTAAACATCAGACAGTTAGGAATCCCATGGGGGCAAAATGGAAATCCACAGACCAGACCAACCATTCAAAAGAGCCTTTTGAGCACAACAATGTGCAGCCCGATTATAATCACGTTTAACAAAACCAAACTCACAGGAAAAAAATGATTCTTTTAGAGCTAAACAATCAAAAATAATAGCCGCTATATCAATAGGTGGATCTAGAGAGGTAGAACATTTCCTCACTATCGCCTCCGCCTCCGATTCAATAACCACTTTAGAGAGATTTAGATCAATCCCCAGCTTCAAACCATCTCGAATAGCCATAGCCTCAGCAATTCTTGACGAAGTAATACCAGTGTGAATACTCAAGAAGATACCAAGGACCTTGTCATCATGACCTCGAGCTATTGCTCCTGTACTAATAGAATTCGAACTCCTAGAGACAACAGCATCCACATTAATCTTGGTTACATTCATCCTAGGGCGCTGCCACACTAAGGTCCCATTACGAGTGGATCTCGACAAAGGTGATGGAACTGTAGAGTTAGCCTGAAACTCATAGAAATCTCCTTGCGCTTTACCACTAACCGCTTCCGTAGCCCAACATTTACCATTAAAAATCAAATCATTTCTAGCTCGCCAAATCCACCAACAATAAAGAAGAGCCATACCTAACGAGAAAGGAGGCATATGACTTTGACTGATACGTTCTTGAATACAATCCCACCAATCTGTCATGTTTCTGCAATCAAGAAGCTCTTCAGGTCTTAAACGAAACGGAAAATGAATCCAGACTTTGATTGCAACCTCACACCGAAACAATACATGCGAGATTGATTCCTCTGCCTTGCCACAACGAGAGCATACTGCATTGAATCTGACTTTGAGCGCAACTGGAGCCACATTTGTTGCCACCGCATTATTAAGACACTTCCACATAAACAATTTCACCTTCGGATGGATTTGTAGTCCTCACAACTTCTTCCAAACAGTAGGAAGGAAACCAGAAGAGCCCGTTTGACCCATGTGAATGTTCCCACGAATATTAGTCCCCTCCCTAGCAAGTCGGTAAGCCGACTTGACAGAGAAAAAGCATTTTACACACGGTTAAAAAAAAAAAAACACGGTTGTTGGATAAATGCATTTTCTAACTCTTTTTTTTTTTTTTACTCAAAAAAGCCACGTTGTTTTGATGCATTTTGTAATTTTCTTGAATCTACATTGGTCTTTTCACACGAATTGATTAGGCACTTGCCGCTCCCCTGTCCCCCTTGTAATTTTCTTGTTTCTATATTCATCTTTTCACACTAATTGATTAGTCACTTATTGATATGGGAGAATTTTTCCCAGGTCCACTATACCACTTTCCAAACTCCATAAGTCCATTTCTAAATTCTATAACCCCCTAAGTCCACTAACCTATTAATAAGGATATAATAACCCTAATTAGTCTAATATACCCCTACTTTTTTAAAAACATTTTGCCCCATTTTTTCAGCCCATTTTTCAGCCATTTCAAAAAAACCCTAATCTGAAAAAATCTTTCCCATTATAAAACCCCTCCCCGCTCCCCCCCCCTCCCCCCAGACTGAGAGAAAAACAAACGAACCAGACTTTTTCAAAACGAACCAGAGAGAAAAAATCGAGACTCCATTCCTCGATCGCCGGCGTTCTTTGTTGTCGTCGTCAGCCGATCTCCGTCGTCCACCAACAATGGCCCTCGTTCACCAACGGTCGCCGTCGCCGTCAAATCCTTGTCCCAGTTGTTCACCTTTGTTTCACATCCTCGTCGCCGTCAATCAATCTCTGATTTCGTTCGATTCATCTCCGTCATTCTGCATCCTTGTCACCGTTGAAACCCTTCGGTTCATCCCCGTTGCCGTCAATCTCCTCCGTTTGCTTCGATCCATTCGGTATGTTTCTGAGAAAAACTAAAAGTGAACTTTGGGTATATATGGTTATGTATATTTGCTAGGTTGGTGTTTTGCAGTCCAATCCCATGTCTGCTCTTGCCTATCTGTTAGGGTTTTGTATGTTGTACTTTTGTTTACTTGCTGTTGGAAACATATATGGTTATATGTTAAGATCTGTTAGGGTTTTATATTTTGTACTTTCGTTAGTTGCTGTTAGGTAATATATATGGTTATATACTCAGATCTGTTAGGCCGCTGCGCGGACCAATTCAATATAGGTAATGGACAACAGAGTAGGGTTAACTGGTTTTTTTGCTGGCTTTGAAATGTTTTTTGTACTTTTGTTAAGCTGCTGTTGAGTAATATATATGGTTATATGTTCAGGTCTGTGCTTATACATAATACATATATATATGAGTTCAAATGTAAACATATAACATTAGGTTATAACATATAACATTGTAATGTTAAATGTTATAGCGTAACATTATATGACGTTATATATTCTCTTTTTGGTTGTTTACATATATCATTTTGTTATTTGCGAGTATATAAGGTTATGTCCCTAAGTTATTTGCCCCTGTGATTGAGGGTTTCATACACAGACCCTGCTCTGAACAGTTTATGTTTTCCATCGTATATATGGTTATATAAATGGTTTTGTCTAAGTTAAGTTAGGGTTTTGATTGCGAGTAGATATGGTTATATCAAACTCTGATCGGTTAGGTATTGGTTAAGTTAAGATAGGGTTTTGATTGTGAGTATATGTGCTTATATCAATCTTTGATCCGGTATGCTATGGTTGAATAAAGTTATGGATTTGATTGCTTGTATATATGGTTATATAAAGGTTGGTTATATATATTCGAATTTTGTTATAGTTTGCGAATGTAAACTGTGTGTGATCCTACATTGCTATTGATACACTATGTATGTTTCTCCTCGTATATATGGTTATATGAATGGTTTGGCTAGATTAAGTTAGGGTTTCGATTGCGAGTATAGATGGTTATATCAAACTCTAATCGGTTACGTATTGGTTTAGTTAAGATAGGGTTTTGATTGCGAGTATATGTGGTTATATCAATCTTTGATCCAGTATGGTATGGTTGAATTAAATTAGGGATTCGATTGATAGTATATATGGTTATATCAATGTTGGTTACATACTAATTTTGTTAAATGCTGTTATTTGTGCAGTTATTCAAGGGGTGAAGAGTATTAAGTTACCTGTGAAGTCGACTGTGAAGAAGGCGACGGCGACGAAGGGAAAGAAGTTACGAGATCTCCTCTTTTTATTTTTATAGAGTTAGAAAGGACAAAATCTCATGTATAACGTTTTTTTGTGTGTATTATTGTTACTAGAAGCAAGTCATTGAGGCCGCTGCGCGGACCAATTCAATAAAGTGAAAATATAATGGAAAGAAGTTACGAGATCTCCTCTTTTTCTTTTTTTAGAGTTAGAAAGGACAAAATCTCATGTATAACGTTATAACTTATAAGGTTATATGATTATTTTTTGTCACATGTATTACGTTTTTTTTTGTGTATTATTGTTACTAGAAGCAAGTCATTGAGGCCGCTGTGCGGACCAATTCAATAAAGTGAAAATATAATGTTATATGAGAGTTTTTGTGCAGCAAAACTCAAAAAAAATTCAACAAAGCAGTTGAGATCAAGATGTAACTCTACAAAGCAGAATATACAATGTTATATAACGTTATATAAGTAAAATAACGTTAGATACGAAACTGATCCAACGTAACTGTTATTTACCGAGAATTTTGCGTGATTTCAAACGTATAAGTGATAATGGGGGATAATGGGCTAAACGGATGGGATTTGAATGAAAGGGTAAATCTGTCAGGCACTATTTCCCTTTTTAAATGCAGTGGACTTTATGCCTTACCAAATACATATTAGTGGACTTAGTGGGTTAGAAACTTGATAAGTGGACCTAGTGGGTTAGAAACATGCTATAGTGGATCTTAGACCAATTTTTTATATCGATATCTAGTCAGCTTGATTTTTTTTGCACAAATAATGAAGGGAAAAAAAATGATTTAAAAGATGAATGATTGAGATCATAAAAATAATATCTCAACGACTCTCGTTTAAGGACTACAAGAAAATAGAATCAAGCCTATGTTTTTGTTTTAACAAAATACAAAGTTCAGGATAAAGTTTGAATTTACGCATAACCTTTTTGTTCGTTATTTTTGCTAAAAAAATCCGACAATACCACCTCTTCCTGTCTTCACTATAAGTATACTCCTATAACATAGACTCCCGTTATACAACGCCACCCTCAAACTTAAATCCTAGCTTCGCCCGCCAATCAGGGACGGAGTCAGAAATTTCATCACGCAGGGGCGATCATGCATGCGAAAAATAAAAATAAAAATACACATGCATAATCACGTAAATATATTAAAACTCAAAATAACGTAAATACATAAATCGGTTTAACTAATGGGATCGATCTTGATGTACGTGTCTTTTTTTTCTTTATTGTTCATCTTTTTCTTTTCATTCATCACAACTGGACGAATTTGGTACATGGGCTTTCATGTTACTTGAATTTACCAGTCAAAAAATAAAGAATTAGAAGTCTAGAATAACAATTGGGGAAAGGCATACCTATAACTTAAATTTCACCAAAGTTACTTAGGATTTTCAAAATCTCTTCTCCTCCGTTGCTATTTTCTTGAAATTGCCTTTGAAATCTTAATAATTGGGGATGTTTGTGCTGGGGGGGGGGGGCAGATTTGGTGTGCCATTGAGATTTTAGGGCAAAAAGAAATAAAACTATAAAACACTAAACCCATCCAACGAAAGGTGAAAGTTTATTACTTTAATATTCACAATATTAACCCTATAGTTCCATTTTAGCCCTTAGCCTTTAGTAATTAATGTTGGTATCCTCGTATTTCAAAGATTACTATTATATTTTTTTTCAAAATTCTACACAGGGGCGAGCCTATATATTTTCATAGGAATTTTTTTTATACATATAATAGTATTGTTTCTTTTTCTTCTTGCAGGGGCGACCGCCCCTACTGGCCCCTGACTCCATCCCTGCCGCCAATTGCTTAAGTGTACGTCATGTTTGAAATCTTCTAGGTGCTATTTATTTTTATTCGACGAATTCATATGGAGTTTTGTCTCAGACTATATTCTGGTGCACAACTATGCACCTTGCATGGGGGATATTAAAATATACTCTTGACTAATGATTGAGGTTGAGGTATGTGTAAGCCGATCTAAAAGACGTGAATTATGGAAAAAGTTGCAACCCCACATTTGCGAAGGAAAAAGACCTCTACTATGCATTATGCATGCATGAGAGTCTGAGCCACTAGAAATAATTAGAGAGAAATATATGACAGCTAACCAATGAGGAAAACTCCGAACAGATCTCCATAACCCTTCCTGGATGGAGTCTTATCCTCCAGGGTTGCACCGCCAACTTGTCTTAGCATATTTCCATATTTCCAAATTTCCAATCCATTGCCCACATGGTATCATCCTCCATAATTTCGATCTCCTTTCATTTTTAGAGAAAAGAAAAACAAAAATTAATTAGTAGAAGACAACAAGGCAAAATCTTTTCTTCCTTTTAATTCATCAATTCGAAAAGATTCACGGTGTGACTCCTTACTCGTAAAATACAGTGCTATCACAATATTCTTGGCCCTGTTCGGTTCGAGTTTTGAGAGGATTTTTTAGAGTAACGAGTGGAGAGAGATAGATAGAGAAAATTCTAAGTAATTTTCGGTATGAAAGATTATTTACATTGACAGAATGGCGAACTTTTAGAACGACCCTACAAACTTGCATGTGAGAACAATCGGTGGGTGTACACTTTCTTTGTAATTTTTGGCCTTATCCTTTTAATGTTCTGATAATTTTGTATCTGTTCAAGATATGGACCAATCTGACAACCACTACTTAGTGCAGTTGCTGAGTCACTGTCTCCTCTTTGTGAAAGGCTTTGGGTTCGAGCCCTACAGGGGTAGGCCTTTTGGGGGCTAGGGCTATGAATAGCCTCTGGATCCCGTGCTAATTTTAACACCCCCACTGACCTCCACTGATGTATATCGCCTGAAAAAAAGAAAAGAAAGATATGACCAATCTCACACCATAGAGCCTAGAGATAGTCCAATTAAAGTCGGTAAGAAGTCCAGTACAAACTGGCCCGACAAAGGAATTGATAACATGCGGGTGTGAATGGAGGCGGGGGAGCTGTTGCCCCTTTAAGGGGCAGCAGCCTTCTGTTCCGGCCGAATGGAATCCGCATCGGTCTCGCTTTGATGATCGAATACGTTTACTTCGTAGAGCTCGTTGAGTAGAATAAGTGTACCGAAAATCAGTATGAATGGATATCATTAAGAGCCTTATCAAAACAGTTTTATCTTGAAAAGAATGGATCTGAAACACTGGATCAAATCCAATGGAACCCATTATTGGCAAGTTATATGTGTTCCGATCAAGCACTTAATGATATCCGATCGAGCTAATTTTTTATACACTTGTTCTACTTGACAAGCTCTACGAAGTGAATGTTTCCGATCATCAAAGCGAGACCGATGCGGACCCCATTCGGCCGGGACAGCAGGCTGCTGCCCCTTTAAGGGGCAGCAGCTCCCCCGCCTCCGGTGTGAATTGCATCCGGACCAAAGACTTCCTGAGTTCCTAGATAGTTGCCAGGTGAATGGCACTGTGCGAACTGCCCTCTGGTTTACTGGACTTGTATAATTGTCGGAATTACAGAAATGTAGTACTAATAATTTTAGAAGTTGATTTGCAATAATAAATGTTTAATATTAATTAAAAAAAAGGAGCAAGGAATTAAGGCTCCATTATTTTATGAAATTTTCTACAGTCATTATTTGTGTAGGCATTTTTTTCCTGAGCGGTGCTACTCCATCGCTTTGTTTCACCGCAGCGCTCAATCTCACCGTCCGTCTCGGCAATCAATGGTCCAGTTTTTAAAAGAATCTTTTAAAATTCAAACCGTCCAAAACACTCGAGATTGAGAGCGGTGAGAGAATGATGAAACAAAACTGTGGGGGTAAACTTCCTTTTTTTTTTCCTTCAACAGGCAAAAGAAATGGCAGAACATTAAAAAGAAGAAAGAGTAAAACCAAAAAGGACCCCACCCAGCCTTCATCTATAAAACCCAAGCCCACTCCTCCATTTCCACACCACCAATTAACACTCACAAACAAAATCCAACTTAATCTTTTTGTGGTGTCTTTGAAAATGGCTTCAAAGGCTGTAGCAACAACTGCCCTTCTCCTTTCCCTCAACCTCCTCCTCTTCTTCACTCTAGTCACTTCCAATCATGTGCCCGTCTCATGCCCACCACCGTCACCAAAACTACCCCCCAAGCACCACCACAAGCCCTCCCCGCCCAAGGTCACCCCACCCACGCCGCCCAAGGTCACACCACCCACGCCGCCCACGGTCACCCCACCCACGCCGCCCAAGGCCACTTGCCCTAAAGACACCCTGAAACTGGGCGTCTGTGCCAATTTGCTGAACGACTTGGTTCACCTTGTTGTCGGGACCCCAGCCACGTCCCCGTGTTGCTCCCTCATCGAGGGGTTGGTCGATCTTGAAGCGGCTGTTTGCCTTTGCACTGCCATCAAAGCCAATGTGTTGGGAATCAACCTTAACATTCCAGTCTCCTTGAGCTTGCTTCTCAATTACTGCGGAAAGACCGTCCCGAGCGGCTTCGAATGCAATTAAACAACTAAGCTGCATTTTATTCTCTCATATATAATGACATAATTGTCTCTACCTCCTCCTTCCTAAAAGGTTTACTCCTATATAAGTTGTTTTTGCTTATGTTGGTGTGTGGTATTTGGTTTTGAGATTATGGTTGTTTTTGTTTTTGAGGTATTGTCAAATGTACTATGTTTTAGTGTGTGTAGTTCCAAGTTTTTATCACGTTTATATCTACAGTCCTATTTTCTCTAATAATTTCTTTTTTTTCGGTCAAGCGAAAATTCAAATTAGATTACGAGGAAAAGTACCACATACGGGTTACAGACAGAGTCATGAGGTCCAAAGCCTAAACTCAGCGTCTAAAATTAGTCTAGAACTTGCCTGATATTCAGGCGGTCTCTAAGTACAAATTCCCTCATTGAAATGGGCATGTCTATGACAAAGACGAGCTCATCCGTCTGCTCGACTTCCATTCTAGCGAGATGGTCTGCACATTGGTTTGCTGAGCGATAAGTGTGCTCGATCAAAGTATTGGTCTTGGCCATGATGAAGTGTGCTTCGTTAATGAGCACACTTTGAGAATGATTGTTAAGATTCCCTTCCTTAATCAGGTTGACAGCCGTGAGTGAGTCAGATTCGATTATCACGTTCTGTAGTTTCCTTTCCAGAATGATCCGTAGCCCTGTGTAGATGCTCCAAATCTCTGCTTCCAGGCTTGAGGAGAAGTGTCGCAGCCCCGTGAAATTTTCTCAAATAATTTCACGGCTCCATTTTGATGCTTCTTTTTACTTTTACTTTTAATAGAGTCAACTTTTATGGATTATTAATTCAAGCCAGAGAATAATCTAGTGTTGAAATTTAGGTGGATTCAAGCCAAGCAACTTGATAAAGCCCGAAAAGACTTAGGGTTCCAATAATCAATGGTCGAATAAGTGGCCGCTGCTCAGAATACAACTCGGCTTCTTTCCTTCCGATCCCAAGAAACTCAGGGCCTAGCTAGACAACAGACTGTTGGATTCATCTCTATTCTCGTATATTGAGCCTCGAATACTCAATTTAAGTTCAAACTCGAGTCCAGGCGTGGGCAAAAAATGAAATCACGGTTGTGTTTGGATCAAGTACTTGTAAGGATTTTTTAGAAATGCAGAAGAGAGAATATTGCCAATTTTTCAATGGAAAGAATATGTAGTTCATAAATTACTGGTACGTTGCCCTCTTATTTCCTTTTCCCTCAATAAATTGCTAGTACATAAATGCTCGATCTAGACACATCCTAAGAATATTAGATACCGGATCGCTCAACCGAGAGACTATTTAGTGCCTTTGAGACACTGCCACGTGGTACTCCACGGACATCGAATAATTTTTCTCGCTCAGCCTTGGCCGAAAAATAAGCAGGCTCGTATTTTGTAAAGAAAAACCTCAACCACACCTCTTTCACATGCATGTGAAAGAGGTGTGGTTGAGGTGCGACAAATTGATGTGCCGTAACTGATCTGGATGGGCCCAGAGGGACTGAACAGTAAACATCATGGGCTGAGAGGTCGGGCCCAGAAAAGATTGGGCAACTCTCTCTCATGACAAACTCTGGGTGGGCCTGAGATGCTTTCAGGTGGCCCAACCCGCTCGTGTCGCACCCGGAAAACCATCAAGGTACATGTAGTACAGACGTTAAAGCCGCATAATCCTTCAAAGTGTCGTGCATGCGTTCGCTCTCTAAACATTTCTAGCGAATTTAAAAGGTTAATGTGTTTCAAAGACGACGCTTTCACGCTTGCGTTTCGGCTCACGCACGCGATTCATGTGACTTAAGTATGGACTACTTCGAGTGCCCCTAAAGTATATCTTGTTGGGCGTTAATTTTTTCATTAGCATAAAACATCACGTGCAATCCTTTTTTTTTTGAAATGCGAGAAATGAATCGCAGTATTAACCATTTGAGATGTTTACAAAGATTACAGAGATCGAGAGCACAAACGGCATCAGAACGAGGCAAAAGCATCGTACCTAAGCTGACACCATGCCCTCGATAATCATATGCTACCCCGAACGAAAAGGAAAATGAAATACATAAAGTTGGCAAGGAGCCAACCGGAGGAAGTATACAGGAACCAAAAACTGCAAACAACTCAAAGGCTCCATCAATCTTCAGCAGTCAAATTTAAGCCCATTGATTCTAGAACCCCGTTTCGTGGACTCAAATCCACTGAAGATCACTTCTCAAAATGACAGCCCAAATTAATTTCAGATCGATCAATTAAAAACCACGAAATCAAGCCCCAGATCAAACTGGAAACTAACGAAAATGTTGCAAACTTGCAACTGTGGGGTGCAGATGAACCGAGCAATTCGTGAACTGTTATCGATTCAGTAAAGTTTCGTTCGAGTTCTATTCGGTCTACCAAACAAGTCGAACACGAGTCTCAATTTTTTGGACTCGTTTAATAAATAAGCCGAACCTGAACCTGATAATATTCGGCTTGATTAGACTTGCGAATCTAAAAAGTATGACATATATAAACTTGTACGTTTCTTGTACTTAAAAATTCTATACATACATGTATGACATTTTTATGTACAAAATAAATTTTTTATCTACAAATCTGGATCGCACGAGAGCATAAATACCGATATTTTGACTAGTTAAAGAACGTGACCAGTACTTCAAGTTCGACATAAACCTAGACAAACTCGGCTCGAGCTTGGCTCGTAAAATCTTCGCTGAGCTCGCTAAAAGCTTAACGAATAAACTTGAACTTTCTAAAGCTCAGCTCGATTTTTGCTCGTCTGCGGCCCTGCTGGTTGCAAGAGAACAAAACTATATACTGCAAACAGCCAGCTTAGCCCATGGAAATCCGTGCAAGCTTGATCACTATGCTTTCTGAAACCAAAGAGGACCGCTTCACGGATTGAACTGATCTCAGCCCACCGGGTCACGGATGTTGCTTTGGAATCCCCAATGGAACCCTCCAAATTCTTCAGCTTTGGGACTCTTTGGAGTCATCAAAATATTGTCCTTCCAGTACTCCTATCTAGCACAATATTGTCCTTTGTTTAAATTTCATGGAAAACAACTCACGGGTTGTTCATAGAATTCAGCTATAAAAACTAAACACCAAAAACACATCAAGAACCCCCCAAAATGAAGGTATAGAAACCAAGAAAACCTTTAGGAACCCTAGCTGCTAAGGACTAATGGGTTCTAAGGTCATGATACCAATGTTCTTCATATGCATGTTGTTCATGTTGATTTCGCTACCACCCATATTTGCTTGTGGTGGGTGTTGCCCTACACCAACCCAACCGCCTCACCACTGCCCTAGCCCGCCTTCTACTCCCCGGCCCCACCCACCAAGCGCTCCCCAGCCTCACCCGCCGCCCCACGGATGGCGGCCCAAGGTGTCGCCGCCTTCGTATAAACCACCGCCGGGAACTTCGCCGCCACCGCCGGTTACAACTCCGCCAATTTACAATCCCCCGGGCGTATTACCTCCTATAATAAACCCTCCGGGAGTGTCGCCTCCGGGAACCACTCCTCCTTATCCGCCTTACTGGGGACGGCCAGGACCTCCTTCCGGCGGTCCTCCTGGAGGATGTGGCGGAGGCGGAGGGGGGCCAGGTGTCAGCCCACCGCCTGCCACCCAACCGAAATGCCCGATCAACGCGCTTAAATTAGGGTTGTGTGTTGACGTGCTTGGAGGGTTGGTGCATATTGGGATAGGGGACCCGATTGAGAATGTGTGTTGCCCAGTGCTTAAAGGGTTGCTTGAGCTGGAAGCAGCTATTTGCCTTTGCACTACCATAAGGATTAAGCTTCTCAACCTCAACATATTCCTTCCTCTTGCTCTTCAGGTGCTTGTTACTTGTGGGCTTACTCCGCCGCCAGGTTTCGTGTGTCCACCTCTTGTGTAGTTCATTCCGTCCGACGTCTTGTATAACAGTCATCGTTTTTTGTATCTGTATTTCATGTATCTGCCGACATCGGACAATAACTTGGCAGGTTCCTCTGGGTGTGGTTGTTGGTTTTTTTTTTTTTTCTCCCTTTTCTTGCTAGATAAATATTGTAAGTTGAATGTGGTTTTTGTTTTGTGTTATATGATTTGGCTTCTTGATGAATACGAGGGCATGCATGCATGTTGTTGAATTAATTTTTGATTCGGATTCGTTCTAGAAATTAATTAACACGTTACCATTTGTGCCGAAAATAACCCAACAACATCGTCAGTCCACAAAATGCCCTTTAATTCAATATATGTCCTCAAGACCAAAAAGAAATGGAATTTTACAATTTAATTTTTGTTAGTTTTAGTGAACGTACATTTGAATAAAAATGTACTCCTGTGAGGACGAGGATAATGTTATACGTAAAGTCTCCATTAACTATCACTTTTTTTTTTTTTTTTATGCTGATAAAAAAAAAACTCACTTTTTATCTCTGTATTTGACCAACCTCGCAATCTCGCAAAGAGTGTAACAACTGAATGAGGAAGTTTCATCTTGCTTTTTCTGAAGCTCTACATTGTTATCAAGCGTCACAATTTTGCGAAGTTTGACAATCTGACGATGGAGGAATCCTCATTCAATTCGGAAAAACCCGTGCTAGCTCCTTCAACTGAACACTTTTCATCTTCTGGGTTTATAACACCTAACCTTTCTAGTCCAGATATTGACAAGCTAGGCAATGGAACTTTTGTGTTGAAGTTGATTATCACAGGTTGAGATTACCGAGCGATCGATGACAAGATCGAATTCAGATCCTTTTGTGTTGTGTGATTAGTTGATTGACTTACAATATATTCGATGTTGCCGGTGGTGTTTATAGTTATTGAGCCTAGTCATATTTTTGAGTTTGGACAACTTGGTTTGTAGTCGAATCTGAGCTGGCTTCTAATGCTTTTATGCTTTATTTGGATCTTGGATTTTAAGAGAGAACCATAAATAAATATTGCAAGAAATCTTTAATCAAACAGAAATTGATGAGGGCCAACACGATTTCACCCAATTTTGTCACACCCAAACGATTAATCTTTCATCGTATTTTAAACATTTAGCATTGCGTAACTCGAAATGACATACTAGTGTTTTTAATTCCGTCCCCACTTGTCCTTACCATAAATTCTCCATTGGAAGCAATATCAATTTTCCTATATCGCTATCGAGATGACTGTGAGGATCCAACTAGAGTGTTTTCTAAGGCCTTGTTTGGCTAAAAAAGACATTTTGAATTATTTTTTGTTCTTATTTAATTTAATTTTTTTTTTCATTTGTTAGTTTTTGTCAATTTTTCATCGAATTACTCTTGGCCGCATCAAATTATACTGGGCCGCATCGAATTGCTCTTGACCCCATCCAATTGCACTTGGCTGCTACGAATTGCTCTTGGCCGCATCAAATTGCACTTTGCCACTACGAATTGCTCTTGGCCGCATCTAATTGCACTTGGCCGCATTGAATTGCACTTGGCTACATCGAATTGCACTTGGCCGCTACGAATATATATTTTTTTTGATAGGCAACAAGATTTTATTAGAACTCTACAAATGGTACATCGAGGACAAACCAAATACGGACCACAGAGGATGAGGTACCATAAGAGGCCTACAAAAGAAAGAAAAAAAGAGGAAAAAAACATTCAATGGATATTGAATGGGCCCAGGAACAAGATGGCCCAAATAACATCACTTTCAGTCCATTTGAATAGACAATACCAGCACCAAATCTCTAACCCAGGGGTGCCTTCAATCATTTGAGACTTTCAGCTTCATAACATCTCTAAGTCAAACCATTTGGAGCAGTCAGCGACATCAGCTTAACCTCCAAATAAGGGAAGACCTCCAAGTCAGTAAAATTCCAGCAATAGCATATCAGAATCATTGGCAGCCAAAACTTCCTCCGTTGAAATAGAAATATCCAACACGGTTCAATTACATCTTGAGTCATCTTCATTGAGCATCAACATCAGAAATTGATAGTTTAGCCTCAAAGCAAAGTGGCCATTACTGTAATAAACCCTCAGCCCTCCAAAAACTGTGGAGTTGAAAGAGTAGTAGAACAGGACAATAGTTGAAAGGGCAACTCATTCCTCAGCTTATGACCAATATTAACAACAGTAGTACAATATTCCATTAGTTCGTGAGAATCCCAGCCGAAAGATTTCCAGCAAGAAACATAAAATATATCAGCTCAGACATTTAGCTCGATTCGGAATCAGTAAGACATCATTAGTTGGGATAACATTTGACATGCTCAACTCATCGACATCCAAATGACTCTTAACCCTCCCAAGCATTGGGAGTTGAAAAGAGAGAGTGGAACACCCCAGGGATCATTAAGGATTTGAGTAATGAAAATACCCAAAACTGAAGCATTCTTCTGTCAATATCAGCAGTATGTTTTTGCATGAAATTAAGTCAAATATTCCTCGTTTCTATATCGAATCCATTTTTAGCGGAAATATATTGTAGAATCTGAAAAGTGCTTCTTTTTTTTTTTTGTTGGAAGATTGTCTCTTTTGAAAAAATATATCTCAAAAACAAATTTAGGAAAAAATTATCAATTAAACAAGTCCTGGTCCTCGAAGATGGAAAAGTAAAGCGAAAAATCCAGTAGATGCGGAATTTTTTTTTTTACCCCATTTGGTTGCAATTGCTTGATTCTGTTGTGTTTGGATTGGATTTTGAAATTTTTTTTGAAAAATAATAGGGGTAATAAGTGAAAAGAGATAGAAAGAGAAATGTTGAAGTAGGGAGAATCTAGAGGGAATTTTTTGAAAAATTCTTTTTGAATTGCAAAGAGAACAAGGCATTTTCTCAAAAGAAAACAACTCAGAAGAGAGAGAGAGAGAGAGAGAGAGAGATTTAGTAAGTGGATATGGGTTTACTAATTAGTGGATTTTGGTTTAATTTGCCACCCCTACTTTTTGGTATGACAATTGAGAAGGTTAATGTTCGTTCGAAACATGTACGTCTTTGTTTGGATGGTGGTATACCTTCAGCATTTGGGGTGTCCGGCCAGTTGATAAAAAAACACTAATTTATGCCGATCGAATAATCAAACAAGAGTTTAGCAATTGGCAACCTAAACAACCAAGGTGTAGTTTCAATGTATAGAATGTTACTATGGCTTCAATATATCTATAATGCTCTTTTATTTATTGTTGATGATGCATTTGTAGCTATTTACTACTAGTAATTTTTTTTTGTTATTGGTCAGTTGATATTATTAGATTTGATCCTAATAAGAAATACGACTTTCGTATATCTTTCTTCTTCATAATGTACGTGGAATGCATGTTTTTGGGAGTATTTGAAATTGTTGGGTTGTTTCTTTTATATTCTGTAACAATTGAGCCTATTGAAAGTTTGAATGTATGCAATCTGCCTTGGTTAATCTCTGTTCATGCTTAAGTTCTAAGAAATATATTGAAATTTGAGATGAATTTTTAGTTGCTAGCTAATTTAATATCCCAATCTGAAGAAGAAAACAGATTTTTTTTTTTTTTTGCTTTTTCCTTAATTTTCCCCCCAAGTCTAGTGTATAGATTTTTTTTTTCCTTTTTGTATCTCTTTTTAATCTTTTTATAGACTAATAAAATAAATAATTTGTTTTGAGCAACTATTCAAACAACTTCAGCAACAATGAAAATAAAGACACAAAATAAAAGAGAGAGTTAAATTAGTCCAACCTTATTTGCAACTGTGCAAATTTTTTCTGATCAGCAAAAAATATTTTATAAATCTTCAAAAAAGATTACAAAGATATAACGGGTAATGGCCACACCGGCGTACGCCACCCAAGAACAAAAACACCACAGTGAAAAACAATACCGAAACATCTGCTGAAACAACCCAAACAAACATAAAAACTTAGTACCAAAAGAAACAAATCGAAACTCAAGAGAGCAAACCAAAAGGACAAGCCGGAACCAAGAAATTAACAACCCATACCTGCCAAACCTCAATTTTTTTTTTTTTTGATTGACACAAAATTTTTATTAGAACTCGACAACGGGTACATCGAGGCAGACCACACTCTAGGTATTATTTGCAGCTGTGCAATTGTGGGGGGCTCCGTTCAGGATGGTTCGCTCCTCTTCGTTCTAGGATTCGAGTCTAGTTCCTAATCCTTCAATGTTCTGCAAAAGAGAGCACGACTAAAAGACCACACCGGAGGCTCTCCGGGATGACCCTCCGGTGCAAGAATTAGAACACTTGCTGTGGAGAATGAAGGACCCGAAACTAAGGATTTAGGGTTTTTCTCGGACGTACCTCTTTCAGGAAGATATAATCGTGTATTTATAGGGAAATTCTAGCTTGGCCTTAAAGGTTGTGCCAATGCTCGACACGTGTCGGCTTACGCCTCCCATACGTCACTTTAGGGTTTTGTAACCGTTTAGAGGGTGAGCTAGCTCTTTCACGTGTTCCCATCATTACCCTGATAACCGTTCGGCTGATGTCATGATCGTCATCATGGCCACAGTAGGACTCCCACGTGGGTGAGCTGGAATCCTGGCCCCCACATTCGTTCGGAACCGAATGTGATAGCTGACTGTCTGAGAGTCGGTGAGCCGAGCGAGTTGCGACAACGAGATGCGATTAAGATATAGATATTCGACCGTCGGCTGGCCGAGGCGTAAGGTGATCGCCTCGGAGCAAGTTGAACCGTCGGTCATGTGGCACGGTATACGCTCGGTATGGCCCGAGCCTTCTGACTCGGCCTGCTACAAATTGCCAGAACCTTCATTGACAAATATTAGTAGTATCAGATTTCAAAGTCTCCGCTAGTCAAAATCAAAACAATTAGGTTTGGAATCTTCCCTATACACAAAGACTTTCTCTCCTTTTTTCCATGTGGGGATGCATTATTATCACCAGATTTTGATTCACGGGTTTGACTGTAGGCTGCAAAACGTCAAAGACTTTCTTCTAAGGGAGCTAGAAGCCTAGAACTAGCTACAAATTATAGTCTGTGGGCTCAAACCAACTTTTTTAGTATTTGGAGACATGCAAATGGCATATTGCATGCAGTCATGGTCATTCATCATAACGTTTCGGTCTCATTTGATTTTCTGGCTGGTTGCTTGGTTCTGGGTTGTTTTTAGCTGGAGCATTGGAGTTTTTGGTTGGGTTTTCTTTGCGATTTTGGCGTTCTTTGGTGGGGTTCTGATTGGCGTCCCGACTCTTCTTTGGATCTTGGATAGTGCTTACCGTTGTGCCATTGGTCTATTTTAATCCTTTTTTTTTTTTCCTTTCTTCAAAGATTAATAAATTTCGTTTGAGGAGGGAAAAAACAGTTCTATATTATGAAAGGGAATTGAGAATATTTCACATGTACTATGAACTTCAATCATAAAATAGACATATCGATCTCTATTTTTCATCGTCATTTAATTTGAAGCATTGATTTTAGTACTTTTTCTCCAATCATTGTCACTTATATTCAAAATTAAATAATTTCTTTCTTTTCTATATTCTCCAATTGAGATGCAGAGGAGAAGATAAATACAGAAAATATGGGTTGGAGATGCCCTAACCCATCTCCATTTCTCTAAAATGGAGATTGGCCTGTTTCTACCATATTCCATTTTAATTCACCTAATTGGGACTTGGATTTGAGTCTCCAAATTTTGAGATCCACGTACGGGACTTTTGGAGACTCATTTCTCCAAAATGGAGATGTTCAAATCCTAATTTTCCCTTTCTGCTTTTGTTATTATGAAATTCGTGAATACCAAGTATATCCTTGCACTTTTTTTGTGTGTGTGTTTATTTATAAATTAGATTTAACTTTTACCGTAAGAATCTCATATTTATCATATGAATTAGCAGCATCTCTCTTCTTCTTTTTTGAACGGCAAAAAATAAAGAAAAAGAAAGAAGGATTGATCGTGCTTACTTAAAATAAAGTTTTGTTGGAAAGTTTTAGCATGAAAATGGAGAATACGGATTGGTGTTTGTAAGAATAGTAAAATTCTCTTAACATACGACTTTTTGAATGAGTAAATTAATAATTATGAGTCTCCAAAATGAAGAACCATAAGAAAGCATAATTACACTTACTGATCATAAGCATTAATACACTTTTTGAATGAGTATATTTTTTCATATCCTAAGAAAGCATAACTCCATTTGGACCAAGTAAAATAAACATATCCAAGCCAGTAATTTTTCATTCCATGATAAAAATTATCACTGCAATATTTAGGACAAACAACATCAAATTTCACAAACAATGTCATCACAAAGGAATTAAACAAGATGTTATCTCGAACACACGCGCGTACTCCATACGTACACTCTTAGTACAGAATTCATCATGCAAATGCTACGAACAAACAGAAAAATATCCTAAAAACGAAGAAGTTCCAAGGTAAGAAACATCGACTTCTGCCCCATCTGGAATGGATCCGGTCAGCCTACAAATGTTTTCATTCTGAAGTAATTTATTGGGATTTAACGTGCATAGGATTTCGATTCGGGTTGATAAAATGGGAGTAATTGGTTTAGGCACATTGGAAGCCAGGAGGGGCATTTTTCCCACAAACATTAAGAAGCAAGGTGAGGGAGAGAGGGATGTTAAGGCTGATGCCCAAGATGTTTGCCTTGATGGCAGTGCAAAGGCAAACAGCAGCCTCAAGATCAGCAAGGCCTTGGATGAGACTGCAGCAAGGAGCCGTTGGAGGAGTACCCACAACAACATTGATCAACCCACCAAGCAAATCAACACAGACACCTAATTTTAGGGCATCTCTGGGGCAAGTAGTGGCACCAGTGGGAGTAGTAGGGTTGGGACTTGGCCTTGGGTTTGGGTTTGATGGACAAGTCCCACATGCACTCACAAAGGTGAAGAAGAGAAGGTTGAGCAAGAGAAACAAAGTGAGTGATGCATTAATGCCCTTGGAACCCATCTCTGATCAAACCCACAAAAAATACTTTTAGAATTTTGGAAAGTAGAAATTGTAGTTGGAGGGGGGGTACTTGTGAGGATGATGGGATTTGGAGAGAGGGATGGGTTTTTATAGGGTGGAAGAAGGGGTTCTTATTTGAAATATTGATTTAGAAGTAAGAACCACCCCCAACCACCCTCCGCCAAAAAAAAAAAAAAAAAACCCTATAATAATAAGAAAGGGCAAAATTGAACAGTGATAAAGTACGATAACGTTCTACAATATATGAGAGACAAAGCACTGGACAAGGAGTTTCCGTGGTGCATAACCTGAATTGATTTAGCGCACTAAGGGGTCATAGTGTGCCTTGGTAGGCTTCACCGGGATTTCATCACTTTGAATGAACTATTGATCAGTTTGAAGATCTCGCTGAGTAGGTCATTTAGGGGGAAAAATTAAATTGGTCGGATACGTTGAGCCTCTTGGCCAAACAATATTTGTTATACAAAATGAACAATTAGTATAATTATAAAAATATACCGTATGACAAAATCTATCGTGACCATGTTCTTATCGAAATGAACGCTTCTAATCACAATGATGTGATCTGGATAAAATCCGTTCACACGTACTACATTTTCGTAGTGCTTTAATTAGCGCACAAAGAAAACTCCTTATACTAAAGGATGTACTGTTTTTGAAAATGTTACTCCGTACAATGCAAAAGTAAAAATATAAAAAGAAAAAGGACGATTGAAGTGTTGAAGGTATAAATAATAAGAGTATTCACAATGCTATAATCAAAAGTATAAGATTTTTAAAGTTAACAATGTTTGTGCAAAATATGGCTAACAATGCTATAATCAAACTTAATAACCTCCTTAGAAATAATTAAATTTTGGGCTTTGGTAACCAAAACTAACAACCTTTTGACAATAACCAAATTTAATAGACCCTACATATTCTCAATCAAATACACTAATCATTATACAAAAATGTTTTATCACTCTTCCCTTTTCCTCTGTCTCTTTCTTTTCGAACAATATTTTCGAAAAAAAAAATTACTAAAAAATTGTTTTTTTAGAAATTATTATTTTGATTATGTCATTTTAGACATCTATATTGCTAACCTTAGCAATCTCTTAAATGAATCATCAAAAGTTGATGTGACAACTTTTGGTTATCAATTTTTTATTATAGCATTGTGCATACCCTAAAGTTGCTCCTCTAGCTAATAGTTTAATCTTTTTTTATATGGTATCAGAGCAGGCAATAAATCCTGGGTTCGAAACTCACCGTCTACCTAATGATTAAAATTTATACGTGTTTAGCCCATTTATATATAGACCAGAGTCTAGATACACATGAGGGGGCATGTTGAGAATATAAAAAATAAAGTTGTCCCTCTTTCTAACAGCTTAAGTTTTTAGATGAGTTGGTGGTTAACAGCCTAATATGGTATCAAAATAGGTAATAGATCATGTGTTCGAACCTCACTGCCTACCTAATGTTAAAATATTTACATATCTTTAGCCTACTTATGGAGAAAAGTCTGGTTACACGTGAGGGGGCGTGTTGAAGGTATAAATAATATTAAAGTTGCCCCTCTCGCTAATAGCTTAAACTTTTAGATGAATTGGTGGTTAATAATCTAATATGAAGTAGCTTGATCGCTGGAAATTCTTTACCAGTATTTTTTAAAAAAAAAAAAATTAAAGCCAAAGCCAAATTGAGGCTTGTTTGGCCAGGAGCCAATCCAACATATCAATGTAAATTGCAGTTAACAGAGCACAAACAATGACAAGTTATCAAAACCTGCTCGGCAACTAACTCTTACGGATTTGGCTTGGTTGGCACTTGCCAACCAAGCATACCAACGTAAATTTGCAGTAAAAAGAGCACAAACAATGACAACTTATCATCAAAACCTGCTCAGCAATTAAGCTGAGGGGGACAAATCATCAAACTGGTAAACCAAAATCAAACAAACTCTTATGGATTGAATATTTTGAGAACCAAACCAATCCACGAGATGCATAGAACCGGCCTAACATGTCCGAACCATGCATTAGGCAACAACGAGGTTAATTTCGGTTTCAAATCACGGTTTAGTTCAAGTTGAAAAAAATTGGTTAGAAAACATTTGAAGCAACAAAGATTTGCTTGAAAACTAAATGAAAAAAATAGAAGATTGGATCGAATACCTACACATATCTGATTGAGCTGATTTCTCATGGATTGACTCGCGTGATTTTTTTTCCCTGTCGGTATGAAGTACTGTATCGGTACCTATAATGGGGTTCAATTTCAATTAATGTAGTAAATGAAAATTGCGATTCGGGTTGAATTAGAAGCAGAACCGTGGCCATAAAATCGTAAACCAAATTGTTTGATTTGGTTTTTCTTTTTTTAAAATAAGACCAAGCCACTGTTCTAAAAAGCCAAATCATACTCGCCGATTTAAATTGGTTTGGACAAAATTCACGGCCTTGACGGTTCTTTTCCTCTACCCTAGTTGTTCATGGGATGGTAGTGTCACGAGTGCCAATTGAACTACTATGGGCTCCACTCCAGTGGGGTTTAATACCGAATCCGTGGAAAATCTCACGTCAAAGGTTGTCTTGAGTTGTCAAATTTTTCTTCGTTTCACATCAGGCATCCTCAACATTTCATCTCCTAATCATGTGGACCCAATTTGCAATGAATCAGTTTTGGCAGGGGTGCAATCTTGATAGATGGTGTTTTTCTTCTCTGAACTGCGGGTGCAATCTTGTTTCGTTCGCCTAAAAGATAAGTGGGCAATACTCATTTTTTGTGGAGTTCACGTCGAGCTCTGCTTTAATGATCACAATCGTTCATTTTTTAATGGTTTGTTCTTTTATCCATACGACAAAAAATCAACTTAATCTCATATCCTTGTCAAAAAACTCAATCACATATCGACTAGTGTTTGATCGATCGACAAAACACTTGTTTAATCTTAAACTGAGAATCTACATAAGTCAAATAGTACTTACTAATATCCTTTTTCTTCTCTCTACAACTCTTCCTTCTCTCTAAAAAAAGAGGTGACTCCAGATCTACGTTTTCCTTGGGGGTGGGGCTGCCGCCCACTTGCCCCCCCCCCCCCCCCCCCCTCCTTGCCGGTCACTATTATTCACCTCTCTGTCTGTCGTTACCCATTCCCAATCAGATCCACTCTCCCCCACCTCCGCCGCCGTCCCCCTGTTCATTTTTGGGCTAGATCTGACGGTGAGATGAAGTTAGGGTGGCTCGGCTCCCTCCGGCAAACAAGTCTAGAGTTTAAGTAGCGGCGCTTGTCTGGCAGCATTTTCAAGATCGGAGGTTTTCTTTTCTTTTCTTTTCTTTTCTTTTTTTTGGTTTTGTTTCGTCCGATTGTTTAGGCCGATTTCTGTCTAGATGTTGGGTCCGATTTCTGTACCGGCGGGTTTCCCCCTCGGGGTTTCGTTCCGGTCTGGTTTCTCCAAATCTAGTACTTGATTTTCATTGGGTTTTATGTTGTCTTTGATATGGAGCTCCGCCATCCCGAGGCGTCTGGTGTCTAGGTACTAGCTCCACTTAAGCCGATCCTTGTTGATTACGGTGTGAAATAAGCGATGGTTTTTGCTTAGGCGCTAGAGCTTCGTCTCTTTTCGTTAGTTTTAGAGCTTGGCTGTATTTCTATATCTCTGTATTCGGATGGAAATATGTAATTGCCGTATGGCCTGATCTGTATTCGGTGCTAATCTGTAGATGTCGTATGACTTGTTTAAATGAATATGCTCTTCCGTTGACAAAAAAAAAAAAAAGTACTTACTCTAATTGAGTTCATTTTTAGCAAAAATAAGTAAATAACTCTAAATCAAGCCGTAGAAAATGAACTCTGATTCCTGAAATAGGTCTATTTACACGAAATAGGTAATATTCCCTCTCCTTTTGGGTGACTGTATCACAAGGTATAGGAATAAGAATAGTTGGATTGGGCCACACAAGTCCAACTGCAAGTGCTTCGTGGTTCTGTTTCAGATTATCAAATTTCTAGAACGAAGGCTATGCATGGACTATTTAGATTTGGACCATTTCTAGTCTGTCAGAATTTTTTTTGGACAGTCTAACCTAAACCTGTTGCTTGTTTGTTTTGGGCATCTAAAACCCCTGCGCACGGTATTCAATAAATTCTCTTTCTATCTCTCTTCAATCATTACTTTAAAAAATTTCTCTTAAAATCCAAAATGAACAGGGTCGATTTGGACCATTTCTAGCCTTTCAGAATTTTTTTTCCTTTTTTATTAACGAAAGTCAATATTATTAGAAAAATTAGATTAGCACCTTGAAGGAGTTCAATCAGTGATAACACTGGCAGGGAACTACTCTCTTTTTGCTCTGCCTTCTCTCTACTTTCTCTCTCTATCTTTTCTTTTCATAGGGTTTCTGCTGGGGAGGTGGGGCTGCCGCCTCCCACCTCCACCTCCCCCTCTCTCCTCTAGCCGACCTCCATCCTTCTCCATGCCGCCTTCTCAAACCCTTTCCTTTGCCCCTCTCTCCATCTCCGCCTCAGATCTTCTACCTTTCCCCCGCCTTGCTCTAAACCCTCTGCCGCTCCTCCTCCGCCGCCCTCTGTCGCCGCTCCTCCTCCGCCGCTCCCTTCCGCCGCTCCTTTCAGATCCCTTTCCGTCTTCCCCTCTCCGCCCTTCCTTCTTCTCTGCTGTGGGTTAGGGCTGGGTTGGTTGAGGTGGTGTGAAGAAGCTATGGTGGCTTGGCTCCTCCGGCGAATAAGTTGCCGGACCCGTGGCGGCGTCTCCGGCGACAGTGCTGATGACCGGAGTTTTTATTTTCTGTTGATTTCGGTTTCCCTCCGGTTTCGGAGCGGCTCGTTCCCTGCGTGGAACCTTTTCCACCCTCTGTGGATGTTTCTGTTCCCTCAGTGAGTTGCGCGATGGGGAGGATGGTGAGGCTGGTCAAATTACCGCTGCCGTCCTCATTACCTTTAGCGTATTATCCATGTGTGGAGCTTATTTTCATGTGCAATTGTGAGTGTATTTCCCTCACCTTGGGGATTCGTCCTTGGATAACCCGGTCGTTGAGGTCTGTGTACCCAACGACGGGCTCTGGTGCTTGGGAATATGTAGCCTCACGCGGGCAATTTTATGTTCTTTCTTGAGCAATAAAATTGTCTGTTTTATCAAAAAAAAAAAAGATTAGCACCTTGAAATAGGAATTGAACTCTTGACATACTTTCTCATGTGGCACCTGAGTGCACTTCTGATGCCAAGAGGGCCTTTGATGCCGATAAAAAATAGAGGGGATGCCATTGGACCAAAGCCCTCTTGGTATAAAATTTTCTTGGAGGGAACATCATGGCTCGAAGCTTATAATAGTAGGAAATTTGGAGTAAAAAAAAATGTAAGAAGAAAATATTCAACAAAACAACATATGGAATTTCTCTAGTTTAAGCTAATTCTATTTGTCCCAATGGAGATTCAATACTGCGGTCTATTATGTTGCCCTTCTTTTCCGTAATGGGTCCCAATAGCAAACTTTACATGAGAGTTAACAACACTCAAGGGTGTTTCGGCTTAATAATCCGGCAAGATTAATTTGTCCTATTCAATTTTTTACACCTTTTTTGGTTTTCCGTCAACCTTTTTTTTCTTTTAAATTATTAGTTAGTCTCAACGAGAGAAATGTAAAAAGTAAAAAGTATTATCAAAAAAGCTTAAAAAGTTCACTTAAGACAAAAATAATGTAAAATGCACTACAAGCTGAGGTGAAATGCTGTCACGAAAAATTTTTAGCAACACACTTTTAGTTACAGTTCAGTGACAATTTTTTTGTCATTGTCGCTCATTTTTTTTTGTTGTTGTAGTGACGGACTGATTTTGGATTAATCCAAATTTGTTTTAGTTTGGTTCACATATTTTTTTATTTTTCTAATTCCTTTTGTCAAGACAAACCAATAATTTTTAAAAAATGACACAAAATTTAAAAAAGATTATTATTTTTGAATAATCACAAAAAAATAAACCCTGTCGGATTATTAGGCCCACCGCCCACATGCAATTGCCCTGCCAATAGCATTTGGACTCTGAGCCCTTTTCTTTTGTCTTCCATAAGCCCACCAAATTATCACACCCTAATTGGGCGATATATCCAAAATATTGTTTGATTGGGAGAGTTAAAAAGGTTTTAGAATCAGCATATTTCCATTTAAAATTTAATGTGTCTAAAGTAAAGTAAAGTAAAGGGAAAATGACGGCCCTGGACGTGTTTTGATAATTAATACCCGCCAATGACATTTTCAGCATTAACAAATGTTCTCAGCATGTCCTTGGCAGGTATTAATTATCAAAACACGTCTTTGACCGTCACTTTTCCTAAAGTATAAAGTAGAGTAATATAACCAACTGGGCTAATTCAGTTGGTCAGGATTTTTGCATCAAACTAAAAGGTCAAGAGCTTGAATCTCTCCATCTGCTTGTGAGTGTTCTTCCTTTAGAGGGACTTTTCATTTTTTTTCTTTATTTCTACCCAATAATGGGCTCATTTCTTGTATTGGTTAAGTTGTTAGATTTGGTTGTCTCATCGACTCTCACAACCGATGTAGTGTCCTGGGTTTATACTTTGTACTGCACATGTAAATAATCTCGTCAATAGATTGAAAAAAAAGAAGCTAAAGTAATATGACAACACTCCACTAATTTAACACGAGTAAAATTCACTCTGTTGGATTAGGCATTTTTCGGTCTTGTTACGGTCCAATTTTCACCTCAAGATTTGAACAAATCTTGTCAAAAAGAGTAGTGCAAGTTTTACACTCACTCTCGTTGGCACCTGATTCTCTCTACTTTTTTTTTCCCAGTTTCATTTAATTTTGAGAGGTATATACGTGAAACGACTTTTGGTCTGGCTTTAATTGGAAATTTGAGATCCTGTAAGTGGACGGTGGGATTAGTCTATAGGATAATTCGAAATGCGCATAAGCTGGTCAGAAAATAAGTTCTAAAAAAACAGTACGTGGAACAAAATTTTCCAGTTTAAGACAATATGTCGAAGTGGGTCAAATCTATGAAATTTTTTTTTCCCTTTTTAATTTTGGGATCATCTGGATAACAAGGAATATTTCGACGGTCAATCAATGATTTTTATTTTCCTTTTTAATATTGGGTTCGTCTGGATAACAAGCAAGATGATCTTATCAACAGAGGAAAAAAAAAAAAAGGTTTACAATTATTTAACGTTCTAGATGTAATACTCCCTAATAGTCTAATACGAAATTATTGCTGAATTATTGAAGACTACTTATAAAATAGACATCGCTTATACGTGATAGTAAAACATAACAACGACATGGGGTACTGCTCCAAGCCCCACATCAAGCATCTTGTATACGTTTCTTACCCACTCCAAACACTTTTGGCTCTCTCTCTCTCTCTCTGAAAACCCTAGCGCCGTTGTTCGCTTGGGGGAGGCGGCTTTCTTACCCACTCCAAACACTTTTGGCTCTCTCTCTCTCTCTCTCTCTCTCTCTCTCTCTCTCTCTCTCTCTCTCCAGAGGAAAACCCTAGCGCCGCTGTTCGCTTGGGGGGAGGCGCCGCCGCCTCCCCCTGGGCCCCTCTCTCTCTCTCTCTCTCTTCTTTTTTCTTCTCCCATTCCCTTGCCGGCGATCCTCTCTTCCGTGGGCTGTCCCCCCCCCCCCCCGATACACTCCTGGGTGTATCCGGGTTTTTGGGCTTAACAGCCAAATGGGCCTCGCCGGAGTTGGTGCTCGCATCCTCCGTGCCCCCATTCCGCTAGCGTTCTGGATCCCGTTGTGGACCGCCGATCTACCTTTTTGGAGGTAGCGCTTTGGCCGTTTCAGGTGGTGGATATGATGAGATTTTGTTGGGTTGTTGGTGGCGATGTTGGAGAGGATAAGGAGTGATGGGTCTGGGCGTGGCGGCAGTAGGAGCTGTCGCTAGGTGCTTCGGTGGCTGTTGGGGTGTTAAGGCAGCGATGTTGCGGCGACTGTTTGAGTGTTTCGGCATGTTAGGGTTTTGGTTTTGTTTTTTGTTTTTGTTTTGTTTGGACTCTTGTTTGATTTATGTCCGGATGTTTAGACCGGTTTCTGTCTGGATGTTGGGTCCGATTTTTTTCCCAGTGGGTCTTCTCGATCGCAGGGTTTTGGTCCAATCTGATTTTCTCAGATTGGGTGACTGATTTCCACAGGTTTAATGTTATCTTTGATATGAAGCTCCGTCATCCTGAGATGTTGGTGTCTGGGTACTAGCTCCACGTTAGCCGATCCATGTTGACGGTGTGAAGAAGTGAGCCATGGCTCTTGCATAGGCGCTAGACACTAGTTTCGTCTCTTAGTTTTTTCATATATTGTGTCTCTATATCTCTGTATTTGGGTGATAATCTGTATTTGCCGTATGGCCTAATCTGTATTCAGTGTTATTTTGTAGATGTCGTATGGCTTGATTAATGAATGTGCTTCTTCTGTTGGGAAAAAAAAAACACTTTTGGCTCGTTGGCCGGGGTGGGACTTTACATTCGGTTTTGGACATAATTTGCACCGTAGAGTCGCCAGTAGATGACTATAAACGCGGTGCTGAGGACAATACTCTTTGACGGATATGTGGATTAGCCTATCTACATATCCATTTTACTAGTATATTTGTAACTCACGGTGTTTGGTCCAAAGTACGTGCATCTCGATTAATTTCTTGAGGATCGATCATGTACCGTACACTAGCATGAGGCTCATTTAACGTCTGGGAAAAATCCCGTACGAACATATATGTTCCAAATGAGTTGATAGCATCGATAAAATATACTCCATTCGTCTATTTTTAAGTGTTCTGCTTCGTAACTCCAACTTATTAAAAAGACATCATCATTACACCTTTCACATTAACTTTTTCCTCCACTTTCCCTACTTACCTATCATCATTACACTTTTACTCACTAACTTTTCAAAATGAAATATACTTTTAGGGACAAAATAAACAATGCACCAACTTTTACCTCCCTAACTTTACAAAATAGACACTTATTAAGGGACAGCCCAAAATGGAATACTGGATTCTAAATAAGGGACGGAGGGAGTAGGATGTTTTAGGAGTTTATTAATCGTTGAAGAGGCTGGAGGCATTGGCTAATCAAATTTTTAGGGTATGTTTTAGGAGTTTAGGTGTTGAGGTGTGTTCAGGGTTGTTTAGGTGACATCTCTTTTGTTGTTTAGTGGTTTTTTTTTTAGGGTTATGCTTTGGGCGTTCTCTTGTTTTTGAGGCTGGAGTCTTGCCAATGTTTTCTGGGAGGCTTAATTAATCGTCCTAAAAACCTAGAGGAGTTATGATTTCGTCCTATCAGTTTCATCTAATTATGATTTCGTCCTCCTACTAGTTTTTATACCGCTTATGCCCTTTTATTCTTGACTTATCTATTATATATCATATATATATATATATATAGTCGAAATTTGGAATGAAATCATAATCCCTTTCGTCCTCCCTTGAATCCCGTTGCCTCCAGTTACCATTTCTGCAAAATTCTCGCGTCCATCCCGGAAACAGAGACCAAAACATGATACTCCCCATCCCGTCCCGCGATTTCCATTGAGTCAATCCCGAAAATTTTGGATCCCCTAAAAATCTAGTGGGATTCTATATATAAGAAAGCATCTCTCTCTCTCTCTCTCTCTCTCTCTCTCTCTCTCTCTCTCTCTCTCTCGTCCTCCGAAGTCCTCCACTCATCCTCCACAAACAACCGCCGCCATTCACTAGTCCTCCCTCCGGTGGGCGGCGATCCACTCGTCCTCCGACTACAGTCGCCGCCATCCATCAACAGCCGCCACGTTGGAGTTCGGATCCCTATCGGAGACCTTGAAGAATATAGGTGGAGCCAACGAATCAAGCAAGCCACGCAACGGCATGTCGTCGCCAAAACTCCCAACGTTGTCATACAGATCGGAGTTCAACAAGAAGGCCTCACGAATTGAGTTGGGCATCCACGCTGCAATTTTATTTCAGAGTTGAGGTTTGTGTTGGCTCTATACTGATGCTGCTATTGGTTAATCTGTTCGGTCCATTTGTTGTTGTTACTGATTTGTTCTTGATGGTCGTGGATGGCCCTCAGTTTTAGGGTCTTGCAGATCTTATTAGTGGATGATGGTTGCTGATGTTACTAATAAGAAGGCTTTGCTCTAGAAGGCTTTTGATTGGGCTTTCCTAATGCTGCTTGTGCTTTCATATTTATCGTGTTCACGTTGTAATCGTCATGGTAATTTAACCATTTAACGATTTGAGTATGTCATGTTATATATATATTATGGTAATTTAGCCATGTTCTTATTTTTTTTTTATGGTAATTTAGCCATGTTCTTTTCTTTTTTTATGGTAATTTAGCCATGTTCTTTTCTCTTTTTTTTATGGTAATTTAGCCATGTTCTTTTCTCTTTTTTTTATGGTAATTTAGCCATGTTCTTACTTTTAAATTGGTATATAAAGTCCAGATGGTTTTGGGGAATTGGTTGTCCATTATTTAGATTGCAATAGAGAATTTGTGGGCCTTTAGAATGTAATTAACAAAAAATGGACCACCGAAATGGTTAACTTGATAATGAATTCTGCTTCGATCTGGGTAAATTATCAACCATGGGTAATTTACCACCAAAACCTAATGTTGCACGGTAGATTCATAAGAAAATTTCGTGATGAACAGAGCTTTGAACATCTTATTTGGAACATATATTGGTTATGTATGATTGATCATCAACACAGAAAAGGATATGTATTGGCCTACTTGACATGATAAAGTGATAAAGTGATCAATTTACCACCAAAAATATAATTGAGCAATCAGTGGGATCTGTTGGAATTTTGAAAGTTTAAAAATAATGATTTGTTTTTCCCTGTGTTGTAGCTGTAAATTAAGGGAGTGGAATTCATCTGTCCCCTCTCTCTCTCTCTCTCTCTCTCTCTCTCTCTTATATATGTTTAATATATATATATATATATACACACTAGAGGCCGGGGCACACGCGATGCGTGTGCAAGTCGGATTTTCACAACATTTGTGAAAATTTAATCAAACAATAAGTGGGAAGCATTTTTACAAAAACATTGTGAAAATCCGACTTGCACACGCATCACGTGTGCCCCGGCCTCTAGTATCCATTATTTTGCATTTTCAATTGTACTTTGACAAAGACGATATATGTCTTTGATTTTTGTATCTACTTATATACCTTGAAGTACACTCATCACATCCCGACTGTAAGGATATAATTTTTAAAAGAATGACTTGTTCGGGCTTTTTAGAATCTATAGAGTAGTGGTGTACAACAAAAACGCAAAAAGAAACAGAAAAATGGAAAGGATAAGGAAAGAGGAGTTAAAGGTAGACCTATAGGGCCTGTTTGGAAGCAGCAATGTAAGGGGGGATTATGATATCTCCCTCCTAATACGTGGGCCCATGCTTATAGAGTGGTTTGGGAAGTCCAAAACTAGGGTATATATCTTTACACGGCCCATGCTTAATCCCCCCTAATACCCCCTAAGGGGGGCTTACACATGGCTAGGGTGGGAGCCGGCTATGTGTAATCCCCCCTTATAATACTCCATCCCTCTTCCATTCAACTACAAAATAACTTTATCCCCCCATTTTATACCTCATCCAAATCAAGTATTATTTAATCCCCCGTCACATCAATGTGGGCCCACCATTCTTACATAATACCCCCTACTATCCAATCCTTCCTTCTTACATAATACCTCCAAACATAATACCTCATCCAAACGAGCCCATAGGGCTCAATATACAGTCTGGAGCAGTGATTAGTCTTTTCTCTTGGATGATGGAACCTGCAAACCGGCGAAGAAACTTCTGTGCTTTTGCAGGTTTTGCAGAGAGGAAGTTTTTGACAAAACATATTCACTTGTTTGGTTTTCTTAGAAAGTTATTTTTGATGTAATGAGTGGTAATGAGTAGAGAGAGATAAAGAGAGAAATTTATTGAAAACTGTGCAGAGAGTAAAAAGTTACTCTAAAAAATGAGAACCAAGCAGAGTGATTACTTGACAGAAACGTGGCAATTGAGGGGAGAAGAAAAGAGAAAAGTGGCGGATGAAGTTTTCGGCAGTTTTGTGTGTGTTTAAATGTCAAATATATCCTTACAGTTACTGTACTTTTGTATTAGTTTGTTTTTTTTTTAAAGAGGTCACTTATGAAAAAGAAAAATACATTACACAAAAGGGGAGACACCAAAGGGGTGCTCTCCCTTTATATATTAGAATAGATATATATTACTCCCTCCGTCCCTTTTTTAAAGTCCAGTACTGTCCCTTAATAAGTGTCTATTTTGTAAAGTTAGTGGGTAAAAGTTGATACATTTTTCATTTTGCCCCTAAAAGTAAATTCCATTTTGAAAAGTTAATAAGTAAAAGTGTAATGATGATGTCTCCATAGAGGGTAAATAGAGAAAGTGGAGGTAAATTAAAAGTTGATGTGAAAGGTGTAATGATGATATTTTTTTAATAAGTTGAAGTTACGAAGTGGAACACTTAAAAAGGGACGGAGGGAGTACAAAATACTCCGTAGAATAAAGGGTAATAAATGTAATTTACGTATTGCAATGAAGAAATCATAAGTATGAAAAAAGAGGGGTACGAATTCTTACATGGCCGCATAGAAAAAGAGGATGTATATTTAAATATTCCATGTTTTTTCTGGGTCTGGCGGCATATGATTGTCAAGGTCTATAGGTGTCAAATTTGTTGAGATCTATTAATTTTCCTTGTTATGATGCCATTGTGCCTTCGATCCTCTTAATCTTTGTATGTTCTTTCAAAAATTAGTAAAAAAAATTGCTGTTCAAAAAAAAAGAAGAAGATAAAATGTAGGATGTGAAATTTATGTTCCTCTAATTATTTTGAGAAAACAATTATTTATATATCTGTTGAAAAAAAGCATAGAGGCAAAATGTTACATGTAGCCTACAATCTCAAAATTGTTAGAGCCACCCTGGCGAACAATAAATGGGTTGTATTAGAGTGTCTCCAATGGCATAACCAAAATTAAAAGATTTCTTAAGTTAGAAATGTTAGTTCAGAATTTATATGGTTCATGATAGTATAACCAAACTTAGCAAACTCTTAATCAAGAACAAAATTTTGGTCTTTGGATAGTCAAAACTAGCAACATTTTCTTTGTGGATAACCAAATTTAATGGGGATCACACTCTCTCTCTTGCCTTTCTCTCCTCTCATTTTTATCAATGGACCCACCCACATATATTTATTCCAACTCTCTTTATCTCTCTACTAAAAAAGGTTTTTTTTTAATTATAGACTAAAACTAGCCATTGTAGAACTTCATATTGTTAATCTTAACAACCCCTTAAATTAATAATCAAAAAATAAGGTGACAAGTTTTGATTATGCCATTGGAGATACTCTTACACTATAGCCTATAAGCACGAACTAAGTAGCTAGGTGACAATAACAACTGACCTAATCACTTATGTAGGTCCAATTTAATCTCCTAATCCTTGACTTATGTGTTGTACATGATCATGAGATCATGGCCTCTCAATAATAGCACAATTTCATTGATAAATAATACAAATAACACAACAAACGTGTAATTTGTAGCATTAGGCCTCTCTCAGGGCCCTGTGCAACTCGAGAACATGAATTTGGTCCGATTTTGATAATGTCATTAGAGATATTCTTACATTATTGCTTGTAAGCAACGTACTGTACTAAGTACTCCCTCCGTCCCAAAATATTTGTCCGGTCTGCAAAACGAAGTGTTAAAAATAATACAATTTTTACAAGAAAAAATCAAAAATTTTTTAACAACTTATGCAAAACGGAGTAGGTGAGAATAGCAACTTATGCGAAAAAGTTTTTCGAAGAGAGCTTCTCTCTCTAAAAAAAATTACCCTTCCACCCTCCTCCCCCGGGCTCCTCCTTTTCTATTTTCTTTCCTTTTTGTTTTTTGCAGGTACATCGTTGTGATCAGGCGGTGAGATGGTGATGGTGAACGGTGGCGGATCTGGCGGCGAGACCTTTGATGGCGTGAAGCTCTTTGGTCATGTTTGGGATCGACGACTTACGGTGGGTTCACGGTGTGTCGGCTGCTTCATGGAGGAGTGTTTTGGTCGGCAGATTTCGCCTCGCTTTTCGTCGGCTCCCTAACCGTTCTCTTCTCCAGTCGCTGCTCGTCACTCTCTGTCTCAACCCTCTCCTCGCGGCTTTTTCTATCTCAACCTTGCTACTTGGCCTCAGTTCTCTGTTGTGGTGCTCAATCGCCGGGTTTTTTGTTGGGGTCTCCGGTTTTGTGCCTAACAGCTAGGTCGTTCTCTGCAGCTTTTGGGGGCAAGGCTCGCGCATCTCCCCTAGTTATTTCTCCTAGGTTTGATCGGTCCTTTGCCTCACGACCGGCTTGTGAGGCGGCTGTGGTGTTTGGTTGGCGGTGTTGCAGTGGTTGTGTTGCGCGGAGGTTGCGGCGGTGGGTGGTGGCGACTGTGAAGTTGTGGGGTAGGGTTAGGGCATTTCTTAGGTTTCATTTGTTGGGCTTGTCCCATTCCATTTGGACTTTCAGGGTTTTGGGCTGCGTATCATTTGTGTTTATTAGTTGATTTATTTGGGCTTTTAGGCCTTTTAGGTGTTAGGCTTGTCCCTTGGGGTATCTCCTAGATTGACATCTTGCCAATCTAGGAATTGGGTATCGGATTGGGTACTTGTTGTCTCTCTCCTTGCTCCTGTTAATCTTTGCAACATTTCAAAGAGTAATAAAAAAAAATTAGCCGTTCAAAAAAAAAAAAAGAATAGCAACTTACCTAATCACTAATTGTAGGTCCAATTTTATCTCCTAATCCGTGACTCATGTGTTGTGAACTTGTGATGAGATCATGGCCTCTCAATAATACCACAACTTTATTGATAAAAATACTAACAACACAACAAACGTGTACTTTGTAGCATTAGGCCGCTCTCGGGCCCCTGCGCGAGTCGATATGAATTCGGTCCTATAAGTGAGTTTAATTGTGGTTTTTCTGTTGGGTTGGTGGTGGGTTTTTTTTTTTTCTCCTTCGGCTTCTCGTTTCGGTTAGGTTTTGGTTTTGTTGTGCTCTAGTGAATATTTGTTTTGGTTTTGAGGTTTGAATATAGGTACGTAGGTGCTTGGGTGTTTTTATTTCGGTTTTCTTTAAGGTTTTTGGAATTCGGTAATTGGCATCTTGCTTTCTATGTTTTCCGTCTCGGGTGGCTTTTTGTTGGTGTAACGTACCCTTGATCCGTTTAATCTTTGTAATCCTTTATGAAGATTAATAAATTTCTTTTGCTCGGAAAAAAAATTCATGTTTGAACATTACGTTGTTCAAAGATACGATTGAGAAATCTTGAAACGACTTCCCTTAAAAGTTTGTATGGACAGACTTTTCGTTCCTATAATAGTAGTATTTGTTTTGAGATTCTTTTTTTCTCACAAAACAAAAATTCATCCACTTCTCATATTATGCACAACTTTTTAGTCTCACATTATGTCAGATCAATTTATTTAATTTTAAAAATAAGCATTAACACTAACACTCCTTCTATTCTACCTCTCCTCATATATAGAAGTCCTAAAATATTCTTAATGATTGCAAGAGTAACAGTTGGTAGGCTAATCTTTGGCCAATTCTCTTTAATAAAAGGAGTAGTTTCGAAATCCCGTCCTCTTATTTACTTATTCCATCAGCCGAAATACAGTAATAAACAAATAAGCTGTCTAGAGCAACCAAATTAAGAGAACAACTTACTTTTTGTGTTTCGCTTATTCGTTTATTTAAAAAAAAAAGAACAAATAAAATGGATTAGGGATGTGTGGTGTAGAGACCCGTAATTTCTGGAATATATATATATATATATGTGTATATATATATATATAAGGGTTTGTATGATGTTGGAAAATTGAGGAAAATATGAATTTTTCTTAAGTTTATATGAAATTGGGGTAAATGTGAAATTTATTGAATTTATTTGATTTGGAGTTAATGTGTTAGGGTTGTTATTTGATGGAGTGCTAGTGTGATTTGTGAATATACTAGTATATATAGGTGGGTGTGTGTAGGTGATAAAAAGAACATATATCTCTCTATCTCTATCTCACGCCTCTCCCTCTCTCCTTCGGCCTCTCTTTCTTTCTCACACTCTCGCACCAAAACCCACCTTCAAAGCTTAAAACCCATGGCAATCAACCTCCATTCCACCCTCTAGACGTGATTTCAAGCTCATGGTTCGTTGGTTTGGGCTCGGAGAGAAGTGTTCATGGAGGATTTCGAAGTCAAAAGCTAGGGCTTGCTTGTTCGGGTTGGATCTTCGTGTATACACTTCGAGGTAGGGATTTCTTGCTCACTCTATGTGTTTATGAGTTGATTATGTGCCTTGATCGTGCTTGGTTCGTTGTTTGTTGGAATTTCGTTGTCGAAAAGCTGAACTTCTGCAGAAAAACTCCGTGGTAGGGTATCAATACCCCACTCAACTCTATACCAGATTCTGGCCAGGTATCAATACCTCCATTAGGGGTATCAATACCCCCTACTGTTCCAGGCAGATTTGGTTTATTTGTTTCTTCTCGTGCCCGTTTGAACCCCAAACACCTTAAACACCTTTTGAATAGCTTCAAATTACTTCCAAACTTGATTGTTCATACCTCGAAAGTTTCATTGACCAATTGATCTCTTTGGGCTCTCGTCGTAACTTAGAAAAGTGTAGAATTAAATGGTTAGGATACTCGTACATTATTTACGCTTTTAGTTGATTGAAGTAGATGTTGTGGCATGTTTCAATGATCGATATAGACTTGTTAAGTGCGATAACATGACAGGATGATTGGTGAATTGAGAAACGTACTATGGAGTCGTTATTGAATATCGTAGGCCTTTTAGTATCGTAGGGTGCATGGTTGGTTGATAAGGGCCGCCTGTCAAATAGTCTAAACGGTAATATAGAGTAATTCGTATCCTCCTCATTCGTCTTGTTGATCTTTCAAACTTCCTTTGGTGCTCGTTCTACGAAATTTTTAGTATAGAACCTAATGGGTGGTGCGTTGTAAAGCCATTAGTGGGTTCAATGCATGACGTGGGACATCGTGATAGACTTAGAGGAATAACGTGAGCTTAAGGTATTTATTTATGTATAAGGGGACGTGTTTATGAGTTTGTTACACTTTGTATGATGATGAATGAAAGAATGTGACCTTGGGAACGTTGTCTTCTCGTATGTGGATTGGTAATGCGTATGTGTTTGTGTGAGTTGTGAATTTTGAATTGAGGGTCCTGCAACGCAAGGTGTGGTAATGCGGAAACCCAGGTTTGAGAGCATTCATTGTAACGCAAGGTGTGATAATGCAGTTGAATGTCTCGCATGATGAAGGAAGTTAGATTGATTTATTGAAGTTCACGCTGTTGTATGGGTTGTGAATTGCTTGAGATGGTAACTGTTGAAAAAGGGAGATAAATGATTGATTTCACCAAAGTTTTGAAAAGGAAGGAACATGGTTTGGAAAAAGAATTTCTATGAAAAATCCTCCGGTATTTCTAAGTGAATCAACGGTTCCGGTATTTGGGCACAAATCAACAGATTCCGGTATTCAAGTGAATCAACGGAGATTGACTCGTGAAGGTCAAGAGTTTTCTTAAAGTTATTTTGGCAACCAAATAGAAATGTTTTCTTTTTATAAAAGAGGTTTGATGGTAAATGGTAAGAAATGAGGAAAATAAAGGTGGCATTCATTTGAGGAGTCTTAAAATGATTTGAGGAACAGTATTGGGTTGATTAGATTGATTTGTGCTTAAAACTGCTCCTAGTTGCTGTACAAATGGTTAGGGATATTTATAAGACATGTCGAATTCCATAGTTGTTGTTCGTCGATTCATAGTGCCCTTTGTATCTCTTGCTCGTTTATTGGAAATCATCTATTCTCATTGCATGTTTCATCGTATTTACATATAGCTTGAGTATAGAATTCTCTACTGGGCTAATGTAGCTCAACCTATCATTTTCAGGTACATCTCAAGGATTTGACATGGAATACATGGTGTGTGTGCTCAATTTCACGTCTTTTGAAAGCCGTCATCGGGGAGTAGTTCAATCATCTTTTGCTCGATCACTTGAAGGGATGAAATTGTAAATTTGTTTGAACTCTTTTAACTTCAAATATTATGCAACCTCTAAACTTACTCTCTTTGACTAACTATGGAGTTTGAGCTGTAGTGCCAATGTTGTAAATTTTCAAACTTGAGAACTTGGTTTGTAAATGATCATTTGAACTCTCTCTCTCTCTCTCTCTCTCTCTGGTATTATCTATACTAAGTGAGGATCATTTAATGAAATGGATTATTTATTTATGTTGAAAATCGAGGGCGTGACATGTGGGATATCAAATGTCAGAAAAGGGAAAAGATCAATTTTGTATGGAAAATTGCTAATTAAGCTCAGCCTAGTGGGTAGTGCTTAATAAAGTTTATAGAGATGTCATTTTTCAAGAAAACAGAATATTGTTGGTAGATTACTACATTTGGAATGTCTGTAAATTAAGTCAATTTTTCTTTCGAAACGTTTCTCATCTTTAATTTTGTTGTTAGAATTCTAAATTTTCCTATTTATAACGATTAGAGAAATAAAGATTTTGACTTCTACTATGTATTTTCATGAAAATTTTCAAATTGATTCGTGATTTTTTTGTTTAATTTTTTAGCTCTTCTCATTGAGATGAATTGAAGAAAAAAAAAGTTTTATCCAAAACTGAAAAATTACACCATAGACAAAATTTAAAAATGCAAAAAAAACGAAAAACAAAACAAAAAGAAAAACAGCTAAGGTTGTCGTGAAACCAAACAAGACCTAAATGAGGTCATCACTGGGCACAAATATTTTGGTGACCATACTTTTTTTTGAAAAACTTTGGTGACCATACTTGAGTACCACATTTTGGTTATTGTTATGAAATTTTAATATACTCGCAAGTGCACAAATCGTATTGCAATATAATATGATGAGAGTGATCGAGGTGGAGCCTACAGGATGCATGTCCTTGTGATTTTTATTGGAAAACTAAATAAATTTAAAGTGATTAAACTCTAACTTAATTAACAAAAGTGGTGATTTTGTTCTTTATCTAAAAATTAAAATTAACGATGATAAAAATTTTTAAAAAAAAAAACGGTCCGGCTGATTATGACATTTCTAACCTTATCTTGTACCCGGTAAGTACTTTTACAGCACCTGTGGAACAAAGTCCAGTAGTTGCGAACTTGAGAGTATCAGAGCAGAGTATAGTTCTCAACAACGGACTTGAGGGTCGGGGATGGGGGTGCTGTAGTGCGTCCCGCACGATCCGACCATCCATTTCGATAATGAATGGCTTGGATTTGAATCTCAATAAGAGACTGTTCGTATCTGAAGATGCTTAGATCAAATTTGAGCCGTTCGTGCTGAAATGGATGGCCATATTGAATACACTACAAGTTGCAGTGCAATACAGAATCCCCAAACCTGAGGATCGGATATAGTTCTCAACAACGGACTTGAGGATCGGACGAGTCTGAACGACTATTTTACCCCAGTTTTTAAAATACCAGTGGAATCAAAGTATTTTTTATTTAAAGAAGTTAAGATTAATTAAATTCGCCGTATCAACATCTTTAAGGAAAATCTGATATACGTTAAAAATTATGGGATGTTTAAAATTCGAGATCAAGAAATTCTTTATATACTTCTTTGTCTATCTTCTTCCACGTCTTTATTTAGATCATGTCCAATGTTTTGTAGACTAGAAAATTATTACAACATGAGGAAAAAAAATGTTCAATTAAGTGTTTAAAATATTTTGATCACATGTATAAGAAGAAAAAAAAAACGTGCGAATAAAAAGAAAGCGTTAAAATTGTTTCTCTTCAAGTCTTTTTTTTTATTTTCTAGTTAATATTTTTTGTTCTCCTTCAAGTTTATAACAACATGCTAATTTTGGCCTTAACTTAAACTTAACTTAAATCTGAAAATTTTGTCCTTATTTGAATTTTTCTCGCATTTTTTAGTTTTGCGCCAAATTTTTTTGGGTTATTGATTCGTCTCGACGAGGGAAATCGAAAAAGTAAAATTTTGGCACTTTTACCCAAGTATTTTGAGAAATAACCACTTTTTAGTGCAAAAATGACATTTTTGCGCTAAAAGGGGGTTATTTCTCAAAATACTTGGATAAAAGTAAAAAAAAAAATTACTTTTCCGATTCCTCTTATCAAGACTAATAAATGCGAAAAAAATTTAAAATAAAGACAATTTTTAAATTTAAGTTAAGTTTAAATTAATCTTAAAAGAAGGCAGCCTAAATCTTCCCTATTGGAAAGTCAAAGTGAAGGACCCAATTAACAATTTCACCCAAACGAAACCTAGTTAGGTAAAAACCAGGCATTATTCGTTTCCCACGTCTTTCTCTTGTTGTATAGTAGAAGCTAAATAAGTGCATATATTTCTACCTTAGCCACACACGTTACCTCTCTCTCATAAATACGCTTTTAAGTTGTCAAGAATCAAGATATGTCACCTGTGTACGTCAAATAGGGTTGTAAATAAACTGAGTCGTTCGTGAACTGTTCGAGGCTCGACTCGGTAAAGGCTCGTTTCATAAATGAACCGAACATGAACATAATAGTATTCAGCTCGATTAGGCTCGCGAACTTGGAATATATTTATATCATGGGGATTTTATATAGTTACATAGTGAAAATTTTAAAACTTATACTAGTATAAACGTTTACAATTACTAAAAACTTACTTATGTATACGTTTTTATTAGTTTATATGTATAAAAACGTATTTTATGTACATACTAAAATTTTTACTTACAGCTTTAGACCTGTATGAGAGCATAAATATATGATATTATTGGGTCGTTAAGGCTCATGAACAAGCTCAAGTTCGACTCAAACCTAGGTAAGTTCGGTTCAAGTTCGGCTCGTCGTAATTTTCATTGAGTTCGGCTCGAGTTCGAATTCGCTAAAAAACTTAATGAACGAATATGAACATTCTAATATTCGGCTCGATTCGGCTCGTTTACAGCCCTAACGTCAAATGTCATTATAGATTTCTCACTGTAAATGATTCTTTGTAATCCGGGTCTTGCATTGTGTATGTGCTCGATCCGAACTTCTAAAAATCAAATGATTCAAGCCGTTAAAAAATGGAAGATTGGTTCGAGCACGTACACACGTCGGATGCCGTTGATTCTTGCGGAGGCCCACTCGATTTTTTTTTTAAATTTTTGAACGGCTCGAATCGGCCGTCCGGTGGCCGAAGTGGGCCCGGCAAACGTGCGGTAGGTGGTGCGGTGGTTGAGTGGCGGTGGGGGTGGGGGTATCATTCTCCAAACTCCTGAACAATGACATCACACACTGCACTTGTAGAAGTATTTTATAAGTTTGTCCTTAGTTTTGTAATTAATTACAAAACAACCATTAAACTAAAATTGGGCGGGTCCTTTTTTCCCCATTCAGGCGCCATTTCTCCTCCATTTTCTTTTCACCATTTTGCTTCTGAACTCGTCGACTTCGGCTGAGTTGTTTTAAATTTATAAGTTTGGAAATTATTTCGTTATTTTTTACTCTTAGTAACTTTTTGTCTCGAATTTCTTGATCTCAAAGTAACGGATACATATGGACCGATGTTAAAAAAATTCAAATAAGATGGCATTTAAGCTAAAAAGACAGCTGTTTAGTATTTTTTTCGTCTTTAGTGAACTCTTTTTTGGTTTTTGTTCATAATTTTGTACTTTTTAGACTCCTCTCATTGAGATGAAGGATTAATCCAAAAAAAAATCACACGTATCTAACAAAAATTCAAAAAAAAAACACAAAAAACCAAGAAATAAGTTATGAGAGCCCTAGAAACAAAAAAAAAAGAGCATATATTTAATTATGAGAGCCCTAGAGACAAAAATTAATTATGAGTCTTTAAAATAATATGATCAAAAAAATAAGATCTTCGCACCAATTCAAACAAATTGAAAATTAGAGTACTTAATTTTTCGTCCTTATTCATTTTTTTTCCTTTTTTTAGTTTTGCATCAAGTTATTTTGTACACTATTGCTTAGTACCATTTTGTGAGACTCCAGAGTGCCTTTTCTGACACTGGATTGAGTTTATTTTTGTAAGAACCATAAATAAAGTATTTTAAATAAAATAAGTGGCTCCGATCATTTTTTTTGGGACCCATAATAGGCCCCGAAAAAGGATGTACATGCTGGTACAAAATTTTCCTGTACCAATAGCACAGTTGTTTTTTTCCCTTAAAAAGGAGAAATTTTTCAGTGCCGAGCGAGTACCACGTGATGCCTGCTTGGTCGATCCAGGCCGTCCATTTCAATTTTGGACGGCTCAGATTTGAGGAGAGGGAGTGGTTCAATTCGAGCCATTCAATACACTTTTAGACGGTTCAAATGCGTTAGATGGGTAACACGTCACCAGGGTGACGTGTTACCCACCCAGCACCCAAAAATTTCTCCTTAGAACCTTTTTCAACCTGCAAGCTGCGGTGGTCAGTAATTATTACTTCTACGGGCCCACATACAAGGTGCACCAATGCACCTGTTAGCATTTGCCAAAACCAAATAGCAAAGAATTAAATTATCAGGCGAAAGTAGCGAAGCTTATTCGTTGAGAAAAATAAGGGAAATGATTTTGCCACTTTCTTTTTTGTTAACGCCATTTTCTTGTCAGTGTATTTTTGTATCAAAAATATATTTACAGGGGAGTGGAGTTAACAAAAAAGGGAGTGACAAAATCAACAGCCAAAAATAACTAATAAGGTTTCGGAATCCACACTCATGCATTTATAGAAATTAGTAACAAACTCTGATTTATTTTTGCCTACTTCTCTTCACAGTAATTTGGTGGCTAAACTCTATTAACATAGAAAATATCATCGTTAAACCTTTTAGAAAAATAACTTATGTACTCTCTTCCTCGCCTTAATGTTCAAGAGCAAAAACTCATATGTATCCGTTCGAAAACAAATCACAAAAGATATCCGTTCAATGACAAAAATAAAAAAAAAGTAGAGATTGCGCGGATGATGTACTCGACGAGCTCTATAGAATAATCGATTTCAATCATTATTGTGGACACGGGAGGGCCCAAAACTGGACCGGACTGGATCCAAAAATAACTGGACTGGACCTTAACCCATTTTTCCTAGCTTTCTCTTCTCCCTGCTGCTTCTGGTGATTTCAAGATGTGTCTTTTCCGAAAGAAAAATGATATTGGCACTCCAAAAATTGATATAGACACTCCAAAAAACAAAGAAAAGTGACTTTGGAATTACATTGATTTTGAAGTTGCTGCATCAAATTTTGGAGTGCCAATATCAGGTGGTGTTCCGGTTTCTCAAAAAAGTAACTTTTAGAAAAAGAAGGTAATTTCAAGCTCAAAAATCATATATTTACGCAAATAATTTTCCTACCAATATGGATCTTGTTTGATAGATTTCATTGAAATCTTTTATTCGGTGCAAAAAAAAATTAAAAAATTATTTTTCATTTTCATTATATTTGAGTTTGAAAATTGAAGAAAAAATACTTTTTAAAAAAGAAGGGAAAGTGGAACACCCCCTCATTTCCCTTTCCGAAAACCCTACTGCCCCTTTTCATAAGCCGACAGTTTCCTTTTAATAAAGGAGAATATTCTCTTAATTCTTGGACCAACTGCCACCGAACCCCCTTGGTTTTCCTAAAGAACCTTGCTACTGGTACAGAAATCTGTGCACATTATCAGCTCAATTCGATACCTATAAGTAGGGGTGGCAAATTGAACCCAAACCCATCTATTAAAAAATAGACCCAACCCAACCCATTTATTAGCTGGGTTAGAATGGGTCCAACCCATCTAACCCATTTATTAATTGGGCTTAATTGGGTTTTAATTGGGTCACCTTAAATGACCCAATAAGTCATGAGTATAACCCAACAAAAAAAACTCCATTTATCAGTCAATAATCTCCTCTCACCTCCTCACCTCGTCGCAGCCGTGCTCGCCATCACCACCTTCTCCTCCTCCAACCGGATCACCGCCACCGAGCACCACCATTTCCACTACCATACACCACTGCCACACCTCCATAGCCGAACACCATCACCATCCGACCAAGTTCCGTCGTCGCTCCAAATAAAATAAGCTTGAAAAAAATCTTTGAAAAATCGTTAAAATTTTCAAAACAAGCTCGGCTCGATCGAATTTTTTTGTTTTTGTTTTCTCACACCTGTACCCAGCCTCCACCCGTCCACCGGCTCAGCCGTAAATAAACACCCGTAATTTCACCGCCATCTCTCAGTCCCTTCCAACCAAACCGCACAGGAGGAAAAAAAAAACATTTGAAGCTTTCAGCGATCTTCCAGAAATGGCTTAGTCTTATCAATGTCATATCCTCTTTACTTAGTCTTATCAATGTTCTTCAATGTTCCGGTGCTGTACGTTTGAAGTTCTGTTGCGATAACAAGAAACCCCAGCCGAACCGTAAACCTTCGAAAAAGCTTGGAATTGGAACCTTAAATCGCTATGAAAAACTAATTAAATGTTCGGGCCCAGTATATTGGTTGTTGCCCAGTAGGTTAAGACTGATTTTAGCACTCTATAGTGTATAAAATGAACACAAACGAAGAGAGAGAGTGCAAACCGAGTTCCGATCAAAATCTGCATTTTTTAAAAAAATTGCTTGAACGGAAAATCTGATCTGTCCATCTTGTTCGTCTCCTCGAGACGGTTCGGATAATGGTATAATAACCTCCGTACGATGTCGGGTTAGATCAGATGCATCGATCAAAGTTTTGAATGTGTGAGCTTACCACACTCTATAATTTTTCATTTGGCATGAGATTGGGGATGAGGCGACATCACGGAGGGAGAGAGAGAGAGAGATGAACCAGAATCAACAATTTTTTAGTATGTAGTATTTAATTTGGGTTAATGGGCGGGTCGGGTTTGCTTTTTAATAAATGAGTCGGGTTGGGTATGGGTAATTAGCCTCATAGTTAATGGGTCTAAATGGGTCAATGACCCATTAAAGACCCAACCCACTTACAACTTGCCCAATTTGGCCCAAACCCGCCCATTTGCCACCCCTACCTATAAGTGCTTGATCTAATTATCTAACTTTTCATTCGGGTTTTTAGAGAATGAAAAGTTAGACGATTAGATCAAGTACTTATAGGTGTTAGATTGAGCTGATTTTTCGCGAGAGTACTTGAAAAAATGTTTTAAACATAATGAACGGCTCGGATCACTTGTGTGGGACCCGTAGTGGGCCCCACAAAAAAATTTGTGCACAGATTGCTGTTCCAGTAGACTTTTGGTTTCCTAAACCCCTAATCAATTTGGAGTTTTGAATTTTGGATTCTAATTATTATCTTATTTTTTAAAAATTATTACTCTTATTTTTTTGTCTTACTTTTATTTTTTTGTCTATCTCTTTTCAATCATTATATTTATTTTTAATCATTATTCTCTTTTTCTCTATACTGATTACCTACAAATTCAAATCCAAAATTCCAAAACGAAAGGGTATAGAGATATCTAACTATCATCAAATTATCACTTGTACACCTTGACCAAATCTCCAACCATGTTAGGACTGAAAATTCGGTGCTCTCCTCTCGCTTCCCAATAATAGCTCGGGCCCACCGTTTGAATTTGTTCTTTTTATCACATTTTCCTGCAAATTCAATTATTAAAGTGAGTGATAAAAAAAATAACAATATAGTAACTAATTAAGTGCAATAAAGAATTAGAAAACATATGATATTGGGACTTTTATATGTTGATGCTCATCACCTTGTGACGCATCACCATTGTAGTGGTAGGATGTGTCTCATTTGTCATGTAATGGAACACATTTTATCGATGCAATGAGGACATATCACATAGTACCTAAGAGCAATGCTTTGGTGACCATGTCTGAATATCACATTCTGACCGAAGTGCTTACCGTTGCTTGAACGGCGGCAAATATATTGTTTATAATAAAAAAAGGTTGGTGTTTAGGATCAATGATGAATAATCACTACTTATATCTTTCATTAATTTGGTTAACTTATCTGACGTAAATGAGAATATTTTAAGCGGTGCACTCAACCTTTTTTTTTGACGATTAATGCTACTAAGGGGGTGTTCTTCTAAATAATCCATTTGGCTTTCCCGCCAATTTTTTTTTGTCCTTATTCAATTTTTTTTTGCATTTTGTGGCTTATTGTCAATTTTTTGGGAATTATTGCTTCCTTATGACGAGAGGAATCTAAAAAGTAAAAAATTTCGATCAAAATCCAATTTTTTTTTTAATTTCGACGAAAATTGGCGGGAAAGCCACTTATTTCGTCTTTATTCAAAAAAAAAATTGATTTCGACCAAAATTTTTTACTTTTTAGATTCCTCTCGTCATAAGGAAGCAATAATCCCCAAAAAATTGACAATAAGCCACAAAATGCGAAAAAAAATTGAATAAGGACAAAAAAAAATGGCGGGAAAGCCAATTGGATTATTTAGAAGAACACCCCCCAACCAAAGTCACTGCACCGGATAGGAAGATAGTACTTTACTAAACGTTACGTATCATTGACAAGAATTGATGATTTTCTGTTCCGAATCGGACGACCATGGTTGTCTGGGGAGTAGGGACGGATCTACACGGGGCACGTGCCCCCACTCGAACGCTTGTTTCCATTTGAAATTAAAATATTTTTTAAAAATATTTATGTACATAAATTAGCATAATTTTGAAAGTGTGCTAATATATAAATATACACACTTGTATATATTCCAAAAATACACATATAGAATTAGTTTTATGCCTGGATTTCATCATATGGTGCATTTATACTTGTTATTTTACAAGCTGTTTGTCTATTTGGAGCTATTCTTTCTTGATTCTCTTTATTTTTAATCGACTGAGAGAAATAGTTTAAAATAAAGGTATTAACAAAATTAGTTCAATCATTCTAAAATTTGTTGATGTTCATTTAAAACATACGTTAAAAATTTTGTCGGAGATTTTGTACTCATTTTAACCTAATTTAGTTTAAAGTACGCGTTATAAACTTTTGCAATTAGTAATGCATGTTTTAATTTTGTACGATCTTACTATGGTTGACTAAAAAAAATGAATTTCATTATGATTAACAGGTGCTCCCACTAAATTATATTTTTGGATCCGTCCCTGCTGGAGAGTATCTGCTGTCACTCCTCCTCCTAGGGTGTGGGTGAAACCAGTGATGGTGTGATGATCATTAGTTGGTGGTTCAATTCTAAGTCTCATTTTTTCCCCTGGGGTTTTCTGGTGGGAGAATGAGTGGGGGAGGAGGATTGGTGGCCAGAGAAAATTGAGGGAGGGAAAATGGGAAATGGTGGGCAGGTCCAGGAGAGTGATGATTGGGTGCAATTTTGTCCCCAATTCTAGAAAGATGCCATGACTGCAGCTCCCCCCTCTTCTTTTTTTCCCGTTTTTCTCAGACAGAAATTTGTGAAAGTGAAATGATGAGGATGCCCCTTATTTTGACGGATGGGACTAACGGCGTTAGACTTGGGGACTTGATTGGTACAAAATTGATACAAAGTTAATACTTTGGGAACCAAAAAAGTAAATAAGTTCTTTATGATCTAATAAGCATAGGTTTTGATAAAAAAAATAAATATGTCTATTAAATCAGACCCCTTGATTCAACATCCTGGTTTCGTCACTGATGACCATGTCTGAGTGTCACATCCTGGACCACTCAAATATGGTCACCAAAGGTCCAAAGCATTGCTCGGATGCTCCGTGAATGGGTTCCGATTACCCGCTATAAAAACGAAGTGAAACCCCTCTTTAGTCTTTTAGTCTTAGCTTTCCTCACTATTGGCCTCCAAGTCCAAACTACCGTTCCTAAAGCATATCTGCCAAGTGCCGAGTTCCAAAAGCACAAAAGTCACACTGAAAAAAAGACAAGAACTCCAAACAAATGGCCCCGCTGGAGAAACAAGATGATCAGGCTAATATCCAGTTCCTTGATGCCTGGGACTTCAAAGGCCGTCCCGCCCTCAGATCCTCCACCGGTGGCTGGACCAGTGCCGCCATGATTCTAGGTCTCTCTCTCTCTCTCTCTCTCTCTCTCTCTCTCTCTCTCTCTCTCTCTCTCTCTCTCTCTCTCTCTCTCTCTTCTTTTTCTCTCTTTCACGTGCTCGGCATGAAGCCATTTGTTAGGTAGGTGAACAAACCGATATCCCGTGTGATTCTTTAAAGGAGTCCAACTGTTTAAGCTAAAGCACAAGAAAAATGGTAGTGGTCAATAGTGACATAATTCATGTCAAAATAAAAATAAAAATAGTGATATAGGAATAGACTTCCCATCTCTGACGCAAACAGTCAAGATCATGTACCGGTGTTCGAGCTCCGGAAGCTCGATCACCGGAAAATAAAAGATAGTCCATTGTCGATATCTACATCTCTCCGTCCCCTTTTGATTGTCTCCTAAAGCAAAACGGGCATTCTCTAAAACAGGAAAAAAAATATTATTGTAATAGCAGTTTTGTCCTTTTTTGCTTGTAATATTAGGGGTGGAGGCATGTGAGAGATTGACAACGCTCGGTATCGCCGTTAACCTGGTGACGTACTTGACAAACTCTATGCATCTGGGGAATGCTACCTCCGCCAACACTGTCACGAATTTCCTCGGCACCTCTTTCATGCTCTGTTTGCTTGGGGGCTTCGTCGCCGACACTTTCCTCGGCAGGTAAATTTTTTAGCCATAATTTCAATTAAGCTTTTTTCCTTCAGTAAGTCTAACGGTACAGAAAAAGTGTACAGATTTTGAGTACAGATTTTGTGTGGGGTCCACAACAGGTCCCACACAAATGATCCGAGCTGTTCATTAAATGTAAAACAGTTTTTCAAGATTTCCCGCGAAAAATCAGTTCAATCCGATACTTATAGATGCTCAATTCAATTATAGAATGTTTCATTATTTGTACATTTTTTCTGTACTGTTAGACTTACTGTTTTTTCCTTCCATAATTGAGTTGGGTTGGGGTTTTTTTTTTTTTTTTGCAGGTATCTAACAATTGCTATATTTGCCGCCGTTCAAGCAACTGTAAGCACTTCGGCCACCGCCATTTGTTAGTAGTACTTATTTAGCTTATTGTTTATATTATAATAAAAAAAAAAGTTGGTGTTTAGGATCAATGATGAATAATCACTACTTATATATTTCATTAATTTGGTTAAACTTATTTAATGTAAATGAGAATATTTTAAGCTCACACGTTTAAAAAAATCACTTAATTCAAGAGTGCTTATATAATAGGACCGAAGTAGTAATTTTGAGGACATTCTTCTTCTTCTTATTATTCTTTTTTTTTTTTGTCATGAGGGAAGAAGATTTTATTGCTGCATAATAGAAGGGCTAGGGACGATAAGGGGAAAATCGCCCCTCCAATTCGTCGTTCCCGCATCCAATAGCTAGGAATTTCTTAGCCAACATATGGGCTACCCTATTACAATTACGCTTAACATGAGAGAAAGAACAATGGGAGAGAACATGTTATTTGAAGTTGCATGTAGAAAACATGTTTGTCGAAAACGACTCTAATGCTTTGCATTTGAAGTCTTAACGGTGCACTCAACTTTTCGAAATCTATTTTGACGATTAATACTACTCCCTCCGTTTCTAAATGAGAGTCCCTCTTTAGAATTCCAACTTTTTTTGGGGATATGTAATCATTACACCTACTTTCCACCATTACCCCCGTATTCTATCTATTTTGCATAATTTGTATCCAACTTTTATTTTTGAAAAAGGACAATCATTTTGGAACATTTCAAAATGGAATAAGGAACTCTCAATTTGGAACGGATGGAGTACTAACTAAAGTCACTGCATCGGATAGGAAGATATATATATATATATATATATATTTTTTTTTTTTTGATCAAACAGAAGTATCTTTCAAGATAGGAAGATAATTTACTACACGTTATCATTGATGAGAATTGATGATTTTCGGTTCCTTCCAATCAAACTGTGCACTTGTGATCAACATGGTTAGTTCACATAATTGAGGTTTGGACATGATAGCTCCACGGTGGTGCCTGACAGGATTCTTATAGTAGTTTATTGCTTGGCATGTTGACCGATAAAGGGTATGGTCGTTATATGGAGTATAAAAAATGTGCTAAAATGGGGTATATATACCCCACGAGAAAACTAAGAACACCGATTAAAGAGGAGACCGACCAGCTACCGACGGCGCGCCGGGCCTAATCTGTCCATCGGACGGTTGATTCGAGCCGTCCAAAAATCTTAAAAAACAGCTCGGATCAACCATCCAGTGGCCGGAGTGCGCTCGGCTTGCCGTCGGTAGCCGCCTAGCCGATCGGTCTCTCCTTTGGTCGGTGTCCGTAGCATCCCTCCCATACCCCATATGTTTTCGGTTGAGTTCATCGAGCTCACGTAGCTATGATATGAGTTGATCATTTTACAGAGTTTGCTACCAGTAAAGATATGAGGACCGACCATTTCCCCACCGAAATCGTACCGACGGCCGAGCCGTCCAAAAATTCTAAAAAACAAAAACCGAGGGGGCCTGCGCGGGAATTAACATCATCCGATGTGTGTAGGGTGGTTGGATCAAGCACTCTTTTTTTCGTGTATATACATATATATGTGTGTAGGGTGGTTGGATCAAGCACTCTTTATATGTATATACACGAAAAAAAGAGTGCTTGATACAACCCCCCTACACACCACGGATGATGTTAATTACCGCCCCGGCCCCCGCGGGTTTTGTTTACTCGTTTGCTACTCTGTCACCATTTTTTAGTCCTAGTTAGCACTATTTTGTTATCCCAAAAATATTGTCTCGATCACTTCCAAACCAAAAGAATTATAGTCAATGAAAGTTTTTTTTTTTTTTTTGATTAAGTCAGTCAATGAAAGTTTATACCCTTCTATTTTAAGTCAATAGTACAAACAAAAAATTAAAAAAAGCAATTGGACAAAAAGTCCATGCAATTATTGAAGGATAGTAGAATGGAAAAATGTGAGTGATTTGTTTTCTTCAGAGGCGGCTGTACATGTGGTGTTGGATGGTCACATGGACATCCAAGGAAAATAAATGTCTTAGAATACATGTAGAAATTATTGCTTAGTCTTTCCTTGAACACCCAAGCCGAATATCAATAAACATCTAATTCTAATAGTCTTGAACACCCAACCCAAAAAAAATTGAACACTCAACTCAAAACCAATTGAAACACTCAGTCACAATCCAATTACAACTCATCAATTCAGGTAATTCATATTTGAACACCTAACAAATTACCTCAAATAAAGCTCACAATCATGATTAAAAAAAATTGGTAAAAAGAAGAAGAATCTATTGGTGTACGTAATTTGCTCTGCGTTCTCTCCCCATGCCTATTGTTGATTGTTTAAATGTGTTAATTTTGTATTCATGACAATAACTACTCCACTTTTTTTTTTTTCAAGTTAGCTTGTAAAATTACGAACAGAGCTTAAAAAATATTCAACTACATTGCAAAATCTCATTAACTTGAATAATATTTCTTCGAATTTAAAACTACGACAGAAAATCTCATAATGTCATCATAAAATATAATAATATGTGCTACAATTTCTTTCAAAAGAATTTCAGTAGATTAATAATACGTCGGTTAAACATTGAAACAAAATATAAGAACTCTTCTATGACAACTATAAAATCTTACTCCCTCCATTCTTGAATTAATACGGTCTACTATGCAATACGAGAACTTTCAAAAAAATTGAATTATTGTTAACAAATATAGTGTCTATTTTTAAGTTATCATTTTGCATTGTAGTTAATTTTTGTAAGAATAAAGATTATGTTTTTGAATCGCACTATTTTATACTAATATATGAGATTTTGTACATGTATTATTGACTAATAGATTAGTTATTAGAGTTAAGGTAATTTTTGAACATCCTACTACAAATTTCTGGAGCCGCCACTGGTTCTTTTATATAGTTGAAATCCTCGAGAGGGACTAAAAAATGGGAATGGAAGGAGTATTAAATACTATATTTGCAACAAGTTTTTTGTTTAGGAGCCTCTTCCTACATTCAAGTCCAGAAATGCTACTCGCACAAGTAGTATGTGCACAGATCGTGCACGTACGGCTTCGTGGGGCCCACATCGAGGTCCCCACAAACGATACAAGCTGTCCACTAGCTTTAAAATGATTTTCTAAGCCATCAAGCAGAAAATCATCTCAATCGGATGCCTTTAAATTCTTGATCCAATCGTCTAAATGTTTCTTCAGATTTCAAAATCGTAAAGTTTAAGCGAAAATTTGTAAGATTAGATTAAGCATTTAGAGGTATCGGATTGATCTAATTTTTTGCATGATGACTTGAAAAATTATTTTAAAGATAATGGACAACTTGGAACGTTTGTGAAAATTCCGTAACGGGCCCCACAAAACTGTATGTGCACGATCTGCGCACATACTATTTGTGTGTGGGTAGCATTTCTGATTCAAAGTCTTTATTGAGCTTGGTGTGGAATCACCATCATTTTAGTTCATTACCCCATATTCACTTTTGGTCTCCCGGCTACTCTAGCTAGCCTTTTCTAGTCTAGCCCCCTAAAGTGCAACTTTTCTAGCCTTCATTGTTCATTACCACATATTCAAAGTCTTTATTAATTACTCAAAAATTAATATAAGAAATTAAATTTTACACTTCTTTTTTTGACATCTACACTCCTTTTTATGTCTTCTAGCAAAAAAATTACATACACTTTCAACACTAAAATCCAAAAAAGAAGTGTAGAATTCAATTTCGTTAATATACTCCACTACTAGCCAGGATCGAGATAGATTTATCTCATTTGAAATCATTACGTCCATTCATTTTTTTAGTAGTAGTGAATAATGTCCAAATCAGCGGCCGTGGGTTCCCCCAATTTAATGCTTTCCTACTACATGCACATTAATTAAAAGCTGATATGAACGAGTGAATGTTTAAAATTACAGAAAGTCTGCTTGCACATACAATCTGTGCACAGTTGTGCACAGATTTTGTTGTGAGGTCCACCACGGGTCTCACACAAATCATTCGAGCCGTTCATTAAATGTAAAACATTTTTTCAAGGGTCCCCGTACAAAATAAGCTCAATCCAATATCTATAGGTGCTCTATCCAGCCATATAACTTTTCATTATCCGAAAATCTGAATGAAAAGTTAGATGGTTGGATGAAACACCTATAGGTATCGGATTGAGCTTATTTTTTACGGGGACCTTCAAAAAAATGTTTTACATTTAATGAACGACTCGGATGATTTGTGTCGGATCCGTGGTGGGCCCCACAAAGAAATCTGTGCACAGAAATCTGTGTGTTAAAATTATGGCTATGATGTTTTAGAATTCTCAGCGGTGCACTATCTATATATAGGGTAACCTTTTTCCTTTTTCCAACATTTTATACGTAAGCGAGGATTGATGAAATTTAATGTCTTTTTTAACAATAAAAAAGAGTTTGAAGTCTCTTCATAGATTCGAATTGCATACTTCATTTTAGAAGCCCCAAGGTATGATTAGATGGGCTACATCTACAGGACTTTTGAGTTGGTGCTGTGTAGTGAGATACATAGCACCGTGTTGTGCGCCTCTGAGCTGTCAGATCGTGCATCTGATGGTTCGGATCTCATCTCGGCAACCAACGATCGAGAGCCATACATTGTCGAGATGAGATCCAAGCCCCAATTTCCATCCACAAATGCAAAGTTTTATGGTTGATTTTGTTTAAAGTTCTATTTCTCTTAGAAGGTATTTTCAAAAATACTTGTGTATAAGACATAATTGTTTTTTTCAAATCCTCTTGACAAGACAAACTAATAATATATAAAAGTTTGGCGCAGAACAAAAAAACGCAATTTTTTTAGTAAGAACAAAACAAAAAATTGTAGTTTAGCAGAAACGGGACTTAGTCTTTGTTTGGAACCTATGGGGAAAAAAAGGGAAATAATAAATTTTCCCCCCTTGGTTTGGTTTAGAAAGATAGTGAAGCTATGTTATTGTAAACTTATTTGTTTATAAATTATTTAAGTATTTTATATTTTCGTAATTTTTTATTTAGCTTTACGTCATAATTTTAAAAGTTAATCGTTCGTCTCGACGAGACGAATCAAAAAAGTGTAAAAATATAGATCGATGTTGAAAAACGTTAATATAAGACAATACTTTAGATAAAGAAGACAACTGTTTGATAGTTTTTTCATCTTTATTAAAGTTTCTTTTACTTTTTAGACTTCTCTCTTCGAGACGGATGATTAGTCCAAAAATAATAACGCAAATCTAACAGAAATTCAAAAAAGATAAACAAAACACACAAATTAAAGAAAAAAATAAGTTTACAAGGACCCAGAGAAAAATAAAAAAATAATAATAATTTTTGAGTTCCTTCTCACACTAGTTTGCTTTTAATCATTTTCATTTCATTTCAGTTTTGCGAGTTCTAAAAACACACTTACTGTTCGTTATTTTCTAAAATTACTGTTGCCTGGGTAAATATCAGGGTGTAACAATCCTAACCATCTCCACCGCAATCCCAACTCTCCGACCACCCAAATGCACCGCCGCCAGCCCCCACTGCGTGCCCGCCACCACCGCCCAGCTACTGGCCCTCTACGCCGCCCTCTACCTCACCGCACTCGGCACCGGCGGCCTCAAATCCAGCGTCTCCGGCCTCGGCTCCGACCAATTCGACGACGCAGACAAGCGAGAGCGGTGCCAGATGACCAGGTTCTTCAACTGGTTCTTCTTCTTCATCAGCATCGGCTCGCTCGGCGCCGTCACGATCCTCGTGTACATTCAGGATAACTTGGGGAGGCCGTTGGGGTACGGCATCTGTGCGTGCGCCATCGCGATTGGCCTGGTCGTGTTCTTATCCGGTACGAAGCGGTACAGGTTTAAGAAGCTTGTGGGGAGCCCGTTGACTCAGATCACGGTGGTGTTTGTCGCTGCGTGGAGGAATAGGCGGGCGGAGCTGCCGGAGGATTCGTCGATGCTTTTTGACGGCCGAGAGTATGGGGAGAAGAAGAAGCAGGATTTGCCTCATACCAAGCAATTTCGGTTAGTTTTCTATTAACTTCTGTTTAGCTTTTTTGTTTTTTTTCCCTCTTTAGCAAGTAGGAAGAATCCTTCTTAGGTCTTATGTTCGCTATCAACTCTTTTGAAGCCAGTTTATTCGGAGTTTTGCTACAGTTTTTATTGGGCTTCCCGTGAGTGGACGGTGGGGTTGACTCTAAGATTAGTCGAAGTGTACGTAAACTGACTCAGGCACTTAAGTTTTTTTTTTTTTTTTTATAGAAAAAGTAGGAAGAATGTCATTGCTAATTTGCTAGGGTTTTTGGTAGGGCGAAATAAAATTTTATTTGTGCTAAGATAAAGGAATTTATTAATCTTTAGATATAGTCGTACAAAGAAAGATTGAAAGGATCTAGGACATAACGGCATCACAACCGACATCTAGCATCCCAACAAGGTTGCGGCAATTAATTACGAGTATATTGTGAAGAAAAATTGGACTCAAAATCACCGAGATGCTCAGTTTAGGTTTAGTATCTTCTATTTATGTATGCAAAGGAAAAGATACAAAATAAAATAACGGATCACATACGGATATTGGCGTACCTATAGTTGTACCATTTTTTGATAAAACAAGTGTGCAGATCACCTTACGACATTTCAAAGTAATAGTACCTTGGACAGTTAGACCAATTACATACTACAGTGAAAAAAATTGGATTACATGACTAAATAGTGGTGGGATAAAGGGAATTTTGACTCCAAATTAAGAATCTTGCGGTTACAAAGTGGGGTACATCGTGCTTTATCATATGAAAATGATCCTGTAGCTCACTGCTTATGTTTGATTGGGATTAGGAAACTAAGGAAAGAAACGGTTTAAGGATTTTTGGTCTTGGGACATCCAATTCTAGAACATATATTGGCTCTTATCACATGAGAGAGGATCTTGATTCAAATCCAGGGGGAGTACAGAGTACTCCATTTTATTCCCTATTTTAAATATGGCCGTTGGTTGGTATCAAAATCAGAAATATAATGTTGTGAGTTCCAAAAGTCTGCTGTTTGCTGCTGTCATTTGGACGGTATTACATATCCCGACGTGACTATTTGCATATCACGGGGAAGATGGGATTACATATCACCCGAATCAAGCGCGTGATGTGACTGTTTGCTAATTTTTTGGGTTATTTTATGTGATTGCATGAGAAAAAACATAGAAGTTACAATCTCAACCAAAACAAACACCGTATCTCTTATCCCTCTTATTTTAATGTCCCCAAAAATTCTATATGCCATCAATATACTAAAGGATTGAATATCTCATTGAGTATCTCTGAATGAACAAACAGTCCCAAAAGACATAAATCCCGCAATCCAAAAGGAAATGCTAGCTGCAGCCAGTGGGTGTGGGAAGGTGAAGACATATCAACGTGGGTGGGCCAACTTTTTTTGGTAGGTAGGTAGCAGTCAACTAATTAGTGACTAGCATACAGTCAGATCCTCTGGTGCTTTGTCTTGAATTCTGTGAATATGGGTTTTGTCAATTGAGGGATGCTCCATTCAGATGCAAGTTAGGCTCATGAATACTTGCCGGCTCTCATTGCCAGCTGCTATCGTCACAATTGAAACAAAATTTTAGGATGGGGCAAAAATAAAATGCAGATCACCTCCCTGGGGTTAAGGCCTTTGCCACTTCACCTCCTTGACTTTTGGAAATCTCACCGACATACCTCCTAGTGATTTTGGACTAAAGTGCTACTTAGCTTTTCCAGCCAACCCTTCGTCTTCATCTTCTTTAAAATCATGTGGACTCCCAACCCTAAAATTGCAGAATCCACTTTGGCCAGCATCAGCACCATTGTTACTACATACGCCCCCTTCACCATTGACCCATATCCACCTTCTTCCCCACCCCAGCTTGTATGCCCCTTCTACGTTATGCGAAATTAACAAAAAAAAATGAAAGATGAATGGAAATTTTGTCCAATGATTTGGCCGTTGCTGTAAAATCTTGATATCCTAGGAAGGAATTAGTGAAGGTGGATTAGGCATCCCACAAATAAAAAGAAGAAAAGAAGGTTGCTAGATATTCCGCAAAATCTCAGATTTGAAAATATGTTTTGACAATGACAAAATATGTTTTCAAATTCCCTTTCCGAGCAAAAAAACTCACCTAATTAATTCCTCTAAATCAAAACCAATAACATATTTACCACCAACTACCTCAACAATCCAACACCCTTATTGACTCCACATCTTTTGATTTGTTGTAAGTAGTAGTAGTGAGGTGTTGATTGGTGTTTAAGGTATATGTATATCAGGATTCTAATCTTCGATTGCTTATAGGGATGAAGGGATGGTATTACAATGATTATTAGGATGATTTCATAGATCTAGCTTCCAAACCACAACATTTGGTTGCAAATCGTGTCCTGCAACATCTTTTATTGGCTCTAAACCAATCCCTTTTTGCCGACATCAATGACAAGAAGGTTAAGATATGTATATGTAGTAGATGAGAGATAAAGAAAGCATAGAAAGAGGAAAGAGGGGGTATTATAGTCCTTTTACAGCTTCCATTAATGGTGTTAACTGTTAACGGAACCATGAGGAGGCGGTTATTTCCAAAAGCCAAGGAGTTGAGGTGCCAAAGGCCTTAACTGCGGGGATGTAATTTTCATTTTGCCCTGCAGGATAATAGACGTGTCCTATATGGCTATATGTCATATGTCATGTGGGTTTTCATAGGAAAACAGAGATGTCATATGTCTCGTCTTTGCAACTATGCCTTCTATCGGCTAAGGAGATATCATATGTCATGTGGGTTTTCATTGGAAAAAACTATAGGAAAATAGCGATGTCATATGGTCCTTTTGCAACTGTGCCTTTTATGGGATAGGGAGATGGGGATCCACTTTTGAAGAATTACTTTACGAAAGGCTGTTTTATATCACTAAGATATTTGTCAAATTTTATGGCATAATGAGTCTCAGTGTAGTGCATACTTTTGGGTAGTTCTTTAATTGGATGGAATCAAATGACAAGAGTTACTTTTATTTAGCATAGCAATAAGAAAGTACGCGCAAAAGCTACAAAACCCCGAAAGAGGAATTCAAAGAAAGAAGGGAAAATAACTCTTGAGGTGGGGCACATACCTAAATAAAAGGTAAGAAGGGAAAATAACTCTAGAGGTGGGGAACATACCTAAATAAAAGGTAAACCCCCTCTGAAATAAAACTGTACCTAGCCAGAGTAAGCAACGTGATTAGCTGGACAGAACGACGACCAAATTACGCGTTACAGTAGGGAAATGATAATGACATAAATCACAGTCAAGTGTTATCCCTTTGGAGAACGGCGATGAAAAACTAATTGACATGTATTACCTCTGGAAAATGTCATCTTGTGGAACTTGTAATGGTGAAAATAACTCTACAACATAGTTTAGCAACTGCCCTAGTACAATCCCCAATTTTAGCATTCCTATTATTCCAAAGTAATTTGTTTCCCATGAATGATTTCTTCTTCTTACTGTATTTATGCATTGATGGATGTGAAATCTCGAGTGGCTTATTTATTTTCAGAATCTCAATATTGATTCCCTTGTTCTTATTTTCGTAACTTCTTTTTTTTTTTTTTGTGCTGTAAAGGATGGAATTGGTGCTTAGATCTGACTATAGCATTATGAAATGAAACATCAACTATGGTACACAAACAGTATTGTCTACCAAAAGTAGAACATTGTCAATTAACATCAGAAGTAGTTCCATTTAGCCCCTAGCTCCATGGTTTAATACTAGTTAAGAAAAAGTGCCCTCTTTAAGTCAAAGCTGAACTCAAATCCATATTACACATCCGTGGTACATAAATAGGTGATGAAGTTTTAATCTATTCAATCAATTGGATCCAAACATATCAAAGATCACGAGCCATTAAGCCAATCAATCAACAAATTGGCCTTCCCAGGCCCCCCCTTGTCTTTTGCACTCACTTCCTTTGGAAATTCTTGATGGGCCAGGCCAAATGCACTCACTATTTAGGGACAGACACGGAGGAGGATACAACACACTGTTTGTGTAGAGCACGCTTCAATATCTTTCATTACACTTGACTACTTTCAACATAGTTCATTCACTCCACCCTACGTTGTGCTTTCTTCACTCTCAATCTCCTTGGCCACTACTTAGCTACTGGAATATGTGGATATTTGCAGGCTCCTATTTACACGAACCTAGCCAAGTACACGAACGACCATCATGTGTCTACAAACTCAAAGAATACACAATTACCTAAATCGAGTTTACTCGTCAACACTTCCACCTCCCCATAACAACAAAAATCACATACCAATATCATCACATAACATGGGATCCTTTGTCCAAAAAGTCTCTGGCCATCACATATGCATGAGATATTGAGATCCTTTTTCTAAAAATGTCTCAACCTTTTGTTTTTATGCACTCCCGGCTCCTCAACCGTGTCTCGAGATCTGTGTATTTTGATATTTCTACTGCCTCGTGCAATTAGAAGTGCATTGAGATACAGGACGCGCATAGGTGGATCAATCACTTGGATGAACATGCACGTATGATTGTCATTCTCTTGGTGTTTTTCTTTATCTGCAGTTTCTTGGATAAAGCGGCTATCTTGGATCCTAAAATGTCTAGTGAAACCACGGTGTTGAACAAATGGTGCACATCAACTTTAACAGATGTGGAGGAAGTAAAGTTGGTGATTAGAATGTTACCCATTTGGGCCACCACAATCATGTTCTGGACAATATATGCCCAGATGACTACATTTTCAGTCTCCCAAGCCACTACAATGAACCGCCACCTTGGGAAATCGTTTAAAATTCCGGCTGCTTCACTCACCGCTTTCTTCGTCGGCAGCATTCTATTAACTGTGCCGGTCTACGACCGGATTGTTGTGCCGATAGCAAGAAAATTGCTTAGAAACCCCCAAGGTCTCACCCCATTGCAACGCATTGGCGTTGGTCTAGTCTTCTCAATATTCGCCATGGTGGCAGCCGCTCTCACCGAAATCAAGAGGTTGCACGTGGCACGATCGCACGGCTTGACAAACTATCCAAGAACTGTGGTTCCGCTGACGGTGTTTTGGTTGATTCCACAATTCTTCTTCGTGGGGTCCGGCGAGGCGTTTATTTATATTGGCCAGCTAGATTTTTTCCTGAGGGAGTGTCCCAAGGGCATGAAGACCATGAGCACAGGGCTATTTTTGAGCACCCTTGCATTAGGGTTTTTCCTTAGCTCTATTTTGGTTACCATTGTGCACACAGTAACTGGGGATAGAAGGCCATGGCTAGCTGATAATCTCAACCAAGGGAGGCTCTACAATTTCTATTGGCTTTTGGCAATTCTAAGCGCTTTGAACTTTTTCTTGTTTTTGGTTGGTGCCAAGTGGTATGTGTACAAGGAGTCGAGGCTTGCTGAGGAGGGTATTGAGTTGGAGGAAGCAGAGCCTAATTGTCATGCATAAGTGTGTTAGATATTTGTATCTATTTGTAAACTTACTATTGGAATGCTTTTATGCCTTTAGATGTAAGAGCAACAACACTAGCATAGGTAAAAGGAGGATTTCGGTGAAGTAACGAAGCAAAACACAGAAAATAGCTGCAGTAGATTAGGTAAACAAGAAGCTATTTTACCCCTTCCAAAAAACTTCGCTATATGTACTGAACCACTATTCACAAGTTATTGGGTAAAATATTCTCTCTCTCATACTGCTCTTGCTAGGAAGTTCTTCACCTTCTCTCTTCCATCTGTTGGTCCACTTCCGTCCTTGGTGGGTTTGATGTTTGATTGTTGGCTTCAATTTGAGGTTTGATTGTTGGGTTCAATTTTTGGATTTGATTTGTGGGTTTTTCTGGTGGTTTCGGAGAGAGAGATTTGTGGGTTTTTCCATTTCAATAGTGGCCTGTGATCCAAAATGATACTAGTAAAAATAAAAGGATAAAGAAAAAGAGAGAAAATGTGTATTTTAATGGGTGTTTGGTAAAATAGATAGTGTAGATGTATTTTTGAAAAAAAAAAGTTAATAGGTAAATTAGAATTGTGAACTATTCACAAGATAGCTTAGTTACCCACTGGTGTACTTGCTCTAAAGGTTGTTTCCTTTTCTGATGCAATAAGTCTAAGTACACTACATCCAACCACTACATGTTTTGTAGGATCCACTCCGGGTCCCAAAAAAATACAGAAAAATGTTCATAAATTTTAAAATAATATGTTATGGGGCCCTGTAAAAAATCAGTTTCAACAAATATTGGTAAGTATTATTTCTTGATTCATAGGGGCAAAACTGTGCAGTTTCGCTCCACTCGTTCCGCTCCGGCATCTGGCCTTCTTTCTAGAACCCTTTAGTATCTCTCCATACTTACATACGAGCCATAGTTCTAACAGTTTTTGGTTGGTGCCAAATGGTATGTGTACAAGGAAACAAAACATATCGGGATGAATTTTATTAGAGTCGCTAGTTGCGACATGATATGCTTCCTAAACACGATATCCTCATACTTGGATGGTTCTTCGAATATAGTTTCTCTTTTATCGTTATTCCTACCGAGAAAATACAAATAAATGACCCTACATGAATGGTCAGCGATTGGGTAAATCTCCAAAGGCGCGCAGTTTGCTGGTCTAAGCAATCAAGGGGGGTAAGAAACTGGGCTTCGGAGAACCCTTTTGTACTTCATTTTTTCCTGAAGCTTTGGATTGAAATTATCATGTCTTGTGTCAGTGTCACGACCTCCTCCATGACCATTCTCCTTAATGGTTGCACTAGAGATAGATTCTACCCCAATAGAGCTATATTTCCTGCCTTCCATCGCCTCTTTCTTGCTAATAAACCTAGAACCCTAGGTTGCTCATAAGTCCCTTCAAAGATGGTGAATAGCACAATTAGCCCAGGAAGAATATATTTCACCAATGAAGCACAATTGACTAATCTATAATATCGCGCGACGGTGTGGTGGCTCACACATTTTTCCTACATAAATCTTTACCGTTGGCTTAACACACATTTTCCTGCACAAATCTCCACCCTTCATTCAACCATTGGCATTGGATGGCTCAAACTGATTTCATCCGACGGTTGAGAGTGATTTTTTCAATTTTTGGAAATGATTTTTTCAGTTTGAATGTTGAATATATTAGTCCAGGAAGAATATATTTCGCCAATGAAGCACAATTGACTAATAAAGGTACGTTTGTTATCATCAAAATCTAAAACCTTTGGGCTACCAGCGTGGACGATTAATTGTTACTTTTTAAAATGTACATACATTCCTCACACCGGTCAACATTCAACACAAATGTCACTAAATGAGCACCATTTGCTTAACATGGATTTTTCAGTACTAAAAATTAACTAGGCGCTTTCTTTGGATGAGAGATATATTCTGATTCATGTTCAATCCATTATCTTGTAGAGTAGTAAATAATAAGGCCAGTGCAAAAAAATAAGAATAAAAAATCATATGTTTTGTGTTGAAAAATTTTGTACCTTTGATCTCATTCTGATAAAATCTCTTGGCAGATATCAAGAGAATAAAATATGCCAGAGTATCCTTTTAGTGTGAGATTCAGTGAATTAGTAGAATCTTTTACCACCATATTATATCATAACTTTTTAAAAAATAGATAGATTTAGATACAATACGTTGCGTTTTGTAATTAACTAGGAATTGCCCGTGCCTGAAGGCACGGCTCGAAATCGGTATTCAACTAATATCCAATTTTGAAGGCCAAGTATATCCACCGGTTTACTTGAATTGGAACATAAAAAAACTACAGTAACAAACTAATAGCTATAGCGCCCGAGCCCGTATCTGAAGGCACTTATCGTCAGCCATTTAAATTCACAGCCAGTTCGACCATACTACAAACTACGGATCACAATTGGCAAAACCCAACTGTAATCACAAAATCCACTTTATGTCCTTAAAAAAATCAAGCTTCAGAATGTAAGAATACAAAACCAGTAATTAAATTTAATAAACTAGTAATTAAACTTAATGATAATATAGCAACATCTAGCTTTTATTCATCAAGTTTTATAAAATCAAGAAGAAAAGACAAAACATAATCAGCCCTTGAATTGAATATAAAAGTGTAATTCCAATTCCACTAAATCATTGATAACAAAGTTATAGACTTTCTAAACTTCAAGCTCCAACCAACTTAATTAGTATCTGTTACTGGTTAACCGATCCAACCTGCTAAAAAAACAGATGGCGCTTTAGCTCATATACCATTTCAATCACCATCTAGCTTCTTTTTTTTTTTTTTGATCGGCAAAAATAATTTCATTCATCACAAGGATTTAAGATGAAATCAGTACAATACAATAGGAAAAGAAATGCATTGAGCAACTTCTTCTCGCGATATCTTAACCTACTTTTCCGCCTCTCGAATTTTTGTACTATAACACTGTTAGCAAGAAACCAACAGACACCCAAAGGGTTTGTATTTGGTGTTGTGTTTGGATGGTTGTGTATGTAGTCTGATTGAACAAAAAAGAAGAAGAACGGAATGATTTTGGCTGTATTAATTATACGTTTGCAAAATGACCAAAGCATAGTAGCACGGAGTATCAAATTACAAAACGGTTTGCTAAAGAAGGGGGGCAAAATGGAGATTTTGAAATTGTCTTCTTTTTTTTTTTGAAATTTGGGTGACCAAGAACAAAAGGAATAGTGGTAGCTCCAGAAACTTTTATACGAGTATTCTCATAAAGAGCTTCAATTTTTCATATGCTATCGACAAACGTAATAAGAATTTTCTAAAATACATATCGCTAGTTTTTCATACTTTCAAGTAATTTGTTTTTTATATAAAAAAAAAAGTCAATGCTCTCAAACGTATCTATCTAGTGAGAATAAAATATAGGTCAATATTAATTTTCACACTCGCCTTTTTTTTTAATAACCACATTTCCTTTTTTGTCCTCTTGTGATGTAAATTTACAAAAGTAACCTTTCACTTGGATATTTTTTCACACGTTGAAGGACAATATTGTAAATTCACATCATAAAAAGACAAAAAAATAGTGTGGTCATAAAAATAAAAATAAAAGTGTGAAAATCACTATCCTAAAATATACTATCTTACCATAATATCTGAATAGAAAATTTATTGCTCTACTAATTCGTTTTTAGATGTAGTTTACTGGTTTTGTATCTCTTTCCTCACTACCCTTCAAACCATTATTATGATAGCACTGAGGTCACTAGCTTTCAGGGTTGATAAACGAGCCGAACGAGTCGAGCAGATAGTTGATTAAGTTTGGTTTGAAAATTTAACGAGCTTCAAAAATATGCTCGATTGAGTTTAGCTTGTTTAATTATGAGGCGAGTCGATCTCAAGTAGTAGCTTGTATTTTTTATATATAATTATGAGACGAGTCGATCTCAAGTCGTAGCTTGTATTTTTTATTTATATATAACAATTCTAACAAGCAACGTAGTAGCTTGTTTAAGTTTGGTTTGTCATTTTAAATTTTCTAAAAATTGTTGAAGGTTGTTTTGTTTATGAAAACAAATCAATCTTGAACAAACTTTTAACGAACGAACGTAAGTTCGGACTCAAATAGCTTGGTTCGTTTAGTAGCCCTACCGGCTTCCAAATCTCGGGTTATAAAAGGAACTCCTCCCTATCTCTCTTCTATATATCACTGTCGTCCAAACTAACATTACTGAATTGGGCATTTGCAGAATATCGAAAGCACCCATCACACACTGGAAAACAAAAGCTACAAATTAACAAATGGCACTGCCTGTGACTTGTGATGAAGCCAAGTCGACCCTTCCAGATGCTTGGGACTTCAAAGGTCGTCCTGCCATCAGATGCTCCACCGGTGGCTGGACGAGTGCTGCCATGATTCTAGGTCTCTCTCTCTCTCTCTCTCTCTCTCTCTCTCTCTCTCTCTCTGTGTACTATTTAATTTGTCCTTTTGAAAGCATAACGGGAGATTTTAATTTTTGCGGTTAATTGTTGTCAGGTGTAGAGGCATGCGAAAGATTAACGACGCTTGGTATCGCCTTCAACTTGGTTACATACTTGACAGAAACCATGCATCTAGGGAGGGTCACCTCCGCCAACGTTGTCACCAATGTTTTTGGCACCTCTAACATCCTCAGTTTGCCTGCGGGTTTCATCGCCGACGCTTACCTTGGCAGGTAGGGACTAATTTTTAATTGCCAGATGATCAATTTCCCAAACCTTATATATGTTGGTAATTTTGAACCTTATAAATATTTTCTGTTGCTTGTTCAATTGTGCAGGCATCTAACTATCACAATCTTTACCGCCATTCAAGCAGCTGTAAGCGCATATATATATATATATATATCCTGCGCGCATGCCTTCGGAAAATTCTAGAACCGCTAATGCAAATTTCTTATTGTACGTCTTCTGAGATTATCATCAGTAGACCGCGATCGATCACATAATTTTGTGATACAGATAACAATGAAAGAATTGTACACTATTATATTTCCGTATGTTAGTGGACGGAAGAGAAGCCCCAAAACACCATCACTTTACAAACAGAACTTAAACTTGCACCATCACTTTGGGTGTTTTTGGGGCTTTCTTTGTTTTTTCTGGGTTTAGGGTCGGACTTTATTGCTTATATGTTTGGACCCTTTTTGACATTTGGGTGTTCCGGGCTTCTGCCCTTGAGGTGTATTGTCCAACTCTCGGTTGGATCCCCTTCCCCTTTCTCCCGTTTTTTAATAAAATTTAATTTTGCCGATAAAAAAAAAAAAGTAAGGTTATGACATCATAGTATAGTTTTGAAAATTTTTGATTCCATTGTTTGATACTCCTAGTATAGTTTTGTTTTGTCTATGTTGGGTTGATAGCGGGGGATTGCCCTTAGGAGTTTTGTATTATGTCACATTTTGAAAAAGAAAAAAAAAACATATTAAACAGGACATTATGGACTATGTTTTCAACACGGCCTAAATAGTGAATGATCACGAACTCATAAATGATCTAATCTGTATAGTATATACAAATATAGTTAGGCTCAAAAGTTTCAAAACCCTCAATTTTAAATTCTTACAATTTTAATTTTTGTTATTTTTAATATTGAGAGAGAGCACATTGGGAGGGAAAACTATTGGGTGTTCTTGAGGCAGCCCCAAGGAGTTATTGTGTGATATCCTAAATAATTTTTTTTACATTGGGGAATTAATTTGAAGTAATTTAAATTGCACTTTAAAATTTTATTTCATAGAAATAAAGGAGATATAAGTGTTTCTTACAAAAACCGGAACAACGTTTTGGCTCCAATCAATCTATTTTGAAAAACATAACTAGAAGGCGCGATGAACGAAAGTGGAAAAAAACGAAAAACGGAAAAAAATTAATGTGAATTCTCTTTTTTTTAAGTATTTTCCTGGGAGATGATTATGGTTACAATCTTTCATGTTTTTTTGTCGGTTATAGGGGGTAACAATTTTAACCATCTCCACCGTCTTCCCAAACCTCCGACCACCCAAATGCGCCGCCACCAGCCCCCACTGCGTCCCCGCCAGTGGTGCCCAACTAATTGTCCTCTACATCGCCCTCTACGTCTACGCACTCGGCACCGGTGGCCTCAAATCGAGCGTCTCCGGCTTCGGCTCCGACCAATTCGACGACACCGACAAACAAGAGGGACACCAAATGAACAAATTCTTCAACTGGTTCTTCTTCTTCACCAGCATCGGGTCCCTCGGCGCCGCTACGGTACTGATTTACATTGAGGATGATTTTGGCTGGCCGTGGGGGTACGGAATCTGTTCTTGTGCAGTTGTGATCGGCTTGGCTGTGTTTTTATCGGGTACGAAGCGGTACAGGTTTAAGAAACTTGCGGGGAGTCCGTTGACTCAGATTGCGGCGGTGTTTGTCGCTGCGTGGAGGAATAGGAGGGTGGAGCTGCCGGAGGATTCATCGATGCTTTATGACGGCGGAGAGTATGAGAAGAAGGAGGAGGAGGAGAAGCAGGAATTGCCTCATACCAAGCAATTTCGGTAAGTGTGCAATTCAAAATTTGTGTTTGATGACATGGCTAGAGTTGGTTCTTTTTTTTTTTGAAAAGTGATCGAAAGACGAGTTTACTGACGAATTAAAAGGGACAAGAACACGAAAGCATCACAACGAAAAGAAAGCATCCCAACTATGTTGACACCCTGACTCCACCACGATCATATGCCATTCAAGTTCTCAAAAGATACAAGGTTGATTAGGAATCAATTAACCTAACAGAACAAATATGAAAAACTAGTAACAACTCCGTCACAATCATATGCCATTCAAGCCCTCAGAAGATACAAGGTTGATCAGGAATCAATCTAACTGACACAACAAAATATGAAAAGCTAGTAACAAAACAACTGCCCGTGATACACGAAACTTGATACTTGAAAAATCTGGTGTGATAGAAACTGAGTACTGGATTGCCTCCACAAAGTTTGCATCAGCAACAGAAATAAGTGGGAAAAAAATCACTTGCCACTGACAGTATAATTGACCTCCTCCTTATTTGCAGCAGGAAAAACAATTGCATGACCCTCCACATTTGCATCAGTAAAATAGTGTTCAACAATTGTAGCATGCAGTAGCAGGACTGAGGCTATATATTGAAGCAATTGCAGAATATAATTAGCAGTAGCAGACGTAGAGCAAACCACCACATGATTCATTCGCAGCAACAAAACAGCAGGTGCCAATAATAAGGCTTAAGAAACTAAAGCATATCACCATACAAACACCCTGTTAAATGGTGAACCACCTTTGTAATAATGGTGTAGGTAACCAGTGAACAACGTTATTAGTTAGAAGCCACGACGGCCAAATTATTTGAGACAGTACTAGGAGATTATGAGCACTGCTATGTGTACTAGAGATTATGACCCGAGGTGGGCTCCACAAAACCCATATGTACATGGTATGTACAAGCTCATATGTACACATAGCTTTTCCGGTTATGTTAAGCATCGTTTACTGGTCTGATTTTGGTGGGGCATAGTTGGATCTCATCACTCTCGTGCTTGTTTATAAATTTTCTGCAGTTTCTTGGACAAAGCTGCCATCAAGGTCCCTAATGGAACCAATATGGTGAATAAATGGCGCACATCAACTTTAACACACGTGGAGGAAGTAAAGTTGATAATTAGAATGCTACCCATTTGGGCCACCACAGTCATGTTCTGGACAATCTATGTCCAAATGAGCACATTCTCAGTCTCCCAAACCGACACCATGAACCGTCACATCGGAGAATCGTTTAAAATCCCCGCAGCTTCTCTCAATGTTTTCTGCGTTGGCAGCAATCTATTGACCGCGCCGTTCTACGATTGGATTGTTGTGCCTATATCAAGAAAATTACTCAAGAACCCCCAAGGTCTCACCCCATTGCAACGCATAGGCACTGGTCTACTCCTCTCAATATTCACGATGGTGGCCGCCGCTCTCACCGAAATAAAGCGTTTACACGTGGCACGATCACACGGCTTGACAAGCGATCCGACCGTTGTTCTTCCACTAAGTGTGTTTTGGTTGATCCCACAGTTCTTTTTGGTCGGCTCCGGGCAGTCGTTTATTTACATTGGCCATTTGGATTTTTCCCAGAGGGAGTGCCCCAAAGGCATGAAGGCTATGAGCACAGGGCTATTTTTGAGCACCATTTCATCAGGCTTTTTCGCCAGCTCTATATTGGTTAGTATAGTGGACAAGGTGACTGGGGATAGAAAGCCATGGCTATCTGGTAATATCAACCAAGGGAAGCTCTACAATTTCTATTGGCTTCTAGCTGTTCTCAGTGCTTTAAACTTTTTCTTGTTCTTGGTTTGTGCCAAATGGTACGTGTACAAGGAGAAGAGGCTTGCCGAGGAGGATTGAATTGGAGGAAGAAGAGCATATATAACTGGAGATATACTTATTTACGGAGGTGCTGTAAACAGCATGTTTGCACCACCAACCAATCACAGTCGTCCAAAAGTATTCTGGATGGTCCGGATTTTAATAAAACTTTTCCGGGGGAAAGTTTAACTCTTCCCCGGAAAAATTTCATTAACATCCCGACGGTCACGATTGAGTGCTGAAAACAAGTATTTACAGCACTTCCGTAAATAAGATTTTCTCATATAACTGCCCTGTATATAAGTGACGTGTGTAAACTTACTTTTGGAAGGATTTTTATGCTTATTAGTTGTGAGGCTGTATCCTTTTTTGTGTACAGAATAATCGGAAAGGGCCAAGAATTTGGAAGCGAAAGTGAAAACAGTTTGGGTCCTAGATGCTAACCTTTGGTGACCCTTTAGTCATCAATTTATAATGCCCCCTATTTCGCTAAGGGTTCTTAAAAATAATGGACTTATTGAAATAATTTTTTGTGCAATATGGATATTGTTCGATAGATCTCGATGAGATCTTTTGAACAGTGCAAAAAAAAAATCAATAAATATTTTCGTAAATATATTGTTTGAGAATTACAAATAAGTACATATGATCTACAAGTAGTTGAAAAGTATACGAAGTCTATACTCAAAACACGCATGTATTTAGGAGTTTTTTTTTTTAAGCCTCTTCTCCTTGTACACATACCGTTTGGCGCAGACCAGAAACAAGAAGAAGTTGGAACCGCTTAAAATTCCTAGAAGCCAATAGAAATTGTAGAGCTTCCCTTGGTTGAGATTATCGGCTAGCCATGGCTTTCCATCGTCGGTTACGGCCTTGTCCACAATAAGAACCAAGATAGAGCTGAAAAAGAATCCCGATGACATGGTGCTCAAAAACAGCCCTGTGCTCATAGCCTTCATACCCTTGGGACACCCCCTCAGGGAGAAATCCAACCGGCCGTCGTAAATAAACGCCTGGCCGGAGCCCACCAGAAAGAACTGCGGGACCAACCAAAACACACATAGCGGAACCACAGCGGTAGGATCGTCTACCAAGTTGTGCGATCTCGCCACGTGTAGACGCTTTATCTCGGTGAGAGCAGCTGCCAACATCGAGAATACTGACAGGGCTAAACCAACGCCCAGGGGCGGACACAGAATTTAGTTGCAGTGGGGTCAAATATCTATAACATATGTAATTTATTTTTTGTATGTAAAAATCGGATTAGAAATTGAATTATAAATACGAAAATAAAAAAACAAAGAGTAGAAACTACCATACCCAAGCTTTTTTACATTAATTGGTAATTGTCTGACCTAACTTTAATTTCATCTAGAAAGATTGCTTGCTTTTGCCCTTTTTTGCTTTTGTCTATAATTAAATGGCCTTCCAGCGCTGGCCTATGATTTGGTGCCAAAAACGGGTATAAACAATACGATAAGATTGTAGTATGTTACTAATCTAGATTACGATTCAACGCCAACTATTGTTCCAACCGTTCGAACCCACAATTTCTCCCTCACCACTATACAACCTGATAGGCATGCATCAAGTTAATTTTGATCAATACGTATATGATTTTAAATGCATGATTAGTAATTTTACATCTCAAAACGCAAGTAACAATTTCTCGCTAAATTGAATTTTAAAAATGCAATTTCGCCAAAGGGATCGAAAGCGCGCTTGGGCCGCTTCTGTTGTTTGTGATCTCTACTCATGCTCTTGGTGGCTAATTGAGTGTTGATTTTTTTTTATTAAAAAAAAAAAAAAAAAACTTATGCAGGTATCGAACAATTGCCATCTTTGCTGCTGTTCAAGCAACTGTAAGCACTTCGAGCCTTCGATTCACTCTGGCAAACCAGTTTTCATTTCAGCTTGTGGTTGCATCTATGGTGCACTGTTGCTTTGGTCAATTTTTTTTTAATTGGTGTGAGTGGCTAATATATATATATCTCACAATCCACTTTAATATGGTAGATGAAGATCCAAAGAATTTGATGGTGTTTGGGATGGGTTGATGACAGGGCCGGCTTTGAATATTTTAGAGTTCTAGGCGAGTTCATAAATTGGAGCCATGTGTGTTTTTATAGGGCTAATTGAAAAAAGAGAACATTAGAGCATGTACAACAATAGCTTAAATATCTAGTAAAAAAGCATATTTTCTATTTTACCTATCCATTATTTTCTATCCTACCACACCAACCTCTCTACTACTCCTCTCTATTCCCATTAAACAGTATAAAAAAATACTCCACCTGTGGTAAGGTACTCGGGTAGAGTGGGTGTGGCACATAGGAGAGAGAGAAAGAACAATATTTTAATCTTTTGCTCATGAATAGTTGCTCGGTAGATGTGGAGAGGATTTTTCAAAAAGAAAAAATAGCTTCCTGTTTGCAAAGACCGCTGCAAACTGTTTTTGTGCCTTTGATTCTGTAAAACAGCTACAAATGTGGGTTTTGCTAGTCTCATGTACATGCTCTTACACAATGAAGAGTATCTTTTTTTCCTTCTTCTTTACTACCGCCGTCTCAAAATGTTTGTCGGGTCCACGAAACGAAAATTTTAAAATAATACATTTTGTTAGGATCGTCACACACACGCACACGATTTACGAGTATAAAACAGTAAAGAATTAACACAGAGATATACGTGGTTCCCCAAAATCGGGTACGTCCACGGGAGCGAGAGCGGCTGCTGTTCTTTTATTATCACAGTTATCAACTAGGGTCGTCGCTCCGCTCCAGCATCTGGCCTTCTTTCTTGAACTTCTTCGTATCTCTTCATATTAAACATATGAGCCACAATTCTAACACATTTTCATCGATAAAGAATCATTTTTCATAAATTAAAAGAATTCGTTGATATCTAGTAAATTGTTGGAAAAAATTTGAATTTTTCTTGAGAAAATTGTCGTGTTTTTAAGTTATCATTTTGCGGACTAGAGTAAATAAATTGTAGTGTTTTTTTGAATATATATATTCAAAATAATTGAGGGAGTAACTAAACTGGACCTGGTTGACGATGTTTCAACTTTTCTCTGGTGGAAAGACAATGAAAAAGACACATGTTGTGACACCGTCTTTGTTCTTTTTGACCTTTAATCTTTTGTATATATCATTCAAAGATTAATAAAATTTCTTTCTTCGTCATTTAAAAAAAAATACATGAACCATGAGAACTAAATAATATTGGACATGAAATTTCAACGAACTAGTTTATTTACACAACCAAGCACCATAATTTCTAGTTTCAAATCATGGTTAGGGGAGCATACAAATTGTGTTGCTGCTAGTTAAAATGGACGTGCTTGGGTTTTTAATAGCCAAATGGATGCTCGAGATTTTCGATTTTTCTTTCTGAAATTCATTAATCTTTGAAAATAAAAATAAAAATTAAACAGACCAAGAGCACACTAGTGAAAATACCATCGAGATCCAAAACACGAAGAAATGCAAGAAGCCAATTAACCAAAGAAAACAGGACCAAAAGACGAGAAAAATAATAATAATTACAAAGATCAAACGAACTAACATCACATCGGCATCACAATGCGAAGGAAGGATTTCAACTAGATCGGCGCTCTAAGTTTCTAACTCTACAATCTCCACTGCAATCATATGCCACCCTTGACTCGAAAAGGAAAATGTACGAAGTTGATCAATTATTTTGGAAATTGACTTCTACATTCCCCTTTTTTTTATCACATACACTTCTTTTTTTGTCTTTATTTGGTGTGAATTTACTCTACTACCTATGAATGTGTAAAAAAGTAAACTTATGAAAGGGTAAAAAGATAAATTCACATGAATAAAAACAAAAAAGAAAATGTATATGATAAAAAGGAAAGTTTAGAAGTCAATTCCCATTATTTTCCACTAATTGTCCTTGCATTATTTACTTTTGGTGAATAGGGAGTAACAATCTTAACCATCTCCTCCGAAATCCCAACACTCCGACCACCCAAATGCGCCGCCGCCACCAGCCCCCATTGCGTCCCCGCCACCCAACTAAGTGTCCTGTACATCGCCCTCTACGCCATGGCACTCGGCACCGGCGGGCATCAAATCGAGCGTCTCCGGCTTCGGCTCCGACCAATTCGACGACACCCTCAAACAAGAGCGACACCAAATGAACAAGTTCTTCAACTGGTTCTTCTTCTCCACCAGCATCGGGTCCCTCGGCGCCGCTACGATACTGGTTTACGTCGAGGATGATTTCGGCTGGCCGTGGGGTTACGGAATCTGTTCTTGTGCAGTTGCGATCGGTTTGGCCGTGTTCTTATCGGGCACGACGCGATACAGGTTTAAGAAGCTTGTGGGGAGCCCGTTGACTCAAACTGCGGCGGTGTTTGTTCCTGCGTGGAGCAACAGACGGGCGGAGCTGACGGCCGATCCGTCGAGGCTTATTGACGGCGGTGAGTACGAGAAGAAGAAGAACGAGGAGAAGCAGAAATTCCCTCATACCAAACAATTTCGGTAAGTGATCTTGTTCAAATGTTTTTTGCCATGACTTAAAAAGGTGGTATTGACTATTGTAGTAGTATTTTCCAAGCACCAAGGTCTCTACCAAAAACAGGTGTTTAGGCCGGTAGATATTGGTTACCTCCCTGATACCAATTCACTTTGGTGACCTGCTGTCACCAACCAGTTACCTTTTCCCTTTCCTTTTTCTTTTTTTTTTTTATAAAGAAAAAGTCCAGGAACACATTTTTCAGTAATAATACTTTTGGCGAGCATGTATGGTGATAATATTTTTGAGTATCGTGTTATGTGTTATTGGTAGAATGTGTGCGTCTTTGTCATCATTTGATAGACCACATTCTATTAATGCATTGTTAACACATTACATGGTATCCAAAATATGATCATTATAGTATTGCTCCAACTTTCTGACACAATTGTGTTTGGAGCCGTCCGATGTATATGGATCACATATTTCAAAAGAGTCCAATTGAATAGCCTCTATCACACAAATATCCCCCATAAAACAAAAAAAAATGATACACAGCCCGGAATCAAAAGGAAAATGGGTCTTGAATTCTTTGAAAATGGGTAAATAACTAACCTATCTGTGACCCGTTGCCTCGTGCCCTCACGTCCTACCTCCCTTGAGCCAAAACCCTTGTCAACACATAGCATAGGATCTGTTGTCCCAAAAGTCTGGTAATCACATAGTGACTCTTTGTCTCCAAAAGCAGTTTGTCTTTTATTTCCATGCAGTACTTCCAGCTCCTAAACTGGAGAAAATTTTGGGTGCAAATAGGGTATATCATACGTGGTACCCAAGCACCCAATCCGAGCCGTCCATGATTTCGGATTGGACAGCTCGGATTAGGTGTTGGGTATACCCATTTTGCGCCCAAAATTTTCTCCCTAAACTGTATCTTACGATTCGTGTATTTGGAGATTTCTATAACCACCAGCAATTAGAAATGCCTCAGACTTAGGGGTTTGAAATCTACCGTTGAGACCGCTTGGGATTTGTCCGATAATTAATTTAATGGTCCCAGGATTAGTCAAAATGTGCGTAAGATAGACCGGACACTTCGATTATCAGAAAAAAAGATCTCATCTGCAAAGGATCCTTAACTGGTAATTAGTCACCATAATCGTCTGATTCCCACTCTCTTGCTGCTTCTTTTTTCCTGCAGTTTCTTGGACAAAGCAGCCATCAAGGACCCCAATGGAACCAATATGGTGAATAAATGGCGCACATCAACTTTAACAGATGTAGAGGAAGTCAAGTTGGTAATTGGAATGTTACCCATTTGGGCCACCACAGTCATGTACTGGACGATCTATATCCAAATGTGCACATTCTCGGTCTCCCAAGCCACCACCATGAAGCGCCACATCGGCAAATCTTTCCAGATTCCAGCAGCTTCCCTCAACGCTTTCTTCGTCTGCAGCAGTCTATTGACCGTACCAGTCTATGACTGGATTGTTGTGCCAATAACAAGAAAATCGCTCAACAACCCCCAAGGTCTAACCCCATTGCAACGCATAGGCGTTGGCCTAGTCCTCTCAATATTCTCGATGATGGCAGCTGCTCTCGCCGAAGTAAAGCGTTTACGCATGGCGCGATCACATGGCTTGACAAATGATCCGGCGACTGTAGTTCCGCTAAGTGTGTTTTGGTTGATCCCACAATTCTTCTTCGCGGGCTCTGGCCAGACGTTTATTTACAATGGCCAGCTAGATTTTTATCCTTAGAGAGTGCCCCCCGGGCATGAAGTCTATGAGCACAGGCCTATTTCTGAGCATCATTTCATTAGGGTTTTTCCTTAGCTCTATTTTGGTTACCATAGTGCACAAGGTAACCGGGGATCGAAGACCATGGCTAGCTGATAATCTAAACCAAGGGAGGCTCTACAATTTCTATTGGCTTTTAGCAATATTAGGTGTTTCAAACTTTTTCTTGTTTTTGGTTGGTGCAAAACGATACTTGTATAAAGAGAAGACGCTTTCTAAGGAGGGTATTGAATCGGAGGAAGGAGAGCATGATTGTCATGTATAGTAGTGATATTAGGAAGGCATTTTATATATGCTTTCGATTTTAGGTTGTATCCTTCTTCTTTTTGTGGTCAGAATGAATGAAAAGGATCAAGAATTTGGAAGGCAAAGGAAAAGGGACTGGGATCCTTGACTAGCTTGGAACTCTTGCTCAGATTAATTGTTGTAGTTTTTTTTATCGACAAAAGTAACATTCTATTGAGAGAAAAAAGAGTAGGAGATTTCAACCAAATGTTGAAAAATACAGTCATATGAGAACAAAGCCCAAATACACCTCAAAGGACAAAGCCCATAAACACCAATAGACTAAAAAGCGAAGATCAGACAATACAAGCATAAAGTGACTATCCCAAACAAGTGGGCTAATCTCAGCCCAAGAAAACTCTAATTATAACCCTAATCATCTATACAAATTCAAATCCACGCTGCCCACCCACCGCCACCACCATAAACACAAACAGACCACCAACACCACCAACACCATTGGAGGCTGCGAGCTGATGATGCGCACCCAAAATTTGTTGCGAGCCTCAACCAAACTATTAGGCGATTACTGAGCCACCCAGCAATGAGCTCGGCGGGAGGCCACACCGACCGAGCATCCCGAACACCGCAGATTACCACGCCCTTAGGCAGAAAAACACTGGTAGCCCAGGAGCACACTGACCAGAGATCAACCGGAGAGGAGAAACTTGGCCGAGAAGGGTGCCGCGAAGGATGAAACGTCATAGAGAAGAAAAGGCACGGACAAAACTAGGGGAGGGGTCCGAAAAAAGGAGAGGAGAGGAGGGAACAGATAGAGGAACCGAGCATCATACTGAGGTCAATCCCCTCGCCATCCGGATATCCCATCGTCGATCGCCGCCAAGAGCAGCCACCTCGGGCCCCATAAACGATCAGGAGAAACGCCATCTGTCGAGATCCACGGCTCCAACAACACAACCACCAGGACCGCGGCCTCCAGCCACCGCATACAGTGGCGGCGCCTCCCCCGCCCAAAGGAAACCCTAGCCGGTTTAAAAGTAGAGAGAGGGAGAAGAGAATATTTCGTAGGCATATTAATGTGAATAAATTAAAAATTAGATAAATGCATGTCCAAGCTTCCCAGTAATGACCGTTTTTAGCTTATTCCAGAAATCAAACCAAATATTCCGGCACAACAAAAAGTAAAATAGTATTAAACAAAATACCTTATAAGTTGCATTAAAATGTGGATACGAGTAATATTTTGGCAGAATAAATTACGAAAAATTGAGATTTGTATTTTACACAGCGCGTAAAAGATAATACAGAAATGTCATGGTGAATATCTCAAAATATATGTCCAATCGTTTGTACAAGAAGGTTGGTTACAACTCTTGAACTAGAATTAACTTTCCATGACCTCACTTTGAAATTTGAGAGATATGCCAAAAGGGTACTCGAGCAGCGAGTAGATCTTGAAACTGGATTCTGACAGCAAAACGACGACATTATCGGATTACATTTTCAGGATCTTGAAACTGGTTAAGAGTTGCTAGCTACAACATTATACGCTTCCAGAGCAAGAAGATATCCCTGTACGAGGATGGTTCTTTGGATATATTTCCTCTTTTCAACTTTATTCATGCCGGGAAAATACAAATGGTGACAGTAAATAAATGGTCAGCAAATGGCTACCAACGACGGGAGGAACTACAACAAATGGACAGGGAGAGAGATTAAATTACACAAACTGCACATCGGAGCAGACAAAAATGAGGCGTCGTCTGTCATTTTCACCTGGTTTGAGATTGATTTTTTCATTCTGAATTCATTTGTTATCGGCTTTCGATATTCTCTGGGGAAGAATGGAGCTAACTATGCGCACGAGTTGTAAGTCTTCAAGGCTTTGCATTCCATCCTGCATAAATTAAGCAATCAGCGTTTCAGATATATTTAAGTTCCAAGTACATTCCAAGTAAAACTCTTACTTTTGTAACTTTGTTCGTTTTGTCAAACGTCAAGTGAGTGATACTTGTAGGAAAAACCCACATAACTAAATATTGGTAGCCACGTGATTGAGACACAATCGTCTTGAAAGGTTATTCTCAACATCTTATCCGTAATAATATAATTTAAGAAAAGTGTGTTTTGTTCATGTATTTAATACTGTCTAATCAATTTTATTTTTCCCTAAAAACGAAAAGTTTAACAAACTGAAAGAGCGAGCGGTTTAGATCAAAGCAATGGACCAAGGATAAGACTGTTGGTGCTAACAGCAAAGCACAGCAGGAACCAATCTCCGACTGAACATTAATAAAAACAGCAACGCTACAGAGTACAGACGCTAAATAGTTTACAAACTACTCCGTATTACACTAAACGTACACAGAGCACTACCACAGTACCTTAGTGTCTCTGGACTTTTCCTTATAGATAACACAGAATGGTTAAACTTCATTTAAAGACATGAAAATGGGCAAGGAATGCAGCATAGGACGCCCCAAAAACAGCATATTCCAATATGTAGAAGCGCATCAAGAATTAGGACACCAATTAGTATTGCTGTATGCTTGCGACGAACCATAAGATTCCCACAAAGGAGTCAATAATATTTTTACAATTTTCATTCTGACAATATCAAAGTCAAATCCGAATGGAAGTGTCATGAATGTTAACCAGGCTCCCAATAACAAACCCCAAATATAGGGTAATAACAAACCCCATGAATGACGAACCATTAAGATTCCCACAAAGGAGTCGAACGCTGTGTTCGGTTGCCATTTATCTTTAGTTTTAGTTTTGTTTTTCAATCATTACCCTATATCTTTCTCCAATCATTACCCTATATCTTTCTCCAATCATTACCCTAGATCTACAATTATTAATTTCATTTCTCTCTCTATCTCTCTCCAATTATTACCCTATTTCTCTCTCTACCCACTACCAAAACTAAACTAAACTAAACTACCAACCAAACAAAGCCACGGTGCAACTGTTATCATCCTTAAGATGCATCTAGTAATAAATAAGACAATAGAGAACAGAAGCAATGAAAGCTTGCCACGATGAGAAAACGAAGTTCCATTGACATTTCAAATCCACTCTGAAAAATGGTGCAATGGTATTCTACTTGAGCTTGAATTACTGCAGAGAGAGAATTTTATGTACCTTGGGCAGCATTAGGACCCTTCAAAGGAATCAGCAAGATCTTCATTAATTTCACCAAATATCTGTGGGCAACTGTCCCATTTTTGCTGTTCTCGTGCTTCCCAGTAACCACCCACGTAACGGAATGGTCCATCTTCACCTTCTCTTTGGAACCATCTGGGCTTCCACCCATTCTCCTGTAGTTTCCTTGACTGCAACAAAAGAAAGTATTATCTCATTACCAATGAGTTGGCCCATGTGATTGCTGAACAAGAAAAAATACATTTCTTGGAATATATCAAACTTGAACTAATGATAAACTGCTCTCTTCATCTACCAAGAAAATTTTTCCTCCCAAAAATGGTAAAATCCATACCAGAAGCAGAAGCAGAAGCCTGAGTCTCCTCTATGTTTTTAATAACCCATAGAATACCCAGAAAATGTTTTCAAAACAGAAAATAAACTCTAGGCCCTAGGAAAACTCTTTCTGCCAAAAGAAACAGAGCATAGGCAATTCAGAAACTGCATATATTATCAGTAAACACGTCCAAACAAAATCCATCTTCCCATCATGAAAGGAGACACTACTGACTAGATAAGAAAATGTATTTCACTTGTCTTGCTAAAATTCAAGCAAAAGATATATCATGCCTCTCAGCTCTGCCATCATGAACGGCTTTCTTTCCTATTTTATCATCTGTTGAGAGGTAACTTTTGATGTCCAATTGTGCATTGTTATCACCACATGACGAACATCTCAAACCAAAGCAGTGGGCCCACCATCACTATGTCTTTATTTCTGAAGCTTAAAAGAAATCACCAAGGAACCATATCCACAATACAGCGCAATATTAGCAACTCTATTATCCTCAAATCGTTTGTCCATCCTTACAATTCCAAAGTGGGACGTCATACTATGCAGTCACTTCAACTAGAAATGTTTTAAAACTCGAAAAAAATTCCAAACTACCCACCAGGGCCACCACTTAACATCTACATAGGTGATTGGATTTATCATATAGTTCACTACAAAAGGGATTAATTTTAGGGAACTTTTCAAAGTATAGTGGGACGTCCATAGAAGTGAAAAGATCAATGCCATACATTCCCAAAAGAGCAAGAATTAATTCAACATACTATCCTCTACACTTAAAACTTGTATACTCCTACTTGTCCATTTTTACCCCTTAACCAGCTCTTCATCTCTCCTTAGTTGTCCATCATCATGATATCTTAGGATAAAGTCCATTCCACGTTTAACGGAATTGTCCAATCCTTTGGAAGCCCAATTCCATGCATTTGTGCTGCAATGGTTGAAGCTCCTCCAAGAACAGACAACGACTTATGACGCAGACATTTTTCAAAATCCAGGACACCGCCGGTGACATACCAAACGATAATGTACATTGTCAATAAAAAAAATACTGACTCAACTAGGAAGCCGTTCAGTATAAACATTTAATATATTGTTTCCTATGAGATAATACCCCAGTGGCCCAGTCCCTTGAGTGTCCTGCATCCCCTACTTGTGGCAGCATGTCCTAGAAGAGACCAACATGAGTCAGACATTGGTACATTGCCTCCAAGTATGAGGGAGAATATCTTCATGGCTCAAGCCTTTTACCGCCTCCCCGACCAGATGAAAGAACCATCTTTCTCCTTTGTTTATATCAGCTTTCGATTTAACTATACAAGACAATTTAAGTTGCTAGCAAAATGAAAACAGGGTTCACCTTAACAAGGAAGAGTGATCCTCCATTTTTGGACCTCTAACTCACCATTTAAATGATTCCTAACCCATCCCTCGCTCTTATTATCATCCTTGCCTCTACCTAAACTAGTTGATTCCTTTGAGCTAGTTCTTCCCCGAACAAGGCATATGGTAAAGAATGCCAAACATTGGTTTCCTAACTGCAGTTAAACAAGCAGAGCATAATGTCTTCCTAACATGGATGGAAAGGACATTAGTGTCTACATATGGGAAGAAATAGTCAAAGGTGCCAGACAAACCATCCTCTGGCGCTTCTCCAGCCGTAGCTTCTCTCCATTAGCCTTTTCGTATTCCCCGTTCTCGAGATGCCGTTGGTCTGGTCTGAGTCTTGAATCAGTGGGCGGAAGGTTCTCCTTAATCCGTAGAAAAATACCGGAATCAGAAAGGACTATGAAGGATGATAAAGATTCATAGGAGGAAAGGGGAATTCTAGGTGAAAACTTTGATCTACATCATCATCTCTACCTGCAACCCTGGGGTTAACTCATTTAGTGTGATTGCAAACGACGTCATGTTGTACCGAGAGAAACTGGGAGGCTTACACCTTTTCCATAATAAAGATTCGTCTGAAACATCCTTTGTTTTGGTATTCCCGTCTCCATTCACATAATGCATGCTTTCATCCCACTTTCCAAATAATGTGGCAACCTTTTTCCCTGAGACATCTTCAACATGTCCATGAACCTGTTAAGGAAATAGAATGTGAAAATTTTAAAATGGACCCACAGTGATGCTTCAAAGAAATTGAGCTTGGTTAGAAAAGAAAAGATTCCAACATCCTGAAATACATCCAATGAAACTGCAAAGACATGAAGTAGAAAGTAGTTAAAGCAAGTGAAAGCTCATCATGTACCTGGTGTGGACTCCGGTCAAGAATAGACTGCTCTTTGAACTTGAGCTTGCATGAATATTGGCGATTACCACGTATATGCATTATCCCATGGTGACGAAGGCATACTTTACCAAGAATAATATTGCAAATGGAAGTTGTGACCTAAAAACAGCATGAGAAAATTTCAGGAGGGTGTTTTTTAAGAGGGTTGTACCATAGAAGTTAAAAAACAAGGCAGAGGTCCAATTGAAACAGCCTGCCATTCCATTGTGATGAACAAGTACAAATATTATAGTGCACACCTTGCTCCACTGGAAAACCTCGCCATCATCAAACTCTAAGGTTAGTGTTCCAACGGGGTCAAGCTGAATCGACGTCCCCCAAAATTTGGTTCTAAGGTTACTGTCACCCCAGAATTTCCAACCGTTTCCTTCTGAATGGCAGGCAATGAGAGTTGGGTGATGACTAACCTGTTCAACAAATAACAAAGAGATCAAGACATCCAGATTGTGCTTAAGCAACAAGGATCCAAAAATCACAAGGAAAAAGGCATTTGGAGAAGTAGAGCTAATCCGAAGGTTATGATTTTGCTCAAAGCCTCAGACAACTACTCTTGAGGTTATTAAGTCACATGAAAATCCTAGGAACCGGCTTACGGAGATATTAGAGTAATGTTGCCAGTGCAAGAAGGAAGGGAAAAGCGGCAAGCATCTTTCTTCTCCATTGCCCTAGGGCCAGAGAGTTATGGAGCTTGATCTGCTCAACATTAACAACAGCAATGATGATAATAGATTTTAGTCCTTGAGAATTTGCCATTCAATTTCAACCATTTTATCAGAACTACACAACTTCATACATTTGAATTTGTAGTCCATAGTTCGATGAATGGTAGGTCATGCATCTCTTTTATTTTCACTTGGTTTCATTGGTAGTTTTAAAGGTCTCCCAAAGGATGTAAATTTGAAATTTCTTCCATGTTGTTGCTTTGATTTATCCTATCAATGATCTAAAAGTCGCTAGGCGGTAGTCGGGCGGTCGGCCACTTTCGAGCGATTAATCGGTGCATATTAATTAATAACCGGCTATTAATCGTTAATCGGACCTAATCGGATAATCCCCCGCCAGCGATTAATCGGCGATTAACCGCAGATTAATTCCTTGTTTTAGAACACTGATCCTATAAGAAGTACAACAATAACAAATGCTGTAGCTTTTACCATCGAAAAATTTCAGCCATCACATTTTCTCCATCGAAGGATGCAGAAACATTGTAGCCAAATTTTAACCCCCACTTAAGGGTGGAAGAAGCAAGAAGGGCTTCAAAATATCTCTCGCTTAGTTTTGACACTCCTCCATACAACATGAGATTTAAGATCTGCTAAACCAAGTAGAGTCGCATCTCCTTATGTATCAATTAATGCTGTTCAACTTATGCTTTTACATAGAATCTCAATGATTCTTTCCTGTAAATACTGACCTTTTCAGAGAAGAATCGAACCCCTTTCTCAGGATAGTCAGCTTCATAAGTTTCCCCTAACAATGGGTTAAAGGGTTTGCAGTGCCGACCTTCAGATGAAGCATATCCGGAAACAGCAAAAGCAGCAACATTCAGAACTCTCAGGAGACTGTTACCCTAGAAGAATAACATAATACCCCCCCCAGGAAGCAAACATCAACACGTTTGAATACATACGTTAACCTAGAACAATAATGGAAGTGATTTAAACATGCAGATTAAGGGGGAAACGAAAAACAAGAGATATAAGCAGCTACCAAGCCTAACGTTCAAACAAAGAAAAGCAAATCAAATCCTGTAATGCTTATTCTGTGACATACATAAGTGAAAATTGACAATATGGTGCCTGCTGCAGAAATACATGAGAAAAAATGATTCAATTATCTCTCAGAAATTTTGAAGCCCTAAAATTTTAAAAAATCACTAAGAAGAAAAGCAGGAGATGTGTAGAACCCAAAATCATTATATGCCCAAGTCCTTGCTTGTCTAGACTAGAATCTGCCCAAGTTAGTTCACAGTTAACTGCACATCCAATCCAATATAACGAAAATCAACAAACCAATCAAGATGTCAAAGCGACGCTATGCTCTTTCAGAAAGAAGATCCCAAGAAAATTACCTTACAAATTGATAACACTACTCAAAAGAACAGAGCTCATGATTCAATAAATTCATTATTTATGTAGTACAGCACAAGACTACGAAATTCTTAGCAAACTTGTAGTAAAACAGCAAAAATGCCATGTTTAATAACTACAAAGAGAATTACTGATGCTTTTATGCTGATAAACTCGAACTAAAACAGAGACAAAAGCTTGGCTGTTTACTCACAAGAAGCAAATATTTAACGCTCCTACTTTTATAGGAAATGTATGCAAAATCTTCATATGCACAAGACTATCTTATAATGGTTCGTTTAGATAACAAAGTTATTGACCTTCACTTCACATAATAGTTCATTTCAGATGACCGTTAAAGAGGCAATGGGAGACAGCATAACAGCAGCAAAACATATTTATAGCAGAAGAAGTTGAGTGGTAATAATCATACCGCTTTGCCATGCTCGTATGCACGATCCAGCAGAAAAGAATACTCCAAGTCCTCAAAACACTTTTGTAAAGACGATATTGGCTCATTAAAGTACACAGGGAGACAAACTCGTGTCAGATCTTTTCCTACATTGTCTTTGATCATAGACCAAAGACTTACCGGTTTCTCCTTTTCGACTGGATCCGGAAGCTTCTTTCGCCTTTCAATTTGTGGATAACCAGAGGTAATGGTTTCCCTTTCAGCATTCAGATTCTTTATACTGTCAATGTCCTTTTCTGGTCCCATACACTTACTCATGTGACCTGCAACACCAGTTACAGACCCATAACAAACGGTCGGTTCAGAAAAGTATTCTTCTGTGTCAAAATAGAAGGTGTCATCCTCATCTGAAACTTCCTCGAGCTCTTGTTTCTCAATATCATCAGATGATTCAGTTGTGCTGCATTCTGAATCCCAAGAATAAACAGTCAAAACAACTAGTAATTATGCTAATACAAAACAAATAGAGGATATGAATGTGGGTAGGAGCATGGACATGAACGAGTTGCGTGAGAATTCATAAATCTGAAAGAAAATTTGAAAGCGAGCAAACAACATGATATATATGATCACAAGACTTCTTCCCATTGATGTGCACACTACATACACACGGCAGGAAGGGTAGATGTTCACACTTAATTAGGACTAAAGATAAAGAAGAATAAGCGAATCTTTGACCCACGTAATTTCTATGTTGTATCTTAGTGGAATGGCTGCTCAACCAAGTGATTCCACAAAATCTTGCCATATCTAGAAGGAAAATTTTCGTCCACAATTACAAAAAGTATCCAACTCTGGTAGCAAGTTTATAACTTAAACTTGATCATCATTAGAATTTAAGTCTTCCTAGATAAAAGAAATTTTGTTGCTCAAGACAATGAGAACTGGGTATTGAATATACAATTCATTTGTCCTGAGCAAGGACAAATAACAGGCTCTAAATCAGTAGAGTATGATTTAATTAGGATCAACACTTGTACATCCAGTATGTTTAACACGCCAACAAATTCTACATCCCTCCTGGAACTTCACTACATAGTTATTGAATGGGCAAACATAGAAAATACTGCATATAACAGAATATCAACAACTGCATTTTAAGCAAATGTCAACGTAAGACAGCTAGACACGCAGCAGACAGACAAGTAAATAAATTATATTGAGTCATGTGTACCACTATACTTTCCACGCCCAAGACCGGAAACTTCCTGCTTTATTAATTGATATTCACTATACGGAATTCCAGAGCCTTCAGCTTCAATATTAGCTGCCTGCATAAGCAAAAAAAAAGTTGGAAAAACTGACATGAGAAAGAAATTTTGTGTAGACATTCTAAAAAAGCCACCCATTTTGATTGAACGTAGTGCAAAAACATTTTCACAACAAAAAGAAGTGAACATAACAACCTGAAAAATAATCTTTCAAACAGAAGTCAGGAAATAAGCACTAAGCAAATAAACTCGTGCGGTGGGGACGGATTGCTCATTTACTTATTTACAAAACCAAAATATTTTCACTTCCAAATAAGCAAAGTGGACGCCAAACAACTTTTCTTTCTTTCTTTTGTTTGTTTATTTCTTACTTGAAAGTTATATCCTATCCTATAAGAAATAAACAATGTGAACCATACGGCCCCAGGTAATTAACTATGATATTTGTTTAACTCCATTATATTGCATACACTAAAACAACAAAAAAATATCATACCAGAGAACCATTTTGGATTTACTCCACTAAGCGCAATAGTATGCCCAAGTAACTTGTGCTGTTATATAAAAAACCTTTGTTCTAATTTTTTATGGGTCATAACAACTGTGCTTTCCTTAGCAACATAGTCACATGATTTGAGACATCTACATACACATCTGCCTCTCCCTAATAGATTGTTTAAAGTATAATCTTTCTAAAAGAGAAAGCTGAAAAGGAGAATAATGCGTCATCGAAGTTAAACTTAGCAACTCTTTATCTGGTAAAGGCCTCTATAGCTCTAGAACCACCCAATATTGCTTGTTTAGGCTCAGTTTGGATGTAGCAACCATGATGTGGAACGGAATGCAATTTGGGATTCCAATATTTCCAAGACTAAGTAGGAATCTGATCCTTGCACCTTCTATGCTTCCATGGTAATACCGTGTTCCACAACAAAGATGAACAGGATAAACAATGTTGAAAAAGAGACATCGATGCAAATCGTAAATTTGAAGGCTTAGTACTTAGTAGGATAGAATCAGCATCCACACCGAGCAGTTTGGACATAGAGAAAGTAAAAGGTGCATATTACTTTCATAATATGCAGCAATCAATTATGATTCTGCACTCCAAAAAAAAAAACTTAATTTGTTGTAATTTGTGGATGAGATACACGAGCTAGTTTCACACGCACTTCCATGTATGTCAACAACAGTAAGGGATTTACTAAATACTAAAAGGTACCTCCAGCTGCCTCAATGTGTCCAGCAAATTCGATCGCTCTTCACAAAGAACTTTAAATTGTCCTTGTACTCCTGAAAATTCTGAGAGCATGATCTGCTCGCAGTCTTTAACAAGTGCCTCGCTGATTCCCTCTTCAATCAGCCGCTTTTTAAGCCTCTCGGTTGATGAAGATATATCATTTGGCACAAGCGAGAGACCGTCATTTAATGGTCTATTAAAAAATTGGTTTCGAGACGAAACCAAAGCTTCTATCCAAGCCACACGATCCTTCTTTGATTTAGTCCTCAGATGAAGGGTCTTAGTAACAGTAAATATGTAAAATCTCCTGTCGTCTGACTTGCTCTCTCGAAAAGAAGAGACCTACCAAGAAATCCAGAACATCCCAAGAATTTAGAGTCATAATCTTGGCTATTCAGCAGTATCAAATAACTCCACTCGCAAATCACAATGAAATACCTAATTTTTAATCACCAATAACAGCTTGACACAGAAAATAAATGTAGCATTTCTACATCATAAACAAAACCGTAAAGAAAAAACACTAAGCACAACCCTTAGGGCGTTGGATAATGCGTAAAAGGTGTATCGATATCCGATAAAAGTATATCCAAATCTGTGAAAGTGTATTATAATATATCCGTGAGATGGTTATTGAAATTGACCTTATTTGGCATTATATGCATATTATCCACCGTCATGTGGCGGTGATTAGCAAAATGGCCAAGACCCAAAATAATTTGTTTTACTTGGTCCTGGGCATGTACCATTAAGTAACCATTATATCAACACAGATCAGCCATAGTACCTGCAATTCCTAAATTATAACATTTTACCAATCTATGGTAGGTTACAAAGTGGGAGAATTCACCCCTGCTTCTGATTTCCATAGACATGAAAAAAGGCTATCACAGATATGGTCCTTGGTTAAAAAAGTACAGATACTTATCACTCAATAGTATGAGAAGAATCTTATGCAAAAGAAAAGAAAAAACCTTATTCGAGGAAAAAACTTGCAGAGAATTCCGGTTTGAAAAGGAGGTAAGAAAAAACCTTATTTGAGTAAAACACCAGAAACCAGCACAGAATTGCAAGTAGTTCTTAGCACACCCAACAAAAGAACATTCAATTGAAATCACTTGATACCCAAATCGAGGTTAGACCCATTTACAAATCACAACCCAAAAAACTTACAGAGAATTCCGGTTTGAAAAGGAGGTAAGAAAAAACCTTATTTGAGTAAAACACCAGAAACCAGCATAGAATTGCAAGTAGTTCTTAGCATACCCAACAAAAGAACATTCAATTGAAATCACTTGATACCCAAATCGAGGATAGACCCATTTACAAATCACAACCCAAAAAACTTACAGAGAATTCCGGTTTGAAAAGGAGGTAAGAAAAAACCTTATTTGAGTAAAACACCAGAAACCAGCATAGAATTGCAAGTAGTTCTTAGCATACCCAACAAAAGAACATTCAATTGAAATCACTTGATACCCAAATCGAGGATAGACCCATTTACAAATCACAACCCAAAAAACTTACAGAGAATTCCGGTTTGAAAAGGAGGTAAGCTTAACAAGAATCCCATTAAACTCAAAACAAGGACGAACAAGTGACCTGATTTTGCAGGAAATAGCACAAGCTCGGAAAATATCCTTCCCAACTTTGCAAACAGTGCCAAGATCAAAGTCAAGAGGTTAGATCGACCCAGATCGAGACCCATTAACAGTTTTCCTTTCCCTTATTTTTTTAAAAGGAAAGAATATTCCACTACTCAATAGTCTAAAAAAGCCCACTTGCTATTACTACAGTAGTAGTATTATTTTACGGGAAACAAACGAACTGCGAGTTTTTCGCGTAACCAAACACGAGATTGGGGAGTGGACTGTAAAGTCGTAAAAGTGACGTCCGGATGACGCGGGGAGTGAAGCGGAGGAAAGAAACAGATACGAGGATACAATCCATGAATGAAGAAGAAACGAAGATCCAATCCTCAGCATGTTAGGGTATATAGTAAAACTGTAAAAGGCGCAAAAACACAAATCTGAGCTCAACGTTGTGATGTGACTACTGCTTTACGAACGTAGCCTATCGTGGCGCCTACTCACCCGTTTGATGTGACCCACTGGAGATTTAACCACCAGTTGGTAAAATACGATCGTACAAAAAATGAACAAAAGGTTAATCTCAAGAAAGCGGAAAAGGTTAATAACCTTTGGTTAATAGATTGTAGCTCAGATGTTAAAGCTATTTGGTGGCAGAGAAAGGGAAAGGAAATTTACTCCTAGTCAGGGAAAAGGAGAAAGGACGGAAACAGAAACAAATCGGGTTGCATCGTTTTGAACCGGCAGTGGAAAATTTAATGAATGGAAAATGCAGTAAAGACAAACATGCCGCATAGAGATTTCACGATTGAAAGTTTGAATCTTTCGTTAAGGCCTCTGCCGATATTTGATTGCATTAATTTTTTATTGAAACTTTAAATAAATTATTTTAAATAGAATGAGCGGCTCAAATTATTTTTGAAAGTGTGATTATCAATTTAGAGAGTGCCAAAATCACTCTCCTTATTGATATCTGATTGAGTTGATTTATTATTGAGACTTTAAACAAATCATTTTGAACAAAATACGCGGCTCAAATTATTTTTGCGGGACCCGAGACGGGTCCAAATTTCAGATGTAGGTGTTGTATGTACATTTACATATGTACCTATAACAGCTCTCATCTTATTAAGGATTTTCTAGTAGGCGCGAGGTAATAAGCAAATACTGTAATGTTTAATAAATTGGAATATTAATACATTTTTACAAACATCAATATATTTTTTTAAATATCAATGTACCTTTTAGATATTATCCTCCCTAGTCCCTCAATGGACTCAGCTTAGCATTTTCCAACTTACAATCATACAGCAGCACGTAGGACCGACTAGGGGTGAGCATGGATTGGATTGGTCCGATTTTGCGGTAAACCACTAACCAAACCAACTCTTACGGATCAAAGATTTTGAGAACTAAACCAATCCACAAAATGCATAGGACCGAACCAATCCAAACCATTAGACTACGGTTCGATTCCGATTTTGAACCACGGTTTAATTGAATTTGAAATAATCTAATTACAAAGCATTTGAAGAAACAAAGATTCACATAGAAATTTAAAAGGAAACTTGATTTTGAACGAATTTCATCAAAGAGTTATTCTATTGACAGCCAATTAGGCTGCCAATAAGCAAACAAAAAGAAAATAAATTAAATTTCAGCTCACTTTTTACACTTTTTCCTCCACTTTCACACAATTTAGCATTTTCCTTCATTAAAATCACCAAAAGTTATTAAAAATGAATTCAAAATCAATAAAAAAAATGAATTCAAACTCATTTGATAGTACTAAGATGAAGGTAATTGAGTCTTTTATTATCTAGCAATTTTCAAATAAAGTTCAATTAAATGAAATATAGAGAATTGCGGTTCAGATCGGTTTGGAACCAAAACCGTGATCGTAAATCTACAAACCAAACCATTTGATTTGGTTTTTACATTTTATAAACCAGGACCAAACCACACGTCTAAAAAACCAAAACAAATCGACTGGTTTGGATCAGTTCGGACTGGATTCGCGGTTTGACGGATATTTTGCTCACCCCTAGGACCGACTCTAATATTTTGGAGGTCTAATCATAAAGCAATTTTGAAAATTGGGCCTTAAGTTTTGTAACCCAAAAAAAAAAAAACATAGGTGGCTAATATAAGATAAAAAGATTAAATATTGTATTTTATATTCGTAATTTAACTAAAATGAACATATAAGAAATTTTACAGCATTAGAAAAAAAATTAATGGAAACATAACGAAGTACCACCTATACTCTGCATTTTCTCTATCTAATTAGCATGGTATTAACTTTAACAATGAAAAATCATTTATTTTAACTTTTTTATCAATGTTTGTTGAGTGAAAATAATTTATTTTGATGTATTTATCGTCACAAGTGATTTATCTGTGAATTTGATATTAAACTTATCAAAACATTTATAGTGTGCAAAAGTTTTGAAATTCAGACTTGAGTAAAATCTACAACCAAGGCTCCTAGGATTCAAACCAAGGCTCTCCAGGTTTAGTGAATCACCAAGCAGCCGCTGGTGCCAAGTCAACATAAGGAAATGTTTTTAAATAAAATATACCATACGCCATCTATGGAAATTAGGCCCTAATTTTTGCTTTAATTTCGGACTTAAAGCGGTCGCACCTCCGACTTTATCAAGGGCCGGCCCTGGCAGCACACATTACAGAATGTCTATTTCTATTTGTGAAAAAATTACTCGCTCCTCGGTGACATTTTGGTGACCTTGCTTTAAATGGATTTTTTTTCAAAAAAAATATACTACCAATTTGAGGATCAAAGGAAAAATTGGTGCATTGGATGCAAAATGCACAATTATTATTCATAATAAATAGGAGGGAGTGAAAAAAACCTTTTCACTAAAATGGCCTTACCTTGAGATGAACGATGCCAATGGTCTTGTGATTCTTGCGCCGACTATCGAGGCGCGATAGGCCGCCGGAGGGGACATCGCCGATCAGTCGCACGTCCTCGCCGGCGGGATTTTCCGGAGCGAGGATTTTGGAGTAAGAGAGGACGCCGTTGCGCAGCAGAAACCACCTCGATCTCCACCCCTTGCCGAAATTCGTCCACTTGTACATAACCCCGGCGAAGCTGGCCTCGGATCCCGCCGGCCGTCCCGCATTGCCGTCAGATCCGCCGGAGCCGGGTCTAGAGTCCGGCGACTGGTCCCCGATGCTCGGACTCTCCAGTGAGATGCAGCACAGAGGATGCAGTTCCTTCACACGCATTGTGAGTGTCCGTAGAATTTGCTGAAAAAAGTCAAATCGTCATTCTCAGTTTTTTCTCCGGATTTCTGCAATTACAAATCAGCAACAGAAATATCTATGAGTGGTTCTGTTTTTTATGGCGAAAACGTGGTGTAGCTGTTGTTATGAGAGAGAGAGAGAGAGAGAGAGAGAGAGAGAGAGCGGAAAGAACAAGGAAGGTGTGGAGGAGAGGGGAGACCTGTGGGGAGCTCTGAAACTGAGGGATTCTCCTGTTTGAGAGAGAGAGAGGAGAGACAGGAGAGAGAGGGGGTGGGGGAATTTCGAAGGTTTACTAAAATAAGGACGACTCACTTTGCTTTCGATCGAATACATGTATAATGTAAGTCTATGAAAACGCGGGATTTTTTGTGCCGAAAATTTATGTGTTAATGAGTTTTCTGATCGTGAGATTTAAAACATTAAAAATATGGTCGAAATCATGTGTCAATGAGTTTTCTGATCGTGAGATTTAAAACATTAAAAATATGATCGAAAAACTCCTCGGCATAGGAAATTTCGGCCCATATATAGGTCTATATTGTACTCCTATGCGGGTGTCGTGTAGGTATGGCAATAAGATGAGGGTAGAATTGTAAATAGACATACCATTGAAGACTTGAAGCAGACTTTGGGGGGACTCCATTTTCTATCACAAACAAGATCGGAAAAAAAAAAAAAATCTCGTTTGATAACAGTGATATATGGATGAGATTCGTAAGAAGATGGAATTAGAATTAGAATTAGGATTGATAATGAGTATGTTTGTTTGATATGGGATTAGATGATAGGATTATTAATATTATATTTGTTTAAGAAGGAATTGGATTGATTGAATGATTTGGTAATGAGAAGGGGTTGGGATTGGATTATTAATACCAAGTCCCAAGGGGTATTCCTAATACCACCTAATGGCCGGCTTGGACATTCCAATTGACTAATACTCCGGACCTTTTTTTGTTACCAAACAAAGTATTAATACTCCCATGGGATTTGTAGTCCCATCCCAACTCTCAAACCTGTTATCAAACGGGGCCGAAAGGAAAAGTGGGCACTGTCATGTGGTGCATCAGACTCATGAAATAATTGCACTAGAGAACCATAGAAGTAGAAAAAATACAAAAATAGAAGTCTAAATTGTGAAGTATTTAGAAAAGATAGACAAATAAAATTATTCTAAATTCTTTTCTTCTTTTGTATAAGAAATTAAGTATAAGTTTTGATAAGACGGTTGATAAAATAAATAAATTATGTGAATTTTAAAAAAAAAAATTCAAAGATGATAAATAAAATGAGACTTCTCTTATTAAAGGCCTACTTTTATCGAGTGGTTATTGTTTTTTTATTTGGAAACTGGCCCTTAAACTCATCACCCAATCACATAAAACTGTGCATTTGGAGAAATTTTTCGGTGTCGGGTGGGTACCACGTCACTCGGCTGACGTGATACTCGAGCAATACATCCGAGCCGTTCAAAAGTGTATTAGACGGCCCGGATTGAACCACTATCTCTCCTCTCACCTCAACACTCTCGCTCCCCTTTCTCTCTCCTATTTCTCTTTCCAAATCCGAGCCGTCCAAATCCGAAATAGACGGCCGAGTAGGCACCACGTGGTACCCGCTCGGCACTTAAAATCTTCTCGTGCATTCGATATTCAAAAGTTGTTGATCAAAAAAGTTAGTACGGAATACTACACAACATATGTGCATTAAATTGTTAATACTGCCCCGTCGATTGTTAGCATAAGCATTTATTGCATTTTCAATCATGCTTGTGATTTTGCGAAATTTTTGGGTGTTGGTACACATGGTACCCCGTTGCCAATCCGGGTTTGGACAGTCCGAATTTTAGAGAGAAGAATAGGAGAGAGAGTCGTGGGGTGAGGGGAGAGAGAGAATAAAATCTAGACCGTCTAAAACACGTTTGGACAGTCTAGTATCGCCGACTGATACCGCCACGTAGTACCCACTCGGCACCAAAAACCTTCTCCGTGTTTTAACAAACCACCTACGTTCCAACATTTCCGGCTCACCTTGTTTTTTAGCAAATTATTAAAGTTCAAGTTATTTATCAAAAATTAGTTTCAAACTTTTTTGTATTTAGTAAACTTTTTAATTTTGATCGTAATTTTATACTTTTTAAAACTCCTCTCACCAAGTTAAATACTCCCAAAAAAAATACTGTAATAAAGACAAAATACTACCCCCAAAAAATTAAGAAGAATGGGTCAATAAGTGAGGGAGAATAGTGGGTTTTTGAAACTTGTGGAAAGCAAAAAATACGAAAATAAATTTAGGGAGAATGGAGTCAATTTTTAAGTACAAAACTAGTACTATCAGTGAGAAGTCATAGTAGTACCTTCTTCTTTTTTAAGAGAAAAAAGTCATAGTTGATACCTCTAGAAAATAGAGGTTCCAATACACGAAGGATTTTGAGAAAACTCAGAAAAGATTTGGAAGAGAAATTTAGAAATAAAAATAGAGGTTCTGAAATTAATGAAGTTCTATAATGGATGGTAAAACCGTAAAATCCTTGCGATTTATTTTTCGGTCCTACCCCGTTTCGCTAACAAAATAAGTACTTGTTTTTTACCCAATAAGAATCTATGTTCCACTAACTTTTCACCTTCTTATTTTTACATTCTAAAATCTTTGTCATTTCTTGATCGCTTATATCTTTCAACTTATAATGAATTTCATGATTTTGTGAACTTTGTATAATAGAACTAATTGAGATCTATCAAATAAGATTCATATTGTATATTTTTTAGATCTGAAAGATTTAAACAATCAAAAACAGCACATCAAAAAGGGTTCTTATTTTCCTTTCCAAAGATGGAAAATACATACTTGTTTTTTTAAGAAGGCTTAGCGGAACGGGAAATTATTGTCTCGATTCATCAAATAAAGATTTTGGGTTTGTAGGGGGTGAGGGGAAAAAAAAAACCGGTGTCGTATTAATTAATGACCTCACGTGATCAAGAGGCCAGGTTCTAATTAAACCCAGTTCGACGTCGTTTTGAAGGACTTCTCGAGTAGAAGATATGCGAGCTCTTATTGCGACGTCATTTTACATCAATGACGTATAATAGAACTAATTGAGATCTATCAAACAAGATTCATATTGTATATTTTTTAGATCTGAAAGATTTAAACAATCAAAAACAGCACATCAAAAAGGGTTCTTATTTTCCTTTCCAAAGTTGGAAAATACATACTTGTTTTTTTAAGAAGGCTTAGCGGAACGGGAAATTATTGTCTCGATTCATCAAATAAAGATTTTGGGTTTGTAGGGGGTGAGGGAAAAAAAAAAACCGGTGTCGTATTAATTAATGACCTCACGTGATCAAGAGGCCAGGTTCTAATTAAACCCAATTCGACGTCGTTTTGAAGGACTTCTCGAGTAGAAGATATGCGAGCTCTTATTGCGACGTCATTTTACAGAACCTCGCGTTTTTTATATGATTTTTCTATTTCTTCAACTTCTAAATAAACTGCTGTGACGTTCCCTCTTCTTTTCTTCCCTTAATTAGCATGTTACTAGTATTTTACTTGTTTCATTTTCAATATCATTTCTCAAAAAAGATCATGCCATTTTTTTTCCTTGGAAAGGTAAAACTAATAGATACGTACACACAAGAACCAAAAGAGGTAGTATAAATTAAGAGAGAAACTTATTCACGGCGGAGACGTGAACAAGTTTTTGCGGATTCGTGCAATCGCAGCCGTCCGTTTCCGTAATTAAATAGTTGAGATTGCTTTTCAATTTTGACCGATAAAAAATAACAATTCAGACCGTTCAAAAATACTATGAACGCGCGCGATTAGAATCTGTAAACCCATTTCCACGGTATCCTCCGCAAAAAAAAAAAATTCTCATAAATTAAACAAACCAAGCAGATGAATGAAAGTTCAATTAGGTAACAGAAGTACTCCCAACCAATAGAACAACTTTTCAGAGCTAACTTGGAAAAGGAATCTACAACGGCAGGAACGAAAATCTAGTCCACTTGCTTGCTCAAGAATGCTACTGGTACAACAATTACTGTGTAGACAGCGCATACAGTACATTTTTGGGCCCGTCTCGGGTTCAAAAGAGATAATCGGAACCGCTAATTTTGTTCAAAATATTTTGTTTAGGGTCCCTTGAAAATTAGGTCCATCCGATATCGTTAAGGGCACTTACGAAACATCCATATTTGCTAGCCTAAATTTTGAAGTAAAATTGGATATTTCGTAAATGCCCTTACCGATATTGGACGAAGCTAATTTTTTACGGAGACCCTAAAAAAAATGAGCGGCTCCGATTATCTTTTTTGGACCCGAGACGGGCCCAAAAACACGTTGTGCACTCTGTCTGTACAGCAGTTGCTGTACTAGTAGCAACTCTCAGATAAGGCTATGTTTGGATTCAAAAATCCGTAGGGTCCAAACAAGGCACAGGAAAAAACAAATACTACTAAAATTACTCACAGGGATTAGGATAAGTAGGGTCTAAAAAGGGTTGTTTTGGCACATGCAGATTGATCTTCATCTGAATCATCTCGGCCGTGTTCTTAAGCCCCTTTCTGCTTTCTTTATAAACCTTTTTTTTGAAAAAAATGGTAATTTCAAATATAACGAAAATGAAAAATAAATTTTCAATTTTTTTGCACCGTTTAAAAGATCTCAATGAGATCTATCAAACAAAATCTATATTGGTAGAAAAATTATCTGCGTAAACACATAATTTTTTACCTTAAAATTACCTCTCTTTTTTTAAGTTCTTTTTTTTAGAAAGTGGAACGGCACCTTACTCCAAAAGTTAAAGAAAATTATCTTGTACGTTTTTTTCTTGTCATATCATTCCCAAGAAGATATATTACTAGCAATGGAGTAATTTTTTTGGAAAGATTGTTTGTGAACCTTTCAATTCATTCATTTGTGATTTTTGTATCCAATCATTCTACCACCACACCCATTTACACACTCATTCACACACCCAGACTCACAACAAGGGTGGGGGTAGAATTTTCCTTTTGCATCACAATTGTTTCATGAAAGTTGACCAATCAACGAAGGGCGCCCCGTTTTGTTAATATTTTTATTTTTTAAATACTTATTTTTTTCATTTTACGAGACATATCATTCTCTTACAATTACATCACCTTTAATTCAAAAAATAAATACTTATTTGAAATTATTTGAAAAATAAGTACTGCGGAACGGGGCTGAAAAATTAAGTGTTTGTCCTCCCTGAAGTCGCATATATGTTCATATTCTTCAAAGGCCAAACATTGGGGCCACTGAAGAATTTGTCCAGTCGTTAACTTCAGAGCCTCAGAATCAATAGCGATATGCGAAATTTGACTCGGACATCGGTTAAAAAAAAAAGAGTGGCATAATTAAGAGGCGGGATAGTGAATCTTAACTAGGGCTGCAAACGAGCCGAGCCGAGCCGAGTTTTACCGTGTTCAAGCTTGTTTATTAAGTTTTTAACGAACCCGAACCCGAGCTCGAGCTCAGTGAAAACTTAACGAGTCGAGCAGGCCTTGGCTTGACTCGAGCTTGTTCACGAGCCTTAACGTACCAATGAAAAATGTATATATATCCTTGCATAGGCCTAATACAACCAAAATTATTTTGATTGTGAAGGTATATATCTTTCATTTTCTTATACTCTACATGAAAATAATCTTAATTTTAGAATAATAATAACATGTAATATGTTTTTGTAAGAATTCTACATCAGGGTATTAAAATGCTAATCCTAATTGTAGTAATTAACGTAAAAAGTCTACTAACCCCGGTTCGCGAGCCAACTCGAGCCGAGCTTATCCTAGCTCGAGCCGAGCTGCGAGCCGCTCGCGAGCGGCTCGGTTCGTTTGCAGCCCTATTCTTAACTCTAACCACACGTGCGAACAACAAAATATGCTCCCCACATGTGGCACGATAATCCACTACCCACGCTTCCCACATCCTCGTTTACTCTTTCTCGAGGTTTACCCAAGTACAAGTATGATCTTGGCACGTGGTATCCCAAATCTTCCTTTTCATTTTTACTGCATTTTTTTTATACGAATCTGTGATTGTCTCTTGATAACCGACTGGAATTTGCCATGTTATTTTGAGTTTTAGTATTCGGTCCCGTTAATAGGTGCTCCTATCCTGGGCAATAAATATAGAGAAATGATTTTTGTCACTCCCTTTTTTGTTAACGTCCCTCCCTTCAAGTGTAGTTTAGATGCAAAAATTCACTTGCAGAGGAGTGGCGTTAACAAAAAATAGAGTGACAAAATCAGCAGCCTAAATTTACCTAAATCAATGAATTATGTTTATGGGTATATATGCATAAAGCATCGCATTTCACCACTGTTTTCTAAACTAGCCGCAAATGTTTGTAATACTTTTTCAGTTTTTTGTAATGACAGTGTATTACCCTCATTTCCTTTTAAAAACTAGGTAGGTGAAAGGTTTTCAATATTTTCTTCTTCTTGAGGAATCTCATTCGAGTCAAATGTATTTCTCCGTTTCATTTGATTTAACTGAGGGTCCAAACATTCATTATTCATTGCCCTACAAATTAAATACCAATATCTAGTAAAAATAGGGGGGGGGGGGGGGGAAAAAACTCTTTATCCAGTAAAATAGTAGAAAATATTATTTCCAAATAACTCTTAAAAAAAGATATGAAAATGAACATAAGAAAAGATTCACACCTTTGTAATGGCCTTAGAAAAAGGAATGTAATTAACAAGCTCTGAGAACACTTGGTTTGGAATCACTTGAGAACAATTGTGTTTTTTTTTTTTTTTTGATGGATGCTCTGTTGAGCATTTGTTTCTTATGGAAAAGAAAGTGGCAGCAAGTTCTTATGCGAAAAAGATCCATATGAAGAGTACTCATATAGTCAACTGAGATTTCCCTCCAAAACAGTAGTCATTTTTCTCACCTTGAAGATGGTAGAAGAATAGAAACATTCGTTTGGTCGTTTTTGTCATTCAAAATATTATTTGATTTCTTCGATAAAGTGGTTTATATTCTCAATATCATTATTAGTAGATATTGAAATGAGTATAAAAAAATAATTAAAAAGCATCTAAAGAACTGTAAATTTGTGCTCCAAACTTATGCCCCAAAGGACACCTTGTAGCATTTGCCTTTACAGTATTAGGAAGAGAAATGATTTTGCCACTCCTTTTTTTGTTAACGCCACTCCCCTGCAAGTATATTTTTGCACCAAAAATACACTTGCAGGGGAGTGGCGTTAACAAATGCAAAAATACACTTTCAAGAGAATGACGTTAACAAAAAAGTAAGTGACAAAATCAGCAGCCTATTAGGAATAACGCGGTTCACCTTTTACCGCGGAGTAAATGAAGTTGATCTGACTAAAGTTTTACAAGTACGCAGTTAAAGCAGATGGTGAAAAAAGGTGAAAATTCCAACTAATTGATCTCTATCATCACCTAGAGAGAAGCCAGTGATGCCATTGCCAGCTAGCACTTGTGAAATCGAAAACTATCTTTGTCTAAGGGGAAATACCAGGGTCACATCGGTATCTTCAATCCAACAATCTCTGTTCCTCTATTTTGAAGGATTAAAATATAATTTTCAAGAATTTTACTATTCCTATTAACTCCAATCCACACATCTTTATTCCTCTATTCCTCCAACTGGAAAAAAAGAGAGGAGAGATTTAGTTGACGACCAAACTCAGCCTCTTCAATCCAATATATTCTATTTTTGCCTATATTCCTCCATAAATTTTGAACCCTCCAAATATGAAGGATCAAAATCAATCCTCCAAAATGGAAGCAAATATGAAGGATGGATTGAATTGATTAATTCCTCCAGAATGAAAAAAAATTTGGAGATATAAAGTATGCATTGGAGATGCTCTTAGTCATGTCATGTGTCTCTCTCCCTCTCTATCTGGGCCTCTTTAAGGAGGGGAAGGGGGGTGGAGAATCTAGCTTCACTTAGTCTCACTCACAGGTCGATTCCATTGAAAATGGGGCAAATGACTTGTTGGTGTCACATACGCAATTAAAGATTATTTGGATCTCACTTTACCACACATGGATACAAGATAAACTTTTCTGAATTCCTGTGTTTTTATTACGGGTGGAGAAAAAACCAGTAAACTACCCAAGATTAGACTTTATTCCACATTCGCTCATTAAGCACAAATTTTATCACACAATTTTTTTCCCTAAAAATTTATCGACTACTTGGGTTGTATACGTTGGATTGATTTGTGGGTTGATTTTTCGGATTGGATGTTCAAATAATCTGGGGTAGGGACGTAGGGTGTTCAAATATGTTGGGGTAAAATGTTCAAGACGGGTTAAACTAAAATAATAGTACTAAAAAAATGTTACATATATTCTATGAGGAGGATTTTTTGGGGGGTGTTCAAGTGATTACCCTTGACAAAGGGTTGAGCCGCCACTGATATACGAAATTTAATTTTTAGAGTATACACCATTAACAAGCATGAGTAACAAACCAGAAAATCACAATAAACCAGTCAATACATTTCTGTGGGGTCTATCACTAAGTGTATGAACACTACAGAAGCGTGTGATTGTAAAATGGTCCGGAGTATCTGAGAAAAAAAAAAAATGATCCGGAGTATAACGTAGCGGTACTCCCGGACCATTGAATAATTACTCCCTAACAAAATGATTTTGCTTATGCGTAAAGCCGGACGTGGGTGGTTTGAGGGTGATTGTAATTGGGATCCACATGGTGATCACGTGCTCATGGGAGAAAAGGGCGCCTTCACACAAGGGTTTGTCCTCTGATGTCCCACCATCTCTCACTCTCTCTCTCTCAACAAGTACATACTAAAATACTTGGCGATTATTTATTTCTTCTTATACAATTTATTTTTGCATTTATTAGTTTTACGTCAATTTTTTTAAATTATTTCTAAGCCGCTAATTTTAGTCTTTATTCACAACAAAATGGGTTTCGATATTAATTTTTTAATTTTTAGATTCCTCTCGTTATGACAAAACAATAATTCCCAAAAAAAAATCGACACAAAACTAATAAATACGAAAAAAAAATTGAATAAGGACAAAAACCCCCCGGATTATTTGGCCAAAATAGGTTAAAGCCCCATTCCGTTAAGGTTCTTATTTTTTTAAGTACTTATTTTCTGCTTTAACAGACAAGTCATTCTCTCACAATTACATTATCTTTAATTCAAAAAATAAGTACTTATTATTTTCCTTAGCGGAACGGGATCTAAAAGTTTTGGATGTTGAGGAAGATTTTTGAGAGTAATGAATAAAGAGAGATAAAGAAAATTTATTTAAGATTGTACGCATGAGTTTTAAATACCCAAAATGAACGAGAAATGTTTGGTTAGCTTACACAAATCTTAATTAAGTGGTACATAACCATTGACCACGGAATTATTTCTACGGATCAGTGGAAGGACAACAGAATAATGACATGTCAGTGGTCCAAAGATTGGAAATTACGAGTTAATAGTACTACCACTTCACGAAAAGATGTACAGTAACTCCCTATTTAATGACAAGGACAAGGGAGTTGCTTACGACGAGCCAAAGGGCAAAATTTTTAGTAAGAGGGGAAAAAAAAAAAAAAAACCAGGAGAAATAATTCAGCGCAATCGTCCCGCGGTGCCTCTGTCCATCTATCTCTCCGCGTCCTGCCACCAGTGCGTCTATGGTGGCTAGTTGTGGAGTAATTATCCAACATTTCCGAAGTGCCACGTGTTGCTCCCAACCATTTATGTAGCGACAAATTATAGAGCATGGACATTATCATTCATTTTTGTTAGGTGGTTGCGAGACGATATCATGTGACCCCACATGATGTGGTCACGATCTTGTCTTTTGGGAAAAATACGGCATGGCAAGACTACATAGTACTTCGGGGAGCACCCAATAATTCGCCCTAATTTTGCTTCAATTCCCTCCTTCCTTCCTTCCTTCCTTCCTTCCTTGTCTCCACTGTTAAAAAGAAAATATTACTCCACTATTGGTTCATCCCTATCTCTAATAAGAGCGGATTTGCAGTTGCTAATTAGGGTTTTGTTTGGGAGAAAGTTATCTGAACACAAATGCAGCAGAGGTTTGTTTTGGGGCTTTTCATGGTAATAATTAGACTGCGATGTGCGTGTGAAGTCTACAGAATTGAATTGAATTGAATTGAATGCATTCTATGATCAAATTAATAATGATTTGGTATCTATATATCAATCTCCTTGTAATTTTGAGTACTTTGCATTTATCGATCCTCTTTGAAAAATGATAAAAGTACAATGTGGACAATAAACCTTATAGGAGACCCCTATACTATAAGGGGATTTAGACCCTGTTCCGGATGCACATATAAAGAACTTTAGGAATAGAAAGATTTTTCAAGCTCAAATATAATGAAAACGAAAAATAATTTTTTAATTTTTTTTGCACCGTTTAAAAGATCTCGATGAGATCTATCAAAACAAGTTACATATTGGTAGAAAAATTATTTGTGTAAACACATGATTTTTGAACTTGAAAAACCTTCTTTTTTCTAAAGTTCATTTTACTATGCATCCGGAACACCACATAAGTGTTTTCACTTTTAGGTGCGAGTCAAAAAGCACTGCATTGGATCTTTTTTTTTGGGGTAAAAAATGAGTTTTATAGTAGTTGACAAGATCAAAAATTTGATTGAGCCAGTCATTCTTTATTATTTATGGTGCAGGCTAGTTATCTAATTGAAGGAGTATGTATGTAATTATTACATGGGGATTGAGTGTTTTACTTTGAGGTGCAAGTCAACTTGGAGCAACGGTGGACTTTTTTCTGGTGTAAGAAATGAGTTTTTAGTGGACAATATATATAAATAGTTAATGTTGACCGAACCACCCATCCTCATCAAGGTAGTAGGAGTATTAGTTATCTGATTGAAGGACCAAATTATTTTTTTCAAGAAGATTTTAGTGTTTTTACATTAAGGGGCCAATTGGATGCAGAAAATGGGAGGGGATGAGGGCTTGATGCGATGTTTTTGGCATGATTTGGTAAACAAAAACACAGGGGTATTAAATCATCCCAAGTCACTGTTGGGACTAAACAATACCCCGTGGGGATAATATGGGCCTGTTTGGATGTGGGATAAAGATTGGGGATATTAGTTATGAAGGGGGTATTATGTAAGAAGGGTGGACCCATATTGATGTGATGGGGGATTAAATAGTATTTGATTTGGATAAGGGATAAAATGAAGAGATAAGGTTGTTTTATAGTTAAAATGGAAGAGAGAGGGGTATTATCCGGGGGTATTATGTAATAACATCCCAGAACCTCCCCATAAATAATCCCCCCACCGGAGGTATTAGGGGGTACAAGAGAATCCGGGATTTAACTAATACCCCAACAAAATGTGTTTCCAAACCATGGCTTAACCATGGCCCCACGGTCTTAGGAGGGGTATTACTAATACCCCTTCGGTAGCCCCCATCCAAATAGGCCCTATGGGTATTATTTATGGACAGGTCTTGAGGTGTCCATATTTTATTCCCCCGCTTTTAAATGGAAATTTTAAAGATTTGGAATATCAAATGCTTTTTTAATTCAAGTAGTTTGTATTTGTACTCCCTTTGTCCCATTTCGCTTGTCTATTTTTTGAATTTCTGTGACAAGTCTAATGATTAACATTTTTTTTAAAAAATTGAATTTAAAAAGTGCCATGAATGATGCAGGGAGTATTGTATTGCTGCTCCACATAAATTAAAATGCAGTTCAGTTGGTCTAATTAATTTCCAAATTAAAAAAAAAAAAACAAGAAGGGGAACAAGAACAATACGAAACAACAAAGGATAACCTAAGCTGGTCCCACCTTTGTTTTAACATAGACATATAGTAGGGCTTAGGCTTAGTTGTAATGTAACCTTTATATAGGTACACGCTAGGCCAGGATAATGTTTCCCTCTCATGTGCATTACGTTATCAAACTCAAATACAAATTTATATATCTCGATTAATTCCGGTGCCCAATTCCATCGCCCGCTTATAGAGAACCCAATTAAAGCCGATACAATTACTCTGTATGGATTGATCCCAAAAGAATTGATAGTACCTAAGAAGTTTTTAAACCTGATATCCTAAGAGCGAAATAAATCCTAACTACCAGGTCTTGAGCACGGGGCGAACCCCTGGATGGTTTAAATAGAAATAGAATAGTCAATAGATCGAATAGCTTTTGTCACATTCCTTAGATATTTATATAACAGCTTTTGTTGGATATTTGCGGGCCCAAGTGGGCCTGGATAGCGTTATTTCAAAGTTTCATGGGTGGTGATGGTATTTATTGATTATTATATACAGTAATCATAAGGTTTATACATGATTTGCTGGGGTTTTTTTATACTCCGTAATTGATTGTGGACATTAAGGAGTTGGTTAAGTGATGATTAGGTTATTCTTTTCACTGATTGCCTGATCAGTTCTAATGCAATTCTTTTCATTAATTGCAAAAAAAAAAATAGAAGTCCGGTGATCCTATAACTCCAAACATCGATCATTGTCTTCCAGTGTCATTTTTTGTATTGGCAACCACACATTTTACTAGTACAAGATTGAAGTATACAAATAACGTAACATAGTTACCAAAACTACTGGCGCGTTGAAATAGATTGACAAAAGCCTCCGGCGATACAATCTTGAACAAAAATTGTGTCATCAACTCTAGCATGACCCGCGATAATTTATATGTGTACGAAATATCGGCTGGATTTTGTAGGATACATGTATCTAGGTACAAGTACATGCACACACATGAGAATACTTATAAGCTTTAAGATTATGGACAATCAACTGCAAGACTCATGTTACAAAAACACATGAAATTTAAAATGACCACAACGAGAAGAAAACAGTGAAATCTATAATGACCACAATGAAAATCAAACAACGAAATTTAAAATCATACTTTGTCTATGTAAATCCCACAAGTGATCGACGAAGTCTGACTGGAGTTGAGGATGAGTTCCCCTATCTCTGATGCGACGATGGCATTGAGGAAATTACGTAAGCTCGATTGTGTGTTGATCATGCGATGCTTCTGCAGGAGGAACTTTATCGCTTCGCTCATAATCATGTGGTAGACTTTCGTCTCGTTCATCCTCAACAATCACACTCCCTCCATCTGAACATGAGGATTTACCGGTTCTTTTTTCCTCGACAGGATTTATTGTTGGAATATAGCCGTTGGAGATATAATTGTTGGAATAAGACCGTTAAGAATATAGCTGTTGGAAATATGACCGTTGGATTATAATCATTTAAAAAATATAAGATTTATTTTTGGTTTTTCTCAAAGTAAAAAAATAAAAAAAGTAAAAAAAAAACTTTTAAAAATATTTGAACAGAAAAATAGAAGTAGAGAGAAAGAATAGTTTAATATAATAAAGTTAGAATAGAGAGTCTAATGCAGTGTGCTATCAAAAAGTAACTAGATCAAATTTGCTAAAGCTGATAAGGATGCTCTTAGGTAGTTACCCTGAATCAGCAAATAGGCCCTCTTGGTTGTGACTTGCGGCCTTGTTCATTTGGGGGACTCAAAATTCTTAAGTATGGTCTTTAATAAATTTTCTATATCTCTCTCCACTCATTACTCTCAAAATCCTTTCTCAAAACCCAAAACGAACAGGGTCGTAAGTACTCTGTAGCAGGGACGGATCCAGAAATTCTTTCTAGTGGGGCCACCAATTTTTACTACACTTGGAAAAAAAAATTACAATCAAGCACAATATAAATTTAAGCTTCATCATATGAGAAAAGGGAAATAATTTCAAAAATTTCCTAAAAATAAACGCAAAAAGGGTTATAATCCCTTTACGGCTTTTCTAATGAGAGCCACCATCAAGGGGCAAAATTGGAAAAAATAATGCTCATGTTTTTTCATTATTGAATTATTTATAATGGGATTGTGTGTGCTTATAACATTGTCAAAAAAATTAAGTGCTCCAATTTTTAATCAATTTAAATAGATACAAAGATCTTTTTTTTTCTGATCATAATATTTTAAAGGGTCATAATTAATTTTTTTCTTTAGAGATTTCATATGAGAGCTATAGAACCAAATGAAGAGCAGATACTTAAGTGTTTCAATTTTCAATCCATTTGAATTGGTAAAAAGATCTTATTTTTTTGATCATTTTATCCTAAAGGGTCATAATTAATTTTTGGTTCTAGAGCTCTCAAATGAGAACCCTAAGAGAGCCGTAGAATTAAATGAAGAGTAGATACTTAAGTGTTCCAATTTTCAATCTGTTCGAACCAATGCGATGATCATATTTGTCTGATCATTTTATCCTTAAGAATCATAATTTATTTTTGGCTCTAAAGCTCTCATAATTAATTTTTGGATTAATTTTTGTAAATAAAAAAAATTGAATTGAGTAGGGACACGTGCTTCATTGTGCATCCGTCCCTGCTCTGTAGCGAGTACCATTATTTAAGGAGACCCAACACTATGAAGTATGAACTACCGTAAAAGTCTCATAAGCATCCAATAATGCATGTTCTTGGTGCTTAAGTCCTCTAGTATGTTGTGTTTGTACATATATGTTGTCGTTTTTATGCGATATTGCATGTAAGGTAGATTTTTGTGTATTTCAAGTAATTCGTATAAATAAGGTGCGTTTAAACGCCAAGGAATGCTCCGGGTGCAACCAAGTGCTCAAGGCCATGTGCCACCCCGTTGTGGTGCCCGAAGAGTCATGAAGAGATGGTTTGAAGGTGCTTGGGTCGCCCAAGGGTCAAGGGAATTGAAGGAGAAGTAAGGATTTTACCAAAGTTACTCATCTTCCGACCAGCTGAGGGTAGAATTATCATATCCTTTGATATACAAATGATATTGGATCCAAACCACTTGAGTTAGAAAGTAGTCTCGACAAGCTTTCCAACGGTCCAAAGAACACCCATATCCGAGTTCGGGAGTGTCCGGAGCGAGCCCGTGAAGTTAAGCAAAGCAGAATTTGTCTTTAGCAGATTGGTATCGATACCAATCAAAAAGGTATCGATACCATTCACCTTAAATCACCCCGTAGCTGTCCAGGAGCAAGGGTATCGATACCTTTTGCATAGGTATCGATAACATTGTATTTCGGGCAAGTTTTTGACAGCTTTTTCAACCTTCCATAAGTATAAACTTTCTTTTTATGGCAACTTTATTATATATTTGGTTGAGAGAGATGCATCCTTGTATAAATAGGTCTCTCTTTCTCTATAGAAGCAACTACTTTATGTTGTAACTTTAGTTCTCTCTCTAGGAGAGATCTCCATTGTTGTTCAAGCTTAATTTTTTAAGAACTCCTTAAGGTATTAGTCGTTTGTTGTTTTCTCGTTTATTAATGTTGTAGCTACGGTTGAGATCTTTACATAAATCAAGTTTATTTTCATTTCCATCGGTTAATCATGTTCATCATTTCTACCTTGCTTTCTAGTCTTTTCAATATGTGTGAGTAATCGAATAGGCTTGGCCATGGGGTGAATAACACCTTGTGATTTAGGTTAATTTTGCTCTTCTCAACTTAAGACTTGAGGTTTGGTTTATAAATGTGCGTGGTTCGCCTTTTATGTAACAAAACTTGTCAATGTTAATATCTGGTGATCATATGCTTGCACATATGGTTCCGTGAGCTATGTCTCGCCTCGTGTTTGCCAAAAGAACCAAAGAACTTGCTCGATTTCCAAACTATGCTTCTTGTTCATGAATCTTGATATTCAGTTTGAATACAAGTCTTGGCGTTGTTAACCTCCAGTGATTATGTGCTTGCTCACATGGTTCCGGGAGCGATGTCACGCCTTGTGTTTAGCTTGTTATTCAAACTCTATATCAAGTCTAACCATTTTCACTGCTAAATCTTCCGGTTAATAACCTATGCTGTGTGATTCAACCGTGTTTTCAGTTGAGAAAAGTTGATTGGCCTAAGTTACGGGTGTCATGAACTTCTATGCCTTGCCGCTTTTAATTCTTAGTTAAAACTCATTTCTAGTCTTTTCCATAAGAGTGTTTTTCCACCTTTCAAAGGAAAACCAAAAGTTGGCCGTCTAAATGCCGGAAACCCTTACATCTACAAATCCTAATTAGCTATAGAGATTATCTCTGTGGGTACGATCCCGGACATTTCGGTATTTATGCTGACAACGACCTAGCCCTACGCTCAGGATAATTCAACCTATTTCAGCGGTTAGGTTGTGGCGAAGTAAAGTCTACAAAATCAGGTACCTACCTTCATTAACAACCAACCTATGACACCCATAGTGTGATTTAAGTGTACAATCAAGTCTCTGCCCTGCATTACAGTGGCAAGTACTTTTAGAGTTGGGGCGAAAAATAAAATAGTGGTCCAAAAACCAAGTCTTTAGGCCCTTTACATTTACTAGCTATTGGTGGAACCACAAATTTGTCTGTAAGGATTCTGAGAACAGTAAATTCAAATTTTCATGATAGCTTAAGGTTTATGGTTCAGCTTACGTCCCTATATATAAAGATGACGCTACAAAAAAGTTTATAGCACCTAAAAGGATTCGAACCTGAGACACATCGTTTTACATTAAAAAATATGTAATTCGAGTAATCAAGCAATAGAGAAGAGTTGTCAAAAAAAAAAAAACTTGTAATGTAAAAGGCGTACTATCATTTTATATTTAGGTTAATACTCCCTCCGTCCCGATTTGTTTGTCTATTTTTTGACTTTAACTTGTCCCAAATTGTTTGTCCAACTAGAAGTTGACTAGAAAAAATGTCCTCAATGTCATTTCACTTTTTTCAAAATTCATGTATTGGGAAATGTGCACTCTCATTAATTGCCCAAAAGTACGGGTATTTTTGGAAACCCCAAAATTTTTTGAGTGTAATCATTGTGCTTCCTTAATAAGTTGGAATTTAAAGATTGAGCAAACAAATTGGGACGTAGGGAGAATAAAATTAGAAATAGATCAAAAGTGATACTCTTAAAATATTATAAATTGAATGATCTATTGAAATGCATCACAGAAACTCATCCTTTGAATACTGACGTAAGATAGCCAAGTATGTACAATTTTGATACTAAAATTTGAGGTATCTAAGGCTGTGTTCCAGAACAAGAAAAAGAACTTATTTTTTGTTGAATAAGAAGGGTTGTTCCTGAAAATAAGAAGCTGGGTACTTATTTTGGTAGAATTTGTATAGGTAAATACCGGCCGATTCCGGCGGCCGGGCCGGGCCATCTCCGGCCACCGGACGGCCGATCCGAGCCGTCCAAAAATTCTATAAAAAAAAACCAAGGGGGCCAATGCGGGAATCAACGGCATCCGAGGTGTGTAAGGTGTTTGATCCGAGCACCCATTTTCCGTGTACGAATGATAATTGGTTTTTTTTAATAGAATTTTTGGACGGCTCAGATCGGCCGTCCGGTGGCCGGAGACGGCCCGGCGCGGCTGCCGGTACGATTTCCCTCCGCCGGCGCCCAACACAATAGCAACAGTCTTATTTTTTGTATACGGCAACTTCAAGCTCAAAAATCATATGTTTACGCAAATAATTTTCTTATCACTATGGATGTTATTTGATAGATCTCATTGAGATCTTTAATACAGTGCGAATTTTTTTTTTTTCATTTACATTATTTTTGAGTTTGAAAATGTGAAGTAAATTTTGTATTTGAATTTTGTGAAAGACCCTTATTATTTTTAAAAAAGAAGTATGAAAAAAAAGTACTTATTTTTTAAGAATGTTTCCGGAACGTAGTCTAATAAAGATGCTCTTGATAAACCAACCCCTAAGTAGCTAACCTTGACTTCCCGGCTAGCCCAAGCTTGTGTGATTTTTTTACAAAAAATTTAGTAATCATAGGAACACATCATTTTCACCAAAAAGTGAGCTTCCTAGAAGCGAAAAAGAAACAATGGGCCAGAGAGAGAAAGCAACAACTGGCCGTCAAGTCCATGTTTCAAAGTACTCAACAATGTAGACTATTTAGGCTACAGGGGCAAGGTTTAGTGATGAGCACCTTCAATGGAGATATATGCTCACCAACTTAATTCCAGTGGAGAAACAACTCATTTGGGCACTTGTATAACCAACAACCCTGCCCCCACCAGCTGCTTCTCCTTTCAATCCATGTCTTTGATCGTGTCAACAAATGCTAGCTCCCACCATCATTTCAAACATCATGAATTTTTCCTATGGGTTTTTGAATTTCAAAAGATTCTTTCACCACGTTCGTGAATTTGTTTTCTACAACTTACTCCCTCGGTCGAAATACCAATGTCGAAAAAGATCATGTTGTTCAGTAGAAAAATCTCTCTCCAGGCCCGCTCTCTTTGCCGCCTTAGAAACAAGAGATGTACGTCGGCCACAACTATCGCAAGCCTCCTACTTTTTCAATCGTAAGCTCCTCCTCTCCTCTCCCTGTAATTACTACTTACGATGCTTGTGGAGCACTCAGCGGTGGCAGATGAGGGTAAGATAATGGATGGATGGGGGGCCATGGCCCATGGGGCTAGGGTAGGGTAAGGTGGTGGGTGTGCAAAGAAGCTATAGGGCTAGTACTGATATGTAATTGTTGGGACTGAAAAGAAAAGGTTTGGGAGCAATTAAAATTATCGTTCATTTTCTATGAAATTTCAATTGGCTTAGCATACCGTCTCGCCTCACCATTGAGCAAACCCGTGAAGCAACCTCAGAGACAAATGAACACCAATTTGCAGTTACCTGCCATCATTGCAGAAGTCAACAAGATGGAGAAGCCGATTTTATTTGCATCTATATCCGTTGGCTACGAGACATCGTGCTCGTTCAAAAGGCAAAAAAGAGCAAATAAGGATTTGTGTCAACTTGCAAATATATGGATGGATTTTCTATCACTTTTAGTTTGAGAAAAGGTTCGGACTAGTTTATTAGGATCTGGGTTCTCTCCAATTCAGTTGCAGAAAAGCTTATGCGGTCCCATTTTGACAGTTCATTTCAGCAATTAGTGGATTAGATTTTAAAACTCTTCTTGAAGAGAAACTTTCAAAGAAATTTAATCATTAAAAACACTTTTGGACAAATGAGATTGCACATACTGCTCTTTGCATTCCAAAACAGTCCCAAAAAAAGACTGCAGAAAAGCCCAATTCTTAATTTTAGCCGTAAAAAAAAATGCTAATTAAGCAAATTGATGTGGTAAATAATCAACAAGCAAATATTATACAAAGCATTTAGTACAACATTTTAAACAAGCACATAAGTGAGTGTGCATGTTTCGATTGTACTAGGCAATATTGTTAGTACCATGTGAAAATAGCATGGGACCTTACAATGGGTGTTCCAGCTATATACTACTCTATTGTACAACTTGCATCCATTATTTGTATAACTGTTTCCTCAAGGACATGTACTAAATTAATCATGTCAGGGCTACTATTTTCGTAATCATTCTCGTTGACTACATTTTTTGGTTTTTCACATCAAACCTTATTTATATTGAAAATAGAAATTCACACTCTTTTTTTTATCCACACACTCTTTTTATTTTTTAGTGTCGAAAGTGTATGTTTTTTTTTTTTTGTTAAAAGACAAAAAAGAAAATGTGAACAACAAAAAAGGAAGTGTGAATATCAATTCTCTATTTATTCGACTGTAATACGTCGTTGAATGATTCTTATACTTCGGGTAATTTTTTAAATTTTTCCAAAAAGAATAAACAAGACAACCAAAAGCAAGTAATATGACTTGTTTTCACATTGAACTCTATCGAGGACATCGTTTTCTGTAATATATATCCAAGAGACCTAGGTCTTTTTGAACCGGATCTAAAGTCAATTTTACTCATACTTATCCTTCATTGCTATAACCTAATGTAACTATATCACTCCTTCGAAATACCACATCTAGCTTAACTTATCTAATTTGCAAACCCCTATAGTAAGACATATTTTTGTGAAAAGAAAAAGCACGTTGTATTTTGTGAAAGAAAGTAGGAAAATGTTAGGACACATGAAATTGTGTTCAATGAAAAGGAATATGAATGGAGAGATGAACGATTCAAATATGTATTGTACCGAGCCCCAAGAAAATAGTCCCCTCAATGATTCTGAAATTTTCGAAATCATACCCCCCCTCCCTCTCTCTGAAATGGAAGAAGCAACAAAACTGGACTCGCAAAGCCAAAACCGCAGAAGCACCTGATCAGTCACCATCTTCTTCAGCTTCCTCCAACACATCCCTTTCTATAATGTCAGTCGTTATGTTTTTTTGTCTTCTTAATTTTCCCCTCTGAACCTCTCTGCCCATGTTACCTGACCTGATTTACACTGGTGAAAATGAAGGAAAAAAATAATGTCTTACCGGAATACGCTACTATCCCAGTAACTCACGTGTTTTTTTCGGTATGTTAGCACCGAAATACAGAACACCTACGTTTCGGAACCGTAAATTTTGTGGTTCGAATTGAACATCCCGGAAGTTTTCCCTTATTATTATCTCAAGCGTGTCCCTAGTAATCTGATTTACGATTATTTTTCTCTGTTGAAAGAAGCAAATTTCGACCATTATAACCTGTATAAATGTCGATCGATCTCTCCCCTACCAAGATTTAGGACACGGAACGTACCACGTTTTCGTTCCTATTTTGCGTTGCACGGTGACTATCTGCAACTGAGGTAACAGGGACAAAAATCCACCCATCATCACAGATTCATAATCATAACTCAGGTCCCGTGGTCCTGCAGATATTAGAAAGAAAAAAAGGCCCAATTCAAAGGGAAAAATTCGAACTTAAATAAACTTCAATTGACCACCTGAACTTTCACTCCGTTATCAATTTACCCCCTGCCGTCTCGGATCGTTATGCAATCCTATGAAGCAGAGACGTGATTATGAGAGCCTTAGAGACAAAATTTGATTATGTCTCTTTAGAATAATATGATCGGAATAATAAGATCTTCAAACGGATTAAAAATTGGAGCACTTAATTTTTTAACCATATTTTTAATATATAAACGGTCTAAAAAAATTAAGTACTCAAATTTTCACTCCGTTTAAATCAGTGCAAAGATCTTGTTATTCAATACTTACCACCAGTTTGCAATCCTATGAAGCAGAAATGTGATTATGAGAGCCTTAGAGACAAAATTTGATTATGTCTCTTTATAATAATATGATCAGAATAAGATTCACACCCGTTCAAACGGATTAAAAATTGAAGCACTTAATTTTTTAATATATAAACGGTCATAAAAAATTAAGTGCTCAAATTTTCACTCCGTCTTGAATCAGACAAAGATATTTAAGTGCTCATAAAAAATTAAGTGCTCATAATCACATTTCCGCTCCATAGGGTCCTAAATAAAGAACACATACTTAATATGAGAGCCTTAGAGATAAAAATGAATTACGACCCTTTAGAATAAAATGATAAGAATAAAAAGATCTTTGCACCGATTCTGAAAATTTGAGCACTTAATTTTTGAGACTTTATATATTAAAAATATGGTTAAAAATTAAGTGCTCCAATTTTTAATCCGCTTGAATCTTATTATTCCGATCATATTATTCTAAAGAGACATAATCAAATTTTGTCTTTAAGGCTCTCATAATCAAAGTCACAAATTGAGACGGCAGAGGGTAAATTGATAACGGAGTGAAAGTTCATTTTGAATTTTCCCCCAATTCAAACCTGATGAGCAAAACTCCAAAAACTCGGTCAAAACTCAGAGAGACGAATTGACCACAAAAAAACTCCACCAAGATTTATTAAACTTGTACGAACCCACAATTCAAGGTGTTTCACTCGTTTGCACCTCCTTTCAAGTGTAGAATAGGTGAGCCAGATTGAGCTCAGCTCAGGGTTTTTTATCCAACTTTTTTGGCTACTCTGCTTAGATACTGTCCAAAGTGAGGTCGTAATCATTAAGGTTTGACCAAGACTTATTATCACTCGGCATCTCAGCTCCTAGCTAGGTTGGTATATCCAAATCGAGACACCATGAATGGGGGAGAATACCAGCAGGCACAAGGATGTCCGACATGCTTCCATAATTACGGCCCTGTTCGGTTTGGGTTCTAAGGTAGGTTTGTAAGAGTAATGAGTGGAGAGAGATAGATAATGAAAATTTATTGCATTAAATGTTATTAAAACTTAAAAACCAACTATTCTCTTTTACTTGGCACGTATCCGGATATAGACATCTCTCACAAAAGTTGGGTCCCGCAATAGAACTCACGTGACATAGGACCTATCCCTATGACTTATGAGTGATCCGTGTCCAAGTTTTGTACGGTACATGTACGTTTAAGCGTTGCGTTTCGATATGTTCTGAGAGCTGTCCATATAAACATTTCCAAGAAAAGGTATTTCTCAAATTAGAAATTTTCAAACAGAAACATTGAAACAAAATATGCCACAACAAATATGCAGAATTGGGATAAAAATTACTCATAAAACAAAGAGCAGCAGCGTAAACTTCTAGTGCCTGAAAACATCTTGGAGCTTCTGTTTTTTCAGCCATTTAAATCGTATAGGAGATTTTATGTTTCACCTCAAACTCTAAGGACATGTTTGATAACCGTTATAGTTACGAGGGGATTGGTAATAAGGTAGGATTATTATTAGGATTGAAATTCGTATTAGTAGGATACGTGAGGAAGGCGTGAGTTCAATTAGCTAATCAGATTATTGACATATAAGTGATTTTCCTTTTTACCTTTTTACCCTTCTAAACGAGAGAGAGAGAGAGAGAGAGAGAGTGAGTTTTGTCATTTAAGACTCCCATTTAAGGGGAGTAATAGTCCACTGGGATTAAGAAAAAGTCTTAACCACACCTAAATAGTAGTAAATACAGACACCAAACTGTGCAGGGGAGTGGGCTTAGGCTTTTAGGTGTGTGTATTTGAGTGCGTAAATGTGACTATGGTTTTAGCACTGTTGATGGGAGTAATAGTCTGACTCAATTTCCGTAAACCAAACAAAGGACTAGAGGACCCACGGGGTTAATAATCCAATCCCCCATCTACAATGGTTGTCAAGCATGCCCTAGCTAGGGTTTAGGCCTCACATTCTTAGGGCACACAAGTCCCCTTTAAGCATGCAACTTCAAAATCATGGGGACCCAAGAAAATTTTCCAGAGAATTCTCATCATCTCATTGCTTTCTTCAACATACCTTTGGAGAAAATTCAAACCTGAATCATGGAAAAATGGAGGTTAAAAGGTGTTCACGTGGGCTTCCCACCATTTGACAAACTACTCCACCTTCCATTTCAAAACCAGCAGCAGAATTCTCATCTACCGACAGCAAATGCATCACCAGTCGGTTAAAGGAATGGGGACCATCTGCTGCACAAAGAGAAAACCATGGACATGCTTAAGAAAAGACTAGCTAGAAGTTAAAATTAAATGCGAAAATGTACTCAGCCAATCAAAAGAAAACCATGATTAACATACGGGGACCATCCTCAACTACTGGGGGAAAAAAAAATTACAATGTCATAACGATACAGATTACGGAGTAAAACCATGTTGAGAATTGAAAAAGGGATGTGCACAAATATCTTGTTCAGCAGGGACTCGAATCAGAACCGGACATGGAAACAGTAAGTATCTATGCATGAGTGTGAAGAAACATCTCATGTGTAACAAGTTAACAACTCGAATTTCACCCGGCTAAATTAAGTTTTGAGCTCCTTTTTGGCGTAGAATTGAGGCTTTTTTCAGCCCCCCCAGGCCACCGAGAGGCCGCCCAAATGTCAGTTTCAATGTATGTAAAAAAGCATAAAGCATCTTGTCTTAGTGTGTTTCATGGTCCAGAACAAACGCATGGAAGCTAGCCAAACGGAATCATTTTATCTAAGTCAACAAATCGGTAATCAATCAATCAGTCAAAATATCAAATTATCACCTTATCAGACAAACGTGCCGTTAATTATTAAAGCAAACTGCTTTGATCAGTACACATTATGATAATAAGCTTATTGACCAATTTCAGCAAATTATATATGCAGCAAACTCAAGGTCTTCTTTAAGTCATTTCCAACCACTTTGTCAAATTAAGCATGGCAAAGAATCAGTTATCAATCAATCAAAACTGAAAAAGATCCATCACCCTACAGAAAAGCTAGTCTTTAACTGATAAAAGCGAATGGTGTGAAATTTATTGGATGAACTTCAATTTTAGGTGATTAACCGAATTCAGCGGTTATGCAGCAATTGGGTTTTTCAGCAGTTATGCAGCAATCAAGAGTCCACAAGTTAGGAGTATTCAGCAACTGGGTCAAGAGTCCATAAACAGGTACTACCCAAAGGGCTGCAGTAGGCTCCTAGTTGTTCAAAATGAAGGGGCTGTTTAATGGGTTCAACAAACCAAAAGAAGGAGAGAATTTAAGACCCAACAGCCCCCATCTTCAGAAACCATGGTCCAATAAATGAAAAAGGACGTTCTCAACCATTATGACATCAAGCTCAGCAATCAAGAGTCCACAAGTTAGGAGTATTCAGCAACTGGGTCAAGAGTCCATAAACAGGTACTACCCAAAGGGCTGCAGTAGGCTCCTAGTTGTTCAAAATGAAGTCACCAAACCAAAAGGAGGAGAGAATTTAAGACCCAACAGCCCCCATCTTCAGAAACCATGGTCCAATAAATGAAAAAGGACGTTCTCAACCATTATGACATCAAGCTGTTCAAAAAAAAAAAAACCAATATGACATCAAGAATAAAAGAGAAGGGAAAGCCACAACCTTCAAAGCTTTCTAGCTTTGCTCTAATCAAACAACTCGTACAAGAGGCTCAAAAGCTGGACAATACTATTGCCAAATTCAGTGTGAGGGGAACCTAGATTTCACCCACATTCCAAGCTAGGTACACTTTGAGGATTTCTAAGCAATTGGATACAATACCACACTCACAGATCTGACACTTTCTGAGGCTCCTTGTAGGATTTGTTTTCCCCTTCACAAAAGTCGAAGCGTCCTATTTCTTCAGAGTTCAGCCAAACTTTCTACATTAAACCATGGTGAGATACAGCAGCAAATTAATTGGCAAGAAGCAATAGACGGTGTGAAATTGCAATTCATTCAGGAATCCTAGGGAATGGACTCGAAGATGAAGTTCATATTAAGCATTAGACTTCCAGGAGAGAGTCAAAGAACATATATCTAGTCAAGAGTTAAACCTAAAAGCTGCCTCATGAGATGTTATTGTGGCTCTACTCTTTTGAAACCTTTAATCTGGATTGATAGGTGGTAGACAATCCAATAGACCAAGGTTAGGAATGGATGCTGAAATGAATCGAGTTGCAATTTATTTGTTGACAATGTGCCAGTTAATATTGACGGCCCCAGGACATAACTGGATGTCCAAATCCCGCAAGCACCTGAGAAATTTTCAGAGTCCATCTGAAAGGTTATAAAGACATATTCTAAAGATAAAAGTTTCAACTGACTCTCAAGCACTACCTTTGTAAAAAGATTGTTGAACATAGGTTTTGTCCTCCCAAAAACTATTTAAGAGAACATTTCCTTTAGACGCTTTCGACGAGTCGTTAAAGAAACATGTCCGCAATGAGCTGCTGGAGAACAGTGTCACAAGTCAGCATTTATCCTAAATTCAAAAACAAAGCCATTCAAATGCACAGATAAATTTCCTCTGTGTAAAGCCTATGCTAAGCACATTTATCGAAAATGTTCTCTGTGCAACGAAAGTTCAGGACCTTGAAAACAATTACCAAAACTTCAGGTAATAGGATTGAAAACTTGGCCATATCTTACACGGGTTTTTAAAAAAAAGCTTGAGAAGTGATATTGCAACTTTCAGTTCCAAATTAAACCTTAATCTGCAGAAAAAACTAATGGAATATACTCATTCCGAATAATTATAATCTCCAAATATCTAGGCACAGCATAAATCAATCATCTATGCAAACACCCAGAAGCATATGCAGGACCAAGCACTTATATGTCATAGGTTGACAGAACTCATACCATCCACACAAGGCAACATTGTAAGTTTTGTCTGCAGAAGAATATATCATTTTAGAGAACAAATTGAATCAGAACCAAGAAGTGAAAACCACGAGAAGCAAATATGCCAGTCACCTGAGAGTTGGCTAAACAATGAAATGCCAAACCACTAGAAACAAGAATAGATTATTAATGCTGCTAAAAACAATACCGCTTTCCAAGACACCTAAGTAATAAAGGAAACGTCTTCAACTCAAAGAAGCCTTGTCCCAGTTAGTTGGTCCGGCTACATGAATCATGGTGCCCTTCCGCATCATCAAGGGCCAATTCAAGGCTCCTATCCATAAGTTGAGGTATGCATAGTTTGTCCCCTGTAATTAGTTATTTATATGTAGTAAGTTGAGGTATGCATAATTTGTCCCCTCTAATTAGTCAACCAGATGGTCCTGTGGGGGGGTTAATTCCACCTTGAGTCTTTTCCGTCTTTTATCCGAGGTTGAGAGGATGAACAAAGCGCTCATGTGTACCTGCAAACCGAAGGGGGGTGTTCCTCCGGGTAGAAGCTCCGATGGCCTAGTCAATAGGTGGAGGAGAAGTAAAGGAGAAAGCTTTTTAGGAAAATATGTAGAGAGAGAGTGTATCAGAGACAAACCTGGTTGGGGGTAGCCCTCTATTTATAGGCAACCTGAGAGTGTAGAAGAAATTAGACCGCCTCCATGTGTCATGTTGTTCGGCTGACGTCACATGTCAGAGATATTTACGGGCCACCGTCCCACGTGGATGACAAAGTCGCACTATTCAACGTCAGAGCCGTCATATCGGATAGGGACGTCACTTTTGTTCTGACACCATCTGACCGTAGAATAACCGAAGAAGAGCACTTTCACTGCCGAGCAAAGCTATTGCCGAAGAGATACCATCTTCGAGGAAACGAATGTCAAACGTAATGATTTTCCCGAAGGGATGATATTCTCGAACATGAAGTCCTCTGAACGTAAAGATGGCTTTTGCCCCCGAAGTAAACAGAACTGCCCGAGTCAGTGAACTGCATACTCTCGGCAGCCGAGCGTGATGTAAATAGCATGAGCCAATCAGATCCGTAAGCCTCTGGATTTATATCGTTTTGACCCTTTTGCCCCTTCGGTAATTTCGGCCCACTACAGGTCCACACCCCAAGCTCTGAAATCCTAATCTCTCTCAACTACTCCCTCCGTCCCAATTTGTTTGTCCAACCTCGAAAATCTAACTTTTTTAGGGAACACAATAATTACATCTAAAAAGGTTCAACTTTCCACATTTACCCTCAACTTTTTTAAAAAAATTACTTTATTCCACTAAAGAAAGGGCAAAAAGGGAAAATCGATCCAATTAGAAGTCAAATGGATAAATATTTTTGGACACTTAAAAGTCAAAAAGTGGACGAACAAATCGGGACGGAGGGAGTATATTGTAAGAGCTACGAACCAAGATGCCATTGATGATGTGCACGGTATACAGCCTCTAAACATTTTCAATTAAGACTGTAGTTTCAAACTATAAATCTAAGACAGGAGATTCAGACAGACAATCCAGCCAATTCTAATGAAAACTTGATACTTGAAACTAATGCTCTAGATACACCGGAACTAATCTGTTGCAATCGACATAAATAACTTGCCGGAAGATTGTTGACAGTTGTTTCTAGGCTCATTCATACATACCAGACCCACATACCAAACAAATGTGCCAGACGTCCTGTTTAAATTTGCATTCAATTGGTAATGCTTCGAATCTATAGGCCCCCATAACCAAAACCAAATTGCTAGAGGCTCACAAATTACAATGTATCGTCTGACATACAGTTCCCCGCAGTTCTTACCCGAAGATAAAAAGATTACAGCCTGCACAAACAGGTTTCACTACAATACGATACAGACATATAGACACAAACGATTGATCCTACCAATTGGGAACTAAGATATTTAAAGAGAACCCCAAGGGGTTGGCAAAGTGGTCTTGGCCTGGGACTTGGGGGTTTGCTCTCTCCTAAAGTCTCAGGTTCGATTCTTCTTACCAGCAACTCTTAGGGCCACCTAACCCCAACGCATAAGCGTGTGAAACGGCTGTGAGAGGGGCTGTAGGTATTTGTCCGAGGTGCGCGCAAACTGGCCCGGGACACCCTACATTACCCGGGAAAAAAAGGAAGAAATTTAATGAGTTAAGCGCCACATAAGCCAAACAAGAACCGTTTCTTCTTCCACTGGTTTTGTACAATTCCATGAACCATTATGCACCATCAATAATGTACGCTTTTTTAGAAGAAAATTGCGATGAATTCGAAAAGAAAACAACAACTTAATTTCACAGAGAAAACTTACAGTTTTCATCTCGAAGTGTCTCCACCAGAACATCCAATCCATCACCAGCAATATCATCAATAATACGAAATCCCTAACAGGCGAAACCCTAGAAATTGATGTCGCGGCCGCCCATAAGAAATAAACAGAGCAACAAAGCAAATGCCTATGATCAAAAAAACAAAGCAAATGCCTTAAAAATCATCGAATTCGACTAAAATTCAACAATTCAACAGGAAATTTGACTGCGGAAGACCTCAATTGGTTATTTAGACCAGCGATCACCGTAAACGCGAGAAGAGATGCACAAAAACGATGGGATGAAACTAAACCCTAGGTGGTGGCGGCAAAGGTCTGTAACTAACGAACTACTATTTTGTCCTTTCTGAATGATATTTGCCATGGGATTTTTTAATTTTGATTTTGAGATGTAGTAGTTTACAAAATAAATGAAAAGTCTGTGGACACAACAAAGTGCACAGATTGCATTATGGGACCCACTACGGGTCCTACGCAAGACGTGTAATCTTGACAAAAGCATAGGTATTACAAATATTGACATCCTATTGTCGGGAAAAAAAAAAAAAAAAACTACCACAGGAAGAATTATAATTTTGGAACAAATAAAAAGAGCTAAGTGTTGCATATATGTTTAACTTGAAATATTTATATACTAGTGCTAATCCGTGCCTACGGCACTACGCATCCCGGTTGGAATTGTCTGTGCCTACGGCACTTGCTAGCTAGTGGCTCAAAACACTAAATCGCCATCGCTGAAATGAGGACAGGTTTGACAACGGTCAACAAAAACAGAGAGAGAGAGTCACAAAGAAATCGCCATCGCTGAAATGAGGACAGGATTTGAGTGATTCAAATTTTGAAGCCCTTGAAATCGAGAGACATGTTCCACGCACCATATTAATTTTATATTAATTTCATTCTCACTATTCATCCTGTAATTCTGAACACACACCAAAAAAATGAGAGTCAAATAAATGTTATTACAACTGGTAAAAACTTGTTGAATAAAAAACTAACTATTTTTTCACTTTCCGAAAAATCAGCCAGTATAGTCCATAAAAAATTAGACATGTACCAATGTTTTGATGGAAATATGTTTTGAAGAAAAGAGCATAAAAGTAAAAAAAATTATATACTGTATGTATTGAACGCAACCAAAAATGTATTTTAGATGCAAGCCTAGTATCTATATCCCATGTGATGGGAAATGTGTTTTTCATGCAAGCTTAAGATAAAGCTTATGTGGCTACAAAATCGGCAGTCAAAAATTATTTTAAAAAATCAAGCTTCTCGTAAAAATCTGCCATTATCTCCCAATAAATCAATACATCAAATCTTTCCAAAAATCCTCCCTCGCCTATTAATCAATTGACGTATATTGTGTTGATTTTACAAATCTGTTGAATTACCATTTCTACTGGGAGACGTTTCCAATATAAGCCCCAAGATTTTAAGCCCCAGGATTGCACGCTATTTACAAAACATGCCATTAGTTTGTATGTGAAGAGTAGAGAAATCCGAACCGTTGAATTTGTTTGTATGGATAGATAAAATTTGTGTCAGGGAGAAATCTGAACCGTTGAGAGAGAATATTCTTTTGGAATATTCCCAAAGACCCTTGTGTTTTATTAGATAGATTGGTTAAACACTTTAGGACTTATTATTGACCTTCCCTATTATAGCATTTATTTTTTTTACAAAAAAAGTTATTTGACCCTCAATTATTAATTATTAAACTCTTTTTTAACTATTGTAGATTTATTTACGTAATATAAATGTGGAATATCATTAACTTGTCAAGCCCAAAAGAATCTTGACCTTCCCTATTATAGCATATAATTCTTTTATCAAAATATTATTTGACCCTTAATTTTTAGGAGTAATTATTAAATCTTATTTTAACTATTGTAGGTGCTACCAATTGGGTGGGCTTAATTTTCCGTTTAATATAATTCAAATACTTGTATATTCTTACCACTTATAAAAATAAAAATAAAAATAAAAATAAAAATAAAAATAAAAACAAGTTGTTTGAGTAGAAAGAAAAGAAAGGGTATTATCATCTTAAACAATCACTAGTTTGGACAGTTTCAAAACTATAAAAAATAAAAAATAAAAAATGGGAACAAAATGAAAAGAAATGAACCGCTCCTCTAATTCCCAAAGAAAAATGCTTGGAAATCAGATACCGGGACACAGATCTGAACACAAATGAGTTTTTTTTTTTTTTGTAACTATTCATGATGCAATGAATTCACGTACATCGTCTCGAATCTACGTGCATCAAGACAGGCCGATATTCCTTATCACCCAATAACTTTGACTCTTCTTCTAGAGAGATTTTCAAATTGTACTAAAAGTAGTAGGAGTAGCTTATAAATCCATCCCAACTGCCAGTACTTTATAGCAGCATTTATTTTGAATTATTACAAAATAAATACAATAGTACTACAATACTGGTGTTGCCTTCTTGTGAAAGTGCCAACTGCCAACCTCTTTGTCCTAAAAAAACACCAAAGTTCATTTGAGTTAATACTAAGTTAATAGCGCATGACTGCTACCTGTGAACCGTTTTAAGATAATTAATACTAAAACTTAAATCAAGTGGAAGCAAAACTGTCGTTTTACCCACCTACTTCCCGGCTTCCCAGTAATCCTCCAAGTATACTAGTTTAAGTTTTTCAAAGTGATAGTATATACTAGCTAATTAGCTATTCCCAGCTTCCATTCTCTTTTTATTCTTCTTATTATTCCCACTGATTCCCACTTCCAAATTCCAATGGAAGATTCCACGCACCTCGATCAACCATCTTAATTAATTCCCTCCACTACTTCAAAGATTACTATTAACAAATTACTCCACTAGGGAAGAAAACTTAATCAAATGCAATATTATTTTATCGGCGAAAATCGGTTTTTTTTTTTTGTCATTCATTAATCCTAATCTATATTATTCTAGGAGACTTAGGATAGGGGAATGGGGCTTACGGGAATCGAACTCTGCCCATGTGCATGAAAGTATGTAAGGGAGGCCAACTGCACTCCACCTCACTTGCGAAAATCGATATTGTTAGAATAGTTAGATTGCAAGTGGAGTGGAGTACAGTTGGTGTCTCACTTATACTCTCATGCACATGGGCAGAACTCGATTCCCGTAGGCACCCATCTCCTTCCTCAAATCTCCTAGGAGAGAGTAGATTAAGATTAACGAATGACAAAAAAAGAAGAAGCAAAGTTAGATTAGCACCTCAGAAGAGGAGTTGAACTCCTAACTTCATTTTTCCTTGTTAAGAAAAACGAATAGACAAGAAGTTTGCTTTTATTCATGTATCATTGATTGTATCTAAAACATAAACTTAGCATGCCTTTATATAGGCGACAAGATTTGACCGCTAAGAAATAAGAATCCTATATAAATTAGGAAAACACACGTAACTAGGAAACTTAAACTACTATGAAACATGAATAATGTCCAAGACAAAATAGGAAACATAATAATAGAACCAAGAAACTATGATAACATAATATTTCCTGTTAACACTCCTAGCACCTAAGTGCACCCCTAATACCGTAAAGCCAAAGTCCTCTTGGTAACTACTAACTGAAATGCTAAGATGCCCACCTTTGGTTATGTAAAGTACTTAGTTAAACCTTAGAGTAGTTGGAAACTTGGATACCTTATGTATCCCGATCGGGCCGTTGGATATTAAAATTCAATTTCTTTGAGCCTTTGATTTAGCTTATAAGCAACAAAACTTGGGGTTATTGTCATAGCTCGAAACCTACACCATGAGTCATAAGAAAGGCCACATGATCCTTTAGTAGGACATTTTCCTCCATCTCTCAATACGCTTCCGTTGTCACAAATTTCAACACTTTGGAATGACTTTGAAAGACACTTTCAGACTTGGGTTTGTGCTCCTGCTTACGCTCACTCGTGCACGTTATGTAACTTAGGTCATAACCAAACTCTCTAACTAGGGGTGTGCAAAATACCCGCTGGTTCGTGGACCCGACCCGACCCGAAGGGGTTCGGGCGGTTTCGACCAACTGTTTCGGACGGGTACGGGTTGGAATATACAAATTTTTTTATTTTCGGTTCGGGTCTGCACCCAAATTACCCGCCGGGTCCGACCCGACCCGACCACATTATATATATACATAATAAGTTAATAACCCTGTGGTCCCTGTCCCTAATTCTCACTTTTCCAAAACGCCAAAGGAGCCGGCTCAGAGCAGCCAGCACACCCCCACGCTCCACGGTCTTCCAGTCCAGATCTGATGCCGCCGACTCACCGCCAACGCACGACGCACACCGTCCAGTCCACCCCTCTCTCTCTCTCTCTCTCCGCCAGGTGCACACCGTCCGGCGTCCAGACTCCAGCCGTCCGGTATGTTTTCTGCGTTTTCTTGTCTTTCTTCTTCGGGTCTGCGTTTTCAGGAATAGATTTTCTGCATTTTCATGTCCTTCCTCTGACGATCTGCATTTTCTGGCTTCATTGGTCCAACCCGACGGACCCGACCTTACCCGACCCGACGAAAACAATCGGTTTTCGGACGGTTCTTTGAGGTACTCGGTTCGGCTTTGGCGGGTACAGGCCAAACCCGCCCCGTCCGACCCGTGCACACCCCTATCTCTAACAAGCAAATGGTGGTTTCGTTTTTAAGTAACAGCAAAAACAAGGATTTTTCTAGTCTAATTACAGTAAGTTTTGTTTTTAAGTAACAGCAAAAACAAGGATTTTTCTAGTTTAATTACAGGTAGTTGGAAGAACTAAACCTTTTAATTCTATTACCAAATGACTTGATTAATTGTTCACCAACCGACCACAATTTAGAAAACATTAACGGCCCGTTTGGATGGAGGATTTGTTTTAGGTGGATTTGTAACGAGGGGATTTGAAGGTGGATATGTAATGAGGGGTGATATGTTAAGAAGGGTGGCCCCACCTCTTAAGAATGGTGGATTTTTAATGAGGTGTTTGGATGGTTATTTGAGAATGGTGATTTGGAAGGTGGATATGATGGGATAAGATGTCAAATGACATAATTGCCCTCAGTTTATTAATTTTATGGATAATAAATGTTAATTTCATATATATTAGAATATATACATATTTATCATTAATTTTGGGTAAAATAAATTCATTTTATCTTTAAATGTTGAAATTTTAGTAGTATTTATTACGATCTTTTCAAAAATAAAAATAAAACCGAACTTTATATATTAAAAAATATAGTTAAAAAATTAAGTGCTTCAATTTTTAATCCGTTTGAACGGGTGTGAAGATCTTATTATTCTGATCATATTATTCTAAAGAGACTTATTAATTTTGTCTCTAAGGCTCTCATAATCACGTTTCTGCTCCATAGGATTGCAAATTGATGGTTAAAAAATTAAGTGCTTCAATTTTTAATCCGTTTGAACGGGTGTGAAGATCTTATTATTCTGATCATATTATTCTAAAGAGACTTTTATTAATTTTGTCTCTAAGGCTTTCATAATCACGTTTTTGCTCCATAGGATTGCAAATTGATGGTTAAAAAATTAAGGGAAAAATTCAAAATACCCCCCAACCTTTACACTAAAATTAATTAGACTCCCAACCTTTTAAAAATTTCAATTTTACTCCCAACGTTATCTTCCGTTAATCAAAATGCCCCTTTCCGTCCGAATGACTAACAGATTTCGTTAAAGACTCCGTTAAATATCGTCCCGATAGAATTTGGATGATCCGAGCCGTTCAATGTGTTCAAAACGTGATTTTAAGGGTACCCGCAAGAAATCAGCAAAAAAAATGACCAGGAAGGGCTTCATCTGAACAGTTTTTTATTAAACTATTTAATAAAAAAACTGTTCAGATGAATCCCTTTTCGATCATTTTTTTTGTTAATTTCTCGCGGGTATCCTTAAAATCACGTTTTGAACACATTGAGCGGCTCGGATCATGGAAATTCGATCGAAAAGGGGAGGTGCAGACCGAAGCAAAATCCGGATGTCCGGACTTGAACAAAATCCGGATCGATCTGCACCTCCTCTTTTCCAATCGAATTTCGATGATCTGGGCTGTTCAATGTGTTCAAAAGTTGATTTTAAGGATACCCGCGAGAAATCAACAAAAAAAATGATCGAAAATGGCTTCATCTAAACAATTTTTTATTGAATAGTTTAATAAAAAACTGTTCAGATGAAGCCCTTCTCGGTCTTTTTTTTTGCTGACTTCTCCCGAGTACCCTTAAAATCACGTTTTGAACATATTGAACGGTTTGGATCATCGAAATTCGATTGGGACGCTATTTAACGGAGCTTTTAACGAAATCTGTTAGTCATTCGGATGGAAGGGGGCATTTTGATTAACGGAAGATAACGTTGGGAATAAAATTGAAGTTTTTAAAAGGTTGGGAGTCTAATTAAATTTTGGGAATAAAATTTTGAAATTTTCCCAAAAATTAATTGCTTCAATTTTTAATCCGTTTGCACGGGTGTGAAGATCTTATTATTCTGATCATATTATTCTAAAATACTTTTATTAATTTTGTCTCTAAGACTCTGATAATCACGTTTCTGCTCCATAGGATTGCAAATTGGTGGTTAAAAGTCAAGGGCAGAACTGTCAAATGGCCACCCGGATTCACGAGCACTAAGGCGAACCCTGTCGTTAACTAAACCTGGAAGAGCCGGATTCCATCTCCGGCTTCGAGCTCAAATCCCGCTTGCATTTTTCCCACCCAAACACCGGACAAGAGGGAGAGGGGGATAACAAATCAGGGGGATTGGTATATCCGGGGCCAAATCCCCATCCAAACAAACAGGCCCTAAAGGACATGAAGTCCTTTTACCTAATCAAAGGGAGAAGGAAAAAAACTCCCGAAGTACGAAAAGAGCTTGTGAGAATGAAATTTACATTATATCATTTTCTTGATTATGTGAAATTAATCACAGAGTTTTTGCAAACATAAATTGAAAATGATAAATAAATCAGTTTTGATGCGTCCTAAATAACTAGTCCAAAAGGTTTACAGGATGGAGAAATTGAATGTCAGAACTGATCAAAAATAAATAAATAAATATATATATATAATATATATGTCAGAAAAAATACTACTATCCTTTAACAGATAACCTATCCAAAAAGAATCTTGGAAGTTGAAACATCCCAAAATTGGAAAAAAAAAAAGAAGTTGAAAGCCATCGCTTTGATATTGAGCAGTTTTAATTACTCCCTCCGTCCGGATTTAATAGTCACTCGTTAAATTTTAACCGGATAAAAAATGAGTTATATCTTTAAATTGGTAATGAATTTTATATCCAATTAATATGGATCTTATTTGATAGATCTCAATTAGTTTTATAAGACAATGTTTTCAAAATTACATAAAACATTAGTATAAATTACAATATATAATCGATTGAAAAATGACACGAACTCCAAAAAAGACTATTAAATCCGGATGGATGGAGTATATTCATTGACCAAAAATTAGACCTGTATGCATCGTGCAAGACACTCAAAATCTTACTCAAGCCGTCCGATAAGAATCTTGAAAGTTGAGCTGTGTTTGGTTTGTGTTTTGGAATTCTTTTTGAAAAATAGTAGGGGTAATAAGTGGAGAGAGATAGAGAGAGAAATGTTGGAAGTAGAGAAAATCTAGGAGAAATTTTTTGAAAAATACTTTTTGAAAAGCAAAGAGAACAAGACAGAAACATCCCATAAAAAGGGGGGAAAAAAAAATTGGAAGTCAATGCCTTGATATTGAACGGTTATAATTATCTCGATTGACCAAAAATTAGACCTATATGTAACGTGCAAGACACTCAAAATCTTACGTATAAGCTCAACCGAACACCTGAGTTATTATCAATAAAAAAGAGACTCGAGATCTTACCTATCCAGACTCTACTATAGTACACCAGTATATCTATATAATAAAACAAAGCGGTTTTTGAATCTTATACATAACCAACGATCGAGATTTATCCCCTCTTTGTGCATAAATCTAGACCATTGGCTGAATGACCATTAATGCAGGTAGAATTATGTATAGCATATCTTATTTATTACCTTAATCGAAAAAATTCAAAAAAATTATAAAGCATTCCTTACATTCTAAGGTCTTTTTTTTTGGAAGGACTCTATATCCAAATTGGCCTTTGCAAATGTAGGAAATAGATTCTAGATTCTAAAATTTTCGTGCATTGATCTTAAACTATACTCCTAATTAGGAATTGTTTTGAATATAGATATGGTAATGGGTGTCAAGAAGTCTCATTAGGAAAGATAAATATTCAATAATTGATCCCTAAAATAAAGCTTATAATTTCCTCCTTCAATTCTCCTAAAAAATGATAACTTTTTGAAAGCTCATAAAGAATAATTGTCCTATAACATTATCGTTTATTCATATTATTATTTTGTTAATCAAAGCAATCTTCTTATCGTTTTTCGTGTTTGTTTTTTTAGTGTTTAGATGTTTCGAGATCTCCTAGCGACCGAAAATTTCATTGTGGTACGGTTGCAGGTTTGAATTTATTTTACTCTTTCTTTAGAAGTTTTTCTCTTTCAACAGATAGCTCCCTTTTTTGTATTGGTGTAACTTTAATTGTTGCTTTGATTTGTTTCCCTTAGGTAGTCTATTACTAAGTTCTTACTGGAATCCAAAGAAATCAAGAATATTTACATTTCGGAGCTTTTAAATATTTACATAAATAATATGGAGTCAATGAAGACACAGCTCAAGATTCCAAAGATATTTTAAATCAATTCACTCCCTTCATGATTCAATCTGTAAGTTCGGATTTTGGGTCTTTTGAGTTTTCTAAAAATTATGAACTCAAATTGGGAATGAGAATCTAGGGTTAGTTTTTGGCATATTGTTATTATTGTTGGTTAATGGTCGTGGTCTGGTTTTACAAAAGTGTAATATCATGTTGTGCGGATATGATAAAGTTATCTTGCAAAAGTGATTTCGTATATGCTACTGTGAAAATGAATTCATTTGGTGTTCCAAATTGGTAGTGTAAATGTGAAATCACAATCGAGTTTATCTTTAGTTTCCTTTTGCTCAATTTATAATTTTTTTTATATCTTTAACTTCTGTATCCTACTTTTAAGTTATGTTGGTTTTAAGTTCTGATTTTATGGATTTTTTTTTTGCAGCTATATATTGTGATGTTGAAGGCTAGCTAAACTATTAAGGCCATTCCAGTGAATACCGCGCATCAAAAGATAGTTTCGTTCAATTCATTCTCTTTATAGTATAAGCTGCAAGTTGCGTTACCGTGTTTGAATTTTTTGAGATCTAAATGGCCCTAACACAAATCTAAATTAATGGGATAATTTTTTAAACTAATTTTTATGCTTATTGTTGTTGCTGATGGCTACTCTCATCATGTGAATGTGCTTTGGTAGTTGGGGCACTCTACTTTTATATTTTCATATAAGGATCAATGCTTTTACGATTCATTCAAGAGTTACGGTTTTAGTATCTGATGTACATAAGTGCAACCTTTTCTCTTATTTGCTTTGGAATTTTAATTTTGATCCGAAACGAAGAAGAAGGAATTAAGGAAAATGAGAACTCAATAATTCGAAACCGATTGGAAACACACTTCATGTCCGATTTTGAAGACGAGATATCCTATCGGGTACTAATGCTATCCTTACTTATCTTTTGCTAGGTCCATACCTAAAAAACCTACTTTTATACACATTAAAAGAACACTACTATATAGGTGTGGCAAAAGAGCATGTCAATCGTCAACTTCACTTGAAGGCTGTGTTGGGCATGGTGTATAATTTTACCTAGCCTCTTGGTCATGCCACGTGTGTTATTATAATAAAATTGGTATAATCCCTTTGAATCTGAGCAGGATTCAATATGGGCATGCATTTTTTCAATGTACGTACTTAGAAAGTGACTAATCAAAATTTTAATTAACTATTATAAGACGTAGAAATGTATATTTCTTTGGTTGTTGGAATCCCATTTGATTATACATTCTTAACATATTTGATACTATGCGCGAATGCAACTAAAGGAATTAGACAGGTTCGATAATATATGTTGTGTTAGACTATTTTATGAACTTGGTTAGATGGACCATGTTTGAAGCATATTCTTCAAAATGAAAATTTCAAGAGGTAGATTTTGTTGGAAGAGGAAAAAAATTTCATTTAATAGTTATTTATAGCGTCCTCTCACATGGGACATATACATACATGGAACTCACCCCATTGTAGACACCTCCCTGGAGCGGGGCATCGCCATACAGATTGATCGTTGTTTGCTCGTTTTGGTTGCTTGCTTCATAAACTAAGATCGTGGACATTCCCATGGCTAGGAATATCACCACACGATAGCGGTTATTATCAAAACAGAGTCGCCACCCAGTTTATTAAAACTAGGAAAATAGATAAAGATTCTGAGTATAGGAGCCAAAAGTACAATAAGAGGAAGGTGTTAGGCACCCCTCTTTGCCCAGTCGCGAGACTGGCCCATAGTCATTCGACATATGATTAATTCATGCTTTATTTAATTCAAACACGTAGTATGTTTAATTAAGCCTTTAAACAGTTAATGGTGAGCCAAGACTGTAATTGAAAACATGCATCAGAAAGCTGAATAAAACAATCATGTCCCAAGGAGATAGATCTCACGGCCAGTGAATGGATGTCACGGCCGAGAGATCTTCCTGATTTTATGTACTGGCCGAGGGATCGAAGCCCCGGTCGATATTCTTCCTCACACCAGACAGAGAAGTTAGCAGATAATCAAGCGCTACGATTAAGCAAAAAAACGATAAATAAATGAAACCAAAAGCCCTTGGGCCTCATCACATTGATCCCTTAGTGCCTTGATTGCTTTGGATTTGATTGGGATTGACTGATTTGCTTCTTGAAAACCCTAGGGTTATGGTTTGAATTTCGGGGTTTGATCGTCGGATTAGCGGCTGCCTTCGAAAGGTTAGGACTTTTGAAGAAAGAGTTTGAAAGTATGTTTCTGTAGAATTTCGTGACTGATGGTGGTGTGTTGTTATCAATTTTGTGGTTGAAGCCCTCTTTATATAGGCATAGGGATGACACAACTCGACCAATCAAAGCACACGATTGGAATTGGAGTTAGAGAGTGATACAAACTCTTTATGGTGATCTTTTGACGTAACCCGAACGCATCGGAAAAAGGCTGCTAGGGTTTTGTTAATCGGATCAAACGATCGACAGAACATTCCAGAATCTGGAAAAAGGACGATTTGGCGGCCGAGCAAAAGATCTTGCGGTCGAGAAATGGATGTTGCGGCCGAAGGATAGATCTTGCGACCGAGTGATTGGATCTCTCAGGGAGATTTTCATGCAACAGGTTGCTCGGGTGAAGAAATGATGTTAAGGCCGTGAGATCAATGTCACAGCCGACAGATGGATTCTCCTAGGATTCTGTATTTCTGTCTGAAAGACTATTTGGCTCTGGATTGAGTCATCTAAGTGCTCAAAGTTCTTACCATAAGTTCATGGGTTCACAAGAAGTCAATCAGCAATCACTGTATCCATTTCATCATTGGGATGGTCCCCAAGGTGGGATTTGAAATAATCGTTAGGCCAAATTGGGGTGTCTACACCCATGTGAGATGGAGTTAAAAACAACCATTTTCCAAAAAAATTCGAAAAAAAGTAGTGTTTTATACTTTATTTAAACTGTGTTTAAAATGCGTTGCACTGTGCCTTCAGACACAAGCATGCACTAGTATATATACTCCCTCCGTCCCTATTTAATTGTCCACTACGATTTTGCGTGCATTTACAACGGCTTATAACTCTCGACGTATATTGCTAAAAATATCTTGTTTGATATATCTTAATTTTTTATATAAGACAATGATTTCAAAAACATAAAACGTAATATACGTCAAGAGATATAAGCCGTTAAAAATACACGCAAAATCATAGCAGACAATTAAATAGGGACGGAGGGAGTATAAGAGAGAGAGCTAGAGAAAATGCACCGAGGATCCCCTGTTCGAGTGAAATCCGGACAGGGGCTTGTCTCAGTACTCGGAGCCGTTGATCTCGCAAATCAACGATTGAGATCTGTCGAGCCAAAACAACGTCGTTTTGGACCAAAAAGTGTTCGGCAGATCTCAGCCATTGATTTACGAGATCAACGGCTCCGAGCACTGGGACAGGTCCCTGTCCGGATTTCACTCGGACAGGGGATTTGGTCTCGAGAAAATGTGGCATACTGTACGGGGGTGTTTGAATAATAGGAGTACTCCTACAGTCCTACTGACGGGGTTAAACGTCCACGATTAGTCTGATTCCAAAATTTAATGTGTCATCCCGCAACGTACCTGTTACGTTCATCTAATGATATCATATGATTACAAAACTGCTGAATTCAAACCTATTTCTTTTACTTTTTAGTGCCTCATTATGTCACTAATAATTACCCGTATCTTTTGACTTTTGGCTCACCTGCATCGTAAATAAGATAACGATAGAGAGTCTCCTATCGTTTTATCGTAGCCATTTATCATTGCATTTAATGGTTCAAATTTTTTTTAAAAAAAACTCTTCTAGGGTTAACTCGAAGAATTTTGTTAAAATCTAAGCCGTTAAAAACACTTTTTGACTGTAAGGATCTCGCGGATGGCACTCTGCAATCCAACAATAGATTGCAGAGAAGCCAGATTTTAAAATAACGGTCTTGTTAACCTAATAATAATTACAGCAAACAAGTTCGGATATCAATATATACATATTTTACGAAGGAAAAATCTAAAATCAGTCCAATTGGCTGACAATAGTAAGTGTGTGAATGTGTATTAAATAGTGTAAAAAATATACAGAAACATGTGTTTTCCTTGTCTTCTAATGTGCTTATTGTGGGCTGACAATAGCAAGACCGGTTTTTTACTAAAGTTTGTTAACTGTGAATGAAAAAATCAAGTAATCGAATAACGATGATGATATTATGGATACATGCATATTTATCTTACAGTTCTTTCTCTGATTTAAATGACCAAGACTGAGCGTTAAAGCTGCCCATGTTAAAGCTAGGGCGCGGTGGTAACACGTTTGTAATGTTGTTTTATGTTATATATGCAGTTTATCTTTGGTAAAAAAAAATTAACCATTGATCTCTTATCTCTTATCTTATATTAAAAAAAAAAGTCCAATCATATCGTTACGATACCCAATCAACTTAAATTTAGGGCATGAATAAAGTATGGGGTATTGAACGAAATTTGAAATACTAGTGAATCTCAAAAGTCGTCACCAAATACCCCCCCTGCTTGTCCCTACGCATGGTTTACATATACCCAATACGTAACCAATTTTAGTATTCCTGAAACGCCATTGATGATTCCTTGTAGTATAGTAGTATGATCAAATCTAATTTCCTATTGTTGAGGAGATCTAATTTACAATACCTGAAACGCCATTAATGAAATTTGTCTCCACATAAACTTCCCATAAGGAAAGAGACAAGCGCACCCATGTGCGTAATTTCCTATTGTTCAGGAGGGCGATTCCGTCACTGCGAAGAGAGAGAGAACACTCGGGTCCTCTATATATTTCCCATTGGAAATCGCGCCCACGCCTCTCTCTTTCCCATTCTCTCCCATGTCTATTTTTTGAACTTACAGTAATTCACAAGGAGAGAGAGAGAGAGAGAGAGAGAGAGAGGTCCTCAATCGATATTGTCGTCGTTGTTCATGGCGACACAATGGGTCAAGTCTTGCAAATCAACATCAGCAAACGATGTCGTCAACGAACACCGCCAGAAACCACCGAAGCACCGCCCCGTGGCCGTATCTTCAAGTTGCAGAAAAGGCGTCCAAAGCCTCAAAGATGTCATCGAAACAACCAAACCGAAGAAACCCAGGAAAAAAGCCAAACAACCCAGCTCGGTGGCACCCGAACCCGGTTCGGACAGGGAGAAGACCCGCGTTCAAACCGTCACCGTGGGCCCGTTCTCTCCGGCCCTCACTGAGCTCCCCGCCGGCCACCCGTCGCGCAACGTGGTCGAGATAATCTTCCGCTCCGGCTGGTCGCCCGAGCCCTTCTCGGGTCGGGTCGAGATGGTGTTCAAGGTCCGGAATTCGTCCGGGACCGCGGCCCGGTTCGAGGAGTACAGGGAAAAGGTGAAGGCCCGCGTCAGTTACGGAGGCGGTGGAGACCACGCGCGGTGCGCTGCGGACGGGAATGAGGTGATGGGGTTCCACTCCCTGGGTCCCGCCGACGGGGGCCTGGGTTACGACGGCGCGTGGGATTCCCACTGCCGAAAGGGTGTGGTCTGCGTGTTTTCCGGCGGTGGAGAGGCCCACGAGAGTGGCGGCGGCGGCGAGAGGGGGCGGAGGGCCATGTTGGTGTGCCGGGTCATTGCGGGTCGGGTTGGTAAACGGATCGGTTTAAAGCCCTTGTCGGAGGGCCGGGTCGGGTTTGACTCAGTGAGTGGAGAGAATGGAGAGTTGGTAGTGTGTGATACACGTGCTGTGTTGCCCTGTTTTCTTATCCTTTATAAATTGTGAATAAAAAAACACCATTGACAGCAGTAATAGTAAGATCGATATTTTATTTCTTATTCTTGTTTTCTTTTGAATTTTTATTATTTTATGACTATGGAAAAATTGGAATGATATAACATTAACAATTCTTTGTTCATTATTCTGCAAGCAAAAACTTTTTGTTTATTTAAAAATCAACGATATTGAAGATATTCATAAAATCCAGAACAATAGTAACGACGCTTAATTTTTTTGTTGTTGCTAATATTGTATACATCATCGGTCTGGCCAATTTAAACTTCAGTGTGTCCAATTTAAACTCTTATCCATGCACCTTTTATTTGCAAAATGCATAATCAAAGAATCTTCTCGCTACCAAATGACAAGAGTAGGTCCCATTCAGCAACACGAAAATGGTGGAAAATACTTTTCTACAAAATAAATCCTATTAAAAAAATAGAATTTGTTTTCAGGTCCAATACTTGCACACGCAATAACCTACCCACAATGGCACAGGGTGAGTGGGCAGCGCAATGCATGACCCTAAGTAGATGTGCCTTCAATCTAATGGCCTTAAGCACAACTTGTGCTAAAGACTCGATGATTCATGAAATTATGCCATTCTCGCTATCACATTTCGCTACATTCTTCGTCGATGCAAGAGCTAAGATATTCGTTGCTAACAGTCATTCAGTTCTTTAAAAAATATACTATAAGCCAACACTACCCAAACGAAGTCTTTCTAACAGAACATACACACAAATATTTTTTTTCTCATACTTCACTTTGTTAAGAACATAGGAATATTTTCCATGTAACATTCTCGATAAACAAACGGAACCTAAAGGAAAACACTCAAATCTCATTATAATGTGTCGGGGCCCTTAGGCTTGTGAGTATGTAAATGTGTTTGTGCATTGTTCTAACATTGTTGAAGAGTAAAAGCAGCAACGAGTATGACTATAGACGCAACATTGCAGCCCATCCAACTACACAAATAGACTTCTTAATCTATATTATAAAACAGAGCGGTTTCTATTAAAAATGTCTAGACATATAAACGTGAGTAATCACTATAGCCGTTGGATCACTTCCTTTTGAATTTGTAACTGTACGATTAGGGACAAAAACAATAAAGGAAAACTTAAACTCTCTCTCTCTCCATTTTTGGTAACATTAATAATCACCGTTACTCTATATATTTTGATTGAAAAAGATTTCTTTTAAAACATTTAAAATCTCACTCTCCTCACGTTTTCTGCATTCCCAATCCATTCACGTTTGTACGCATAAACACATGTAAACCTTATACAACTAAAATCTAAGATGATAAATTTGAATGATTATAGCCGATTTTTTGAGTGTGTATTTTTTTAGGTGGGCTTTGTGTGAACTTATAGTTGAGCAAGAGAATTGAAGGTAAATGTGTTCATGCATGAGAATTAAGAGAAAGTACAATATTTATGTTGGAAGAGCCTATTTATATTATAAAAACAGAGCGTATTTATATTATAAAAACAGAGCGGTTTTCTTTAAAAATGTCTAGGCATACAAACAAAGTATAAAACAAAGCGGTTAGCTATCAAGTCGGATTGAAAGAATTTTCCTAATATATAAACCTACACTAATGTAAAATAAGAATTATACACCCCTTTCTTTTCCAATTGATTTCCTTACATTCAATTCAATATTTGCTTTCAAGTGATTTTCTTTTTGGTTGATTGCCCTATAGTAAAAAAAAGGAAACAATCCTTTTTGGATTCATAAAATACGCCTTTTTATAAGCATACACATATGCTAAACTTAGGTTATCCTTTTATAAATACACAATTCTTCTCATTCATCAGACTCTCCAAGAAGAGGAGAAATCAATTTTGCTTCATAACTTTTTTGGTAGAAAAAGAGAGATTTATAATCTATGCTAAATGCGAATTAAGGTAACTTATTTTCAACACCATTTTACTTTAGAGAATTCTTACTCATTTAGTTATTATTTTTGGTATGTTTTTGTGTTGTTCATGTTCTTAATTCTACTCTTCGAAGAAGTAGGTACAAGTTCAAGAGTGATGAAGACAATTAAAGACTAACTTTTTGAACTATGATCCTTTTGCAGAATACGACCTCCTGGGGAGCACTCTTTTTAGCTACATCTGTATATGGATTTGACTCTATTATTATTTTAACACATCTGGAGGTAGACTTACCTTGATGAACTCATCCCTTGGAAGTTTGCCTATATACTTCATGTCTTTATTCAAAATGCCGTTGTCAGTTGCCAAGGTGTTAGCTAAGATCCAGAGACAATTTTTCTGGGGTGATACGGTGGATAAAAGAAAGATACACCTGGTCAAGTGGGATGTGATTTCCAAAAAGAAATAGTATGGAGGGTTAGGGGTCAAAAATTTGACGATCCAAAATCATGCTCTCTTGGCCAAGTGGTGGTGGAGATTTCATAAGGACAATGACTCCCTTTGGGTGAAGGTAATCAAATGCAATTACAATCTGGAACCAAGATGTTGGTTACCTCGGATGCCCTCTTCAGGTAAGGTATCCAATATTTGGAAAGACATATGTTCGGTTGGGGAGACCACTTCTAGTATTGGATCCATTCTTCAGGAAGGGTTCCAATTAGAGGTCCATTCGGGGCAGGAGATCTTGTTCTGGAATCAAGTCTGGTTGGGGGACACAACTCTTAAAGAGGTATTTCCTCGCCTCTACCTCATCTCTACTTAAAAAGATATGGTGATTAGTGATCTCAAAGTTGGTAGTTGGAATCTACTGTTCCATCGAGGGCTTCGGGATTGGGAAGTTCCACAATATGAGGACTTACTTTTGAGACTAAAACCGGTGCTTCTGGACCCTTCTAAACGTTTAGGTGAAAATGGGCTCCTGATAATTGCTTCTCTGTGAAATCTGTGTATAACAGATGGGAACAAATGGGCTTCGCAACGGATCGGGTGTTGGGTTCGATTTGGAAGGGCATCTCCCCACCTAAGGTGGAAATTTTTTCGTGGCTGGCACTTCAAGACAGAGTGGCTACGAAGACGGTTCTCCTCTCCAGGAATATGATACATGAGGGCCAATCGATGTTGTGTCCTTTCTGCTCTCTGTACATCGAAACGCCGGAGCATCTCTTTCTCCACTGTCAATTTTCTTGGGATGTGTGGTCTTTGATTTTGGATTTGTGGCATGTCAATTGGGTATGTCCGGCCTCCTTGTTAGACCTTTTTACAGTGTGGCTAGGTTTTGGCTTCAAAAATTTGGAGAAATTCTTGTGGGAAACAACCTTCCATGCTACAATTTGGTCCATATGGTTGGTGCGGAATGATCTGGTTTTCAACAATGCTTCTTGGCGAGTGGAAGACCTTGGGGAGCTAATCAAAACCAGAGTTGCAATATGGGTTAAAGTGAAGTTCGATATTAAGGTTCACTCCGTAGAGGATTTTAAGGGGTATCTTGATGGAATGAGGAAGGTCAAAGTGTAAGGTGCTTCGTGAGGGTGGAAGCGATCCAATTTTCTGTTGGATGGTCTTTCTCCTTCTTTCTTTGTTTATGTTTTGTTTTCGTTCTTGCTTTTCTACTCTTTAAGTGTGTGTGCTTATTGAGTGATCTCTCGATGTACCCCTTTCGAGTCAATAAATATCTTCGTTTGCCGAGCAAAAAAAAAAATTTGTCATTCTCTTTTTTGTTAACGCTACTCCCCTGCAAGTGTATTTTTGATGCAAAAATACACTTGCAGGAGTGACGTTAACAAAAAAAGGAATGACAAAATCATTTCCCTATTTAGTACTAGCTTTTATGTCATGCTTCATGTATGTTTGAACTTGAATCTTATGAATGCACCATGACATTGGGTCTGAATTCGTTGGCTCAAATTTATGTGATATAGATAATCATTGGTAGTGTCATACACACAGTTAAGATGTTATTCTTCTTATTAGAAAATTGAAAATAGTGACGAGGGGTCAAATACAAAAACTTTCTGTGATAAAAAACTTTTTTTTATTCGAAACATGTTGCTTCGTGCCTTTAGACATGGGCAATCCCTAACTCCATTACGAATTATGATTATTTAAAGGAGAGTGATTTTCGCCTCCCTAACAATTTGGGGAGTGCTTTTTTGGGAAGTGCAAAAATCACTCCTCTTATTTAAATAAGAAGACAACACAAATCATTTAGGTTGTGATACACAAAATGGTGAAAATTTGGCGATGTTTTTTCAATTTCTATCACGGGAAATATGTCAAATTGGACAGTCAAGTACGTAAAAGAGATTTGTATTTACATTTGTATTGTATAATGTTAGGCATATATACTGATCGTCACAATCCTCGAACGAAGTATCGACATTGGAGGTCACATGAAAAACTTCCACGAACTTTGAACTGGATTGTTCATCCGACCTCTGCAGATTATATTCCATTCTCTCCTCTTCTCTATCTATTGTAAATAAGAAGACATGATGCGTAATTCTATCTATCGTAAATATAATCACATGGTATTCGTTCTCGTCACGTGGTATTCATTATCTAACTCAGTTTACTACTCAATCGCTTCGAAAAACAATCCAGAAAATCAAATTTGCGCTTCTCTAAAGCCTTCCATATTGTTCCATCATAACGAAAAAAGCCAAGGACGGAGTAAGGATTTCATAGACGCGGGGCTAGATTATGAACAAGAAGATTTTGAAATTTCAAGATTAGAAAATCTAATACTCCGTAGTTTGTTTGGTTTAAATTTTGAGGGAGATTTTTTTGGATAATCAGTGGAGAGAGATAGTAAGAGAAATAAGATTAATAATTGAAGGAAAAACTTATGGGAAACCATGAATAGAGAGAGAAAATTGAGTTTTGGAACCAAAAACGAACACATTCTTAAGCATTTAAATGTCTAAATAACACCCAATACAAAATATAATTCTTAACAAATAAAAAAACTAGTAATATTAAAATTTAAATTTTTTTGAAAAAAAAAAACCCTGAAACAACGCGGGGACCGTGGCCCACATGTAGCTACGTCTCTGAAAGAAGCAGTACCCAATTGGGGCAACAGCCCTTCGGACGGGGCCATTCGGCAACCAACACATAATAACTTGCATAGGACAATAAAAAATGCTAGGAACACAACAATCCAAACACAACCTCTCTCATACATGTGGGGACCCCACATGTATGTGAAGTTATGTTTGGATTGTTGTGTATGTAGCACTTTTGTATAGGACAATCCCTTGGAGGAAATCAGCAAGGCCCTACAAGTATTGCTCAACAGACCCTCCACATGAATAAATGTAAAAATGTTTCTACAGTAGAGAGAATTGGTCTCAACCACCTAAGGTTTACTGAAAATTCACTAGAACTATAAAAGAAATGAGGGGCAAATAATGAAGACTCATATGGGTAAAACCAACAGTAGCCCTCCCATGTACATTTTGTCATGCTGGAGCACGGGAATAAAATGGTAGTATCCTCTGACAGTACTAGTGAGACTCCACAAGTACATACAATGGCTTTCCGTTTAATCGATCGCGGCCCTGCAACATCCGTCCAAATACTAGTATCTTCAGATACCAATAAGCAAAGTAATCGAGCCAATAAAAATGGAATGTGAAATAAGCAACACTGGCATTATGAATAGGTCACATTGTCCAATCATTCAGTAGGAGATTTAGCCAGATCAAGAGTAGGTCTAACATAACAGCACACAAACATAAACTCGAAGACAAGTTGTGAAGGATTGAAATAGCCTCCATTGCATGCAAGTCGGAGAATTGAAACTTCGATGTGGTACTCTATTTGTCTATTTGTGTCAGTCATGGGAACTAAAGCAGTCCATGAATGGAAGTTGAATTCCCAGGGTTATAATTTTTACAGCATTTGGCAAAGTTTCTGTGCATAATGGCACGAGGATAAAGGAGGCATGATTTTCTGTTGCATCTCTCCTCACTTGCCACTCTTGGCAGACGTGGTTCCAAAATTTAGTATATAAAGAGGGTCAATCTGTTGCATGGCTTCCTCCTATTCTCACAATGGTATGACTGGAGCAACAAAAAAGATTCACTTAGCTTTAAGATTCTACTTCTGTGAAAGGGGAATATTAATGTACTTGTTTCTTTCATGTTCCACACTGATGGTATTACTGGTGATATAAGCCGACATTTCTTTTATGATAGGAAGTTTCCAAGTTGGCTTTTCAGGTTGTAATTCTTATCTCAATAGGTTTAGCCACCATAGTTGTTAGGAACCCATAAAGCATTCTGACTAGCTGCATAAAAATCCCAACTATTCTAATCAGTAGCACAAGTGAGAAATTTGCAAGAAACAGATACACTGGCATGCAAAAAGCTTCTTCAAAGTTGAACATAGATAATGTAATTGATCGCAAGAAAGCAGCCCACATTTCGATCTAATATTTAGAGAAACAGAAGTGGCCAGGGGTGTATGATGTACAGACCTTTAAATCTGGTATTTCAATTACACATGCGCATTCAACAACTTCAGCCCCAGCACGCTCTACAAAAAGAAGCATTTTTAATGATGTCTCCTACTTCGAACAATATTCATATTACTGCAATGAGGACAGTAATCAGAAGGAAACACGGACTAAGAGCATGCACAGAACATTTTTTTGGAAACTTCGTTAAAGGTGTGTTCAATTAATAAAGCAAATTGCATGTAAAAACAGTCCTACAATAATTTCAGTCCTGTGACCACTAACATTACCTTTATTAAACACCATTAGCATTTATCACGTGGTCATTGTATTCATGTATTTTGACCCTCCATCCTTGACATAAAAGCTGTTTTTAAGGTTTATTGACCACTAAGCACAATGCTTGATAGTCAATCCACAAAGAAAGGGCAATTGTATGTCGAACATGGCAAGTTGTACTTCATTATTTCGCCCACCAAACGCACCAACCAACAAGACCAAAAGACTATGCCTATAATTGTATAACAGCCTTTCAATCCTACTTGCTAAGGGTTGGCACACTGCAGCCTTCATCAAGGTAGTGATTCATAGGGCCCAAGAATTAGGTTCTAATAAAAGGGTGTGGTTTTGTAGTCTTAACACTATCGAATCTGTGACATCCAACATTCAGAGAAAATTCATATCCTATGAGCCATAGCCTATGTAGATCATGGTTAACTTTTACAGAAATAGAAAAAAAAAAAAAAAAAAAAGAAGGGACAATTCTACTGGACCCAGTGGCGGATGCATGTAGAGTCCACAAGGGTCACGTGACCCTCCTGCCTTTTGTATCCTTACACTTGTACCCTTACAAAATAATCCAACATTTCTAGTGTCCCCCTAATTAATTACACTTGTACCCATCCCTAATTGTGTAGGATCCCATGATATCCTGAGAAAAACTTAAATTGCCCATCCTATTACCAGTTTCTCTCTCTAAATCTTTGCTTGAGATGTGTAAAAAGTTTAACTGTTATCGTATGGACTAAATTTCTATGCTTTCAATTTGTATGGACTAAATTTAAAAAAATAAAATGAAATAAACTGAAAATAGTAATGATGTATTCTTCTACTAGTGCTAGCCCGTGCCTACGGCACTACGCATCTCGGTTGGAAGGGGAGGGCAGTTGTGTAATTTAGGTGAAAACCATGGGCACTTAAACCGGAGAGTGGGAGGATGCACTATAGCCTTTGGATCAAATGAATCTAAGCCATTTCAACAACTTGTCCCCACACCCTTCTGTTTTATAATAGAGATTAGTAGATGAAACCCATGACATATAATTACGTTTAAGGAAACACGGTTATGTTTAGAATTTGGGCCCCCTCTACCTCAAATTCCTAGATCCGCCACTGGACCTCATGAATCTTGAAAAAAAGTATCGGTTTACAAGGGAATACCCAATAAATTCATTGCCGCACAGAGGGTTCCACCAGTAGCAATCAAGTCATCAACCACCAAGGCACGTTCATCAGGTTCAACTGCTCCGACATGCATCTCTAGACAGTCCGTACCATATTCTAAGACATACTTTTCAGAAATAACTTCACCTGTCACAACCAAAAGAAAAATTAAAAAGAAAAAACTTCACTCGTGTAAAGTATAGTAAATCAACATAATATGTCAAAAAAATTGTAATTCCACCACAGAATATTTATGCATAAACTTCACTAGAGTGTCCAACACGGGTACTTTATACTTTTAGAAGAATCCGGGTATTTATGCATGAGCTTATACTTGGTAAATGGTGCATCATGATGCAGAGTGCTAAATAACAAAACACCAAAATATAATCACATAGCATTTTAGCACAAATATGAATACAAGGACAATGTGAATTTATTAAAAGCACAAATCACGAATGAGAAGGGTTTTGACCCTATGGGAGTTCTATGTAACTGTCGTGTTTTGCATCATGGTCTATGGATGAGGCTGATGTGTCGATAATTCACAGGGAAAGTTGGTTCTTTCTGCCAATTTTTTCCTCGTGTTAAACTGCCTCTTAATTTACTGCTTTGAAGGTTAGTCATCTATGAGTTCATTTCGTTTCTGCGGTCATTGTTTTCTATTTAACACCAGTACCGCACGAGTGCCTAACTGCATGCATATATGAATAAACGCTTTGCAGCCTTTGCTTGTGAAAGAGTATTTTGTAATGCACATGCTTCTTCTCTAAAATTGTTTGATAAATGATTGCGAAAGACCAAAGTGAACAGAAACATGAGTAATCTCAATGTGTTAGGTACTTCTGCTGTCCAGTGTGAAGCCTGGATTGGTTGTTGAAATCAGAAAAGTGAAAGAGGCGTCCAAGGTGGGGAGAAAAAATGTCAGGAATGGGGCAGAGTCAAGGATTTCATACCGCTACACAAACACTATAGGTAACAAGCTAGCAGAAAAACAAAATTGATGCCATAACAAGAACCAATTGATCTACTAGAAACAAATGATCAGGAGCATAGTTTGCTGGTTTGTGCTAAGCCTAACCGAACAATCTAGCTGAGGCATAAGTCATGTCCAACATCATGTCTTGCCGGCCAAAAGGAAATTTTAGACTATGTCATTACACAAAATAAACAGAGGTAACAAAATAATCATTTACAAGGTAGCTCCTATAATCATGTAAGCACCAAACATGACAAGGCCTGCCAAGGAGTACATAAAATCTGCACCGATGCCGGGTAAAAGAGCACTCTGATACGTCAGGACTCTAAACAAAACATTCCACATTCACAAGAACATCTAAGAAAAGGAATTTCCTCGTCAGGGTGCATCTACATAGAGGTCTCCAGTTGCTGCAAAAGATGAGCATTACAGTGGAATTGTGAATGATGTGACATCTTGCATATCCTAAATATGGGAATGAATCGACAATGCAATAGTCATGACAGCATCACCAGTGCAACCTTATGCGAAAGAACTGGCTGCTTTTATTCTATGAAAAATAGAAAATTTATTTAGGAATGCAATTTAAAAGATACTGCGACAACTAGAGATCATACGTAAGGATGGGAAATACCAGGCAACTTCTTCGGTTTTCTCAAAGGAATGAACTTTGCTCCTATAGCCAGCGCAATGGGAGGACCAAATATAAATCCACGGGCCTCTATTCCTACCAACACAAAAAAGATTCATAAGAAGAAAAACTATTACAAAAGCACTTGTACTAACTAAGTCTAGCAGCAAAACAGGCAAGAAGGCATGGTAGATAGTTAATACTACCAATTTCAGCACATACTCAAGAGTAAACAGCAAGTGCTAGCAGAAAAAAGAAGCTACACAACACAAAAAATCAATGCCCTTCCTTTGTCAGCATCAGAAACCAACTCTGCCATAATGACAAGGTAAATTGCAACATGTTAACATCTGACAGAGTATCCTTGTTACGCAAGAAATCAGGCACAATGCCCTAATGGTGCATTGGTACTGCTATAAGATTGGCTGCAAAACAGCATGGGTAAAATACAACATTTACTTGAAGTTTCGAAATAGGGTTCCATATGGACCATACCAATGGAAAATAGTAAGAGACTTATTTGATACTCCTTTAGAGAATTTTATATGACCCAAAAGTACATCATCTAATTACCATTGTAGTATTGTACCCATGGTGGAATAATATTGGGTACTTTATGTGAGTTGAGAGGATCTAAAACCACATATCCACGAGCACTCAATTGTCCATTGCTTCTGATCAAAAGTTCCGGTTTTGGCCATAAATGTATTGTCTAAGACCTTTTAAACATCGCTTGTTCATGGATGATGCACATTGTGTATGTCTTTGATGTACGATTCTATGTACATAAACTTTAAAAGAACCACTCTTCAACTTTTAAACAAGAGGGGCAGGACTAAAAATGTAGTCCCTTGCTCTGATTATTTCCGATGTATGTGCATTGGAATCCTAATATTATAAATAACAAAGTGATGGACGCAAGGTCACCTACTTTCTTGTGGTGTAATCACCCCAAAACTTTTTCTTTTCGTTACAGTGGGTTATGTGTACTTCTGAATTTACGATCCCACTCTCATCTTTGCTTGAACTATTGTTGAGGCAGGGGGAGATCCTCATCTTCTATGTCGAAGGAGATGTGTGTGCTTTTGAATTTATCATCTTCATTATCATATTTGCTTGAACTATTGGTAAGGCAGGGAGTTTACGTCTGTTTAACATTGCCTGAAAGACTAACCTCATAAACCATAAATTATATGTATACACCAAAACAAATATCTACAGAGGGATAATTAAAAAATTTAGGAATTAAACATCAGTATCGATGAAATGTTCCTACAACACTCCACACTTAAAAGACAGGAAGTGATTCTTCGAAATTGATGGTGCATGTTGGCGTTGGTAGCAGTGCTGTGCAGAAAGAATGTCACTGAGCGACCTTCGTTCTTTGGTTTACAGTAACTCGTACACAGTCGTGCTCACAGGAAACAACGGACTGAAATCATATATGAACTTAGACTTTGACAGTTTCCAGCAGTCAGAAAGAGGCGAAGGGGAAAAGTGAAACTGTTAACTGTCTCATGAAAATCCCACTTCACACAAACTGTAATTTTACGATGCTAAAAGCACTTGACTACCACAAAAAATCTATTATTTAGTTACAATTTCATTTCATGTCTCATGAAAACCCCACTTCACGCAAACTGTAATTTTACGATGCTAAAAGCACACAAACTCTATTATTTAGTTACAATGTTTCATTTCATGTCTCATGAAATAGAGTATCTCACAGATCTACCCAATATCCAGGAGATCCTTTCCCCGACCCCATACGTGTTTCTGTGGTTCTTATCCAAGATCATACCCGAGCTTTGCAGCTGTTTATAAACTGCGTTGCCATATGCCTGCAAAGTGGAGTTGTGTTTGATGCAATCTAAGCCGTGCTATGACAGACATAAATACAATAGGATGTGGAATAACTGCTTCAATAGGATCTTTGTCCTCCTTTCACGTGACTTGCGCCTAGCACATCCTCACACTAGGGTGATGATTAAGAGGAGAGGGTAAACATGTTAGACATTATCCTACGACATTTGTGCATACTGATTCAGGTATGTATCCTAAGATTACCTATTGGAAAAAAAAAGTCATATAATAATTTAAGAACCGGAACACCAAATGAGTTCTAAATGATTTGACCTAATTATGGAAACATTCAAACCATTTAAAAAAATTAAACCAAACTCAATATATTACAGCTCGAATAGAAGAAAGAACATATTTCGATAATGCATTGCATGAATCAAATAAGGGCTCTTTTTTTCTTCCCTTAACCAAGGCACCACAAAGCTTTAATGGGATAGACACCACATGGGAGACTTGGAATTTTTCATCATAAAAACCTACTCCCTCCGTCCCATAATATTTGTCCGGTCCGCAAAACGAGGACTAAAAAATAATGCATTTCTTTCAATAAAAAATTCAAACTTTTTTCATAAATTACAAAAACTCATCGATATCTAATGAATTGTTGAAAAAAATTTGAATTTTTCTTGCAAAAAACATATTATTTTTACGTCCTTGTTTTGCGGACCGGACAAATATTATGGGACGGAGGGAGTATTTTTCATGTATAAAATACTCTTCATATATACCACAAACTCTTAGATTGTATTAGGTATAAGTTCATAACTAACTTTAACTGAATATTAGCTTTCATCAACCTATCTTACAATATACGATATACCTATATCTATATGGTTCATAAAATGGGAAGAAAACGATACGCGATGCGTATCCCAATTTGAAAACACTGAACAAAGTCCATACAGAGTTAAAAATTAACAAATTGCATCTTGTTAGAGTTTATCCCACATCAGTTAATTATCTCCTCCAAAACTAGTGTATGAGCCTGGGCGGTTCCTTCACTTATGCCAATTGGTTTTGAGTTGGATGCTTTAACATGGTCTCAGAGCTAGGGTTTCGGAGAATTTGTTCCCCCTTGTTTGTGCCATAAGTGCACCCTTGTTTACTGTGATCCATGTGATAAGGATCGTTTGTTTACCTCTCCACGTGCGAGTCAGGGGTCGCACGTCTAGGGGAGTGCTAGAGTCCCACATCGGTTAATTTTCTCCTCCAAACTAGTATATGAGCATGGGCTGTATCTCCACTTATTACCAATTGGTTGTGAGTTGGATGTTTAACACATCTCATGTGGAAGGATGCCCAAACGGGCATGCTCTTCAATTGAAAGAAAAAGACCACAGCCTACGAACTGAATGCCTTACGCATCTAACTATTCACTTTTCCCATGCGTGCCCCATGATGGAGAGCTTGCTGCACTCTTGTGGGGCTGCCAGTTAATCTTTTTTCCAATGAGCCAAAAACTGTGAACATGCACCTACGTATAGGATAACATCAACTATTAAAGGAGTCTGTCATCCTAATCTCTAAATTCTCTCTAGGGGTAGGGGGACCGCTATTTTTCCATATCAATCTATACGTGATGTATGGAGATTCCCAGGAAAAACAAATGCACCGTATAACCTAGACGACGACTTGCCTACATAATCAAACAAAGAGACAAAGTATAATGGACACGTATTATATCAAAGTAAGAAACTAATATATGTGGATCTACTTTTTAATCAACAATAGTGAAAATGGGAGATGAGGGCCCTAGCAATGAAGATTTAATGGTAACTCATGAGTAGGAGGAATTCAGAGCAATACAATAATTACCCAAAGATCATCTTCCTCTCGTCAATGTATCCATTACAAAATGCTGTGTGCATTGAGATTCCGAATAATTTACTACATGTCTCTCAGCTTTCATTTGAGGAATCAATCTTTTTTTTTTTCATTTTGGTAAGATAATTCTTTTACAAAAAGAACCACACCAAAAAACATGGCCAAGGGAATATCCTTGAGAGTCCAAGCCAACAAAACCAAAGCTATACCCCTAATCTGTTACAACCAAACCAATCAGACTAAACCGATACACAATCTTTGTAACATATTTTCTGTTGGTTATGTAGAAACAGTTGAAAAGGTAGTGGAGAATTAAACTGAACATTATATGCACCGGGTTCTTTCACAAGGGTTTACTGTTCAGTGAACTTTCAAAATATTGGACAAACCCAGTATGAGGTAACAAAACAAAATGGAAAGGAACAGAAAAAGCCACTTGCTTGAACATAAGGGGAACTCTGGGCCTCATAACCAACAAAAGAAAAAGTGAACTCTGGACCTCAAGGAAATACCTTCATTACCAACAATAATTGACCGTGTCGAAATCAATGCATATGGCAAAAAGGCGAATAAATAAGGGGTTGGCATCAATTCATCCTATGGCAAACCGTAGTAATTGCCAATATAATAGAGCCAAAGGATTGGCCTAATCTCAACACGGGTGGGTCCGTGAGGTGGGCATCCATCATCAACCACCATCCACCCAAATTGGATCGCTGAGCACATGCCCTGAACCGCTCATAATCTCTCCACAGAAAAGTAATCAACAAACACAACCCACTAACAACCCTCCATAGTCAAAATCAAAATCACTCCAAACCCACTGTCACTTCCCATGTATCCCCTAAAAAGTAATCAAAAAAGCCACCCAGGAAACTTATGCAATCGTGGTAATAACAAAAAGTACTACTATATAGTTAATACTGATGTGGGCCCCACCAAGGCCACCCTCCCAGAATGTATTGTCATTTACTATTTCACAGGCAAATATGGTGAAACACTAAAATCATATCTACTCGATTTAATTCATAGATCTAGCTTTTTTCCCCATAAATGATTGATACACCATGTTTTCTATATATCAGGTTTGGTTTTTTTTTCCAGAGAGATGATCTATGTACCCGATGTTGAGGCATAGCTCGCTCCCCTTGGAGCTCCTCCATCTACCAGGTCAAAAGTTCAACTCTCACCAACCCCTCCCCTCTCCTAAAACTCAAGCTCGGTTACTAAACGAGTCGAGCCGAGCCACGAGCGAGCAGCTCCGTTGGTTTGCAGCCCTACGGCCTCTAAAAGGATAGAGGTAGAATTTCCAACAGGAAAAAAATCTAAGCGCCTACAATATAAGCCGATGAGAGATGAACAAAATAAAACCAGTAATGTGGTCCACATGCGCACCAGTTCATTTAAAAAAAAAAAACTAATCATCGTATATTGTATATATTTGTATTGCTGTAACCGACTTTCATTGAACCACGGAGCCTACCAGGGATTAATTTATTATTCTCAACGGAATAAAAAAAAAAATTTTACAGCAAACTGTTCAAAGAATCTAGACGATCAAGTCTACGGAGTTATACGAAGTATGTACCTGCCACTACCGATATGTTTTTCCCCGTGTACCGCTCGACGAACAAATCGATTGTGTCCTTGAAGGCCTTCGGATCGAGTAACAGTGTGGTTATGTCCTGGAACATGATCCCTGTGTTCAACAAAACGATTCAATATTACAACCGATAAGCAACACTAGGTACCTAGTGTGTGCGTCTTTCATTCTTGCGCACACGCACTGCGCGAATGAAGATGTGTATGTATATATGTACCTGGTTTGGGGAAGTTGGGGACGACGCGGATTTTAGATTTGATGGCGGGGATGCGGGAATCGTCGTCGCTGAGGGCCGACATTGTGGAGGGAGATTAGAGAGAGAGGAAGCTCTGTCTGTATGTATATGTGAGTGTATCTACTCGTCAGTGTGGAGCAGAGGAGATAGAAGTAGGGAAGTGTGGGGTAGAGGAAGGGGAGAGGGAGTTCAGTTGTAGAGAGAGAGAGGGAGAGAGAGGAAGTGGTTCTGTGGGGACTGGGGAGGAGGGAGGGGGCGGTGGGGGGGGGCTCTCTGCACAAGAACTAGGGAGAAGAGAGCGAAAGGCAAATGTCTCTCGGTAATTATGAAGACGATTGCGATATATATACGTGTTCGTGTATATACATGTATTAAAGTATTTTTAAGTTATCAGTCAGGATCGTATGAGGGATCCCTTACAGTCTTACCATAAGGGACTCTCCTTTTCCGATCAAATTGTGATGATCCGAGCCGCTCAATATGTTTAAAACGTGATTTTAAGGGTACTCGCTAAAAATTGCCCAAAAAAATGACCGGGAATGGTTTGATCCGAACAGTTTTTCATAAAATGCAGCGTTTTATGAAAAACTGCTCGGATCAAGCCCTTCCCGGTCATTTTTTTGGGCGATTTCTCGCAAGTACCCTTAAAATTACGTTCTGAACACATTGAGCGGCTCGAATTGTTGCAATTAAATCGGGAAAGGGAATTCCCTTACGGTAAGGCCATAAGAAATTCCTCATAGGATCCTGACTGTATATTACCAAAACAAAAAGGGAAATTTACTGATCCTGCTAAAATAGATTTGGATTGTCATGAAGTTAAAAACAAAAACTACTAGAAAAGTTTATACTCCCCACAGAGGCACAGAGTATTTCCGGATGAGGTGGATGAAGTTTCCGCCTCCATCTTGGGCTCCACCGTGCGTTCATTGCGATAAACTAAACCGTTAATCTTGTAAAACCCCCGTAGAGTAGTGTATTCACATCAAAAATCAACTTGATCGGACATAGATAAGTATATTAAAAATTAAATTTTGATTTATAAAATAGACGGTCAACATTTCAACTTAAAAACTATCGACAGAATCCAGACCGTCCGTTTTATAAACCAAAATTCCATTTTTGATATAGGTATATAGATGTCTGATAAAGGTGATTTTATGCGTGGATACACGATTTTACGGGCCCTACAAGATGACCGGTTCAGATTTCTACAATGAACGCACTGTAGGACCCACAAATGGCGGTGGCGTCTGGACAGAACTTATTCTCAAACAAAAATGTGGATGGTGAGACGTGGATGCTATACATATACACTCATATTTTTAGGGTGGTGATTTTTGCATTCTCCTTTCTATTATTCGCGATTCTTTTTCAAAGCTGCAACGGAAACTGATCGAGGATTACCAATCTTGCACCTATAGCGACGCAGGGCCCACTACAGGTCCCTCACTGATGATTCAAGCCGTTCAATAAAAAAAAATTAAAAAATAGTGAAATCTGAATGAAAAAATGGAATATTGGACTGAGCTGATTTTTCACCGGCCCACTTAATTTTTTTTTTTAAATTATTGAACGGCTCGAATCATCCGTACGGGCCCGGAGCGGACCCCTATGGCCATCAGTTCCCGCCGTCGGTTTCCTTAGCTTTTTCAATTCTATTTTGTTTTTAGTCACATGAAATTATCATTTTACCTTTTCATTAGTCTACTTTTTTCACACATCAATAGGTAATGTTGTAGCGGATCAAAAATAACAAAAGGTAATGTTGTAATTTCACGTGAATAAAAATGAAAAGAAGAGTGTGAATGGTAAAAGAGGAGTGCGGAAAATTAGTTTTTTACATTTATTTTTTTTGATACCATGCATATGTATGCGATCGAATGATCGTATATGCATGGGATAAAGTATTTTATTACGGAGTATAAAAAATAAAAATAAAAAAGAAAGGTCCTTTTTTGGTTTTGAAGAGAACAAGTGAAGGAAAATTAAGTTAGGAGGAAAAAAATGCTAGTGCCCCACACAAATCAGTAATGCTACACACACAATAAAAAGCATAGATTTGTTATGGAGCCCACTACGGATTTCATACAAACGATCCGAGCCGTTCATAAAATATAAAACATTTTTTCAAGGGCTTTCGCAAAAAATCAGCTCAATGCGATACTTTTAAATACTCGATTTAATTATCTAACTTTTCATTCGGATTTCAAGATAATGAAAAGTAAGATGATTGAATCAAGCATCTATAGGTATCGAATTGAGCTGATTTTTTCGTGAGGACCCTTGAAAAAATATTTTACATTTAATGAACGATCGAATCGTTTGTGTGGGACCCAAAATGGGCTCCACACACAGATCTATGCGTGTTGTGTGTGGGAAAAGTCTATGTGAATAGAGTTACTGCACACAAATTGACGGACACTCATGAGTGTGCATAAATGTGTGTGTATGTGTTCACTTGGGTGTGGTTGCAGCAATATGCTATCTGCAGAGACGATTTGCAGAGAACCACGCAAAGAAAAACGCATTTGGCCCCATTTCGGCTCAATTCGTCCCTACTAATCCAAAGGTAATACTTACCGATATCCGCAGGAGCTGATTTTTTACAGGGCCCCATAAAATAATATTCAAAAATTTATGAATATTTTTGTAGATTTTTTAGGGACCTGAAATGGGGCCAAATGCGTTTTTCTCTGCGTGATTCTCTACAAATCGTCTTTGCTGTTAGAATTTTTGGGTTAGGAAAGCCACAAAGGTCCCACGGATACCAAAAAAGATGTTCTCCTTAGCTTTTTGTACTATTTGGCATTTTGTCCTTATTACTCCCTCCGTCCTATTTTGGTTGTCCATTTTCGTTATTTGTGCTGATCTTTAAACGCTTATATCTCCCAATCTATAATATTTTTCATAATTTTGAAAACTTTGTATTATAGACCTAATCGAGTACTATCAAATAAGATCCATATTGCATATTTTTTGAGATTCATATTAGAAGATATAAGGGATTGAAAACTGACACGAATATCAAAAAATGACAAAGAAAATGGGACGGAGGGAGTATTTAAAAAAAAATCACGTTTATTAATTTTGCACCAAATTTTGTGAATTATTGATTCATTCCGTCGAGAGAAATCGGAAAAGTAAAAGACCCTGATTTTTTTGTGCTTTATGTTGTATATTTTTTGAAATATTTGGGTAAAAATCATAATTTTTTACACTTTTAATTCATCCTGATGAAACCATTCAATAATCCACAAAAGTTTGATACAAGACTAATAAATGCGAAAATAGTTTGAGTAAAGACAAAATTCAAAAGCCGAAAAAAACTCTCCAAAAAGCTAAAGAGAACAATGCACCAAGCCTCTCTGATAAGCACTCAAGAATGTAATAAAGGGTGCGCTAGTAGTTAGTTTTAGTTTATTTTATCGCCTAATTAGTTGCTTTTAATTTCTTTTGCTTGTAGAGTTGCTAGTCGTGTTTTGTAGGTAAACCACCAAATAAAGGGGTTTTAAGAGCCAAAGATGACCCGGTGGCCAAAGCTAGAAAGCGTGCCAAGGAAGCGAGGCAAGGCAACCCGAGCAAGGCAATGGCCAAGGCGTGGCCCGAGCAAAAATAGCAAAGCAAGGCTACCAAGGCAAGTCAACGCGCGGTCAAGACCAAGTTCTGAAGATAAGCTCTCGGTACCGATGGCTAAGATTTGAGACATCGGTACCGAGGATTTCAGACATCGGTACCGAGAGCTTATCAACATTTTAAGCCCATTGCCATCGGTACCGAGAGCTTACGAGGGGATCTTCAGAGCATCTTTGGAGAATATTCCGTGCGCGTCCTTGGAGCCTATAAATACCCCGTGATATCACCATTACACGATTTGGACAGAAATGTACCCATTTTTAGATCTAGACTAGATTTCAAATTACTTTTTGCTTGTTCTTGAGTGTTCTTCATTTCCAGCCCTTTAATATTTCATTTTCTACTTTTATTAATTAGTTTTTGCTACTCTCTCCTTTATTAAAGTTGTTTAGTTTCTCCCGATCTATCTTTCTATCTAATTTTCTCTTAGGCTTGTGTTTACACTTATGCTAAGTAGATTTTTGCTTGCTCTTATCGTTTTAGATATGTGTGAGTAGTTTCATAGGGTTGGGTCATGGGGTGACTAGCACCCCATGACTTAAGTAAAAATTGCATTTTTCACCAAAAAGTTTGCAACTTTGTTTTGGAAATTGATGTGGGGCTTGGATTTGTTTGTCAAATTACCGAGGTGATAACCTCCTTGATCATGTGTAGGTAAGAGCTTCGCCTACTTACCACACATGATGCTTGGAGCTCGGTCGCTCGAGGTGTTTGCTAAATGGATTCTATAGCTAGCTTGATTTTCGAACCTTCTTATCTTCCGGGTAAAACCGTGTCTTGAGGTGGAAAGTGTGATTTTGCTTGAGTCGTGGGCGTTAGTAATTCCTAGACCTAACCTTCTTTTTATCTAGTTTATTCTCGTTTAATTTAGCCTTTTTACTTTCCACCGCATACGAAAAACCAAGTTGGCTGACTAAAAGCCGGAAACCATACTTGCATCTACAATCCATCAAAGCCGTATTAGTTATCTCTGTGGGTACGATCCCGGACTTCCGGATTTATTATGCTTCAATTGGACGCTTATACCCTACGCTTGGGGTGATCTCTTGTATATACATCGAGAAGTGCGAAGCACTCTCCCCAATCACACACTCATACGTGACTCATACACGCTAAGCCTCACATGGATATGTGGTGAATAAGAGGCATATGACATGCCCCGCTAAATAGTTTTTCCAAAGATACGAAGGTGGTAGCCAAGTGGGCAGGTGCCCCTCATCCCCAGACAAGGTCTCGGGTTCGAGCCTTGTCACGTGGCAAGGGGTTAGGGAGATAAAGCATTATGCCTACTTGTACCTAGGTGGTGCTGTGGTGACGTCCTATCCTTCCGGACAGTAGCTATGGCTCGAACCGGACATTCCACAGCGGGTAGGGAGCCCCTATGGTCACTCCCAAGGGGGCTGCTACGCTGGTCGCCCCCTCCCACCCTTTTTAATGATCAAAAAAAAAAGATATGACGGTGCCTCGACCATACTAGATTTCCTCAAGGCCCCAGTCAGTTGAACAAAAATCATGAAATATGATTGAAAAATCAACTTTTCCCTGACATTCTGTGAGATAAGTACCAAGAAATTTACTTTTCTACTGGAAAATACTTTCACGTGAAATAAATCTTGTTAAAATGAAGAAATTTCAATTTTCCTGCAAAACTTCTCTTCAAAATAACACATGCCGAAAAATAGTAGTAAATTTGGTCTTGCGTTTCTTCGATCACCTCACTTCACTATTGCGTGGAATCATTTGCCACGCAACATTTCCGATGTCGGAACGAAGCCTTTAAATAAATTTGCTTTGGGCAACACAATCACTGCGACAGTGAAATAAATTTCCCGGCACATATTTATCTACCTAAGGAGTAAAACACAAATGTGTAGGGATCATACATATACAAGTTGAAAGAAGAGTTGAGATTCATTTGATCCAATGGCTGATATGTGTTCTCTAACTCTCTTAAGAAAACACTCACATTCTTACAAATATATTACAAAAATATCGTCGGTTCTTTTTACCCACTACTTGGCTTCTGGAGTCGGCATAAAAAAATAAAAATATATTACAAAAATGTCCGTGCCTACGGCACTACCGGGGTGCGTAGTGCCGTAAACACGGACAAACACTAGTTTTTTATATATCTGAAAAGTACTCCGTATATCAGTAATTTGCATTAAAAAATGTTTCAGGAGGTCCTTTTCTGTAAGGTAAGAAAATGTTACTGTAATGCATAAAAAGTAGGATCAGTTTTTTTTTTTTCTTTTTTTTTGAGGAGTGGGGGGTAAGTATATTATTATCTGTAAAACATCTATTTCTATTCGTTTATTTTTTTTTCCCGCATTTTTGTGTATATTATACATTGCCCGATGGATGGCGGTCGGAACGATGATTGTTTGAAAAAATGCAAAGTAGTACTAGTAATTATCGTGAGCGGTGGCTAATGTGCAAATGGTGAACCAACATCCATAAAATAAAAGAAAAAGTAGTAGCAGCGCATGATGGATAAATGGTTCTCAAGATTAGTCGAAATGCGCCGGGGCATCTGATAAAAAAACAAAAATTGGAAGTTCAAATGTATTTGTGTCCTAAAGAAGGTTTTTTTTTTTTACGATCACATGATGGAGAAATTTTTCAGTGCCGAGTGGGTACTACGTGGTGTCCGCTCGGCACATCCGAGCCGTCCGATGTGGTTTTGGATGGCTCAAATCTGGAGATAGAAAGAGGAGTGAGAGGAGAGAGAAAGTGTCAATTTGAGCCGTCCAAAAGTGCATCGGACGGTTCGGGAGTGTCGAACGGACACCACGTGAGATATACCCATCCGACCGGACGCTGAAAAATTTCTCCACACCATGACACCACACAAGACAAAAGTGGTAGGGGAAGGGCATTGATGTTATGGAAACACCAGGGAAATAGGGTTTTGTAGGAGTCCAACCAGACTGGGGTTGTACAGCAGGAAGGGCAAGGCAGTAGGAATAGTAGGGTAGGGTAGGGTAGGGTAGGGTAGGGTAGGGTAGCCTAAAGCTAAAGGGCACAGGAAATAGGGGTTCTGTTTGGGGTTGGGTAGTGTACTTAAAATTGTGGGTGGGTATCTTTCTGGGGAGATAGCCCTGAGATCTTCTTGTCCCCACTTTTCGTACCAGTAATCTCCCACGCACCCATCAATGCAAATCCATGCGCAGCAGTACCAAACACGACTTTTCATTTTACCAGTACCACCCCCTCTTAAATGAATGAAAACTATTTCAAGGGTACACTCCTCCCCTCCAGTAACATCAATCTGGTTTGTGCTTAGAGTCGTATCTTTAGTTATCAGTCGGTCCTAAGCTCGGATAAAGGAGGAGGGTTGTGCGTTAGGTAGCTGACAGTCAGCACATAAAAAAGCCCGTCAGATCTTTATGACATGTAGCCGATCCTATGTGATTGGGACATAAGACTCGGATTGGTTTGGTTTGGTTCAATAACTTTCTAATGCTTAATTGATGAGTGGTGTAGAAATACTACTTGCCAACATTGAAAGGAGCATGTTGATCACTAAAATATACTCCCTCCGTCCCATAAAGTTTGGCATTTTCAGGAATGCGTGCCATTTTTAAATTGCTTATATCTTTCAATCTATAATGTTTTAGGCGATTTTTTTAACTTTGTTTAATAGAACAAATTAAAATCTATCAAACAAGATCCATATTGCTTATAAAAAATATTACGGATTAAAAGATATAGTTAATTTTTTCATAGGGCTGGAATAGTGAAAGTGCCAAACTTTATGGGACGGAGGGAGTATGTATTTGCAAGGAAATTTTTGTCATTTAATTTCGTGTATTTATCCTTGTTTGCATTGTTAAATTGAGTCATGACTTTGATTATTGATTTTAAATCCTTTTCCTCCCTTTTTTGTTCTCAAAACTCTAGTCGTCACTGTTAAATATGAGAGAAGAAATATTGAATTCGATTATTGAAACCATACAATGAGGCCTCTTTTTATACAAGATGAGAGAGCCTAACTATGAAATAAAATCATCCTAATTACAATCAAATCACAATCTCAAGATCACGATTTGATCGCGATATAATTTTGTATATGCATTTATTCTAACCGTCACAAATATTTTTTCCTACTCCCTTTCCCTTCCCTAAGGGTTTCACTACCCTTGTATGGCGGTGGGTGGTGGGAAGGGAAGATCATGGTACTAATTCTAAACCGCTTCTTCTATACTTTAGAATTTGTGTTAGGACCACAGGTTACGGTCTCTCTGTGTTGGCAAATTCCAAGACAAAAACACATATTTATTTGTATCCCCATTTATCGAGTTGTAATTTATTTATTATTTATTTCTAGAGCGTCTGTTTAGGAAGTGGAAGGAAATCGAATCTTTATCTATAATTGAGAGTGAGTGTATTGTGCTAAAATGGTATGGACTGATTGGGTTATCAACCGGAGCAACCTTTCTTGATTAGGCGAAATTTGGGAGCGGAACAAGCAATTTTAATCCGTCTCTTTTTGGCTGCTAGGGTAAGGGAGAATAGTGGCAGTCTATACTATTGCCTTTGAATATAAAAGGAACAACGAAAAGGGAGCAGTTGTTATGCATGTGGGTTTAAGAAAAACAAAAAGAGGGCGGCAGGAAATAGTTTTCGGTGAATGAAGTCACTTTGTATCTTGGAGTTCCAATCCAATTGATGGATCATTGACCATACACGATATCTCCAAGAGGTTTCAATATCTTCTTCAACTTATTTGAGAAAAGCGCTAAGGAGGATTCCTAGGCAAGTTCAAGTCCTTCGGTGGATTTCCGGAAGGCAAACGGAAGGCTTGTGGATTCAAGGCAACGGCGGTCAAGCATTCAGAGAGGTGTACGTGGATTCGGCAAGAGCATCTAGGTTTAGGTTTGTGGAGTTCAAACTTATCGTAAGAGTTCTTGTAACCTCGTGTTTAGTAGTGCTTGATTTCTTCCCGTGGTTTTTTTTCCGTTTAGGGTTTTCCACGTATATCTTGGTGTTTGTTATTTGTTTGCTTTCCGTTTGTGAGATTGATTTTGTTTATCGCTTGGTGAATCGTTGATTGAGATTAAAACATAGCAAATCTTTAAACCTAGAGGCACTAGGATTTTTCAATTGGTATCAGAGCGGGTCGCTCGTAACATTAGGGTTTATTCCTAGAGCGGATCCTATTTTTTTTCTTATTTGCTATTATGGAAGCCCCTAATAACTTTGTTGCGAAACCTCCTCTTTTAGATGGGTCTAATTATGCATATTGGAAAGCTAGGATGAAGGCTTATTTGAAATCTCAGAATAATCGTGTCTGGCTCTCGGTTGTTAATGGCTATACCGAGCCTACCACAACTGTGGAAGGTAAAATTGTCCGAAAGCCTGATGAGTCTTAAAATAACAATGATCACTTGAAAGCGACTCATAATTCATGTGCCCTTAATGCTATTTTTGGTTGTGTGTCTATATCTGAGTTTCAACGTATTTCAACTTGTGAAATACCTAAGGATGCTTGGGATATTTTATCCATCACTCATGAGGGGAATAGTCAAGTGAGACAACAAAAACTTCAAAGTATTATCACTGATTTTGAGATGATACGGATGATAGACAATGAGACCTTTGGTGATTTTTATGCGAGGTTGAGTGAAATTGTGAACTCAAGCTTTAACTTAGGTGAGCCTATTTCTCAGGAGAAAATAGTTAAGAAAATCATGCGTTCTTTACCTAAGAGGTTTATTACTAAAGTTGAAGTCCTTGAATGTTTGCCTAATTTTGATTCCATGAAGGTTGAGGAAATTGTAGGTCATTTCTTAACTTTTGAAACCAAATTGTCGCAATATGGATCTCAAAAAGAGAAGAACAAAAACGAGGAAAAATCTTTGGCTTTTTCTAGTTTTAAGGTCTCGGACAGTGATGACGATGAATTGGACCAAGAGGAAATGGCTTTATTTGTTAAAAAATTTGGAAAGTTTTTTAAAAAGAATAAAACCTTTGGTCCTAGTTCGAAAGATAAGAATGGAGGTGACAAAGGATATTCCAAGGGTAAAGAGAGGAAAGAGAGCAAATTATTGGGTCCCCAATGTTACGAGTGCATGGGGTTTGGTCATATTGCCCAAGATTGTGCTAACAAACAGAAAAATAAATCCTATAATGTAAGGACTTGGGATGATAGTGACTCTGATGAAGAAGAAAATTGTGGGGGAAATAGTAAAGTCATGGCTTTAGGAGCTTCTGTGCATCCTCATGTGAGTAAGTTTAAATTAGAAGATGAGAGTATGAATGGTGAGGATTTAAGCAATAGTGAAAGTGAGGAGGAAGAGAGTTTGCAAAAAGCTTACAATAAACTTTTCAAAGAAAGTCTGAGGTTGACTAAGACTAACATTATGCTGTCTAGTGAAGTGAAGATGAGTGATGAGTCTTACGTGAAACTCAAGCAAGAGCTTTTAGAAGCTCAAGCTCGGGAGAGTCAAGTTGAGAATAATAGGGACTCTTTATTTAATGAACTTGTGGAGATTAAAAGCATGAATGTGAAACTTAGTATTGATTTACATGCTTCTTTTGAATCTAACAAATTACTTGAGTTTAAGGTAGCTAATTTGCAAGCTGAGCTTGACAAGGCCAATGCTACTTTTAAAAGAATGAATGCAGGTTCAAAGAAATTAGAAGAAATTCTTGATGTTCAAAGGCCAATGAGTGATAAAACAGGGATTGGTTTTTATGGAGCTTCATCCTCAAAACAATTTGGAGGTACAGTGAATGCGGTGCAACCTAAAGAGGTAACAAAAAGGTCTCAATCTATAAATATTGCTAAGCACTGTGCTGAAAAACTTCATGACATGAAGAATTCTAACACCCCTAAATTTATTCCAACATGTCATTTTTGTGGTGTAAAGGGTCACATTCGACCTAATTGCTTTCAACTTCATGGGTACCCTCATACTCTTCTCCAATATCAACATGTTAGTAAAAATGGGGGTAAGTATCATCGTTTTGGTTATGGTTTTAATAGAACGAAATGGCCTAGACATATGATGACTTCACATGAAAAGAATATGTATGTGAATCCTAATCATTTGTGTAAAACTGTTAAAAAAGCTGAGAAGGTTAAGACTAGATATATATGGATGAGGAAGTCGGACTTGAGACCTTATACGAATTTTATCAACGCTCTAGATGACATTGGTTCACCCGGAGAAGTTGACTTTGCCTTTTGAAGGATTGCTCTTAATTAGTTGCATCCAAAGTCTAGGTTAATCTAAGGATTGCTCCATGTTTCATTTTTTAAAATTTGGATTTTCGTTCTGCCATATTATCTTTAAAAAATAAAAAAAGATTTTGTTTTTGTTATATGATAGGAAAACTGAAAAAGATTTTTTTTCTTCTTCAAGTGTAAGCTGGGCATGATAATCTCTGTTGCGGCGTAGTTGATTGTCATGAGTTTTTATGAGTATGAACATTTTGACTTTTATTGTGCATACTCCATGATCCCTCCACAATTGATGAGCACCCAATATTGTAAATATTTGGTGCGACTAGTCCCATTTTATGTTGTTTTATCTTGCGTTTATCCCTTTTTGCCCTATTTTGCTCGTAAGGTAGGTTTTTGTATGTTTCAGGTAATACGTGCTAATAAGGCGGTTTTGAACGCCAAGGAATGCTCCGGATGCAACCAAGTGCTCAAGACCACGTGCCACCATGTTGTGGTGCCCGAGGAGTCATGAAGAGGTGGTTTGGAGGTTGCTCGGGTCGCCCAAGGGTCAAGGGAATTGAAGGAGAAGTGAGGAATTTACCAAAGCTACTCATCTTCCGACTAGCTGAGGGTAGAATTATCATAACTTTTCATGTACAAATGATATTGGATCCAAACCACTTGGGTTAGAAAGTAGACTCGACGAGCTTTCCAACGGTCCAAAGAACACCCATTTTCGAGTTCGGGAGTGTCCGGAGCGAGTTCGCGAAGTTGCCGCAAAAATCTGTCTGTCAGCCATGAACCGGTACGGGTAAGTCATGTACCGGTTCATGAAGACCATATTTTGTATTTTGGAAGATTTTCAGCCATGAACCGGTACGGGAAAGTCATGAACCGGTTCATGCTTGTAATTTCTGTCCGAATCTGCTACTTTTTCAACCTTCCATTTATGGAAAGTTTCCACTTGTGGAATGTTTTTGGGATATTTTGGGGGGCTTTTTGGTCATTTGTAACCTATCTTTAGAGCCCTATAAATAGGCTTGTATGCCTTTTATGGAAGTATGGCCATTTTCTAGTTTTTTTTAGGCCTAAGTCTTTTTTATTGCTTTCCTAGAACTCCATTGATGCTTTGAAGCTTTTAAGTTAATTCCTTCAAGAACTCCTTAAGGTATTTGTCTTATGTTAATTTCTCGTTTATTAATGTTGTAGCTACGGTTAAGATCTTTCTTAATATCAAGTTTATTTCCGTTTCTATCGGTTAATTATGTTTTCGCTTCCTAGCATAATTTCTAGTCTTGTTGCTATGAGTGAGTAGTCTTCTAGGCTTGGTCATGGGGTGATCTCTCTCCCATTGCTTAGTTGTTTTAGTGGTTTTTCTATAACTTGATCATGATTTTAGTAAGGAAAGGCTTAATCTCTAATTTTCGGCCAAACCAAAGGGGCTAATACCTTCTTTGATCGTGTGTTGGCCGGGGCTAATACCTTCGTCTTGCATACGAGGCTAGGAGCTTTTAACGCTACCGGCGTTTGATTTAAGTGATTTCCAAATGAGATTAAGTCATTTCTAAGCTAATGCCATGGTTATGCTTGACTTTTAGCGTTGAGTGCTCCAAGCTAAGTTTGTCTATGCCTTGGCTTGGAGTTGTTAGAAAGAAACGGCTAAATTAGCTAAGTCATCGGGCGATTTGAGCCCCTAAACCATGCCGCCTGTTTTTACCAAACTCTAACCGCTTTTCTAGTCATTTCACTTCCATTTTCCATTCTCTAAAGCAAAACCGACAGTTGGCCGTCTTAAACGCCGAAAACCTTACAAAAATCCTACAATCCAATTAAGCTATCTCTGAATCCCTGTGGTACGATCCCGGTCTTACCGGTTTATTGCTACCGACGATCAAGCCCTACGCTTGGGGTTTCCGACCTTATTCCGAAGGCAAGGTTTTACGGTTTAAGCATTTGGCGCCGTTGCCGGGGATTTTTTATTTTAGCTTATTTGGAGGTTCGACAAACCATTGTAAGTATCCCGCTTTATTTTGTTTTGTGCAACTTATACATAGTCTAGCGGATACCTCTAACCGATCTTCATATCAAATTTGAGGTGTAACGAAGCTAGGGTACGTATCAATTGCCTTTTCTTTTTTTTCTTTTTTTTGTTTGTATATCGTGGTGGTGGCTTAACCCCATGGTACTGTTTTGAGAGAGGTGGCGGCATAGCCCCTCTAGCCTGTTTACTTTATGTCTTATCTTTCTAGTAGAATGAAGGCGGCAAATGGGGAAATAGCTCCCATGCCTATGTGGGAATACTCTTATCCCGATCATGCTTATTCATCTTCTTGCATCGTTGCTCCCACTGCTCCTGCCGTCAATGTATTTAAGATAAAAATGAAATTTTCCAATTTGTTGCCCCGCTTCCATGGCATGGAGCACGAGCACCCTTACAAACATGTTGCGGCTTTCAAGGACAAACTTGGTACCCTTGGTGCCATTGTGAAATCAGAGTCCGCGTGGGTGACATTCTTTTCTCTCTCTTTAAGGGATAATGCCAAAACTTGGCTCAATTCCTTGAACCCTCAATCTGTGCTAACTTGGGTTGATTTGATAAATGAATTCTACAAAAAGTTCCTTCCCATTTTCTATACGGGGGTTCTCAGGGAACAAATTCAAACTTTAGCTGAAAGAGTGAATGAGTCGTTTTATGCATGTTGGGGAAGATATAAGGACTTGGTCAATGCGGTCCCAAATCATGGCTATGAAAATTTTCAAATTGCTAACTATTTTTATGACGGACTTTGTCACAAGAGTCATGCTTTCATAGACATGTTGTGCGATGGGAAACTGTTTGATAAAGAACCCGCTGAAGCCTTAGATTTCTTTGATCGATTGGCTCAAACTTTACAATCTCGGGTTTTTGTTAAACATTTTCAAGATTCCAACTCAAATGCCATGGAAGAGGGACTTGAACCACATAGGTTTGTTGAAAATGTTTGTTTAGATTGTGACAGCTCCTCGGAGTCTGGATGGGGTGCTGAGTTAAATATCCACTGTTCTCCTCTTGCAAAATCTATCTTTATTGAAGAGTCAGATTCGGAATCTGAAAATTCCTCCGAGCTTGAAGGGAATGATGAGCTTCACAGTCAATGTTCCCCCCTTGAGTCCTCCCCTCCCCTTGAATTTTTGCCTATGTGTGAGGCTCCGCAGGAGAAACATCTCATAGCTGACGAGATGGAAGTGGATGAGACCGACAGTTGGTCTCCTATTTGTGAGGAACCGGCTCTTGTGGTGAGCAGTTTGATAGATCAAGTGTCCTCTCCTTGTGGTATCTACCCATTGGGGAAATTACTCACTGTTAAGGAAATGGACGAGGAGGTGGATTATTTGTACTCTTTGTTAGGAGAGAGAGACCAAAAGATTAAGACCAACTGTTGGTCTCCTACTTGTGCGAAGCAAGACTTCGTTGGAGTCGAATTCATTGAGGAACCTTTTATGGACTCCTTGTGGGAAGAGCAAGATAATGCATATGAGACCAAGAGTAGGTCTCCTACTCTTGAGAATTCGAATCTTGATGGCGTAGAACGGATTGATTTTCTAGGTGTTGATGACTTTGAACTTATTTACCATTCTTATCCTGTAAATGTTGTCAACAGTTTGAAAATTGATTTAGTTTGGGCCATGTGCTTAGAGGAGTGTAATTTTTTTGAACGAATTCGGCAAATGCTTTACTCTAAATATCTTTTCTTGTGGAATGGCTGAGTTCAATTTTTGGCAAAGCGCGCAGTGTGGAGTGCTATGTTCATGATATTAATCTTTGTTGGTATGTTAAATGTTCAGAGCCCGCAGTTGGCTGAACGTACATAAACTCTTTCTTTCCCTCCCTCCCTCCCTCTCTCTTTTCTTTTTCTCTTTTGATGGTTTGGTATAGCCACCCGTTCCTTACTTGGGAAATGGAAAGAAAAGTATGACTCGTTCAATTGCGTGAAGAGTTGGTTGGAAGGTACGTTTTCTCCCCCTCTTGTATTTCATTTCTATTGTCTTCATGCTATGAGGACATAGCATCGTTTAAGTTGGGGGGAGGGAAATATATGTTATATATATGTTTTTGAGACTTGTCTCATTGGTAAAATTTTTAAATTTTGTGTGCAATCTTCTCTCGTTAGTAGTGTTTTCACATGCTAGATACTTTAATTATGCTCAATTGTGTCAATATGGCAAGAGTCGTGTATCCCGTCGAATTTGGTTATGTGTTTGAATCCATGTCATATGCATATACATGAATTTTGATGAACAAGTTGAGCTTAAAAGTCAAGTCAAGTAGTGTGCATCGCTAGAGTTGAGATTCGTTTCTTAAGCATCCCATGCTTTTTGTTCTCATTTCCCGCACTTGCGTAAATAATATCTTTTGTTCATGCTTGTGTAGTGTATATATCTTTCATGCATCTTTTTGGAGTTGTTGGCGTACTTAGGAAATGATTCAAGGCATTTTTGTATGATTAAACCACATAAGGGTCACCTTGTCCTTATTTTGAACCATAGTCCGAGTCTCTTCCATTGTTCAAACCTAGGTAACCGGATGTTCGGAGGGTTGTGTGTCTATAGTTTTCAATGTTTCAAGGAGGTTTAGAGTGGTGTGAATATGATAGAAGTGGTTGGGATGTAGAAAGGCGAAGAGTTGTACATGATTCCCTATCTCTTCTCTCCCACTACAAAAGATAAAGCCCCAAATTTTCATATCCCTCTCCAAAGCTCTTGAAATTGGCCTCTCAGTCTCTCTCACTACAAATCTCAATTCAAATAACCCTATTCCTCAAAGAAAATCAAAGAAATGCTATAAAGAGCAAAAGCATATTCGAAAGAGGGTTGAATACTATGATGAGGGGATTGATTAGACCTCCGGGCTAGCTTATATTCCGGATGAGAAAGAGTCCGATGGAAAGGGGGAGCTCAATGCTCAATACCAAGAGGAGCCGGATGTGAATGATGACTATGTGTGGTTGAGTCGGTGGTAGTCGTTTTTGTAGAGGACTTATCTAGTAGTTTTTCTTTATTTCTTGTTCGTTTCTTTGTTTGGAATTTGGCCGTTATGTGGCCATGCCTTGGGTAGATTAGGGTCGGTAGTGGCCAGTGGTAGATGAACCATGCAAGTATATGGCCACTACATTTTTGTAGTCCCTTTCCCTTTGTATCCAAGGTCGTTATAAGCTAATAAAGTCCTCCGTTGATCTTTAGTACGCTAATTAACTCCGTTTGATGCATGTTTGATATTTACTACTTTTTGAGTATGATTTATTCCTTTGTCGTGCATACTTGTCAATAATTAGCTTTCCTTCCTTTCTTAGCGCTCTTTTGATAGCATGCATAGCTTTTTGTCTCTGGCTATTGCAATTCCTCGCTAGCGCTTGTCATGGGATGTATCTTGTATCTCATTGTGTGAAAAGTCGAATAAGAGTGTATCCTTGTGAGTTTTGGAGTCGAAACTCGTTTTGGTGCATGCATGTTTGACTACTCTAATATGGCATACTTTTTTCATCCTAGTTCATGGCATGCTTGTGCGTGGATTGCATGATCGGATTTGAAGGGGTGTTTTGGACTCTTGCCTAGTTGTAGTTATTGAGCATAGTTTACGTGTCTTGAATTTCAGGAGGGTTGCATAGTTTAGTTAATATGTTTTGCTTTAGTTTGCTAGGGACTAGCAAAGTTCAAGTTGGGGGGCGTGATGAGCACCCAATATTGTAAATATTTGGTGCGACTAGTCCCATTTTATGTTGTTTTATCTTGCGTTTATCCCTTTTTGCCCTATTTTGCTCGTAAGGTAGGTTTTTGTATGTTTTAGGTAATACGTGCTAATAAGGCGGTTTCGAACGCCAAGGAATGCTCCGGATGTAACCAAGTGCTTAAGACCACGTGCCACCATGTTGTGGTGCCCGAGGAGTCATGAAGAGGTGGTTTGGAGGTTGCTTGGGTCGCCCAAGGGTCAAGGGAATTGAAGGAGAAGTGAGGAATTTACCAAAGCTACTCATCTTCCGACTAGCTGAGGGTAGAATTATCATAACTTTTCATGTACAAATGATATTGGATCCAAACCACTTGGGTTAGAAAGTAGACTCGACGAGCTTTCCAACGGTCCAAAGAACACCCATTTTCGAGTTCGGGAGTGTCCGGAGCGAGTTCGCGAAGTTGCCGCAAAAATCTGTCTGTCAGCCATGAACCGGTACGGGTAAGTCATGTACCGGTTCATGAAGACCATATTTTGTATTTTGGAAGATTTTCAGCCATGAACCGGTACGGGAAAGTCATGAACCGGTTCATGCTTGTAATTTCTGTCCGAATCTGCTACTTTTTCAACCTTCCATTTATGGAAAGTTTCCACTTGTGGAATGTTTTTGGGATATTTTGGGGGGCTTTTTGGTCATTTGTAACCTATCTTTAGAGCCCTATAAATAGGCTTGTATGCCTTTTATGGAAGTATGGCCATTTTCTAGTCTTTTTTAGGCCTAAGTCTTTTTTATTGCTTTCCTAGAACTCCATTGATGCTTTGAAGCTTTTAAGTTAATTCCTTCAAGAACTCCTTAAGGTATTTGTCTTATGTTAATTTCTCGTTTATTAATGTTGTAGCTACGGTTAAGATCTTTCTTAATATCAAGTTTATTTCCGTTTCTATCGGTTAATTATGTTTTCGCTTCCTAGCATAATTTCTAGTCTTGTTGCTATGAGTGAGTAGTCTTCTAGGCTTGGTCATGGGGTGATCTCTCTCCCATTGCTTAGTTGTTTTAGTGGTTTTTCTATAACTTGATCATGATTTTAGTAAGGGAAAGGCTTAATCTCTAATTTTCGGCCAAACCAAAGGGGCTAATACCTTCTTTGATCGTGTGTTGGCCGGGGCTAATACCTTCGTCTTGCATACGAGGCTAGGAGCTTTTAACGCTACCGGCGTTTGATTTAAGTGATTTCCAAATGAGATTAAGTCATTTCTAAGCTAATGCCATGGTTATGCTTGACTTTTAGCGTTGAGTGCTCCAAGCTAAGTTTGTCTATGCCTTGGCTTGGAGTTGTTAGAAAGAAACGGCTAAATTAGCTAAGTCATCGGGCGATTTGAGCCCCTAAACCATGCCGCCTGTTTTTACCAAACTCTAACCGCTTTTCTAGTCATTTCACTTCCATTTTCCATTCTCTAAAGCAAAACCGACAGTTGGCCATCTTAAACGCCGAAAACCTTACAAAAATCCTACAATCCAATTAAGCTATCTCTGAATCCCTGTGGTACGATCCCGGTCTTACCGGTTTATTGCTACCGACGATCAAGCCCTACGCTTGGGGTTTTCGACCTTATTCCGAAGGCAAGGTTTTACGGTTTAAGCAACAACGTGAGAAGTTTTGAAGGTTATATGGCATGATTTTTGACATTGTGATGCACACTTATTCATAACTATGATGGATGGTTTCTTGATTTAGAGTCTTAGTTCTCATGAACTTGGTATATATCTTGTGATCTACCTTTTGAGAATGACCTATGGCTACCATTCCCTTTGTGCTGATATCACTTTTATTTGCTCTTCTCTTCTGAAAGCACGTTATTGGTATTCGTTTATTCTCAACCTATCCGGGCGTTCACTTAGAAGCCGGGCAATTGGAGTGAGGTATTCTCCCTCTAAGCGTTCGCGTCAAAAGGTGGATAGACCTTGTGAAGGTATGCTAGTTGGACCATTTGCTAAGTAACCGGGCAATTAGGGTGAGGTATTCTCTCTCTGAACGTTCGCGTCAAACAGCAGTGGGGTAAGAAAGAAAGAAAGAAAAAGAAAATAAAAGGGAGAACTTATTATACTAAAGAAAGGTATATGTGCTGTTGAGGGGGAGTTTTGTACTCTCTCATTTTCATTGAACCACATTGAGGACCTAGCTTGGTTTGACTTCTTGAGGGGAAGTCATCTTGATATGCCTATTGTTTATGAGAATATAGGTCCTAAATTGAGTTAACTTGATATTTTGGTCATTGAAACACACACACAAAATCTCGTTTGTCAAAGATCATGGTGTGTTGCATTCGTAATGCCTTACTAGTGGTTTCATCATTGAGCATGTTCTTTGATAGTCTTCATGTTCATTTTCATGGATTCTTATGGCATAATACTTGCTCAATGTTGATAGATTAATCTTACTCTTACTCTCTCAAGATTTATTTTATTATTGGTTATGAACATCATTGCTTCTAGTGGATTTTTTTATTTTTGTACTTCTACCTTTGTCATTCCGTGACAAAAAGGGGGAGTAATTTATTGATTAACAGATTGTGCTTCTTTAGTGTTTCTACAACTTTACAGGTCGTGACCTCAATCTGTTAGGGGATAGTTTTTTTTTGCCAAAGGGGGAGATTGTTAGGACCACAGGTTACGGTCTCTCTGTGTTGGCAAATTCCAAGACAAAAACACATATTTATTTGTATCCCCATTTATCGAGTTGTAATTTATTTATTATTTATTTCTAGAGCGTCTATTTAGGAAGTGGAAGGAAATCGAATCTTTATCTATATTTGAGAGTGAGTGTATCGTGCTAAAATGGTATGGATTGATTGGGTTATCAACCGGAGCAACCTTTCTTGATTAGGCGAAATTTGGGAGCGGAACAAGCAATTTTAATTTAATCCGTCTCTTTTTGGCTGCTAGGGTAAGGGAGAATAGTGGTAGTCTATACTATTGCCTTTGAATATAAAAGGAACAACGAAAAGGGAGCAGTTGTTATGCATGTGGGTTTAAGAAAAACAAAAAGAGGGCGGCAGGAAATAGTTTTCGGTGAATGAAGTCACTTTGTATCTTGGAGTTCCAATCCAATTGATGGATCATTGACCATACTCGATATCTCCAAGAGGTTTCAATATCTTCTTCAACTTATTTGAGAAAAGCGCTAAGGAGGATTCCTAGGCAAGTTCAAGTCCTTCGGTGGATTTCTGGAAGGCAAACGGAAGGCTTGTGGATTCAAGGCAACGGCGGTCAAGCATTCAGAGAGGTGTACGTGGATTCGGCAAGAGCATCTAGGTTTAGGTTTGTGGAGTTCAAACTTATCGTAAGAGTTCTTGTAACCTCGTGTTTAGTAGTGCTTGATTTCTTCCCGTGGTTTTTTTCCCGTTTAGAGTTTTCCACGTATATCTTGGTGTTTGTTATTTGTTTGCTTTCCGTTTGTGAGATTGATTTTGTTTATCGCTTGGTGAATCGTTGATTGAGATTAAAACATAGCAAATCTTTAAATCTAGAGGCACTAGGATTTTTCAATTTGTTTTATTTTTTCCCGTCTTTTCAGATCAATGACTTGTTGTCTGATTTGTAAGGGTTATATCTCTCGTTTTTGCGAGAGTAGTTTTCATCTGTGGACGAATATTTCGTTTACAAATCGGTTTTTTTATACTCGTGGTTAGTTTCTTCTATACTTTATAATTTGTTTTGCTTTTATCTCGTCTCTTCACAATGATATCCGTGTCAACAATGGTATAACCCTCCATAATGTCTTTGGTGGGGTAACTTGTTGTGGCTTGTGTAGCTTTGAGAGTTCATTAATTGATGCATTCATTTTTTGGTTGGAATCCATCTAATCGTTTGGGTACTTGTTGTCTTCCATCTTTGGTTAGCACTTATCTTTCTTGAGAATGCTAATTTTATATATGAAATTTTGACAGAATGTTCGTTGATGCTTGGGTTGGGATGCAAAGAAATCAACTGTCTTGTGGTTTTTTTTTTTTTTTTTTTACATTAGTTAGATGATTAGTTTGGTTTTATCCGAAATAGTAGTAATGAATTCCTTCATGTAAGTGCCGTTGGGCTTTTATCAATAGTATACAATTTTACTTGTTAACAAGATTTAAAACAAAACAAAACAGAACTACTAATGACATCTTGCAGTACACATTAAGTAAATCATGACTAATCAATAATCTCCTTGAGCCACACCCTAAGCCACGCACACATAAGTGTTACTATTTATCTAATGATAGCTACCCAAGAAAGTGCTTTCAAGAGATAATCATGACCCTAATTGCTTTCTAACCTAGATATAATCTTCATCTACCAGGATGATGATACAAAATCATCAACTCAATTTGTGCACTTTTGCAAAATTCGTGACACAATACTCGTACAAAAACAGATCCAAGATTATATAATAAGCGGATCAAAAAAAAAAATATATATATATATATATATAATAAATAAATAAAAAAAATATTGGGCCCCACCACTTAGGCAACCACATCAATGGAAATTGAGAAGGAATACCACATGATGGCAGCACTCATTACCCACTCATGCATCAACTTAGGCCCATTATTGGCTGATAGACAAGGCAAAAATCCTCAAGAATTAACAAATCAACTAGAAGATCTCAGGAATTCAATGCAACCTGCCAAAAGAGGATATAAAAAACCGGATTTTGGAGATTTGGGTTTTTTTCAGTATAATCCAAGTAGGCCTTAAACAATTCTACCAAGATCTATGCCTCGTATCCAACACAAATGTAGAAGTACCCAATTACGAGAAAAATCAGCTCATTTTCTTTCTTCCTTTTTTTTCTAGGTATTTTACCTAAGATTCAAGTATATAATAAGTCGACAAAGTCTTCCGGAGTGGTGGCACGCTTGCGGTGTTATACGCCACAACATAGGTTCAAGTTGTGGCACAGGTTTCAGTCGCGGTCCCCTTTACTCATTATCAGACTTTAAGTTTTGGGCGACGTCCATTTTGTGCATTTCATTCCGTGTAATACGGTTCGATTTAGGACAAGTTTGTGGACCATTATTACCTGCCAGCCCAAGAATGTCAAACCCCCTTACCCAGAGATGGCCCATATCAGGAAAAAAAAGAAGAAGCATGATTATTGAGCTCTCTAAAAGAACACCAATAAAAAGAAGTATGATTACCCAGAGATGGCCCATATCAGGAAAAAAAGAAGTATGATTATCAGTAAAAGTAAAAGGAAATTGATTTTGGCACTCTAGTTTTTACCACTTGCACTTCACTTTATGCGTTAATCATGTGAGAAAATAAAACTAAAAGTATTGGATCAAGCATCCTATTTTTCGTGTATATATGATTATTTTTCATGCATATTCATATATATACGAAAAATAGGGTGCTTGATCCAAGCACCTACACACATCGGATGCCGTTGATTCTCGCGTAAGCCCCCTCGGTTTTTTTTTATAGAATTTTTGGACGGTTCGGATCGGCCGTCCGGTGGCCGGAGACAGCCCGCCGGGGCAGTCGGTACGATTTCGGTGGGGTGGCCGTCGGTACAGCTATCATTTTCGAAAAGTGAAGTGCCATTGGCTAAATTTGGAGTGCCAAAACCACCTCCCAAAGTAAAACTGTAAAACACTGGTTGTTACCATTGAGGATTTGCATGCATAATTTTGAAAAGTAAGGCCCGAAAAAGTATACTGTATGATTTTGGTTTGTCTTGAAAAGCTAGGCCCTTAAAACATCCCTTCCGCTTAAATTTCTCATGAAAACGTGTGCATACCATTATGCGCGATGAAAGTCACAAGAAACCAAAAGTTCAGTAGTTCACAATTCAGATCGAAGCGGCAGAAATGGAGAGAAAACAGAAATATGCTCAAGGAGTCATATAAAGCTGAGAGAGAAATTCGCTGACGGTTGCATAGGAGCATTGAAAAAGTGTTGCATAGCTTCAAACCAATAGACACCAAAAGTGTTTCTAAAATGAGTTCATATTAACATCCAATCTTCCAAGAAAGAGGCAAAATATTCAATGCAAGCACAAATTAGAATAAGGAACATTGAAGACAGCAATTAGCCTTCCAGATTGCTGAAGTATGAAAACAAAAACATGAAACTGTAGAATTGTTTTAGCTTCAGCATTCATCGTAACTGCATCCAAGTTACTTCCAAGAAGACAATGACTCGTCTAGTATCAGATAGAATCTACTTGCAAAGTCGCTGCTAATAACTCACAATGATTTGTCATGAATAATATCGCCTTGCCACATAAGTGAGTCTCGACCTCCGGCTTTTGACAGGTGCAGACAAGTTTCCCCCTATATTAGCCATCTTGGATCTCATTCTTTTGTACTCTCTTGACCTAATTACCGCTTGCATGACACTTACATCCTCGTGGATCTCATGGCTTGAAAGAGACGCTAGACTAGGAAGCACGTCTCTCTGAAAATCTTTTAGCCTCCTCCCTCTTTTCAACTTAATTCCAAAATCCTTTTTATCCATTTCGTTTACTTCGAAGTGTTTTGATGAAACACAATAGTCCTCGGCGCTGTTTTCCGTTAGTTTCAGCACAATTGACTCGTAAGAATCTATGGAATGTTGCGGCATATCCCTCTCTTCATCTTCATTCCCATTTGATCCTGCCTTGGCACTATAATCTTGATTACTAGTTGAACTTTTCATCGAGAAATGGATAAGAGATTCAGCTGCATTTTGGATCAGAATATCTTCTGCTGCTGATTCCTCTTTCTTCTCGTTGCAGCATTGATGTTTCAGTTCACTGCTGTCAGATGATCTTAAGTCCTGCTCACCTGATTGAGACGACTGAGATCTTCGGCACTGATTCAAAAGTGCAATATTTGATCCTTCAAAATCAGTTCCAGATTGCATGGTCTTTGCGCCACTTGAACTATCATCAGTAATGCAATCAAAGATGCATGAAGAAAGAGATTTTTTGGTATTTGCATCTTCAACTCTACTTCCATATGTACATGAACTAGGAAGCACTATATCTTCACGTATCTCAGTTACTTCTTCTGTTATAACATTTGTGTAATTTCTTTTTGGAAATTTCAACAGCGAGTCTGTATTTCCAATCTCATTGTTCCTATGGTCACAGTTAAGGTACTCACAATTTTCTGATGTTGGTTCTGACATGGACTTGAGAGCTATAGAGCAAGCTTCAGTTCGATTGATTCCTTTAATTGGGGCACAATCAGCCCAGAATTGTGAATGACTGTTTCTGCTCACAGGAACAAGCATGGTGGGATTGGCAGCAATATCTTGCTGAAGAATAGTGGAAGACTCATTGAGGTAATTAACATTTGGCTTTCCCCAATTAGTTGCAGCAGGACAAGTGTTCTCACACAACTTGCCAATTAGTCCATCAAAAGCACCTGATGGGCCATCCATTGAAAGACATGAAGATGCCACCACAGAATCATCCAAGTAAGAGGAGTCATCAAGCTGAACTATGTTAAGGTCCAAGTCGAATGCTTTAGAACAAGTTAACGGTGCCCCTATGCTGTTGCGTGCAACATCAACATTTCGTTCTTTTAATCCTGCTCAGAAGAACAAAACAAAAACATAACTTGATCAGTAACCAAGCATAATCTTTATTTGCATTTTGCACGACGCAATTATACATCTTTATGCTGGAAGCATTTGAATATATCAAACCTTGATTGAAGGAGTCTTGTCCCTCACAGCTTTCACTACTATCTACAGTAGAGCAACTCAATGTAAGCCCAGAAGATAAATCTTTCTTCATGCTAGTTTTTCTGGAGACATGGTTTGACTCGACAGGAACTCGCAAGTTATGCTTATCTTTAGTGATCAGTGCAGCACAGCATGGAGTTGATAAAGATTCGGAGTCCGTACAGGATGCCAAATTGGCTGATTCCTCCAAGTTAATAACATGATGGGAGGTGGACTGAGTAATTTTCTCATGCCAAGTACTGTTGTTGATGCCCTCTTTTCCAGTGTCCCCTCCAAAGCTCAGGGTGAGTTTCACCTCCTCTGAAAAAGATACAGTATCGTCATCAAATGGATGGTTTGATTCTGTGGATTTCCTCAAATTCCAAGCATTTCTTTCCTGTAAAAGGTCCATGCCAACGTGATTGACAAGCTGATCACCGGGAAGTTGAAGATCAAAAGACCTCTGCTGAAGTCTAGAGTAGTCACTGTTCTCTCCAAGAAAATCCTTGTTTGCATATCGTGTTGATTCCAGCTGAATAGCATGTTAAACACAATATCAGAAACTACACGTGTTGATTGGTTGTACGTAAGAATTACACCCGTAATAAACTAGTAACGTATCTAACTGCACCATGCTTATAACGGGAGTGAGTTGCATGACATTAATGTACATCAAATCCAGCAAAGCGAAAGCTGCTCATATCCCTTTTGATATTAAGTCATTAGGTCCCATTTGGACCTCTAGAGGTCAAGGCCAACTTCTCTAAGCCATACCATGAATCCATAAGGAAGTATAGTCCCAAAACAGCAGGAAGCAGTCCACATTGTAACCACGCTTCAATTATCAAAAGAACATCCCCACAGAAATAACTAGGGAAAGAGAACTAGGCAAAAGATTCCATTCATTGCATCGTAGTAAATTAGAAGTTATGGTAATTTACTGTGGGACTACTGGAAAATGAGAAGTCATGATAATTCACCATGGAACTGTTGGAAAATGATTTATCTTCTGGCTGAGCTGAGTATCGTATAGGATTGGTGAATGGACCTAAGGTTGATTCTGTGCTCATTTTCCACAAATTGTATCCATTGAGCTCTTTCCAAATGGAGTCCTCCATCAAGGATTTTTGCATCCTATGAAGACGGTGGAGTTCGTGGACCTGAATGAAAATAAGTAGCACAAAAATCAATGCGTAAATATAGAACAAAATCCATGCTTTATTCATGAATAGTCTACACTTTATCATTCAGCAGAAGCAATATTTTGGAAGAGATATCTTAGACCGGCAAGACAAAAAGACTTCTGATTGTACACCACTGGCTCTAGAGATAGCCCAACAAAGAGCCAAAGGCCTTGGTCCAATTTAAAGGAGGCCCTTTAGAATAAAAAATAAAAATCAAGAAGACGAAACGTTGCCAATTGGTAACGCAAAAAGGCTCTATGAAGTTGAATGGAAATAAAAATTATGGGGAAACCGTCCACAAACCTGCTTTCTGAATATAACCTCCTGGCTGAGCATTGTCTGCTTTAAAACCTCTTTAAGAGAACTGGCATATCCCGGCATTGAGTTCAAATTGAAATCTTCTATAATTGACATTTTGGTACCCGACTCCCCGTGAAAATTGGAATTTATCTCCACCAAATATTAATCCTTCATCCTTGGGAGTAACAGGACCTTCAACACTGTGCTGTAGGCCCTGTCCCTGCACTAAATTTCCCAGGGAAAGCCAGTTATGAGAAAGAAAATGTCAATAAACTTGAGATCCTATTGGATTTGGATCTAATCTATTAGATACTTAACAAAGCATTGTAAATGATTTCCTATCGCATCAACAGATTTAGAATCAACAAACGGCATGTAGTTCAGTACAAAAGATACATCATTTGGATAACTGGAGGTCTAATTAACCTAAAGCTACAAAAACGTTTTCATGTTTTTCATGGCTGGATTTCCTTTCGGGTGTCGTCCGTTATTTTATAGAAAACATTTAGTTTTCTTATGCAACTTGTGTATTCATCAACTTTCATTTACTTCTCACCAAAAATTGTACTAATTGGTCAAAACCCAAACTAAATGCCTCTAGAAGTTGACCCCCATCCTTTTTGTGTTTTGGCCACCACCTTTACAACAATCATTTTAGTAAAATCAGAAAAGACTAAAAAAATAAACACTGAACATTCAGCCGGCAGACAAAAGATAAGAAAATGTTATATTCCTTCTTACCAGTATTAGCAGCATTTGTTGGCACAATCACACCCAACAAGATGACCTAATGTGATTATGACTCATCGAAAATACCGACAGTGACATTTTGAACTAATGAGCTAAAAAGACGAGAGTTTGTGGTTTGAAACAAGAGGATCCATAATTTTGTTAGTGCATCATCGACTTGTCAATTTTATTCCCAATTGAGCGTAAAACAGTACTTGTAAACGTATGTTCAAAAAGTTCAACCTATTTTTTTCAATTAAATTGTCTAGCTTTTCTTCCGCAAAGTTGTGTATAGCATAAACATCTATTTTGAAGACTAAGTGATAACTCGAAAAACAAGGCCAAGCACATGAAAACCCTTTCTCGGTTCTGTTACCAATAAATAAATAAAGGAAGGAAGAGGATAAAATAAAAGACTAAAAGCAATTCCTAGTAACATGGTTGTCTTTACCAAATGATAAATCTTGAGTTTATAGGTCCAAATTTCAATACTTCTTGTATGTATGATCCCTATGCCTGTAGACAAAATGAAGACTTGGACTTGTAGGCCTAAGAATGCAAATCTTAGCTCTTTGACAACGTTTTGTTTACTGTTTACTGTTTTTACACGGTTGCAATTCTGATCAGCAATTTGGGATCGGTCAATCTAAAGACATGGTCAAAAGGCTCGAAATGGCTTCAAAATCTCGTAAACTATCTGTGAATCTTTCTTCCCATTTGTTCAGCCTAACAAGCCCCATTTGAAAAATAGAAGACCAATTGCAACGGAAGTAAACACCGTTCGTCGCCAATCCGGGACTAGAATTCCATGACTAGAAATGGGTTCTCTGTATGACTAAACAGTACCTCAAATAGGAACAAAAGATTGTACAAACTACAGAGACAGAACCCTAAGGGGTTGGCCAGGTGGTCTTGAGTTGGATCTTAGGAGTTTGCTCATAGCTAAGGTCTCAGGTTCGATTCTCCTTGCCAGCAATTCTTGCAGCCACCTCACCCACCGTAACTTGAAATAGTTGTGGGAGGGGCTATAAGGAATAGTCCGAGGGGCCCGCAAGCTGGGGCACCCTCCATCGCCCACAAAAAACTACAGAGACAGTATGTGGACCTAGCATGTTCTATGCACCTTATTTTCGGGAGACTTTTGCTCTCGGATCTGTAAATCGAAATTTGTGCCTTCGTTTGGGAAAGAAAATAAATGAGATACTAAGAAACATTGATTTTACGTTGTTTGGCTGGCGAGAAAGCTGAGGAAAAGAAAAGAGCACAGATTTCGGATTCTGCTTTTGGGCTTTTTAGAAAGAAAAACCAACCCCAAACTCGGTTCCCTCGTGTCAAACACGGACAAAATTCTAAATTTCAGATATTACTTTTCTTTCTTCCTCGCATTTTCTGGGTAACCAAACGGTGGTCTTAACCCATTTGTCGGGTTCATTACCCAGATAAGTTATACCTATAATCAGCATAATCCGATGATAAAAATCACAAAAAATGGGAAAAAAAATTGAAAAAGAAAAAAAGAATAAGCTGTTGCTTCAGTCCGACGAAATGTGCATATACAGACACATACACAACGTGCTAGTAATATATATACGTACATACATACATACATGGAGAGAGAGAGAGAGAGAGAGTACCAGGTGGGAGGGAGAGAGAGAAGAAAGAGATGAAGCATTAACCCATCAAGAATAAGCTGTTGCTTCGGGAGGCTACTGCTTTATGATAACCGATGAAGATGGGAAACTGAGGAGCGATTGGTATCATAATCAAAGTGGTCATTTTTGCGCGATCCGAGAGGATCGTTGCAAATGCTTCCAACTTCCTAGATTGTATATATGCAAACATATGCATACAGAGAGAGAGAGAGAGAGAGAGAGAGTCAGATTTCTGGGACGGCTGGAAGGGACAACAGAGATATGAGCAGGGAACTGCTCTTTTTCTTTTTTCTAAAAAGCGATACTCTTTCTGTTGGTGGAAGGAGTATTACTAATGTGCGCAGTAGGCGTAGGGTGTGTACACGCCTATTATGATTTGCATTATGATGTTGAGAGCTGTGTGTTTTGTGGCTTAATTGCAAGAACACCCCCTAAATTATCACCTTTTGATAACTTTACTCCTTTAAGTTTAAATTCGAGCAATTTCACCCCCTAATTATCAAATTCGAGCAACTTCATCCCCTCCCCCATTTTCTGTCCAATTCTGTTTGCAATTTGGATGGAAAATTGTAAAATTGGATGAAAAAGTAATTTAAAATACCAAAATGCCCTTTACACACCCATTATAGCCCCCCCCCCCTCTCTCTCTCCTCAATTGGAGGTGGGAGATGGGGAGATTGGTTCTAGGGTTTCGGTCTCGGTCGACCTCGACCCATGACGAAGAGAGCGCGGGCGAGAGAGAGAGACAGAGATGAAAACGTGGTGGGAGTGATAGATCGTTTTTTTCTTTGAAGTATAAATCGTGTTTTTTTTAAAAGCTTAGGGGTACGTTGGTCTTTTTATTTCAGTCCGTCCATTTTTTTAAACAGAAAATGGGGGAGGGGATGAAGTTGCTCGAATTTGATAGTTAGGGGGGGTGAAGTTGCTCGAATTTAAACTTAAGGAGGTAAAGTTGCCAAAAAGTGATAGTTTAGGAGGTGTTTCTGCAATTAAGCCGTGTTTTGTTTCTTCTTTTTTTTTTTGGTGTGTGTGTGGTCCATAACGGTGTTTTTTTTGTTTTTTTGTTTTTTTTGGGGGGGTAAATGCATCGGCAAAAAATCTATGTACACAATGATCCAAACAACAGTTCTACAATCCCTCACATACATATATGTGGGGCTCACATGTAACGGTGCGTGTGGACTCCACATGTATATTAGGGATTGTGAATAGTGTTGTACAATCCAAACACATCATTCACAAGCGCTCTCCCATATACGTGAGGCTCACATTGCCATAGCATTATTCTGCATCGGGGTTGCTAACCACGTACCTAACAGTATACCATTTTCTCTGTTGAAACAACACTTATCGGTATGTGTTACCGTTTTGCATTTACAGTTAAATTCTTTATATAGTTATGTATAATTGTAAAATTAAAAGTAGAGAAGTAAATAAAATTATAACCCTTCGATATATCTCAAAATTAGTTTTAAGAGCAAACTAACATGATTAATTTACGTTTGGTCAAAAAACAAAACTAACATGATTAATATGGACTAACATGTTTTGTTTAGGGAAAATGCTAAAAACTGGTCAGCAGGCTGTCATTAAGGTTTAAAAATTGTATTGAGAAGTGTATAAAAGTGCGTGAGAATGTATTGAAAAGCGTAAAAAGTGTATTGAAGTGTGTCTTTTTTTCTTTTGTCTTTTTCTTTGTTTATTTATTGACAGCCCACTGCTGTCAATAGCTCGACCGTTTGTTTAATTATCTTAAAATTCTAAGTTTTTTACAAGAAAAAAAAAACTAGTATTATTATTTTGGTTGAAATTCTAATATATTGGCCATTATAAAGCACCAATCTATGTGTTTTATTTACTGTCGGTATAGAAAAAAAAACGCCTATTAATTTGTCATCATTAAATTAAACTACAATTTTCAGCACTTGACTCATTTACTTAGCAAGAATACAACATAATTAAGGCCTTCTGAAGGTTGCTTTTCCTCACCAAGCTCACATAGGCTAAGGTTTTTATTTTTTAAGTATTTATTTTCTGTTTTACGAGACAGGGTATTCTCTCACAATGCATCACCTTTAATTCAAAGAATCAGTTACTTCCCTTAGCGGAACGGGGCCTATAATCTTTCGCTAGAAGTTTACATCTCGCTCTTAATTTACACTTTATGTTCTTGTCTTTATTCCTTACTCTCACGAATTATAGTAATTAGGATTGTTTTTACACTCTCACCCTTACTTTCCCTCACGCTCGTGCTCATACGTGCACATTATGTGACTTAGATTCTATGGTCATAATGTTAGTTCACGCGTTGATAAGGGAATTTAACTTGATTTGACAAACTAAATTCTCAAATCGTATCGATTACTCTATTTCACTACAACTTAGCTATTACCACATACACACACAAATTCATATACACACACTCACGAAGTGGGTGGACCCACGCTACACCCCACATACAAACACTTATACACACAAACCCACAATGACCATTGTGGAACCACAATATAAGTTTGTGATTTAACTACAATACATCAATAAAACACCAGCACTCTACATCATTTATAAAATAATTTTGTATCCGCCGTATGTATTTCTTCACCTTCATTATTTTGTTTATTCAAAATTTATGTAAAGTTGTAGAATTATATTTTATTTCTTAATATCTATTTATTTTTTCGCACAAGAAAAATAAAAAGATAATTTTGTAAAATACATGTATAATTACCCCCCAAAAAAATGTACTCCGTATTTGGATATCGGAGGAGTGTAAAAATCAATTCCTCTTCTTATTTTGTTTTGTCGGTAGTGGAAACATTTATAATTTACTATGTATGACTTTTTCAGTCGTTTTTTTTTTCTTTCCCTGTGCGTGTGTTTGTTTTTCATGTATTTTTTTGGGCTGGTGGATTGGATAGGTGCTTTGCTTTCAATTGGGAGGGGGGGACCAATATTGGCCTCTTCATCAATGACGAGAGCTCACCATTTCTATTACTGTAGTAAATAAAATAAAGAGTAGATTCCAATGTCTCTTGTTCAGATCTCCATGCCAGTATACTTGTTTGGAGGAGGCCCGAAAGGATTATCATCTGTCTATTCTAATATATAAAGCGAGAGCGGTGAAGATTTTCTTTTAAGACTGGCTCGCATTTTTTTATTTCGTTAAAAGTCCCATGTTCTTTTTTACAATGAATTGGCTTCTTGAATTCCTTAATAATAAACATATTTTTCTCAAGATTTTACATGTGTTTTAACTAAACTAGAGGCTGAGACACACGTGATGCGTGTGCGAGTCATTTTGATCTAACATTCAATTTTGATAAGTCGGAAATTAGGAAAATGATTTTGGCATTCCAATTTTTGATGATGGCACTCCAAAATTTGTCATTTAGTCTACCTTGCTATGTCTAGTTTTCACACTAAAAGACAAGTTTTGAAGTGCCATCATCAAAAATTGGAGTGCCAAAATCATCTGCCTGGAAATTATTGTGCATATTTGATTGTGCCCTGGGCCTCAAATAATATCATATGTCATATCGTTTGTCTAAACCTTCATCTGACATCAAATTAAACTCCATCATGAATCTATTTAATGATTTGAGTTGTTCATCTTTTTGACATTGGACATATGGGACAAATACTCGATCAAATCATGTTTATTATTGTTTTGGAATAATTTACAGTCAGACTTTGATCTTAAAATTATTCTTAAGACAAATATTAGTAGTTCAAATGTGTTATCAATGGTGTCGGTTTAGTAATATATTTTTTTTAATATCAAAAAATGACGCAAGTATCAATATCTATGTAGTGGGCTAAACCGGAGTGGGCTTTAGGCCCGGCGAATGGACAGCCCACAACTCAGTTAGCGCGCGGGTCGAATTGAATCACAATAGGCCTGACAGCTTATATGGGCTTAGAGGCCCATAAACTCGTGAGTCCGAGTTCGTGAAGTGGTGGGTGGGGGGTGGTGTTTGATCTGGTCCTCTCAAAACAAATTGGGAAAATGACGGTCCAGGACGTGTTTTGATAATTAATACCCGCTAAGGACATGCTGAGAACATTTGTTAATGCTGAAAATGTCCATGGTGGGTATTAATTATCAAAACACGTCCTGGGTCGTTATTTTCCCAAACAAATTTCAAACTCGGATATGGACTTGAGCTCCTCTTCCTGACATAGATCTGCCAGGCAAGGAACCAACATTAGTGCTTGATCGATCAGTGATGGCCGGGAGGCACTCTGATGATTAGGTAAGTCCTTGCTCGAATAGAGAAAAGTACATAGCTCTTCGGTGGATAGTAACGACGTACCTCTTTTTGGGTATGAAGTTGTATTTTATGTAGAGTGACTTAGCTTAGACTTCAAGAAAGCTTGTATAAGCACTAACCGCTTCGTGGAGTCACGCCATGCATGACGCACCGAGTGCCATGTGACGGTCACGTGACCAAATTGATCCTTTAGTATCTATCTTGATTCGGGTAGAACTTTCTTCAGTCGAGTTTGGCTCGACCCAATTTTGCGGATCAAAGCGCTGGGACTTACGCGTGATAGGCTCATCTCCATCCCTGCCCAACGCATACGGTTTAGCCCAAGCGTTCGACCCATTAGGATGCTGATCTGAGCATGTCAGGCTGATGGTTCAACCCCGCTATGGAGCGTTTGGCCCAGTTGAAATGAAGGTTTGAGCAAATGCTTAGGGAAAATGACAGCCAATGACGTGTTTTGATAATTAATACCCGCCAAGGACATTTTCAGCATTAACAAATGTTCTCAGCATGTCCTTGGCGGATATTAATTATCAAAATACGTCCCGGGCCGTCATTTTTCCCAAATGCCTATCCTAGTGTGTTGGCCCAGTTGTAGCACTTCGGCCCAATTGGTGTTCGGTTTCTGCCCAATTTGTATTTTAGTTTGACCCAATGAGTGTTCCCACTTAGCCCAAGGGTTTTCGAATCAGTAGGAGTAAAACTGAGTATATGGTGTGCAAGTTTAGTGGCACCAGCAGTGTGCTCGAAGAAAGAGTGATGATCCAAGACCAGGAGATACCTAAGAGCGATCATTTTAGGTACTTAGGCTTAATTATTAGTAGTGATGGAGAGATTGCCGATGATGTGACCCATAGGATCCAAGTGGGGTGGCTCAAGTGGAGGAGCGCTATTGGTGTATTTTGTGACAAGAGGGTACCTACAAAATTGAAGGGAAAATTCTATGAAACTGCCATCAGACCAGTAATGCTTTATGGGACAGAGTGTTGGCCTATTAAGAGACAACAGGTGAACAAGATGAGTGTAGCGGAAATGAGAATGTTGAGGTGGATGTGTGGTAAGACTAGGCGAGACAGGGTTAGAAATGAAACGGTTCGTGAGATAGTAGGTGTAGCACCTATAGAAGAGAAGTTGAGGGAGAATAGGCTAAGGTGGTTTGGGCATGTTTACCGTAGACCAGGAGATGCAATAGTAAAGAGAGCGGATAGGATAGCTTTGGGTAGCAATGCTACGGGGAGGGGTAGACCTAAATTGACATTAGATGCTGTGGTGCGCAAAGATTTGAGTATAATAGGTTTGTGCGAACAAGGGGCCCTCGAAAGAGCTCAATGGAGAAAACGGATTCTTGTAGCCGCAAGTGATTGAGACATAAGGCTCGGATTGGTTTGGGTTTGGTAAGTGATAAGCCCTAAATAGTGTAAATAAATGGGCTTATCTCTCTCATTTTTGTCACACGCACGCGCGTAACTTGTTTGATTTGAATGATATTGCGCGAAGGTTGTGTTTTTTGTATTTTCAGGTTAATTGTGTAAATAAGGCGTGCTTTGACGCCTTGGATGGCTACCAAGAGTGTCCAAGGCCTTGAGGCCATGTGGCACCCCGCCGCCGAGTCCCAAGAATCGTGATTTGATGTATCAGAGGGTACTTGAGCCATCAAATGGCCAAGAGAAGATGAAGGAAAGAAGGGTTGAAAACTGCCCAGATGCTACATGTAGCACTTTTACCCTGCTACATGTAGCCACAGATCGGAATTGAAGTTAAGAAGTTTGCTACATGTAGCACTTTTACCCTGCTACATGTAGCCAGGGATCAGAACCGAATTTAAGAGGGTTGCTACATTTAGCACTTTTACCCTGCTACATGTAGCAACTGGGCAAAATCTGCAGATTTTGTGCCCGACTTTGGGAGATTTTAAGGGATTTTAGGACTTTTGTAACACAACTCTAAGGGGCTTTAAATACCTTTAAGCCTCATTCCACTAGGTTATCTTTCATTTTTAGCCCTAGGAACTTCTCTCTCTACCTCCCTCTCTTCTCATCTTCTTCATCTCTCCTCAAAGGAGATTGAAGAGTTGGGTTTTGGAGCTTTTCGTCTTCATTAATATTGTAGGTACGGTTGAGATCTTTCATAATCTTGAATTTATTTCCGTTTTTATTTATGAATCGTACTTATCTTTTTATGCTTGTTCTTTGTTCTTGTTCTATGTTTGAGTAGTGATCAAGGCTTGGTCTTGGGGTGATTTCTACCCTGTGATTTGGGTAGTTTAATGGCTTCTCTTATTTCTTGTGCTTAATGTGGTTTGTGAATGGATTAAGTTCATTTTTATGTTACAAAACCTAGGGTTGTTAACCTCTTTGATTATGTGTAGGCAAGGACTTGATCTCTTGTCACATATAATGCTTAGAGCTATGTCACCCTAGGTGTTTGCCAAAATGCCTCAAAGAACTTGTTGAACTCTAATCTTTTGTCTAAACTTAGGGTTGTTAATTTCTTTGATTGTGTGTAGACAAGTTTCCTTGGCACACCCAATGCTTAGAACCATGGCACTCTATGTGTTTGATAAAATGTCTAAATGAGTTCCTTTCTATTTCCAAACCCCGTTGTATGAGTTAAACTTGATTTTCATGGTTAAATCTTCCGAGTGAGATTAAATGACAATGACTCTCACTTGAGTTATCAAAGAGAAGTATTGAACGGCCTAAGTTATGGGCGGAATGAACCCCTAGACCTTGCCGCTTTTAATTTCTAGTCAATCTTCGTTTTCAATTAAAGTTAGGAGGTAGAGAGCATTTTCATCACTCAAAAGTTGGCCGTCTCAACGCCAAATCTAAAGGTTGGCGGTCCTAACGCTAAAAACCCTTCGTAAATCAAACCTCTGGCCTAGCTCCATTGGCTCCCTGTGGATTCGACCTCGGACTTCCGAATTTATTATGCTGCAACCGACCTAGCCCTACGCTTGGGGCGCTCTTTACTACGACACACACTTTGGTCGCAAGCAGTAAGGTAAGGTTTTATGTCAAAACAGAGGCGCTACCCCCTGAACACAACATACAACCAAGAAAAAGAAAAAGGGCTAGGAACATGCTCCTACCCTAACAACAAGAGAACAAACAAACTCCTACTCCCAAAACAGAGCAAAGACAAAACTAAGATGAGAACAAACTAGCAGCACCACTAGCTGCCAAAGAACCTGTTGAGGAAGCCATCAAACAGTGGAGAAAATAGCCTGAAAGATATTCCACATAGCACACAGTCGCTGGTTCCTGAAACTTCTTTTCACCTTCCTCAAAAGACTCAAACAACTCCTGATATCAGACTTCACCACAAATACAAGAGCAAGAGCATCCCTCTGAGAGCCTTGAAATACTCTATTATTCCTTTCCAACCATATATGATAAAGAGATGCAGCCAACACCATTTTGTACAAGGACTGCTACAACCCATTACCAGTCATGTGCTGACTAGCCCAACCAATCTCTTGATCCAACCGAATCAAGCCTCTACGATAACCACAGATTCGCAGGAGCTGCTCCACAATATAGGAAGAATATGGACACATGAAAAAAAGATGGTTGTTCGATTAAGGCCAATAAGGTGTTTCGGTTTGGCCCACTTAGAGCATCTCCAGCAGCCTCGGCTGCTAGACATTTCCGGCAAATTGGCGACGAAAAGCTCCCAAACCCAGACACAACAGCCTCGCTCCGGCCTCGCCAGTTAGCCCGCCGCCAAAACCACTCGCCTGCTGTGGCGAGGTTTTGGACCCTCGCTTGCCCCTCTCTCTCTCTCTCTCTCTCTCTCTCTCTCTATGCAGACCCAGACGTGGATCTGGTAAATCGACGACCGTGGATTCCGGAATCAAAACTTACGCTACAGTGCCTTGCCCCGCCGTCATCCGTCGTCGACTGCCGTTGCTCGTGGATTGGATTCCGACTCCTCTCTCGCTTTGCTTCCACTCTCTGGTGAGTTTTCCGGTAGGTTCTTGGAATTTTTTAATGTTGTGTATATATATAGGCGTATATATGTGTATATGTCGACTGGATTTGAATTTGTGGGTTTCAATTTATGTGTTTTTACTGGAATTGATTTGTGGGTTTGATCTTGAGGTTTGATTTGTAACTTTTTGAGGATTGATTTTGTATCTGTGGGTTTGTGATTGTCAACTGAAACATAGGTTCGTTCTGGGTTTGTAATTGGAAATAGACATGGTGTTGTGTTGCTGCTGTTGCAAGTTTCAGAGAGAGAGAGGGGGGGGGAGAGAGAGGAGAGAGGATCGATTTGGTACAAATGGGTAATGGTTTTGCTTAGGCTACTGGGTACACATGTATTGAATGACTAGCTAATTGAGAGAAATTGCACTTTTTCTTGCTTAAATGGCTAAAAATTTGGTGTGACTGATGGAGATGCTCTAAAGTGAGTATAAGCCATAAGGCTTCGCGTTTGGACTGGCTCAATAGGGACCAACCTAGAAGGGCAACAGCAAGCAAAGCTCCAAGTGCAGTCTCTTTATATAAAGTACATGATAAAACGGAAGGTATGACAGTAGTATCTTGCTAAAACTCTTATAATCTTTCTCCCTTGAATTAGGGCGGACTTAAAGAGCAATTTTGTTCACCCTCCTTGAAAGGGGGTAAACATTACTCTTCTTCTTATTAATTGAAATGATGTAGGTCTCAGCCGTGTCATTTTTTGGTAAGCATGACATCACTTTGTGGTGGAATCCACACTATTTCAATCAATAACAGAGGGTAATGTTCACTCTCTTAAGTGGAAGGTGAACAAAACTCAACTTGCTAACTTAGGCATTGCATTGCCTAACCGATGCCTTCCTATTGTGTACGACCTGTTAGGCACTAAGGAGTTTATTATCATTTCTCATACGTGAAATTGACATTTTTTGATTTAAAAAACCCTGAGGAGTATCAGTGAAGTATTGATTCAGCTTTGTTTGAAACTTATGAAAGAGAAGAGAAAATAATAAAGAGAGAAAGTAGAAGAAAAATTGGAGAGAAAATACGATAAAAGTTGTACTCCGTTAAAAGTTGGAGAGAAAATACGATAAAAGTTGTATTCTTTTCCACAAAGAAGTACGTACAAGGGTATAGTATGCCCGTTACCCAAAAAAAAGAGAGTGTATAATAACCCCGCCCCCCAAATAATAATAAAAAAAAAGAAGTACTAAAATGGGGTCCCGTCCCCTAGAGATACTTATGTCCTCATTCTTTGTGTTTTGGATATTTAAGTCTTCATCTTGACATTCAAATAATGCCAACACCACCCTTCATTAATATGAATATACCATTTATTTGTTTATTTCTAATTAAACCATTTTTCACGCACTTGTTTGTTAAATATGATCCCAAGACACTATTCCACTCACCAGGTCCGATAAACATGGGATCATTATCCCTTCCCCATCCAGAAACGTTCAAACATAAAAAAAAAAATAATGTAAGGCAAACAATGGATCTACATAAAAAAAATAAAATAAAAACCAGAAGGCAAACAATCGTCAATATGCAACCTTATTCTTTGTCGATCTACATAAAATTTGTGAAATCACCATGAAAAAAAAATCATGAATACATATCGTAAAATTATGCCGACGAAACTACAGTAAACCGAAATCATGACAAAATTTAGAGAAATCGAAACACACATACTGAAATGGCAGAATCATGACAAAATTTGGAGAAATCGAAACACGTACCAAAATCATGACAAAATTTGTGGAATCACCATAAATCATAAAAAATCATGAACATGTATCGTAAAATCGTCCCGACGAAACTACAATAAATAGAAATCATGACAAAATTTGAAGAAATCAAAACACATATGCTGAAATCATGACAAAAAGTAGTGGCTTATCCGCCAAGATATGTAATCATGTTCAAGTACGATGAATTCATAGCAAATATGATTAATTTACGGTCCAAATCGGAAAAATCAAAAGATAACTACAAATATACACTTTAGAATTAATATTGTGCTACCTACGCATGATTTCAAACCTCTACACAATGACACTGGTGCTTACCAAAAATAAATAAATACTCCGTAGAAGACACCGGTACAAGTTCAATCCGAAATTTGAAGTGTGTGGACTCCGTTGGTCACGTCATCAATAGTTATGGGCCTTATGGCAGCCTTAAATGACGACGCGGTCGCCACGGCCTTTCCTCCTTTCTTGGCAACCGCCGCTGCCGAGAAGGGTCGGGAAATTCGGGTCGTGTCATTGCAATTGAGTCAGGAGAGATTGCTTCCTGTGTTGAGGACCATAGTAATTTGCAGTGGGGGAAGGAAATGAGAGTTGGGTTTGTATCAGGTAGATTAGAATGAGGAGGAATTTCATGGTAGTTGCTGATCAAATTGAATGGAGCACGTTGTGTAAGGTAGACGAAATGGGGGAGGGGAGATATATGGGATTAGAGAGAGAGATTTGCATAATCCCTATAATCATTGGATTGAAAATCTGGTATATCCCATAAAAAATATATATAGGTGTAAAAGACAATTGTTTTTAAAGTTAACAATGTTGGTGTAAAAGATGGCTCACAATGGTATAATCAAACTTAGCAACATCCTTATAAATAATTAAATTTTGGGCTTTGGATAACCAAAACTAGCAACCTTTTTCAATAATCAAAATTTGTAGACTCCACACCACATAAGTTAACTAGTTCCAAAATTTGTATCTTCTTCGCTTACTCTATATCTTCTTCACTTCACCTACAAATTATTTCTCTTTCTTTCCCTAAAAAAGTGAAGCTCATATCTTTCGATCATCTACAATTCAATCCATCGTCGCCGGATTAAGGTATTTCATTATTCTTTCCCATTTCTATTCCTCCCTCCCCAAAAAAAAAAAAAATCATAATAGGAGGGAAGAAAGTCACTGATTTTTTCCCAAAATTAAGAGAGGGAATCGTAAATGGAGGGAAGTGAATGACAGGAAACAAAGGGAAAGAGAGAGAGTGAAATTGTATTGGACCCTTATTTTGGTTATGGACTAGGAGTGACTATTGTGAAACTCAACATTGTTAAGCTTAGCAACCACTCAAGTGAATAATTAAAAGCTAATGTGTTAACTTTTAATTATATTTTTTGATTATATCATTGTGGCCTAACGAGACAACTTGACAATTTGAGGACAAATTCAAATCCACGAGAATGAACACCTAAATAAGTTTCTCAAACAGAATGCCTATTTAATTTATAAAAAAAAAAAATTTGTTACAAGAATATATCTATAAAAAGGCCAAGAGAAAAAGGTAATGAAAAGACGTAGCGCGATTCTCTTCTTCCCGCGAATCACAAACGGATCACGACCAAAACGACATCAATGACTACTGTATTACCCAAGTACGTCGCGGTAATCGGCGCCGGCGCCGCCGGCCTAGTCGCCGCCCACGAGCTCCGGCGAGAGGGCCACGAGGTGGTCGTCTTCGAGCGAGGAAACAAGGTCGGAGGCACGTGGGTCTACAACCCGACCACCGAATCCGACCCGCTCGGCATCGACCCGGCCCGGACCGTGGTCCACAGCAGCCTATACGCCTCGCTCCGGACCAACTTGCCCCGGGAGGCGATGGGTTTTCGGGAGTACCCGTTCGTGGCGAAGAACGGGGCCCACAGGGACCCGAGGAGGTTCCCGGGTCACGGGGAGGTGTTGGAGTACTTGAACGATTATACGACCGAGTTTGGACTCGGTGAGTTGGTGCGGTTCGGTGCGGAGGTGAGGCGTGTGGGGTTGGAGGGTGGGAAGTGGAAGGTAAGGTCGACGGCGTGTGGGGAGCCGTTGGATGAAGTTTATGATGCCGTGGTTGTGTGTAATGGGCATCATACGGAGCCCCGAATAGCTGAGATTCCGGGTAATATTTTAATATATGTATGGCCTTTTCCGAAATTGATTTTCACACTCCGAAATTTACCATCTGGGTGGAGTGCAAGTATCATATAGGTATGGATTTTAGCGCTCCCTCTCGGAGTGAGATGATAAATTTTCGAGTGCGAAAATCACTGTCCTTCGAGGACATGTGGTTTTCGGAATTTGGTTTTTCGGGTTTACGAGCGTCTTTACAGATTCTTCAAATATTGAAGGATGGGTTTTTATAAGGGCGCCCTTTTTATAATGCAATGCAATAGATTCTTAAAAAATGGCCCTTCAAATACTTAAAGCATAAAAGAGAAGAAAAACAAAAGTTAGACACTAAAGCAAAGTTTGACAGTTGACGGGTGCTACTCATTCTCCAACATTTGAATGGTGAAATAGCATTTGAGCCTTGAGGTATTTAATGTGTTTGAGGGGTTTGATGGAGATGCTCTAAGATTGCCTTAGAATGTAATGATGTTTTGGGTAGATGGGTATCAAATGCTGAGCTAATACTGGTAGTATTTGCCGATGGAAACTGTTGTTGGTCGGAACTAAGAAGCTACAATTCATGCCTTCATTGCCTCGGTTGTCACTTTATGCTGTGAAAATTAAGTTTCTAGTGAATTTGTTAGCACTTTAAAGGGACCATCTGTACTTATTTCAAGGTTCGTATCACCCCTTTCGGTTGCAAAGTGGTACTCCAATTTGTGATTCAGATTGGTTAGACGCAAGGAATTAGGGAGGGGGGCCAGGGGTGGCTATGGCACCCCCAACATTTTTTAGAACTATTGGAGTATGGAGTATCCCTAAAAGTATTTCATCATATGTGTACGCCCCCTGATATTTTGAACTGTTGGACTGATAATGAGGGATTAATCCCATAGCATGGGTAATTCCAATGGGAATAGAAGTGTGGGGATTACCAATAGCGGTGGATTACTTACCACACAAGATTATGTCGCTCGTTGTTAGTTGGACCAATCAAACATATGTTAATTAGTAGTATTTTTTTTTATCATGCTGAACTTGTACATTACAGGCCTTGAGACATGGCCAGGACTTCAAATCCACAGCCACAATTACCGTGTTCCTGAGCCATTTCGAGATCAAGTATGTCTCAGCTTTTCTTTCTTTTTATAGTTCAATATTTCTATATTGCATGACCAAGCATAATTACAATGATTATAACATTTTTGGGAATTTGTGTAATGAATACAAGAATATTGGATAGACATCTCGGGGTGGAAAATGGTTTCATCCCCTTAGACAGGAATATTGTACACGAGGGACCACTGTTAAAGTTTGGGTGTTTACTAGGCCGCCTCACCATGTATCTCTATTTTTTTTTATTCCTGTCTCTGAAGCTTAAGGGTGTGAACTTTGGAGGCGAGACTCAGTTACGTTCCAATTGTGTGAGCTAAATAAAGTATGTTTGGTACACAAGATTGTGATTTGTTGATTTTTACGGTTTAGGGTGAAAAGATGAACAACTTATCATGAAATATGGTGTTAGTTAAGTATCAAGACACTAGGTTGGGAGAGCATTGGGAAGGGAATCATAATAGGGTACTCAGTCTGTCATTGTTTCTTGTGAAATACGGGCTTCTTCAAGAATTTGGTCCATGTGGGGGTGTGGGAGACATTTTATATGAGGTGTTGCAGCTGATATAGCATTCCAAGAATGATTTGCATTAGAAAAGCAAATCTCCTTTCCCTTAGATGCCAAAATCAAGTTCCAATCTAGATTGATTTCTTTGACATATCCATACTTACTTGATGTGGATTACTGTAGTTAGATCTGGTCGTTTGGTATCATCCACACACACATAGTGCATCAGGAACTCGTCTGCGTGTGAAATAGTGCAATGAAATTCTGATTTGAGCAGACTTTTGCTCTATGTAAGGTGACTTGAATTGGTGGCAAGCTATGGAAATTAAGGAAGCTAACACGGAACAACTCCTGTGTGTCTAACGATTGCCTTTGGGTTATACAATCAAGTTACTGTTTTCTATTGGTTTCACTTTCTCGTTTTTGATCTCAAGCATAGTTGTGAAGTGCACGATTCACAATTCAATTCACGATTCACACAAAAATGATACGAGTCAACAGGTGAATCAAGGTTTATAAAATCGGGGGTGAATCGTATGATCCACGGCTTGACTCATGATTCACGCAAAAACTATAACGACCCGCGCCAGCTGACCTGCTTACCCTTAGCCTAACCACGTGGCTCAAAAGGTTAATCTCAGGTTATGCAGTAGCTGGTCGGAATCACTTATATACCACTTAACCATTTCTAAAGTTCCCAATGTGGGACTCACATTTCCTAAGATGGGTTCTCACAAAAACGGTACGAATCTACAGGTGAATCAAGGTTTGTCACAATTGTTGCACTCAACTAATACTCCTATGAAACAACTTTTGCGGTTTCATCTTATTTTGTGTTATATAAAATTAAGAACATAAGATCATATATTGTTAAATGCGAAAAACCTTATTCCCATGTAAAATTCGTTAATCATTTGTTGATTGGTACTTATTCTCATTCGGAGCATGTTAACTCTTTTTTCTTCATTCCTCTTAAACATTGAAAGAGTCATTCTAAAGATGTTTACAACTAAGATACCTTATACTCATTAGTTGTCTATTTTATTTCGGTTAAATTTTAATGTTTGTTATAATATGAGTCAATAGATGTGCTCAACGTCTTAAAATATTAAAATTCTAATTTTCTGGATGGTAATTATACAAGGAGCTGTAAATATTGTTGAGGATAATTTACTGCATGGAAGCGTAATTTCACAAGACTGGAGCATGGCTCAAAGCTCCATATAAGTTACTTCCGTTCCTATTAGACTACAAAGTTTTATTGAGCCTACGCTTTCATTTATAAGTTCTACATGCACAAATCCATTTTACTACAATATTTATTTTCCTATTATGTACAAGTGTCTTTCCTATTAGACCACAATCCCACATGATATCAATTAACCATAGAAAGCAAACTTCAATATTGATTTACACTAAAAATTTTGAACTTCACGTTGTATCTTTATTATGTAGGAGCATAGAAACATTTTTCAATATAGTTTTTGAAATTTGGATCAATCATTTCGATTCACGATTCGGAAATGGGTCAATTCGATTCGCGATTTGACAACCTTGAATTCTCAAATACTTGACTGTTCCCTCATGCTACACTCAGGTTGTAATTCTAATTGGGAGTTCTGCAAGTGCTGTTGATATCTGTAGAGACATTGCTGGAGTTGCGAAAGAAGTCCACATTGCTTCTAGGTCGGTTACAGACGGAACTATGGGAAAGCTGCCTGGACACGATAACATGTGGCTTCATTCCATGGTAAAAGTGCTATTAACTCAGTAGAATTTAGGGGGATTATAAAGCCAACTGTATCACTTAAAGCAGAAGTCTGTGAAGGGCGAAATTGGTTAATCCGAAATGCTGATTTTCATTAATAACATTGCAGATAGAAAGTGCCCATGGAGATGGTACTGTGGTATTCCGAGATGGCAGTGCAATCTGTGCTGATGTTATTCTGCACTGCACAGGGTGTGTGTCCTATTATTTAGGCCTCACTTTGGTTTACACTGAAGCTGCTAGGACTGCATTTGGATGATGGATTTTGGGAGGGATTTTATAGACGAAAATAATAAAGATGAAGAAAAAGAAGCTATAATGCAATATGATATCTTTGGTTTGCCCATCATGCACCTTTCCCTCGAAACAACCAACCACAAAAGCATAACCAAAACCCATACTAGATGTTCCAAAATGGAGGACATCAAAGATTCAAACATAAACTGGAAGAAATTTGTGAGATGTTTACGTAATCGGTACGCGTTTTCCTTCTTTCTGTAGGTACAAATATCATTTTGCTTTTCTTGATGTGAATGACTCTGTGACTGTGGATGACAACCGTGTGGGGCCACTGTACAAGCAAGTTTTTCCGCCTCTCCTAGCCCCATTGCTTTCGTTTGTTGGGTTGCCGTGGAAGGTCTTGACTCTTCCTTACATTGTTTACCCAGGTTTCCATGGGATTTCAAGTTGAACATATTTGGATGGTGACATAATGTGTTGGTTTTTCTTGATAATAGGTTGTCCCTTTCCCCTTGTGTGAACTCCAGAGCAAGTGGATAGCGGGTGTTTTATCAGGTCGTGTATCGCTTCCATCATCAGACGAGATGATGGCTGATGTTGAAGCTTTTTACAGAACCTTGGACGCATCTGGCATCCCCAAGCACTACACTCATAACATCGGTGATTCTCAGGTATTGCTGTCTATCAAGGACTAAAATCTTGATGTTTCATGAAGGAAATATATTTCAAATCTCAATCAACATTGTGAATGTTGCCTACATAGACACCGATCCATGCAAAATTGGCAAGGTATTTTATACTCCTTTGTTCCAGGGTTTCGAAAGTGTGGTAGGTTTGTAGTCAAAGCTGGAAAATCTAAATACTACAATTCTGTTTCATTGCAATCAGCTGCTTTGAAAGTTTGTTTTCCAATGTAAGGTGAATGAAAATCCATCTCCGTAGATGGGACAATCCTGCTTCATTTCATGCACGTAGCAAACCCGAGATGTTATGCTATACCTTGACATACTCCACAGGCTAAGCGTATTAATTAGTATAAAAGGAGGATAATTGTATAGCCAGAAGATACAAAAATAGCTGAACGGTCATACTATTTGATATTTCTGCTTTGTTTCCTACAATGAGAGAACCTGAAAATACTGCTTATTTCCCCCTTTATGCTTCAAATACTGTTGGTTCTATTTTAACATTCTGCTCCCTTCCTTTGTTCTAGTTTGCAAATTCGCCATTAGTTAATGCACTTTTTGGCCACTCTTGTGGCAGTCTGACCATCCTAAACCAATATTTTTATTGGCACCTTTCGTGTTTTCATCCTAGTGTTGTCGCTGTTATATTTGCTTATTCCTTGGCCTGCCCTAAATTACAGTTGTCCTGAATCATTAGTTCCTGCACAGAGATTTAGTTCCTTGTAATGAACGTTCCGAACATGAAAGTTAATATGTTGAATGGTCTCTTTTGCAGTTTGAATACAATGACTGGCTTGCTACTGAATGCGGGTGTCCACCTTCTGAAGAATGGAGAAAACAAATGTATTCCGAGACTAGCAAGAACAGGAAGGTGCGGCCGGAAACATACCGCGATGAATGGGATGATGAGCTCTTGGTTGCCCAAGCGCACGAGGACTTTGCCAATTGCAGTTCAGAAGGAAATGGAAACCTCTCTCAGTAACCAGAGCTCAGGCTCTCCTACAGCACAAGTTGTTGCAAGGAGCCACATTTTTTTCTCCTTTCTATCACATTTCATCTTTGTATTTTTGTTGTGTGCTCTTTAGCTTCCTGTCATTTCATTTGTAAAGCCCAGTTTGAATAAACTCAAATCAAAATATATCAATTGTGTATGGGTCCGCGAGGTATATGTCACTGTGAACTCATTTGTGGATTGGCGTAAGCGTAAAACCGAAAGGTAAAGAAAATCTTCCACAGATTCAAGGGGGGGATGGAAAAAAAGAGATGCACCAGCCGGGAATCGAACCCGGGTCTGTACCGTGGCAGGGTACTATTCTACCACTAGACCACTGGTGCGTCTTGATAAATACTTCACATATAAATATTTATATTCCATACGTGTGGAAAATGGTTGACTAAGTCCACTCTAAGTGGGTCTTTCGTAGGCCGTTTTGTTCACCCTCCACTTAAGAGGGTGAACATTACCCTCATTCCTATTGATTGAAATGGTGTGTTTCCTACCACAAAGTGATGTTGTGCTTACCAAAAAAAAAATATTGCACGGGTGAGACCTGCACCATTTCAACCAATACGGAGGAGGTTAATGTTTACCATCTTTTAAGGAGAGTGAACAAAATTGCATTCGGGTCTTTCGGGATGTGACTTTTTCTTTTCAATAAGTCTAGATACACTACATCCAACCACTATATCATCCACTACATGTTTTGTAGGGCCCACTCCGGATCCCAAAAAAATACAGAAAAATGTTCATAAATTTTAAAATAATATATTATGGGGCTCTGTAAAAAATCAACTAAAACAAATATCGGTAAGTATTATTTCTTGGTTCGTAGGGGCGAAACTGTGCAGTTGAGTAGTTTCGCCTCTACAAATCAAGAAATAATACTTACCGATATCCGTTAGAGCTGATTTTTTATAGGGCCATATAAAATATTATTCTAAAATTTATGGACATTTTTTTGTATTTTTTTGGGACCCGGGGTGAGCCCCACAAAAAATGTAGTGGATGGATGGTAATGTATGTAGCATCTCTCTTTCCTTTTTGGGTGCTGAGGAAAACCCTATGAATATTGAATATCTGGGCCTATTTTCATGGTTGAGAAAACCAAATGCTGATTATCATTGTCTCTCTTTACATCATGAACGAACTCAATAATGAAACTCGCAAATAGATGCAGAAAAACATATTCTTTTCGTCGTGTTGTCTTCTCTTTTTGCAAATTGAGGCAAATGCATGATTACAAAATATGAGCAGAAGGTAACCTGCTCCTCGCAACTATGCTCTGGTTAGGCCTTTATATGACATCGACAGGGAAGAAGGGATAGAGTAAACTATGATGATAGGATGTTCGTTACTGTCGGGGCATTTATATTCACAATCTTAAAAAATATTTTTCTGTACGTATACCACTAAATTATTATTCAACAATTAAATAGTGATCACTCATTCTATTTCGCAACCGATTTTTCACAATATTCATATTGTTGCTGTGGGCAAGTAAACTAAAGGATATTTAGTAATTTAATTTTCGAAATATTGTGGATTGGAAGGAAAACAAAAAGAGGTAGAACAAAAATGGAGAAATAAAGGAAAGAAGTAGAACAAAAATGAAAAAAATAAAGAAAAGAGGTAGAATGAAAATGGAGAAATAAAGGAAAGAGGTAGATCAAAAATGGAAAAACAAGGAAAAAATAAGTGATGGAGGGTCCTAGGAATCAAACTTAGGCCCACAGAACTTTTCACAATCTATGATGACTACTACACGGTCCACACCATTCTAATGGTTTATATTAGTGTAGTAGACTTTTTTGTAGTATTTATATCTAACTTTTTTTTACTACTGTATTTTTTTAAAAAGGCGTGGGGGCATGTGACCCCACGTGCCCCAACATGGGTCCACCCCTGGTTATGGTTTAGTGGTTATATCGCAGTAGCATCTCTTGCGCAATAGCATCTCTCAAGAGTCTCAACCGAACATTCCACAACGGGCAGGAACTTCCTTGGTCACGATTAAGGAAGGTCGCTACATTGGTTGCATTCTTTCTACATTTTTACAGAGATTAAAAGAGAGAAATTCCTGTTGATGGCTTACCTAATGGGATTGCTTCAGATGATCCTCCCATTGTGGAAGACAAATCCCCCCTACAAAACCATGAACTTTCGTTTCGTTTTGCAAGCTGTTAGCTTAGGAAAGTTTGGCTTCCTCGGATTAGGTCCTTTTAAGTTGGGTGGATCGACGAGAATCAAGGCACCAAGGTCATATTTTGGAGGTTTCTCAATTTTTTGACTACACAAAGCGAAAACGAGAGCATGTAGTCGAAGACAATTGCAATAACCCATATCTGTTTCAAGCCCCTCGCTCATTTATATCTCACTGCGGTTAGACGGGTTAGTGATGTCTATTTTTATTATTTTGTCAAGTTTGTGTCTTCTCTCTTCCTCTTTTCAAGTTGTAGTGGCTTCATTTGAAGCAGACCCTTCATCTCCTTTCGACATTGGAGTTCTTGTGGATTCTTCATTTCCTTTAGGTCGAGATTGTTTGGAGTTGGAGAAGGCTAAGGGTTAAAGGCTCAAAAGTCAAAACACATGCTTTCCAGACAGCTTGGCAAGTTTTTGTTGATTTTTGTTAGAGCATCCACACCTTAGACCAAAAATGGCAATACTTTTTTTTTGGAATAATTGGCAAATTAGGTGCTCCACTCAACAAAAAATTCTCTCAAATCTGGCAAATGCCAATTCCTTTGCCATATATAACAAAATTTGTGGCAAAATTGTCATTGGAGAGAGAGAGAGAGAGAAGAGGCACGATGGCAAAGGCAAAATGACAAAACATGGGTGCAACACCATACCCTTGCCCTTTTTCTTTTTTACAAAATGACGCTATTCATGCCCAACAACGACAATGGCAATGGCATTCATGGCGTGGATGCTTTTACGGAGACGGTAGTCTGTATGAATGTGAAAACTTCGTAGAGGAGAAAATTCAAGGCAGAACAGGGAATTTTTTTTTATTAAAATGAGGAAACAAACAAACAAACAAAAAAAAGTAGATAGACTTGCTGGGTTTTGCCATTTCCCAATTCCAACTGTCCCTCTCACCAGGTAAGTAAGTGGGTTGATAATAACTTGCATGGTTTTGCTTGCATGGAATAGATTTTGGGGTCCCCCAAAATTTTCAAAAATAAACCTGAGAGTCCCCAGCACCATTCACATATTTACTATTTAGTCCCCAAATTTGACACAGTTTGGTACATAGATGACAAAACCCATAATCACTCTTCCATGTTTTTCCATATCTGCCTCCGAATTCCAAAACCCCACCCTTTCCTTTCATTTAATGTAGACCTCAAATAAAACATGTACAATTGTCCTACAAAAATAATTGGGCCTTACATGATTGTACACAAAAATTTAAAACTCTCTGGTTTAGAAAAATGTAGGAAAAACTTTGACTAGTATTCCTATTTGGAGAAATTTTTCATTGCCGGGTGGGTACCACGTGGTGTTCGCTCAGCACATCTGAGTTATCCATTGCGTTTTTGGACGGTTCGGATTTAGAGAGAAAAAAAACGTTGGGATGAGAGGAGAGAGAGGATTTCAATCCGAACAGTCCAAAAGTGTATTGGATGGCCCGAATGTGCCGAGCGGATATCACGTGAGATATACCCACCCGGCACCGAAAAATTTCTCTCTTATTTAAGAAGCTAGACTAACTTATTGGTTATCGAATTATATATCTGTGGAACGATAATAATCCTTTGTGATGCACTGCTATGCTCGACTACTGACTAGTATGGGTAAATTCTTTGCAATCGTGTTTTCCTTCAGTACTAGCATTAGTGTTTTCACTATATTTTTTGTTTACAATTTCTTGTATTTAGCCAACTTATTTCCACTAAAATTGCCTATTTATTTTAGTGTAAACTTATCTACCCGTTTTATTTAGTGAAAACAACTTGTCTATTTTTCATTTTTTATTTGTCTACAACTGATTGCCTTTAGCCAACTTGTTTTTACTCCGTGCTAAACTTGTCCATTCATTTTAGTGAAAACAACTTGTTTATATGTTAAATAAAACAACTTTGTCGACTGATTTTAGTTTAGTGGAAACACTATAGCATTCACACAGCTGAAAAGTTGGTCAAGTGTATCTTCTTCTTTTTTTTTTGAACTAGGCAAGCATTTTTTTTATAACTCAAGGTATTCGAACTAGCTTATGCACACTTTGACTACGCCCACTTGTGTGGTTTCCAATTAGAGTCCAAGCAAAACTCTCTATAAACTAGCCTTAAAAGGAGTTGATAGCACCTGAGAAATTTCATACCTTCTTTTTAAATTTTTATCAGAGAGATTTCGTACCTGAAATCTTAAAAAGAAGCAAACTCATATCTTGATCACAAGGCTAACCCCTCTGGGATGGTCAACTGTAATCTTGCAACTTCTCATTCTTGAAAATCCAATACACACACACAACACTTCCCACCCCTTCTTGCCCCAGGTCTTTGTGGGCCCTTTTCAGGCCAAACTGGACTCTAAAAAAGGAACATAGCAAGTATAAAGTTAGCGGAATTAAACACCCCTGAACAGGTTCAAAACTCTTGTTAATAAAGGAATAAAGAGATATTGGTGAATATTGTAGATTAATACTCCTTGTAGATAGGAAAAAATAGTGAAACAAACACAAAAAAATTGGTAAATTATCATCTACTACGGTAACCATAGCTTTACAAAATTGACATTAGTACTGGCTAGTGCCCCGGATTCCCTGCCCCCAATCTCCTCACCTAAAAGGACACAACTCCACCCCACCACGCAATCCCTGCCGAAACAATATTGATCGTACGGTGGAGATGAGATCATCAATAGGATTGGGAACAGGGGATCTAGAGTCTAGACCCCCCCGTGTAGTAATAATACGGAGTATTATGGAGTAATAACAAAAAGAAGCAGCTTGTCAATCATAAAAGATCCTACCAAACACGTCCTTGTCAATCCCACTCACTTCAATACAGCGGCGACCGGTGGGGGACACCCTTCCGCCGGCGGCTAGTGGCGTCGGTAAGCTCCGCCGCCGCGGTGCAGCGTGTTGGCCGGCACCGGTTTCGGGACACGAAAACAGAGCTGCGCTTTCTCTTCACGAACTCGGTGGTGGCGGCGCAAGCAAGAGGAGTGGTCCTACTAGTAAGATTCGGCACGCCGGCACTGCTTGAGCTCGATTCAGACGAAGAAGTTCGTGTCAAAACGGGCAGTTCAAGGACCGAGTCAGGGGTCATTTGACCGTTTTCGAGCTCCAAACAGTTTTCAACCTTCACCACATTGAGTTCAACTTTGTTACTCCCCATTTGATTGGCCTGTAATGTGGACAAAAGTATGATTTATACTGTAAGAAAAAACCCATATGAAGAGGAGTGAGATTGCAACGAATTTGTAGTGGTTATGTAAAATTGAATTCAACCATCATTTGAAGTGATTTGTTGGACCCTATTTGATTTAAGTTTTGAAGAAGGTTTTTAAGAATAATAAATTGAGAGAGATAGATAGAGAAAATTTATTAGGAACCGTGCTCAAAGATTTTGAGACCCCCAAATGAATAAGCCCTTGGTGATTGCAACGAATTTGTAGTTTAACTTAATTCCAAGTGCCCTCATTGCGTTGGGTCTTAAAGACATGTGCATTCCGGGTTGAATTCAACCATCATTTGTAATGATTTGTAGGTGATTGTGACGAATTTGTAGCTAAACTCAATTCCAAGTTCCCTCAATGCTACTCGCAATGGCAACGGTAGAGAAGGTTTAGTTGATTCAAATTACGTTACGTCGGGTTTTAAAGACATGTGCATTTCGGGTCCTAGATATGGGCTTTCCCAAATTTTATCTAGGAAAAGTTTTAGGTAGACACCACTTTTTTGGGTTACCATACTCTTTACGAATTTTTTTTTTAAACTCTTTTTACAAATTCTTATGGCTCGATCTATGTGAGACTCGTGGTGGTTTATTTTTGCAAATTTTTGTGGTTCTTATTATGAGATTGTGTTCAAATTCAAAAGAACTTTCATGAATTTTTGTGGTGTTATTTATGAATTTTGATGGCGTTGTTTGAATTTGTAAGTCAGACGGTAAGTTATGAATTTTTATAATGCTTACAAATTGTTGCGGTGGTAATTGCAAATTTTAGGGACCCACGACACGATTTTTTGTAATTCGAAATACAAATTCTTTGGTGTTCAAATACAAATTTTCGTGGCGATTTACGAATTTCGGTAGGTGAAAAAATGAATGGGGGGAATTAATTTCCGTTGCACCCAAAAAAATAAATAAAAGGAATGGGGGAAATTGGCTAACCTTGCAAGAAATTGAGCAGAAAAGGAAAGGGTGTTGGAGATTTCGGTCACAGACAGTGCAAGTGTTTCCCGAGCCTCTGAATTGACGGGTCATCGGCCTTTGATTCAAAAACACCACTTTCGCATTGTTGGTTATGTATGCCTGCGGCAAAAGGGGAAGACTTCGAAAACACTGCAATGAGAAAATAAGAGCAAAATCTTGGAGAAATTCAAGACTAAAACTTACTTGAACAGAGGAACAATCCATCAGTTTCTGGGCATCGTTCAGTCTAACGACGTCTTGATAAACGTAGCGCCTTATCTGACGTGAAATTGCAATAGAACAAATTAGACAGCGTAATATAGTGGTAATTAAACATTGGGTATTGGAATGGAAATTTGATGCAAAAAAACCTGTAAGAGCCGGTGACTTGGGTGCGCAGGGTGGCACTGGGGGCACAGGCTAATGCAGCAATCCAAGCAGAATATGTTCTTTTCGCTCTTTTTATCGGTCTCGTGAACGAAACAGGGGTTGAAGAACTTCTCCCCCAACAGGACTTCGAGCCATTGAGGAATTGAAGCTAAACCCACCTGAAAATAAAACCCACAAAAATGAAAAATCTGATCAATTCAAGTGGAAAACGAACGGAACGCAAAACGCAGAGGAATTCATAGTAGTATTTAAGACGTGAATAATGTTCACCATTTTTTGCTGTAGTGGAGAGTAAGAATGGGGACTGTTTGGTTGTATAAAAACCATGACTACAGAGAGAGAGAGAGAGAGAGGCAAAGGGGAAAGGAGAAAAGGGTGGGGAAAGTGGGGGCCGAGAGATAGCAGGAAAAAGGAAACGGCGGAGCCTCTGCTCTGCAGGAGTGACTACTGTTACCAGTGAAGCAAACTAGTAGATTGGATGGTGGCTCTCATTTAAAGATTGTACCACTCATATGTTCATATCATATACTGTGTACTACATGTATTAATAGTTTTTTTTTTTCTTGTTTGTTACTAGACTACTAGTAGTAGGGGTGGCAAATGGGCGGGTTTGGGTCAAATTGGGCAAGTTGTAAGTGGGTTGGGTCTTTAATGGGTCATTGACCCATTTAGACCCATTAACTATGAGGCTAATTACCCATACCCGACCCGACCCATTTATTTAAAAGCAAACCCGACACGCCCATTAGCCCAATTAAATACTACATACTACAGTAAAATTTAAAATGACTAATACCAATGTACACTAAAATTACTATAGTATCCCTCTACTAGTAAAATGACCAAATTACCCCTGTACACTTAATTACCATATTACCATCGCTTTTTTTCTGTTATGTACTTCATTTGCAAAACTATAATCTCGTTCGGCTAAATAAGCCAACTGGGTTATTTTTTTGTCCTTATTCAAATTATTTTCGTATATGTTAGTTTTTCATCAATTTTTAGGGATTATTGCATTGTCATGACAAGAGAAATCTAAAAAGTAAAAAATTACGATTGAAACCTAATTTTTTTGAATAAAGACAAAAATAAGCCAATAAGCCAATTTTTTCGTCTTTATTTAAAAAAAATTGGATTTCGATCATAATTTTATACTTTTTAGATTCCTCTCGTCATGACGATGCAATAATCTTCCAAAAATTGACGAAAAACTAACAAATATAAAAAAAAATTAAATAAAGACAAAAAAAAAAAATAAGCACGCTATTTAGCAATAATTGCCAGGATCAAGTAGTAATTAAGGACATTATGGCCGGGTAGATTATTTTCGAATGCATGTCAGTTTTCGAACTTACATCAATTGCCAGGATCAAGCCCAAGATTCGTTTGGTTTTCAAAGATTCGTTGAGTAAGTTAAAAAACGCATATTTTGATCGAAACTCGGTTTGCATTCTCTCTCTTCATTTGTGTTCGTTTTATACACTATGGAGTGCTAAAATCAGTCTTAACCTACTGGGCAACAACCAATATACTGAGCCCGAACATTTAATTAGTTTTTCACAGCGATTTAAGGTTCCAATTCCAAGCTTTTTCGAAGGTTTACGGTTCGGCTGGGGTTTCTTGTTATCGCAACGGAACTTCAAACGTACAGCACCAGAACATTGATAGTATTACATAGCAACATATAAATATACGTAGGGAGGTGAGTTCGGACTACCTCTCGTCCAGCGAAACAAGTTTTGGAGAGATTTTGGCAGCGGTTCGGAGCAACGACGGAGCTCGGTCGGATGGTGATGGTGTTCGGCTGTGGAGGTGTGGCAGTGGTGTATGGTTGTGGAAATGGTGGTGCTCGGTGGTGGCTGGCGGTGATCCGGTTGGAGGAGGAGAAGGAGGTAATGGCGAGCACGGCTGCGAGGAGGTGGGAGGAGAGTATTGTCTGATAAATGGAGTTTTTTTTGTTGGGTTATACTCATGATTTATTGGGTCATTTAAGTTGACCCAATTAAAACCCAATTAAGCCCAATTAATAAATGAGTTAGATGGGTTGGACCCATTCTGACCCAGCTAATAAATGGGTTGAATTGGGTCTATTTTTAATAGATGGATTTAGATTTTTTAATGGGTCTGGGTTCAATTTGCCACCCCTAACTAGTAGTACTTACTACTACTATTGTAGAATATCTATGGAGGATGGGGAAATCAAAATCAAATCTTTAGCCCAAATCCAAGTAATTAAACCAAACGTCTTCTTCTATCAATCAGCAGCCTCACCCAGTCTACTCACTAGGCTTGAGTTTGCGGCTGTTGGGTCTGGTCTGGTCTGGTGGCTTGTTTGTGAAAAGTGTTTATTGGATGCTGTTGGAGCATCACTACATGAAAAGCTGTGATCCCCCTCCCCAAATACATCTCCACATCATGAGTTTCACTGTAAAGTGCGGGGACCCGGGGGCTTTGCTGTCCACGGAGGCACAGGAGTCCCTACCCATACCCGAACCGGCAACGTTTGGTTTTAAAAAAAAATTCAAACCACTAATTTGCAATCCTATGAAGCAGAAACGTGATTATGAGAGTTCTAGAAATAAAATTTGATTATGTCTCTTTAGAATAATATGATCAGAATAATAAGATCTTCACACCCATTCAAACGGATTAAAAATTGGAGCACTTAATTTTTGAACCATATTTTTAATATATAAACGGTCTAAAAAAATTAAGTACTCAAATTTTCACTCCGTTTAAATCAGTGCAAAGATCTTGTTATTCTGATCATATTATTTTAAAGGGTCGTAATTCATTTTTATCTCTAGAGCTCTCATATTAAGTATATGTTCTTTATTTAAGACCCTGTAGAGCAAAAATGTAATTATGAGAGCCCTATAAAGAAAAATCAATTATGACCCTTTAGAATAATATGATAAGAATAACAAGATCTTTGTACTGATTCAAACGGAGTGAAAATTTGAGTACTTAATTTTTTTAGACCGTTTATATATTAAAAAATATGGTTAAAAAATTAAGTGTTCCAATTTTTAATCCGTTTGAATGGGTGTGAAGATCTTATTATTCTAAAGAGACATAATCAAATTTTGTCTCTAGGGATCTCATAATTACGTTTCTGCTCTATAGGATTGCAAATTGGTGGTTTGGATTTTTTTATAAATCAAAACGTTGCCGTTTTGAGTGTGGATAGGGACTTCTGTGCCTCCATGGGCAGCAGAGCCCCCGGGTCCAAAGTGCGGGCCTTTGAGATTTTTGGGGTTATATTTCATTTGGTTAGAGTTTTGAGAAAAAAAATTGGAGTAGAGTGGAGAGAAAAAAAAAATTAAAGAAATTAGAGTAATAATTGGGGAGAAAATTTATTGAGACTCGTACACAGAGAGAAATGGTCGGGCATCTAGACCCAAACCAAAAACAGTTAAAACTCCGTTCCGCTAATATTCTTATTTTGTTAAGTACTTATTTTTTATTTTACGAGACATGTCATTCTTTCACAATACGTTACATTTAATTCAAAAGTTAAGTATTTAGGTTGAGTTCTACCATGCAAAAAATGAGTTTTGACCTTATTCAAACTTCTTTCGCGTTTGCTAGTTTTGCGCCAAATTTTTGGAGATTATTGATTCGTCTGAACGAGAGGAATCGAAAAATCCAAAAATAATTTCTTTACCTAAATATTTTTAAAAATATCCAATTTTAATCTAAAAAGTGCCTCTTTTTTGCATTTTTTTTAGCTTGTGGATATTTTCAAAAAATATTATTTTTACTTTTTTTGATTCGGAATAAATAACTTACAAAAGTTTGGTACAAAACTAACAAACGCGAATTTTTTTGAATAAGGACAAAACTTCAAAAAAGTCTTACAAATTAAGTGAAACTCCAATCTATTTGAAAAATAAGTATTTATTTTAGTTAGTGAAACACACCCTAATTGATTTTGGTTTTTCAAAACCACTCATTCTCTCTCAACACGCTTTTCAATAATATTTTTAATTATTACTTTCATTTTTCTATTCATTAGCCTTTAAATTGAGGACTCTACATATATTTATACACAATACACCTCACAAATGATAAAATCAAGAATTATCTAAAAATGAAATGGGCAGCATGCAGGTGGGAAACTAAAGGGGTTGTTTGATAACCTAAATTCAGCACTTAAAACTGAATCAATTAAGTAATAAGTGATTCAGTAGATTTGATAACCACATTTTACATTGCTTAGCAAATTAAGTGTCACTTAAAATATAAGCTAAAAAGTTGAAAAAAATTAAGTAGCTTTGAGCTACTTAATTCTGGCTGAATTTTGTGTACTTGCATTCAACCACAATACTACCACCACAACCACTCCTACCAACACCTCCACCAACACTTCCACCACTCCACCACCACCACCACCACTACTACCACCTCCACCTCCACCACTATCACTACCATAACTACATTACCACCTACACCACTCCTCCACCACCAGCTCCACCACCACCACTTCACTACTACCACTCCACCACCACCACCACTACCACCACCTCCACCATTCCACTACCACCACCACTACCATCACTACACCACCACCTACACCACCAGCTCACCACTCCACCACCCTCCACCTCCACCACTCCACCACCACCAACACTCCTACCACCACCCTCCACCTCCACCTCCACCACTAGTACCATCACTACACCACCACTCCTCCACCCACCACCACTACCATCACTACATCACCACCACCACTCCACCATTACCATAAATATATTGTGACTATTAGTAAATTAATTCATAATTTTTTTAATTCAGTGCTTAATATATTTATCAAGCATCGTTTCAGCTTAAAAAATTCAGTATTCAGCTTTCAGTACTTAATTTTTCAGCTTTCAGTTTTAGTTTTCAGCACCTAAGTGGGTACTATTTTTTGGAAAACTGATTGGATGATATATTGTGTAAAATGTCCAATTTGGCAGCACAAGGACTCTAAGATTCAACAATGCTATCACTACATACAACAACCACTTACACACACTTACTAATAATAGGAGTGGGTCCCACACACTAGACACATCGAATGGTCTCAGAAAATCATTCAGAAAGAATGAGACTGATTGAAATATTGCTAACTATGGGTCGGATTACATCCATTTTTGAATGATATTATGTGAAAATAAATATTGTTAGGATCGTCCCCTCAACCAAAGTTTTTTGAATGATTAATTTGCTCAATAATAAGAGTTGTAAAATGATATAAGTTGGAATCATGAAAGTGAACTACAGAGCACCACAAATAACAGATGCATGAAGCAGGGGTGGCATTTTTCCGGAGAGAAAGCCATGGCCCCAGGCCCCCTGTGGACAAGTCATGACCGTGCATGAAGCAGGGGTGGCATTTTTCGTTGTCTCTCGGTTGAAATAGTGAACAAATAATTAGAGCATGTATATCAACACTAGGTAAAATCCCTACTGAAAAAGGTACAAAATCTATTTTACCTATTTACTTTTTACTTCCACATTACAGATGCCTCTCTATAGCTTTTTCTCTATACATTAAGTAACAGAAAATATTACAATTGCAGGTGAACACTGAACGGGGAAGAGGAGAGAGAGAGAGAGAAATAATAAAATAAAGGATTGCTTGTGAATAGTGTCTCGGTATATTTACCGAGGAAGGGTAGCTTGAGGTATTTTACCTGCATGATTATAGAGCCTGCTGTAGGGGGTTTTTTTCATTTTCATTAGGTAAAATAGCTAAAATTACTATTTACCTAGTCTTATATATGTACATGCTCTAAACTCTACCATTTGCTGAGGCAAAGCTATTTGGATGATGATGTAGCCATCTAGGGATACTGTGGAGAACATAAATGTTGATGTACCAGAAATTGGGGAAATTTTGTTTGTAATTCAGTCAAGGAAGTAAAATTACCCATTTGTAAGAAAATTATTAAGCCCTCCATATAGCGGAGCCATGATTTGGATATGGGTGACACCGCTGTTCAACGAGAGTCCATCGTTAAAGCACAAAGAGTATGTCCCAAATTAAAGTACTGAATACAAACTATTACTCCTAACTGACGGAAAATTAATAGGAGTATTACTTTTCTTAAAGACATACTTCCTCAATCTTCTTTGGGTAATCACGCTCATATTTGCAAAAAAGTAGCTTTATTCTCCTAAATAATTTTTCAATTCTTTCCTCGATTAAAATTTCTAATTGGATCTATTCCGATGCACATGTAAAACTTTTTTGATAAAATATACGTATGTTAGTTATTAATCCAAAAAATGGCGCAACTATTCAAATAGAACGAACTACTAATTTGGGACCGAGGAAGTATAAGTTTGAATCTCAAATGATAGACCAACTTTGAATTTCGCTATTTATTTTCTTTTGAGATTACTATTAAAATCATTGGCGTATGTGAAACAAGAGATTTCATATTCTTGTAAGATTAGTTGGGTCAACTCAGAAACTCTCGTCGTAAAAAAGTTAAAAGCTAACTTCTTCATGATATGACGTGACTTGGGGTTCCCTGCCAGTGGCGGACCCAGGATTTCCGCACACTGAGGGCACCTATTATTCAAAATCTTAAAAAATATTTCTCTCTATATATATACCACTAAATTATCGCTCAATCATTGAATATTGATCACCCGTTCTATTCCGCAATCGATTTTTGACAATCTTCATGGCTGAAAATACTCTTTCAACTATCGCGGTGGCAACCGTAAGATTAATAGAAAGTAAATTAAAGAATTTAGTAATTTGATTTTTCATAATATTTTGGATTGGGAGAAAAACACAAAGAAATAGGACAAAATAGAGAAATAAAGGAAAGAGTTAGAACAAAAATAGAGAAATAAAGGAAAGAGGTAGAACAAATATGAAGAAATAAATGAAAGAGAGAACAAAAAAAGAAAAAAAAGAAAAAACAGAATGAAGAAATAAATAAAAGAGAGAAAAAGAAAAAGCAGAATGGCACGCCGAATTGAACCCAGGCGCCTTGTGCAAAGATAGAACAAAAAAAGAAAGAAAAACAAAATGGCACCCCTGGGAATTGAACCCAAGCTTTTGGAGCTTTGCACAGCATACATAACCACTCAGCCACACTGATGCTTTCTGCAAGTGTAGGAAACTTTTATACATTTATATCAAATTTTTATTTTTTTAATTTTTTTTTATAAAGGCGTGGGGGCACGTGACCCCACGTGCCTCAACGTGGGTCCGCCCCTGTGAATCCCTGCACTATATGAGGGTGGTGTATGATCCGAACTATCCTGATCAAATGTCCAAATTTCATCCTTAGAATCCCTGTGGTGCAGGACCGGAAGAATAAACAATCGTGTCCAAAAAATTACTACCTTTCTTCGCTTTTGGACCATAAACTTACAAGTTTGATACTACAGAGAGTTCATGGACGTTTCTCTGTGTGTGTGGCTGAATCCATTCCATTTTCAGCAAAAAGAAATTCATTCCATTTTGTTTTCAAGTCAACTTCTCGTCTCTGAACATTAAAGACGGATCACGAGATTCATGTAACATCGGCTGTATCAAATCAAATTGGAGTACCAATCAATTACTCGTACTACTTCTCTTCAGCAGGGAAGGGAATTGACTCTTCAATTAGACAGTTGTATTGTACATTACATCATGCTATGTACCATGCCCTGTTTCTAATGAACCGGGGGAGTGTGCCTTGCGGCTGCCGGCGCCGCCTTGCCGACATCGGTTCGACGATCGGAGACGTCCACTGCGTAGAGCTCGTCAAGTACTACGAGTGTACCAAAAATCAACTCGATCAAATATCGTTAAGTGCCTCATCGGAACACATATAATTCGAAAAGAATGGATTCAGTGGATTTGATCCAGTGTTTCGTATCCATTAGGATTCATTTTTTTTTTCAAGTTATATGTATTCCGATGAAGCACTTAACTATATTTGATTGGGTTGATTTTTGGTACACTCGTAGTACTCGACGAGCTCTACGCAGTGGACGTCTCCGATCGTCGAACCGATGCCGGCAAGGCGACGCCGGCGGTTGCACAGCACGCTGTGCAGCACACTCCCCCGGTTCGTTTCTAATAGCCATGTGGTTACCCTGTTGAAGATGAATCATCGGTTGATTATGGGTTTGTTCTCGACAAAATTATCCAAGGTTCGGGTCAGGCAGCAAAGGAGAAATTTCTTGTGAATCCCCTAGTTCGGCCGTGGATTGGCCTTTGACCGGACATGGAGGGAAATTAGTCGAAGTATGCATAAGCTGACACTAACATAACAATGCTAACAATTGAAACACTCTCCTCTCTCTTTCTCTCTCTAGAATTCAGTGGTTTCTTCACGGCGGCGTCAAGGGAAGGATCTAGCGTGTGCGGCGATTGACGGCGACGTTTTGTCATCGATTATTTTTGGGACCTGTTTGTTGGCGGGTTCACAACGGTCCTTTGGGTGCTTCGCGGCGGCGTCTTGTCTTTGACATCTCATATCCACGTCTCCCTTGCTGTTGTTAATCTCTTTTCGCTGACTTCATCGCCACCTTCTCCTTTCTCCCCTCCCTTCCGCAGGCCGGTCGCCGGTCTACCTATTGGGGTTTTTGGTTTCACCCAACGACTAGGCCGGTCCATCGGGTTGTGGGTTGCAAGGTTCGTGCGTCTCCACTGGTGTTTCTCCCGAGATCACTCGATTTTTTGGCCTAACAGCCTGTGGGGCGGCGGCGGCTTAAGGTGTCTCTCCGGCGGCTTAGACTGTCTCCGTGGTGGTGTTGTGCTCTGCCGTGGTGGAAGGCAGTGGTGTGGGAGGCTGATCTGTTTTGCAGTTGCTAGGGTTTGTTTGATTTGTAATGGTTAGGTTTGTCCCATTATTTGGGCTTTGGGACTCTTAAGTGTTTGGTTTTTCATTTCTGTATCTGGGCTTTTAGGCCAACGAGTGTGAGATTCGTCCCAATGGATTTCTTGTGTTTGGTTTCTTGCCAAATTTGGAGATTGGTCTTTCGTAGCATTGTAGATCATTTGGGTATCAGGTTAGTTAATATTTGTAACAAATTCAGAGATTAATAAAAAAAAAATTTGCCTTTTCAAAAAAAAAAAAAAAACAACGCAAAAAACCAGAAAAAAAAAAATGATAAAAGGGGAGTTGTAGGCTTGTAGCTTCATGACTTCTGAGATTGGATTTGTAAAAGATTTTTGATATCTTATCACTAGATTTTCGGGACTAGATTGATGGGTTTCAACTTTCAAGTCAAAATTGGACTACCCAACCGACTAGTAGTATATGAATGCAGCAGTATCAAGTTCCTCAATGGCTTTGAAGTTGTTGGATGTTTCATTGTTGTCTTGTAGTACTAGATACAGTTAGTTTTGCTTTTATATCCTAAACTATTTAAATTTTGTCTACTTTGTTTCTATCTAAATTATATAAACAATATTTTTATTCCTTCATCTTTCTGATTGCAATCTATTTCGTCCAAAATTGAACAAAATTGGACAAAATTTTACCTAGAAATTGGATGAAATAGACAAAATATGGATAATTTAAGGGATACAAGAAAAATAAACTCTATTGGAAAATAAGTATATTTGGTAAAATCTAAAATAATAAGTGATATCATGGATGGTTTAGCTCGAGCTATTTTCGGAGCTCTCTCTGGTCCATTCTGATGGTTTTGGTTGACCTGTTTTTGGGCTCTTTCCGGTCTTATTTTGATGACTAGGACCATTCTTTTTGAATTTTTAGGCTTGGTAATTCAAGAATGCCAAGAATCATATGATCGAATATCATTTCATATGTTTTTGAAACACTTGTTTTTTTTTTTTTATCATTTCTGTGACACTATGTTGAAACTTGAAACCCATTTTTCTTGGTATATATCTTTTGAAAGCACATCAAATAATATTCAACCAACATGAGTTTTAACGTGCCTAATGTACTCAACGAATTCTAAAAAGTGAAAAAGTTTCGATCATTGAAATGAATCCGAAAAAAGCCCAAAAATGACTTCAATTGGACCGTCTAATCTCTTGAAGCCACTGACGAGCGTCTAATATACCATCTGTGATCCCAAAAAATCAAGCAGCGCTGTAAAAGACTTAAAACACGAAAGAAAAAAAAACAAGACTGCCCCCCCCTTTTTTTTTCTGGGGAGAAAGGAAGAAAGCAACTCTTTTTTACATATTGTTAAGAGAAGACCTCTAATACTTAATTAGCAATGGATTGTTTGGAAGAGAGAGAGCATGGAATTTTTATCCATTCTTTGAAGGGTTTCCATTGCTTCCCAACCACAAAATAATGTCACAACTTTTCAATGAACGCCGCTACAAACACCATTTTAAAACACAATCTTAGACACAACTGTGAGTCTGCGACGGCTCCGAATGCAGTTTAGTTCTATCCGAAGTTTGTGGTTAAAGTTGCGTTCATAGATATTTTGCTATAGGACTGCGATACACCATCACCCATATATATATATATATATGTATGTATGAAACTTGTAACGCCCCCAATTTTGGGTACGTTAAATAAAGACTTTATTGATAAAACCAAATGGAGTCTGGCTCGTTATGACATCATAATTCCCATCAGAGTGCTTTCATTACATAAGGGAAGGAAAATCTAGGGTTCCTATCTACTGCTCCGCTTGTTCCTCCATCCTAGCCAGCTCCTCGGTTCTAAAAGCCTCCAAAGTATACAGCTATCCTTGTTCATCTATCAGGTCTGACACATTATACCAGCGTCGCCACCGATATAATATGTCAGGGTCACCAAAGGTAACACCGTGAGCTACAAAAGCTCAGCAGGATAATCCCATACCCGCTAACCCATAACTTACAACAATAGATCATATAGGTAACGATTCTCAATTTGAACATGTCCCCTACTTGTTAACCCATAATTTAAAGCAACAGGACATAGAAGTAGCATACTATCTCATGTAAAACAACACATGCATAAACAATAAGAAATTTGTAATGACACATTCACTATTCATCTATTGTTGGTGTCCGTAACTTTTCTGAGTTTCTCCTACGCGACTCGTCGTAGACCGTGTCACCCTTTCACTTTTCATTTCCAAACCAACATTTCGAAAATCGTTTTCTTTTTCACACACACACCACACAATGGGCAAATCCGGCCACATTGTGGTTTTCAAATATCACACACGATGGGCTACCACGTCCAGCCACATCGCGGTTTTCAAAATCCACACAAGGGCTTTCACGTCAGGTCCCTATTGAGTGTACAGATAAATCATGTTACTAATGAAGCTACCAAGTCCGGTTTCATTGGTGACACACACACAATGGGCTACCAAGTCCGGCCACATTGCTGCTTTCAAAATCCATTCACTCAATGAGCTGCCACGTTTGGCCACACGAGGGTTTAAAACACACCCAACCTCGGTTCCGCCGTTCCGGGTTCCCGAGTATCCTCACAATGGTTCCGCTGCACCGGGTTCCCATTGGCACACATTTGCATTGGCTCCTCTCCGCGGATAACCAAGCCATACCTCACCATGGTTCCGCCGGTCCGGTTTCCCATGGGAACACACCCAACCTCGGTTCCGCCGTTCCGGGTTCCCGAGTATCCTCACAATGGTTCCGCCGCACCGGGTTCCCATTGGCACACACACACACACACACACAACTCACATAATGACTTCCACAACTGGTCATTATGTAGTTTCAAAAATATTTTGCCAAGTCAACGCCTTTAAACACACCCTAGGTGTCATGTTTCTAACTTTCTCAATTTTTGTGTCTCGTTCTCATGCATAGACTCCGCTGCAGTAAGTATTAACTTTTTGGAATTTAAATAACAAGATCGTTCAATTCTATATTACTTAGCATGCCCATTCTAATCATATTCGAACATTTAGCACACAAACTAAAGCATAGTGCCACATGGACGGACACCTTTGGAGTGGTAAACCACTTATGCTTTATCAACAACAAGTAGTCAAACAATCATACAACAAGCTCATCACCATCCTTATGATTGAAACTAAGCGATAAATTCTAAAAGGTCGTTCTTTCTTTCTTTGAAGGAAGTTCAAAAGAGCATATGTTTATTGAGGATAAAGTTTATTAATCAACATGCTCATACTCCAAAATAATTTACATATAATTAGGAAAAATAGATATAGAATCTACGTGATCATACCATTATCAATTTAAGTTTCTACACTAAGAGTTTAGAAAGTAAGATCTATCCAACATGTTCTTAGGGATAGTAAACATAAAAAAAAGGGAAATTTATAGAAATGGTCCTCCTAGTTTCATCCGAGTCTCATTTTCGTCCTCCAAGTACCAATTGCATTAGTTTTAGCCCTATAGTTTATATTTTGCCTCAATTTCGTCCCTCTTGCTTACGGTGTCAATGAAGCAAACGGAATTGAAGGGCAAAATTGTCATTTCTCCTCACAGAGGGACTAAATTGAGACTTCATACAAACTAGAGGAACTATTTTTAAAAGTATTCTTTTTACTTTTGTTTTTGCAAACATAATTAAAAGACACCATACATAATATATTTTTCATTTCAGTTTTTTTAATCAAAATATGTTGAAAATATTAATGATGTTCCATACTTAATATTCCATACTTAATGATATGGAATATTAAGTATGGAATATAAAAATGCAAGAGGAAACAATTTGCAAAAGTTTTCAACATATAATAGGAGTACATAATATTCCATATCAATTTTTTTTTGGAATATATAAACAATTTTAAAGCTTTTACTTTTATTATATTCCATATCACAAAATTTTTTAATGATGTTCCATATCATTAAGTATGGAAATATAATGTTTTTATTATATTCCATATCACAAAATTTTTTGTTTTTATCATTTAGTATGGAATTGAAAATCATTATATTCCATACTTAATATTCCATATCATTAGTATCATGTTTTTATAATGTTCTTTTTTTTTCACCCAATAAAAAATAATGTTCAAAATTATTTAGTTAATCTTGTAATCATTGATTAAGAAGTGAATCACTATTGAATAACAAATAAGCGAGTGAACTTTTGACTTGGGGGGTGATATTTTAAGCCAACTCACAACTTTGATATTGCTAACTTATATTGATCTGAAGATATTGTTTTCGTATTTCATATGTAGCTATATGTCGTTAAATTATTTGAAGACTAAAATAAACTGATTATGTAGCTATTAATATTCAATCTGTATTTATTTGTTATATAAGTGGTCCTATGAGTAAGTCCCAAAAAAATACACTATACCCATGTTTTAATGCAATAGTATTTCATTGGTTAATTAAACAAAAATACAAGACACCTAAGTACTATTGAGCAATTTTTCTTTTTAATCGCGTAACAAAGAACATAACGAGATTGAAAATCCAATTGAAAAAAATACGATACATAGACATTTAACATAGGGGTTACTTTTCGAATTTTCTCATATTTTTGTGATATGGAATATAATAAAAGCTTTAAAATTTTCAACATATTTTGATTAAAAAAACTGAGATGAAAAATATATTATGTATGGTGTCTTTTAATTATATTTGCAAAAACAAAAGTAAAAAGAATATTTTTAGAAATAGTCCCTCTAGTTTGTATGAAGTCTCAATTTAGCCTGTCTGTGAGGAGAAATGACAATTTTGCCCTTCAATTCTGTTTGTTTCATTGACACCGTAAGCAAGAGGGACGAAATTGAGGCAAAATATAAACTATAGGGTTAAAACTAACGCAATTGGTACTAGAGGGACGAAAATGAGAATTCATGCAAAGTAAAGGGACCATTTGTAAAATTTTCCCAAAAAAAAAAGAATCTATGTATACTTAGGAATAACGGGGACGAAGAATCCTACCTTGATCCGAAACTAGTCGGGGCCGAATAAGCTAGTTGGAAAATCCCACGGGTGGTGAAACTCGCAAATCTGGACCAAATTTTGGATGGCAATAACTCGGTCAATACTTGGCCAAATAAGGTCGTTCTTGAGTCGAAATTGAAGCTCTAGAAATGCTCTACAACTTTTGTGAAGGAAGTTGATCCTAGAAACCACTTTAAGTAGGAGAAATATGATGATAAAGGGATGGACAGTTTGCTGTCTGGAATCTGGAATCCGAATTTTTACTGAATTTCGGATGTCGATATCTTCGTCGTTTCTTGACCGATTAGGGTGGTTCTTGGGCCTAACTTGAAGAGCTCGAAGTGCTCTACAACTTTCCCGAAGGAAGTTGGTCCTAAGGACTAGTTTAAGCAGGAGCAAAATGAGGATTTGTGAAGGGCAGTAAGCTGCCTGGAAAAACAGAAATGGTTTCTAGAGAGAAGTGAGAGCAAAGGAGTGAGGTGTGAGTTGAATGGCAAGTGAATGGTGCTATTTATAGCAAAACTTGGCTTATTATCCAGGAGATAAATTTTTCCCTAACAATTATTGACCAAGGGGTAATTTTTGAAAGGCATGGCTTTGAAAGCATGCCATGATTTGTCATGACTAACTCTTTAGGCTTAAGGCTAAAACCTAGGTTATTATGGAGGGTTCATGGCCTTGTCTTGTCTAGGAAAAGCTTGCTTGCAAGAAGAATGTAACGCCCCGCTTTTTCGGAAGCAAAATAAAATAATTTCTTAAGAAAATTTGCTAAATAAACATAATATTTCAAAATAAAGTTTTAGCTATTACAATCTCAAGGTAAATTTACTGATTCAAAATACATTATCTTCAGAGCCAACTCTAGGCTTGATACGGATCCCAAGCAAACTCGATCTTCATTCCTGAAATTCCTTCTGTGCGAATTGCACCATCATTGAATCCTGCGCTCTCTGGCAAATTGATCACCGAAGCAATCGATTTACCAGGATACAGACGTATCCGTGAGTGATAAATCACCCAATAGAGTAATCCAACCCAACCACCCCTCTTACTTTACAGCTAGCAAGCAATAAGATAATAATGATCATGCGAAAAGTAAAACAGAGATTTCCCACATAAACCAGCTTATTACTATCCATTAACCCTACGTGAAATCTAAGATCTCATCCACGAGATCCTTTCCTCCCATAACCACTAACTATGACCGTGTTATGGAAAATCCCCCCATTGCTTGTTGATCCGCACCCAAGATTGTATAATCTTGGGGGCTTTTAGCTTGTTATTTGTAGCGTTTCATTCCCATTTATCCCTTTTTACCCCATTTTGCTCGTAAGGTGTGTTTTTAGTGTTTTCAGGTAAAACGTGCTAATAAGGCGGTTTTGAACGCCAAGGAATGCTCCGGATGTAACCAAGTGCTCAAGGCCACGTGCCACCATGTTGTGGTGCCCGAGGAGTCATGAAGAGGTGGTTTAGAGGTTGCTCGGGTCGCCCAAGGGTCAAGAGAATCGAAGGAGAAGTTAGGATTTTACCAAAGCTACTCATCTTCCGACCAGCTGAGGGTAGAATCGTCATAACTTTTGATGTACAAATGATATTGGATCCAAACCACTTGGGTTAGAAAGTAGACTCGACGAGCTTTCCAACGGTCTAAAGAACACCCATTTTTGAGTTCGGGAGTGTCCGGAGCGAGCCCGCGAAGTTGGCCCAGAAATCTGCCAGCCATGAACCGGTACGGGTAAATCATCAACCGGTTCATGCTCGGCAGAAATTGAAGTTTGGACCTTGGTCGAGGCCATGAACCGGTACGACCAAATCACCAACCGGTTCATGCTGGAATCCGAAATCAGCTTTTTGCTTTTTGGATATTTTGTTTGTGTCTACTTTTGGGATATTTTTGTGGGATATTTTGAGGAGAAAGACCACCTTTTAGTCTCTCTCCCTCACTCTCTCCCTCATTACTCAACTTTGTCTCTCTCTCTTCATTTTCTAGTCTTTTTGATTTTCCTCCATTAAAGCTCAAGCCAAGCTTTGTCTCTCCTTTAATCTTGTAAGTTAAATATCGTATTTCGTTTTCTCGTTTATTAAAGTTGTTGCTACGGTTAAGGGTGTTAATAAAATCAAGTTTATTTTCGAATCCATCGGTTTAAACTTATGTCTCGTTTTTATGCTATGTTTTATGCTTTAACTATGTGTGAGTAGTTATTTGGCTAAGTCTCGGGATAATCTTTCCCGAGGACTTAGGTTGTTATTCGGTTCTCGAGCCATCGGGCTTTAAATCATGATTTTCCGGAATAGAGCTTTATTTGCATTTTCGGTCTAAACTAGGGGTGTTAACCCCTTGGTAACGAGATTAGTCAAGCGGTCTTGGCTAATGACTTACCAAGGCCTAGTGGCCTCCTTTGTGTTCGATAAACATTAAAACAAGTTAACTCGCCTCCGGAAAGTCACATCTTTCGTTAAACGTAGTCTTTTTAAAGTAAAATCCTCCGGGCGTGAGCGCGCGGTCGTGACCCTCGCCTGAGTTATAATCGAGAACCGGTAACGGCCTTTGTCAAGGGTTAGAAGACCCCGAGACTTGCCTCTTTAAGTTTTTCGAGCGTTAACCTAGTTTTCATTTTAAGTCAATCTATTTCAAAGCAAAACCCCAAGTTAGCCGTCTTCAAGGCCGAAACCCTACTTACAAAACCTTCAATCCGAATCAAGCTATATCGAATTCTCTGTGGGAACGATCCCGGATTTCCGGATACTATGCTACCGATGACTTAGCCCTACGCTTCGGGTTTCTATCAACCTCTTATTTGAAGGTGAGGTTCGATCGTAAGCATTTTTGGCGCCGTTGCCGGGGATTTCTTTTTCTAGCTTATTTGGAGGATCGACAAACCACTGTAAGTATCCCGTTTGTTTTTACTTTGTATTTTTGAACTCAAGTTAGCGGAAACCTCTAACCGAGCCACCAATTCGACTTGAGGTGTAACGAAGCTAATTTGAGCGTCAATTGCCTTTTATTGTTTTTATCTTATAGACGTGGTGGTGGCTTAACCCCACGAGACTGTTTTGAGAGAGGTGGCGGCATAGCCCCTCTAGCCTGTTTACTTTATGTCTTATCTTTCTAGTAGAATGGAGGCGGCAAATGGGGAAATAGCCCCCATGCCTATGTGGGAATATTCTTATCCCGATCATGCTTATCCTAAGACTTTACGGGACTACCTTTGTCCCACTCCAATTATCACACGCCCCAAGACTTTGCGGGAGTACCTTTGTCCAAATCAAACTTTCACACCCCCTTGCATAGCCACTCATGATGCCGATGTTTTTCAAAGTCGTATGACCATTTCCAATTGGCTTGATCTTAAGAACCAAATTCAAACCTTTGTTGAAAGAGAGAATGAGTCATTTTATGCATGCTGGGAACGATACAAGGACTTACTCATTGCAGTCCCGAATCATGGCTTTGAAAATTTTCAAATTGCTAACTATTTTTATGATGGACTTTCTCCAACGAGTCAACGATTCTTAGACAAGATGTGCGATAGCAAACTTTTTGAAAAGGATCCTACTCAAGCCTTAGATTTCTTTGATCGTTTGGCCGGAATTTTACAATCTAGGTTTTTTGTTAACCATTGTCAAGAGTCCAACTCAAATGCCATGGATGAGGGAATTGAGCCGCATAGCTTTGTTGAAAATGTTAGTTTAGATTGTGACAGCTTCTCAGAGTCTGAATGGGGATATGAGCCGGATGTTGAGCTTGATGTCCAGTGTTCTCCCCCTTTGGATCCCTCTTTGTGTGACGATCCGGGGGAGAAATTTCTCATTATTGGGGACCCGAATGTGGAGGTAGACTTCTTGTATGCTCTACTGAATGAGCAGGATGATAAGAATGTGAATAGACCTGAGAGTTTGTCTCTTTCCTTTGAGGAGATACCATCCATAGAAGTTCTGAACCATCCAATACTCTTGGCTCTCGATGGTGTCCCCCCTCATAATGAGTTTTTACTTTCGCAAGAGTTTTTAAAAGTCGAATTGATTGATTTTGTTGGTGTTGATGAATTTGATTTGGTTTACCATCCTTATATTATGGATTTTGTCAACTCTTTGAAAATCAATCTAGTTTTGTATGCGCACTTGGTTGAACTTAAATGTATGAAACGAATTCGGCAAATGCACTATTCAAAGTATCTTTTCTGGTGGCATGGTCGGATTCAATTTTTGAAGCAAAGTGTGGAGTGGAGTGCCATGTTCATTTTATTAGCTCTAATTGGCATGATCAATGTTCGAAGCCCGCGTTTAGCTGAACGTACATAAGCTCTTTCTTTCTCTTTCTCTTTTCTTTTTTTCTCTTCTGATGGTCTGGTATAGCCACCCGTCTCTAGCTCAAAGTTGCATGACTTGCTCTATGATGCTTTGAGTGGGAAATGGGGAGAAAAGTAATACTCGTGTAATCGCGTGAAGATTTGGTTGTGTTTTACTTTCAGTTACTTTTGAGCCCGGATAACACGAGCCGGGTGGTTCTAATGTCATTTGCCTGCTGGTAGGTCCTTCGTACAATTTCGCTTATGCAGGGTTAACATGCTACCACACCAGCCTTGGTGGTTTGGGTCTACCGTCGGAGTGATTAAGGCATTCAGGAGCCCTAAGCATGGGTGCGATTACGTGTCGCGGTTGTTAGTCCGAAAAGCTTTGACCATGGCCCTGTGTGACTAGCTGGTGGTTCCGGCCGAAGGAGTGAAGCCCTGGAAGCACATAACTCCGGATCGAAGTGGGCAATGACAAGAAAGCCTCCAACTTGGTCGAGGTATACGGGGGTTGACATTCCCCCGGAGGTACAATCTTTTGTTCTTTCCTCTCAATACTGTTGTTCTTCATGCTATGAGGACATAGCATCGTTTAAGTTGGGGGGAGGGATATATATGCTATATATATGTTTTTGAGACTTGTCTCATTTTTCTGCTTTTGGTACATTTTTTAATTTTGTGTGCAATCTTCCCTCGTTAGTAGTGTTTTCACATGTTAGATACTTTAATTATGCTCAATTGTGTCAATATGGCAAGAGTCATGTATCCCGTCGAATTCGGTTGTGTGTTTGAATCCATGTCATTTGCATATACATGAATTTTGATGAACAAGTTGAGCCTAAAAGTCGAGTCAAGTGTTGTGCATCGCTAGAGTGGAGATTCATCTTTTAAGCATCCCATGCTTTTTGTTCTCTTTTCCCGCACTTGCGTAAATAACATCTTTTGTTCATGCTTGAGTAGTGTATATATCTTTCTTGCATCTTTTTGGAGTTGTTGGCGTACTTAGGAAATGATTCAAGGCATTTTTGTATGATTACACCACATAAGAGTCACCTCGTCCTTATTTTGAACCATAGTCCGAGTCTCTTCCATTGTTCAAACCTAGGTAACCGGATGTTTGGAGGGTTGTGTGTCTAATATTTCTCAATATTTCAAGGAGGTTTGGGGGTGGTGTGAATGTGATCAAAGTGGTTGGAATGCAAAAAGGAGAAGAATGTTATGTGATTCCCTATCTTTCCTCTCCCACTACAAAAGATAAAGATCCAAATTTTCATCTCCCTCTCCAAAGCCTTCAAATTTGGCTCAAGTCTCTCTCACTATAAATCTCAATTCAAATAACCCTATTCCTCAAAGAAAATCAAAAAAATGTTATAAAGAGCAAAAGCATATTCGAAAGAGGGTTGAATACTATGATGAGAGGATTGGTTACACCTCCGGGCTAGCTTATATTCCGGATGAGAAAGAGTCCGATGAAAAGGGGGAGCTCAATGCTCAATACCAAGAGGAGCCGGATGAGGATGTTGACTACGTGTGGTGGAGTCGGTGGTAGTAGTTTGTCTTTATTCTTCGTAATTTTGTTTGATGTTTGGCCGATATGTGGCCATGCCTTGGGTAGTTAGGGTCGGTAGTGGCCAAGGGTAGATGAACCATGCAAGTTTATGGCCACTACATTTTGAAGTCCCTTACTCTTTGTATCCAAGGTCGTTATAAGCTAATAAAGTCCTCCGTTGATCTTTTGTACGCTAATTAACTCCGTTTGATGCATGGTTGATATCTATTATTACTTAAGTTGTGATATTCCTTATCCTTCCATACTTGTCAATAATTAGCTTTCCTTTCGTTCTAAGCGCCCTTTTGATAGCATGCATAGCTTTTTGTCTCTGGCTATTGCATTTCCTCGCTAGCGCTTGTCATGGGATGTATCTTGTATCTCATTGTGTGAAAAGTCGAATAAGAGCGTATCCTTGTGAGTTTTGGAGTCGAAACTCGTTGTGGTGCATGCATGCTTGACTACTCTAATATGGCATAGTTTGTTCGTCTTAGTTCATGGCATGTTTGTGCGGGGATTACATGTACTCGGGTTTGAAGGGGTGTTTTTGGACTCTTGCCTAGTTGTAGTAGTTGAGCATAGTTTACGTGTCTTGAATTTCGGGAAGGTTGCATAGCTTAGTGAAATGCATTTTGTTTTTGTTTGCTAGGGACTAGCAAAGTTCAAGTTGGGGGGCGACCCTTGCTTGTCTTGCACACGGGGTCCTAAATGAATTCACCTAAGTTATGTACTTCGTATGAATTCATTTACAACCATAGCAGGGGGCACGATTACCCTTTGGAACTTCCCATGGCGTACCATACATTAGGGTCGCACTATTCCTAAGCCACTAACTATGACTGTGTCATGGGACAATCCCCCTTGCTGGCCTTGCAAGGCACGATTACCCTTTGGAACTTCCCATGGCGTACCATACGTTAGGGTCACCACAATGTCATCAATCCAGGGCCCAACAGGTCACCCTTGCCATAGCTATGGCCCAAATCACAATTCCACAATTTCATAACTCCAACACTTCACCATTTTTCCATTAACTCAGCATCGTCTATGTGAAATCTATTCGCATACCACCCCATGTCTTTAGGGTCCAATTTAACATATCAATCAGAGGTTGGAATAATAGATAAGCAATCAGAATAATAATTGAAATAAATAATAAGCATAAAAATCACGTAACCTTTTATGAATGGGCCGAAACATAAACTTAATAAACTTCAGGGGCAAACTTTAATAGGTTAACAATGCATGAGGGCTGAAACACATCACTTTAATAGATAAAAGGGAAAACTGTAATTTAGGTTTCATTTTTTTTAAAACCAACCGGCATGAACAGTACCAACAAAAAGCGTGAACAGTAACCATGCTTGTGAACAGTGAACAGTGAATGTTTTCGGAAAAAACTAGGTTTCGTTCATTCGATTTAATTTCGATTCTTTTTCTTTTTAATCATAAAAACTAATATCTTAGCACGTTAATATACTTAGGGGGAGATAGGGATAGCAATTAATCTACCTTTAATCCAGACAAAACGATTCGGTGGAGTCCGGTGGATTTTCGTTTGGCGACGAAAGATCGATATTCTAGCAGTAACTTTAGACTGGAATAACTTGACCAAACCTCTGCCTTTTTGGAGGATTCTTGAGTCTAACGTGAAGATCTTGAAACGCTCTACAACTTTCGTGAAGAAGTCTAAGCCCGAAAACCATTCGAACTAGGAGAAAAGTGGGGATTTAGAAGGGTCGCTGAATCTGCCTGGAAATCAGAATCCGAGAATTTTACCAAACTTTGGACGGTGATAACTCTATCAATATTTGATCGTTTTGGGTAATTCTTGGGTTGAAATCGAAGCCCTCGACGCCCTCTACAACTTTCGTGAAGGAACTCTGGCCTAAAAATGACATTAGCTAGGAAGAAACAGGCTGTGAACAGAGGTACATGATATGGACGAGAATGGAGTTGGTTTTTGGTTTTTGTAATGGACGAGGAGTAGCGTGGTGTGCCCTAGGGTCGAAGTAATGGAATATTTATAGGAGAATTTGGATGAGGAAGGTAAGTTTAAGTTTTAATGGGATTCTAACTCTTGGGCTTTGAGATGGACGAAAAATAGGATTATGGAGGAATTGAAGTAGAGATTGAGTAGGAGTAGGAGAGGAGAGATGGAAGAGTTTTAATCATGCATGCAACTTTAAAAAAATAGGATTAGATAATTTTGTATTTATCTACTTAAGGAAAATAATTTTATTATTACGATTAATACTTTTTTAAAAGATATTATTAAAAAAAATTGGGTCAAAAATCCGGGTCGTTACAACCTATCCCCCTTAACAAAATTTCGTCCTCGAAATTAAAGTGTACCTTAAGGAGGAAACAGATTCGGATAATTGGCGCGTATAGTATCCGCTCGTTCTCAGGTTGATTCCTCAATTCCTCGATGTCGTCAAAGGATTCGACGAGTTGAATGGTTTTGCCTCGAATGCATTTCTCACTATAGTCTTGGATCTTTACTGGTTGTTCCTTGTGTTCTCGCACTCCCAAGATGATTCTTCTCGTTCTCGGTATCTCCATAAGACATTGACTATTTTGATCGTTCGCCCTCGGGTAACTTTTTCTCCATGATCCTAAATTTTGCCGGTTGCTCTTTGATGATCATTTCCTCGTCTAGTGTGACTTCCTCTCAATTGAGTACGTGGGTGGAATGAGTCATATCTTTCCGCAGCGTAGAATCGTAAAAGACAACGTGAATTTTGGCGATTTGCGGTTGTAAAGTTAGGCGATAGGCAACTTCTCCAATTTGCTCCAAGATCTCAAGTGTACCAATGTGGCGAGGCGATAACTTTCCTTTCTTGACAAATAGGGTGATCCCACGGCGCGGTTTGAACAAAAAGTACGTTAAAGTCTACGGTCTCATCCTCTTGTCGGCGTAGCTCTTTTATTGACTTCGAGCGATCGGGAGTCGTCAACGTATCTCCTTCCTTGGTCAGTTCTTGAAAGTTTGGTCCCTATCTCTTAGAAGGTGGGTACTCTTCTCTCAAAGAAATGAGAGGATTACAAGAATTTTTAAGAGGTTCAAACATGAGTCAAATGTTCAAAGGTCAAAGCACCAAAAAGAAAGTACAAACAGATCCTCTTCTGCGAGTCGAAGTACTAGTAGTTTGAGTTGAGTTGGAACACGAGGAAAACAAGAATCAAGTTAACCGAAGTCATACTCAATGATGATTTGGAATTGAAGGATTTCATCATTGGAACAGTGCTGATAAAAAGATTTAACATGCGAGTGAAACAAACAAGTACTTGGTCTACCAAACCTTGCACTGGAATAAATGAATAAAGGTTCTCATAAGAAATATTGATCTATCGATAGGTTTTGAAAGATTACAAAGTCCAACGATGAAATCGAACTAGATATTTATTTTGCAACACGTTGGCCAAATGCGTTTCAAAATAAGCATCTAACTCTAGTCATCTTAGAAAATATGGGGCACAAATGAAAAATAAGCAATGGCTTATGAGTCCATTCTTAAAATAGAACAAGGAATTGATAGGATGATTATTGAATTTCATTAGCTCAAGACAGGATATATAGTTTTAAAGAAAGCGAAGCATGACAATGATCTGTGCCCTCAGGAACTAAACAACTTCAACATTGAAAATTGAACGACGTTTACGGAATTAGAGTTTTGTAAGATTGAACACATGTATTATTGTGATATCAAAAGAATCAAAGGTTGTGGATAACTGATAGTGCGCTGGTTAGAATAAATGAGGAGTTAGTCAGAATAAATCAGGATTGTTCCAAGCTGCAGTATTCAATGGATCAGAAAAGTTAGACTCATAATCGAGTAAACTGTTGACTTCAAATCAAATCAAGTCAAATTAAGAAATGCTGGAACAAAATGATCCGTAGGAATACCTAACTCACAAAAGAGAAAGTTACAAAAGTCATGTGCTTGGAATAGACAAGGAGTTCAACGATTTGAGTTTTAGTTGAAGTTGTAACTCTAACTATGAAGAGTCATAGTGACAAAGGTGATTTTAAGAAGAGTCATGAGAGACGCAAAAACAGCGGAAGGTTAGAATACAATCAATCGAATGAAAAAGAGGATTAAGATGAATGATCGTCAGTAGTTCTCCTATCCCCCTTAAAAAAAAAAACATAAAACCTCCCTCAAAGAGAATGGTCACCGCTTTCCCAATTATTCACGACCTTGAACTCTTCTCGATCTGGTTGAACTACGATAGTGTCGTCGTCGGATGTAGTTTGCATGGTATATAGTTGGTTGACGATTGCGAATCTTTGACAGCATCATGCTTTTATTCGTCGATCTACTATGTTGAGGAGTCTACAACGGGTGAGGTTGGGGTGTCGAAATAGTCGAGGTGGCAATTGTAGACACCTCCCAAACGGGGCATCGCCATACAGATTGATCACGTTGCGTTTAATCGATCGGTTGCTCACTTCATAAACCAAAATCATGGACATTCCCATGGCTAGGAACATCGCCACACGATAACGGTTATCATCATATAGAGTCGCCACCCAGTTTATTAAAACTGGGAAAATAGATAGAGATTCTGGATACGGGAGCCAAAAGTACAATAAGGGGAAGGTGTTAGGCACCCCTCTTTGCCCAGTCGTGAGACTGGCCCATAATCGTTCAACATAAGACGTATAGATGCTTTGTCTAATTCTAACACATAGTCTGTTTAGTTATTCCTTTAAACAGTAAGCAAAGTGAGCCAGTGCGATAATTGAAGCATGCATTAGAAAGCAGAAAAGCAAGCAAAATGTCCCAAGAGATCGATTACTCGGCCGGTGAATGGATGTCACGGCTGAGTAATCACACTGGTTTAATGTACCGGCCGAGGGATCGAAGCCCCGGTCGGTGTTCTTCCTCACACCGGACAGAAAGATTAACGGATAATCAAAACGCTACGGTTAGTAAAAAAGGACAGTAAATAAGGCAAACCAGAGGCCGTTGGGCCTCACCACCTTGATCCCTCAGTTGCTTGATTGCTTTGGATTGGGCGTGATTGACTGATTGCTTGATCGAGAACCCTAGAGTTAAGGTTTGAACTTCGGGGTTTGATTGCCGGATTGACGGCTGCCTTCGGAAGGTTAGGGCTTTTAGAGTATGGGATTGAGGGAGTATTTGTGCAGAGTTTCGAGGTTTGATTGAGTGTATAGGTATCTCAATTTCTGTGTGTTAATTCGGAGCCCAAAGGCCCCTTTATATAGGCATAGGGATGACTTACTCCGGCCAATCAAATCACGAGATGGCAATTGCAATTGCAATGCATCTCTAACTCTACGTCGTGATCTCCGAACGTAGCCCGAACGCATCGGAAAGGTAGTGTAGTTGGATCAAACCAAACGTCTGACAGAACGTTCCAGAGTCTGGAAAAAGGTCGATCTGGCGGCCGAGCAAAGGATGTCGCGGCCGTGGAATGGATGTCTCGGCCGAAGGATAGATCTCGCGGCCGAGGGATTGATCTCTCAGGGAGATTTTGCTGGCAACAGGTTGCTCGGGTGAGGGATTGATGTTGTGGCCGCTAGATCGATGTCACGGCCGTCAGATGGATTCTCCTAGGCTTCTGTATTTCTATCTGAAAGGCTGAATGGCTTTGAATTGGGTCCTCTAAGTGGTCAAAGTTCTCACCGAAAGTCCTAAGGTCCTCAAAGAAGCAATCAGCGATCATTGTATCCATTTCATCATCGGGATTGTCCCAAGGTGGGACTTGAAATAATCGTTAGGCCAAATTGGGGTGTCTACAGATGCCCCTCTTTGACTGAACTCAGACGGATCGCGAGACATGTTTGAGTAAGAGTCAAAACTGTAAAAAGCAACTCAATTTGGTCCAACCACTATTCCAAGGGGTTTTCGAAAAAGGTTTTGTTATGGTCGGGCCGGGAGGCTGCCTACGTATTCCACAAGGGAAATTCAGACCAATCGTAGTTCGGGCAATAAAGAAAAGTAAAAGTTTGGAGGGTTAGAGACATAAGACGTACCTTAGGGCTTAAAAAGCCGTAGTGTGACGTACCTAGACTGAGCCAGGGTTTTGGCGAAGAGTAGTTGAAGGAGCGCGGGGCTACCTGGGGAGTTTCTTTGCGGAGAGCTTCCTTAGTATTTTGGGGTAGATCAGTACACTGCAGGTGCGTTTGCTTTTCTTGATCGTCCTTACTTTGACTGAAAGGAGCTCGGTAGAGTAGCCTATCCTTGCGAATGAGCTGGATGGGATTGATGTAATGGGGTGGAATCCAAACCATCTGTTGGGATGAGTTGGACGCCGGTTTGTTTTTGAGATGTAGGGGAGGCGCAGGGCCAGTAGCTGGAGCACGGAGCCTTGGCGATGAGGGGACCGAGGCACGGAGCCGGTTGTAGTCATGAGGCGAGAGCCTGGAGAGTGATTGATAGGACCGAAGCGCGGAGCTGGTGTTGATCATAAGGCGAGAGCCTGAGGTGATTGATAGGACCGAAGCGCGGAGCTGGTGTTGATCATAAGGCGAGAGCCTGAGGTGATTGATAGGACCGAAGCGCGGAGCTGGTGTTGATCATAAGGCGAGAGCCTGCGGTGATTGGATTGAGGCGTGGAGCCTGCTGTGATTTATGAGGCGGAGGCCTGAGGTGAGCTTAGAGCTTGATGGGACCGGAGCGCGGAGCTGGTATTGATCAGGATGAGAGTCTGTGGTGTCAGAGCTTTGAGCTTGACGTGATGAACCGAAGCGCGGAGCTGGTATAAGGCAAGGGCCTGAGGTGAAAGAACTGAGGCATGGAGCCCAAAGTGATTGAGGCGTGGAGCCTGCATGCAGTCTTGAGGCGAGGGCCTGAGTTTGTCGGAGCTTAGAGCTTGACGTGATATGAACCGAAGCGTAGAGCTGGTTGTATTCTGATGGTCTGTGCACGGAGCTTTCTCATCATAAATGTTGACGTGGAGCCAAAGGATCGAGGCGTTGGGCCGATCAAATAAAACCGAGGCATAGAGCCGGTTGATAGCAGGGTTGACCTGTTTCATGAGAGATATGCAGAGTGTACATGTGTGATGATGGTTGTTAGATGTGAACAGATATGATGCAGACTCGATGTGAAAATGTTGATGCAAATGTGCACGGGCCCGTGCGTGTGTGTTTGTTTTAAGCTTAGAGCTTCTATCAAGTTCCGGACTTGAGCATTCAGAGCGTAGAGCTCGAGCATTCGGATGGCAGAATCCGAGCATTCAAAGTACAGGCTTTGAACGTCCAGTACGCAGTGGTTGGGCATCCAAGCGTAGAGCTTGAGCATTCAAGTGTATAACTTGAGCATCCATCACACAGTGGTTGGGCATCCAAGCGTAGAGCTTGAGCATTCAAAAAAATGTTAGATTTTTGAGCGTAGAGCCTGAGAATAGATGTCTTGATTGTTGGGGCGGCGTAGAGCCTGTTGCTTGTTTACGGCTTCGAGCCAGTTGAGATAATGGGCTTGGAGCCACTGAGTTGTGTAGGGATGATGGCTTGGAACCGCTAAGTTGAGTGATTACAGGTGTAGAGCCTGTTGCCGTGATAGCGAGCATAGAGTTGCTGAGATTGCTTTTTTACGGCTTTGAGCCAGTTGATTGTTACGGCTTCGAGCCAGTTGAGTCAGTGGGCTTAGAGCCACTGAGTGAGTGAGAACGAGCGTAGAGCTGCCGGGTCAAGGGCTTGGAGCCGCTGAGTTGACTGTTATGGGCGTAGAGCCCGCCAATAATGGACTTGGAGCTGTTGAAGTTTTGAACTCGGGGCTGCTGAATGTCTTGTTTTGCTGGCCAGCAGTTTGTGGAGAGATTTTCCTTATGCTTGAGCATGCCCCCCAAGGCTTAGTTTTGATTATGCTGCATTGGCTTGGGGATGCCCCCAAGGCTACTTGGTTGGTTGAGGACCTAGAATCCATGACGACTTGAATTGATGCACTGAGCATGATCTGATGTTGCTGAGGAAAATTGATTGGAGGGCCAGGAGATCGATCTCTCGGCCGAATGATTGATGTCTCGGCCGAGGAATCGAACGCTCGACCGTTTAATTGGTATGTTTCCAGGGGCCTATAAAAGACCACGGCGTCAACCGTTTCATTTTATCTTCCACTCTTCCTATTCCTCTCCTCGTTCCGAGAGCTCCATATCTGAAGATCCCTTTTACTTCCCCTCATTCCTAACAGCTCCGGGCCATGGGTGATGTACTGACATGGCTAGCGTGCGCGGAGGGAGACCGCGTTTCCTTTTGGTCCCGTCTTGATGCTTGATTTGGGACCCTCGCATGGGTATGTTTGATTAGGGGCCCTCACATGGGTGGCTTGCTTCCGTGACGCGGAGCTCCTGGTGTGGCGGTGGTACGCGGTATGGTGATTTTTCTGGGCCATGTGGTGATTCTTTTGAGCCATGTGGTGTCCCTTCTGCACCGTAGTACTCCTTTGGTATACATCGCCCCAGGGGCGTCCTCTTCTTTTTTGCAGCTGGTCTCTTTTGTTCGGACCACCAGAGGGTTCGACATCCTCTTCTGCTTCCTTTTTGTTTCTTTCTTTGTTTTTCTTCCTGCAAAGGTTAGTTCGACAGGAAATCGATGTATAGTTTGTTTTAGGAAATGTGGGATGATCCACCTTGTGATGTAAAAAGCTTTCGATATATGAAACAAAAACCTTTTGCTCTGCTATTGTGATTGTACATGCTGTTTCTACGTTGTTTGCGTGTGATATTCTCGTTAATCCAACGAAACGAACTGAACCGCGGGAACAGTCTGTAAAATAGCCGTTCTGGCGGCCAACCAAATGATTACGCGGCCGAAACTTCGATCTGGCGGCCGAAGGATCGTTTTGTTTGCCTGGGTTTGACTTGCAGGTCAACCCTATTATCTACGGGCCGATGGATTGATCCCACGGCCGCCTTATCGAAATGCTGGCCGAGAGTCCGACTAAATTTCCGAGGATTAAGAATCCGATTTCGATTCGAACTAAGACTCAATCTAGCCCTATAAGTACGCGTTCTACGAACCCGATAGCATTGTCAGCAGCAATTTCTTTGCACATGGCACAACCAATCCTTGATCAGTGGTTGGATTCATTTAATGGCCTTGACCGTCTGCACTTTAAGTCCTTTGGCATGGACTTCCTCTTTTCCCTTCGTCACGTTCCCGTGAATTTTGCCTTCCTTAGGGCAGCCGCTAGTTTGTGGGACCCTGATTTTCACGTCTTTCGATTTAAGAGGGAGGAGTTGTGTCCTACTATCGAGGAATTTGCAGCCATCATGGGTCATTCGGATAGAGAGGGTTTCATTGTCCCTAATCCTTTGTTCAACCGTGGTGATCTCCTGAAGGATTTACTCCAAGTTCAGAAGCATGAAGTTAAGTTCTTCCTAGTGAAAGGGAGGCTGGAGATTCTGCAACTTATTCAGCGTTTTGGTACAGCTGAGGCTCATCGCCAAGTTTCCCTACAGAAGTCGTGCTTTCATGCATTGTGCATTTGTCTCCTTCATTACCACTTGCTTGGCCCTTCCTCTGGTCATGCTGATCCTATATTGCTTAACCTTGATCAGCAAATTGGAAACCGTGTGGGTTTCGCTGGTTTAGTATTGGCAGAGACCTTGATAGGTCTAGATGTGATGAAGGGTAGTCCTACAGCTCAGTTCTCAGGCGGTCCCTTGCTATTGCAGGTTCGCTCTTTTATTTGTTTCATTTGTCACTCATCACTCTTTTGTTTTGACTCACGTGTTCTCTCAGCTCACAATTTTCCCTTTTTCTCTAGGTATGGTTGTTTGAGAAGCTAAAAGTGTGGGATGTGTCGGAGCGACTTCCTTACAATCCAGACCAGTGTACGGAGCGTCATATGGTTAAACAGTTCCCTACTGAGGCTGCTTGGGAAGCATGGATGAAGACTTGCAGAGGTGATTGGATTCAATGGGTTTGCCCCTGGTATGGTATCGAGAGTATGACTGTGAGTACTATGAACCACTTTGGTGTGGCAGTGATTGGCATTACTCAAGTCGTTTTCTACTTCCTTGCTCGCTTTCAAAGGCAGTTTGGGGCTGAACAAGCCGCAATCTTGGGTGACCCTGAGTACACCGTCTCTAAGATCCATGATGCCAACTTCCGTCGCAATATGCTGCGTCTTTGGCCAAATAGAGTGATGCAGGAGGTTGCTGAGAACTTTGTTGCCAAGCTATCGGGTTCTTACAAACGCTGGTTGAAGAAAAACCTTTTGGAGGATAGTAGTGCAAAGAGAAGGAAGACATAGAGATCGGCGCTTTGCTTATGTTTTTCAAAAGATATTTGTTTGATTCTAGCTTTCATGGATTAAGAATTGTTTAGGTTTGCTTTAACCTTTCTCTTTGGAAATAATAAAACATTTGGTCGTTTTATTTGAAGATGTTATTGCCATGATTTGATAGCGAACATGCTTTAGGATAGACCTAGAAATCTTGGAAGTGATGATGATAGCAGTGGCCGAATCTCAAACTTAGAGATTGCCTACGTATCCCATGGAGGGAATCAGGCCATAAACGTAGTTCCAACAAAGGGGATTTGTTTTAGTTAAGGTCCACTCGAGTATTTTCATCTCCTTTTGTGCTCTAAATTTTTCCTTAAGACCGCCCTTGCGGGTTTTCGGTCTAGCGAGCGTTTTATTTATGCCTTAGTTTTTGCCTAAGCCGCCATTGCGGGTTTTCGACCTAGCAGGTTGCTCTAATTTTTGCTTGGATCCGCCCACCCTTGTGGTTTTCGGTCCAACGAGCATCTCTCATGGGTAATACTTCCTCAATTTATCGATGTTGACTGGTGTTGCGAATTCCATTCCATCCAAGTCTGCAATGTATGCTGCTCCTCCGGAGAGTATGCTTTTGATAAGGTAGGGGCCTCCCCAGTTTGGTCTAAATTTGCCCCTTGGGTCTGAGACGTGGCGACGAATTGCTTTGAGCACCATGTCTCCTACCTTGACGTCCCTAGGTTTCACCTTTTTGTTGAATGCTCGTGCAATGCGGCGTTGATACCCTTGTACATGGTATAAAGCCCTCAGTCTCCTTTCGTCTAGTAGTGCCAACTCGTCGTAGCGGTTTTGAACCCAGTCTTCCTCGATCATCCCAGTCTCAGCTAGAACCCTCAACGAAGGTAATTCCAATTCGATAGGCAAGACAGCTTCCATTCCATAGACCAGAGAGTAGGGAGTGGCCCCAGTTGAAGTCCTTTCAGTTGTTCGATATCCCCATAGTGCCAGAGGTAGCATTTCTGGCCAGTCCGTGTAAGTGTCGGTAGTCTTCCGCAGAATCCTCTTGACATTCTTGTTTGCAGCTTCAACTGCTCCATTAGTTTGAGGTCGGTAAGTAGATGACCGATGATTTTGTATCCCAAATTCGGCGAAAAGCTTCTTTGTCGCCCCCTTGAAGTGCGATCCATTATCACAGACAAACTCGTGAGGTACACCATATCGATAGATGATATTAGTGCGGATGAATTTGGCCACATGAGTGGCTTTGAGAGTAGCATAAGAAGCCGCTTCTACCCATTTGGTGAAGTAGTCGATAGCCACTAGGATGAACTGATGTTTGTATTTTCCCTTTGGATTTATACTTCCAATGACGTCTATCCCCCAAGTGGAGAATGGCCAGGGGGATGTCATGCTGTACAATTCCGTAGGGGAATACGCATACGATCGGCGTGAGTTTGGCATTTGTAACATCGACGGACATAATCAGCGCAGTCGGCTTCCATTGTAGTCCAATAATATCCCTGACGTAGGATCTTCTTTGCCATCGTTGCCCCATTCATGTGTGGCCCACAAATTCCTTCATGTATTTCCTCCATTACCCTGCGGCTGTCCTCTGTCGTGACGCAAAGTTGACTTGGACCCAAGTGTGCCCTTCGGTATATTGCTCCTCCACAGATTACAAACCGGGCAGCAAACTTCCGTAGAGCTGTTTTGTCCTTCGAGGTGGCCTCGGATGGGTATTCCCCTTTTTCCAGGAATTCTTTCACGTCTTCGTACCATGGCTTGCCATCGTCTTCACCTTCCTCGGTAAAGGTACACTCACATGCTGGTTTAACCTTTTGTTCGATCATGAGAGGCCGCATTGTGAATCCCAGGGGTATTTCGACCATAGACGCCAATGTCGCCAGTGCATCTGCAAATCTATTGCTCACTCGAGAAGTGTGTGTGAAGATAACAGAATCGAATTGTGGAATTAGATTTTCCAGCACAGAGTGATATAGCTTCAGTGTGTCCTCCTTGACCTTCCAGTCTCCTCTTGCTTGAGATACCACCAGGTTTGAATCCCAGTGACTTCTACCCTTTTTGCTCCTAGCTCCAGGGCTGCCTCCATTCCAGCAATACAAGCCTCATATTCAGCTTGGTTGTTAGTGACTTCAAACCTTAGCTTATATGACAAAGGGATGTGAGAGTCGTTTGGGGAAACTAGCAATACCCCTATGCCATATCCACATTGGTTTGATGCTCTATCAAAGTAAAGTTGCCAGGTGTCGTCTAAGAGACATAAGATATCCTCGTCGGGGAACATGAAGTCCTCTGCCTCGACCTCTGTCACAGGGTGATCCGCCAAGAATTCTGCCACAGCTCTTCCTTTTACTGATTTCCTTGTCATGTATTTGAGGTCGAACTCCGCTAGCAGCAATAACCACCTAGCTAGCTTTCCGATAAGTGCTGGCTTTTCGAAAAGATACTTGATTGGGTCTAAACGAGAGACCAGCACCACCGGATGTGCTAACAGGTAGTGTCTCAGTTTCTTTGTGGCCCATACTAGTCCCCAACAGGTTTTCTCGAGGGGAGTGTACCTTGTCTCATAATCCATCATTTTCTTGCTGAGGTAGTATATGGCGCACTCTACTTTGGCGTCGTTTTCTTGTGCTAGCATACATCCCATGGACGTGTCTGTTACTGAGAGATACAGAATCAATGGCTTCCCAGGGATGGGTGGCGATAGTACAGGTGGATTCTGAAGGTATTCTTTGATTGCCTCGAATGCTTGCTGACAGTCTTGGCTCCATTCAAAATCCGTACCTTTCTTCAGTAGTTTGAAAAGAGGTTCACAGGTGGTTGTGAGCTTGGAAATGAACCTGCTGATGAACTGTACCTTCCCTAAGAAGCTCCTTACTTCCTTTTCTGTCCTAGGTGGTGATATCTCCATGATAGCCTGTATCTTGGAAGGATCTACCTCGATTCCTCTTTGAGTGATGAGGAAACCTAACATCTTTCCAGCTATTACCCCAAAAGTGCATTTTGAGGGTTAAGACGCAACTTATAATTCCTAATCCTCTTAAAGAACTTTTGGAGTGCTCCATAGTGTCCTTCCCTTTCCTTTGATTTGACTATCATATCGTCGACATACACCTCGACCTCTTTGTGCATCATGTCGTGCAGCAGTGTTGCTGCCATCCTCTGGTAAGTGGCTCCAGCATTCTTCAACCCAAACGGCATTACTCGGTAGCAGTAAGTTCCCCAAGGCGTAGTGAAGGTGGTTTTCTCTCTATCCTCAGGAGACATAAGGATTTGGTTATACCCAGAAAATCCATCCATGAAGGATAGTAATGCATGGCCTGCGGTGTTATCTATTAGTTCGTCTATGTGAGGTAATGGGAAGTCATCTTTCGGACTGGCTTTGTTGAGATCTCGGAAATCTACGCAGACCCTGATTCCTCCAGTTTTCTTTGGTACGGGAACGATGTTTGCTACCCATTGTGGATATTCGGTGACTATGAGAAAACCGGCGTTTATTTGCTTAGTGACTTCTTCTTTTATCTTTAGGACCCAATCAGGGCGCATTCGTCTCAGCTTTTGCTTAACTGGTTTTGCATCAGAATGAAGAGGAATTTTATGTTGAACAATTTCAGGGTCTATTCCAGGCATGTCCTCGTAAGACCAGGCAAAAATATCTTTGTATTCTTTTAGCAAAAAGATTAGTTTTTCACTTTCTTGAGGGGATAGTGCGGCACCAATTTTAACCATTTTGGGCTCGTTTTCAGAGCCTATGTTTGCTGTGATTATCTCCTCAGAAAAAGGTTTAGCGTGCCTTTCCTCTTCTCTCTCGATGAATTCTAGAATTTCTTTTGGAATTTCTTCCTCAAAATTTGGTTTGTCGGAATCCACACAATTGATCATAGGCAAAGTGAAATACTCTAAATCTTCCTTCTCATTGCTAAATTTATCAAAAAACATTTCAGAGTCGAATTCAAAGTAAATGCTATGCCTTGGTACTTTAACCAGGTTTTCCTCACTAGACTTAGTAGTTTCAAAGGATGAAAAGCTTGACTCGGACTGAGTCGACTCGGAGTCGGAATCGGAATCAGAACTAAGATCAGAATTGGCGCTTTTCATTTTGTATTTTAGAGTGTGTTCCACGGTCCAGTTAGGGTAAGCCCCTTTTTCAGCATCCACAATCAGCTCAGAGCAGTCTTTTTCATCACCAAGGTCGATCACCAGTACTTCACTGTCACCTTGATTCGCACTTTCATCATTGTCACCCTGCAAGTCTTGGAGGGCCATTTGATTTGCTATTGCCGTTATTTCCTCCAATTGAGCTTCAATCTCTGCTTCGTCACTGTTGTCGACCCGTCGTGTACCAACAAAGCCCCACCAATTACCAAAGCTGTCTATGATGGGGTGAATCACCCTTATTTCATTGTTGGTGACCCCCTCATCAAAGAGTAGGTTTAGTGATATTTCGTCCAGTGGGCCATTGTCGACAGCCTCTTCTTCCTTTGCCTCTTCAGTCTCGAGGTTGTTGACCTCGTCTATTGGCCAATAATCATCGGTAGGTGCATAAGGGTCATAAAAGTAGATTGGAACCCTGCGAAGCCCTTCTTCTTCAATCAGGTCTTCTACATCTTCCTCATAAACTGTTCCAGCGAACATGACATGGTTGTCTTCAATGATAGCCACCATAGGCTTTGGTTGATTTACTGGAGTGATGTATTCAGAGGGGTTGAAATCTTCAACAGCAACGTGGAGCGGGCCAGACAGCTTGGTGACAACTTGAAAGTGCGAATCAGACATGGACAGTGATGTAGTCATTTTTCCTGAAAAAGTTTTTATGCTTTAGTTAGATTGATTAATCTTACCTACTGTTCATTTGACTTAAAGAGATTCCTAAGGTTGAACCTGCAAAAGAGAAACTTTACAACATACACATATACAGTGGGTGTGAGGAAGAACTTGGAAGTAAAAATGCAAGTAGGTTCCTAGCCTGTAGGTTCCTGTCTTAGTTTGATAAGTTCTATGGCTTTCTAAAGCATGCAAGGTTTTGGTAGTCTCAGGGTGCTCCGTTGTCAAAGGGCACCAATCCTCTCACCAGCCCATTATAGGCGGCGATTGGGTGATTTCCTTTTTGATATACCACTAGGTACGAGTGACTGTGGAGTTTGCTGGAACCCCCAACATAGCCCGTGTCATGCCGGGATATCAGGTGAACTCAACGGGTTGCCCGCTCGATGCATATGATAAATGAATTGGACAAGGCATATATTAGTCTTATATTGAACTTTCTGGTTATGGCTCTCATATCCCCAGTAGAGTCGCCAAAAACTGTAGACACCTCCCAAACGGGGCATCACCATACAGATTGATCACGTTGCGTTTAATCGATTGGTTGCTCACTTCATAAACCAAAATCATGGACATTCCCATGGCTAGGAACATCGCCACACGATAACGGTTATCATCAAATAGAGTCGCCACCCAGTTTATTAAAACTGGGAAAATAGATAGAGATTCTGGATACGGGAGCCAAAAGTACAATAAGGGGAAGGTGTTAGGCACCCCTCTTTGCCCAGTCGTGAGACTGGCCCATAATCGTTCAACATAAGACGTATAGATGCTTTGTCTAATTCTAACACATAGTCTGTTTAGTTATTCCTTTAAACAGTAAGCAAAGTGAGCCAGTGCGATAATTGAAGCATGCATTAGAAAGCAGAAAAGCAAACAAAATGTCCCAGGAGATCGATTACTCGGCCGGTGAATGGATGTCACGGCCGAGTAATCACACTGGTTTAATGTACCGGCCGAGGGATCGAAGCCCCGGTCGGTGTTCTTCCTTACACCGGACAGAAAGATTAACGGATAATCAAAACGCTACGGTTAGTAAAAAAGGACAGTAAATAAGGCAAACCAGAGGCCGTTGGGCCTCACCACCTTGATCCCTCAGTTGCTTGATTGCTTTGGATTGAGTGTGATTGACTGATTGCTTGATCGAGAACCCTAGAGTTAGGGTTTGAACTTCGGGGTTTGATTGCCGGATTGACGGCTGCCTTCGGAAGGTTAAGGCTTTTGGAGTATGGGATTGAGGGAGTATTTGTGCAGAGTTTCGAGGTTTGATTGAGTGTGTAGGTATCTCAATTTCTGTGTGTTAATTCGGAGCCCAAAGGCCCCTTTATATAGGCATAGGGATGACTCACTCCGGCCAATCAAATCACGAGATGGCAATTGCAATTACAATGCATCTCTAACTCTACGTCGTGATCTCCGAACGTAGCCCGAACGCATCGGAAAGGTAGTGTAGTTGGATCAAACCAAACATCTGACAGAACGTTCCAGAGTCTGGAAAAAGGTTGATCTGGCGGCCGAGCAAAGGATGTCGCGGCCGTGGAATGGATGTCTCGGCCGAAGGATAGATCTCGCGGCCGAGGGATTGATCTCTCAGGGAGATTTTGCTGGCAACAGGTTGCTCGGGTGAGGGATTGATGTTGTGGCCGCTAGATCGATGTCAAAGCCGTCAGATGGATTCTCCTAGGCTTCTGTATTTCTGTCTGAAAGGCTGTATGGCTTTGAATTGGGTCCTCTAAGTGGTCAAAGTTCTCACCGAAAGTCCTAAGGTCCTCAAAGAAGCAATCAGCGATCATTGTATCCATTTCATCATCGGGATTGTCCCAAGGTGGGACTTGAAATAATCGTTAGGCCAAATTGGGGTGTCTACAGCAATCGCTTGTAGAAGTTGCATAACCTCCATGTTACTCGGTATCTCATTGGGCTTCGTGTTGCGTTGACCTCGAGATTAGCGTAAACATGTTGATGACATGGGCGTTTGACGTTGGCATTAGTGTTCATGTGAAGTTGTCCTTGCTGATGAGGTTGACAAAATGATCGTAGAAAGTGACGTCGTTGACCTTTGGTACCAATCTTGTAACAACTGCTTCACGAGGTTAGGTTCAGGGTTTTAAGGGTTTCTAAATATCTGGTTCTCAAAAGGGAGTGAGTGTAATAACGTTCTCACACTGATCCTATCCTATTTTCGATCATTATCTGCCTAGAGAAAGGAAATTCTTCTTCGACAGGTACTCTATTCACGGAGTAGTCTCCTTCGATAGTACCTTATCCTCCATTGTCGAGATTTGTCTCTTCGTCTTCTTCATACTAAGATTCTCTGTCTCATTTGATCGACCAACTAAATTATGAAAGGAAACGGTTGCTCCATCGCTTTCTTCTTGTCAAAGTCAACACTGATTTCGTAATTTCTCGGAGTCTGAGTCGCAGCATGTAAATAAATATTTATATGATATACTTAGGTAGGATATATCGTAGTTTAGAGAAGTAGAAGATATCGTAAACGTTTAGCTATTTGGATTTACACTCTCAGAATGTGGTCTACCCAATCTACCCAAGGCCGAGGGTTGAACCTGGCTCTGATACCATTTGTAACGCCCCGCTTTTTCGGAAGCAAAATAAAATAATTTCTTAAGAAAATTTGCTAAATAAACATAATTTTTCAAAATAAAGTTTTAGCTATTACAATCTCAAGGTAAATTTACTGATTCAAAATACATTATCTTCAGAGCCGACTCTAGGCTTGATACGGATCCCAAGCAAACTCGATCTTCATTCCTGATATTCCTTCTGTGTCGAATTGCACCATCATTGAATCCTGCGCTCTCTGGCAAATTGATCGCCGAAGCAATCGATTTACCAGGATACAGACGTATCCGTGAGTGATAAATCACCCAATAGAATAATCCAACCCAACCACCCCTCTTACTTTACAGCTAGCAAGCAATAAGATAATAATGATCATGCGAAAAGTAAAACAGAGATTTTCCACATAAACCAGCTTATTACTATCCATTAACCCTACGTGAAATCTAAGATCTCATCCACGAGATCCTTTCCTCCCATAACCACTAACTATGACCGTGTCATGGAAAATCCCCCCCTTGCTTGTCCTGCACACGGGGTCCTAAATGAATTCACCTAAGTTATGTACTTCGTATGAATTCATTTACAACCATAGCAGGGGGCACGATTACCCTTTGGAACTTCCCATGGCGTACCATACATTAGGGTCGCACTATTCCTAAGCCACTAACTATGTCCGTGTCATGGGACAATCCCCCTTGCTGGCCTTGCAAGGCACGATTACCCTTTGGAACTTCCCATGGCGTACCATACGTTATGGTCACCACAATGTCATCAATCCAGGGCCCAACAGGTCACCCTTGCCATAGCTATGGCCCAAATCACAATTCCACAATTTCATAACTCCAACACTTCACCATTTTTCCATTAACTCAGCATCGTCTATGTGAAATCTATTCGCATACCACCCCATGTCTTTAGGGTCCAATTTAACATATCAATCAGAGGTTGGAATAATAGATAAGCAATCAGAATAATAATTGAAATAAATAATAAGCATAAAAATCACGTAACCTTTTATGAATGGGCCGAAACATAAACTTAATAAACTTCAGGGGCAAACTTTAATAGGTTAACAATGCATGAGGGCTGAAACACATCACTTTAATAGATAAAAGGGAAAACTGTAATTTAGGTTTCATTTTTTTTTTAAAACCAACCGGCATGAACAGTACCAACAAAAAGCGTGAACAGTAACCATGCTTGTGAACAGTGAACAGTGAATGTTTTCGGAAAAAACTAGGTTTCGTTCATTCGATTTTAATTTCGATTCTTTTTCTTTTTAATCATAAAAACTAATATCTTAGCACGTTAATATACTTAGGGGGAGATAGGGATAGCAATTAATCTACCTTTAATCCAGAAAAAACGATTCGGTGGAGTCCGGTGGATTTTCGTTTGGCGACGAAAGATCGATATTCTAGCAGTAACTTTAGACTGGAATAACTTGACCAAACCTCTGCCTTTTTGGACGATTCTTGAGTCTAACGTGAAGATCTTGAAACGCTCTACAACTTTTGTGAAGAAGTCTAAGCCCGAAAACCATTCGAACTAGGAGAAAAGTGGGGATTTAGAAGGGTCGCTGAATCTGCCTGGAAATCAGAATCCGAGAATTTTACCAAACTTTGGACGGTGATAACTCTATCAATGTTTGATCGTTTTGGGTGATTCTTGGGTTGAAATCGAAGCCCTCGACGCCCTCTACAACTTTCGTGAAGGAACTCTGGCCTAAAAATGACATTAGCTAGGAAGAAACAGGCTGTGAACAGAGGTACATGATATGGACGAGAATGGAGTTGGTTTTTGGTTTTTGTAATGGACGAGGAGTAGCGTGGTGTGCCCTAGGGTCGAAGTAATGGGATATTTATAGGAGAATTTGGATGAGGAAGGTAAGTTTAAGTTTTAATGGGATTCTAACTCTTGGGCTTTGAGATGGACGAAAAATAGGATTAGGGAGGAATTGAAGTAGAGATTGAGTAGGAGTAGGAGAGGAGAGATGGAAGAGTTTTAATCATGCATGCAACTTTAAAAAAATAGGATTAGATAATTTTGTATTTATCTACTTAAGGAAAATAATTTTATTATTACGATTAATACTTTTTTAAAAGATATTATTAAAAAAAATTGGGTCAAAAATCCGGGTCGTTACAAAGAAACACAATGATAAGCTAGGTCTATGTTTAAAGTTGGCTAGTGAATGGGTTGGCAATTGGTAATTAGGCTTAAGGCTAATTCTAGGTTTGCATGCATGGCATGACAAATGTTGCTTCTTTTGGGAGCAAGGCAATGACTTGTCTAGTCAATTTTGTCATTGGCTTGACTAATTTTTATTGACCAAAGGATAAAAATTTCCCTAACATTTATTAACCAAAGGTTAAAGGAATAAAGATGGTGGCATGGACTTGAATGACTAGTCAAGGGATATAATTATTAATCCTAATGGCCTAAGGTAGGTCATTATCAAGTGTTCTTGGCTTGTTTTTGTCCTAGAAAGAGATTAAAGGCTAGAATGGACTTAGGAAGACTAGAATTGGTTACTCATGGCAAGACTTATCCTTTTACTCAAAGGATAAAAATTTTCCTAACAACTATTGCCCAATGGGTAATGAATTTCCTAAAAAGTGTATCTAGGCAAATAGGCATGCTTATATTAGGCTATGATACTATAGATGTATACAACTAAGCATTCATAGGCTTAAGACTATAATCTTAGGGTTGCATGCATGGCAAGGCTAGGTTTTCTATTACTCAATAGATAATATTTACCCTACTAACTTTTGTTCAAAGGGTAAAGAGGAAATGGTGAGAGGTTAAGGCTTTCAAGTGAAAGCATTGCCCAATGGTTAGAAATTTTCCTAGAAAGTGGCAAGGCTAGCAAAATGATGGCTTCCTCTAGTATGACTTGTCTTGTTAAGTCAATACTTTCATTGGCAATTTCTAATATCTATTGACCAAGGGATAAAAATTTTCCTAGCATTTATTGACCAAAGGATAACAAAAAAAATAATGAAGGTAGTATGACAAAAGCTAGGGCTTTCAAGTGTTAATATTGACCAAAGGTTAAAATTTTCCTAGGAAACTTTTATCCAAGGTATATAAGTATATTTACTTATAAATAAGCTTAAAGAAAATTTAGGAAAGTAACTTTGTTGGGCAATCTAGGGTTAAGGCTAGGGTTTTTAGACTTGCATGCATGGAAGGCTAAGTTTTCTTCTTTTTGAAACAAAATAATGGCTTCCTATCTTACAAGTACCTAAGTGACTAGTCTTACCAAGTCTAAGTCTTATTAGCAAGACTATTTTCTATTGTCCAAGAGGTAAAATTTCTCCTAACACTTATTAACCAAAAGTTAAGGAAGTAAAATGCCACATAAGGCTTTGAAATGACATAACATAAGGTCAAATAATTATTTCTAATGGTCTATTGGTTTAATAGGTTAGTGAGGGGTTCACAAGGTTCAAAGGTGGTCAAGAAGGTCCATCTAGGGTTAGGGAAAAGTAACCAAGGGAATTGGTAGTTTGGTTTGCTAACTAATCGGTTAAAAACTAACTATACTTGCCATGTAGGATTTCTAGCCAAGAAATAAAATTTTAAAACCTTATTTCAAATACTAGAAAAAATATACAAGTGCTTTTATAAGCATACTTGTCTTTAGAAAATGACTATATTGACCGGTGTTTAAAAGATATAATTTTAAAAGTCTCAAATCTAATTATGACGGATTATTAGAAATTAAAAAGGAATTTTTAAAAGAAATCCAAGTAATAAAAAAAAATTCAAATTTTTAACGAAATTTTTATTTACCAAAAATCAGGGTCGTTACAAAACTAAACTGCAGTAATACACTAAGAGCCTGCCGAGCAAAAAAAAAAAACACTAAGAGCCCGTTTCAGAACACCTTCTTAAAAAATAAGTACTTATTTCACATTTTCAAACTAAAAAATCACTACAAGAAAAAGCAGTATTGCCTTCGCTTTTAAAAAGGTGGCTAAAAGCTCAATCTCGTTGGCATAGGTTTTTACCTACAAAATTTGTTGCGTCGCTAAGGCGTGGCTAAAGGTGTGTCGACAATAGTTTTTGCCAACGAAAAGTCTATGTGTGGGTAATGAATGAGTTTTAGCAACTACTTTCAGCGTTGGCAAAAGGTCCAAGCTGTGTTGGTAATTGTTGTGCGTTGGCAAAAGTCAAGAAAAATAGGGACAACATTTTATTTTTGCCAACGCAAAAGAGAAACTTTAGCGACGGCTTTTTTCGTGGGCAAAGGACAAGCTTTACCAACGCAAATTGCTCGTTGGCAAGAGCACCATTTGCACTAAATTATAATTTTTTTTTCTGTACTACTTTTGCCAACACCTAAAATGCGTGGGAAAAAGAATTTGTATTGTATGTTCCATACCTTTGCCCACAGTTAATTCTGTTGGTAAAGTTCTTAAATATATTCATAAAATTAAATTTAGAGCTCAATTTTCATAACATTTGAGGCCTATATTCCATCAAAATTCCTTAAAAACACACAAACATAGAATCTGCTATCAAATTTTAACAAAATCAATCCCATATGTATCCGAGTACATCCCAAAAGTAATTAACATTCTAAAATATCCAAAAAGGAACTTTGTCAATACATTTCAATATCCAAGAGTAATTTACCAAGTCTACCATATCCAAGTATCCAACCAACAAAGCTATTAGAAGAACTCATTCCTTCCTCACCCTCGTCTTGTTCATAATCCACATCATCATTTCCGCTACCCGTCTTGCTCTTTACCAGCTTGCAACTTTTCTTCTTGGTCGACTAATTCGAGCCAAACAGTCCATTTGCCAAGCTCTTTAATCCTAAAGATTCAAAAATTGATGCGTTCTGCACCATATTTTTATCTCTGATCTTCTCATAGGATGTCTTCTTTTGGGACAACCCTGGCTGGACATACTTCCTACTGCGTTTGGTCATCTTTTGCAACTAAGAGTACCTGGGAGCACAAACCTTATACTCCCTCCGTCCCTTTTTAAATGTCCTGCTTCGTAACTCCAACTTATTAAAAAGACATCATCATTATACCTTTCACATCAACTTTTTACTCCACTTTCCCTACTTACCCATCATCATTACACTTTTACTCACTAACTTTTCAAAATGGAATCTACTTTTAGGGACAAAATAGACAATTCACCAACTTTTACCCACTAACTTTACAAAATGGACATTTATTAAGGGACAGCCCAAAATGGAATACTGGACTGTAATAAAGGGACGGAGGGAGTATTATATAACACCACAAATAAGCCAAGTTTTTTATTGAAGTACTGCAACTCAGTTTTTTTACCTTGAGGGACTGGAATATAATGCAACCTTTGAACTGCACTAATAATTTACAGAAGAACGTACAAGTAAAAGTGAACTACAAGTCATTACTTTTTCCCTTAAACCTTGAAAACCAGCATATATACTGAATGCAGTCCAATTGATAAAATAAAATACTTAGCAAATTCAATAAAAGAGCTCACCACGTCTATATATGGCTGACTGAATCTATCAGGAAGTGACATCCAACTTCTATCCATATCTAGTTACATGCAGTTTTAATATCAACCTATCAAGTGTAATATATAACCATGATTGTAACGCCCCGATTTTTGGAAACGTTAAATTAATCTTTTAAAATAATTTAATGTCTTTAAAATTTGATTTGATAAGCAACAAAGTTAAACAGCGGAAGTCTTTAACCACTAAGATTGAAGTTGACATAATTAGGTCTTACATATTACCAAATAAAATAAAGTTCGACAATTGTGCAAGCACTTTTGGAATTGAAATTACAATACTAAAATAAACAGAGCTTCTTCTAGTAGTTCGCCCACGGTTCTATGAACTTCTTTACTGGTTCAGGAGGTTTCGACGGGGTACTGTTCCTCAGGTTGATCGAACTGCTCTTCCTCGGTACCTGGCGTAAAAACGCCGTGAGTCGACACTCAGAAGATAAATCCCTACCCTACTAATCCCTTACTTTACAGCTAAACAGTTAAATAATATAACAATTGATATTAAAAGAAAGCACAGAAAAGTAACACATCATCCTTTTCTTACTATCCATTAACTTAAGTGAATTCTAGGGATCTTCTCCACAAGATCCTTTCCTCCCATACCACTAACTCCGCCCGTTTCATGGGACAACCCACCTCTTGCTTGTCCTGCACCGGGGTCTTAAGCGAATATGTTTCACTTAGACCATAACAAGGGGTTAAGTTACCCATGACGTAACCGTCTGTTAGGGTCGCACACAACACATCACACGCTGGGCCTCGGTTAGCACCCTGGGCCCTACCTGGTCACCCATTTCAACATAATAGTACCTTCAAGATCACAATGGCCCTAACTGGTCACCATTTGATCACTGGGCCCTATCTAGTCACCCATTTCAAAATTTCACAACACGCTCTCTCCACACATTATCAGATTTCCATTAACTTAACAACGTCTATCAGTTCTCTCATCGTAAACCACCCCATGAATCTAAGTCCGTTCTAAGTTTTCGCAAGGCGATAACATTTATCAAGACAAATAACAATAACAGTAATGGAAGTCATTAACAATGATACTGACTAATACAAAAATTATAATCAAACCTTTTTTAACTAATAGAAAAATCAAGAAATCACCGTAACAGTAGCTCATCCTTTACAGAAATTTTGTTAACTAATATACAAGTAGAACATTAAGCATAAAAGGGAGGATATCAAGGCTAGTAATGGACATACTAAAAGGAACAGAGGACATATTTCCATTTCATCAATCTTGTCTAAGTTAACAACTCCTAAGTGAGCACGATTTCAAAGGCCCTTAAACATGGAATTAGCTAGCATTACGAGATGAAGATTTTCGGAACTCGAATAATCTGACCATCCTTTTATTTATCATACATGGTTCTCTTAACCAACATTTCTAGCTCATAAACATAATTATTTATCACATCATTACTCTAACTCAATACCATTTAACTTGATAAGGCAGTTAAGAGAGAACTTTTTAACAAGGCACTAATTTCATTGATCTAAAAGTTCACCTAAATTTATATTCCATGAGCCTACCATGCCAGTTCTACACCATTTGTTCCGTTGGATAAATTTATATACACACAACATTCAAACCTCTACATTATCTCATTATAGATAAATATACTTAGGGAGATAGGATTTAGCTACCTCTCTTCCCGAAGATTAAGCGGTGATTTGAAGAAAAGAAACGGAGTGAAACGGCGGTTCGGTGGTGACTCGGTTGCGACAACTCAGGACCGAAATGGCTGATTTTGGAGTTGGTTTCTGCACAGTTTTAGAGCTGAAAATGGAGTGGTGTTCGGGTTGTTTTGGACTGAAATTGGATGGTCCAAGTTGCAGAAATTAAAAGGAAGAGATGGTGGACTTTGTAGATGGTAGGAAGTGTTGGGAAAAAGAAGAAGTGTTCAGCTCTTTGCTCTCTCTCTCTCTCCTTCTCTCGGAAAAGTCAAAGAAGAAAAGGGAACTGAATACAACTCACTCTCTCTGCTGCCGAAAAGGAGGAGGTGGGAAATGGAGAGTAATATAGAGGTGTGATTAGTATTAGGGAGAAGTCTCATGGGTAATATAATGTGTGAGTTTGGCATTAGTTTAGTGGGTAAAGGAATGTGTTTAGGTGGTGTGTTGAGCTCCCATTGGTTGGAGGAAAGAAAGTGCCGAAAATGGAGGGGCAATTTCTGATGGAGGGATCTGTGATGGATGGATGGCTTGATGATGGGAAGAGGTGGTTACCCATGGGGTTTTTCAGGTGGTGATGGGCAACGAGATGGGTTTAGTAGGTTGGAAAAGGTTAGAGTTAGGGTAAAATGGACTAATGTAACACAAGTGTATACACATGTACACATTAAAGAATTAACTCGTCGGACACGCGCGCGCACAATCGATTATGGAATAAAATTTTGGTGTGACGTTGAAAACAATTTCCCGTATTAAATAAACTAACGAGCAAAATAATATTTTTGGTTTTGATATCTATTAATATTTATAAAAAAATAACGGGTCTTTACAATGATATTTTCTGAGATACTTAATTCTGGGAATTTTCAAAGGTTATAACCACAACTACTTATGACACTTCTCAAGCTTGTCATGAGTTCTTGGGCTAAGTAACACTAAGAAGCTTTTTGGCTTTAGGGCTTCCCTATTTTCTCTTTATGCATATTGTTTTTGAGTTTATTCGTTTTGTGACAAACTTTTATAAATCATCGATTCGTCTCGAAAAGAGAAATCGGAAAACTATATTTTTCTTACTTTTACCCTAATATTTTTTGTAATATCCAAGATAAAGCCCGAAAAGCCGGTTTTTTTTTACTTTATCTTGGATATTTTCAAAAATATTTGGGTAAAACTCATAATTTTTTACTTTTCTGATTCCTCTCATCGAGATGAATCAATAATCTACAAAAGTTTGTCACAAAACGAACAAAATAAAAAAATATGAATAAAGACAAAATAAAAAAGCCCAAAAAATCCAAAATAACTCTTTGCACAAATACACACATATACACGTATATATTTATGTATTTATGATTGATTGGGTGGAATCAATCTCCAATTGAACTAGAGAGAGAGAGAGAGAATTTCTATGCAAATAAACATGTATATATCCACAGGTCGATATTTTTTAAAAACCACATGTCGATATTCAAACACAGAAAAATAGAAGGAGAAAATTTTACCTTGATTGACTGCTTCTCTCAAGAGCCCTAGAAGAAACCTCTGAAAATTGACAGATCGAAAAGATAAAAGGCGTGGGAAAGTAAAAGAATCGATGATAACGAGGGAAGTAAGAGCCGAGAGAAGAGGAAATCGTGGGTTGAGTAGGGAACCGATGGAATTTTACCTTGATTGACTGCTTCTCTCGATCAAGAGCCCTAGAAGAAACCTCTGAAAATTGACAGAAAAAGATAAAAGGCGTGGAAAAGAAAAAGAATCGATGATAACGAGGGAAGTAAGAGCCGAGAGAAGAGGACATCGTGGTTGAGTAGGGAACTGATGGAAAAATCTGAGCACCAAAGTTTAGCGCCTTTTCTGTAGTGTTTTTATTTTTCTCTCTCACAGAAAATAGGTGCAATATCTGCATATGTAACAAAATAAAAAAACTATACTACTTAGAAAAAAAGACAAAATAAAAAACTTTACCAAACCCATGCCTTCTCGTATCGTATATATAAACGTATCACATATACAAATTCTATGCCCTTCCGTTGCATATTTTATTTTATTTTTTCAAATATCAAATGTTGGACCAGTTTACACCCAACACAATTGATTTTATGGCGCTGAAGTAAACAACCGGGCAATATCCGACCCCTACCTGAGTGTTTTTTTTTTTTTCCCGATCGGAACCGTTCATCTTTTACATATTAGGGAGTACATCAGTCATACCAAAAACGAAGTTAATCAGGTAGCGTTATACACTTGATCAAACAGAAAACTCATTTTGTTAATAAAATTGTGTCTCGATAAAGAAGTTTTCTAAACCCGATCGAGACAAATTTTTACAAGAATGATATAATCAACAAGGAAAACAAAAGCAATGGTCTGGATCATCGTATTTGTGTCGGGGTCGAATAGCTATCGTACGTTCAAGTACAACACAAGACTTAGTTTGTTAAGAATTACATTGAACGTATAGAAGTTAAAAAGTCATTACCAACTCAATTTTTACAATGGTCGATCTGAACAGTTAAGATTTCACGTCTCACTAATTCCATAGTTGTCACCAAAATCGAAGATCATCGGATATCGAGGACTCCCTGATTGGACAACATTTGATGCATTCCGAGGCATTAAAGTATTAAATTGCAAGACCCAACCCCCTTCAAAGTCTTTATTTTTCAATCCGAACCGTTTATCTACATATTATGAAGTTCATCATTTATACCAATAATGAAGTTGATCGGGTATCGCTACACATTTGATCGAATGGTAACTATCATCCAAAAAACAAATTGCGTCCCAATCAAAGAGTTTTCTAAACCTGGTCGAGCCAAATTTTTATAATAATGATTTAATCAATAAGCACAACGAAATCAATGGCCTCGATTGTTAAAATAGTTTCGTCTTATTGAGATCCACTAAATAATCGTATCAAACATTATTAAAAAATGCATAACATATAGGAGTAATATTATTAGATATTGCTTAACATATAAGAGGAGGAATAGAGGAGTAACGAGGTGGGAGAGATATACAAAGAGGCAAGAGAGGAGGAAATAATGAGAAAACTGGGAATGAAACGAAAATAAATGAGAGCGCGGAACTAAACCGCCAAAAATTTTATGCTTTTCTGCATCAGTTCCAATTCCATTTGCTTAGTGGGGCCATAATGTATCCAAATCCAACAATTCAACATGTTTAATTGGAGTCCTTTGGGCAGGCTAAATTTTTGTTTGGATATTTATTACTTTTTTCAAAATTTTTTGTTAGATAAGTATTGGATTTATTCTACAGTATTAATTATTTATCTCGATTAAAGGAGTTTAAAAATAAAAATTCACAACCAAAAGTCAAAAAAAAAAAAACATATTAAAGACGAAGAAAATTTGAAACAATTGTCTTTTTTGTGTTTAGTGTTTGCCTTCTCTGAATTTGAAACAATTGTATATGTTGGCATGATGGTACTGTGTCTAGATAAGTTCTTAGAGGGTGGGTTCGACTCCCCTTAGCTACAAATCTTGGTAAAGGTTTTTTATTTCAGGCTTTTCAGCATCCAAATATAAACAAAAAGAAAAGTGTCACTACAGCGTTTCGAACTCGCGACCTCACGCATAAAGGAGGAACCCTTAGCTGCTTGCACCAAGTGTTTAATACGTTACAAGTTTGGGTCGTTTTATATATATTACCAATTTCTTTGGTTTAAAAAAAATTTCCGGCAAATTCAGGTGGGTCATGTGGTGCCTTAACTGAATCCGTCCCTGACCACGGGACACTACATCAAGTCCACAAGATAACCATGTCCAACAATCCAACTCAACTACAAGCCCTAAGGGGAGAAATAACCCCAGCAAATACAAAAAAAAAAAGAAAAAAAAGAAAACCCACACAATGAAAAGACTCAAACTCCTAACCTCATGGTAAAATCCAAGAGTCCTAGCCAACTAGGCTAGCCCCAGTTTGTTTCAATATTGAATTAACTTTGGTAAAATATCCAAAAAAAAGGATAAATCTTTCCCTCGGTGGGAGGATAGACTAGTCTAGTGTTTTCCCTACTCCAATAACTCACTTGGAAAAGAGAAATTTTTAGAGGTGGGGGAGAGAAAAATTTAGAAACACTAAATTTAGAAACAAAGGCTTCTATTAATAGTTAATTTAGAAAAAAAAAAACACATTAACCACAATTAACCTATGTTGGAAAATGTGTGCCAATAAACTACCTTTTCCCAACGTAAAATGCTTGTTGCCATAAGGTTTTACTTATAGCCACGCGTATTATGTCGCCAAAAGTACGATAGTGTTGGCAAATATTTCCCTCATTCTATCTGAAGGGCAGCCAATCCAAATCCAATTGTTTTGCCTACGACAGTATATACGTCGCGGAAAGTAATTAATATTTTCGATAAGTGTGCCGACGCTTTTGATTTTTCGTAGCTAAAAGCATGCTTTTGCCAACGACTAATGCCTTGCGTAGGCATTTAGTCGCTAAAAGTGCATTTTCTTGTAGTGAATAATGTAAATGAAAAATAATTTTTCAATTTTTTTGCACTGTATTAAAGATCTCAATGAGATCTTTCAAACAAGATCCATATTGCATATTTTTAGATTTCAATAAGCCTATCATTTTTTATCTTGAAATTACATTCTTAAAAAATAAGTATTTATTTGGCGTTCGGGAACGAGGCCTAAATCAGCCAAAGGGGAATTTCAAGACTCAATCCAAGTTCTCTAAATTCATAATGTTACAATACAAGTATTTTCTCTCCTCTCCTAGCTATATATATATGCTGTTCTGGCAATTAAAGCCGAATTTCAAGAAACATGATGGTAGATTGAAGTTCTCGAAAAGTAAGAAGTAGTGCACAACTGAGAGGTGAGGAGGGGTCAGAGAGTAATTAAGGGCCTGTTTGGATGGGGGATTTGGCCCCGGATTAGCCAAACCCCCAGACTTGTTATCCCCCTCTTCCTCTTGTCCGGTCTTTGGCACAGCAATTTCAAAGGGGGATTTGAGCTCCAGCCGGATTCCATCTCCGGCTGTTCTCGTGTTAGTTAACGACAGGGGTACCCCCTGTCGCTAGTTAGTCCGGGTGGCTTTTGACTATTTTGCTCTTGACTTTTAACCACCAATTTGCAATCCCATGGAACAGAAACGTGATTATGGGAGCCTTAGAGACAAAATTAATAAAAGTCTCTTTAGAATAATATGATCAGAATAATAAGATCTTCACACCCGTTCAAACTGATTAAAAATTGAAGCAATTAATTTTTTAACCATCAATTTGCAATCCTATGGAGCAGAAACGTGATTACGAGAGCCTTATTGACAAAATTAATAAAAGTCTCTTTAGAATAATATGATCAGAATAATAAGATCTTCACACCCATTCAAACGGATTAAAAATTGAAGCAATTAAATTTTTAACCATTAATTTGCAATCCTATGGAGCATAAACGTGATTATGAGAGCCTTAGAGACAAAATTAATAAAAGTCTCTTTAGAATAATATGATCAGAATAATAAGATCTTCACACCCGTTCAAACGGATTAAAAATTGAAGCACTTGATTTTTTAACTATATTTTTTAATATATAAAGTTCGGTTTTATTTTTATTTTTGAAAAAATCGTAATAAATACTACTAAGATTTCAACATTTAAAGATAAAATGAATTTATTTTACCCAAAATTAATGATAAATATGTATATATTCTAATATGTATGAAATTAACATTTATTATCCATAAAATTAATAAACTGAGGGCAATTATGTCATTTGACATCTTATTCCATCATATCCATCTTCCAAATCCCCCTTCTCAAATAACCATCCAAATACCTCATTACAAATCCGCCATTCTTAAGAGGTGGGGCCACCCTTCTTAATATATCACCCCTCATTACATATCCACCTTCAAATCCCCCCTCATTACAAATCCACCTAAAACAAATCCTCCATCCAAACGGGCCGTAACAGTACTGCATGATTTGCGCCTGGACACAAATACTAGTAGTAGGCAGTCATTGCTCATGTGAACCCACCACCCCTGGCCATGCTCAAATCTCTCTCTCTCTCTCTCTGTATGATAATAATCTATTCTAATATATAAAGGGAGAGCACCACTTTAGTGTTTCTCCCTGTCATGTTTTTCCATTTCCAAAACTACCCTCAATGAAATCATTTAATTCTATTTGTCCAAACTCTTATGGGCAGTTACACCTTAGGTAGAATTGTAATATGATTACCACTGAACTTCCCTACCCACGTTACTTCTTCAAAGAACTCCAACTGCTGAAAGGAAGCAGTTTCTACAAAAGTTTTATCCCACGCACCGATGCACGTTGAGGTTCCTTACTCATGCCAACAATATCCCATGATTCGACTCATAGAAAAGCTTTGATTCTACATACAGGTTATGTTGCCATTCTTTTCTCTTCCACTCTAATTGCGTAGATATTTTTTCTGCAATTGTTCCAAATGTCAAAGTTCTCACATAAATTCTTTAATCCTTTTATGTAAAGCCAGTAAAATTATAACGTTTTCTTATTTTAATGGTACAGATTTCCGTGCGGAATTTTGTGTATTTCGTTGCCAGAGGAATCTATTGAGGCTTTTGAGGAATCGAAAAGTGCGTTTTCAACGTCTGCGAATGGTGGCGATGCTGAGGCTGCGCGACAGGGTAATCTATTCTAATACATTTGATTTCCCCATTTCCCGCATTTTGTAATATCTATAACAATTAGAGAAAAACAGTGAAGTTTACAATTCTTCACATCAACGGGTCCAATTGTGGTCATTTCCAAATATTAACCACTAGAGGCCGTCACGCATAAGTTGAATGTTGCATAATTTGTTGTTTTTTTTAAAACTCGATCAAACAAAAGGTTCGAAACTAATTTTCATATTCTGCCAAAATCAAGTTTGCACACGCATCGCGTGTGCCCTGACCCCTAGTATATATAGATGACCGGTCCCAGTTCATGTGGGCAGAGCATGTAAGCTGAGGGAGTATTACCATACCTTGAAGAATGGGAATAATCTGACGACTATCAGAAACTGAACAACACTCAATCCTGCACCCTAACAAATTCAGAATATATTTTCATCTCAAGATCCTCTTTTCCAGCTGCAGCAAAATTTGCCTACTGTCACCTGCAACAGCCCACACACACACACAGAGAGAGAGAGAGAGAGAGAGAGAGAGAGAGAGAGAGAGAGGGGTCCCATGACTCCCATCGGAAGTTTTTATGTGCATACATGCTGTGGGTCTATGACACGTACGTAGAGCTGTAACTGGACAACCCACATTCGGCCCAGATACTATGCCAATGTACTACTTACTAATGTAGTCAAACCAGCCACCAGGCCAAAATAGCCCACTCAGCGCCAGCCCAGTATCGAAATTTTGACTCGAATTCTTACATAGGCCTGGGCTTTCTAGAATCCTCTTGTCGAGCCCAGTCCAAACCTAATGATGGGTATCCTCACAATAATCTAAAAAATGTTTTTTGAGCATTGATACATACACACTTACCAACCACACCCCTTTCACAAACATCACACCCGTGAATAACTCTTTTCGGGATTCCTACACAAGAATCGCACAAGAACGAGACGCGTGTGTTTGTCGGGGACAATTGGTGCCGCGAACGAACGCAGGTATATAAAGGTGGCGAAGATTGCGGCGCATGTAACTTCTTCTACTTCCTTCTAGAGAACTCAAATTTCTCATACTATGACACTTGATCGTTGGAGATAACTTGAAAACACAGAACCTGGTGGGGTCTCTACAACTTTCTAACCTTTTCTTCTAATTTGGGATTCTTCAGCTAGCTAAGATCTTGTAGAACTAGATTTGTACGTCATTCCCATGCTAGTGCGGTATTACGGGGATGTAATGATCAGAGATTCCTTCAAGATTCCTACAACGAACCCTTCACGTTTGCTGGAAATTTAACTGTGAGTACTGCTAGCCGTACCGACGGCTCCCCACCGAAATCGTACCGACGGCCACCGGACGGCCGTCTCCGGCCACCGGACGGCCGATCCGAGCCGTCCAAAAATTCTAAAAAAAAAAAACCGAGGGGCCCTACGCGAGAATCAATGGCATCCGACGTGTGTAGGGTGGTTGGATCAAGAACCCTTTTTTTCGTGTATATACATCTATATGACGGCTCGGATCGGCCGTCCGGTGGCCGGAGACGGCCGTCCGGTGGCCGTCGGTACGATTTCGGTGGGATTTTTGGACGGCTCGGATCGGCCGTCCGGTGGCCGTCGGTACGATTTCGGTGGGGGGCCGTCGGTATACATATCATTTTCGTTTAACTGTGCACGAATGAGTCGGCCTCTCTTGCTTTCTTTGTTAGTGATTCTTAGGGTTTGGAGATGTTTTTCAGCTTGGATTTGTCACTATATTTGTTTGTGTTGTGCTTGCAAGTGTAGTAGTAGGGCTACACAAAAAATCATGTGAACCGTGAAATCAGACCGGACCAAACCGATCCGTACCTTTTGGATTTTGTCCGTAGATTAATGGTCCGGATACGGATTCAAAAATTAAAAAATCATGGGATACGGATTAAGATTGAATTTTCATTTGAAAATCGTGGATTATCCAAACCGGACTGTGAGATATTTAAAAAAATAAAATATATATAATATATATGTAACATATAGTAAATAATAATAATTTTACACCTATTTTTATAAATTATTTTTAACTATTTGACAATTTGGTACATCATTATAGACTCTTAAACCTAAGGGGGTAAGCTACAACTTTATTGTGTTTTTTGTATTTCAGGTCTATAACATCTAAAAGCTTTGTATTTCATTTTACTATGATCTAATTTAGTTTCACTCATATCATTACAATTGCAGCTCTAGAAAAGGTTTCTCTTAAGTACTTTGGTGTGTTTTTTTTATTCGAGTACTTTGTAGGAATTATTATTTTTTAATTGAGGTATTTTAATGTGCAATGTGTCTAGAATTATGTAATGAGAGTTCTTGCAAGTGTAATGTGTAGTTTTTTTTTAATTAAGTACTATAATGTGTTTTCTTTCTGGGAACTATTGAATTATTGAGCTACTGTAATGTGTTTACTTTTAATGAAGTACTTCTTTTTTTTACTTTGCTCGGACCTATTGAATTACACAGAAAAATTTGCAAATCCAGGTTTCTTGGTTGTTGGTTGATACAATCCGTGGACAAAAACCAAGACCGAACCGTTAAACTTTTGGTCCGGACATGCATGGATTTCATTTTTAAAAAACCGTGACTCGCGGATTAGGATTGTCCGATCCGGACCGTGCGCAGCCCTATGCTAGTACACTTTAGGAGGGCTTTTAAGTCCTTTCCTTGAAATCATGTATTGTTGTATCTCTGATCCGTTTGGATTCTATAATGATGATTTGTCTTTCAAAAAAAAGATTTGGACGTCATTAAGGCTCCGTTTGTTTGGGCGTTAAATGTTTTACCTATTTTCCGGTGTTTGGTTGTATAAAAAAAGAGAAAAATATTCTACATGTAAAACATTTTCTATTAATTAGATGAAAATGACTTATCCTTAAATCTTGCGTAAGTTATTTTCCGAAATGAACCCGCTGCCTTCTACTGCAATTCTCACTGCTCAGTTTTCTAGATCGTCAGTCCTGACCCACGTTCAATTTCTTTATTCTCAAATCTCTCTCTCTAGCCGATCCAAAAAAAAAAAAACTCTCTCTATACATTATTTTGTCGATTTCTGAAAATATTTTTCAACTACCAACTAAACACCGGAAAATAAAAGTTTGATGTTTATTTTCTGAAAAAATATTTTACATGAAAAACATTTTACATTGTAAACATCGAAACAAACGGAGCCTAAGTGCAATTATAAAAAAAAGTGCAAAATAAATTGCCTTGCTACAAGAATTTGAAGAAGTGGAGGTAATTATTAAATATCATTTATTGCTTATTACAGCTTGGGAGTGCAAGCCGCCGCGTTGTTTGGTGGAATTATGATGAAAATGAAAGCCTTAATTAACTTCACCTAAATACACTAAAATACTAGAATGTGTGTTGACCTATTTCCCCCCCCCCCCCCCCCCCTTCTTCTGGTTGGGGATTCTAACGCTACCCCTTTGTCCTAAATAAAAAACGTGTTTGCGATAGCTGTGGATACAAATTTTAGATTCAAATTATGTTGTAGATTTTACATTCCAAATTTTAGAAGAAATTAAGAAATTTGTTTGTTTTGGTTGCGAGATTATGAGAATTTTATTCATTTTTTGAGAATTTGTGTTGCAAAATCTCAAAAGCTACCCAAACACAGCTTTGAAATTTTTAGAATTTCTTTTATTTTTTAGGTTTTTAGAATCTACAATTATGTAAATTTTTTAACAAACATTATAAACTGTTTTTTAAAAGTTAAAATAGAAAAATCTGTCAAAATATTTTTTTGCAAACACCCACAAATTCACAGTAAGATAACAAAGTGTCCCCCTTTTTATAAGGCTACTAGTAATTGTCCATGCCTAAACGCACGGCGCAATGCTTTCTAAACATAGTCTAAATGAAATATCAAATTCCACTTTTTCGAAAGTTTTTTGTGTGGATACAATGGTTCTTTTTAATGCCATCTCATATGAGGTGAGTCCCGGATATACGTATGGTCGCACCTCATTCGAGAGGAGCATTACAAATATCCGTGAATTAGAAAAAAATTTCTTCTCTCAACAAAATCTACTTCTAGGACATTTTCATTTTAAGAATAAGATTCAAAGATGGTCCATCTAACCAAATTCATAAAATAATCTAACACAACAAATGTTACCAAATCTATTTAATTCTGTTAGTTGCATACAGGAATAGCATCAGATATATTAAGAATGTATAATTATACCGGATTCCAACTCGAATTCAATTTTTTGAACGACCACTCACTCAAAAGTGACACCTCTATCGCACTTGTTTCTTTAACTGACCTAGAAAAATAGAAAAACAAAATAGTTCCAATATTACATATAACCAAGTAAGGAGTAGAGTTTGAAACTCTGTCTACCCTAAAGGCTCCAACAAAAAATCTCCAATCTTCAATCCCAGACAGATCATGAAACTCCAAATCATCTAAACTAACAACTCAAGTTGTATTGAACAATAATTTTGTTATCTTACCTATTAGTTAAAAAGAAAAAGAATCTGATGCGAAGAATTACTATTGGCCGAAAAGAATTACTCCTGACCGCGAAGAATTACTCATGGCCTCAAAATATTACTCCTGACTGCGAAGAATTACTCTTGGCCGCATCGAATTACTCCTGGCCTCGAAGAATTACTCTTGGCTGCAAAGAATTGCTCTTGGCAGCATTTAATTGCACTTGGCCGCACATAACTGCAAGACCATAAAGTAATTCGATACGACCAAGTGCAATTCAACGCGGCCAAGAGCAATTCGATCCGACCAAGAGTAAATCGTAGTGGCTAAGAGCAATTTGATGTGACCAAGTCCAATTCGATGCGGTGAAGTGCAATTCTTCGCGGCCAGGAGTAATTCTTCGCGGCCAAATACAATTCGATGCGGCCAAGTGTAATTCGATGCGGTCAAGTGCAATTCGATGCGGCCAAGTGCAATTCTATGCGACTAAAAGTAATTCTCGGCTACGAGTAATTCTTTGTGGCCAATATTATACATTATTTGTGAACTTCTAATCTCAGCCATTGGCTTCAATGGTTGAGATGGAGTGCCACTTTCCTTTGTCTTTTGTTAAGTATGGATGGACCTTACACTCTTGCGTTATGTACTATAGAAAATTAAGTTAATTAAACAAGAATTAATTCCAATGCAGAAACACAGACACATGTATATTTTCGTTGGCTTTCAACTTTCAACCTGATGAAGACGAAGATGAAACTATGACTTAGAATCCAGATGCAACAAAATCAATACATTTGTTGCCACCAACATATTGCAATGAATCAAATAACCAAATATATAATTAATCAATTTTTTTCCTCAATCACTTAACGAACTAAACATTTAGCAATTTGAATACATTTCAAAAAATGACAAGAGAGAGAGAGAGAGAGAGAGAGAGAGAGAGAGCTAAACGTATGCGTGTGAGAAAAAGCAGTTTTGGATTCAAAATTAAAATCCGTTTTGGAATTAACATGTGAGGGAGAGAGAGACAACCCTGGATCACAGTAATCGTTTTTGACTGATAACTGTTAGGAAAGTAAGGAAAATTCAAAAATAAGGAATCAGAATAAGATTATGAAACATTAATTTTAGTTTTTCTTTCATCCTTCTTCCAAATATTCATTATTTTCAAGTATATTTTTAATTGCAGGTCTGAAGATTGAGGGTGTTGTAAACCACTTCATCGTTGATATCATCTGTTCGAGAGTGGACATATTTGTAAATCAATGTGTTTCCATATGTCACACATTGGTGGAGAAAAGGACAAAAATGTCGTTTTAAAATGTTTGTCAATGTATTGGACTTGTCATTTATGCTGATGTAGGACAAGATTCGGAAAGATTTTAAATTCTTATTTTCGCTATAGCCTTATATTTATTATTTTAGAATAAAATAAAATATTGAGTAGGAATGTTTTTGTAGCATTTTATTTTAAAAATTTTCTCTTTTCTATAGGCTGCTTGTTTTCATCAATTCGTATGTTTTCATTATCTTTTGGTTACAATTTGGATCTAATGCATATCCATTAGTTTTTGGAAGTTGATTTTGCAATTCTTTTTTTTTGTTAATGTCACTCCACTTCTCTCACAAAATAAATCATCTAATAAAGACACAAAATTCTTTTTTTTGTTAATGTCACTCTACTTCTCTCACAAAATAAATCATCTAATAAAGACACAAGAAAAGTGACATTAACAAAAAGGGGAGTGACAAAATCACTCCTCTAGTTTTTTTTAGTTTTTTAATTTTATTTACTTTCCTCATAATTTCTTGATTAGCAAGAAATTACCTAAGTAGCAGTTTGGTTTCTACCCAAAATCAAATTTCTCGACCTATAAATAGTGTAGTAAGCATGAAGAGAAATTAATTATTCATTTAATTGCTCTCAAAATTTTCTCTATATTTCTTGTGCGCAAGGTCTTCATTAGTGGCGGCTCTAGAAATTCTTACAAGGGTGTTCAAAAATATATACGTTTTATTATCTTGAGAAACCATGACTATATATAGATACAAAATTATCTATTCATATCAATAATGCCATCAAAATATATAAGACATTACAATTGTCCTCGACGAGTTTTCATATTTTGAAGTCGTTGCATGATAGCGCCATTATCAACGGTATCACATACATCACTTTATATATAAGTAATTAAACAATCATTCATCCATTGCTCTTTATGTACTTCACATTTTGAAACTGTTACATGATAGCCTCATTATCAACGGTATCGAATACATCACTCTCTATATAAGTAAAATGAAGGCACTTCGGCCAACAAAGAATCTCACCCATCATCTCTTATCACTTGCAACCGTTACTTAGACATTTCAATAAGTGCCGTAGCATTTAAGATATCTTGTGACTTCTTTTTGTAATGCTTTTGATAACTCATTTGTGATCCGTATGACATTTTTTACCAAGTGTAAGCGTAAGGCAAATTCAAAGTGGATTCTTTTGTGGGCTATTTTTTGGGTGGGTGTTTATTTATTTATGGATTGAGTGTTCATTAACATTTAGGTTGAGTGTTCATTGACATTTGGATTGGGTGTTCAAAGTAAGGTTAGCCCAAAATCTTTACATGTATTCTAAACATACAAAAAAATTGTTTGGACGTTCAGTTGACCATAGAACCTTACATGTAGAGCCGCCTCTGGTCTTCATCATTTTCATGTAGATTCAAGAGCTCATCTGTTAGAAACAAGATCTAAATCCTCCGTCTGTTATAATGATATGATTCAACCCCATTTATTCACCCATTCATCTACTAGAATCGAAATCTTTGACCGCCTTTCTTTTTGTAAAACGGGCTCACCTCCGCTAGTTTTAGAAGGGAAATATTCCTTTTAATATTGTTCGATCTGAGTGGGAGAGGTCAAAATATATTTCATACGCTAACATTCTCCCGCGCAGAAAAACCGCAAACATAAATTATTTTGACAACGACATTTTTGCTTACCGTGACTCATACCAATCAACAACCACGTTCAAATGTTAATAGGAGCAGTCTATATGGTACTATATGGTTTTTTAAGAAGCTTTAGGTAACTTGTTCATTTATCTCCAAACATTTTTCGATGTACCAAAACATTGACTAATTAATTCTAAAATGATTTCGGGTTGGTGCTGTGCAATGAGGTGGACAGCACCGTGCTGCGCACTTCCGAGTAAGGGTCATCATTTAGCCCGAAGGCCGCGGCCCGCCCGGCCCATCGGGCTTTTACCCAGCCCGAGCCCGTGAAATGGACGGGCCGGCCCAACCCGTAGTTTGTAATGGGCGGGCTTGGGCCTATGAATTTTTACTCGGCCAGCCCCGTGAGCTCGCCCGGGAGCCCGCCCGTGGTACCCGTCCAATAGCCCCAAATCCCACAAAATCCTTTCTTTTTTCCCTTGTCCAAGGAAATTTAAGCCCGCCCGCTGGCTCGCCCGGTTTTTGGCCTGTCAGTTTGTCAATTGGGCTAGCCCATGGGCTGGGCCTAGGCAAAAAAAAAAGCCCGGTCGGTTTGGCCCGTGGGCGGGCTTGGGTAGTGACTTGGCTGGCTGGCCTGGCCCGACCTGATGATGACCCTTACTTCCGAGCTGTCGGATCGTGCATTCGACGACTCAGTTCTCATCTCGGCTAGGGGTGAGTATGGTCCAGATTGGTTCGATTTTGTAGTAAACCAAGAACCAAACCAATACCTATGGATTATGAATTTGGAGAACCAAACCAACCCACAAAAGGCATAGAACCAAACCAATCCAAACCATATAAATACGGTTCGGTTTCGGTTTAAACCACGGTTTGCTTTGAACTAAACTATCATCTTCAAAAAATATTTAAAGTACTAAAAATTACAAAGGTAAATTAAAAGAAAACTTATATTAAAACCAATTTCATTCAAATTATCAAAACACACTAACTTCAACTAACTAATTAAGAGTAGAGTACCAATAATTGTCTTAAGTCTTAAACTAAGAAAATGAAATACTGGTAAGTCACTAAATGAACAAATTAAGAATACCAACTATTAAGCATCTTAAGATAATTTAACCAAATAAAATGCCAAAGATAATTCCTAATTAAAAACTATTGAATTGTATTATACGGTTCGAATCGGTTTGGAACCATGACCGTGAATGTGAATCCACAAACCAACCCATATAAAGCGGTTTCTAATTTTTTTAAAACCATGATCAAACCATATTACTAAAAAATAGAACCAAACCTTTTGGTTTGGATTGGTTTGGACTGGATTCGCAGTTTGACGGATTTTTTGCTCACCTCTAATCTCGGCAACCAACGATCGAGAGTCGTTCATTGCCGAGATGAGATCCGAGCCGTCGAATGCACAATCCGACTGCTCGGATGTGCGCACACCACTGTAGTGCACCATCCCCCAATTCTTCCAAAATTATGAACAGAGAGTGCTGAGACAGCTACTGTATTTTATCATTGGAATGACGTATTAATATTCTGTGGGTTTATCAAATAACAAATTTAGGGTTTGGCCAAGTGATTATGAGCGAACAACAAATTTAGGGTTTGCCTTTCAAGAGGTCGCAAGTTTGAATTCCATAAAGGCCAAACCTTTCAAATCTTGGGGCCACTGGATGGTTGCTTGACCATTAACTTTAGAGCCCCGGAATTAGTCGAGATGCGTAAATTGCCTTGACATCCGGTTATTAAAAAAATTATTCGATGCACCAAAAAATCACTGTCGGTTAATTTATTTGTAGAACTAGGGGCGGGGAGGGGTTCAAGCAAACCCGCTAGATTCAAAAAACCACTACAACAACAGCTATTTAGAACAAAAAGGAGCTATTTGGAGATGGCTTTATTAGCAATCATGTTTGCTTGAGTTTCGTGTTAGAGACTCTTCTACCTCTTCCACCTACAGACTACAGAGCCCACAAAAAACCCAAACAATAACTCAAACGAACGGATGCATTATATTTGTCAGGAGAGCCGTGAATAACAAGAATAAAATGTTATCCGTTCATTCGCGTAATCAATGACTGAGATGTGTGTTCAATTTTGACCGGTCAAAAAATAATTGTTACCGGTCACAATTGGTTTTCAATCCGGACTGTTCAAAACACTTTTGGACGCGCGCGATTTAGCGCTGTAAATCTTCTTTACGTTACGCTCTGTAAAGAAGATTTTCTCAATTTGTCAAGAGGCTTCTAACCAATGACACAAAAGTAAAACGACATTGTAATCTTTTGACAATGATATCATTCATACGGAATGTGCCTGTGAGATGCGGACAAGGCTAGAGAAAACGCCGGCCTTGTTCGGTGGAGGTATTTTGGATTTGGATTCTAATTATTATCCTATTTTTCTTCAATCATCAGTCTATTTCTCTCTATACCCATAAATCCAAATCCAAAATCCCAAAGCGAACAAGCCCTTTATAAATTAGTATACGGTTTGCACTTTGTAGATGGTGCTGAAAAGAATGGAACGTTGTTTTGCTGGATGCGTTGGATCCCGCATAACAAGCGAGCTCTTTACCCTAAAAATTCAAACACGTGGGTGCGAAATGCTATCCTGCTCTATTCTTACGTAGCAATAGAAGCCTGCTTATGCTATTTCGGTAGTGCTTTTCGATCTTGTGTTCGATCTGGACATGAGCTCCAGTGGATGCGGGGAGGGAGCAGGTTTGTAATGGAAAGCACACATAAGGCTGTTGGAAAACAAAAATTTGTATATTGAATCACAAAAATTCGTAAACTACACCACAAAAAAAATCATAAATAACACCAATTTTTTTTTTTATGAGAATAACAACAAAAATTCATTAAATAACACCAAAAAAGTTCGTAAAAGTAACAACAAAAATTTGTCAAATAACCCACCACAAAATTCATATCTCAGGCCATGAAAATTCATAAAATGAGCCACAAAATTCGTAAAGGGTGTACCGCACACCAAAAATTAAACAAGCCACAAAAAATCATAAAAGAAGCTACAATAATTCGTAAAGGGAGTGTGTACACGCGGAATACTTTTCCGTGAGATGCTCTCACTATTTTGCTTATTTTAGTTTTGGGTGCGGCTACGGTACCTACTCCCAAAGGGTCTACGGTACACACGTACTTTCATATCTCGGACTATGAGAATCCATCTCTCATTTACAAAATCTCTTAAACACAATAAAATTTGTATCTTTTGATCACAAAATTTCGTAACCAACACCATTAAAAATTCATATGTTTGGACCACAAAAAATCATATTTCTGCGCCAACTTTTAAGTTCTGCGCCGTAGTTGTAAAACCACTAAAATCATTGGTTGGGCCCCAACAATTCATATGTTAAACCTAAAAAAATCCTATATTAGGCCACAGAAGTTCATGAACTTGTACATTGGACCTTAAAAATCATATCACGAACCACAAGAAATCGGATGCAGCGTCCCATTCACACCGAAGGAAGAAGTTTGTATCGAAGTATCGTCCCTTTTTTTTTAACCAACTAAAAGGCCCTTGAAAGGAAAATCGAAACATGTCTGTATATATAGTTAATTATATTATATGTATTTTCTTAACATGAACCGAAAAATATATTCAATACATGTTTTTTGCACATACCACACTTTTGAACCCTAACGTATGTTTGACCAGGGCTGCGAGGTTTTGTATTCAAGCTGATGAAACAACATCGTACTAATCAAACTTAACTAACATAATAACATTCTATCGTTTGGCGAAAAAAATCCTCTAACTATTCCTTATTCCGTGGTTAGTGTTTTCATTTTACTATATGTCAATATAAACAACTTTATAGTATTAATTAAAGCTAGTGATTTTGTCACACCCTTTTTTGTTATTGCCACACCCTACAATCGGAGACGTCCACTGCGTAGAGCTCGTCGAGTACTACAAGTGTACCAAAAATCAACCCGATCAAATATCGTTAAGTGCCTCATCGGAATACATATAACTTGGAAAAAAATGAATCCTAATGGCTACGAAACACTGGATCAAAACCACTGAATCCATTCTTTTCAAATTATATGTGTTCCGATGAGGCACTTAACGATATTTGATCGGGTTGATTTTTGGTACACTTGTAGTACTCGACGAGCTCTACGCAGTGGACGTCTCCGATTGTCAGACCGATGCCGGCAAGGCTGCGTCAACGGCCGCACAGCACGCTGCACAGCACGTAGCTGTGCAGCACACTCCCCCGTTCCGTATTTTTTGGTGCAAAAATACACTTGCAGGATGTGACAATAACAAAAAAAGGGTGTGGCAATATCATTTCCCTTAATTAAGTATAAACAAACTTATGTGTAGTTGGGGACCGGTTAGGATACAAGAAACCGAGAACAGTCAGTATTTGGAACCGTAGGCTTGAGAGGTGTTCTATTCTCTACAGTCAAACTCATGATACTCACCAATCCACACCAATCAGCCACAAGCACGTATTCAATTGAAAGGTTGCTACTGGAGAAATGAATACTGTCACATAGAACACAACGAATGGTGAGCTACTCCTGCGTGTCAAGTGTACATTAGTTTAATCCTTTTCTTGCAGATTGTCTCACAAACTCAGTTCTTCAAATGTGGGAGGAGCAGTGCAGGAGCGGCCTCGTTAGAACTTATATAGAGAGAGAGTGGGAAGACACAAACACAGAGAGAGAGAGGGAGAGCGAGAGGTTTGTTTATGTGTATTTTCGCATTGGAATGTCCTCTGATTGGGCTGCCATAATCCCCCATATCTCTCCTCATCGTGCCCTCCGCTGATTGTCAAAGAGCCTCTAAAAATCCATCGTTTTCTTGTCTCCTATAATTAATTCGATCTTTTTTTTTTTTCAATACCCACATGCATTGATCTCTCTCTGTCTCTCTATTATACCCTCAATGGGTTCTGTTCGCTCTACTCTCATTCTTGAGCCTCCATCAATAAGCTAGAGATCTTTTACACAGCTTGTTTCTCCACCTACTTGATTTATTATTTATCTCGCTCAGTAAATGGCGAATGCATCTGGGTATTTTTCGCCTTCAATTCCTAGCCTGAGAAAGAGGAATAATCCTCCTTGTATTGGCATATACCAATCTGGGTTTACTTCCGCTGAAGGAATCTCCAAAAGGGTATTCTGCTGTAGCTCTAGCACAATTGAAGGAGCTGAGGCTTCCCCTTCTGGAACTCGAGTGCCTAGGTAAGTTTCCATCAATTTGATCACCTGGGTCTTGTTGAATTTAGTAATTTCTCGACCAAATGTGTACTTGATACAATTGGTTTGGGAAAAAGATTTGATTTTGTCTGTTGAAGTGGGATTATTAATGAGAATCTGAAATTTGTATTGAGTTGGTTCTCTCATTCTGGCTTACTGTTTTCGTTATTAATCTCTCTTTGTTTGGCATGTCAGGTTTTATTCGTGATGATAATTTTATTAGCTTGTGCTTATCTTCTGTTGTGTTACTAACATGATATATGATTTTTAAGTCTCTTATCTAGTTTTCTCCGAAACAAGAGACTTTGTTGTTCTCTCAGTGGCACTTAGCCTTGAAAGGATAATGCTCAGCAATATAGAATACTTCTTCAGGGAAAGTTGAACTAGAACCTTTTCATACCCGGATCTCAATAGATGAGGAAATAACTTTCACAACTGATAATTGGCTCTGAAAAGGGTTCAGATGGAGTTTATGTATCTCAAAGGCTATCGAGGGCGTCAGTGGCAGGTAAACCTCTATTTCAAATGAACCCACTGAACTCCCTGAAAAAAAAAATTAGAAAAAAGCAAAGCCCATGCTTAAAATTATAGCACACTACAGCCAATTTCAAACCTCTATTGTTAATGATGGCCACTTATTCGTTAGAGTTGATAATTTACAAGTAACGGTTTTCAGCAAGGGAGAGTTTTACAGGACTATATGGCTTGGTATTTGGTATGGCATGGAGTTTGGCAGTGAGAAAAATAATGTGCTAGTTGAACAAGTGTAGCTAATATGAGGATGCTGAGATGGATGAGTAGTGTCATTACTGAAGAGAGACTTATAAGTGCAGCTTATTAAGGATAAGATAAGGAAAGCTATTTGAAACTTAATGCTCATGTGTCGCACAGACCAACTTATGCACCTGGTTGCTGATGGACTGGTTGACTTGAGTTGCGAGGAGTAGAATTCTTGTTCTTAGCTCCAGTAGTTGGGTGTTTTGGTTGTATAAGGCTCAAGATGAAAGCTTGATTGCATAAATTTGTATTATTAAGGAATTTTAGCACATATAGAAGATGACTGGATATATATAAGGCACATATGTGGGTATGTGAAAAAACCCAGCCGAGAATCTGTTACTAGCCCAGGGTGCCAAAATTTTTGCACCTCGTCACTTGGTCAGAGGTCCGACTGCCAAACAAGTGATCACATCAAAAGCGCTAAGTGTTTGACCATGGCGCTTTCTCTATAGATGGCACAATGAAAACCTTCTTGTTCCAAAACCAACCCACCTTTATGCTCTTTACCTCAAACACCATTCTTCAATGAAAAAGAAGGTAGATTATTTGATTCTATTTCCTCCTTTGGTAATAATTGGTCATGCTATTTTCATTTCACTAGTCGTTTTGGCTGCTGTTCTTACTTCATTGGTTGAAACCTGCAGTACTAGTCCATAAGGACCATAACCATTGCCTGGGAAACATTGTGCTTCATGATGATCCTTATTTGGTATCAATGTGATGACAAGTGATTGGATAAATTATTTGATTTTGGATACATTTATCCAGGCTTATCAGCAAAGGTTGCAAACTAGTTGGATGTGGATCTGCAGTACCAAGTCTCAAGGTTTCCAACGATGATCTTGCAAATCTTGTGGATACTTCAGATGAGTGGATTTCTTCTCGCACTGGGATTCGTAATCGACATGTTCTAGCAGGTTAGTTTTTCCTTAGAGTGATTTTCTGGAATTTATCTGCTCTTATGAACACTTTGAGGTAAATTTGCTTACTATTAGCTGAGCCTCATATTGGAACAAGCACAGAATTGTCTCAATTGAGCTTTAGCTGGTTGGCTGATATTAATTTGTGGAGAATTCATTATTGTTGGTTATGAGTATTGAGCCAGCCACCATAGTTGATTGTTGACTGTGGGTCTCTTGAGCTGAGCCCAAGCCTCGGGAAGGATATATACTCCAGAGCCAGTTTAGTGTAAGTTAGCTCTCTAGAGATGCCTTATCCTCAAGTCCCAAATTTTCTTTCCTGGATTCTATGGGAGTTATTTGGTGGGAATTGCAGCTTCAAAACACAACATTTTTTTCCACTCCGCGACTATTGGTTTGGCCTTCACTCAAGAAGAGAGGATCTACCTATCAGCATAATAAGAGTGATCAATCTGGTTAATATGAGTGGTTCTGAGTATCGTTCATGTCTAGATCACTTCTGATGCTCTGCAAATCTTACCATTTCTGATGCTTTGCAAATCATACGCATTTGTCTTCTTCTCTGTGCTGCATGCCTGACATGCCTGTGTGGCTGTGTGTGTCCCCAAATTATGCGAACTTCAAATGTTTAAATGGCTGTTGTCTGACTTTTGCTTTTACAGGCAATGAGAGCATGACAGCTCTGGCTGTGGAGGCAGCCCGAAAAGCTCTTCAGATGGCGGAGGTTGATCCTGATGATGTGGACCTAGTCCTGATGTGTACTTCAACTCCAGAGGATCTTTTTGGTAGTGCTCCTCAGGTATAACTATATTAGATGATTCACAAACCAATTTGCAGTGGTCCTTCGAAATAATCATAATTGACAGGAGGATTAGTGGTGTTGGGGTCTAATTCTGTAGTAAGAGTGCTTGTGTTTTCCAAGAAGATTTGCATGTGAGATTAGAATTTGACATTACAGGAATAGAAATATTCCGAGAGAAATATAAGAGGCCTGTAATTTTATTTTTTTTTAAGTTTGGAAAAGGTCAATCATTTTTGTTTGTCGATAATAGGATATATCCTTTGGTCTGCAATCACGATACAACAATTCTGTTAATATACCCACATTTGAATCTTGAGTTTGGCTCGTTTAATTAGTGAACAAGCTCGAATGAACTTATCCACTCTTGTGCGAGCTGCTCACCAGTGGCTTGGTCTGTAGAATGGCACAGCACTATTTTTTCTAATTTTAAATTACCCATAACTGATTGTACAAAACAAAATCTACAGCAATTGTACGTATCCACAGAGTACATGTAAAAGAACATGGCTGTATATCTATTCGTGTTCATATACTTATTGTCAAACCAATAGGTGTTTAAAAATTGCTTGACAAGGACATTCAGAAAACCTTATTCTTTGACTCGAAAACCTTATCCTTTGACTCATTATTCAAAATGCCAAGGCATGCTTTTTATTAGTTTCCACCTATCAGATAAAACTGGGTAGCCGTGTATGCATTGTAGGGCAATCATGGTGATTGCTGCTTTGACACCAAACTTAGCTATGCTTTTTCAGTATAGACCTCTCACCCTGCCACCCGTGAAGGCATAGTGCGGACACTAACTTCGCTGTGTTCTATTTTTTTGTTATTATTGTAGTATAGCATTTTTGCCATATAAGGGCAGTCAAATTATTATTCAAAACTTAGGCAACTAAGCAGATGGTCAGAGATTGACGCCTTGCCTACTTGGGCTTCGCTAGCACTTAGTTATCTATGTCAGCCGAATTCTGTTTTAAGTATAATTTCCTGATTGTTTTTGTTGATCAGTATGACGAACTCATTTCGGAGTTTTTATGTGCTTTTTACTTATGTATTTTATCTCACATTTCAGATCCAAAAGGCGCTTGGCTGCAAAAATAATCCATTGGCTTATGATATTACGGCTGCTTGTAGTGGGTTTTTGTTGGGTCTAGTTTCAGCTGCCTGTTATATTAGGGGTAACCTTTCTTTGCTTTGCTGTATGGGTTCTAAATTATTGTGCATCATTTATCGAACTGACCGGTCTGAAATTGTAAATTGCAGGAGGTGGCTTTAGTAATGTTCTTGTGATAGGGGCTGATGCTCTTTCACGTTATGTTAATTGGACTGACAGAGGGACCTGTATTCTCTTTGGGGATGCTGCTGGTGCAGTACTTGTACAGGTAATGGCCCTATTCGTTTTCTAAAATTTGCGGTTTTGTTTGTTTTGGCATACATATATCATCCGTCAAAATATTGTTTTCATTTTCTGTCGATTGGCTGGACATAAGTGTGGGAAATTTGTTTTTTAAGTAAAACATTTTCCAACATTTGGGGCAAAACTGCTTTATCTCAGAAAAATCCGAAGGTGTTTTCCAAACTGATCCTCATGTCCGCTGGACCCTTGGGGAGTTATAACTTATAGCGTGATACGGTTTCCTATGTATGCAATATCTTTGGAATATTTAGCAGCCACCGCCACCACCGATCCTTGCAGATTTATATGCAGACCATCCCAATTTAGAGTTCCGCTTTATGTTACATGGAATTGGGCATGGGTGTTGGGTGTGGTTACATAGCTTTATGTTGGATTCATGGAATTCCCTTCCTAGTACAAGTAGACACGGGAATATATTCACATTTGTTTGGGAAAATATTTTATCTTAAGGGTGAAATAATATCCACTATGTGTCAAAAGACCAATTCATTCATAAGATTGGACTTCTATCATAATTAAGTGTCTTTATACATGTTGGTCACGTATACCATGCCCTTATCCTAGTTTTGAGGCCCGACACTGGTATTTAGAAGACTCCATGCAACATTGATTCTGCTTGTAGGTGACATGTTTCGTGGTTGCTTTATATCTTGGAGAGTTTGTGGAGTAGGTGGTACGTGAAAGGTCTTGGGGTATTTTAGATGGAAAGGCTGTGAGATTTGGCTTGTTCTTCTGTGGAATTAGTTCCCGAGTATTAAGGAACTTGTTGCCAGGGATCTCTGGACAGTAATGATATGTGGGTTTATAATTACTCAACTGCCTGCAAATAGGGTCGAAATTGGTTATGGGCCTATGGCTTCATTTGAGTTGCGCTGTGGAACTGTAATGTGCTGTATGGACTATGGAGTCTATTAAATAATATCCGGAATTATAACTTGGTCACTTTGCAAAGAGAAGAAGTAAAAAAAATATATATATGTCAAACAATCTTAAATTCTTGAAGGCATATAACTCTTCAGAGCACAAAGATTGACATGCATATATCTCGTAATTCTGTACGGACAAAGATTTCAAGACCGGTGAGAAAGATACTGACTAATGGAGAGTCGGAGACAATTCTAGACTTACTAAATCTCTATGGAGGAGAGATGCCATATTTTGACATGTAAAGCTGATGTCCTGAAAATCGGAATAATAAATATCTGTAAGTTATAACACCTTTCGACCCCAAATCTCCACTTCTCTAGTCCTAGTATCTGCCACTGATAACTAATCTCTTCATTTCTTAACAAGTTTTAGCCATCACTTCTCCTTCTCCCAGCAAATATTATCTATTGTTACTTGCAAGTATAGTCATCTGCTTCCATTCTGCAAATTTTAGGTACTTGTGGTAAAATCCACGGTTGTAGCGGTATTGATATTATAGTTTTTCTGCAGGCCTGCAACAGTGAAGAGGATGGTTTATTTGGATTTGACATGCATAGTGATGGTGGCGGCCAAAAGTTTGTGTTATCATCTTCTTTAGAACCAAACTTTGCTTCAAGTGGAGTGAAGATTGAGTGGTAACTTAAACTTTGCTTCTCCTCCAATGCAGGAACTTGAACGCCCCACTTTGTGAAAATGAAGTGGATCATGCTTTGGGTTCTAATGGTTCAGTGTTAGGCTTCCCGCCTGGACCTTCCTCATTTTCCTGCATTGAGATGAAAGGTAACGAGGTATTTCGCTTTGCTGTTCGATGTGTGCCACAGTCAATAGAATCTGCCCTCGAAAAGGCTGGTCTCACTGGGTCTGACATTGATTGGTTACTACTCCACCAGGTATGACACAAAGTCTGCTAGTATAAGGATATTGGACCTGTAGGTTTTCACCCACTTCGTGTAAAACTAGTTTATTGCTGGATATGACTAGCTGATTGATGGATTTCGTAACTCCTCTGTCCCGTTTCCTGCCATTATATTTCTTGTTATGGTGGCTACCACTAATACTCTCAAGGTTATTACAAATCTAGTCTATGAGAATTGAACAGCGCGAAATTACTGTTGGATTGTCAGATTGCCCGAATTTCTGAAAATTTGCCTTAGATGGTCTGTTAAATGAACTTGACAAAGATGCTTCCAAATCTTTCCTTTTCTGTTGCTGCTGTAGGGGCTTAGGGCATGTTTTCATAACATAAAATGATTACTTTCCACTGATTGTTTAGTTTCTTTCTTCCTGGTGATGGTAAAGAGAGTTCGAAAATACATCTGCCTCCATTTACGTACATGGTGTACGATTCCATCCCAAGTGCATTGGATTTTCTTGTTTCCAATTTTTTTTTTTTGCTTCTTCCAACTTTCCACGAGGCGTTTACTTCAATCTTCATTGATTGTCACACGAAATGTAGGTATCTGAGCATATATGCAGCTATCGTTTTTCCTCGTCTTAGAGAAAAATGAGCATAGCACTTTCCATGTGTTTGGTAGAAGAGTACCGCAGAATGATGAAAAAAATTAGAAGAGTACTGCACCATGAATACATTCTTGTTTGTAGATGCGCCCAATGATTTCTCATGCGCACTTTAGATCTTGCTATTGTTGTTTGTTAAAAGAATTGGTTTTATGCAGGCAAACCAGAGGATCCTCGATGCAGTTGCAACACGACTAGAGGTCCCGCCAGAACGAGTCATATCTAATTTGGCGAATTACGGTAACACAAGTGCAGCATCCATTCCATTGGCACTGGACGAAGCTGTACGAGGTGGGAAGGTAAAACCGGGCGACACCATTGCAACTGCAGGTTTCGGTGCAGGTCTTACTTGGGGATCCGCAATTGTTAGATGGGGATGAAACTCACTACAGAAGACAAAATTAGAGTCGCTCGAATAAGCTGCAGCCGCCGCCTACTGTTTCTGAATGTAGTTCAGTTATTTCCGAGGCTGTAAAACACCATCTTCTTCAGCTTTCTTTTGCTTGTTCAGGTTTTGTCACCTTTAAACTTTCCGAACCATCAATAAAGTTCATTCTTTCTCCCAGCAGCACTTGATCATACTTAATGTTTTACATTTCTTTAGCAGATGAGTATGCAGAAAATAAGGCCAACTCAGTCCCCATAAGAGAAAGAGAGACAGGGGTGCACTACAACCCGGGCCGCATATCTCGACCATCAATAATACAGATTGTGTCCTACACCCTTGCAGTGCATCCCTGTGCTAAAGGAACCCCGGTTCCAAGAAACAGGACGCGTAAAAAATACTGCCCAAAATTGCATGAATCATTATTGTCGTCAATGAATACAAGACATCTAGTGGTTTTAACACCATCTGGGGTGAAATAAATAGGTGAATAATTGCATAACCAAAACACTTAACAGCACATGTAGATTTACAAGAAGAAAGAAACACAAGACTATAGGTTTTTTAGTGTACTGAAACTTCTTGAAGTCTAGATTTGATCTTCTCCAAAGTACCTTCAACTGCAATATCAAATGCATCTTTCTTACTCCTCAACCCCAACGAGCTCCCATGCTTCCTGTACATAACCCTCGGTATCAACTCGATCACTTTCTCCCTCATCCTCCTAACCTCACCCCTCGGGATCCCCATCAACAGATCCAAAATCCTCAGCCCTTTGAACACCACATCCTCCTTCGGTATGAACACCGAAAACTCCCCGTACTGCCCCTCCGGCAAGTGCCACCTGTACTGCTTCTTCGCCGACTGCTCCTCGAAGAACACCGGTATGCACCCGGCCAGAATCCCGTCGAACGTGGACCGCCTGGTCGGCGTGTCCCCCGGGGGCTGCAAGCAGAAAGTGGCCTGCAGCATCGGCCTCATGAACCTAATGGGATCGTGCTCGCAAACCCCGTTGGAACAGTCCACAAACTCGCACAACGTCGAGTACGAACCGCCATCACCACCATTGACGCCAGTGCCGTTATCGCACTCCATCCGAATGCTCCGCCGTATGTTGGGAGAGGCGGAGACCCCACCTCCCCCGGCAAACAGCATCAGCGTGGTCCGCCTCGACCGGCGGACCCGTCCCACCCACGACTCCAGCATAGCGGTGTTCGGCGGGTGGAACGACGTCGGGTAGGGAATGGCGACCTCCTGCCACGGGTAGGCTCTAGATTCGAACGTCAAGACGGTGACGTTGTAGAACTCGGGCAGTTCGAGGAGGGAGGTGCCCCACACGGGGGGGTCGTTTGTCAAGGGCTGGGACAGGTCCCAGGCGGGGCGGGAGGCGACGAAGAAGTGGTCGTGGCCGCGGTTGCGCTCCCAGATTCCGGGGGAATCCCGGTGCTTGAGGAATCGGAAGAGGTTGAGGCCGTGTTGGGAGCTGGAGTTGTAGTGGTTGGGGTCGTAGAGGTAGCGGAGGGAATCGAGGCCGGCGTAGTAAGGGAGGAAGACGGCGTCGGCGCGGCGGGGGTCGGGGGTGAGGCAGGGGTAGTCGAGCATGCGTCGGTGGAAGATGAGCTCGAGCATGAAGGGGTCGGTGCGGAACCAGGAGCGGGTCTGGTTGTGGGTTTTGTGGCCGAGGCCGTGGTTGGGGAGGTAGGGGCAGAAGTCGTCGGAGAGAGGGTAGTAGGAGCAGTTGGAGAGGAGGTGGAGGTTGAATTGTGGAGGGAGGTCGCGGATGTGGATCCGGCGGCCGGCGCATTCAGGATCGGAATATTGCTGGGAGTTTGCGAGGGCGAAGAAGAAGATGAAGGAGAGAGTGAGGATGATGGGTTTGATGGCCATTTGGGGAAGGGTGGAGAGAGAGGAAGGGGGGAGGAGTGAGAGAGGGGAGGAGGTTGGTGGTTTGATTTGTTTCATTATTATTACATTACAGTGGTGGATTTTGGATTTTTGTGGAGATGGGGGCAATCCTTGTGCTGTGTCGTAGCATATGTTTGTTTAGTAGTATTACTGATTCTACTGAACAAACAGTAGCGTTTTGTGGGGAGAGATTTGGAAAGAGAAGAGGAAAATGGGGTTGAAAAGTTCAGAGTAATTTTAGGAGATTTGGAAAGAGAGGAGGAAAATGGGGTTGAAAAGTTTCAGAGAGTAATTTAGGAGAGAGAGACATGTTCACAAAAAAAAAAAAAAAAAAAATTTAGGAGAGAGAGAGGGAGGGGGGTAACGGTTAAAAGTTTTCGTGGCTGGGTATGGTGGTCGATGTCGGTGGGGTGAAGATATTCTTCAGGGTCATATGACTGCCCCACCCAATGCGGCGGTGATTTTCAACTTTAGGCGGTAACGTTGCGGTTTCATTGGTGTAGTTTAAGATCTCGTGGAATAAAAATTGTCCGAAATTAATTCAAGCTGAATGTCAACCACTTATTAATCGGACAGCTTTAATTCCAAAAAAATTAGTTGGGCCTTATATTTTTTCCATGAACAGAAGGAGTATTTTGACGAAATGGTAAATTTCCGATGAACTTAGGCTAAGTTTGGATGAACGGAATCTTCAATAGGAATAGGAATGTGATTATTAGGAATCAAATTCCTTGGAATTTTATTGAATGGGAATAGAAATATGATTGTTAGGAATGAAATTCCTAGGAATACAATACCTGAAGTAATTTTAAGTTCAGTGTTTGGATTAGTTCAGTAATCTTCTACATGAATCAATTTTTTTGGAAATTATCAAAGTCAATATTTGTTTTTTTTATTGATTGAGCCAGGAATCTAAGATTCCCATGGGATAAGAAAGGAATCAAATTCTCACTCTATCTGGTAATGTGATTTTTAATTGGATGTGTTGTCAGGAATCACAATTCTATTCCTATCTCTCCCAAACATGGGAATTCTGAGAGTGCGGCATCACATTTCTATTCATGTTCCTTCCAAAGAATCCAAACGTTGGAATTATGGAAGTATGGTATCACATTCTCATTCCTCTTCAAGATTCCTACTATCCAAACTGAGCCTTAGTTTAATTTTTCGAATTAATAAACACACAGTTCTCTTGCAACCATTCTACACACTTATGCATTTTATACATGGTGAATGTGAGGTGACTACAAAAGTTTTTGGTAATGATATCAACTTTAAAAAATAAATTATTTGGTCACCTTTATATCTTTTAAGGATCCTTCGGAGTGAGTCTGAACTGTAATTTCTGTATTCTTTCACTCGTGGTAATACTAACCACACACAATCTTTTTCTTACTGTCCTGTTTTTAAGTCGTGGGTGCTTCCTAGACTTTCTCTTACTGACTAAAATGACATTATTTGACATGTGTACGCAAAAATCTTTGGCAACCATATTATGGGGAGCCATCTCTTTCTTCTTCTTTTTTTCTTTTTTTTAGGGTAGCCATTAATTGTTTAGAGTAGGCAAAAACATCATTTATTAGGATCAACATCCTCTCCCGTCCCTATAAATAAATTTTAAGGCTGTACTTGAATGACAAATATCTTATTGAAGAATGTAATTCCGGAATTCTGACATACTTATATTAGGTTAGAGTTTGAAAGGTAGTAGTATGATTCCTTATCTCCCAATCAGGAGTAAGTATTTTCGTGAATAGAGAAGAAATCTTATTTATCCAGGGTTCTTAAGAATTAGGATGTGACGGGAGCGTACGTAATTCCCACGTTTCGTTGCGTATACTCTAGCCACATCCTTTCTTTAATTTTCAGTGAAGGAACCGGGGAAGGATCATGTTCCCATTTATTACTCCAAGGAGAAAGCTTGGCACGGCCTTACAGTGAGTGATCTAGTAATAAATAAATACTCACCCGCTAATAAAAACCAGTAGGCTTCATTGATATCACCTCACTTTCTGGGTAACAAACAGGTTACCCTCAAAAGCAGCACCTAAAATGGGCCAATAACCTCTCTGATGAGTCTCTGGCCACGTACCCATACCTGATTGCCCACTTCTCTTAAACACACACACACACACACACACACACCCGCGTGGACTAGCTTGACAGAGGGCATGTGCCAAAATCTCTTGGATACAAAAAATGCGCAATAATTCTACAACCACACCCACTTTATACATTCAAATACACATTCACACATACAAGTGTGTATGGAGCCCCACACACACTTGTATGTGTGAATGTGTATTTGGGTGTGCTCCTAGAATAATTGTACAAAAATGTACTCTGGCTTGGGAATCGGATTTTTTCATTATGAATTGAGGGAATTGAGTTCTACACTCCCCTTTTTACCACATACACTTCTTTTTTGTCATTATTAATGTGAATTTACCAGTTTACCCTTTCAAAAGTTCAGTTTTTTACACATTAAGGGACAATAGAGTAAATTCATACCAAACAAAGACAAAAAAAAGAAATGTATGTGGTAAAAAGGAGAGTGCATAAGTCAATTTCCGATGAATTATGCATTTTTTTTTAGGTAAAAAAATTTGCATGCTTGATAGCTGATTCAAAAATACCTTACAGGCCTCCGTCTTGTCAAATTTGTAAGTTTCAAATGATATCTCTATAACCAATGATGCTAATTCTGTTAGTTAGAGCCCTCGCGCTTTAGTGGGTAGGCCAAGGGTTCGACTCTTCAACCTACGTGAAGGTTCTGTCTCGAATTGATATCTTATAAACAAATTAATTACTTAGTAGAATAGTATAAAGTTTGTTAACTAATTTCTAAAAATATAATGAATTAAATTTAGTCCCCTCAATACTCAAGTAAATTTATCTTTTTGTAATTGTTGTCTAATTTTTTGGGGGTAAAGTAATTGTTGTCTAATTCCTTCTTATTAAGATCCTAAATCGAACGTATGTGAGTACATCGACACGCACCTATATAGACGCGTACTAATCAACCATAAAGCTCAATAAATTGTACTCTCTGTGAAAGGAAAGAGTAAAAATGGAAATAGCCGTGAATAATACTTAAACATGCCACTACAAGGATTGCATCCTGAGCGAGGCCTGGAACAATACATGAAAAGAAAATGTGAAACTGTTCATGAAACAACACTAGACGGTCCACTGCGAGAATTACGATTCATGTTACATTAATGGCCTCCGATATGGGCCACATAAAGCCTCACAGCAGCCTGCTGTGTCTTGGGCTTCACTCACAAGACTCCGCCTTTATAACTGACTTCCCGTTTAAAACCTTCCATTTCCCTCTCTCTCTCTCTCTCCGAAGAGACCCATCAAGAAACCCAAGAACAACCCGTCCCGCTGTCCCTGAATCACAAATCTTCCCAAGATGTTGAAAGCAGTGTGTAAGTATATCATGAGCACAAGCACTACTTTTATTTGCGTTTTTAACAGGCGTAGCGGCATAATTCAACCTAACTGCTTTCATCTTTTGTTTCGCAGCTCTCTTCGGCCGCAAGAAGACCATCCGCCCGTTCAAGAACTTCTACGCCGAGTGGATCGAGACCCTCAGGACCACCCTCCTCCCCGTCCTCCGCCAATCCATGTCCTCCAACTCCCCCCACCACCACCTCCCCACCCACGTCGACACCGTCCACACCCACTTCCAGTCCTACTACGCCGCCCTCGACCTTGCCGCCTCCTCCCACAACGACGTCGCCCAGCTCCTCTACCCCGACCACCGCAACCCCCTGGAATCACCCTTCCTCTGGCTCGGCGACCTCCACCCCTACCTCTTCACCAACCTCCTCCGCTCCTTCCTCAACGACGATTTTGACCTCAAAGAAAGCGGAGAGAGATTGGATCTTGGTTTGGCTGGGAGGGATTGGAACGTGGTGACGGCGTGGGGGAGTCCGTCCACGGGGTTAACGAGCCGGGTCGAGCAGATTGAGTGCGGGTTGAGGCTGATGGTGCCCGCGATCTCAGCCCGGTTTCGGGACGCCCAGAAGGGGTTCGTGGAGAGGGTTGGGGCGGAGTGGGGGAGGAGCGAGAGGGAGGAGGGGGCCAAGGGTGGGATCGAGGAGGCCTTGGAGGCGGAGATGGATGAGATGACGGGGGTTTTCTTGGACGCCAACAGGTTGAGGAGGAGCGTCCTGTCGGATATCATGGGTGCCACCAGTGTTTACCAGGCCGCTCTGTTCCTTGAAGGGTTGGCTCAATTCATCGTGGGGCTTCGGGATCACGCGTTGTTAGGGCAGTTCGAGCGGTGCAAAATGGTTATCAACTCGTGAATTCAACTGGGTTTCGAACGCCTTGGGATTTTCATGCGTAGTACTGTAGTTTGGAAGAGGAACAGAGGAGCTTGTAAGGTGCTTAAGCTACTTCTCATTTCTGTGCCGCGTATTTTGCGTATCAAGATCATTATTTTAGGCTCATTTATTTTTCTTTTGAAATCATTTTATTGGCTGTTCATCGTTTGTATTGTTCTAGAGTATTTTGTCAGTTTTGAGTAGATGCAGGAATTTCTATTTTCGTTGTTGTAATAGGTACCGGCATGCGTCAAGGAAAGATGAAGTAGAGTTGTTCCTTCTGTTTGTGCTCTCAATCAGGATGGAGTACATATATATAACTATGAACATACAGTATGATTTAGTTTTCGATTCAACCACTCGTCTAGATGCATGAGAAGCTATATGACTATTGGACATGGTTGTGCTAATGTTATGGAAATTCCACAAGTGTCTTGAAGAGTAGATGGTCTTCCTTTAGGACTTCAGTTGCTCTGTCAAAAAGCGGTTTAAGAAATCAAATAAACCTGTCAAAATATAAGTTGCCCTATGATAACTATTACAGTTAGAAACAAGTTGGAAAGTATTTGGTAAAAGCCAAATTGATCTTTCATTCAAGAAAGGTCATACATATGATAGATGAGATGTGTAAACTACAGTTAAAGCACTACTAGGCCTTTCGTTCTTTTGGTCTTGTTGAGCGTAGAAATTAATGATTACGTATAAGTGAATACTGAAAGATATCAGAACGAAGTAGAGATACAAGCGTAGCCCTTTAGGATAGTATAGGGTGGGTTTGCCAGCCATATGTCCTACACCAGTACATAAAATGTCACTGAAAACTTAGTTCTACCGATCTCGGGGAATGACTTCTTGTCTTCTGATCAGTTCCGCCTTGAAACACATAAGACAAATGATGCTAGAAAGTCAACCTAGTTTGAGTCTAAAGACTCCTCTGATAACGAGGGAGTTCTTTAGCAAATAGGTTACGTCCAATGACTTCTGCGCTCCCTTGATCTGTTCTACCGGCAACTGCAACCTCCAGCAATGTTGATTCATTGGGATCATTGCAGATTCCAAGTTTAGCAAGGAATGAAACTGTTGTACCCTTGTCCAATCCCTCGCTTTCAATCCAAATGTGACCCCCCATTAGATTTATAAACCTGATTCCATCGTTTCAAAAATGTCACGAAAACAGAGTCAGACAATCTAATTGAAGAAGTCACTCAACACTCCCTGCTATTTTAAGACATCATGATGACTGCGATCAGTCATTCTGATACATATCATATGACAGAATTACTAATCTAGACTTGAGTAAATACCGTTTGCAAATGGCGAGCCCAAGACCAGCCCCATTATTATTTCGGTTTGATCCACTTTGAGACTGAGCAAATTTAGTAAAACAGAGAGCGATATCTTGTGGGAGAATACCGCAACCAGAATCCTTAACCTGCAAAAGACACTATCTAGTGAAGAGTTCTAATTCCCCACCAGTAACTGCAAAAAGATATGGAGTCGACAGAGTAAAGCCCGCATAATGGAGTTCAAGATGCAAGAAATATGAAATTCGGTTTTACTTTTGTGGTGTCTTTCTTTCTGTAGTTCATTACCAAACTTCATACCACATTAAACAAGTCCAAAGGTCAGCCTTGCAATCTCCAAGCAAAATGCTTGAGTTTGCACTATAAATGGTTGCACTTCAAGGAAGACCAATTTATATTGCCATATCATCCCTTGAAAAGATACTTGAAATTTAGCTAGTGAAAGAGAAGAGAGAACTCAACCTGCACTCTTAAGAAGAAGTAGCCATCACTTGACACAGGATAAAACTCAGGAGCTCGCCAGTCTCTCAAAGACTCTGGTTTTGCAATCGAAGCCACAACTGAGATATAACCCTTCTTTGTGAACTTCACAGCATTACCCACGATATTTATGATTGTTTGTATCACTCGTTTCTCATCACCCATAGCATATACAGGTAAATCCGGGGCCAAAATAAGTGTCAAGGATAACTTCTTTACAGATGCAATAGGCTTTATCAAATTGATTGCCTATAAAAACAAAACAAAAGCCAACAATATTTAGCAGTGTCATAGGTATTCAGGTAAACCTGTCAGTTCTTGCTAAATGACACATAATTGCAAAGTAACTAGGGGAAGTACCTGTCTGAAAACTTCATGAAGATTGAACACCCCAGCATCTAATTTTAGGCTACCATCTTCAAGCCTAGAAAGATCTAACACATCGTTAATAAGGGTTGCAAGCAGGTTGCTACTCTTGAGTATAGTCTCTATCATAACCCTTTGATCTGGAGTTAGTTCTGTTTCCAAAAGAAGTGAAGATAAGGAGATAATTGCATGCATGGGTGTCCTCATTTCATGGTTCATGACAGCGAGGAAATCATTGCGAGCACGGATAGCCAGCTCTGCTTCTTGTCGAGCCAAATCTAGAGCAACATTCTGCTCCATGAGCTGATCACGGGCCCTCATAGACTCTTCTAAAATTGCAGCATGAGAAAGAGCAACAGCTACCTGTATATATGAAAACAGTACATTGAGCACGAGAAAAACCATGTAGTCATGATATTCCCGTGTCCATGCAAGGTAACCAAAGAAGTTTTATAACCCAACAGTTACCGGAAAAAATTACTGTCTACAGGAATAAAAACCTGATATATTGAAGTGAATAAATCTAGTCCAACAACCGACTAACAAGACTTTGTGCTTGTATGACAAAAACTATTTCTAGTTCATCCACAGGGTGAATTCCAGTTTCCAGTTAACTTTCTCTAAGGTAGTAACAAATGCACAAGAACTGAGGGTGAAACAGTAAGTAAATGCATAGACATATGTGTAATCTATGGTTTATGAAGGAATAGAGCAACTTCAACAAATAAAACTCAATATTGAGCAGGCAGAGAATAAAGGAACGCAAAACAGGGTCTAAAAACAAAGAAAGCATGCTGCACTGTTCATTTCCCACCTAATCATGCGTACAGTTTTAGGAAAGACCGAATGAATCTTTTAGCAGAGTGTCACGGGAAATTGAATAGCTGAAGTAAAAGCTAGTAACGAGGGCGAGAAACACGTGATTGAATTTGTCCAATATTGCACAGGCATTGAAAAGTGAACCACAGACAAGGGGAAAGCCAATTATGCTTTCATTTCAAGCAAAACACTATTACAGGCTTAAAGCTATAGCAGGTTGAGGTTGAATGCTAGCCACTTAAAGTACGAGATACAATAATAATTTTCAAAATCAGAAGGCAATCAAAAGGCAACCAATGGCAAGGATAAAGGTAATAAGAACCTGGTCGGCAACAACTTCCACAAGTTCCAACTCATGGTCGCGCCATTTTCTGATTCCGTCCATAGGGAGAATCAAAACCATCACAGCATAGCTTTTTGCAGAGAGCTCAGGCCAATCATTAATTTGGAAATTCGAAAGATGCAAAAGAGGCACCCGAACGGCAACCACTTCCGGTGGTACAAATCTTCCCACAGGAGGTCTAATCCTTGCCAATGGACACGAATGTGGAATACGTATTGCTTCAGCACTATTAAAAACTTCATTGACTATGGGAATATTGATTGGTACAGAAGATCCAACAGGTATTATATTGCTTAGTGCATGAGATAGTTGAAGATTTAACCCTGTTCGTGATGGCATCCACAATGCACATTCTTCCAGGTCTAAAGTCCTACCCAACTCCACAAGAGTAGTTTTTAGTATAGTGTGTCTGTCGAGTGTGCTTCTAATTTCATGCGTAAGCATTCTCACATGCCTTCCAGTTTCTTCTTGAGACATAATAAGGCCCATCTCCCTGTCCAGCTCTTCAGCCTTGTTCTTCAAAAATAGTTCCCGTGTTTTCACACTTAGAAGATCAGGAATAATATGCACAAGCATTAGAGCTGTTGCACATGACACAACAGCTGTAGCAAGTTTTGCTATAGTCATCACAACAGCAACAGTTTTCGAGTGCATAGAGAATGTCCACAGATTTATGAAGTGGGTTGCTCCACAGAGAACAATAAAAGCACCAAACTGCATCAGGACCCATCTATATGGGAAGAACGCTGATTTTTGAACAAAATAAATGAGCTCCAAGGGAATTGAGAAGTACGCAACGGCAATAAAGAAGTCCGATATATACTGATATTTCACCAGAAGCTCATCAGCAGGCCATTGAGTCTCAATGCAGTCACATGACTCCATTTCCAGCAGTAGGCCAGCAAAGATCTGAGAAACATGAGAATGATTAATTAGTTCCAGCATCCCAGCCTAATTCACAAAGTAGATGTGAAAACTCTTGCTAAAAGAGGTGGCTTCATGGTTGAAAGAACTGCTTCCAAAAGAGGTTTAATTAAACAAGATTGAACCCCAATCACGTAGTGTCACGCCCCGCTATCAGACAAACCAAATACGTGATCAACCATGCAGCGAAGTCAATTCCAAATAGTTCAACCTCTTTAAAACCTTGTCCATACTTGATAAGATTTTATAAAAATTTAAAAGGGTGCGTTTGTTTTTAGAACTTTCAAAAAATGGAGACAACCAATGGCGAAACCTGTACATTTTATAATACGGCAATATTAGTTTTTTTTCCGAGACTTCCAACAACACAAAACAAAATAAAATACTAGCCGTAACAAGCTACACATATGTGGTTGATGGAGTTGACTCCGTTTACAAGGAGCTAGCTCAATATCAGTGTCAAAATTCAATAATTACATCCACGTGCCTCAAAATGCATATTACAAGTTCTAATACAAGATATGAACTCTACTCATATTAAAAATTACGTTAATGCCGTAAAAGTTTACAATCTCCACCAACAAATAAATTATAGATACGAATTTGTGTTTCTCAGCCCTGGAGTTTCTCTTCATTACCTGAAAAATGTTGGATAATACAACATGAGTCGAAACTCAATAGGAAACATGCTAAATGCGAAGATAAGAGAACGCAAGCAAAACGCACAAACATGACGTTAACTCTCTTCTTTTTTTCTTTTTAAATAAGTCAGATGGTAAGTTGGTGTATTCGATATTCTAAGAAAACTCCCCCTTTTTTTATAAGCATAAAAGATGACAATTGAGTATATTGCAACATAGAACAAACGAATACTAGAAACTTTTACTTCTCATGCATCCACTTGAAATAATAAACACAATAATCTGACACGATAATGATTTCAAATTCTAAATGCATATGAGATGACAAATACTAAGAAAATCGTAATGCGGGCAAAGATACTTTGAACAAGACAACACATACGACACATCACAACTATTGACATCGAGGAACTCATACTCCCACGTCATTCATTTTAAAACTCCAGTTTTATCTATCATAACCCTTTGTGTCACATTTCCATTTCTTCGTTATGTGTCATGAGCAAAATCTCTTGCCGGGCCAATTAAGGGATCCTGATACCCCTTGCCAGGCACCTCACCCGTTGGTGGGTCCTGAATATGTTACGAGAGATTGCTCCTACCGGGCCAATTATGGGATCCCGATATCCCCTTCCACACACCTCACCCGTTGGTGGGTCCTGAATATGTTACGAGCGATTGCTCTGCCGAGCCAATTATGGGATCCCGATATCTCCTGCAAGGCACCTCACCCGTTGGTGGGTCCTAAATATGTTCTCATTTCATATTACGTGTTAAAGTATCAAAGTTCAATCATAAACCATCCATAAAGTGTCATGAATTCTCAAATTCAATATTAGCAAGTCTTTCAAGTCAAATTAAAGATATACCACGTGTCAAACATATAGCAATGTCCCCAAATTCAAGTATTTTGTAATTTCTCAAATAAACACAACTACGAATCATGAAAGATTGTTGAAAATAGGAATACAACCTGTTTAAGAACTTCAATTAGGAGTGAGAATACTCAGACTTCAAGAACCCTAATCAAAATCAAGAGTTCACATACAAGAAGGGGGGTTTTCTTTAAACAAGACTAGATCAATCAACAATAATGGAGTAGCAATCAAAGAAATAAAGAGCCAAACACAGAGAGAGAGAGAGCGCGCGCGCAATCTCTTCCAAATTAATCAAGTCAATCCGATACGATAGATGTTCAGATATTCTCTAATTACCGGGATATAACCAAACCAAACTGAAGCTCATCTAAGAAACTCAATCACAGTCCGAGTATCCAAACTAAATATAATCCTCCAAAACTTCAAGAAAAATCATGTGACCTATCGTAGTTCCAACAAAGACACAATCTAATCAGAACCCACTTTGATTATCATCAAGGAACAATATGATACAAAGTAAGAAAATAAGAGTACGTTCAATCCATCAACTGTGGTGTCCAATAACCAAAATGAGTTTATCCCTTTTCTTCTTGGCATTCTATCAAACACCATATTGGCATTTAGTATTGAACTACCTATTACCTGATCATTTGCTCAAGCACACCATACTCGAAACAAGTACGACATATTAAAATCTCATAACTTGGAGATAGCTAGCAAAGGACTTTAAATCAATCACGAACAACATTATACCCATAATCAGTACACACAATGTCCCTATAGCCTATACACCTAATATTAGGGCTTTCTTAAAATTGCGGAAAGGCACTTGATATTACACAAGTCACACTCACTCTTTTTCGACCGTAAACATTCTTTACCAGAACATCAAATTAGGTTTAAGAACTCCAAACTCCGTTCGCGGAATGAATTTTAGGTGTAAAGACTAAATTAAACCAGTTAAGAAAATCTGTCACGCTACACTTAGAAAAATCATAATTACCCATAATAGGTCCAAAAGGATTGAAACCAACGCTCATAGTTGCGTAAGTTAAAGCATTATTCTCAGTAAAAATTACAGCTTCATAAGTGAAAGGTATATTTCCCAATAATCAAAAGAAAACAAGTTTATTACAGTTTCTGTTCCAGACAAACAACCCTACTTTAAGGATTCACCAAAAATTGTACATTTATCCAAATGACTTGATTCCAATGCCAATATGTTCCTAACATAAGGTAATTGTTCCTGTAAAAATATTATAGCCATCCAAGTTGTGAAAAATGCCCAGAAATTAAAAGAAGACGATCACGAACAGATTCGCAATAAAGATGACAACTAGTTTTCAAAAAAATTCATAATTAATTCAGTCCTCCTCTGTTTCACAAGTTTTTGATATCAAACTCTTCGTCTTGAAACCTACTTTAAAAGTCATGAAGGCCTAAATTTTGAATCGTAGCGTAAGAGTGCCAAAAATACGAATTTATGAGAGGGTGTCAATCTGTCTCGAGAAACTTAAGCTGTTTCACTTAACTCTCTTGTTTGTAATCAACTCCTAGCACTTAAAACACATCTAACTGTACATTCTCATCCTCATTTATGCAAGCATACTCAAGTAAACAAGTCCAACATACCAAAATACCATAATAGGATAAAATAATCATCAAACACCTTAATCAATCATGAAAACTAAAAACCCATAAACAATACACAACATACCACTAAACTGTCATTCAACCATTGATCACTCATTCTATTCCGCAACCGATCTTTCATAATGTTCATGGCTGAAAATACCCTTTCAACTGTTGCGGTGGCAACGGGTAAAATTAATGTCAAAGTCAAGAGCAAGTAAACAAAATGATATACTTTATCTCTTCCGGTATCCACCATTTTTCTAGAAAGATCAGCAATTCCATTTAAGCTTGAGAACTCATCACAATGTACATATGTTTATCAGTTTATATTAATCCAATAGCATCTATTAATGTATTCCTTTTCCTTTACACAGTTACACACAGCACTTACACTGTACAAAAATGACAAACCCCAATTTTTTTCCTCGGCAATACACAGACCACAGTGCACAACTTACACTGCACACACAAACAGAGAGAGTGAGAGAGAGACCTTGGTTTAATCACTGATTCAAGTTTCTTCGAGAAATCTCGGCAGATCGCGGGTTAGGGCAGATCGGTTGCTGGTTCGGTTGGTGATTGCCGATTGGTGAGGGAACCGGCGAGGCGAGATACACCGGAGACCGGCGACAGCAAGGCGAGTGTTCTCCGTCGTTCGTGATCGTGAGCGAAAGGGGGGAGCGAGCGGCAAGAGTGGGCAAGGCGCCTGGGTTTTTCTGATTTGGGGGAACAGGAGCAGGAGAAGGGTAGGGTGAGCGTTCTTTTTTCCTGATTTGTCCACGATCTCGAGGATTGTTTTTTAGAGAGAGAGAGAGGGAGGGAGGAGAGAGAGAGAGAGCGGGGAAAGTGGAGTTGGGGGAGCTGCAGCCTGCTGTCTCGGCCAAGGGGGCTGTGCTCCTGCCTCTCTCCATGATCGGAAACGTTCATTTCGTAAAACTCATTGAGTTGAACAAGTATGTAAAAAATCAGCTCGATCGGATATTATTAAACTTCTAATCGAAACTTTTTTTCTTGAAAAGAATGGATCCGAAATACTGGATCAAATCTACTATAACTCATAATTGGCAAGTTATATATGTTCCGATCGATATTTGATCAAACTGATTTTTAGCATACTTGTTCAACTCGACAAGCTCTACGAAGTGAACATTTTCGATCATTGAATCAAGACCGGAGCGGGGCCCCCTTGGCCGGGACAGCACGCTGCCGTCCCTTGAAGGGACAGCAGCTCCCCCAGTCCGGGGAAAGTAGAGGAAGAGAGGGAAGATGCATGCACCTGTCTGTGGGGTGAAGGAAGGAAAGTGGACCATACCTCCAAATTGGGTATTTCTCTGTGCTATGGGTACACCAAATACCCATTTTTTTAACAGCAAGTCTCGAAATCTTGTTATTTGAGGCCGATGATCGGATTCTCTGTTACTTATATTCTAAATATTTCGCAAGTTGGAAAGAAATGGAAGTTTGATGTATTGGATAGGGTAATGAGTCATATTCAAAAAAAAAAAAAAAAGATAGGGTAATGAGTCTTGCTACGGTTCCCGACCGGAAAAGGATACCGATCGGTTTTCGATGGCGTGCCGGGCCCATTCCGGCCACCGGACAGCCGATCTGAGCTGTCTAAAAATTCTTTTAAAAAAAATTGAGTGGGCCTACGCGAGAATCAACGGCATCTGATGGGTCAGAATGGACCCGGCGCGCTGTCGGGAACCGATGGTTATTTCTTCTATCGGGAACCGTAGACTTTCCGATAGGGTATTATTGTGTTGCTGGCTTACTTCTGCTTTCAATCTTCGAAGACATTTTATTACTTCTTAAAATTAGAAATTTAAAGATAGCTAGTGTTTACAAAATCAACCTTTTGAGGTTAGAAATTTTATTTTGTTTTATTTATTCTCTCATAAATCCGAGTTTCCATTGTGTATACAATCTTCTTTCTTATTCTTCCTTTGAAGAATTTACCTTTTTTTCGTAAAAAGCCAAAAAAGCAATCAAGATACTACCTAATCTTAAATTTCTGGTGAAATGTACATAAATAATGGAGCAACGTAAAATCAATCAAGCAAGGCAATGATATGACATGATGCTTAACCATTTTGAGATAAACATAATTACGGTCGCAAACCTTGCTTCGAATGGTAAAATAAATGAGAAAATTGTAGTAACACAAAATACCTGTATTATTTTATTTTCTTTGTGAAATTTAGAAAGTAAAAAAGCAAGTGAATATGTATGTCGTAGAGTTAGCCCTCCAAATAATATGCAGAAGTAATTCCATTTCCTTTTCCTTCGGTTTTCCGGACACAAAATCTTATTTGTTCAATTAATTTTTACCTTTTCCTACTTGTTCCTTTTTTCTTTTTCCTTTCCTTCTTGAATGTTAACCATTTGCGTTCCTTGATCGAACAATAAACAATCAATCAAAACCAATTCTCTAATAAATTCAAGTTTTTATTCTGTACATATCTTACTTTTTTTCCCCCCTAACTCTCAAGAATTACCTTCTAATGGTATACCAAACAGTAACTGAAAAATTAAAGCTATGCCATAATCTTGAATTTTGTGAGGAAAAAACCAAAAAAGGAGAAACGAAGAGAATATTTTTGGCAAATTTAAATAGCATCCAAGTGCAACTGGTGTATATTCAGAGAGTTCTCAAAAAGGTGTTTACCAAAAACAAAAAAGAGAGTTCTCAAAGGCCAGTGGACTTGTGATATGACCTACGTTTGGCCCATGAAGATTCCTTTGATCTCTCTATGGGCCTGGCCTGGAATTTGGGCTACTAGCAAGTCATCCTGATTCTACCGCTCTTTTTGGCCCATGAATCTCTGCTTGTTGCTTCGCAGAGCTTAACTTTTTTGCACAATTTGGGATCACGAATTTGTTGAGAGATAGAGAGAGAGAGAGACCAATTTACCGTTTGGTTTAATAGATATGAGTAAAATTACTGATATTTGGTTTTCTTTCTCTGAAAATCCAACATATAGACATTACATTTTCATTTTAATATAAACATAACATTGGTCTCTGTTAATCGGGAAGTGCTACAATACACACCTCTTATTTGGGTGTGTATCATATGCACCTTCATTTTTTTTTTTTGAACTGGCATATGCACCTTCATTGAAACACACCAAAATGTTGTGATTCCCAAAATATTATGATTCTATTGCTAAAAAGTTACGAATCATATTGATGAAAAGTTACGATTTTTTAGTATAAAAGTTACGATACGAAATAAAATGTTATGAATGACCGGTCCAACAAGTAATTTTTTGTTAGGTGGCACAATATGAACCACACAATAGGTACATATGGTACACACCTTAAAGGGATATGTATTGAAGACTTTTCCCTGTTAATCTGCTGCAATGATTCGAGTAATTTTTTTCTTCAAAAATTCAAGTTGTGCTTACCCCTCATCCAAGACCTGGGGCCCATCTCTTGCCCTCGTTTGGGAACTCAAGTCGCAGGGGTCTTCGGTTATCCTCTTCCTTCGGTAAGACCAGAGATGAGGGATTCGACGGTCTTATTTTTGGGCAGGGTTTGAGGTCCATGTAAATTATACCCCCAATCCCCCTCGAAATTTGACCATTTCACCCCTCTTTATCCCCTCCTCCACCCCAACTTTCCATTTCTGTCGGTGTGTGTGTGAGTGAAGTGTATCTGTGTGGGAAAGCCGAGAAAAAAATTAAGTGTTCCAAATTTCAATCCATTTGAACCGGTGAAAAGATTTAAGTTTTCTGATCATTTTATCCTAAATGATCATAATTAAATTTTGACTCTAGAGCTTTCGTTGATTAGACCTAAGAAAGTCGAAGAACCAAATATATCTTCAGGCTAACTAACGAGAGCCCTAGAGCCAAAAATTAATTATAATCCTTTAGGATAAAATGATCAAAAAACTAAAATCTTTCTATCGGTTCAAACGGATTGAAATTCGGAACACTTAATTTTTCAACCTCTTTAGACAGTTTATATATTAAAAAATATGGTTAAAAAATTAGTACTTTAATTTTTAATCCGTTTGAACCAGTACGAAGATCCTATTTCTCTGATCATTTTATTCTAAAGAGTCATAATTAATTTTTGGCTCTAGGGCTCTCATTAGTTAGCCTGAAGAGATATTTGGTTCTACGACTTTCTTAGGGCTAATTAACGAGAGTCCTAGAGTCAAAATTTAATTATGACCATTTAGGATAAAATGATCAGAAAATTAAAATCTTTCCACCGGTTCAAACGGATTGAAATTTAGAACACTTAATTTTTAATTTTTTTCTTCAGCTTTCCCCAGCTTTTTTTCCCTCTATCCTTTGCGCCCCAAAACGACACAGTTTTGGGGCACTACAATCCTATACAATCCTATAGGTCCTGTGCCCATGTGTTCCATACAACCCCATCCATCCACACTTAAAAAACACATGAAATTATTAAAAAAAACTTAAAAAAATGAATTTTAATTGTTTTTACTTATTAAATTAATTAATTAATTACTGAATTAAATTATTATTCCTTAATTATGAAAAAGTAATTAATTTTTACAATTTTATATTAATAATAATGAATAATCTAACTTAACACTGCACAAGGGCAAAAGAATCATTTGACAGCATTCTATTCCTTATAGCCCCAATTTATCCTTTATCCAAACCAAGTACTCCCTCCGTCCCCTTTTTAAAGTCTAGTATTCTATTTTGGACTATCCCTTAATAAGTGTCTATTTTGTAAAGTTAATGGATAAAAGTTGGTACATTTTCCATTTTGCTCTTAAAAGTAGATTCCATATTGAAAAGTTATTGAGTAAAAGTGTGATGATGATGTTTTCATAGAAGGTAAGTAGGAAAAGTAAAGGTAAAAGTTGATGTGAAAGGTGTAATGATGATGTTTTTTTAATAAGTTAGAGTTACGAAGCGAGACACTTAAAAAGGGACGGAGGGAGTATTATTTAATCCTCATTTTCTAATACCTCATCCAAACCAATCACTATTTAAGTTACCCCCTCTATAAATGTGGGTCATCCCTTATTAACTAATACCCCCTACTATCTTATTTTCCCTTATTAACTAATACCCTTCATTCTTTCCCCACGTCCAAATGGGCCCCTAATGAAATATACTGGAAATAGAGGCTTAAAAATACGACATAGGAATTCGAGACTCGTTATCAATTGCTGAATTATTGTAAGAAAGTGATAGATAACACAAACAAATAGCCAAATACCCATCATAGTCACTACTAATTGGGAAAAGTCATGTCGGCCGAAAAAGTTAATCACCACAGCTATTGATGCGTCAGATGGGGAGTAGGAGGCTATTCACAAGTGAATGAGCAATGCTAGTATCCAAAGCCGTTCGACGCACGTGATTCCACATACAACAAACAACTCTGGACACAACTCTGAACACAGTTGCGTTCAGAGTTGGATGTATTTGAAAGTTGTGTTCCCAGACTATTTTTTTGGAAGTGAACAACAGGCTGGGATTTGGAAGTCGGAAGAAGCAGACAGAGGACAGCAAATACCGAGCTCCATCCTGAGCTCAATGAGTTAGCCAAGCTTATCTCAATGATTAATGCTCATGGAGCCCCCCAGCAGATAGTTTGCAATGGAGTATTTTTATCGCAGTGGATGACAGCTCAAAGTGCTATCATCAATCAGTATCCAATTAATCTTCCTTTCATTCGAGAAAAAGAAAAGTCGGAGTAGGAGTAGTATAATCAAACAAACGACAAAACAAAACTTCCTCAAGAATACCACATTATTATTTTCTTCTCATTCATTTTTCTACCTTTTTTATTTGATAGGCCTCATTTTTCTACCTTTAGAGTAACTGAATAACCTTTTGAATCACAATTCCACTATCCAGATTCCAGCGCATATCAAAGTGAGTGAAGGTTTTAAAAAAATGTGGAAATTGGATAAGAACCTAAACAGAAAAACAGCGTGGTGTATCAACCTAGAGAGAGAGAGAGAGAGAGAGAGAGAGAGAGAGAGACACACACACACGACTACATGAGTGATGCTGCTGCATGCATTCAGGGTGGCTGAAGGCCATACAGGTTTTTCCCCCTGCGCAATATTATCCGGACACTTTCAACTTCTCACTCTCACGCAGAGAAATGAACAAGGTGAAAACAGAACCGAATGTGGAAGTCTAATGAAATGCACCATCCCCATACGATAATTGCAGGACAAGCTTAAACCACCAAAAAGTCATTAGACGCCTGTGAAGGGGCTCTGCGGTTATCCCACACATAGTTTACGCACAAGCACTTACACTAGCTATTTCCATAAACAAATAAAACTTACACTACATACCATAGGAAGTAGGAACCAATATAAACTAACGTTGGTTCTGGTTCCCTTAAAAATGTACGCCCCACTTCACTTTCTGTAATGTTGTCCAGAAACTATATAACTAAGATTCTGAAGCTAAATATATTCTATTGGTATCCATATCATCTTCCTTACTTTTTATAAATCCCTTCAGAAATTTGCAGTCCAAACGCCCAACTAACTTGAATTCCAGATTGATCCGATGATATATCAGCAATCACTTCAAAACTCGATTCCAATCGTTTAATACCAGAGGCTGCGAGAATCTAGTATAATCCCTACGTATGTATATGCATGTAAATTAGGGTATAATATCTTATTTTCCAGAAGTTGATGATTGATGGGCAGATCAATCATTTGAATGGGACCATGGTAAAGTGAAAGTCTACTGAGTTTAAATAATCAATACCTACTAGGGAATCCACTGTATAGTAGTACTATACATAAATATGATTTAGATTGGAACAAGGATTGATTACCAGAAGAAAGTGGCTCCATCACCTTTTTGCTTGATTAGGTGTATTCATTAGAAGAGTTGGAAGTCCAAGACTCTCTTAACACTGTTGTTCGACAATCATAAACCAACCACCCCTAAGTTAATCTAATAAGAAGTTTCTGCCATCTATAAATAGACACTTAAAGCCATCATACCATAACACACACAAACAAAAAACAACCTAAACCAAAGATTAGCCAAAATGCGCTTGAAGTCTCTTCTTATTCTTCTTCCATTGGCCATGGCCATTGCCTTGGCTATAACCCCCTTTTCACAGGGGCTCAACCATAATCTCAACCACCCTTCTTCTTTAGTACCACCATCCACTGATTTCACTGTACTCAATTACCATGGTGGTCCGCTCCTGACCGGACCAAGCAGCATCAATATCTATCTGATCTGGTACGGAACCTTCTACAAAAAAGACAGAACACCCATCACCGATTTCTTTGCTTCCTTTGCCCCTCCTAGGGGAATCAATTCCACCGTTTTGACATGGTGGAATATTATTCTATCCTACAAGGACAAGTCCGGAAACCCAGTCTCCGGAACAGTCAAACTAACCAAACAGCTCGGTGATGTAAAATACTCACTTGGGAAGCATATCAAGCGCGCCCAAATACACAACTGTGTAAAAAATAAGATAGACACTGGAAAATTACCTTATGACCCTCGTGGGATATATCTGGTTTTGACTTCTAAAGATGTGACTGTAGACCGATTCTGCATGGATTCATGCGGTTTTCATGGAGGAATCATAACATTGGCAAAGAGGAGAGTCGTCTATGCACATGTTGGAGACCCCCATGTGCAGTGCCCTGGGCTGTGTGCATGGCCATATGCGATTCCTGCTTACGGCCCGCCGGGCCAGGCCCTTGTGGCACCTAATGGGATCGGGTCTGATGGGATTATTATCAACGTCGCGACGATTCTTGCTGGAGCCGCCACCAACCCATTTAAGTCTGGTTACTTTCAAGGCGATGCCTTGGCACCGCTGGAGGCTGTCACGGCATGTCCAGGGATTTTTGGTGATAGAGCTTATCCAGGGTATCCGGGTGACTTGAAGGTGGATAAAATGAGCAAGGCAAGTTATAATGCTTATGGTGTCAATGGCCGGAAGTTCCTTCTTCCAGCTATGTGGGACCCACTGCATGTCAACTGCAAGGTTGTCGCATGAATTTCAACATCGGCTTGCGTGTTGAAGACAATGTACATAGGATAATATGCAAGGATAATATGCAGGGATGTCTAGAATCGGGGTTGTTGACGCATAAAGTTGTGAACACATCTCCTTTGTATACGGAAAAACCATTTTCCTTGTGGAAATACAAGTAAAATGTGTTTTTCCTTTATGTATGGAGGTACATCTATTATTGGACTAGTTGTAGATGGTCAGGTCTCCTACATTGTGGCTTCGTAGTGTTCAAGGAGTTCAAAAAATGCATCTCCATTGCGTATAGAAGTTGTTTAAACGTGCAGCAATGAAGCATAGGTAAACGAAAGAAGAAGTTCTCAAAGGATTTTATAGAAAAGTTTTCTATGGACCTCTTCCAAATAATTTCCTCCACTGTTTCTACATAAAAATGTGGGAGGCTATCTCAATATTAACCCAAATGAACAACCATGTCATTAAAAAGATCCAAAAGACAAGCTAAGCAGAGAAAAGCCTCAAGAATAGTGTTTTCCCAGGACATTAGATCATTATTACCTAAAGCACCAGATAGAGGAAAATGGTGCAGAAACGATACCTCATGAAAACTATTTGGGGGACTAGGGATCGTCACAAACTCTGAAAGCATATCATGCTAGTTAGTCTGAGGGACCTATCATTTTCTCTGGAACTACAAGTTTGACGAACTCTTCAGCACTCAGTACTCCAAGTTTTAGTGCAGCTTCCTGCAAGATTGAACCTCCGTCAGTATGAGCAAGAACACCGTTCGAAAATTTGACAAGGTTAATTCATTGGATTCCTAAATGCGAGTAATGGGGAAAAATTAAACTGCCAAAAGACATCCCAGTATGACGTAAAAATGCTAGAGAGCCGTCACCTTCAGAGTGCTTCCCTCCTTGTGGGCTTTCTTGGCAACTGCTGCAGCATTGTCATAACCAATTTTCTGGAATGAAGCAACATGAGATATTATCCAAAACCAAAATTTTCCCCACACGCACACCCATAGAGAGAGAGAGAGAGAGAGGCGCAGAAAAGGTTCAGCTTAAACATGTGACGGGGTAACTTACAGGGTTTAAAGATGTGACGAGCATTAGCGACTGAAGTGAATTCCAGAAAAATAACGAGAAACAAGAAATAATTAATTTGTAGTTCGATTTAACAAACATTGGTCGAATAAGGCAAAAAAAATCCTTAGTGGCCTTCGCCGACATACCTCATGCAGTAATTTTGAAATCCTTTCCCTATTGGCTTGAATTCCCCTTACACAATTCTTTTCGAAAGAAGCAGATGCATCCCCTATCAATCTCACTGACTGTAAGCAACGCATCATATAATAAGTAATGAAAAATGAATCCACAGGCATTTACAGGACTCTAAGAAAGTCCATGTGAACTACTATTGAGATAATATAACATTCTAGGCATCTCCACAATGCATGGACCATTGGGTAATGTGAGAAATGGACCAGGTTAGGTCAACTTTAATTACTGCCTTTTTTTCCCTCGAAGGAACAGTCAGATTTTGGGAACTTTTCTAAAACAAAAGTCGGTCCGCTGTAATCGTAGCATGCATTTACCACAAAGATTTAAAGCAATTCATGTTGTTACTTGGTGCCAGTTCAGTTCTTCCTAGAGAGGCTCTTCAATTTCAGAATGTAAAGGCTGCACTCAAAGGATACTAGTAGAGGGAATCCAATCAGTACCCAAAAATGTACAGATAATTTTGGAAATATTGAAATGGTTATAAACCACAACTTTCAAAAGAATAGAAGATGTTGAAATTCATTTCCTTCTCTAATAAAGCACTTGAGCAAACTTCAAACAGTTAAAGCCTTGATACTATCAGTGAACTCTCCAACAGAAGTAATACCAGTCTAGAGCCAGCTGTGGCTGACTATCAGATGCAATAGGGTCATCGCGGCTACTAAATCGAACATTCTAAATTATGCCCTCTCCAAAAACAATCACAAGCATAAAATGGTAACAGAACTTACATGCAGAAGAGCGTTAGCAATCATAGGCTTGAAAACATTCAACTCAAAATGGCCATTTGATCCTCCCACCGTAACGGCAACATGGTTTCCCATGACCTAAGATGCACAAAGTTAGTTGCTTGAGTGAAAAAACACAAAAAGAAATTGATAGCGATACGAACTAAAACAATGTCATAGAAGCATAAGTAAAAGCCACGACTACATGTTTTGGGGCAAGCATTATTGTATTTCCAAAAGCATCCAAGGCATACTCCAGACGTTTAAAATCTAAGTAAACAGGAATAAGACACTGAACCTTACCTGAGCACAAACCATAGTAAGGGCCTCGCACTGGGTAGGGTTCACTTTCCCCTGAAATAGAGTAAGAGCACACAAAATAAGTTTCCTTTCAATTTTTTTTTCTGATTCTCTGTGGACTGGCCAAAATCAGAAATGAGAGAGGATAAAGGTCTTACAGGCATAATACTGCTGCCAGGCTCATTTTCAGGAAGAATGAGTTCACCAAGGCCACAGCGCGGACCACTGGACCATGAAACAAATGTAAACACACAGAAGTTATCAGTGTAACAAACACTGTGTTAACAGACGACAATGCATACCTTCCTAAAAACCGTATGTCATTTGCAATCTTCATCAGGGAAGCAGCAATTGTGTTCAAGGCTCCACTAGTTTCAACAAAAGCATCATGTGCAGCCTGGCATTACCAAAAATCATTAGAAGAGGCAAAACTGATTTGTCATTAGGAGACAAAATATGAAAACCGCAACAAAATTCAGGGGACCCAAAGGATAACCAGTGCTTCAAATTTGTTTTCTGCTGTGACAAATGGCAAGTTTGTTTCTTCAGCTACTGCTGCAGCAATCTTTACATCAAACCTGAAAAGGTCACGATATTGAGAAATGGAGTCCGCAACACAAACCAAAATAATCATCATTATAGACTTCACCAAGACCACATGTGTAGTGAGATTTTGGAACTTTGGTGCTCATGACCAGGTGACAAACCATCTTCTCCTTCAAACAACTAGGACAAAGCTACTTCTCTACCCCCTACTGATTCTTGGGAATGGTATCCATTCAGGTAAAATTAAAAACTTAGCTTTCAGACAACTTAGACTAGTTTCCTTCTCTAACACTTCACTGATTCTTCGTGGGCAATTTCCTATCAAGAATTTGCACAATTATTGAGACCCTGAAAAGAAAAATGCAAATTCCCTCGTGCTATTTCTCAAACCCCATGTTCCGAGTACTTTGGCCATTTTGTAAATGTATTCACTATATTCTCACAACACCATTCTGTATAACTTCAAGTCCAAGGATCCTATATGTTAACACCAGAACAACAATTAAGACAAATGGATATGTGAGTAGTTTTCAAATGAACTGCATCAAGAACAAACGATTCTAACCTTGAGTCTAGTTTGTGCATGCACATGGAACAAGTACATTGAAAAAACACTGGTCATAGAAAGCTTAAACTACAAGACTCAAGAGAAACAAGACCAACAGACTGAACACAGAATCCGACATCTCATCGAAGTAGGTGCAAGGTCTCAAGCACCAAATAAAGCAGGCGTATACCCTTTTTTGGTGTTCAATCCAGTCCCTACAGCAGTGCCGCCCTGCGCAAGCTGCTCATGCAACCTCTAACCTGTTAGATCTTTAGTAGAAGCAGAATAGAACCACCAGACATAAACAACCACTAACTGCCAACCTGATACATGCGAGGAAGGGTGCACAGGACTCGGTCAATTCCATATTTCACCTGCAACCAGAGCTCATTCTGTAAGGAATCCCTTCACATGTAATGAAGGCTTTCGCCATTCTTTCGAGTGGGTCAAAATCAAAACCAAATCCACTGTAAAGTAATAAACAACACAAAAGTTTGGTAGCAAAATAAGCTTACTTGTGTGGTGTAGCCACTAAACTCTTGCCCCAAAGTCAAAGGTGTTGCATCTTGAGTGTGAGTACGCCCAATTTTTATGATATCTTTGAACTCCACTGACTAGCAAAACCAAATAAGCTTGATATATAGGAGTCTTTGCAGATATAACTGAAGTATACATGTATCATTACAAACGACAAAGATAGAAGCATGACAACCAAAACATAGCACGTAAAGACAAGGTCAGAACGCTTCACCAAATTACTATTAGACAGACAATAGTGCTTATGAATCAGGGTAAAAAAGGATCTAACCATAACTTGCATAATTGATAGGAGAAGAAACGCCAATTCAAAAGCCACCTTAGCTTTTGCAGGTAATGGGCTCGCACGCCCATGTGACACCACATCATCTCCCTACCCTCCCCTAGCAACGATCTCCCGTGCAAGCCTCCTGAGGTGACATCTGGACCAATGCAAATCCCCAAACAGCCTGTTAGGTACGGTTAGTTCTCCCACAATCGGGTCAACGAACCTTCTAACGAAATGCACCATCTCCTCCACTTGCACTGGTGCACTCGGTCTTCCCCCATCACCGCCCTGTGGATCTTCCACTTGAGTCTATTTCTCACATGATATGCATTTGATCCGTCTAAACCTGCCTAAGTGGCGAGCCTAGGTTAGTAGGGTGAGTATAGGGCATAGAAACAGCCTCTGAAATGGTACAACAGTCATGAGGCACCACAAAAATCTCTTGACCCTCACGTAAGTCTCGGGTTCTGGTGACTTAGTTGATAGGCTTAGAGGATGTGTCTTGACCCAATTTTCACTAGATGGACTTGCATCTTTACAATACTTAGATAAGACTACACAAACTGTGATAGAGACATGTGAAGTGCTCCATAGCACCTCAACACCACATAGCATGCCAACCAATATAGTCTCTTACTTGGAGACATGAGAGTTCGATGCCATAATAATAGCGGTGGCTACCTCCAAATGTTGAGCTAGCAAAGGAAGCCACCTGTCCACACAACCAGGTGAGTTCGCCTCCATGGCTTGACCCTCCTATATTTAGGAAATAACCTTTGCCTTGCACGCAACATAGCCATCTCCTTCCAACTAAACCTTATACCCTGATTCTCCAGCTCCAAGCTTCCTCTTTTCTGTCTCTCCCCCCGAGACCGAAAGAACCTCACTCAGTTCACCGACTCCACCCTGACTACCCAGCGCCAGCTCAGTGACAGTCATGCTTCCCTCAAGGCTCCCTCCGCAGTCCCATAGAGCCTCCATCGCCCACATATCCTAAAGCCTACTTCAAGATATGATATTTACAATGGTGGATAACCCATGGTGAGATGACTCTATGCCCAAGGTCATACGAAATTGACGTAAAAAGACCAAACAAAAACTTTCAGGATCACCAAATTCAAGTTGACAAACAAACCCATGTTGAATTGGAGCTTGGTATAGTCAGAGGCATTATGTAATGGGTAATAAGACAGATGGAAATTTGTAGGCCTGCAATTACACTCCCCATAATTTTTAAGGTTGCTAGTTGACTGCACCTTTTTTGCAAGTGTAACCTTTCTAGTTTCTTTTCTTGGGGGTCTCTATGAGGAACACAATTAAAGAAATTTGGTTTTACCTGCATTCCTATACTGAATACTGATGACTAAAAAATGTGACTAGTTTCTTTTTCCATATCCTTTTGCAAAATAGATTTGCTCATGGGACTATCCCATGGTGTATGATGTTTGCAGATGATATTGTCCTCATAGATGAAACCGCTAGAAGTGTTGATACGAAATTAGAAATTTGGAGGGAAGCATTAGAGTCAAAGGGTTTTCAGATAAGTAGGAGCAAAACTAAGTATATGGTGTGCAAGTTTAGTGGTGCCAGCAATGCGCATGAAGAAAGCGTGATGATCTAAGACCAAAAGATACCAAAGAGTGACCATTTTAGGTATTCAGGCTCGATTATTAGTAATGATGGAGAGATTGCCGATAATGTGACCCATAGGATCCAAGTGGGGTGGCTCAAGTGGAGGAACGCTACTGGTGTACTATGTGACAAGAGGGTACCTATAAAATTGAAGGGAATTTTTTTATAGAACTGCCATTAGACCAGCGATGCTTTACGGGACAGAATGTTGGCCTATTAAGAAACAACAGGTGAGCAAGATGAGTGTAGCAGAAATGAGAATGTTGAAGTGGATGTGCGGTAAAACTAGATGAGATAGGATTAAAAATGAAACAGTCCGTGAGATGGTAGGTGTTGCACCTATAGAGGAGAAGTTGGGGGAAAATAGGCTTAAGGTGGTTTGAACATGTCTACCGTAGACCTGGAGATGCAGTAGTTAAGATAGCGGATAGGATAGCTTTGGGTAGCAACGCTACGGAGAGGGGAAGACCTAAATTGACATTAGATGCTGTTGTGTACAAAGATATGAGTCTAATGGATTTGAGTGAACAAATGGCCCTTGACAGAGCTCAATGGAGAAAAAAGATTCATGTAGCTGACCCCAATTGATTAGGACATAAGGCTCGATTTGGTTTGGTTTGGGACTATCGCATGCCTTGCTATGCTTATCTTAGGGCTTCAGGTTTGAATTCTTTGGTACCTTTAACGTCATAACTGAATAATTATTTATTATTACCTTCTTAACTAAACTTCTTCACTCGCTATCCAAAACACAAAATTAACATTTGAGTATTTTTAATCGCCTTTGGAAACAGAAACAATAATTAAAAATGTGTTTGAGAAATCCTTCTGCAGGGTAAATACTGAGATCTATTTTCATCTCACCACATACGCATACCATTTTCACAGGAAACAATCTTCCACAGGATGTTTCAATTTCTTTTTAAAAGTTATCGTTGCAGCATAGTAAGGAGCAGTAATTTTAGTGCATAAAAAAAGAAGACATACTGCATGTACCATATCATCAAAAAAAAAAACTTCCCTCAGCTAATAGACAAAATAGAGTTTCTGAAGAACAGAAAATAACTTCAACCTTGGAATGTAGTGAAGCCTGCAAATGTTTCATCTTCGGTATTAATCTCGAATTTATTTCCATTGCAGCAGCGATGTGCATCACCTGTAAAATTAAACCATCCACAAGAGAGCAGATCAATTTCTCCAGATGAATAGTCAGTTATACAGTTTACAACACTCAGGAATTCTCACTGCTATGCTTTATTAGGCTTACCGTTGGGAATGTGTCATTAGAAGATTGTGATCTGTTTACGTGGTCATTTGGATGCACAAATTTTTCACCTCGTTGATGGCCAAGAATTTCAGCTGCTCTATTTGCAATAACCTGGAAGTACATTCATCGGAAATAGAGCAAATTGAAAAATTCTAGCACCAGTAATCAGTACTGGAGGAGATGAAAACGTTAACTTCATCTGAAAAAATATGGAAGTAACAGTAAACTCAGTAAAAATAGGAAAAAAAAAAAACAAATAAGATAAAGAAAGTTAACCCCTAAAAAAATTGTACATTACCTCATTGGCATTCATATTACTTTGGGTCCCACTACCAGTCTGCCACACAACCAGTGGAAAATGGTCATTTAGCTTTCCTTCAGCCACCTCTTGAGCTGCTTGCATAATTGCTTTCCCTATGGATGGTTCAAGACCATATTCCATGTTGACCTGCAGTTGGACACAATAAGTTCATCTGAGTCAATTTGGAAAGAGAATGTTCATATCCTACTAGCATCTCGATACAATAGATCAGAGCCAATTTAATTGTTGTAAATCTGAACATCTAGCAGCTAGCTCAGCATGATTTTTACAGGAACTAATAAGATCAGGAGGAGTACATAAAAAGCAAATTTTGATGCAATGGAGTGGATAAATATGTAAAAAACAGTAAGCAACCTTGGCAGCACATTTCTTAAGGATGCCAAAAGCACGAACAATTGGCTCAGGCATTCGTTCCCGGTCACCACCAATCTCAAAATTCTGTAACGATCTTTGAGTTTGAGCCCCCCACAATCTGAAAAATTAATGTAGGGTAGGAAAAACAAGCACTCATCAGTCCAAAATTTTGAAGTATCACCTGAGCTGGCACTTAGTTACCAAATACAAAGGCATTGAGGCGACTACTTTTTATTTACTCAAAATATGAATTCCAAATACTATTACGTGAACAAAAAAACAGCTACTACAAAAGTAAGCAATGCGCGGCAGTTGAAGGGAGTAAATGAGAATGAAAGAAAGTAACCAACTTATCAGAAGGAACACTGATCGGTCCAAACGTGTCTCTTTCTTCCCTGAAAGAAGTCGAAAACGATCTCCAGCAAGCACTGAAGCGCAACGAGGACGTGGTCGAGAGGCGCCGAGATGCAATGAAGATCGCCATGCCTTTTGGCTATCTCTCAAATCCAGTCCTGCGACAACATACACATCACGCAGGAAAGGATTTCACGAAATTGGATAGATATAGGGATACAGAAGATCAGGAGATAGATTACCTTGCGAAGTGAGAAGAAGCCAAGTGCGGTCGACGAGCTCCACCGGAGGGAGAGGTTTAGGTCAAATCAAAGATTTTGCGTAGTTTCAGTTGAGCGGCTAATGGTGGCGGCTCTCTCAGGAACTTTCCTAATTAACATGGAAGGAAAATTCCCGTTTGGCTTAATTTTTTTTTTGTTATTATTCAAATTTTTTTCATATCACTTATGATTAATTTTTTGAGATTATTACATTTTTAAGAGGAATCTAAAAAGTAAAAAAATTTGATCGAAATCTAATTTTTTTTAAATAAAGACGGAAAAATTAGCCAAATTAAGGACAAAAAAATAAGTCTCTTGACTTATTTAGCCGAATGGAGCTACTCCATATAACACGAGTGCACCACTTTTGTCACGATTTCTTTTATTGTTGGATTGCCCACACTTTTTGTTGGGGAAAATTATGTTGGCTTTCGAATCGAATCTACCCCACCCGAAACTTTTTTACTAGCTTTATTTATTTATTTATCTCTTCAAAAGAAAACTTTTCACTTCAAAGCTCTAATTTAACTATAAATTGATATTTAGGCTGAATCATATTTAGTTGCTTCAGACGAAAGTGATATCAATTTAACTATCCTTTAAATCTGAAAATCACAATTAAAGAAATGAGTTTAATGAGTTTGTGTGAACAAGTGACCCTTGACATAGCTCAATGAAGGAAAATGATTTATATAGCTGACCCCACCCCAAGTGATTGGGACATAAGGCACGGTTTGGTTTGGTTTGGTTTGGTAAGAAAATCACAATTAAAGAAGAGTAGTCACTAGTTAACATCGTTAATCATCACTTTGCGCTAGCTCCAACACGAATGTGATTAGGAGATTGGTGAGGGAAAAAATATTCAAGTTGGAGTAATTAATCCTGTTCAAGTGAAGGAAAGAAATTAACTTTGAAATGTCCCAGTTGAAACGCCTACTAGTCTTACTACTATAACAAAAATCGGAGAAGCAAAAGTACATCGGAGAAGCAAACAACTACTACTACTATAACAAAAAGGGAAACTTACAGTAACCCCCCTTTAACTACCACCCGGACACACATTGCCCCCTTTAACTATAAAATTCAACACTTAACCCCTTTTAACTACCATTTGCTGCACAAATAAGGCCTACCGTTTGTAATCTGTTAGGGTTTTGGACGGAAAGTGGTGCCAAATGACTGAAAATCAAATATTGGACTATTTTGCCCTCATCTCTCTCTGAGGTAAAAAAAAAAAGAAGCATTCTTTCTCTCTCGTTGAACTGCAACTGCAGTTTCTCTCTCTCTCCTGTGTATTGTTCAGCCAGGGAAAAGAGACCTTCAAAATTCCTGATTTCTCTCTCGCCTAAATGTCTCGTTATTGAAAAAAAATCAAATGCGATGGGAAGCAGTTTCTCCCAGCTGAAACTTGCTTCGACCAGAGTATGAACAGGTCCTGCAAAAACCAACATTCGGACGTGATCTTCACCGCCTCCGAACCGCTCGACGGAACCCTAAGCCAATACAACACGATCCAACTCGTGATCTCTTTCAATACAACACCACAAAACAACAACAAAAAACAAACATTAAATTGGTTTTTAAAACCCCAATCAACAACCGTTGAAATTACTACCTTCCAATCCCTTACCCATCTCTCGTCTTCTTCCTCCAAGAAAAAAATAAATTACACTTCAAACCAGCTCACTGTGAATTGGGTTGGGTCTTCTTTATCTATGGCTTCTCAAACCAACCCTAGGCATAAGTTCTTAATTTCTTCTGTTACGTCCGAACCTTCGCCTACTTCCTCTCCCCAACCCCGTCGAATCGGTCCCTGAACCCAGTCAAGATCCGGTCAAAAAGGTCGCCGAAAAAACCCCGGCTGCTGCTGCCGCTGCACCGACAGATCTAGATATCGACACCTTCCGATCGAACGCCATTTCTAGAGAAAGACCAACCACCTGAAACCCTCTTTTCTGGGAATATTTTCCTCATTCTCTCACGCTGCTACTGCGCGGAGTGGTGGGTTTGGAGGGACGACATGGAGAGGGTGGGTTTGGTGGGTAGATACAGTGAGAGAGGGAGAGAGAGAGACCTTGTGGTCGTGGGTGTGGTTGTGGGTATGTCCTCTTCTTCGATCGATCTTTCTCTGCTTCTCTCGTTCTCTTTGTTGGTTTTGGGATTTCTGAGAAATGGGGGTGAGAAATGGGGGAGGAGTATGTATATTTGCTGTAAAAGAGAAGGGGTAATAAGGTAATTTCATGACTTCTGTTAACACCATCCAGGCAATTTCGGCAACTGATAGGTAAAGGGGGTTAAGTGTTGAATTTTATAGTTAAAGGGGGCAATGTGTGTCCGGGTGGTAGTTAAAGGGGGGTTACTGTAATTTCCCCTAACAAAAATCGGGGCAGTTCCAGAGACATTTATAAAAACACTTAAAAAAATATTTCATAATTTCCGATCAAATTTTAATGATCCAAGCCACTCAATGTGATCAGAACGTGATTTTAAGGGTACCCGTGAGAAATCAGCAAAAAAAATGACCGGGAAGGGTTTGATTCGAACAGTTCCATATTGTTTTTTTATTGAACAGTTCAATTAAAAACTGCTCAAATCAAGCACTTCCCGGTAATTTTTTTTGCCGATTTCTTGGGGTACCCTTAAAATCACATTCTGCACACATTGAGCGGTTCGGATCATCAAAATTTTATCGGAAACTATGAGATTGAGATTTGGAGTGTTTTTTTAAGTGTTTTTATAAATGTCACTGGAACCGCCCCGAACAAAAATAGTTATGTCTTTAGATGTAACTAGATATTTATAGACACGATGTAATTCATACACATTTCGAACCAAAATATAAGCTACTTCCGTGCACAATTGTTGAAATTTCTTGACACCAAATTAAAAATCTCATTTGACGGAGGGAGTACTAGAGTTGGGACATCTGCATGATCTTAGTTGCTTCGACTGCGCTTGCTATTTTCATGCAGCTGTATACGGGGGAAAGTTCTGTATGCATAACGCTACACTGGTCAATGGATTACTACATTTAGCTGTAGACGTCCTAGTTATGTGCCTTGGTAGAAATGAATGAATTAAATCAGGTAGTAAAAATTGCTACCGGGGTTGTTTCCTTCATCGTTATCCGACTGGTGCCTATTGTTGGGAAAATTTCGGCAGTCACAAGACATTCCAGAGAACAGTTTCTTTATCAAAGATAAAATTACAAGAACAAACCAAATTACAAGATACAAACCAGTTTACAGAAAAACGAAGAACGAGATACAAACAGAATCTTGGATTGAAACCGAGTCCTGTGTTGAACCACAGTCTCCTTAAGAAAGATTCGCCCCTACCGTGGGTGTTGTAGGTTGCTTCGGCGACTTTCTCCCAGGGTTAACTCGGTTGGACCGCTAGCCGTCGGAACACCACCGATGACCGCCTTGGCGAACTGACTACCGCCTGCCTCTCTCTCTCAAGAACGAAAATCAGAATATGATAGATGGTTGCGAATTTGCTTGTGATTTCTCCAAGAACATGAGCCCCCTTTTATAGAGTTAGGGTGGCCTATGAGAGGTGAATGCTGCCATGAATTCAGCCATTAAATCGCCATCAAAAGCTGATATGAATTTAGCCATTTGAATGAGGGAGGTTACAAGAATGAATGTCCATCATGGTGAGGGGTTACAGAAGTTACGAAATCCACACATCAATACGTCTATTGATTGTGGTGCGTCCAGATACAACGAATCCGGGACATGCACGGTTGCCTCGGGAGACCCTCCGGTAGCGAGATATTTAAATTTTGTTTCTAGGTTTATCTGAAGGATACAGGATAGTTTCGCGGCGAGGCTCTTGGGCCTGCGTCAGTTGGGCTAGCTCCCACATCGGGATTTTGGGTTTGTGTGTGTGTGTTTAAAGGGTTCACTCTACCTCGATCTCCCTAGTGGAGTAATTGCCTAGGTGAGTTTAGTAGGTGAAATTACCCTCTTGCCATCTCTAAAAAAAAAAACGCTTTTTGATCATCAGCTAGTGTACAAATCTAGAAGAGGATTAATATAATTTTCTCACCTCAAACGTTACTAAACATGCCATGACGGATAAGAGTACTACACTTCTTAGTTGATTTTACAGTAACTAATCATTCCTCAATTTAGTACAATAGAGAATTGAATTAGTTGATCCTTATCCGAACAGATCGAAGAGGGTTTTAAACTTTTAACCATAGTTTTAAATCTCTGTATCGGTCGCCGTCTCGGTATCGGTCGCGGTGTATCGGTATTGGGACGTATCGGTGATACGTCGCGGGAATCGGGTGTCGCGGTCGTGAATTTTTAAAAATCATCAGTAACATGTATAAAACTTGAAAAATATACTTTTGCCCCCAACATTGGCTTAAATTATCACATTTTAATTAATTTAAGACATGTAATAGCCCATTCTCTTCATGTGAAATATCCGATAATTTATCAAAACCCGCAAGTCAATAAGATTTTACAAATATGCAACATTATGAGTTTCGATATAATTGACATAAACAGCAAAAGTAAGATGATTTTAAGTCATAAAAAATGCTTTGTTTTTTTTTTTTTTTGCTTAAAAGCCTAGTAGCCTATCAGAAAAAACAGAAGAAGATGGTATTGATGCTCTGGGAAAAATTGAAAAAGCCTGTTTTTTTTTTTTTTGGGCGAACCGGTACGGACCTACGGACCGATACGTATCGGGTACCGGCCGATACGGCTGTGAATTCCAATCTTTCCGATATATGGGCCCGTATCCGAATCGGGGACCCCAAATCCCGGTACGTATCGGCCGAGATTTAAAACTATGGTTTTAACCTGAAAAAAGATACTACTCGACAGCTCTTCTTAATTATTTCCCCCGCCGGGAGGCCCGGGACGTCCCTATATATGTTAATCAATAAGTATTCATTAACATGCAAAATGCTGCTATGGTTTATGAATTCGTACGTGTTTTGGCGCATGATTGTATGATGAACTGTTAACATATGGGGAGAGTCTGATAACAACAAATTGTTGCAATCCACTGCTTCGTTTGTGGGGGCTATTCAGGGTCCATATGTACTGCATATGAAAAAGGCTTTTCGAAAAAAGGAACTTTGTTAGGTTAATTGTGAGTGCCAACTCAATATTGTTGACAAAGAAATTAAATGTACGTACTTTTGACATTAACAGACCAATCATCCCGCCGATAATTTGCTGGAGCATCGATCCGCAGGTCAACTCAAGAGTCTCGATCAACAGCCTAGTTAACAGCAAGATCGAAGCTGGTATAACGTACGGTACATGACAGCATCCATCATGAACAACTTTTTCGTTTATGTTTGTGTGTGTGTGAGTGTGAGCTAGATCTCGTGTTCTACCATCTGCCAATGAGTTTGCCGCAACACATGCTAGCTCTTTGGGTCACCTCTTGCTTGCATATGCCTCCAATTAAACAACCTAACAAGATAATACTCCGTAATTACTTGTGCGTTCTTTTGTGTCGTATTTGCTGTATTGTGCATGCTAGCTACTGTGTATGTATGTATGAGTTTATGTTGTTTGGAGAATGTGCTTCTTGCTGCTCCACCTTTAAAATTTGTCGCTGCATGATTAATTTGTTGGGAGTTTTCCGTAGAAATGCCCCGCGGGAGATTTGAATAATTATGTGTTCATGGTGTCATGTCAGGCTCACTTAAACCCGCTCACAATCTCATCCACTTGAAAATTAATTTGGTCGACGGCCACTCCGAGTTCTCAGTCGGGCGCGGGGCCACCAGTTCGTCCTTCTGGTTTGTTGCTGTTGCTGGTTCTCGCCGGAGGTGTTCGTGATCTGTTGGGGCTGTTTGGGACGTGTGGTGGTTTGCCCCTCTCCCTTGATTGCATTGATTTTCATTGCCGTAGGCCGGGTTCCGCCGCCGGTCTCTACTTCTGGGAGGGGCCGGTTCGGCTTAACGGCGAGGCTGGCTTTCCGGTGTTTTGTGCGGCGGTGTTGATTGATGTGGTTAGGGTTTAGGGGTTGGTTTGGGTGGGCCGGTCCTTGGTTGGACCAGGTTAGGGTGTTTCGGGCTTTAATCTGTCTAATTTGGGTGTTGGGTAATTAAGCTGTATTGTCTTATTTATCTTGGACCCTTGTAGACCTTTGGGTGTTTGGGCTTTGCCCTTGTGGTGTATTAATTATCCAACTTTTTGTTGGATTTCCCTCCCCTTATCCCCGTTTCTTAATAAAATTTCATCTTTTGCCGATTAAAAAAAAAAAAAATTTGTGTAGAAGATGGTAATTCGACTTTCCAATAGAGTCGTTAGTTCCTCATTGTTGCGTTATTTTATTGTGTAATGTATGAGATGATGTAGTTCGGAGAATATGTTCAATAAAGTTGTGTAAGATAGGAAATTTCTGCCTTGCATCTATGGCATGACATCTTCTCGATTTTGCAAATTGTTGGAGTAATAATTTTGAAGCGTGCATGAAATGTGTTACTAAACCTGGGCAGTTGGCCTTGTGGTTGGTGTGAGGTGAAGCTACGGGTTCAAATCGTATGGAGAGGAGTTTCATACTCATAGTATATGGTTGTTGGGTCGTGGTTAGAGAAAAATAAGTCCTTCCGTCTGTTGGAAATTAATTTGGTGAATGAACTTGGGGAATTCAGAGGGTCTCTCAAGGCAACCGAAAGGTCCCTTGTTGGTTCATCGAATCTGGATAGTGCAATATTTTTTGTGGCTGGTTTATTTCCCACATGATTTGTGAGGATTATGGCACCCTCAATGCTTTATAAGTTGGCTATTATGTATATATGTTACACATCAATTCCGAGTTCCATACAATGTACATTTCTAAGGCTCCGTTTGTTTGGGCGTGAAATGTTTTCCGGTAAAATGTTTTCCCTATTTTTCGGTGTTTGGTTGTGTAAAAAATGAGAAAAACATTTTACATCTCTATTGTAAAACAGAAGGGTGTGGGGACAAGTTGTTGGAACGGGTTAGATTCATTTGATCTAAAGGATGTAGTGCATCCTCCCACTTCCCGGTTAAGTGCCCATGGTTTTCACCTAAATCACACAACAGCCATCCCCTTCCAACCGGGACGCGTAGTGCCGTAGGCACGGGTTAGCACTAGTGTAAAACATTTTCCATTAATTGGATGAAATGACTTACCTTTAAATCTTCCGTAAGTTATTTTCTGAAATGAACCCGCTGTCTTCTACTGCAATTCTCACTGCTCAGTTTTCTCGATCGTCAGTCTTGATCCATATTCAATTCCAATATTCTCAAATCTCTCCACCGTTGAAGCCCCTCCTCTCTCTCTCTCTACACTATTTTGTCGATTTCTGAAAATATTTTCAAGTGCCAACCAAACACCGGAAAATAAAAGTTTGAAGTTTGTTTTCTGAAAAAAATTTTTACATCGAAACAAACAAAGCCTAGGAGTCATTCTTGTGTGTAATAGAGGCAGAAGCAAGACAGTTCGCCAATGCTTATTCACGGTGGTGTTTCATGAGCTGTGGTTCTAGCCAGATTATCTTGGGAGACAAACGCCGATGCACCTCAACACCATTCAATAGGCGGCGAATCTGTTTTAGGGAGAATGTGTAAAACACATGATTCGGTTTGATTTTTGCATCGCTATTCCAGTTCCCTCATATTTTGTATCGGTTCTTGGATTTTGTAATTTGTATTTCAATTTATCGTTTGTAATGGAATTTGTTATCTGCATCCGCCGATTACATTGGATTATTCCCAAAACTATCATATGACCAACAAAAATGTTGTATTTATTTTTTGCTAATTGGGAAAAAGATGTACTCGGGCGATGAAGAGTGTGCAGGATCGATCTGTCTTCCCGTTTTTGGAGAAATTTTTCAGTGCCGGGTGGGCACGGCCACGTGGTGCCGTGCACCATCTCGGCCGTCCAATTAAGTTTTGGACGGTCCAGGTCTATTCGGCTCATTTTAAAATATGAAATGACTAAAACACCCCTCGGCAGCCAAACAGATCTCAGCCGTCCAAGACTTCATAGGACGGCCGAAATTGGCGCAGAGCACCACGTGGCCCCGTGCCCACCCGGCACTGAAAAATTTCTCCCGTTTTTGACTACGTTGCCCAAAACAAAAATGTTTGTTTAGTTTCGAGCTGTGCAACTTGGGAAAAATTTATTCGGCAAAATTGGGCGTAACGATGCTGAAAACACAACAATCAGTTTTCTATTGCAAATACGATTCACCTTGTTTGGATGAACTTTTAGAAAGTTATTTTTGAGAGTTGAGTGGTAATGAGTGGAGAGAGATAGAGAGAAATTTATTGAAAACTGTGCCGAGAGTAAAAGTTACTCTCAAAATGCTCATCCAAACAAGGTGAATACGTTCATCAGGTTTCGAAGAGAATCACAAAAGCTGTGATGTAGGACAAAAATGGAGAATTTTTGTATTTTATTTTTATTGTTTTAAAATAAAATTTTGGCTAGGAATATTTTCGTTTAGGTTAGAATTATTAACTTTCCGTATTTGGTTTGATTTTGATTTCTGCCTTTATTAGGATTTTTGGTCTACAAGAATTAGGATTTTATTTTAATTAATTAGGAAATATCTTTTATTTAATGCCGCTTGTTTGGGTATGATTTATTATTTCTTTTACAGTAGGATTTCTAGGGTTAGGGTCTTATAAAAAGGGCTGTAACCTATTCAATTATTCAACTTTTAAGCTTTTTTTTTATCAATAATATTCAGACTTTGTCTATTTTTCTTGTGGATTCAAGAACTGCTCGTGGCTACGAGTACCTATTTCGTTTTGATTAGTACGCAACTAATCTCTTTGTGAATTCCGCTGCGTCAAGTGGTATCAGAGCCACGCTTTTCCTGGTTCGATGACACCAAGCAAAGTTGAAGACACACCCATTGACGTTGGTCATGGGCTTGCTGACCTAAGGAAGATGATGGAGGATAACCGAATACAGTTGCAGAATCGAAGCACTCAGTTAGCCGAGTTCCGTCAGGATACTCGCACTCAGTTCGCAGAGATCCGTGAGTTGTTGCAGGGATTGACTCTACAAAATCGCCAAAGGCCAGAAAGGGTTGAGAAGGATCGCACGTTGGGATTTGCCCATCGCCAACCTCCTAACCAGAATAGGAACCGCGTTGAGGGATTTGCCTGCAACCAACCTATTCACCAAAACGTCTTTGGAGGATATTCTTATTATCACTATGATAATAAGAATGAATTTGAAGGCGAGTTATTCGAGAACCACGATGATTATCAGTCAATAAAGCGACAAGCAAATTTCAGGTATTATAACAATTTACCTAAATTTAGTGGTTCTGAATATTTTGAGGATATTCTAGATTGGATACTTAATCTTGAGGATGCTTTTGAGTATATGAAAATCTCGAATGGAGAAAAGTGGAAGTACGTGTTGTTAAAGCTTATAGGTCCAGCCCTAGATTGGTGGTTAGACTTGCAATCTTTGCGAGATCAACAGAACAAACGCCATATTTGTGCATGGTCAAGAATAAAAAAATGTCTGATGGAGAGATTTTTGCCGCATAATTATAAACAATTGTTGGATGAAAAGTACGGATCAAATCAACAGAATACAACTACTCTTGCCAAAGATGTCATTGAAGAAATTGATAAGGTGGTCATAGAGGGAGTTGTTGATAAAAAAATTGAAACAGAAGTTGGCGATCAAGTTGTTGAGGGCCAAAACAGTTATCCATTGGAGATGGTTGATACTAAAATTTGTGTTAAAGAGGAGCCGAGCTTGCTTCAAGTGGATCACGTTGACCTCGACAATTGGGTTTTGCTGACTAGAGATGATTTTACCGAAAACATCCCAAGTAATATTAGAGAGAAAGAGGATGGGGGGAAAGAGGAGATGTTTGTTGATAGCCCAGCTGAGTTAATTCTTTCAGTTGCTAATTGGGAAGCAATAACTTGTGAAATTGAAGAGAGTTCGAAGGAAAAAGATGATAGGCGGGACGCGGGGGCACATGAGTCAACCAATGGGCATCACCTCAAAGCTCTTATCGGTCAACATTCATCACTTGAGGGGAATATTAGTGGTCTAGTTAATGGACCTCATGAAGAAAAACTGGAATTTCTGTATGACGTTCAATTTATTGATTTTCTTGGGTTGGAGCAGTTTGAGTTTTTACTCAATTCTCGTACCGTGGATATTGTCCATCAGTTGAAGTGCGCAAAGACAACACCTTGGCGAGTGTACTTCTTTCTAAATTTCTTTTGGAAGACGAGCGAGAGGTTGAAGTATTCCAAATACCTATTTCTTTGGAATGGAAGGTGGCAAGTTTCTAATGAGAACTCGAGGGCGAGTTCTTTTGAAGAAAAGGAGACTGATGTAGGACAAAAATGGAGAATTTTTGTATTTTATTTTTATTGTTTTAAAATAAGATTTTGGCTAGGAATATTTTCGTTTAGGTTAGAATTATTAACTTTCCGTATTTGGTTTGATTTTGATTTCTGCCTTTATTAGGATTTTTGGTCTACAAGAATTAGGATTTTATTTTAATTAATTAGGAAATATCTTTTATTTAATGCCGCTTGTTTGGGTATGATTTATTATTTCTTTTACAGTAGGATTTCTAGGGTTAGGGTCTTATAAAAAGGGCTGTAACCTATTCAATTATTCAACTTTTAAGCTTTTTTTTATCAATAATATTCAGACTTTGTCTATTTTTCTTGTGGATTCAAGAACTGCTCGTGGCTACGAGTACCTATTTCGTTTTGATTAGTACGCAACTAATCTCTTTGTGAATTCCGCTGCGTCAAGCTGTCTTTTTCTTTTTTCCTTTTTGTGCTTTTAAAATGATATCCTTCAACCAAGTTGCTCCCATTCTTTAATTTGTTACCTCTGTATTGATGCACACTCACTTGTGCATGATCAGAATCAGATCCTATTAGTTTATTTCAAATCCATAGTAGGTCTATCTTTCCAAGCATAAATTTGTTCTAGTTAGGCGCTTTTTCGATCGCGGTTAAGGAGGATATCGACTATCGCGTGTTCATCGTCGCCTTCTACAATTTTATTTTTTTTCGAAAGGAAAACTATAGTACTGGAGAGTATGTCGAGCTCCACGGTCTTCTTCCATCACTTTTTTGTTCGGTAATTTTTCCAAATGAAGGTTCGACGGAAAAGGAAAATGCGAAAGCGACGTATAAAAAGGGAGGGCCAAATCAATTTGGAGTTAGGAATAAGTTGAATATGAAACCAACTTAATTAGTAAGACCAAGGACTCAATCAATGATATGGTGGTGGTCATGGTACGTAGAAGCAAAAGTCCATTAACAGAAAAATTGGGCACCGCCTAACCTCTCTACGTGCATGATTGGTTAATTGATTGCTGCATAACTCACGATTTCTTTCTACCTAATAACTTTCTTAAACAGGCAAGCAAACTTTCTTTACCAATCAAGTACAGTGTATATAGATGTAAGCTTGCTTGCAAGAGTTAGTTTGCAAATGAGATCATTCATGAAGCAAACTTTTACCAAGCAACGTATAAGGCCCCGTTCAGCTAAGATTCTTCTTTTGTACGTACTTATTTTTCGTTTTACGAGACAGGCCATTCCCTCAAAATACATCACCTTTAATTCAAAAAATAAGTACTGATCTTATTTTTGTTAGTAGAACACACCATCGACTCAAGAATATTTGGGTCATGATCAATATAATTGTTAATTTCTTTTCCTACTCCGTCTCGGTACATGTAACTATTTTCCATCTTTATTCCGGCCAATGGGTAGTGATTTTGGCCCCCAACCCTCTTGCCAGATTAGGAATTAGTTTTCTCCCTTCCATACGAAGACCTCGTGGAACGTTTCGCCATTTCAATTGTGAAGAGGTGAGGAGTTCAATTCCTCCTTCGAGGTTTTAATCTAACAATACTAATTTTTGCCGAGTACAAAAAGAAGTGTATTTCATGTTACTTATTTCTTATTCTTATTATTTCTTGCTTTTCGAAGAGTAAAAACTCTAATAAGTAAAGAAATAGTAAAAAAAACTGCTCAATCTTGCACAGGTTCATCACGTGAGAATAGGTGTCACTGTTGGAGGTATTACCTTATTCAGTAACCTACAGGAGATTAATTAGGTATTAAGGGCATAAGCAGTTAGTCCCTTCGTCCCACTTTGTTGTGCCCTTATTTTTTTTTGGGATGTCCCAAAATGATGTGCTTGTTTCAAAACTTTCCAATTTTGGATGTCCATATTACCATATTACCCGTCATTTCTTCCCAAATTCAAATTTGAACTTGATTTAAAAGAAAAGTGGAGCAAATAAATGACATGACAAGAAAGTTGACAAAAAGTCATAAGTTATAAAGGGGTAAAATAGTAAAATTAACACAAAGTCAATGTAATTATAATCTTCCCTTAAATTACGTGGAAGTCAAAATAGGCACAACAAATTGGGATGGAGGAAATATTAATTAGGTACTCCTTTAGGTATCCTATTGCAAAGGAGTATAAGATTGCATCTCATGGGTTGCTATCCTTTTAATGACATTGCGCATAATTTGCCATTTATCGGAACAAAATAACATGATTATTAGTACTACCGTATTTATCGGAGTATCAATTTCAGTGTTTTTTGTTTTCTTGGCTAGTAATTCGATTATAGATTATTTAGTATTTACTATGAAGAGCTCAAAGTCATGGCAAATCTTCTAGAGTGTTTTTTGTTTTCCAACCAATAACCGATCATGATATTATAACTCCAACCAAAGATTACATCAAGATGAAAACTTGTCATCAGACGAAGGACTAAGTAACCAAAACGGCGGAGATTCATCTCACAGATTATACCCCAAACCAACTAAACATTTTCCTGCAGAAACAAGAAACAACCCAAAGCAACCTAACTGAGAGAAACTCAGTCGGGAGAAAAACTCACAGCAAAAAATCGGAGAGAAACCTCCACAAAAGGGAGAAGAAAAGTTAAAGGATCGCAAACCATCAAGAAAATGAAAAAAAAAAAAAAAACTCTCGTTATCATCATCCATTAACATAGATCTCCAACTCCGGCGACCCAATCATGAACAAAAGCTCTGCACCCACAGCCGCACATCTGAACCGTACCAACAGAGATGAGTCACCGACGAACAGCAAATATGATGGAGGAGGTCCGGCGATAGAGGAACCTGGGAAGCCAAGGCGTCGGGAGGCGTGAGGGTGGAGAGTGATGAAAGGAGGGGAAAATAGATTCCGATCGGATTGGAGGCCGATGGAGAGAAAAACTCCATGAGAGAGATCGCCCCCCTCCCGCCGCCCATTTTAGGGTGGAAACCCTACGGGAAGGAAGGGGAAGAGAGAAACAAAGAGATGCAACGACTAGGGTTAGAGAGAGAGAGTTTGTTGAAGAGAGAAAAACTCTAGAGTTTACTCATGCGTATTGTTTCAAATACTGACCATGCATGCCAAGACATTGGTTAGAACGTTTCCGCTAACCAATAAATTGTAGACTACAACTTTTTTCGTTTGTTAGTTTTGCTCTAAACTTTTATGTATTATTAGTTTGACTCAACTAGAGGAATCAGACGAGTTTGCATCGATTTTTTTTTAATAAAAACAAAATAAAAAAGCTGGAGCCTAACTTGTTAGTTAGCGGAAGCAGAGCCTAAAAAGGGAGGTTAAAAGACTTTTGACTTTTTGTCCTAGAAATTTTGCTTCTCAAGGAAGAAAGCTTATTAAAAACTAAAAAGGGAGGTTAAAAGACTTCTGACTTTTTGTCCTAGAAATTTTGCTTCTCAAGAAAGAAAGCGTATTAAAAACTAAAAAGGGAGGTTAAAAAACTTCTGACTTTTTGCCATAGAAATTTAATTTTAGAAAATTAGTTTTAGGTCTATTAGGTGAATTTCATAAGTCCACAAGATCACCTATTAATTTTGTAAGGTTTCAAGTCCATTTTAGGGTACCCTAGTGTTTAAGCACTTTCATAAGATTTACCAATTAATTTTGTAAGGTTTCAAGTCCATTTTAGGGTATCCTATGGTTTAAGCACTTTCATAAGATTTTAGTGTGCACTTTTTTATTATAAGATAGAATACCCTAGCGTAGGGTACTCTAGGGTTTAGACACTTTTATAGGATTTTAGGGTGCACTTTTCTATTATAGGGTTTTAGTGATTTAAGTATTTTCATAGGGTTTAGGGTTTTAGGTATTTTCATAGGGTACCGTAGGGTTTAGGTTGTATGGACTTGTGACTTCACAAAACTATTAGGTGGACTTGTGGGCTTATGAAATATCTATAGTGGACCTATCACTAAATCTCCCTTTGGTTGTAGAGAAAGAAAGCATATTGAAAACAAAGAGAATACACTTTGAAAAATAAAATTCATTTTAGCTTACTTACAAGATTGTTTGTCAAGAAAATACACAGAAAAATAAAATTTCATTTTGCTTCACGTCATCGCACTCCACTTTCCCGCACTTCAAATCCTCTACTGTTTGTTAGCAGGGACGGATCCAGAAATATAAATTAGGGGGGGCATTTGTTAATCATAATGACGAAAGTTTATTTTTTTAGTCAACCACAATAAGATCGTACAAAATTAAGACATGCATTACTAACTACAAAATTTATAATGCGTACTTTAAGCTAAATTAGGTAAAAATGAGCACAAAATCCCAGACAAAATTTTTAAAGTATGTTTTAAATGAATATCGACAAATTTTAGAATAATCGAGCTAATTTTTTAAAAGACTTTATTTAAAAAAATTTCTCCTAGATGGTTAAATTTAAAGAGAATCAAGAAAGAATAGCTCTAAATAGAAAAATAGATTGTAAAGCAACAAGTAAAAATGCACCATATGATGAAATTTAGGCATAAAACTAATTATATATTTGTATTTTTGAGATATGTGGAAGTGTATATGTTTATATATTAGTATACTTTCATAATTATTCTAATTTATACAAAAATATTTTTAAAATATTTTAATTTTGAGTTGAGGTACGCGATCGAGTGGGACCGTGCCCCCGCATGCCTCCCCCTGTTTGTTAAGTAGATTCGAGTGATGATTAGGAGGCATTACTTTTTCTTTTTCTTTTTTTGATCCGCAGGAGGCATTAATTACCTGGTCCTGAATACCACAAAATTTCATCATCACATCATTTCATGACGTAAAAACATTTAGTTATTTTTCGTTCTAATTTATCATGTCACTTCCTTTTCCTTCTTCCTTTTTCATTCTTTTGACTTTGTACATGAGTCGGGAGTGCCGATTTAGAAAAAGTATACTCATAATAAAATAGTATGAAATAAGGTGAAGTAAAGAAAAAAAAAAAAAGGGTAGTATTTTCTTGGGTGAGTTCTCTTCACAAGGCATCTTACAAGAAACGTGTTTTTTTAACATCTTTTTTGGCAGGAACGTGTTTTTTTTAGCGACAAAGTTGAAGTTATGAGTCTCACAAATTTCTGAATAACCGAAGTCACTGAAAATTATGAACACATCGATTTTTCCTTCATTTGCCATCCTTCCCATCCCATGCAACTGACCTTCAAGTTTGATATGGACAACGTAAATTTCGGAGTTGGGGGAGTTGTTGTCTTTTTAAGGGACAATAGCCCGCTGTCTCGGTCAAGGCGGCCGTGCTCCAATCTCGCTCTAATGATTGGAAATGTTCACTTTGTAGAGCTCATCGAGTTGAACAAGTATGTAAAAAATCAGCTCGATCGGATATCATTAAGTGCCTAATCGGAACCTTTTTGTCTTGAAAAGAATGGATCCGAAACACTGGATCAAATCTACTAGAATCCATTATTGGCAAGTTATATGTGTTCCAATCAGGCACTTAATGATATCCGATCAAACTGATTTTTTGTATAATTGTTCAACTCGACAAGCTCTACAAGGTGAACGTTTTCGATCATCGGAGCAAGACCGGAGCGGGGCCCCCTCGGCTGGGACAGCAGCTCCCCAGTCCGTAAATTTCACACCAGCGGGGCCCACTCAACTTTTTTGATAGTAGACCCGTTTTCTCCGCTAGCCCTGCTATTCGCAAAGAAGATTTGCAAGGAACCATGCAAGGAAAAACGTGTTTGGGCCCATTCTGGGTCCCACAAAAATCTAGAAAAATATTCATAAATTTTTAAATATTATTTTATGCGACCCTATAAAAAATCAACCCCAACGGATATCGGTAAGTATTACTTTTGGATTCATAGGGGTGAACTGAGCAGTTTCGCCCTACGAATCCAAAAGTAATACTTACCAATGTTCATTGGAGCTGATTTTTTTACAGGGTCCCATAAAATAATATTAAAAAATTTATGAATATTTTTCTACATTTTTGTGGAATCCGGAATAGGCCCAAACACGTATTTTCCTTGCGTGATTCCCTACAAACCTTCCTTGCGATTAGAATTTCCGTTTCTCCGCCTAGCATTGTCCATTGAAGTACTACTACTACTACTATACAACCCGTGTCGCCAGCTCTGATAATCGGCCGCGTGATTGCTCACACGTGAATAGACGGAACAATCGAGGCTGAGGTAGTAATTTCCACCTTTCCTTTTTATAATTACATTTTTTAGGTCTTATGACTCTTATTGTGATGTAAATTTACAGTGTTATGAACTCGTACTGGATCAAGCTCTTCACTTCAGCAGTATAAAAGAATGGTGTGAAAATCAATTACCAACAAAGAATTGCTACATGTGACTTGAAATTAAGACAGATGTAAATTCAGGAAAGACCACTTGAAAAGACGAGGCAATTGATAGCAAACCATGCACACAGTTGGAAAAAACATGCAGTTGAGCGAGTATAGTGGAAAAAGTAAAAGGTATGAGTACATATGAATTTTTTGGGGCCTATCTTGGGTCCCACAAAAATGATTCGAACCGTCCATTATTTTTAAAATATTTTTTTATGGAGCCCTGTAAAAAATCAGCTCAACCCGATATCGGTAAGGATTTTTTCTAAAGAAAAAATCCTTACCGATATCAGGTTGAGCTAATTTTTTACAGGGCTTCATAAAAAAATATTTTTAAAAATAATGGGCGGTTCAAATCATCTTTATGGGACCCGAGATGAGCCCCACAAAATTCATATGTACACATAGCACTACTCTAGTGGAAATGCCGCAATGCATGTGCTTTGAACTCAAATTTGTAGTAGTTTTTGATTACCAAAAATTAGTTCCACTCTTTTGTTCTGGACGCAATCCAAACTCATTTTAATTATTTGAAACTAGAAAAACTCGTACGCGGTCCAAAATATGAGAAGGATAAAATAAGTCCATATTGCTATTGTCTACAAATTAAATAAGCAACACAGTTACACAGACTCAAGCTGGGCTTACATCACGCGCGCCAATAGCAATGTGGACTCTACCTACCCTGAAAAAGTCCTTATTGCTATTGGCGTGATGTGAGCTCTGCTTGAGCCTATGTTGCCCATTTTGTAGACACAATGACTAGTTCAACTACGCAAAAGCTTATCTTAATTAAGGCCTCGTAATGAGCACTTTAATTTGATGTAAGAAAATAAAAAAATAAGTCTGCTGATTTTGCCACTCCCTTTTTTATTAACTTCACTCCTCTGCAAGTGTATTTTTGGTGCAAAATAAGGCCCCGTAATGAGCACTTTAATTTGATGTAAGAAAATAAAAAAATAAGGCTGCTGATTTTGCCACTCTCTTCTTTGTTAACGCCACTCCCCTGCAAGTGTATTTTTGGTGCAACAATATATTTGCAGGGGAGTGGCGTTAACAAAAAATAGAGTGAAAAAATCATTTCCCAAAAATAATAGGTAGAAATATATTTTTTGGGAGTTAAAAAATGCATAAAGGTTGAGTTCTCTTGAACTTAACTTAAATCTGAAAGTTGTCATTTGATTTTTTTTTCCTCATTTGTTAGTTTTGCGCCAAACTTTTGTGAGTTATTGATTCATCTCGACGAGAAGAATCAGAAAAGTAATTTCTTTTAATTTTTAACCAAGTATTTTAAGAAATAACCAATTTTTAGCAAAAAAAAATTTACGAATTATTTTTTTTTTCTAAAATTAACCAAAACTTCAGATTTAAAAAAAAAAAAAGAAGATTACTCCGCGGGTTGTTTATGGCCAATACTTTAAAGTTTAAGGTGGGACCTAATTATCACGCGCCCCAAATCAGCTTTACTCATGGTTCATATGAAAGCCGCCGATCCCAGAAGCGGCGGCCCACTTGACACGTAGGACTGCATCACGTGGTCCTTTACTAAAGCTGTCGTCATTCTTCCGTAACCCTACTGACCACTGGACGCGCCACCAACACGTGTTCGCTTCCTGCACCGCCCTTCCACCCGATGCCACCCTCACGACAACTTCACGCCTGGTTTTCCTCGTAGTAAGCAGTTAGCACATTTAGATCCCGTTCACGGAAAACACTTTTTTGCAAAATATATCCGGCTAAAAGAAAGTAATTTTAGTTTTTCCGCAAAATCCTGCCAAACGAAATTACCATTTCCTTTGTCTCATTTCACTTTACTATTTTTCGATAATTTATTTTTTCCGTAACATTCTCGACAATCGAATGAAGGTCACGTCGTGGGCATTTGAAATTTAATGTTATGGATAACATCTGAAACCATTTGTATACTAATCTACCATCACGAGCTTCGTTGTGGGTATTTGAAATTCAGGCTATGAATAGCCTTTGAAACCATTTGTATACTAATTTATTATCACCCTGCTAATCCCGCTAATGTATACAATATTAGAAATAAGATCGAAGGCTTACGCAATGGTAATTCGGTCAATTTCTCAAGGTGTTTCCCCAATTGAACAACAGAGTAGTGCCTTGTTTGGCACGGCTATTCCACTCTATAAATACCCACAAACTTTCCACTCGCCCTTTCCGTTTTCTCTCACTCCACCTTTTCTAGGCTTCATTTCTAGGGCTTTCTCTCTCACCCCGTGTTTCCAGAGGTAGATTCATTTCCCCCTTTTCTCTTACGTTTTCCGTTTGTTTCTCGCCATTTTCAATTTTCCCGACACCTTTTCGTTTTCATTAACGCCTTACCATTTTCCCCGCAATCTACGTCGGCCGTTTCCAGGTTCGTCCCCGGCGTCTGCATTTTGAAGTGATTGAACGGAGAAAGATACTATAACGTTTCCAGCTTTCGAATCAGGTACATATTGCGCTATCATTTTTTGCTTGAGTTTCTTTCTGATTTTCTGCGATGTAGTTAAAGTTCCTGTTTTTCTAGTCCATTTTCTTAGTTTGAAAAAAAAGTCCATTTTGCTCCAGTGACTTCGGAATTGAATGAAGAATATGATTCGTTTCCATTTTTAGGTCGAGTACTTTTTGCCGTTTTAGGTTGATATCAGTGATTCTTGTGGTACATCGATTACAGTGATTCTTTACAGTGCATATTTACGGTGACGACATGCAGATTCTCTGTTGTTTTTTTTCGGATTTGGTTAATTACAATTTGATGAGTTTCTAATATTTTTTGCCAGTAGTTTCTGAACACCTGCTTTTTGAATTTTTATTTGATGAGGAAAGTCAAAAATTTATACGATAGGCCCCCTTTAGTTGCACGGGAAGGAATTTTAGTTTTTTTCGCAACATTTTTTGTCAAGAGAACACACAAAGAATCATTTGCCTTTACTCTATCTCATCTCATTTTTCTTGAGAATTCATTTTTCTCACACAACATTTTCGACAATTGAACAGAGCCTATGTGTTTTATACTATTCCCTCTATCCCATTTTTATTGTCCATTATTTCTTTTGTCACTTTTGTGTTTATTGCGTATATCTTTCAATCTATAATATTTTTCATGATTTTGACATCTTTGTATCATAGAACAAATTGAAATCTATCAAATAAGATCCATATTGCATATTTTTGGAGATTTATATTGGAAAATATAAGCGATTAAATACTGACACGAACATCAAAAAAGGATAATGAAAATGGGACGGAGGGAGTATGTTAGAAAGTTAGTTAGGAAAGGTAATCTGGCCCTCTCGTGAACTTAGCTAAGGACCCAATCGACTTGCAAGCTCCTTTTTTGAAGATAGATATCCGGATCTTCTACCTTGGGTGTATAGGTTTGTACACAATATATATATACAAACACAAGGCGCTTCTCTTAAGGACACCCTTAGAGTGCAAAAATGCGGACGTCGAACGCCAGCCGTTGGATTGTGTTTTGAATGGTCCGGATTCGTGGGCAATCTATTCGTGCGAATAGATTGTCTGCGAATCCTGACCATTCAAAACACAATCCAACGGTTGTTAACAGAAGTCTGCATTTTCTCCAAGTGAGGGCGTCCTTGAGAAAAGTGTCGTGTGTGTGTATATATATACATATATTACCTAATAAGCAATGCCGCAAACACATTTTTAAAACACAATTGTAGACACAATCGTATCCGAAACCGTTAAATGTAAAAGAATTCATATATATCTAATTGTTCCAAACATAATTGTGTCCGAATTTGTGTTTTAAATGTGGGTTCCTTACTTTTTCTTTCTTAATGCGATACAACCAAACAAATGCGTTTCGATTTGACAGCATAATTTTGTTTACTAGTAGTTGCTCTTGATTTTAAGCAAAAAGTATGTGGTACTTATCGAAACAAAAAGTACATGTGGTTTTGTCGTTTGCTGGGTGTAGAGAAGATATTAATTAAATTTCCTCAATAATGTCCCCATCAACTATGATGGTTTTAGCCTGCGGGCCTTGTTAACCGATAAAAAAAAAAAAAAACTATGATGGTTTTACTTGGTAAAGGACCAGCTGATTCTCCATGTTGAAAATATCGCCCCACCCCTCCCACAGAAAAAAGTAGGAACTTTCAATCATGGTGACTTATATGTATGAAGACTTTATCATAAAGCAGTGCGTCTTCTTTTTCGCAGTTGCCCTTGGTTTCTTGCAAAGTGACAATTACGTCTACTATCGCCGAAAAAGCAAGGGGTCAATCAGTCAAGTTTCTGTTCAAAAAAAAAAAAATTTCAGTCAAGTTTTTATTACAATTACTTGAAATGCGTGAAAATAACATCCTTTTTTTTATTCATCTGTTTGGCTTTGATTATTTCCGGAGCTTGACAATTAGTAATCGTAGACATATTTTAGTTAATGGTTGTATAAAACATATACCAAGTTATCGTTGTGCAGTTTGGCATTGTTATACCACCAATTTTGAGTCTGGCAATTCTTTTGTTTTGGTAATATAATTCATATTGAACCAGAACATGGACCAATAATTTATCAGTTCTTTGTGTGGAGAATAACACTACCCTCCTGGCAGTAGATAAGCGGCCTTTAAGTGTAGTTTAGGATGGTTAACTCCCTATTAGGAAAGGGATTCAACAATATACATTTAAGATTAAGGTTGCCAAAATTGGTGACATGTCTTATATCTTTTTTTCTATTTTATGTATGGTGTCTTGTTGATTCATATCGAATATCATAAGATATGTTACCAAGAGTGAAAAATCATTATACTCAAAATAGAATACAGACTTTATTGAATAACATGTTCCTGTAATTTTTTTTGATGGTGTTTGATTATTAACAACATAAGTTTGTGTCATGATCTAGAACTGTCATTCTTTTCACAAAGAAATCATAATGCGGAAACTATCAAATCGTAAGATGTGTACGTATCAAGTTGTAAAGGGTAAATTGGGAGGTGGAATTGAGAAGAGGAGGTCCTCTCTCTGCCTGGTATTGAAACAACTTCAGCTTTCTCCGATCAAATTAAGTTATGCTTTCTTGGATCCTTTTCCTTTACGACTTGATACGGGTACGTACACATATCAAGTCGTAAGATGTGTACATATCATGAATCATAGGATTTTAACAACACTTTTAACATATCTATACCTTCCCTAACGCATCTGCACTTGGAGGCGTAATCATCTGTGTGACAACCAAAAAATGAAGAGGCTTAAACCCGACACTTTCTTCATACCAGAACTCTGGTATAGGATGTGATGGTGAGTTACTGATCGCCCGAAAGGCTTCAATCCTACAATACCTATCAAGCTATCCAACAAGAACCTTTTGTCGTTGTCTTCTAGTCAAGTTGGTTGGTCATTCGGCGAGTGTGTAGGTCGTTTCTGTAAGCTATTATTAATCATCTTAGGGATTTATTGGCTAACTGTCATAAAATGTGGCAAATCATTTAGACCAGTTGCACTTCCAATCAACACTTCATATAATAATTATAACTACGTGGCCGAGTGGTGACTGCATGTTACGAGTAATAATTGTTCCAGCAAGGGTTGTGTGTAAATTTATGTTGCTTGACACATGTTACGGTCATGACATTATTGAAAAAGTATGGTAATATGTGATGTTGATGCCTCTGTTGTCTATTTTCACTGCGTCCATTTTGTCATTTTAAATTGGTACTGTGGATATGCGAATCAGATCACGGTGCTACTTCTTTATTCTTATACATATTGCCTGCCTTGCAAATTTGCAATGTAAGTTATGTAACTATAAAAAATTATTTATGGATCTTGCGAAGTTACATGCTATTAATTTTAGGACAAGCCATTCTTACTTCTTTTCTTACTTCAGTGATCATTTTGCTTAGAGGTTCCCAGTCACACTTTACATGGTAGTTTTTTAAAAATGGGTTATCTTGGGTTATTCGCTTTTCTTGTACAACTGCCGATAAAGATAGCTCTTGTTCAATTTTCAAAGCATGGAGATGAAATAGCATTCTTCCAGTAGGTGTAGCAATGCTTTCTTCAACATACCCTTCATTGTTAGGTCCAGGCACAACATCCACTTCTAATGTCATCAAAGTGACTTTCGAAGCTTTTGCTTCTTTTCCCTCAATTGCTATCCATCAGCTCCTATAAACGTGGTCCGAAACCTATAAAGCCAAGTTTTTGGTCCCTCAATTGCTATCCATCGGCTCCTTTAAACGTGGTCCAAAACGTATAAAGCCAAGTTTTTGGTAGCCAAAAAAGATTGGTGTGACATTCCGATCACTTGCGGGATGCTCACATTGATTTTGTCATTTAGAGTTTGCGCCAGTTCTGAACACAAACTTTTTGACTCACATTGAAAATATGTAGGGACATTGACAAATAAGTGCACGTACACATATATATAAAGGCTGATAAAAAGTACAAACCAAATCTCATAACAAAAAGTAACAAGATTGCTGATTAGAAAATGCATATTTGGAGACATATCTACGCATATGATTTGTATTATGCAGGCACAAGAATGTTATTTTATATTATTTAGAATGCATGGTAGGTACCATGCACTAGGAATTGCCATGTCTATAATTTCACCATGGATTCTAAGTTTCTAACCCTTCATAATTATTTTTGTTGAAAATCTGTCACAAGTACTAGTCTCCAGATCTTTTTATCACACTGAATTTCCCCCCCGGAAATCTAGTGGAATCTAAATCGATCTTTAGGGGCCTATGGAAAATGATGTTTGCTTGGAGGATTATTTTGGCTTCAATTTGGTAACAGCTTTTATTTGAGATGATCAAGAATACAACATTGAGTCATTCAAACTTATGCCTCTTATGTACTGTTGCCAGATTCACTCAATTACTGTTCTCCTGTCCTGTTGTATTTGGAGAACTCTGTTTTTATTGCTTCTTAAAGTGTATTTTCGACTATGATTGCGCTTTCTAGTACCCATGTGCAGAAAAAAGTGTATTGATAGCCTTTATGTGCATAACCATTTGTAGTGATGCAGAAATTAGATTGACTGGACTATGTTTCTAATTCTAACCTTATAGGTGGTAACTGTATTGATTTTGCTGGCATTGGCTATTCACTCTGTTCTAGGGATAACGTCTACCTGTTAATGTACGGCCTTCTGCTATAAATGCATTGTGGCACAAGCAATGAGGTATGTTGCCAAATGAAAATCTTATACGGATCTTTGTTTTGAAAGTAGAATGACTTCTTAATCGAAAGGTAACTGAATCTATATCTGTTGTTTAAAATGTTCCTACGTTATCAGATTTCACGAAGCCTTTGCTTGATGGACTGCTCACCCAGCAGCAGTGACAAGAAAACTCTAAAGAGGTGGTTCTTCATAGATAAGAGGGTTGGGTGAAGAATATCTCTACCTTAGGTTAATACTAGGGCCAAATTTCTCTCCAAGAAGTGGTTCATTATTTTTCTGGGGGTGGCCTTGTGCAAGTAATCTGGACAAATGGATTTGAATTCGACAAATGCCTCTCCTGTTCTCACTGAACCTGCACCAATAAATAAGTCCAGACTCGGAATACACTCCAGTCTTTTGCCTTTTTCGCAATCTGGAGCACCATTCTCCTCGGGCATATTAATTCCGAGAAAGAAGCCAGGGAAGCTTGATGATGTTCGGTCCAATGGTTGGCTTGATGCCATGAAATCTTCGTCACCACCCCAGAAGAAGCTACTTAAGGATTTCAATGTTGAGGTGGCCTCAGATGATAGTGATGTTGCGTACTACTCCTGGATGGTAGGCTTAGTGTTTTATGAATCTTTTTAAATTCCAGTACAATGGGAATTTATAAAAAAAAAGAAGCAATTCTTGTTGGCTATGTTATTCCTTTATTTTGCAGCTTAAGCACCCTTCGGCTCTAAGCTCCTTTCAGCAAATCATGAACTACGCCAAGAATAAAAAGATAGTAATGTTTTTAGATTATGACGGGACTCTTTCTCCAATAGTCAATGACCCTGATCGGGCCTTCATGTCTGATGAGGTCAGTGTCATATCTTCTCTATGTGTGAGTGTTCCTTATGTCCTTCTCTAGTTGTGTGTTCATACTCATGGTAAACCATCTCTTTGTCAGATGCGTTCTACTGTTAGGAATCTTGCAAATTATATCCCGACAGCAATAATTAGTGGAAGGAGCCTTGACAAGGTAAGGGGACAAATGCCTACGTTGAATGACGACCCAAACAGATGCTTTTAATAGTATGACTACCTTAAACTGCATAGTTGTTTTGTTTCACATTATGTTGATGCAATCAGTGTCTGTTCTACCTCTTTTCATCTTTTCAGGTGTATGAGTTGGTAGGACTAACAGATCTCTACTATGCCGGTAGTCATGGTATGGACATCATGGTCCCGGTTAGAGACAGTGCGTTTGCTGACCCTTCGAATTGTATTAAATCTACTGACCAGCTGGTAAGAGACTAAAATCTTCCTAAAATCGCCTCCTCTTTCCCCCTTCTTACACTTCCACGATGATCAAAATGCGGGGTACTTTTTCTTGCGAGTTCTTGTTATTATGATATGCATCTTATGTTTCTTCATGTGTAGGGCAAGGAGGCAAACCTCTTCCAGCCCGCTAGAGAATTTTTACCCATGATTAATGAGGTGTGTAATTGTTTTTCTTATACCTGTTATATTGTGCAAGTAACCATCCTCTACCTACTAACATGATTCAATTTGATTCTTTCATTGATTTGAACAGGTTTTTAGAATCCTTGTCGAGAAAACTAAAGATATCATAGGTGCTAAAGTTGAAAATCACAAATTTTGTGCATCTGTACATTACCGTAACGTAGATGAGAAGGTAAACTTTGGCAGGTTCTTTAGATTTGATTATCTGGTAAATTGCTGGCATTGGCTGTTACACGTAGTTTCACAAGTTTAATACGTTCATTTGTTTTTTTAACAATTCCAGAATTGGCCTACAATTGCACAACGTGTTCTTGACATTTTAAAAGGTTACCCGCTATTGCAACTAAACCATGGCCGGAAGGTAATTTACTCAACGAGCGATTGTTTTCACTAAGTATCAAATTTTTATGCTAAAACTGTCTTTAACAAATTTTGTATGCTTCTGTCAGCGGATTTCCACGCTTATGATCTTGGTCTCTAATATTTTCTTTACTCATGTGTTGTAGTAGATATTAATTTCGGCTCTTATTCCCCACATATATAGGTTTTAGAGGTCCGTCCAGTGATCAACTGGGATAAAGGGAAAGCAGTTGAGTTTCTTCTCGAGTCACTTGGTAAGTAGGCTCACTGGGAATGTTCTAGTTTGCTTATTTGCGTTGTCTTAACTAGTTCCTTGACTCATATAGTTTGCGAAATGGTGCAGAGCTAAATAATAGAGAGGATGTGCTCCCAATCTATGTCGGAGATGACAGGACCGATGAAGATGCTTTCAAGGTAATTCCGATTTAGTCTCGGGTTCTTGTGAGCTAGAGTAATAAGTTGTATACGCCCCTTATGTTAGTTGTATGATTTTAACAATATGAATCTCAGGTATTTCGGGATGGAAATCGAGGTTATGGAATTCTTGTATCGTCTATACCGAAAGAAACAAAGGCAAAATTCTCTCTCAAAGATCCTTCAGAGGTGCAACGATTCCTCAAGTGTCTTGTGAGATGGAAGGAGAAAAATGAACTGCTGAAGTCCATAAACAATAGGACCCTTGAGTTTAGTGACTTACTTAGATGATAGATTGTTTTCAGTTTTCTTTAAATAAAAGTACTGCAGTTTCTGGTAAATTAGGACGTGTGGGAGCTGCTTCATTTATTTGCAATCCTAGTTGACTTTCATCTAATTTTTATAGCTAATTGTCTTGTTTGTTGCTCAGGAAATTCTTTTCTGAATTTTGTAAAAGCCTTTTCTTTCGGGCTCCTGTATATTTTGTAAAAACCTTTTATCTTCCATGCTTCACCAAACTTAACTTTGTTGGCGTCAACCCGAACCCACAAAGAAGATACGAAGATGATTCAAATTGTTCATTGCGTAGATCTCGAACTCGAGAACATCTGACATCAATAGATATATAAGAAAAAATGGCTTAAACTGGAGCTCGTCCAGTTTAAATAATTTGATTATGTAAAGTATTACTAATATCGATCAAGCTGGTTTTTCATCCACATGTTCTTGAACACAAGACTTGGAGAGAGAGAGAGAAACAGTTTAGATGTACTTTTTCAGAGGTGACCTTAACCCTTCTTTTCGCCCCAAGAAGCTGGGTCTTGTATGGTCGTGAAGGGATTATTGGGCCTAGTACAGTGACATGAATGGGTCAGACCAAGTATTTCTTCGAATTTTTTGGCCCGTTTTTGTTGAGCTACTTCCTGGCCGGTCCTAGACTCATTTCCTTTCCACAGTGACCATCCCATGTCAAACCCTTTCCGCCCAAGCCCCGTTTCAAGTGGTATATCCAAAATACCCCCGCCCAAGCCCTGCCTCAAATAGATCCCAGGAACCTAGGTATTCATGAGAGAGACGGAGAGTTACAGATCGAGGACGGTGTCTTCGTCTTCTTAGCCGGTAGTGACGGCAACCTCTTCGAGCTTGATGATCGGTGCGGCCGGTGCTCCAACGTCTTCGTCTTCACCGCCGGCGGGTTCTTCCGTGTCTGTGCTCCTCCTCTCTCTGCTGCCGCCGTGGCGGACTTGGAGGCCACCGTTGGCAGGTTGATTCTATCTTCCTCTTCCTCCTCCTCCAAGAAAGACTCTTCTTCTGCTCCGCTTTCGAACGCGCCGCGGCCGCTGTCTTCTTCTTCTTCGTCGAGCTCTGCTTCTCGTGATGGTTCGGGTCAGAGAATTGGGGGCGTTTCCGAGGACATCGTCAACTCGGTGGACTAGTTTCTTCGCGAGGCTTTGCAAAATCCTCGCGAGAGGCTTTCTGGTAAAGTGTTAACTAGGGTAATCAATTAGTTGCTCGTTTTTCACTTGATTGGACTCGGTGGTTTGCTTCTTGTGTTTGGAGGAAGCAGTGGTGGAGGATATGGAGCAGTGGGAGTGACGGCAGAGGAGGAGGCGGTGGATATAAATCTTGTTTCGGTGATAAGCGGAAGGCCGGGCAGAAGGCCAAGGGAAGGTGTTCTGTTTTTTTTGTGAATTCACACCTTTTGTGTTTTTTTTTGTGGTGTGAATTCTTTTTTTAATGTGTGAATTCTTAATTTGGTGATGTGAATTCTATCTTTTTCAAGGTGTGAATTCTTTTTTTTGAATGTGTGAATTTTTTTTTCCGAAAGTATGAATTCTTAATTTGGTAATGTGAATTCTGTTTTTTTCAAATATGTAAATTCTGCAAAAATGGTATAAAATTATAGGGGTGTGAATTCTGCGAAAGGTGTGGAAATGGTTGTTTGTAGCCCCAAGAATTCACACCCGCCAGAGGTGTACGGGGGCTGAATTCACACACCAAGAATTCATCCGAAGGGGTGTGAATTTTGCAGATAGGTGTGAATTCTGTAAATGGTGTAAATTATGCAAAGGCGTGTGAATTCTTGCAAAATGAGTGGTGAATTCTTGCAAAATTGTAGGTTGAAGAAGTAGGTGGTTTGTTGGGGGATGTGAATTGTTACTTTATTAAACTGTGTTGAATTTTTTTTAAGGTAATGTGAATTGTTGTATTTATATATAGGGTTTTTTTCTCCGTACAATAAATTTAATATTATTTGCATTTGGATGTGAATTTTGTACATATTTGTGTGAATTTAGACCTTTTTTCAGAATTCACACCCCCGAGAATGAAACAGGGTGTGAATTCTGGTGGTATGAATAGTGCAAAGGGGTGTGAATATTGTGGATGTGAATTCTGAAAAATGGTGTGAATTCTAAGGGATGTGAATTCTGGGGGTATGAATAATGCAGATGGGGCGTGAATTCTGAAAAAAAAATGTGAATTTTAGGGGTGTGAATTCCGCAAAGGTGTGAATTTCTCGGGGGGTGTGAATTCTCGGAGGTGTGAATTCTTGGAGTATGAAAAGTGATAGGGGCAAAATAGTAAAAGCATCTTTAAAAAGGGTCTAGATGGGATAACACTTTAAAAAAGGGTTTGCAAGGAACCCCATGTAAAATTTGGGACCGGCCAGGAATTTCCTGAAGAATAGCCCACTAGGTCCTGCCCAAAGAGCCCATAGTCCAGTAAGTCCTTTTTATTATTTTGTCGACAAAAATGCCCATCGCAAAAAAGAGGCAATTTGAGAGAGACGATCCAGCCACCACCACCCCGCCGCCGCCGCCACCACCACCACCACAACGCTGCCGCCACCACCACCACCACTATGTCACCACCACCACCACCATGCCACCGCCGCCGCCGCCACCACTCCACCACCACCACCACTACCGCCACCACCACCATGCCGCCGCCATCGCCACCACAACACCGCCACCACCACCAACACTACCGCTACCACCACCACCACCAAGTCGCCGCCACCACCACGACGCTACCACCCACACCGCCACCATCACCACCACAACGCCGCCACCGCCAGCACGCCGCCACCGCCAAGCCACCATAGCCGCCGCCACCACCACGTCGCCGCCGCCATCGCCACCACTACCGCCACCACCACTCCACCACCACAATTAACAGTGTTAATTTTTATCTAAATTAACAGTGTTAATTTTCGGCTAAATTCACACCCAATTAACAGTCTTAATATCCGTCACGATTAACAGTGTTAATTTTCGTCTAAATTTACATCCCAATTAACAGTGTTAATCCGCCACGATTAACAATGTTAATTTTTGTCTAAATTCATATCCTAATTAACAGTATTAATATCCGGATTAACACTGTTAATTGTGGGGTGGCGGCGGCGGCGGCATGGTGGTGTCGGTGATGGTGGTGGCGGCGTTGTGGTGGTGGTGGCGCTGGTTGTGGTGGTGGTAGTGGTGGTGTAGGAGATTATATGGGTTCATTTATTTTTAAACGTGGGTAAAAATGTAAAATACACTCCACAGGATCTATTAGGAATTGCACTCTATAAAAAAAGGATTTAGTGGGCTATGAAATTGAAAAATAGGACCGGCCCAGAATTAACTCGTTTTTGTTTAGGTTCCATTTGTTTCGATATAAAATATTTTCTTGTAAAATGTTTTACCTATTTTCTAGTGTTTGGTTGAAAAAAAATAATAAATTATTTTACCAGGTAAAATATTTATGGTCATATGGATGAAAATGTTTCCCTCTCAGGAAAGGGTGCAAGTCATTTTTGGTTTCCAATTAATTTCACGCGCTCGATCATTCTTCTCAAAAAAGTATTTAAAAAATAAGGACCTATTTTCAAGTTTAAAAATAATAAGTTTACAAAAATAAAATTTTAATTTTTTTTGCAGGGTTTGATAGATTTCGATGAGATCTATTAAACAAGATCCACATTGCATTTATTTTTTATTTCAGTATGCTTATTATTTTTAAGTTTGAAAATTACAAATAAGTACTTTTTTTTTAAAGGGCGAAAGCGGAATACCCCTTAACTTCACAATCAAAAAATTCTACATTCTTTCAAAACAATTCTTTTCCACTATCAACGAAACACCCCAAAACACAAACAGAAATTTTCTTGTTGACAAAATTGTTATGAAAAATATTTTACGTTGAAACAAATGGAGGCGTGTTCCACTGTTTTTCTTCGGACTAAAAAAAACTTGCTGTACGGGGGGGCCTGGGCGGACTGCACGAGGGGAAGATGACAATTGAAAACGACCCTATCTTTAGTCAGCCATTCCTTAATACTAGTAATTTGCCACCAGTTGTAAATTAACTCCATAATGTTAAAGAATAAAAATGCTACGGGCACGCATTCGGAAGCAAATGTTTTCAAAGCCGTTTTACGTATGTGGAGTCTGTGGGCTACGCATTTATCGGGTGAAACTCATATGGATGTATCGGACGATTTTTATCATATCTGTGCTATTCGCTCTGTTATTATGTGAAACTCACGTGCATCAAATGATTTTTAGCACATCTGTGCTATTTGGCCGTGTTTATAGCGTTGGACCGGAAACATAACATAATACATAGCCGAGAAAAAAAAACATAACATAATAGATACTACCATGACATGCACCCAAAAAAAGCAGGCTTATTTTTTTCCTTTATTTAAAAAATTTACATTTATTAGTTTTGCGTCAAACTTTTGTTAGCTATTGATTTGTGTTGACGCTAGAAATCGAAAATTTAGAGAATTATGATCCAAATTAAAAAAACCTCTGCCTTTTTTGGCTTATTTTTTTGCTTTTATTCCAAAAAAACCTCTCAAGAGGACGAATCAATAATATACAAAAAAAAAATTACGCAAAACTAAGAGATAAAAAAAAAATTGAATAAAGGAAAAAAAAAAAGAAGAAGCCACCTCACTTTTTTTTGCCAAAAGAGCAGAGTACCCAATTTGATCCTTCATGCATTAATTTTGGATAATACTGTAATAGATTTATTATTGTACCCATATTACCCCTGTATTCATCTCTGATCTCTCTCACTTCCAGAGTCCGCTCCAAACAAACACTACTCATACAACACTCTCGTCTCTCTCTCTCTGTCTCGCTCGCTCCAAATGTCAACGTCGCTGCATCCTCCGCCCTCCTCAGCTCTCTCCTCCTCTCTTCATGTAACTCTCTCTCTCTCTCTCTCTCTCTCTCTCTCTCTCTCCATACATATGTATATAGGAGTACGTATTTATATCTCTATCTGTAGTGTACTGATCGCTCATTTTGTGGTTTCGGATCGGACAGAAGGCAAGGTTGAGAAGGTTCATTATTTCCTCCACCAAACCCAATTTCAACCTCAACTCTCACAGATCGTTTCCTCAAATCCGAGCTTCCACTGGCTTCTCATCTTCTCTGGACGCCGGTACCCCCTCCTCCATCTCTCTCTCTCTCTCTCTCTCTCTCTCTCTATACTTTTATAATTATCCTGTAAATAAAACACGTACTCGCTTACGATGGAAATTTAATTGTAACTGATTGTATTCATTGTGTTATTGGTGCTTTAAGGTTCTACCACCGAGTGGGACTCCGTGTCAAGCTACAGCGAGATCGTACCTGATACTGTCATTTTCGATGATTTCGAGAGGTCAACTCTTTGTTTCTAGATTCCAAATTGTTTGACTTTTTTGGATTAATTGCTTTGGTTGTTGATTTCATGGTTAATATCCATTTAAGTGTTGTTTTTGCAATTTATAGGTTTCCCCCAACTGCTGCAACCGTTAGCTCATCTCTTCTCCTCGGTATCTGCAGCCTCCCCGACACGAAATTCAAGGTAAGTATTCGACCTCGGATACTGTTTGATCAGGGTACAGGATGGTCGCTCTTGAATCGCTTTGAATTCGTATTGTTTTGTGCCGGAATTCATAGCCTTTTGTACGGAATTTGTAACATTTGCATCAAGATTCATAAAATCTGCATAGAAGTTCATGACATTTATTAATAATTCGTAACATCAAGAAAAAAACTCATTAGGCACAACTTTCACGAAGTCAAAATTAATGTTATGATATATCCAGATGTTATGGATAGCTATTCCAAAGTTATGTATTAAAGACTGATATCATGAATCTAAATGAGAAATGTTATGAACTTAGGCAATCCAACGGGTGCATATGGTCTGCACCCAAATAGGGTGAGTATTGTAGCGTTTCCCTATAATTGGGTATTCTTAAATACATAAATATTACATGTGTATGTACACACACATCGACGCCCATTCAATTTTATAATTATTCTGATGTAGTGATGTACATATACGGGTGATACCCTAAGTAGTGTATAAGCATTATAATAAATGCACTTTAGATCATGGAATTGAGAAATCAATCACGACTGGGATTTGAAGACATAAAAGTCGGACATAATTGCAACACTATTTTCTTGTTTGTCGACACGCGATTGCGAGTCTGATTGCTTTCTTTTCTTTGCTTTTTGGATTCCCGGGATGTAGAATGCTGTGGATTTGGCATTGTCAGATACCCAGTGTTATGGTCAGCAGGGCTCCGATAATAAAGTGTCGTGCTTCTTTAACAAGGTTGGTATGGTGTTCCTTGATAATTACGGATTCTCGTTTGTCTCCTATTCAATATGCAAACATACAGGTATATGGTAGTGTGCATATTATCTATAGGAACTTTTTGGTCTGACTGCTGTGCATGAATTACAGGCTTTAGTGAATGTTGGAGGTGATCTTACAAAGCTAGTCCCTGGTCGAGTTTCAACAGAAGTGGATGCTCGTCTTGCATATGACAAGCATGGCATTGTTAGCAAGGTATTTATGTCTTCTCAATGTTTGCTTCTTTCTTTTTTTTGGGTTTTATTGTTTCATATTGTGATATGCCGTGCTTCGGCACTCTGAGCCTGTAACATTCAGTTTTATTGGGCTATAGTTGGAAAACCTTTAGAGTGCTTGATTAATTAAACAAATAACGAACCTACAGGAAAACGAAATGGAAAAACAGTCAGATTGAACTTTGAAGTAACCCGTGACACGGAAACTGTTCAATTGTCCATAATGATTTTTCTCAACTTGGTGGAAGCATTGCCACAGATGGCTTTCGGTAATTGTCTTCTTGTATGCAAAGTGAAATTAAACCTTATGCACTCACCGAAGAGGTTTAAACCCGTTCTCAGAAAGCCCAACATTGGGAGAAAAAATTGAGGAAGACGGTAAAAGAGCAAGAGGAGTAAATAGCTGTTATTTAAGACGTGGAATGTACATTGTGATAGCATAATTCTGCAAGTATTGAAGGCATATTCTGGTTCTGACTAAGAAAATTTGTGTCGATGATTTCCCTGCAAAACAACTCGGGAAAAGGAAATCTCAGAAGTCCACAGTGAGTTCCGAACTGAACTATAACCAGAAGACATGACTGCATTGATTCACAGAAAAGTTCAGGAAAGTGAACCTTCGTTGTATGACATGTGAGAGCCTAGCCTAGCTCCTTTTGGCCCAGCCGTTGTATGTTTATGGGCTTTTGGATGTTTTATAATGCTTCTGAAGGATGCATGGATTCTGTATTCCTTTTTCTGGTCCAACTTGAGGAATTGTTCCTTTTTTAAGCATTCACAAAAATGAGATGGAAACCTATGAGGGTTCTAGTAAAAAGGAGTACTTTGGAGTTTGGATAACACACTCAAGTACAATGGCTCATACAAAGAGAAATTAAGATGTGTGAAATTATAAAGCACTTCTAATTCCATTCTGCTTTAACTTGGTTTTTTATTCTAGAATTCGTAAGGTTGATTGATTGTCATTGATGCTATTGATGTCCAAACCTGTTGTCCTCATATCTGAAGCTGGGCCCACCTAGCTACACGTGGTTCCATACTTCCATTCAGTTATGAATATAGTGAGATAGTGCAGCAAGGTCCAATAAACATATAGCTTGCCTTCACTTCTTCTGTACTTTTTTTCTTCTTCTGGATTTGGCTTTCATAAGCAACCTTTGCCTTCTCTTGATTATTTGGGGTTGTTGTATGGTATGTTCTACTTCTACCCCCGTTGAGAATGACCTGTTCCTCAAAAGTTCACTTTTTACTTTGTTGACAATACCATTTTTTTCCTCCCTGATATTGATACTCTTTTGATTTTTTTGATTTTCCTCCGCTTTCTTCATTGACGTGACATAAGTTATTGATGCAGCTACCTTATGTTCTCTCACATCATTTGTAAGGTTTTTGGAATTGTGCATATATTGTTTTATTTACTGAATGGCTATAGCATTGTATCTGTTAGATATGGTCAGATCAGGCTGACTATGGTGAAGTGAATTCTATTAACTGACCATTTACTAGATAACTTCATATGGATATTTAGCACTTTTGAGTTTGTCATTGTCTGCAGGTGCATGATCTGCTGAAATTGTATAATGACATTGACATCCCTCCAGAGCGATTGTTGTTTAAAATTCCTTCAACTTGGCAAGTGAGTGTCTGAGCTTGATGGATACTAGAATCTTTTGTCTTCTTTTGCGGATTTTAATGTATCACTTTCTGCTCAGGGAATAGAAGCATCAAGTTTATTGGAAGCTGAAGGCATACAGACACACTTGACTTTTGTTTACAGGTAAATATTTATCGGTTACTTTTCCTTCAGAAATAACTCATTCATTTGGATCTGATCTTAGTTTAAGAATTTGTTTTCCTTTTAATTAGGTAAGCAATCAGTATTTTTCCACCATTTTTTCAACATCTCCTGTCTAGATTGGCTTTGTATATCAGTATATCTAGAGCCAGTTTTAATCATCTTGAAACATCTAATTAGAATGAATTTGTATGTCATGACCCATTCCTGATTTTGCCATTTGGTCATGGTTCAGCTTTTGCCAAGCTGCAGCTGCAGCTCAAGCTGGTGCCTCTGTAATACAGATTTTTGTTGGCCGCCTTAGGGTAAAACGCATTCCCGTCTGCCAGAAATTACATTGCTTCGAAAATAATCAATCTTAGTGACATCGGTTGACTATATTTTTCAGGATTGGGCACGGCACCATTCTGGTGATCCTGAGATAGAAGCTGCTCTTAAAAGAGGGGAAGATCCCGGGGTGGCTTTGGTTAGTTCTAGACCTCTCTCCTGTTTTGACTTCGTAGTTCCTTAATTATGGTTAGTAAAGAGTATTGCTTGCCTAGTTTCCCGTAGAGCGGCCCTACATTTACTGCTATGTTCCTGCATCTGCAAGTCTTTTACTGTTTGTTGAAATATTGATGGGTGCAACTACTATCATTATTACTGAAGACATCCTAATGATATTACTGAATTCCAAAATGTTGGACGAATATTTAGGTGGCTTGTTCCATGGAATTTCACCAACCAACCAACCACATATCCACACACATGGGAAAATGAATAATAAGTATATAAAACTTCCATGTATTCAGAAAATTGCTTGACAGAATCTTAAGAGATTAATACCTCCTTTTCAAGTTATATATACATTGTTATTCCGTTTGAGTTTTTATTCTGCTACATCTCTCCGATTCGACCACATTCTTTCGTCGGATGATGTTACTAAAAGATCATGCTGCAACTCTTAATTCTTTGACATCTTCTATCCTTGGATGGTCACCTGTCATCTCCCCCACAATATTAAACTACATGAGTAAACATAAAATTAATTACAGATAAACAAAAAGAGAGGTGCTGCAGCCCTGAAATATTGGCAAGTTTTTACTGAAATTATAGTTCAGTTTCTCATCTACGTCGCCTCGTAGGGGCTAATTAAACAACAAAATCAACAGCAATAATGATATCATAGTGATAACTGATAACAATAAGCATAACAGATTAGGATAAACAAATTTGACTCTAGATGCCATTGTTTGGTGCAATCATCAAATCTTGTGCTGCCCAGCAAAGCGACCTGAGTTCCGGTTTTGGAGCAGCCATTTTTAGACAAAACTATTGAAGGGTAACCAATATGGGAAGGATCAAGACATGTCAATGGCCTATAGCTATTGTGGTTGCCGTTTGTTCTTATTCCTCCTGTTAAAGATGAGGCTCATGTGTCTTCACTGCGAGCATTTATTTCTCTGTCCAGTTGGTGCTTAACTCGAATATTTGCAGTATTCTGTCCTATTGTGGCACTCAAGGGACTAGAGGTAACCGCGTCGATTTTGCTATGATCTAAGCTGTATAGTCCTTCACTGCAGGTGACAAAAGCTTATAATTACATTCACAAACATGGGTATAAATCGAAGTTGATGGCAGCAGCTGTGCGGAACAAGCAGGATATTTTCAATCTTCTAGGGTAACGATGACTGACCTTCTGTCGTTACTTAGGATTTACCGGTTTGACGCAAGTGCTCAAACTCAGTTGTCCTCTTCTTCAGGGTTGACTATATCATCACCCCATTGAAGTTATTGCAGTCTCTCAAGGAATCTGTCACTCCTCCTGATGAGAAATACTCATTTCTAAAGAGGTTGTCCCCACAATCTGCTGCTACATATAGCTTCAGTGATGAAGAGGTTTGCATTTCTTATCTCCTTTTAGACCTTGGCTGACTTGATTAGTGGGGAAGTTAATTCTTGAAGAAGTAACAAGTTGTTCTTCTCTTTGAAACAAACTTTATATGAAGTTATAAGGTCTTGTTTGGTTTAGTAGAGAGTATAATCTGATAGAAATATATGGTGAACCAATCTGAGTTACATCAAGTGTTGGGTTGAAACTAAAGTTTACTGGTTAATCTTCTCCCAGCTTGTAAAGTGGGACCAATACAGCTTTGCATCAGCTATGGGCCCGGCTGCCGTTCAACTTCTGGCTGCTGGACTGGACGGCTATGTTATTCAAGCTAAGCGGGTTGAGGAGTTGTTTGGAAAAATGTGGCCACCCCCGAATGTCTAAAGTTCTCATAAGCAGCTAAGTAGATGTTGCCTTTCTGCAAATAAAGTGACGGATCGATCTCAAAGTGCAGTTCTTCACGTTCCTTTCCCCCCCTTTTCCTTCCCGCTTCTTCAAATGCAGTTGGTATCGCTGTGTTTTCTTCTCCCGAGTACAGTTTTTACATGCCTACACAGTTTATGTTAATTGTATCTTTGGCATTTTGTTTTTTACTTGCAATCAATGATAAATTTCTTTTGCCTTTGCAAATAACAATTCTCTCTTCTTCTTTTTTTGCGGTAAGTTGATTCTTATATAAAGAAAAAGAACTCCAGGGACAAAGGCCAAGGCCCGACATGATAACGTAAACTGGCCGGCACGACACGATTAAGAAATGGCATGGTACGGCAAGACATGGCACAAAGCACGGTTGGCACGGAAGTAAATGGGCCGGGCCGGCGCGGCATGGCCTGTTTTACACCTCTAGCCAAGGGTATATGACCTTGGGAGCCAAACCATACTGTACCCAGACCAGGAAAAGCTCTGCACTAGATTACAAACAGGAACCAATCTACACAGCAAAAAAGCTAACCACATGCACTAAACAAGAATACCAGAACCTGCCTAACTGCCACCATAAAAAAATCTGCTATGCTTTTATCCAAAAAAAAAACTGCTATGCATAGTCCAGTCGTCTCTAATGCTTAAATGTTTTCTGCACTTATTGGGATACGTCTCCACTCTCCAAGCTGCCATTCAGTCCCTCACTTCTCTAAGAATTTTATCCAACACCCCACCATTCAAAAAAAAAAAAAAAACTCTTTTCTCCCCTCCAGCATCAGTTATGGTCATACCTCTGTCTAGGTTTCGGGAGCACCGCCAGCGCAACCCAGCCTGAATCAGACTTCACAAACCCAACCAGAACTACAAATGCTATTGTTACATTAGGTAAATAAATTTTCACCGGTGTATGTATGTTAATCATTTATCATCCGAGTATTTTTCTTTTTGATTGGTCACTGGTAAACCGAAACCATAAAGGATACATATCAAGAATGCAAAATACGTCGAGTTCTACCATGTACCAAATGCGATTCATAATACTCCCTTCGTCCCAAAATGCTTGTCCGGTTCGCAAAACGGGGTGTTAAAAATAATACAATTTTTGTAAGAAAAAATCAAAAGTTTTTTAACAACTTACTAGTATTAATGAGTATTTTTAATTTGTGAAAAAAGTTTGAATTTTTTCTTGAAAAAATTGCATTATTTTGAACACTCTGTTTTGTGGACCGGACAAGCATTTTGGGACGGAGGGAGTAGTTCAATTAAGAAAATAATCAAAAGGAGGAGAAGTGCTTCTTTTATAAGGCTGTTGATTTTGCCACTCCCTTTTTTGTTAACGCCACTCCCCTGCAAGTGTAATTTTAGTGCAAAAATATATTTGCAGGGGAGTGACATTAACAAAAAAAGGGAGTGGCAAAATCATTTCTCTTTTATAAAGGTTTCTTGAACAGGGGTAAATCATGATTCTGTCGGTAAAAGAACTTCGATGATAAGATGGAGCATAATTAATAAAATTCTCTTTCGATTTTCTTTTTTTTCTTTTGTATAATCCGATCCCACCAATTGCAACCTTAGTTCGCGTATCTCACCTTTATAATTACATGTGCTCGGCTTGTTCAAAGATGGAGACAACAATTGTTATTAATTACCACCTCCATAACAACTATCACAAACTGTTTCAGTAGAATTATAATTTTGATTGAATTCCGATTTTAAAATGACTTAAGATTCGTTAGCATTGTCCTTTTATATATGTAAAAAATCCAAAAATTAAAATTAAAAATTAGCATCAATCAGAATACATTAGTGTTTAATTAGTTGCTATAGTGTATGCTATATATTATCGACTGGATTTTTTGGTTAGTCATTTGAGTTCCCGTTCCGTTAAGGGAAATAAGTACATATTTTTTGAATTAAAAGTGATGTATTATGAGAGAATGACATGTCTCGTAAAGTGAAAAATAAATACTTAAAAAATAAGAACTTTAGCGAAACGGACCTTGAGTTGACATTTCTATGCATCATTCCATGTTGTGAAATGATCAACATGCCTTTACACACTTGCATGATGGAGGGTTCAACAATTAGGGTACAGTTATGAGTGAACTCCACTGTCGGTAAAGAATCACTACTGTTATTTTGTCAATTGATTTTCTTCATTACTATTAGTTTGCTCTGTTGTTCAAAGGCATGAAGAGACACTGCAATTTTATGGAATATTAATCTTGAAGGTGAGCTTCGGTTTTTCCATCTCTTCTAGTCGAAAAATTATTCAATGCCCACATTGTCGTAGGACCCAAGGTAAAGTGTGTGGATCCCATCACAATGTGTTGTGGAGAAGGGGCTTGAGGAACCACGTGGTGGTGTCCCAGGGACACTGAATAATTACTCCTACATGTTTTGAATTCTTAATCTTTTCTGCTCAAGATTTCTAGGGCTGATTTGGATTGGGAATGGTCAAGAAATTTTGTGAAGAGAGAAAATAGAACTTGAATTGCGGAGGAAAGTGTCTTACCTTTACCTTTCTCTTCACAATTTTCAAGATTCAAACACAACCTAAGAATTTATCGAAAAGGAAAGAGATCCTTTCCAATCCACAAATGGAAAGAAAACTTGACTCGATCCACGATCCAGTTTGCTTGTTTAAGGGTCTTTTCTAGATCTATATTGATGATCTAAATAGTTTACTTTTTGAAACTCGTCAAGAGAACTGTCATTCACTCATACGAAAAATCACTTTGATCGGATGCAATTTGATACGAGTGCAAATTAAACAAGCTCATCCTATAATTGTTGTTTACGGATGAACCTTATCAAATAAATACGGGGAAAATGTCAACATCATGTCCATATCTTACGACATACAATACAAATACTCGAAAGATATGGATTTTGTGAAACTCTGGGAATTTCGGTTTGAACAGATTGGTGATATATGCCTTATTTGTGACATGTCTTTGTCTTTGGATTTTCTTCAGGCTGTAACTTGTTTTCATCTTAACATGTCGTGAAGATTAATTCAATGACCAAATAATTTCTCATACGCATTATACTTTTATTATGTTCATATGACCATATGGCGAAAGCTTAATTTTAACATACTCGAGAGTGTACTAGAGTGGTTCCGCGAAAAATCAGCTCAATCCAACATGTGTAGGTGTTTGATCCAATTTTCCAATTCTTGATTCAAATTACAGTCCTTATCTGTGCGGGTCCTGAGGTGGGCCCCGCGTGGCGTCTGTGCACTTTTGGTTAGTTCCCACAGCATTTTTGTTTGTGAATTGAATTTCCTCTCTCTGTTGTCCTTTTTTTTTTGTGCCAAAAGTTGAGAGGTAGTATTCATCAAAAGATCCCCATGGAGGTAGGTTGAGAGTTCATAGATCGGACACTCCAACAAAAAGAGCGTATAAGCGCATAGATGTGCCGCCTTACAGAATGACAGGAAACCCCCCAAAGGAGGACAAACCCTCCCAAAGGAAAACAAAATCCCCTGAAGGAGGACAAACCTCCCGAAGAGAGGACATTTTTAAAACAAATAACAAAATAAAAGAAGTACCGCTGAGACATCCGCCGCTACTCTTTCGCAACCATCTTGATAGACTCGTAACCACCGCCTTTGCTTCACAAAATAGGAACACATCGTTGGGAGGTGGTCGCCCAGCAAACGCGGTAGACGACATCAAGTCACAGATCTGAGAAGATGGAGGCTGAGAACGGTGGTGGACAACATCTTACCCGCAACCAATGAAACCGAAGCCCAGAACGTCGCCGGAAAACAATTTGACCGAAAAATTCCCAATAGACTCCCGAACTTCAGTCGCGGGATTGTATCTGTTTTCTCAAGAGGTGTTTAATCTCTTCTTTATGTAAAATTGGACAATTGGAAATAAAAGAAAGAACAATTGGAAGTAAAAGAAAGATACAAAACTTTTTTTTCTTCCCCAGTAAGTGCGAGATACGCCATCTTGTTATTTCCAGAATAAGGTTGTTTTTACAACTCCATAATACTTTAGGATTACCTCCAAAAAGCGAAAATGAGAATGTGAACAATAGTTATTTTTCGACGATAGGGGGTGTTTGGACCAACTTATGTGCACCCTAACTAATGTCCTCCACTAATTCGGTCAAAGGCAGGTCATCCACGCTGAAACTAGGTAATTTACAAGAAATTACTTTTTTACGATCTCCAAGAATCGAACTATTGTTGAGTAATTTGCACATCATTCGTGACTGCCCTTTTGCTCGCTCCATCTGGAATCGTATCATTCCTCCCCCTTCCAGCTCCCTCTTCTTTTCTCAGCCATTACCTCAGTGGCTCCTTTTCAAATTGCCGTGCTCGTTGGGTCCATTCTTCGGGCATTACCCGGGCAATCATTTTTCCTTTGGCTTGTTGGTGCATTTGGAACAACCGGAACAGGTTTCTTTTTCGGTCTTTTAACTCCTAATGTTCCACCGGAACAGGAATTTTTTTTACCCGCGTTGATGTTATGGCCCAGTCTTCGGAATGGTTCTTTACATCGCATATTGCTAAGTGGGATACCCGGAGATACATGCACTATCTTTTGTCAATTGGGAACCCCCTTTACATGGTGCGTTGATGATTAATACGGAAGGTTCAGTGGATGCACATGGTAATGCAGCCTTTGTGGGGGTCTTATTCGATCTGGGTCTCCAAAGGAAGATTGGGATTTGTTCCAATATTTGGGGCTTAAGGGATGGCCTTAAGTTATCCTAAGATTGCAATTAATATTCCAATATTATTGTGTGTACTGATGCTATTGCACTGACCAATGTGCTTCAAAACTAGACTCAAGCAAAGAGAAATGTTAAGTGCAAAGAAAATGAGCAAAGAAAAGACCCTTAAAGTGTACATGAACGACTCAAGCAAATGCTCAACATTTGAGGAATCTAATTACTGATTGCAAGTTTCTGTTGGAAGGATTCGCGGCGGAGAATCTCAAGTATGACTATCGGGAGGCCAACCGATGTGTCGATTTGCTAGCAAGGAATGCGTTGTCCCATGAGTTGGGCTATAGTTCTTTTAATGTCGTTCCGTCCTTATTGTTAGTATTTCAATTGCATCAAGATTCTCTATAGATGAAATACCCCAGACTTATTTTTAATTCATAATAGTAGTTGCATAGTTCATTAAAAAAAAAAAAAGGGGGTGAGCCATTGCTAGGGGTGATACCGGTCCGGTTTCGACCGGTTTCGACTATTTTTTCGATCGAAACCGGTTATCCGGTTTGAAGATTTTTGAAACCGGAACCGGTTGAGATAAAACCGGTCCGGTTTCGACCGGTTCAACCGGTTTCGGTCCGGTTTATCCGGTTTATCCGGTTTTCATTAATGGGCCACATTTTGGGCCCAATACATCAAAAAATTCACAATTCAACCCACAAAATATCAAACAAAAATCCATAATTTAAACCCTTTGTTTGGGCCCGACAAAAAAGGATCAATTTTAAGCCCAATACATCAAAAAAAACCCATAAAAACATAATTAAGCCCATTACACAATTTATAGGCTTTTAAATTACAAACCAAGGGCCAAGCCCAACAAGAAAAATAAAATGAATGTTCAACACTTTCGGTCTTTCACGGTGAAAAAAAAAACAGCAAGTTGCGGCAAAAAAAAATGCATCCACCATTCCACCAGTAGCAACATCCACCAGTAGCTCTGTAGCAACATCCAACGGCATCCAGCAGCAACACAACACCACAGCAGCAGCAGCAACATAAAAACAGGCGATGCAGAAGCACAATGCTTCTATATTTCAGCAGCACTAACATGAACAAGGAGCTAAGACACATTAATGCCAAAAAATCAAAAACGAAGAATCACAGGAAGTCAGGAACAAAGTATTCTAATGACTGAGATTGTTGCCCCTATATTGTAAATGTAATCAATCCTTTCACAGGTATTGTAGATTTTGATACTATAACAGTCATGAAAGGCATGCCTCAGTTCCAACACAAAAATTAATTACTCTAACAAAGTATTCCAAACCACCGCTGCATTTTCGTACTTTCCATCCGCTGCTGAATTTTCATATATGCAGCAGCAATGAAAACAGACTTTTGAAGCAAATTCTACTCCATACTGAAGTTGGGGGAGAAGAGTTTGGGGAAGAGAAGAAATGGATCATAGGTAAGGCAGTAACAAATTTTGAACATACTCATCCTCTCATGCATATTCACGATTCAAACACAGCCCGGAGTACTTTGATTCTATTGATATTTACATTCACATGCCTTCCAACAGAAAGATGGTTGGCTAAGAACTAATTTTCTGACATTCACATGCCTTCCAACACAAAGTATTCTAATGACTATTTAACAGAAATTTCTTATCCCAAAACAGAAATTTTTCAGTGAATTCAACAAATAAAAAGGAAAGTGACACATGATTTCGAACTTACCTCTTTATTCTTCACTTCTTTCTTTTTATCACAAATACGTGACACATGATTCATCCTCCTTCAATGCTTCCAAAACCTCTATAAAGATGACAAAAAAATTTATAATGCAAAACAAGTTAAACCACAAACAAAAAAAACAAAACTCATATAGTACTTAAGCTATAGTTAAAGAGTATTACCGGATTCAAGTGCCTCCACCTCATCAAGTGCCTCTCGAAGAGATATTTGAGTAGGACTCCTCAACCAATTTTGTGCACAAATAAGGGCCTCTGCTACTTTGGGAGAAAGAGAGGTCCGGTATGGATCAAGAATACGTCCTCCCGTGCTAAAAGCGGATTCGGATGCAACGGTAGATACCGGAATAGCTAGAATGTCCCGTACCATTTGAGAGAGAATGGGATACCTAGGAGAATTAACTTTCCACCAAGCCAACACATCAAACTTATCACCATGAACTTTAGAGTCTTCCTTACTCTCCAACCAATACCTCTCTAACTCCGATTTGCTCACCATATTATTCTCCTCTTCCATGTGTCGCTCAAATTCATCGTCCATTTCATCACAAAAATTCATGTACTCCTTTGAACTCTTCTCACTTCTAAAGGACTCACCAACATTTTGTGTTTTTCCATGTTCAATACTCTTCTTCTCATACCAATTAAAAAGCTTTAGCATCCCCTCCTTTATTTCAATAACCTTATTTTCAACAACACTTTTGTCATAGTGTTTGTTCAAGCTCCATCTCACATAAACAAATTTGTAACGGGGATCAAGAACATTGGCATACAACAATAAAGAGTTTATTTTGTCAAACTTACCCCAATACTTGTCATACTTTTTGTTCATGCCACTAGCCAAAACCTTCAACTTAGGGTTATCACTATTTTCCAACTTAGCAATTGCAGTTTTTATAGTCATGATCTCTTTGAAAAATGTATTGCATGTCACATACAAAGAACCCGAAAATTTCTCGGTTAGAATGTAAAACACCTTAAGAACTTCAACATACATTTCCACAACATTCCAATCATCACTACTAGGAGTACCATGTGTTACATGCTTCCCTCTCCCTTTCCCTTGGCCCTTCTCATGTTGTTTCTCGAGATTCATAATGTCACTTAACCCACCATGTACTTCCCCTTCCAATTCATTATATATAGATTCTACACCAATCTCATCCTCTCTAACACCAACATTAAGTGAGAGATTATCTTCATCTTCCAATCTCTCAAAAGCTTTTTGAAACATCAAAGCTCTTTCCAACATGAAGTATGTTGCATTCCAACGAGTAGCAACATCTAAACATGGCACAAGTTTAGAAACAATTTTTTCTTTATCACAACATGTTCTAAACTTGGCATACCTTTGCGGTGAGGATCTCACATACCTCACAATGTTGCGCACCCTTGCAATTGACACATCAACATCTTTCAACCCCTCACGTACAACCAAATTCAATATATGAGCACAACACCTAACATGTAAATAGTCGTGGTCTAGAATAGTGGTGTCTCTTTTCTTGGTCTTCTTCTTCAAAAAATCAATTATGCCATCATTGGATTTTGCATTATCAATTGTGATTGTCAAAAATTTGTCAATTCCCCATTCCACCAAACATTCTTCTACCACCTTACCAAGTGTCTCGCCCTTGTGATTTGGAACTAAACAAAAGTTAAGAATTTTTTTGTGAAGATTCCAATCACAATCAATGAAATGAGCAGTGAGACACATATAGTTAAGATTTTGAAGAGAAGTCCAAGTGTCCGTGGTAAGGCAAATTCGTTGGTCCTTAAGTGCTCTTTTCAAAGATTTCTTCCCATCTTGGTATATTTTCATACAATCTTTTGCGACCATTAATCTACCTGGCGGATTTTCCCACTTTGGTTGCACCACGTAAATGAACCGTTTAAAACCTTGACCCTCAACAAAACGAAATGGCAACTCATCAAGAATAATCATTTCAGCCAAGGCCTTTCTACATGCCTCCACACTAAAGCTAACGGCAGTAAGCTTTGGAACCGTGCCGATGCCTCCTCCATTCACGGGTTCAAACGCTAGGGTTTTTTGCCTCTTATCTGGGTTATTCTTCATATTGAACTGGCTAAACTCATACTGTCTACATAACAACTTAATATGTGTTTTCATTGATGATGTCCCATTAGCATTTGAATCACAAGTATATATTTGGCCACAATGGTTACAAACAGCCTTTCGCTTTTCTCCTGGAACCTTTTCCAATTTCTCAAAATGATCCCAAACTTCAGACTGATTAGCCCTACGTTTCGGACTACGTTTCGGACTACGTTTCGGACTACGTTTCGGACTACGTTTCGGACTACGTTTTGGACTCTGTTCATCTACTGTGATGGGTTCATTATCAATATTACTAGATCCAATACCAGTAACACCAGAATCATCCATCTACAAAAAAAAAAACAGCAAAACCAAGTAAACAACAACAGTTCAAAAGCCACCCCTCACAGCAAAAACAACAACAGATCTATTTATACGAGATCAGACAGCCGATGAAACCGTAGGAAAAAAAGAGAGCAAAGTAGCAAACAAACACACAGAGACAGAGACAGAGAGAGAGAGAGAGAGAGAGAGAGAGAGAGAGAGAGAGAGAGAGAGAGAGAGAGAGAGAGACCTGTGTGTGAGTGAGTGGACGCACTGGACGGAGTGGGAGACAGCCGGTCGGATCGCCTCACGGATCGCCGGTCGTTCCTTGTCGTTGACAGGAGATGAGAGACAGCCGGCCGAGGAACTCGTCGTTGATAGGAGAGAGAGAGAGAGAGAGGGAGAGAGGGGGGCTGGGAGCAGTGAGAATCTGAGATCGTGGCCTCGTGGTCGTGGGAGATCGAGTGAGATCGTGGAGACTGGGACTCTGGAGTGTGCGGCAGCAGTAGAATGGAAATTAGGATTTTAGGGCAAAAATTGGTAAAGGGGTATATATATATATTATATTATATTATATTTTTATATATATATATATATAACCGGTCCGGTTTCGACCGGTTTTTATAAGACGTAAACCGGAAACCGAACCGGAAAACCGGTTTATAAAAATTTTAAAACCGGAACCAGATCGAAATTATTCGACCGGTTTAAAAAATTCGATCCGGTCCGGTTTTTCCGGTTTCGGTCGATATTCCGGTTTCGACTAACACCCCTAGCCATTGCAGAGTGCATGGGTGCGCCAAATACGGTGACAAAAATGGACCATCTGCCAAATTGGTGCCAGGGTGTGCTGAGTAGATCATATGAGGATCACGTGATAGGATTTGCTTTCGGTTCCAGTCTTTCCACTACTTTGACCTTGGTTGGTCTTATCATTTAAAGATCCTATTTGAAGAGGACAATTTATTAATGATCATAGAGTTTTAGGATGTCGTATTAAATTTGCAGTTGGTAAGAGGGTTGGTATTTGGTAAATGCCTAAGAGGGGTTCGTAGTTTATGATGGCAGCGATCTTTGGGAGCAGATCATGTCTAGTCCGATATGTATAGGTGCTCGATCGAATCTTTCCATTTTTTATTCAGATTATCGGATCCTGGAATTTGGATAAAAAAAAATGGGAGATTGGATCGAGCACCTATATATATCGGATTTAGCTAACTTTTTCTCCGGTCCACTCGAATTTTTTTTATATAAAAAATTATTGAACGGTTCGGATTATCCGTGCAGAATCCGGAGTGGGCCACGCACACGGTCGATTCCCGGTCGGTGCAGCCACCATCGGTGGTTTTAGCATTTCTGTTTATAATTTGCTTATTTTTGTTGCTAGTAAATTTTCTTTAACTTCCGTTTAAAACAACTTTTTTTAAAAAAAATTCATCTTAAGGAGAACTAAAAAAAGAAAAAGAAATTATAGACCGAACTTTGACAGAATTCAGAAAAGACAAAAATAGATCACAAAATTATCTGTTTTGAATTATTTTCCATTGATAACAGTTTCAAAATCTTTTAGTATCACAGTAGTATTTTGGGAAATGATATTGGTACTCCAAAAATTGATGCAGACACTCTAAAATCAGTGTAACTCCAAAGTCATTTTTCTTTATTTTTTGGAGTGCCTTTATCAATTTTTAGAGTGTCAATATCATTTCCCAGTATTTTTTTTGGAGTAATTTATCTTAAGTGGACCAATAATACCAATCCAATCGCCTCAAGTGCACATGGGTTTGAACACAACTAAAGTAGATTGATTAAATTTCATTTTTAAAGTAATCTCGGATTCCGTAGTAAACCGAATATGGTACGGAATCAACGGTAATCAAGCAAAAACATCCTCCTCAAAATCAGGCAGGGCCAATGATCATCCTACAGTATATTAATTGGGACAAAGTGGGGCTCGGATTAGCCATAATCCCAAGTTTCCGAACCCTAATTCAAAGGAAACCCTACTAAACTGCACATGCCAATACTCAAGTTTGATATCGCACCATCAAACTGAATTTTGATTCACAATATTCAATTTGAAAGCGGCCAGTAAATGAAAATTTATTAAGGAGGTCCCACTAGCTAAGGGAAGGAAAAGGCTTGGAAAAGAGTTTGATGTCAATTAATTTCACCGGAAAGTTTGTTTGGTCATTAAATGCTAGATCCTGAAATTAGTTAAGATATGTGTAAGATAATTCGGACATCCAGATATAAAAAAAAGAAAAGGAAAATATTAGCTTCGTCCTCCTTACGATAAAATTTTGGTTACGTCCTAATGTTTTCTTGAGACGATTCCAAATTTCCTATGTTGGTTGAAATTGGGGGTATCCCATTATTAGAAAACCCAAAACCGATTTTCCAATCACATATGGTTTTCGTGTCCCAACAATTATGCACATCCACCAAACTATATTTAATAGTATATTTTAAAAAAATAATTTTCACACTCCGTTCTTTAATGAAAACACTCCAATTTTTTGTTTTTCAATAAATTTTTTGACTTTAATTTTCACTAAAAAACAAAAAAAGAGAGAATATACTTATTAAAAAATGAAGTGCGAAAATATTACCCAATTTCTGTATTAGGCAATGTGAGTGTGAACTGGCCACTGGCTGGCACCCTCTTTCTGGCACCCTCTTTTTCTCTCTCTCACTCAAACTCTCTCTCTAGATTTTTGTTTCCAATTTTTGGAAAAATTTCCCTTTTTCTTCAGCTTTCTTTTCTCCATGGCATGCTCACACACAGGATGATACCAAAGTGGGCCAGACGCCGACAAAAGCTTCACTGTCCCACCCTCCAGCCAACCGTTGTGATCACACTCCACTTTTTTTACTATGCCCAAGAAAACTGCACACCAAAAAGTCTCTCTCTCTCTCTCATTCAGACTCAAGCCAGTCACTCCTCTTCCTCTCTAGTCTCTAGTCCCTTCCTCTGCTAATTTTCTCTCCTCTGCTGTGTCTCTCATAATGTAAAATACCCCAGAAAAAAAGCTACTACTAAAAATAGACTCTTCTTCTTCAAATTCAACCCCTGAAAACACTGATTAAATGGCTAGCTACATTCTCTCCTGGTTCTTTATCTACATTTGTTTCTTCACGAGCCTCTGTTTGGCTGATGACCCATTTGTCAACTACGATTTCGTGGTCTCTTACATTACTGCCTCTCCTTTGGGTGTTCCCCAACAGGTACGTTTACAGATCTCGTTTTTGCTCTATCTATTATAGTTCCTCTCTGTTGTTGATATTTCAATCTGGGGTTCTATGATATTCATCTGAACAGATAATGGGTTAGCTCTAGTTTTTCGATATTTTGAAACTTTAGCTTCAGATCTGTAAAATGTGCTTGTAACATCATGTGGGTTTTGGTTTATAGTTGCTGTTGTTGGGTTTTTGGAGCTTCATTAGTAGTGGGTTCCTCACTACGGTAATGTGATGTAAACCCTAATATATATATATATATATCTATATGTGTGTGTGTACTCTTCTTCTTGGGCGGAGAGACGATCTTGTCCAACCACGTGTAACCGTGGTTATTTCTCGTGCTTATTTTGTGTGTGTGTGTGTGTGTGTGTGGTTCTTTACTAAACAATAAAAATGGAGGGTTTATCTAGTAATGAAGAGCTAGTAGGGGTTTAGTTGTTTTTCTGAGCTACATTGCTTTTAAATGCAGGTTATTGCTATTAATGGCAAATTTCCAGGGCCTATCGTTAACGTGACTACTAACAACAATGTAGTTGTCAATGTCAAGAACAAACTAGATGAGGACCTTCTCCTGACTTGGTAGGATTGCAGTAATTTTATACTGATTTTATTGGGATTTTTTGTTTTTCATTTATTTATTGACCTTGTGGGGTGTACAATTAATGGTTTGTTGTAGGAATGGTATTCAACAGAGGCGAGTTTCTTGGCAAGATGGGGTACTCGGCACTACTTGCCCGATTCCTCCCAAGTGGAATTGGACTTACCAATTCCAAGTTAAGGACCAGATTGGGAGTTTCTTTTACTTCCCGTCGCTTAACTTTCAAAGGGCCTCGGGTGGTTTTGGCGGATTTATAATAAATAATAGAGATATTATTCCAATTCCTTTTGCGACTCCAGATGGGGATATAACAATTTTGATTGGTGATTGGTACACTCGGAACCACACAGTAAGTGTTTTGGTAAATTGTCAAAATTGACTTTTTTTTGGTCATATTGAAGCTGCATGTAAGGATCTTTTTTCGGGTGCAGGCTTTGAGGACAACCCTTAGTGCAGGCAAGGATCTTGGGATGCCGAACGGTGTCCTTATCAACGGGAAAGGCCCTTACCAATACAACTCTACACTCGTGCCTGACGGCATTGACTATGAAACAATTGATGTTCAACCAGGTTAGTCTATTTTAAAGTGTTCGTTTGTGAATAGTATACCAGAAATTTTAATGTTTCTTACCAAATGGATTAGTGTTTAATATGTCCCGGAACTTTGTCAACTAGAAGTTGAAATAGATTGGTTTTGGTCTCAGGCTCTGAATGAACTATAACCACCCTTGCAATGACATATTTATGCAGTGAACCTACCTTTGATAGTTTGATGCAATATATAGAAATAAACATTTTGACCTTCCATTATAGGCTGGGATGTGCATGCTTGTCTGTTTCTGTATGTTTTCAAGTAGACCACTATCTTGATGGAATTAAGTTTGCTATACTCGAGGTGTTTCTGAAACACGCTTTATTTGAGATATCATGTTCTTTCGTATGAGCTTCAGCGATTGATTCTACTTTACTGATGGGATTGAAATCTCGTGAACGCAAGTAGATGTACACAATTATATCTAGAAAGAGCAAGCGGCCATATGATCCATAGGCATCGGTTTTCCTTTCCTCTTCTATTTTTTTCTTTCCATTCTCTGAAAATTGAAAACAAGCAAACTTTTGGGGTAATCATTCACCCTTACAGTTAAGGGGGAGCAAATCTGTGGTGTGCTCAAAACTTCTAAACATTTATGGAAGAAACATGTTCATTGTTTTTTTGGTGTGTTCCTTTTATACTTGCTCAAAACTTCTTAACATAGAAGCATAAAAAGAGGATTTATGAAAATCCCTTGGCGCTAGGAAATACATATACCGCCGTGATGTACTACGTTTTATCAGAAAACTTGCTTGGGCTGCGATGGTGTACTATTACTAATTTACTATACATATGGCTGATTGTAGAGTGACTAGAGTCTTTCAGGGTATCCAAATTACCCTCTTCTCTGTCATTCGGAAGATGATGTTACGTTTATGGGCTCTAAATTCTCCTCTGTTAACCTTGCCTTTGCCATTCTTGGCAAATCCCTCTTGAAGTTGCCATCTCCTGTTCTTAACTTGTTTGCAGTTCGTAGCTTCTTTTATTTTGATACTATGATCTTTTTGGTCTTGAGTTGTTTTTCTTTCATCCGTTTTTCCTTCCTCCTTTCGGTTCCTAATAGATTATGATGTGATATTGGCCAGGGAAAACATATCGCCTTCGTGTACACAACGTGGGGGTGTCAACTAGTTTGAACTTCAGAATTCAGAACCATAACCTGCTTTTAGCGGAGACAGAGGGATCATATACAGTGCAGCAGAATTACACTAACCTAGATATTCATGTTGGACAATCGTATTCTTTCTTAGTAACCATGGACCAGAATGCAAGTAGCGATTACTACGTCGTAGCAAGTCCCAGGTTTGTGAATGAATCAATCTGGCAAAGAGTTACTGGTGTGGCCATCTTGCACTACTCAAATTCCAAGGGGAAGGCATCAGGCCCCCTTCCAGACCCACCAAATGACCAATATGACAAAACCTTCTCAATGAACCAGGCCAGATCCATCAGGTTTGTTGGCAAATTTTTTGATGCATTGGCCAATTAGTTAAGTGAACGAGTATATATTTTTCCTTCTATCTCTATATATTCTTCGAGATAATGATGTTTCTTCATTTCAAGCATAATGAGAACTTAAAGATCAGACACTTGCCTCTGTAAATTATGACTTGGCCAAAGATTCTGAATTAACCATTTAATCAAGGTGTTGATTTGAGGGTCAGAGGGATTGCAGCTGAAAACGTGGAATAATATATTTAACACGGGAAGTATTCACTGGGGAAAAAATTTAGTAAAGGAAACAAGAAGGTATGACATTGAGCAAATGTCGCGAAACTAGTGGATGGCCGTAAGATCTGACAGTGTTTTTAGTTTGTACCGATAAAATCTCTCTCTCTCTCTCTGAGTCGTTTGGTCAATATTGTGCAGGTGGAATGTGTCCGCCAGTGGTGCTCGCCCCAACCCTCAAGGCTCATTTCGATACGGCTCAATCAATGTGACTGAAGTTTACGTGTTGCAAAACAAGCCAGCGGTGACCATCAATGGGAAGAAGCGAACGACGCTCAGTGGGATCTCATTTGTCAATCCTGGTACACCAATCAGGCTTGCCGACCAATTCAAAGTGAAGGGAGCGTACAAGCTTGATTTCCCCAGTAGGCCAATTACTGGACCACCCAGGATGGAGACATCAGTTATAAACGGCACATATAAGGGATTTATGGAAGTTATACTTCAAAACAATGACACAAAGATGCAAAGCTATCATGTGGATGGATATGCCTTTTTTGTGGTTGGGTAGGAATTGGCTTCCTTCATCCAAACTTCATCATATCTATCTTCCATGTGAATACTCCATTATTTTTTTTGGCAAGTTTGATAGGAGAACCAATATTTTAAATTAATTATTTGCAGGATGGATTTTGGGGAGTGGACGGAGAACAGCAGGGGGACATACAACAAGTGGGATGGTATTGCCCGCAGCACAATACAGGTAAGTCTTTTGATGACTTATTCCTCCGTAATGCTGGAGCCGGGTTCCAGATTTGCATTCTCCGTTGTGAGATACTCTACTACTATGCGGCCTCAGGATGTTTGTATTTAATATCTACTTGCTGGCCCTTTGATATTCTTTGCCTATATGGGAGGATCTGTTTTTTAGCAAACAAAAAAAATTATAGTTTGGTGTCATATGGGAGGATCTGTTTTAGTATAATGACAATGCTAGCCCGCCCTACACTCTGATGTGGCCTCAACTCATGATAACCAGGCTCTCCACTATAGACATGGATAAAACTTCCTACTGCTACTTATGTCGGACCCCCAGACCCCAGTAAATTGCTATTTGACTGGTTTATGAACATATTGTATCATAAATAATAATAGGATGAGGGGAAAAAAGGTCATATCAAGCACCTGGATTTTGGAAGACAATCCTGCCTTTCCCTCTTGTTACATTTTCTTGAAACTGTTGTTCTGATGTCATGCTAGACGCAAAGTTTGCCAAACCATCTTCATCGTGTAACATTCATGTACATCCTGCTGATGCAACCATTTGAAAAAAAGAGGCGATTATTGGAAACATCCACGTATACTTGTTTATTTACTAGGTATCTGACACGTGCCCTTCCTTTAGTTTTCCTGAACCTTTTTTGCTTCATTTTTTCCCTCCTGCTCTGCACAGGTTTTTCCAGGGGCGTGGACGGCAATCTTAATCTCGCTTGATAATGTTGGAGTCTGGAATGTGAGAACAGATAACCTCGACTCTTGGTATCTTGGTCAAGAAACCTATGTGAGAGTTGTCAATCCAGAGGTGAATAACAAAACGGAGTTCCGCATGCCAGATAATGCTCTCTTTTGTGGTGCCCTCAGTAAATTGCAAAAGTATGTATCAGACCCATCTGTCTTGGTTTTGTCTATGTTCGAATTTCTATGAAGGTTAACTATCCTAACTTTGTATCTTTGATAAATTTTCAGGCCCCAAAAAATCTCTTCCACAGCATCAAGCATGGGTAATACATCACAACTCTTATTCAGTCTGGTGATGATGATATCTACGGTGATTTCTATTTTGCGCTAAACCGGATGCTTCTGTGTTGCTTGCGGGAGCCTGGCTTGCCTAGTGAGTTTTGTGTTTGTGAGTGTGTAGGTGTGTGTAACTTTAGCCTTGTTCATATGAATCTTCGTTGATTTTCACGGACGTTTTTTTGTTCCTGATGTACTAAATGCTACCTGGGATCATTGTTTTTTTGCTGGGATTTATGATTCTTTGATAACTTGTATTTCAATGTAGTGATGACAATTCATCAATTTTCTATATAATTTGACCAAAAACCCTGATCCTAGTTTCACCTCTCCAAATTATGATATTGTGTTCATGTATGTCTTGTTGCATTATTGGACTCGTGAAGTGCACACATACCCGTTCTGACCGAGAACAACTTGTGAATCCTCTCGAAAACTTGCATCCATATGCCATGAATCTTCTTTTAGGATTTTAACTGTAACTGATAAGATTATGAAGAAACTTGTATAAGAACATCCACTTCCGTGAGGTCTCCTGTTTGTACTGCAAGTTAATTAATGCCATCAAGCCGTGTTTGAATCTTTGATATACCGGCGATTTGTGAAGAAAAATGAAATTAATGTAGAGTGAAAAAATAGCTTCAAGTCACATGCTTAATTAGTAGAGCATGGAGAGGGATTCTATCTAAAGATCAAGTTACGCGCCAACCTTGTTTGTTCCAAATGCATGTGTCCTATTTCACTGTTAGTACTTATTTTGGTCGGACACGCTGGGACACACTAGGACATGCGCGTTAGGAATGCAGGTTTAAGAAGGTTGGACGATTCAAAATTACTGTGAATGCCTAGTTCTTGACTGTTGCTGCTGCTGCTGCTTGTTTAGTGATTGCTACATTATTTTATCAAATTGATGGTAGTTTGGTATGGCCATTCCTCGAGAATAAGAGCAATTAGGTGCAGTCTTAGCTGGATCCTCATGGGATCCTTATTTTAACTCGTTTTCATCTCTCTCTCTCTCTCTCTCTCTCTCACTTATCCTGTACTGCATCATTCATAATCTCCCACGTGCACCCTGGACCACCACATGCACCTCCAGGCTCAAATATGCCTCGCTTTCCTTTCTCTATACTTTCATCAGTTTCATAAGCTTTTAAAAAGCAGGTCAACTTTCACTTATTTCCGTTATCCCGCCAGGATTTGAATTCGAGGATGGCGAGCGAAATTAGAAGGAAAAAAAAGAAAGATTTTCGCATTCCAGTTTTAGCAACCGACACTCCACTTTGTGTCTTGATTATGTGAGAAAACAAAACTAACAGTGGAGTGTCAAAATCACATCCCAAAAAAAAAAAAAAAAAAACCCACCTAAATCTTTGCAGAACCATCAAACTGTATGGTTTTAGTCCTGAAAAATTATACAATGCTCGTGGGGGTACCGCCATGTGGTGTCTCAGGCCTCTCCTCAACCATATATTTCTGTGGGATCCCGGGATTAAATATGGAAACCCCACAACAATGTGCAGCGGGGAGAGACTTAAGGCACCGCCGTGTGGGGCCTTAATGACACTGAATAATCTCTAGGTTAATCATAGATCCATCGACATAGAACAAAAATAGTTCAACGTTTTGACAAAATGATAGTCGACGTTTTTTCAAATCTTGGGAAAAAGTGGATTGGAGTTAGTTTTTGATGATTTTCACACTTCCTTTTTACACAATCAACACTCTCTTTTTTGTCTTGTTCCACGTGAAATTACAATGTTGCTCTTGGATGTGTGAAAGTGTATTGGAAAAAGAGCAATATAATAAATTTATTTGGATAAAGACAAAAAAGAGAGTGAATCGTAAAGAAGAGTGTGAAAATCACTCTCCTCGGTTTTCATAGAGAAAAAATGTGGGGCAGGAGAAGGGAGCACGTAGTATAGTACTCCCTCCGTCCTAATTTAATTATTTTTTTTGGAAGTTTGTGTCACTTTTCAATTGATTATACTCCGTATCTTGTAATTTATAATATTTTATGTGATTTCGAAAACATTGTATTATAGAACTAATCGAGATCTATCAAATATAATTCATATTCGATATAAAATTCATTACAAATTTAAAGATATAACTAATTTTTTAGCCGGTTAGAATAGAACGAGGGACAATTAAATTGGGACGGAAGGAGTAATATTTTTTGAGCACGTAGGATAATAGGAATGAAGGTATGCTACTCTTTTTAAAGCCTCAAAGCAAGAATCACACTAGACCTCCTTAACTAGTTAGAATCACACTAGACTCCCTTAAAATATGGCCTAAAGCTATTGTCGTTATAACTTTTTTGGTCCCAGTTTCTGTCTGCTTGGAAGAGAGGACTGGACTAGAAAAAGTGGACAGGCACACTTATGGACCTTTTTCATTTTCTAGGCTGTGGATCAATTATGAAAAAATGGAGTAAATGATTTGATACGTTTTTTTTTTGGAAAAGTGGATGGTAGTATTGATTTTAAAATGTCTTGTAATACGCTTTTTTTCCAGGAGACAAATATGATGGTTCTGCAAAGTTCAATATATACACCGGAGCGTTATAAAAAAAAAAAGGAAAAAAATGATAGTCAATGAGGTATTTTGATAATTAATACTCCTACCCGCCAAGGACATGTTGAGAACATTTGTTATTGCTGAAAATGTCTTTGGCGGGTATTATATATATATATATATAGTTAAGATAAGGTGGTCTTTAAGAGAGAAGGACTGTGTCAGTCAGTCTCCCGTAAGGACCATTTTCTGATCGAATTTTGATGATCCGAGCCGCTAAATGTGTTCAAAACGTGATTTTAAGGATACGCTAGAAAAATCAGCAAAAAAAAATACCGGGAAGGGCTTCATCCAAGCAATTTTCGTTTGTTTCTTATTAAACGGTTTAAATAAAAACTGCTCAAATCAAGCTCTTTCCGGCCATTTCTTTTGCTGATTTCTCGCGGGTACCCGTAAAATCACGTTATGATCACATTGAGAGGCTCGGATCATTGAAATTCGATTGGAAAATGGGAGAAATAGTGAGGTCCGCATTGTAGTTAAGATAAGGTGATTCTTATGAGAAAAGGACTGTGTATATATATATATTACACACACAGAGGAGCCTAGGAAATGAATACATCGTCTTACCAAAATGGGCCCAATAACTAACCCACCAAACCAAACTGAAAGCAGTCCAGTCCAGTCCTCCATCCCTACTGGACTGAGACATCAACCCTTTCCACTCTTAGGTATTGAAGTGAGAGAAGGAAATCAGGCTCATTCTATTTTCTCAAATAAGTATTTAAAAAATAATGATTTATTTTTAAGTTTAAAAATAATGGATTTATAAAAATAATTTTTTAATTTTTTTTTGCAAGGCAAACAAGATCTATATTGCATATTTTTTGATTTCAGTAAGCCTACTATTTTTAAACTTGAAAATTGCAATTAAGTTCTTATTTTTTTAGGACCAAAAGCGGAATGAGGCACTGCTGTTACTTTGATATCTTTTTGTTTTTTGGTGGACGGGCAAGAAATACATTAATGATAACGATATTACAATCTATCGTGTCCATCTAATACAACTAAAAGACTTATTCCACACGAATAAGACAAATAACACAACCAAATCAAATGAAGGTTAAACTGTTACTTTGGTATTAAAACTTCAAGGTTTTGGGGACTTTTATGGCGAAACCCACTTCATAGGAACCATCATTTAAATTAAATTGAGGTACTCCCTCCATTCTGATTTGTTTGACCACTTTTTGACCTTGGTTTGTCTCAATTTGTTTGTCTGTTGACTTGTAAATGGATAATATTTTCTTTTTGCCCTTACTTTTTTGAAAAGAAGTAATTTTTCAAAAAAGTTGAAGGATGAACAATGAAAAGTAAACTACTTTTAGGTGTAACCAATATGCTCCCTAAATAAGTTGGATTCTGTAAAGTCCATATTTTGGCAAATCTCATGACAAAAATCTCTTTTGATTTGTATCTCATTAATTATGTTCTAACTTATTGTTCTAGAGCATATGTTTTAGGAAAGGTTATCAATTGTATTTTGTAATTGATAGAGAGAGGTTGTCAAAAGAAAGTAGCATGGAAGGAATCCATTCTGGAAGAGGATTTCGTGCAGGAAACGGAGAAATCACATGGGTACTTATATGAAAGTGTCTTCCAGTCACAGTGCTTGAGCGCAGGAAACGGAGAAATCACGTGGGTACTTATATGGAAGTGTCTTCCAGTCACAGTACTTAAGCAACTCAAAGACAGTTATATTCAGTGCTCGAGCAATCTTCCTGTTTGGTCCAGCAGTTTATTTAGATACGGTTTTGCTGGCTTCTCAACGCACCGAAGATATCAGAACTATTTTACCTTTGTCTCCAATACCGAGTAATGTCTAATGTTGACTGGTTCTTATCTCTTGGAGTTACACATGATTCGGTGATCATGAACCTTTCTACATAAACTCCAAGTGTTCTTTTCAACCATTGTTCCAACTACTTGAAACATTCTTTCGGTGGATTCTGGAAGTATATCGGAGGACTTGTGGATTCAAGGCGTGCGGCAATCAACTACTTGGTGCGGTATACGTGGATTCGACAAATCAATCTTTGGTCAGTCGGTGAGGATTCACGATTGTTTAATTAAGATCGTTTGTAACTGCACAATGATTACTTTTAGTGGTTTGATTTCCTCCCGTGGTTTTTACCCTTTTTAAGGGGTTTTCCACGTATATTCTTGTGTCCACCTGTTATTGCTTTTCATTCATTTATTACGTTGCTTTTGAGTATTTGATAGCGAAAAAGGAATTTCAAATTCGATCCCAATATTAGAAAAACAAATTGGAACGGAGGAAGTATTAATTAGTCCATGTCAATGGCTGTGTCAAATTATGTTTTAGAATGTTAGTTCTAACAGAAAACACTACTCCTACAATTAGCGATTCAAACTTCAAAGGGGTTCTTAAACAACACCAAAGTTGCAAGTGGAGTGAAATGTAGTTGGTGCCTCCCTTATACTCCCATGCACATGGGCAGGGTTCGATTCCCGTAAGCACCCCTCCCCCTCCCAAGTCCCCTATGATAGAGTAGATTAGGATTAACGAATGGCTAAAAAAAACCACAAAGTTGGTGGTTGTTTTCCCGATAATTCGAAGTGTCTGGGCCAACTTACGTGCTTACTAAGGTTTTTTTTTGTTTTTTTCATCGGCAAAAATGAAATTTTATTAAAACGGGGAAAGGGGAAGGGGATCCAACAAAAAGTTGGATAAAACACCACAATGGCACAGCCCAAAATACCTAAAGGTCTATCAGGGTCCACAACAGAAAAAACATTAAGCACAACCCAAACCCAAATTAATCAAATACAGCCCAAACGCCCAAGACCCGGCCCAAGCCTAGACCGACCCACCCAAACCATCCCACAAAGGTTAAAGTGGTCTTTATAAAGGATAGCCTTGCCCCTTTGATTACTGGCTTTATAGTTTCAAAATATGGAAACAGCTTCAAGGCTATTAAGTTGCATAAAAAATTAACCTTTCCTTGAGTTGGCGTTGGCACAACAGTTAGGTCGCTCTAATAGGACTTGGTTAATTTTGAGATAGGAAACTTTCGTTTTGTTTGCAGAGGTGAGGCTGCGTACGTACGTCCCTTTTCAAAACCCGTGGTGGCAGAAGCGTTGGGCTCTGTTAGCCCATAGTTTTTCGCCCTTGTAACTTGTTATACATTCGCGCATCACTTTGAAGTACTAATTATAAGGCGAATAATATTGTTTCAAGACAATTTGATGTTGTCATGGTAATCTTAGAAAACACATATATACAGACATCTATTGATATAAATAAAGAATATTGACCACGGAGACGTATGTATGTTGGGGCATATGGGGGCACGGCCCCCGCGTTGTTTCTGGGTTTTTTTTTAAAAAATCACTATTAAATATTAGTTATTTTTTATTTGTTAAGAACACCTACATATTGTACTTTGTATGGAGTGTTGTTTAGACATTTTAAATGTTTTAAAAAAAGTGTCCATTTTGGTCCCAAAACTCAATTTCTCTTTTAGCATACGGTCTCTCATAAGTTTTTCTTCCATTATTAATCTCATTTCTCTCTCTCTCTCCACTCATTAACCAAAAAGCCTTCCTCAAAACATAAACCAAACAAACTATTAGATTTTCGAAACTTGAAATTTCAAAATCTTGTCGTTCATGGTTCGGCCCCCGCGTTTACGACATCGTGGTTCCATCCCTGATTGACCATGAATGCTAATGAGAAGGAAGAACAAATAATAACATATATACCTTACGTACGCAATAGATAGGAAGAAGCTACATATATAGGTGAGATCGAAATGTGAAACATTAAAAGGTTGATGTTTTCCAAGCAAAAGTACATGCGTTAGAAGGACTAGGATTTACATGCCTGCTAGTAAAGCATAAACACTCTAAAAAGAGTAACATAACTAATTGGCAGCTAAGTTATTTAATGATTCAAACTTGTTCTTGGCCGGCCTGGCCTCTCTACTAGCTAGCATCTGAACCTCAAGCCCTTAACAGAGAGAGAGAGAGAGAGAGAGAGAGAGAGAGAGAGAGAGAGAGAGAGAGAGAGAGAGAGAGAGAGAGAGAGAGAGAGAGAGAGAGAGGCAGCTCCCCTACTTAGTAAGGAGAGATACCCACATTTGCAGAAGCAAAGAAACCATCTTTCATAAGGACATCTCCCTCCTACAAAAAAAATCACAAAAACAAACACAATTACAATAAACAAAGGGATCGGAAGTGATTTTCAGACCACTTTGTACGAATATGTTTCAATATTCTTTATTATTTACCAAAAATTTCAAACGTCATCTTATTTGTGAAAGAAGTGGTTTAACAATCCGTAGATAATTAACAAGGTAATAAATGGAATTTAACATAATAACCAAGTGGTCTTGAACAAAGGGTCCAAATAATCACCAGCATTGGAATTCTTTGGTACCTCCGTTTCTATGCAGTTTCAAATAAATAATCATCCAAAAGTATCTTATCTGTGGTACGATACTTTTGCGTGACCCTGTAGCTAAAATTGTCCCGATCGAAGCAGAGAAAGCAAAGTACATCCATTGATCACTTTTTTTTATTAAGTGCTGCCAAGACCGTCAACCAAGCCAAAATGTGCACTGTTCACTAACATTTTTTACTCGAAATTTGTCTAAGTACTTGGTGCACTTGCTGTGAAGGGAGGGAGTGCAAAGTACCTGTTGACGCACGGTAGAGGTCTTCTTCACTGTCTGATCAGGCACGAGACCAAAGTGAATGTGTGGAAAGTGGGCCCACTAAGAAATAATAATATAAAAATGGGCAAATGAGTACGTGTGAGCAAAATTAAACGTTAATAGTAACTCGGAATTGGAGCATGGATATATAATGAAGAAACCTAATATTATATGAAATGTAATTTTTATTTAATTCTTGGGATGGGATGATCATACATTCTTGGCAGCAGCACTGAAGGCCTCTCTGTGACTAATATCTGGATTTCCTGCTTTAATTCGTTGGATCTCCTCCCTGAATATATAATAAAAAAATCAATTAATAGACGTCATGACCTCTCTCGTTTTTGATCAGTTGCTTCATATATACTTTTCGTAGCATAATATATATATTTTTTAAACTTTTCATAACTCTACATAAATTAAAACCATTCTTCCAGTAGTTCATAAAAATCCGAATATCGGCAGGCAGCAGCAACAACAATGTTAAAAAAATCAAAGCGGATTTCTTATAGAGATGTACTGTTTTCCGCGAAAAACCTTGTATCCCCAAAACGAATTCGGAATGAGACTCACAGATTAATGAAGTTTTGATAAATATGCAAAGATTAGGGTACTTATTAGTTATAAGGGGAGCTTTAGCATGCACTGTTATTCAACTAGCTAGTATACACCTATTAGGATCAAAAACAGAGAGAGGGAGAGAGGAGGGGAGGGATGAGATGAGATGAGATGAGATGAGTAAAACTCACTTTATGAATCGGTTGTAGGCGGAGGGGACTCTCTGTCTTTTCTCCGGAGCTGCCAACACACACAAACTTCGAGTAAATTCATACTGTATATACTACTCCGTAGCTACTAGCTAGTACTCCATTACTGTATGACTTGTTAACTTCTTTTTGCAGTTCTGATTTTTACTCTATTTTATTAGTACTCTTGCAACTGTCACGTCATCATCATTTCTCTCGTGATTTCTGCCCTTCGTGGCTTCTGCAATCTCTCTCTCTCTCTCTCTCTCTCTCTAAACAGACAGAGTCCCATAGTCACACAAAATACTGGAGTACTCGTGTATCACAACATGAAAGAAACCCTACTAGCTTCTGCGAATCTCCTCTCTCTTTTTTGAACAGCTTTGAAATGATATGATCTAAAGTAATGGGATTGGTGAAATCAGTGAAGTTATTCTTTTTCCTGCAATTTCAATGTTATTAAAGGGATGAAACAATACCAAAAAGAGAGAGTGTGAATGTGAAATCAGTGTAGTAAAAAAAAAAAAAAAGAGAGTGTGGATAAAAAAAAAAAAAAGGAGTGCGAATATTAATTTCCTTTTCAAAATATCTTTAATGAAGTGATCTCGTTTTTTTTCGAAACGTCAATTCGATCAGGAAATATTGATCCCAAAGCAGTTTAGGCTAGGGCGTTAGGGTTCTGGTTGATATGTGCTAAATTACGCTCGCACGAAATTATAAATTTCCTATTCCGATGATCAAGTGATTCCTTCAAACCTGGTAGGAATTTCACTTTCTTTTTTAAAGAGCTGTGCAAAGTAAAACAACCCAAAGTAAAATTTTGTTCAGGGAACAAACAGGATGAAATGATATGTATGCCGTAAAATCTCACGTCTGTTCACGACTGGCGGCCTTGAGATCCCATCAAGTCCTCCTCGAACCGGTGGGCCGAAATCCCCGGGGTTGGCCTGGTTGATCTGGAAGTTAGGGTTAGGGTTTGCGATCTCCTCCTGCAACATATATAATCCTTAAACAATAATAGGAATAATAATCTTCATTAAAAAAAAAAAACAAAAAAAAACTAGTATTATTTGAGAATTAAAAGAGTCTTATTTATAATTCTCAAATACCCAGAAAATGGAGTTACTCCAAGAGCAAAGTTTAAAAGACTAGATTCAACTACGATAAAATTCACCAAATTAAATACGAGTAAAATTCGTGGTATTTAAAAATTTAAGCTAACATAATTAGGGCACCACCAGGCACCAAGTGGTGATATGATATTCATCAATGAAATGAGCTCGGTTAATGTTTACCAAAAGATTATGGGGATTAGGAGAGAAGAAAGAGTGAGTGAGATGAAGCTGATTTGCATTCGAAGAAGGAACAAGGAACCCGGCTCGCATGCTCACAGGGAGGAGATTTGTGCAGTGGCCGCATCGGACCGTGACGGTCTTGAACAAGCTGGTGCAAGGAACACTCACCTGTTAATTCCATAAAAAACACACAATCAAAAAACATCATAAAAAAACACTCATGACCTGATCAAAAAAGGAAAAAGAAACCCTAGCAAAACGGGTACATGATAAATAATTGAAAATGGGTGGAGGAGGGTAGGGAGAGTAGAAATCAATACAGCAAGGACGGTGTCGCAGAGGGTGCAATGGACGTAGCAGAGCTGGTCGGTGGAGGAAGAGGAGGAGGAGTGGGGAGGGAGCTGATGGTGGTCAAATGACAAGTTGGAAGATGATGAAGAGGAGGAGGAGGACATCTCTCTCTCTCTCTCTCTTTGATTCCTTTAGAAATTGATTGGGTGTATGATTTGATTTTGATTTTGATTTGATTGACTGATGGGTGGATGACAGATTAACCAACTGCCTTGGATCTTGCCTTTTGTGAAAGAAATAAAGGGGGCCGGGGTTCGCAGAGGAAGGAAACAAAAGAGAGAGAGAGAGAGAGAGAGAGAGAGAGAGAGAGTTTCAGTAAGAGAGGTACTGTCATACTGCATAGATTTTTTGGTATATAAAATGGAAGTGATAGTATGGTATCTTGTCATGTTGAAATCGAAGTTAAGGTCAAACTCTTGTAAGTGATGTTAAATGTATGTTTAATCTAATAACAAACTTGTCCAACCAAATACTAGTTTTCACTTTCTAGTACATAACCAACCCCTCATTAGATATATAATTCCAGTTGATCGGGTCAAAACCTTCCCCCCTTATGAAAATGTCACTTTCTCCGTCTCTTTTTTAGGGTCTAGTATACTATTTTGGATAAATTACCATTTGACCCCTCTAACTATGGATGGGGGACACTTGACCCCCTTAACTATTTTTTTTACCACTTAACCCCCTCTAAGTAATGAAACCCTTGTTCAGTCTGACTTCCGTAACGGAAAGGCGTAAAGTTACAAAAATGCCCTTCACGAAAACACAAATTTACAAGGGCCAAAGAGCCATTTCTCACTAACCCTAAAACTCAATTTGGCCTTGGCACAACAGCAGCTACAGCAACAGAACCACCAGCAGCTGTGTCCCCAAAAAAAAAAAGTAGCAGCTTCTCTTTCAACAATTCGAACAACAACAGCAGAAACAACAACATCATTTTCAACAGTAGCAATCAGCCATCTTTCGTTTCCCTTCCAACATTGACGCCCACCTCAGGCCTCTCGGCCTTCCGCACCTTTCCCTCAACCCCCAACATCAACAAACCCCCAATCTTAACCCCAAACCTAATTCTATTCAGCAAAATTAAAACCCTAACTCGAATCCACATCAGCAGCAACAGCTGGGGAAGGAAATTCGAGCACAACCCACGTCATCAATTACCTTTTGCATCTCAGAAATCTTCTTCTTCATTTCTTGAATTTATGTCTGTTTCTCTTCATCTTTGTGGAATTGCAGCAATGCCTGGGTTGTTTTGTCTTAGAGGTCTTCAATGGTGCAATTCTCCACAACGATAGTTTATTGTTGCATTGTCACTACAGTACATTTGGGCCGAATTGCTTGAAGCTTCCATTGAAACCCAAAGAGAAAGAAAGACGGATGTACAGAGAGAGAGAGAGAGAGAGAGAGAGAGAGAGAGAGAGAGTCGTGGAAGTGGGGGGAAGCTTTACCATCTAATTTTGTGTTTTTGTGAAGGGCATTTTTGTAACTTTATGCCTCTCCGTTACGAAAGTCAGAGGGGGTTAAGTGTTAAAAAAAATAGTTAAAGGGGATAAAGTGTCCCCGACCCATAGTTAGAGGGAGCAAACAGTAATTTACCCTATTATTTTGAGTTGTCCTTATTAAGTATCCATTTTGTAAAGTTAGTGGGTAAAAATATGTACATTTTTCATTTTTTCCCTCAAAAGTAGATTCCATTTTTAAAAATTAGTGAGTAAAAGTGTAATGATGATATCTCTATAGAAGGTAAGTAGGAAAAATGAGATAAAAATTTATGTGAAAGGTGTAAAAATGATACCTCATTAATAAGTTGGAGTTACAAAGCTGAACACTGAAAAATGGACGGATGGAGTAATATTTGTTGCGGGTTATTAGTCTTAAGATGCTATATTTTGTCAAAAACACACTCCATATAGTAATGTTTATGTGCCTCCCTACACTGGCAAACTTAAGGGGGCAATAAGCAGAGTCCATGGCATACTCCTATGTTTCTTACATAAATTTTGGTTGTTAAACTAAACCTTTAGTGTTTCGGTACCTTCAAAATCGTATAATTTTATTTTTAGCATCTCAAACTTGAATTGTCTTCCACCTTCCCTCCAAACTCTAAAAATACTTTTGGAAGTATGGACGATACATTTTATAGACAAATTAGTATCCTGCCTAATGATCAATTGACTAGTCCAACACATGCAAGAATTTGGGGTGTTTCCACCAAGTAATAAGTTGTTGACAACAACTTTTTTGATTTTGTTCTTATTTAAATATTTTTCACATATGTTAGTTTTGCGCCAAATTTTTATATATTATAGGTTCGTCTAGACGAGAGAAATCGAAAAAATAAAAAATTATAACTTTTACACAAGTATTTTGTAAAACAATCCAAAAAAAATACAAAAAGCTATTCTTTTTGTTTTTCTTGGATATTTCCAAAAAATATACTTGTGAAAAAATCACAATTTTTTACATTTCCGATTTTTTTTATGAGACGAATCAATAATCTCCAAAAATTAAGTGCAAAACTCACAAACGCAAAAAAAATTTGAAAAAAAAAAAACAAGACAAAAACCTAAAATCTCATTGTAACTTAGCCAGAATTTTTAGACCTTGTTCAGTTGAGGATTTTAGATTTTGGATTTTAATCAGTATTCTATTTCTCTTCAATCATTACTCTCATTTTTCTTTCTCTATCTCTCTTCAATCATTACCCATATTTCCAATTATTACTTTATTTCTGTCTACATTCATTAACTACAAATCCAAATTCAAAATTCCAAAACGAACGGGGTCTTAGAGACTAATGACAGGGGACTACTACAACGCCAACTTTTCAAATTCTGTGGTAATTAAAACAAGGGACGGAGACAGGATTTTACCCTAGCAGTGGCGAAATGTATACTAAAAACATAAAAAGATGCATTGCAATATGAATAGTCATCGACTCTAGGAAAAACTCAATAAGGGATTTTTTTCATGTAGTGCAAATATCATCTATTGCTCAATACAAACTCAATAAAGGATTTAAAATATTCAATAATTTCTCTAACTTTAATTTTATTTTGATCCGCTCTTTAACTTCAATTGAATATTGAAAAATTGAAGAAGACCAAATTTTTTTCAATGGAGTTTGAGAAATTCACATAAAGCGCCAAACAATAAATGAATTTTTAATATTTTTAGAAGTCCACTACTGCACAGTGCCGGCATTGGAAATTTGAAAGTCCGCTAAACGAGAATTCCACTACTGTCGAGTCGTGCACAGTGTCGACTGTTTTGGTTTTGGTTAACTTGTTTAATTTTTTAGGTTAAGTTGTTTTAGGTTAAAGTGTTGAGTTTTTTTTCTTAATTAGACCTCATTCTTTATATTATTTCACTTTGGCCCATTGAATTTAGTTTTGGAATACTATTTTGGGTCTCCTTTCTTGAGAAAAAAATAAAGGATTTAGGACTAGTATATAGCAAAAAATAAAGAAAAAAATCTAGTGGTGGCGAGTCTTTATAAGTTAGAAATAAATATTTTTTTACATATAATATTTATATTTTCTAAAAATTTTGCAATGACAACCACCCCTACTAAACCCCTTGATTCCATTATTGATTAAAACGTGCCATGGTGGGGATTTATATGGCCAATAATATCGGCACAATACGGTACGAAGGAAAGAGAACATGTGTGGTTGGCATTCCCCATGAGAGAGAGAGAGAGAGAGAGAGATAGCGAGAGCATGGGGGAGAGGAGCGAGAAAGGGACGTTTGCATGGGAGGTGATAAAGCTTCCGCTCATTCACCTGTTGTTTTCAAAGTTAAGATATGGCTTTTGGAACCACTTATGTATACAGCTACCCCCACTGCACGGCAGCACAGGTAGGCCTCTCTCTCTCTCTCTCTCTCTCTCTCTCTCTTGGAACCACTTATGTATACAGCTACCCCCACTGCACAGGTAGGCCTCTTTCTCTCTCTCTTATGATCCCCCAGGCAAATACAAATAGCCCTATCTGATCAGATCAGACCAGATCCTGCAACTCCTTCTACCTCTCCGTCTCCTTAGGGTTCTTACAATCATAACTTTATCATCACCTACACATGATGCATTCTCGCACACCAAGAAAACTGTAATCTGTAATTTTTTTTTTTGTTGAACAAAAGTGTGTAATACGACTCATAAGTGAAAAGCTTTCTTTTTATGATTTGACCACTCTATCAGTAAAAACAAGGCCTGTTGACAGCTTCGGAGTTGCCACCTCTTTTCCTTTCCTTGATTTTAGGGAACGGATCTTCTCCGGCCCAAATTAAGGTTTTGACCCGACGAGACCGTCCATGTATGGACCGTTCATTTCTATAATGAATGGTTGGGATTTGTTGAAAAAATTTTCCATGGAAGAGAAGGGATAACTATTTCATGGAAGAGTTTTTGAACAAATCCAAGCTGGTGATTAGACCAATAGACTGTCGCGATGTGAACTATCTCATTTAGTCCAAAGATTTGGAACTGAGAGGATGCAGATTCAAATTTTACCTCTCCATACATATGTAATGTATTTTCTGATTTAGACCTCCACTAAAATGGGCCGGTCCTGCGATTATGGGTTCCTGAGGCGATTTTGTATAATGGGTCCTATATTTATCTATCTATCTATTTTTTTTGATAGGCAACAAAATTATTATTACTCGACAAAGGGTACATCGAAGATGCCAAACTCCAATTACAAGAAGGACTTGGATCAAAGAGATGACCACAAGAAAGGAAAAGGAAAAGAAAAGAAAAGAAAAGAGATCAATGAGAAATTGAAAGAAATCACTACAGGACACCACCCAGCACAGCTAACATGTTTTTTTTTTTCTCGCTCGGCAAAATGAAAGTTCATAGAACTTGAAAGGTTGCATCGAGGGGAAGGTTGAGGAGCGCACATGCTCAACTCAACCAGGGAATGAGAAGACGAGAATCATCCAGCAGGAAGTTGATTAATACCCGTCAAAACATATTACAATTTAAGCGAACGAATGCCATCTAAAAATCTTTTGAAATCCTCCACAGTGTACATCCTAACATTGAATTTGACTTTAATCCACATCGCCACCCTAAACTTAATAATGTCCACCACCTCCTCTGAGCTTGCAGCCACGTTCTTAAAAATACAACCATTATCCACAACTAACATCTTAATCATTATCCACTCCTAGCATCATCAAGCTCTCAAGGATGAAACCGGCTTTGGAGTAAACTTCAATCAAACAACAACTTTAGCATTGAATCGACAACCATTCACCAGCTTTAGGATCTAGATAAACAAGAGTATACCACACTTGAATGTGTCTATCTATCTATCTATCAATATTCTATGCAAATGTGTTTAAGCCACGCAAGCTTCCAAACCCCCCCTCCTAATTTCTTAGATTTTTCATTTTCTTTTAATTTTTAAAATTGGGAGAGAGAATGAGAAGGAGAGGGAGGGAGGACGTGGGTGAGAGAGAGAGAGAGAGAAAGAGAGAGAACACGTGTGTGAGAGAGACAGGGAGAGATTTTAGGAGAATTGCTTCCAAACCCCATTCCTAATTTCTTAGATTTTTCTTTTTCTTTTTTAAAATTGGGAGAGAGGATGAGAGAGAGAGAGAGAGAGATTTTAGGAAAATATGGGTGATCAATACTTTTTTTTTATTTGCTTTTTTTATCTTATATGTTTTATATTTGCATATTATGGAGTAGTAATTTTTATTTTTTTACTATTCGTTAAACCTAATCTATTCTATCTTTGGAAATTTGGAGAGGGGAATGAGTGTTTACGAAAATCGAACCTTATCCATGTGCATGAGAGTACAAGGAAGGCACCAACTGCACTTTACTCCACTTGCACTGCATATTAGATATTTGAACACCACAGGGCTCCTAATATCAAACTTCATTTGTACCATATGAAATTAACTTCATTTCTTATTCTATGTTTTTTTTTCTTAAATTATATTTTTCTGTCAACTAGAGTTATATCTGTTTGATGCATGGGACCAAAAAAAATCACATTATTATTATTATTTCTTAAGCTATATTTTCTATCAACTAGCGGTGTACCCGTTCGATACACAGGAATGGAAAAAATACTAATGTAATTTTTTTTATCCCGTGCATTGAACGGGTACAACACTAGTTTATGAAGAAACTAAAGTAACAAACAATTGAGAATAGTTTTACAAATGAACAGTGCATTTTTTTTGTTGTTGTTGCTTCATATTGAGTTAGAGTATGATTGAAACTTGAAATTAGAAGTCCGATCGAAGTAATGTGATCTTAATCCCTTAGATAAACTATTTTTGAACCGGTTGTAGCATCCATATATATCGCTAATCACACGATTGACAATGGTGCTTGAAGATGATTCAACCAAGAAACATAGTGAGACAAGCACACACACATACGGAGTAACAATTTTTTGGTTTACACTGGCTCATAACATCGATTGAAATTGTCTATTAATGATGGAATTCAAAGTATTTTAATAAACTATTTAGGCAGATAAATTTTTGCAATTAGCCTCTCTTTTTTTTTTTTTTTTTATAATCAAAACTAAGAATTGACACTATAAAAAACCACAATATAAAGCTATTGAATGCTGTTAAGACTTTTTGGCCTCTAGTTCTTGACTTGGGAGCTACAAGAATTTACAATGATTAAAGGAAGGCTGCTGATTTTGCCACTCCTTTTTTTGTTAATGCCACTCTCCTGCAAGTGTATTTTTGCACCAAAAATACATTTGCAAGGGAGTGACGTTAACAAAAAAGAGAGTGGGAAAATCATTTCCCTAAAGGAATGCAAATTAGCATAAGTACTGTTGGTCACTGGATTTTGACTACGGGCAACACAGAAAAGATGCGAAGTGTCTTCCCCTAAGCTATGCTGTAGGCCCCGTTTGATTACAAATCTCACCCATTTATCACTATTATCAAGCAAGGCCATAGCATATTTTGATAGAGGGGCCCTTGAAAAGGGTTAGGTGGCCGTCTGTGTGCCTTTGCCAAGGGCCGGCCCAACCACTAAATGTTTATAGCGATCATCAATTTTATATTGCCTATGAGAAAAAAAAATCTAGTAAAAAATTACAACCGAGTCTGTAATTTTTTTTTTTTGATCAGCAGAAAAAATTTCATTAACTCATAACCCAAAGTTGAAAGTACAGAGATAATAAGGGCTTGGGTACACCGGCCTGATCACCCAAGACCCTCTTCTCCTAACCACACGGAGAAAACTGATTTAGACCCAACATGTTGAGCCCAAACCAGGAGGGAAAACCCTAAAAAAATCGAAAAGTTAGTAAACAACCAACCCAAACAAAAGAAACTCAGCCCAAACATGGGCTAGGCCCAAGACACCCAACAGCCCAATCCAAACACCAAAACCCTAAACAAAAACAGCCCCACGACACCAGAAACAGCACCGCCGCCTCCGCTCCCCCGCCATCCATGGCCCCACAACCACAACCACTAATGAATGTTAAAGCATCTAACTCAAAATTAATGGGCAATGAGTGAAGAAGCTGCCAGACTCATATTACAATTGGTTCTGTAAATTAATGAATGGTAAAGCATCCAACTCAAAATTAACTGGTAATGAATGGAGAGACCGTCTTAACGATGTGAGACAAGATCTAACAATGAATCAATTTTAAAACATTGTATGAAAATATTTCAGTTTTGTAGTGAGAAACTGAAATTTTGGCGACGAAAGGGTATTTATTTATTACACCTAATATATATGGTTAAAGTATCCATCATAGCAAGTGGAGTGGACTTCCCGTAAGCACTCATCCCTCTCCCTAAGTTCAAATTACTAATTCCATGGTGGGGGGAAGTATGAGTGGAAAGATTTCTTATGCAATTAGTAATTTGAACCATGGAAGGTGTATACTTTAATTAACTTTTAATAGTCTTAATCTCAATTATGTCGGCAAATGACTTACCTTAATCACATAATTCTTCAAAACGTCATGCACTTTCGCTCTCGATTTTCGCACTGTACTCGTATTTTCAATCCTCGTTGATTGTGATGCGTTTTAAAAACGCTGTCAGAATCACGCTCCAGCTCCAGCTCTCTCGTACGCAAAACGTGACTTACCCCCTTTGCCTGACAAGGATTCATGTTTGATTTTGGGGGCATGGGAGAATTGCTGTGGGGACCAAGGTGTAAATCTACTGGATCTGACTAGATCAAGCCCATTTTGGCTTGTGTAGGGACCAGTACTCCTAGTAGAGTCTAGACTTCCTTAAGGCTCGAGTCTTCAGTACTGTACCAATCAAAGGTTTTTTTTTACTCCGTAATCTCACCTTCGTAATTTAAGAGCATCTCGAGAGAGTCAATGAACTGATTTATGTATGACTTGAAAGGAGTTGATGACATTTGAGAAATTTTGAACATGAAATCTTAATAAGGAGCACATTCCTAAGTTTCGGGTCTTGACTATCAGGACAACCGGATTTTGATCACTAGTTAACACGAGGTCAGACTCTTATAGGTCTAAGAATTAGGCGGAGGCAATCCTCCGCCCCTCTGAATCTCTCCTATAGTTCACACGAGGTCAGACTCTAATCTTATTTGTAACTTTTGTAAACGATTTTAGTACACAATAGAAATTTCATCAGAAGACAAAACCAATTTTGGGCTTATTTTCAAATAGGAAACTGATGTATTAATATGACAACGTTGTTTATATAATTTTTTTTCTTAAAATTAACAATGTGTGATTAATAGTTATTCCACCAAAATAAAATCGTCTTACATTAATTGTCAATTTTCGGTGACAGCCAGAATGGCATGCATGCGTTCTTAGCTTTGTATGTGCAAAAGTGGCGAAGCAATCACTGTACAAAGCCTGCTATGAGTCCTTTGGGGGGTGGGACGGCCGTTCCCGACTTTATTTCGGTTAGCTAAACAATTTAAAACATTATGGTGATTGGAAATCAATAAGTACGTGATCGGAGTATATTTATTTTAGAAAAAGAGAGAAACTTATTCATGGCAGAGTCTCCAATTCAGTCGTCCGTTTTGGTAATGAATAGTTTCTGATTTATAAAAAAAATTATTCCAGCTAATAGTTTTTTTTTTTAAATCCGGACTGTTCGAAACACTTTTGGACGCACGCGATTGAGCGCTGTAAAAAGGTTTTCCTCTTAGAAAAAATAAGTTAGACACAACTTGAAGAAATCATTTCATTTTTTCAAATTTACTTTGATTATGTATTGACTAATATCTATTTCCTTCTTCATGTAGTAATATTTTGTTATATCACTGAAATATTACTTTCTTGGCTTTTCAAAAAAGAGAGAGACTAATATCTGGTCAACGATTTGCACTTCTTCCATAATTAATCCCACTTCAAACTATTTACTATAATTCCGTTTCTACTGTATTACGGCTTTTTGGTACAGTCTTTTTAGTTGTATTATCTCAATTTGTACTAGATTGTGGTATAGTAATTCTTACATCACTTCATTTGACTCAACGAGACGAATCGAAAAAGTATAAAAGTATAGAACAAAGTTGAAAAAAAATCTTAGAAGACCAAAAAAAAAAAAAAAAAATCCAAAAAGACAGTCTTGCCTTCTTATAAAAACTTTTTTCAATTTTGGTTTGTACTTTTATTCCTCTCGTCGAATCGAATGGTGTGACGTAAAAATCATACCACAATCTTGTAAAAATTAAAACAATACATCAAAAAAGAGCATGTCAAAAAGCCAGCAAAGTTAGCCAAGCAGAGCCTAAAGTATCAATAATGCCCTAGTCAATGATACTCTACCCCAAAAAAAGATACTCCTAATAAAGGAAAAGGAATTGTGGAAAAAGATTTTGGGCAATGTGGGAAATATGTTCACGGGAGGTGTACTCTTTTAGTAAGGGACTTTTAGGAGTACTATACAGAAAGCCCATGTCCTAAACTGCTAGGCCCAGGATCCCTAATTTCGCAAGTGTCCCACGTTTTGGGCCATTCAACTATTGGATCCTTTTAAGATCCTCACCTAATGAGGCCCGTTCTATTTAGCCTGCTCTATGTGTCAATGCCATTGAAAGTACTCTAAGAACAACTAGCAACAAGCTCGAACAGTGGCGTAGACAGAAATTTGGGGGCACAATTTTATGAGGAACACATAATTTCATCTCATTTTTCCGGAGTTATTGACACAAAATTTGATTCTTTCGAAGTCTTTTCGTCATGATTTTGTAGAATAAAGATTAGGATGCTCACTCTCCTGTTCCCTTGTGGGGCTGGACTGTCCACTTCTTCTGTTCGTGTTTGTCGGTTTATTTTCGGCATTCGTGTCATGTTTTGAATTGTCTATATCTTTCAATTTATAATGGATTTCATGATTTTGATAATTTCGTATGACAGAACTAATTGATATCTATGAAATAAGATCCATATTGTATATTAGAGATTTCCATTGAAAGATATTTACAATTTTTTAAGGTGCGAGAAATAGTAAAAGTAGACAAACAAAACACGGACGAAGGTAGTAAATCTAGAATTTTTCGAGACCGTCAGCTAGCCAAGCCAAAACTCATGTTAATCCGATACGATTGATATGTTTTCGGAGTACATCCATGTTTTAAAAAACACAAATAATAATGAAGTTTAACACACTTAAGTAGAAACCCACTAAGGCAAAAAAAAACTGCTTGAATTGATAATTATAGATCAAGAGAATAGATCAATTACAGGCTTGAGTTCCCTCCGCCACCGAGCTCAAACAAAAGTTTCATTGTGTCATAAAAACATCAAATCAAGGCTGGGGGATACTGTGACCCTAGCTTATTGTACCAAAAATGATGCGCGCATGGAAAAACATACCGTCCACCCTAAAAAAATTATACTCCGACCATTAACTATTTTAGGGTGGGCGGTCCTTCGAATAGCTTACTCTACATCGTGCTAAATAAATTTTAGGCAACACTTCTTTTCAGTTTTCACCCCCAGTACTTCAACTGCTTTACTCCGGATTAGGGCTGTAAGTGAGCCGAGCTACTCGCGAGCTCGGCTCGGCTCGGTTCGTTAAGGCTCGACTCGGCTCGTTTAGTAAACGAGCCGAGCTCGAGTATCCGGCTCGTTTAGTAAACGAGCCGAGCTCGGCTCGGCTCGTTTGACAAAAACTCGGCTCGTTAAAGGAGGCTCGTTTAATATATGATTAAGCTTGGCTCGTTAAGGCTCGAGCCGAGCTCAAGCTCGAGTATTTGGCTCGTTAAGTAAACGAGCCGAGCTCGAGCTCACTGAAGCTCGGCTCGACTCGGCTCGTTTACAACCCTACTCCGGATCAGAAGCATCATCGGCTTCCACTTTGGATGCCGAACACGGGGGGGACAACTCGCGCGTTTCTGAGTGAGGTGAATTCTGCTGATCAGAATCGACGCGATCAATCTCCCCAAGCTCGACAATGTCTTCGTCTGAATCATCCGGGCTACCATTCGCTTGTGCACCGAATTGTTCGAACGCTGCTGGGAAATCGCGGATGGCCGAAACTCTGGGCCGCTTGAACCCCACTTTGGCAAGATCAAAAGCCTTAGTCAGCACATAATAGAGTTCCAATTTGCAACTTCTTTCGCGGTCCAAAACCTCGAGTGGGTCGTTGTATGTTGCATCGTCCAAGTCCTCTGAATAATAACCATCATCTGTTGGCCCGTTCGATTCCAGAGACCGAAGGGATGAATCATCTTTTTCGGGATGAAGCGTATTTTTTAGGGGCTCAACATGATCAATTTCACGAGGTTCAGCATCCGAATCATCCCCGCAGCCGTTCCTTTGTGCATTGATCTGTTCAAAACACGCAGGGAAATCACGGACGGCGGAGACCTTAGGTCGCTTGAACTTCAGTTTTTCAAATTCAGTAGCTGGTGAAACAGAATGCTCGCGATGACGTCTCTTTGGTTCCTCTCCATCCGAAGCGTAAGTCGTTAAAGACTCCATTCTCAAGGTTTCAATCGCTCCAGCCAAAACCTGTCCTCTGTTTTCAGAATTTAAATCTCGTAAGGAAGGATTCAAAACAATCCTGAATTTGGCAATACGTCAAAAAAATAGAAAAATTGCCAATAGAAAATTGGTTCTTGAATTGCCAAGAATAACGCAACACAATCTTGAAAGGAAAGGAACCAATCCGTGAACACAATAAGTGAAACGTTTAAACTGCACTGTTCCAGTCCAAGGAGCTGAAGCCCTCTCGGTCTCACATATGATCTAATTCGATTTTGGCTATCTATTTTCTGTCAAGACAAATATGACTCAATCAAGAATTTCTAGAACCAGGGACTTGAGGGGGATCTACGTTCTTGAATTTCTACCGTGCATGGGGTCCAAATCCCGCAACATCGCCCGATCGCTGAAACGCTAAATCCCTATCGAAAGCCTTTCGACAAGATTTCTTATGATTTTGGTAGAGGTTAATTACTACGTTACGGTGAATCCAAAGAAAAAAAAAACTCAATCGTATATTGTTGACAGCCAGAATGGCGATGCCGCATGTGCGTTCTTGAAAACAGAATGAATCGAAGGTGTAGAAAACACTGACCTGCGCAAGATTTGAGTTTTCTGCCTTGAGAATGGGATGAATGCTAGTTGCTGCAAGATTGCTGATCGGTAGAGTAGTGTTATTGTCTGTCTGTCTGTCCCTCGAGACGAGAGTTAAATAAATAGGGTAAGATCTGATCTTCTAGACGGCTACATGCAACAGGTGTTTCCTAAGTTGTGTTGCCCTATGTATGTCGCGTTTAATTTACTATCGAAGAATATGCGGAAACTTGGACCTTAAGTTATGTTTGGCATGGAATTCTAAACCAAATGAAAATGCTAGGGACAGAGAAAACTTATCCCGAAAAGATCAACTAGTGGTTGAGATTCACTTTGATATGTGTGACCTAATCATCAAAATGATTCTCAACAATACATTGCTTTTTTCGAGGTACTTTCGGGGTAAGTTTTTTTTAACCTAGCATTCCTCGTTACTATATAATGTGGTCGTTTACCTCTGTCACGTCCCGATGGGCCGAGATCCTAATCATCTGCTAGGAATGGTAGACGGAATGTCTATGGGCTTTGGATAACAACCCTTTATTGGTTTGGACTGTATATAGACAAGGTTTAGAACAAAATTCGGAGTACTATTGTTTTTGTAATAAATTTTTTTCTTGTTTTTATGTCAATTTTTTTTTAAAAGTTGTCTTGATAAGATCCTTAAAATAAAAATATTGTAACCAAAACCTAAATGAAAAAATTAAGGACAATATTTTTAGGTTAACGAAAACAATTGTTGATTACCGTAATTTTTTTGTAAATTGTTTTCAAGTTCGGCCCATATCTTTTATTTTTATAATTTCACTCGTCGACATGAATTCGGAAAACTATGAAAAATTGCACTAACTGTTAAAAGCAGTTATTGTCTAAAATTATTAATTAATTTAGTCCAAACTCCACCCTATTCTTGCTTGACAATCATGTTATTGTATTAGTATTATTTTTGTTGTTACAATGTTATTGTATTCTTAATCCCATTTAACTTGCTGTCGCCATATTTTCTCAAGTTACTAAATTCTCTTTTATGTCGAGAAAATGAAATAATACGGAATGTTAACAAGAAAGCAAATTTGTTTAATTTCTCATCTAATTATGATAAAAAAATGAAAAAAAAATCATGCTAATTAATACAATCTAAAATCTTTTGTTTTTTAAGTTTCAAAATGTAAGTGTATATGCGTAAAGTCCCGAATTTCACTAATTAGATTAATAAGCTTTAAATTACTACTTATTTTTGGAATTAAGTAGAGTATTTGAAATTCTTTTGTTTTATCTCATGTTTATATCTCTCATTATAGATGTCAACCACATTCCCACTCTCCCTCTCCTAATATATCTCTAGCTCCAACCCTTTCTCCATTTAACGTTATATTTCTTCATCTCTCCAAACGTTATATACTCCTCTCTCTCTCACACTCTCTCTCTAAATCGGTAAAAATATATTCTCTTGTTTATCTCTCGTTCAGCTCTCTCTCCCTCTTGGTTTTGTTCTTTCCCGCAGAATATCCCTCCCCCGGTGACGTTTGATCTCCGGTGTTTGCGAAACTTCCTTTACCGTGCTAGAATCGTCAAAGAAGAGGTAGGATATCTGAAACCTAACTCGTACGAGGGTTTATTATTTACCTGTATACATATGCTATTGTTAGAACTGTGACTCATATGTTAAGTATGAAGAGATATTAAGAAGTTCTAGAGAGAAGGCCAGATACCGGAGTAGAGCGAAACGTGTGGAGCGTAGCGGTATCATACAAAGGTATTTTTGAGATACATGCCAAATACCGGGTTATGATTAGAATAGAGTAGGTATAAATATTGTAAACCCTATTTCTATTTCGTACTGTGATAATAAGAACAGCACAGCAGCCACTCTCGCTCCCGTGGACGTACCCGGTATTGGAAACCACGTATATCTCTGTGTTGATTTCTTTACTGCTTTATACTCGTAAATCGTGCGTGTGTGTGGATCCTAATAGCTATAAGTATCGTGGGAGGAGGTATGCGATGATTTATAGGTACATAGATTGTTGGGAGTCAAACCGTTGCTGGAAAGTGGTAGTAGTAAACAAAATAAAACATTAGAATTTGTTGTTTATGCGCACTGATTATGTTATGTGATTTCGAACACATACGAGTTAGATTCAGCGGAAACGTATGACATGATTCGCATGAATGTCGTAGCTCTCGAAAAGTTAAGCGATTTACATATAAGATTCGTCTCAATATGAGTCGGTCAATTTAGTTTTGCTTTTTTTGAAATAGCTGCAGGCAGTGCAGTTTCGAGACAGATTTTATGTACCAACTCGAAGTCCGTTTTTACCTTATTTAACGATGGAATTGGACTTCGAGTAAAACAAAGAAGTTGTAGATTATCAAATTCTACGCAACTTCCATACATAACTCGTTCCGATACGGGGTCGAGGGGATTTATTACGAATTTATAAAGAAACTGAAGTTACGTTTCGAGACAGTTTTACTGCTCTGCTCTGTGTAAAAATCATTTTTTTCTCCCCGTTTAATGTGAGAATGACGTTTTGCGTGGAGTACAAAAGTTGTTCCCTAGCAAGTAAATCTACACTCCTGTTAAATCTCATGATTTATGGATTTGATTTACCATTTTTAGTAAATTGAGAATGTTAACAGTTTGTTACGCCCTTTTGATGATACCTAGCTATATATTATATATATTGTTGCTCTTTTTTTGTTCATTATGTTCGACTTGTGTGATTAATGGCTCACGTGATGCATGAACCCTACACGTTCGGATGGGAGCCTAATATATTGTTCATTTGTGGATGAGAACAGATGCCGAATAGCGTTATGGCTTGAGTCGAGATTTTGGAATCATTGAGATGTTTTGGAATCATGAGAACCCTTTGCGCCAATGAAATTGTGCAGGCTTTCAACTCTCCTTAATTTTACTAACGGCTTCTTAAGACCCATTCTAATTCACTGGGTTGGTATGGATGTTGGTATCAAACCAATCAGAATGCAGGATTTGAAGGAATTTTCAGAGATGCTATTGGAGATTGGGTTAATATGGCGCGCAAGATCGCATGCGAGTCTAGCTTGGAAGTAGAAATCTGGGGAATATACATAGGACTAGCCATAATTCTGGAGAAAAGTATGACTAACATCAATCTGGAATCTGATTCTCTCATTGCCGTGAGGTTGATCAATGAGGGGAACTCCGGTAATCACCCACAGAGTGTCATGATCAATGATGCGCATGCTATCTTGCGTCGGACAAAAACTACGCTAACTCACATCTACCGGGAGGCTAACCAATGTGCTGACCACTTGGCAAGGCTAGGAGCTGATCAGAATGAAGATCTAGTGGTCTCGATGAACAAGCCACTCTCGATTAGAACAGCTGTAAAAATGGCAGTAAAATACTAGTCATGTCTGGAGAATTGATTATGAAGGGATCTCCTATTTTTTGATATATTTGTTCAATACTGTAAGTAAATGCAACTTTTTTTTTTTCTTCAGTATTCTTCTCTGCTACTCCCTCCGTCCCCTTTTAAGTGTCCTGCTTCGTAAGTCTAACTTATTATAAAGATATCGTCATTACACATTTCATATCAACTTTTTCCTCCACTTTCCTTATTTACCTATCATCATTACACTTTAACTCACTAACTTTTCAAAATAAAATATACTTTTAGGGACAAAATAGACAATGCACCAACTTTTATCCCCCTAACTTTACAAAATGGACATTTATTAAGAGACAGCCCAAAATGAAATACTGAACTCTAAATAAGGGACGGAGGGAGTATATAACATCAATGAAATTAAGCAATAACGATTCTGGCTATCTGCTTTTTTATTTTAATTTTTGGCAACAAGGGTAATTGAACAAAAAAAAAAAAAGGAAATAGAACAAAAGCAAAAATAAAAGCAACAGGGCCTTCAAAGTTAACAGAAGTTAGAGAACAAAAAATTGGTTATTTATATAAAGGAAAAAGAAGAAGAACTATTGGTTAGTTTTGTGCCTATACAATTCTTAGGAATACACCGAATTGAGATGATTTAGGGTGTATGTTGGGTGGCATTTTTAATTGATAGAATGGATACTACAGTAGAAAAATTATACTGGGGTGTTTTCGTCCAGAATTTAAGAAGTTAATTTTTGTAAAAATGTAACTTGTGACTGTAGAGAAACTATTACATTCCCTATTATAGTGGAGTCAAGTAATAGTAGTTGATGCATTTCTATCATATGCTTTCGGGGTATACATTCAAAAAATCCTTACATGAATATTTGTAATGTTGTGAGAAACATATTCACTGTAAGGATCTAAACACACACGCACACGATATTCGAGTATAAACAGTAAAGGATTGACACCGAGATATACGTGGTTCCCCAAACCAGATATGTCCACGGGAGCGGAGCTGTTTTATTGATGATCACAGTACATAGGGTTTTACAATAGAGAGTATTAGGGCTGTTACGAACCCGACCGGACCGAAAAAAACCGAAAAAACCGACCGATCGGTTCGGTCTTCGGTCGGGTTAGCGGCGGAAATGTTCGGTTCGGGGTGGACCGAACCGAACAGAAATTATTTCGGTTCGGGCTCGGTTTTCTGTAATTGTGGTCCGAACCGACCGAACCGAACCGAACTAGGACCGAACCGACCGAACCGAACCGAACTAGGACCGAACCGAACCGAACCGAACCAGGACCGAACTAAACTGACTTATTTTGTTTTATATATATTTATTTATATAATTGGCATTAATCTTGGCCGTAGATTACTTTCATCTTTTAATCTCCACTGTCCATTCAAACCAACCCTACAACCCCATCTCTAAGTCCACCTTTACACCCCCTCAGTCCCTCACGGCCTCACTCTCTCTGGCTCCCGAAGTCTCAACCTCTCTCTCCCTCACGATCTCAGCTTGAGAGCCTCACTCTCTCTCCCTCACAGAGTCTCACCCTCTCTCCCTCACGATCTCAGCCTCACTCTCTGTCCCTCACAGTCACAGAGTCTCTCTCCCTCACGATCTCAGCCTCATCAATCGGAAGACTGAAACCCCTCTCTGTTCTCTCTCACAAATCGGGCCTCTCTTCGCCGCCGGCCGACCGACCACATCATCGAGTAAGTCCTCTCTCTCTCTCACCGTTTGTTTTTTTTTTTTTTTTTGGATCCGATCTCGATAGCTTCGAATGTACAGAATGTGGAATATTTTTCTGAAACTGTTTTATATGTTTTTTTCTTAAAATTTCTGGAAGACCCTTTTTTTTTTTCCTCCTGATTTTTGTTTTTGGGGTTAAAGGGTTTGTGAAAGTTTTGACGTTTTTCTGATTTTTTTAAGAGCTCTGTGGAGGGTGGAGGGTTCTTTAACTTCTAATTTACGGCTGTTGTTGTTGTTGAAAGGGTTTGTGAAACTGTTACAGGGTTAAAGTTTTGTGAAACTGTTTTTTTTTTTTAACATATTAGATAAAGCAAACTTGTGTATTGTGATTAATTGTAAGAAGTAAATTTTTGTTTTGTCTGTAGCTATTGAGAGAGATTTTTCAAAGGTGTGGGGGCACACTTGCTTTGGCTGCCAAGCTTTAGGCTCACGTGGAATTTCAACCTCGACGACGCCGGCAACATGTCTGACCATGAGCTTGACCATGAGCATGAGGTATTCAATCTCAAAATCCTAATTTATTAGTATTTGCATGACGTTTTTCGCATGAGCATGATCTGATGGACTGAAAATAAGATTAGTGCATGAATTTTGGAGTTTGGAGCATGAGAACACAGTTTATAACTTCATATAAAAATTAATCAGATTAGTGGCTGAAAATTAGAGTGTGATTGTGTTGATTTTAATTTTCATTTGTTTTAGATGGATGATATTGATGTTGATGTTGATGATGATGATATTATGGATGATGCTGCTGAGTTTGATATTCCTCAAAATGCTGAATTAAACGATGATCAAGTGCCTGAAAATAAGGTTGAGTCAAAAAAGATTGTTGGTAGTATTGCTAATAAGAGGGCTCCTTGTTGGAAACATTTTAACATTATTACACCAGAGGGTCATCCGAAACCTAGGGCTGCATGCAAATGGTGTCGGAAGGATTATGCATGTCATTCGAAGCTCAATGGTACAAAATCACTTGCTCATCATCTAAAGTTTCAGTGTTTGAATTATCCCCTGAGCACGAAATTTACGGGTAGTAGGCAAAAACTTCTTAGTTTTCAAAAAAGGGAACACAATGGCGAAACAAGTGCAAACCTTGTGCCTGTGACTTTCAGTGCTGATGCATGTAAAAGAGCACTAGCGAAGAAGATAATAATTGATGAGTTGCCATTTTCATTTGTTGAGGGGGAAGGATTCAAACAGTTTATTGAAGTTGTTCAACCAATGTGGAAGCCTCCTGGTAGGCTTGTGATGGCCAAGAACTGCATGCTTGTTTATGGGGAGGAGAAAATGGCATTAAAACAAATACTTAAGCATCAAAGGTTGTGTCTTACAACGGACACTTGGACTTCAGTCCAAAATTTAAATTACATGTGTCTTACGGGACATTTTATTGATGAGAATTGGAAATATCAAAAGAAAATTCTGAATTTTTGCGTCGTTCCTAATCACAAGGGTGATACTCTTGGTAGGATGGTTGAACAATGTTTGTTGGATTGGGGGGTTGATAAGTTTTTAACTATTACGGTTGATAATGCATCATCGAATAGTCTTTTGATTGCTTACTTGGAGAGAAAGACCAAACATAGGAAGGCCACCATTTTAAATCATGAGTTCTTGCATGTGAGATGTTCGGCACATATCTTAAATCTAATCGTACGTGAGGGATTGCAAGAGATTGATGTCCCAATTGGAAGGGTGCGAAATATTGTGAGATATGTGAGGTCTTCCCCTTCTAGAATGGCGGAGTTTTGGTCATGTGTTGAAAAGGAGGGCATTATATGTAGGCTTAAACCTTGTTTGGATGTGTCTACTCGTTGGAACTATACATATTTTATGTTGGAGAGGGCTTTAACTTATCAAAAGGCTTTTGATCGATTATGTGATGACCCGTCCTTCAAACTAAATGTAAGAGAGGAGGAGATTGATGAGGAATTTGATGATGTTGATGGTTTTGAGGGTATGGGAAGGATAATTGAAATTGAGAAAAGAAAGAAAAGGAGAGGGAGAGGGAGAGGGCGGAAGGAAAATGTTGGGCCTCCAACTTCAAGTGATTGGGAAAAAATCAAGTTGTATGTAAAGTTTCTTCAAGTGTTTTACCTTGCAACTTTGAAATTTTCGGGTTCTTTGTATGTCACTTGCAATGCTTTTTTTGATGAAATTGTGTTGATTCAACAAGATATTGTGAAGTTGTGTGAAACCGATGATAGTGAATTGCATGATATGGCACTTGGTATGCGTGAGAAGTTTGAAAAATATTGGGGAGATTTTGATAAGATTAATCAAATGTTGATGTTTGCGGTTGTTCTTGACCCTCGATGCAAAATTGGGTTCTTTGAATATTGCTTTCAAAATACTTTGGGCTATGATAAGACGGTGGTTCGTGAGTTGACGGATAATATAACAAATGGAATTACCCGTTTATTTGAATGGTATGTGAAGAATAATGCAAACTTGAATATGCGTAGCCAAGAGGTTGGGGGATCATCGGACAAAGGAGATTTGGATGGAGTTGAAATGGAGATTGGTAGTCATAAATCTTTGAAATCTCAATTTAAGATGCACATGCAAAAAGAAACCAACATGGCATGTAAATCGGAATTGGAAAAGTATCTTGTGGAAGCAAGTGAGGATGATAGTGACAAATTTGATGTATTGCGTTGGTGGAAGTTAAACTCCTCTAAGTATCCAATTGTCTCTCAAATGGCACGAGATGTGCTAGCTATCCCCGTGTCCACGGTTGCCTCCGAATCCGCTTTTAGCACGGGCGGACGTGTGATTGATCCCTATCGAAGTTCTCTCTCTCCAAAGACCGTGGAAGCTCTTATTTGCACGCAACAATGGATAAGGAAGCCAACTAAAATCAATATAAAAGAACAACTTGATGAGTTGGAGCAATTAGATTCGGGTACTACTATTTTAGTTCTTGATTTCTTTATGTTATGTGGTTCTTAAATATCTTTTATGTTCAATGTCTTATTTGTTTGTTTTTCTTTGTTTTTAGTTGTCTTGGAATCATCTGACAAGGACTAAGGAGTTGGTGGCATGATGCCATTGTTTATTTCATGATTGAGGTAAATCCTAATAAGTAATAACATACACATACACATATCTATTTCTGTTTGCTGTTTTTTTAATTTCTGTTTGCTGTTTTTTTTATTTCTGTTTGCTGTTTTTTTTATTTACTGTTTTCATTTTATGGAATCCACAGTTTGTTTAGTGTTTACTGTTTTTTATGATGAAAAGGAGGGCTAGATTGTTGGCAACTTGGCATACTATATTTTAACTTGGTAGTCTTTGACTTCTGCAATGTTTGGAGTTTGAACTATGGTATTTTGAACCTGTTTTTTATGCAGTTTTCTGCTGGTGATGGTTCTGCTTCTGCAGGTGCAAAATTTTGTTGGTGATGTTCGCAAGAAGTGTTTCTTGTGCTGTTGACTGAGGTGCCACATGTTGCTGGTCTTAATTAGGAATGTTTCTTTTTTTTGGAGTATTCTGTTATGGCAAATCCTTTGAGTATGGTTGGGACATGTAATTCTATTGAGTATGGTTGGTAACTTGGTAATTGGTACTTGTAATTTCTTTGATTTTGCCTATTCCCAGTTAGTTGTTAGTATTTTCTTTTGAAATGGTGGTTGAAAAAAAAAACAGGTGGAAGAGTTGTATGCTTGGTTATGTTTTCTTTTCAAGTGGTGTTTGGAAAAAAATAAAAACAGGTGTAATAGTTTGAGCATGGCTGTTGGAAGTTGGATGTTATTTTCTTTTCAATTGGTGTTCGAAAATAAAAATAGTTAGAAGAGTTTTAAGGTTGAAAATATGGGTGGAAGAGTTTTTTTGTATGGCAATAGGTGAAAGAATGTCCAGAATATGGGTGAATGGCCCAAATATGGGTGAAATTGTTAAGGCTGAAAATGGCCCAAATATGGGTGAGAAACAAGTGAAAATGGCCCAAATATGGGTGAAAAAATGGCCCAAACGTGGCCCGTAGTCTACTGTTAGGTTTTAAAAATGGCCCAAATGGCCCAACTAAGGCCCATTTCGGGCGGACCGAAATCCCCGAATTCCCCGATTAGACCGACCTCGCCCCGAACCGAACCGAACCGAATTCAAATTCGGTCGGGATCGGTCCCGGAAAAAAATACCCCGAACCGACTCGGTCTTCCAAAAAATCACCCCGAACCGACCGACCCCGAACCGAAATCACCCCTAGAGAGTATATATATTCACGACTTCTATTTCAACCCTAATAATTCTGTACCGTACCGCGGGGGGCGTAGCCCCCCGCACCCCCCCCAAACCTTTTGGGCCTTCGGCCCAACCAACTCCGTTCCGCTCCGTTCGGTCGCTTCGCTTCCCTCACTCCACTCCGCACTGCCCTTTTACAAGAACTTCTCAGTACCTCTTATACACAATATATAAGCCACAAGTTCCAACAAACTTTAAATCCAAATTCAAAAACTAAGTGAAGAGTTCCGGTATGATATTAAATGATCACTTATTTCATACCAAAAATGCTACAGGCACAATCAATACAACGGTTGTACGCCTAATTCTGACCGTCAAATTTAACTTTTCCAGAGAAGAGTTTGAGCGAATTCTAGCCATTTATTACAGCAATGAACGGCTAAAGATTAGATTAGTTGTGTAACAGTGTTTTACACAACTGTTGTGTGTAGCACTTCTCAAAATAAAGATATGACAATTCTACCCTCAGCTGGTCGGAAGATGAGTAGCTTTGGTAAAATCCTCAATTCTCCTTCAATTCCCTTGACCCTTGGGCGACCCAAGCAACCTCCAAACCATCTTTTCAAGCACCACAACGGGGTGGCACGTGGCCTTGAGCACTTGGTTGCACCCGGAGCATTCCTTGGCGTTCAAACTCGCCTTATTCACACGGTTTACCTGAAAACACAAAAAACACACCTTACGTGCAATTCGCTATAAAAGCTAAATAAACGCAAGTTAAAACAACATAAAACGGGACTAGTCGCACCAAATATCTACAATATTGGGTTCTCATCAACTACCACCAACTATACTAATTTATTATGCTCTACTAAGCAAATAAAGAAAAAAAGAAATTCTCACTTTCCGAGAAAGAGAAACAAAAGTCTGGTCTTGAAAGACTAGAGAGGTGCGTGGGGTACTCTATGCATTTGTGGTTGGCTATAGAAGCCTTGTTGGCTGGAAGATTTCTTTTTATGCTCCTAATTAAGGGTCATCAACGGGCCGGGCCGAGCTGGCCCAGCTCGCCAAGTCGCTGCCCAAGCCCGCCCACGGGCCGGGCTACCTACCATAAATTGAAGCCCAAGCCCAGCCAACGGGCTAGCCCAATTGGCGGGCTGGCTGGCCAAAAGCCGGGCGGGCTTAAATTTCCTTGGGCAAAACTAAACCAAGAGAAAAAAGAAAGGGTTTTGTGGGATTTTGGGCAAATAGGCAGGCCCGTTGGCAGGCTTTTGGGCGGGTACCAAGGGCGGGCTGCTGGGCGAGCCTACGGGCGGGCCGAGTAAAAATTCATAGGCCCGAGCCCGCCCATTACAAACTACGGGCCGGGCTAGCCCGCCCGTTTTACGGGCTCGGGCCGAGTAAAAGCCCGACGGGCCAGGCGGGCTTTGGGCGGGTCGCGGGCCTTCGGGCTAAATGATGACCCTTACTCCTAATGCTATAATATATAATATATACATACAATATATAATGTGTATGACTGTATTGAGTGGGGGTGCTAATATTATATACATTTTTTATCATACTAATATAATGTACAATTTTTTTGCACCACTCCCCCCACCCCCCACCCCTTGCTCTCTCTCTCTCACACTACATAGTTGGCGGAAAAAAGACTTGGTCTGGTGAAATTATTAATAGGGTCCAAATATATAGTGGATGGAGTCTGATTCAAATATTGACTTGGTCGTTTGACCTCGGAGAATGTTGGCTCACCCAATGTTGTCTGATTCATATAGGGCACGATTGAATGAACACCTTTTCTCATTATTTCGGCCCTCTCTCTCTCTCTCTAAACCTCCATATCCTCCCACCTCTCACAACCCTAACCACGAAAATAACCCCTGAATCCCCTCAATCTCAACCAATCTCTCAACGGATCTTTAATTTCTCCAAGGATTTCAAAGTTTCAAAGGGTTTACATTCAAGAATAAGGTTCTCTCTCTCTCTCTCTCTCTCTCTCTCTCCCAATTTCGAAATTACCATGTCTCACACAAAATTTCACCTATTTCCACACCAATCTTCCATATAAACCCCAATTTCTAACACTCCTACACCCATAATCCATATGTACAAGGCCAAAATTACTCACCCCTCTTCATGGGCGGAACCAGTATAGGGCAAGCGGGGTCACTTGACCCCGCTGAGTTCCAAAATACCTTTAGAGCAGGTATAGTTTTGAGGAGTATTTTGTAATTTTGCCCCAAAAGATATGTAATTTTGCCCCAAAAGATATAATTTTGCCCAGAAGGTCCCACAAAATTACATGTGTTGTAGATATTTGACCCCACTGTAACTAAATCCTGGGTCCGCCCCTGCCCCTCTTGAAATCCGGAAATCCTAAAACCCTAACCCTAAATTCAAAAATTTTCCCCACTCCTCCATATAACTAACTGTAAACTCCAACAATGGGAAGAGAAAAATGTAAGGGGAAGGAGGTACGTGCAAATTCTAGTGCTCCTGCCCAATGGAGACCAAACCAAAAGAGAGAGAGAGAGATGACTTCGTCTGGAACACAGAAGAGAAAGGGGAAAGAGGGTTTTGGGCCTTCTAGTTTTGGAACGGTATCGTATTATGAAAGGGTAAAATTGTCCATTCTATTTCACCAGGGTTATGCTTACCATGTATTGGTGATTAAGACTGATGGTACCATGGTGTTGTGGTTTCAAAACTGTAGATCATGAAAGTGATAAATAAGGACTTGGCCGGTGCTCCACCTGCCGGTAATTTTCCCAAAGGAATTGTTTGACACAGGGAGCTAGACATGTGGTAGATAATTGGAGTATTTTTTCCCGATAAAAAGAGAATTGAAATTAACACACATATAGTCCAAGGCTCCTAGCTAGGGTATTAATGTTAGCAATTTTCTGTTAGTGGACCTACATAGATCATAAAATTAAATATTGTATGTTGTCGAATAAGGCTTGAGTGATGTCGATATTATCTTTTAAGTTGTGATCGTTCAATTAATATGATCGGGTAATAGACACGTGTCTATTAGCATGTATTTGGGTCATGTCACGTGCGTTAAGTGGTGTGAGCTTATTTATATGTAGGGACCAATTAAAGAGCCCAATATGGTTCCATCTATTGTGATGGACTATAATGGAACTGAGGCTTATAAATATGTGATCAAGGTTCCCACTCCAAACCTTATCCTCTTTTCTCATATCATCCCATCGTGTGTGAGACTAAGGTCAAGATCAAGAGAATGGTTTTGGAGGTGGAAGACGAATAACGTAACCATACACCTAAGGTTTTCATCCTCCATAACGATAAGTACAATACATTCAGTATTATTTTCTTCAATGGTTTGACAACATGAAATCTTGGGTTTACGGTTTTTATGAAATCCTACAAGTAAAACCCAAGGGCCTTGCAACCTGCAAAGGCATCCGCTGTCCGGTTAGCTTCTCGGCAAACCTGGAATCTTTCCATAAGCAATGTGCAATCGGAGAGAATGCTTGTCCCATTTTGGTGACCTTTAGGTGTGTGCTTGTCTCAATGAGTGTTTCCTTGTTTGATAACTTGCTAATCTCAGATTGGATCTCGTATTGTCACATAATTGTTCTTAACTTTGTTCAGGGATATAATATCGTATAATACTTGTTCCTTTTAGTCTTTGTATCAATTTCAAAGATGAATAAAATTTTCTTTTGCCGTTTAAAAAAAAGAGAATGTTTGTCCAGGGATGGTTTGAATTTTATTTCTTACCAGTATTTTATTTGGATACTTTGGAATATAATCTTTTTCCACAATGCCTTTTCCTTTATTACAGTACCTTTTTTGGGGTAGAGTATCATTGACTATGGCATTATTGATACTTTAGGCTTTGCTTGGCTAACTTTGCTGTACTTTTGATCCAAACCACTTGGGTTAGAAAGTAGACTCGACAAGCTTTCCAACGGTCTAAAGAACACCCAAATCCGAGTTTGGAAGTGTCCGGAGTGAACCCGCGAAGTTGCCTAAAAAATCTGTTAAGCAGGTACCGGTACTGGGTGTCTAGAGATCAGTTTTTCCAGCTCGTTGAAGCCTTGCACTGGCACTGGGGCATTTCCAGTACCGGTACTGCATGGAAAAATCTGCAGATTTTTGTTAACTTTTCAACCTTTCATTTATGGAAAGTTTCCACTTATGGAATATTTTTGGGATATTTTGAGGGACTTTTTGATCTTTTGTAACTTAACTTTAGAGCCATATAAATAGGCTTGTATGCCTTTTATGGAAATGATGGCCATTAGTTAGTTTTAGACCTTAGTTGCTTTCTAGGAACTCCATTGTTATCTTCAAGCTTTCCTTAGCTATTTCCTTCAAGTATTCAAATAAACTTTGTTAGTTTGATATTTTCTCAAGTATTAAAGTTGCTTGTATGAACTAGATCCTTCTTAATATCAAGTTAGTTTTTTCATTTTTATCGGTTAAATCTAATGTCTCAATTTCCTAGCATGTTTCATCTTTCTAGTATGGTTGAGTAGTCACTTAGGCTTGGTCATGGGGTGATATCCTTCCAATGACTTAGTTGTTTTAATAGTTTTTCTATGACTTGATCATGTTTTTAGTAAGGAAAGGGGTTAATCTCTAATTTTCGGCCAAACCAAAGGACTAATACCTTCTTTGATCGTGTGTTGGCCGGAGTTTTAACCTTCGTTTTGCACACGAGGCCTGGGGCTTTTAATGCTCCTGGTGTTTGAGTTAAATGTCTTCTAACGAGATTAAGTCATTTCCGGGCTAATACCATGATTATGCTCGGCTAGCTTTTAACGTTGAGTGCTTCGGGTTAAGATTGTCTACATCTTGGCTTGGAGTTGTTAGAAAGAAACGGTTAAATTGACTAAGTCATCGGGCGGTTTGATCCCCTAGACCTTGCCGCCTGTTTTATCTAAGTTCAAACCTCTTTTCTAGTCTTTTTACCATAGTTTTCCACTTCCTAAAGTAAAACCGACAGTTGGCTGTCTTAAACGCCGAAAACCTTACATAAAGCTTACCATCCAATTAAGCTATATTCGAGCTCCATGTGGATCGACTCGGATTTCCTCGCTATACTATGCAAATCTTTAGTTGTAGTCCGGTTAATAAATAATTGAATTTGACGGCCGTTTGGTAAACTTGAACGACTACTGAATGGGCCCACCAGTAGTGGACTAAAGTGGAGCATAATAAATTACTATAATGGGTGTCGGGCGGGTCAAGTAAAAATACTTAGGCCCAAGCCCGCCCATTGAAAACTACGGGCTGGGCTAGCCCGCCCGTTGGACGGGCTCGGGCCGGGTAAAAGCCCGGTGGGTCGGGTGGGCCGCGGGCCTTCGGGCTAAATGATGACCTTTACGTCTCAGAAAAATACACAAGTAATGCAGGGACAAAGACACGCAAAGTGTCTAGATCCTAAGTGCGAGCCCAAGGCTCTCTACTCAACGCCACTAAGGGTAGGGACACGAGGAGCTAGCAATCTATTCAACAGTCGCCTCGAGATGGCGATGAATCTGAATCAGAGACAAACAAATACAAAATCGATGAAAACAGATAAGAATTAACAAAACAGAAAATGCAGCACCGTGGACGAAACCACTAAGCACATCGGCTTGCTTCGACCGAGATTACCCGCACGTCGTTGGATATTGAGGCACAAAAGGGATCTCGAACCAAATTTAGTGGAGACCATGCCCATGAGTTTTGAGACCTCAAAACGGAAAAAAGTACTATTTACACGGTGGGTTTGTAAAGTACATTTTAGCTTGGGCAGGTTCATTACCATGGAAAGCCCAACAGTTTTGTATTTGGTTTAACAATATTGGTACAAAGCCCATTACTAGAGACAAAATGGATCAAGAAATGGTGTTGGGCCGACAAGTACGATGATCCTGGCACCTCTCTTTTTCTTAGGGTAAATTAGAATTGTATAAACAACCAATGAATAAGGCGTGTTTGCGGATAAAAAAACAACCAATGAGAAAAACACAGATAATATATAGTACAACTATTTTCCAAAATTCATGAATTTTAGGAACTTTAAATGACGGATAATAAATGATCATGAGTGTTTTCGATCTGAAATAATTTTTAGGTTATCTTTAGATCTTGTATTTTCCTAATGCTCTTTTTTTTTTCTTTCTTTTTCTCCTTTTTTTTTGGGTGGAGTTATTTTAACATATTCAATTTTAATTGCTTAATGATCGAAACTAACAAGAATATTAATTTTTAAAGATCTTGCAATTTTTAAAAATGCTCTATTTTAGATCTTTTATTCTGTTTACGTATGTTTCTGAAAGTATCATGTTTACAACATTTACCTTCCAATCAATTGGGTTAATTAATGGAGTTCAGGTGGGAACGAAAGGGGAGGTTGTTTCTCATTTACAATTTGTGGATGATACACTGATTTTTTTGCCAAAACAAGTTGGAGGAAATGGTAGTTTTGAAAAGGATTCTCAGGATTTTTCAACTCATGTCTGATTTGAAAATCAATTTCTCAAAGAGTGTGTTGTGTGGGGTTAAATGTCTAGATTAGGATATGGAAATACTAGCTCAGGTGATGGGGTGTCGTGTGGGATCTCTCCCATTGAATTACCTTGGGCTCCCACATGGTGCTAATCCTAGGAAAATTCAAACTTGGCAACTTGTGGTAGATAGGGTGGAGAGAAGATTGGCAATATGGAAGAGGAGATTTATCTCCTCAGGTGGTAAGTTGACACTTATAAATTCAAATACTAATAATCTGCCTATCTATTTCATGTCTATCTTTAAGATGCCAAATTCTATTGCCAGGGACACTTGAAAAATTGCAAAGGTAGTTTTTTTGGGGGGATTCCATTGATAAGAAAAAGATCCACTTGGTTAAATGGGATACGATAACAAAAAGTAAAGAATATGGAGGACTGGGGTGAAAAGATTGATTGAACAAAATCATGCTCTCTTAGCTAAGTGGTGGTGGAGATTCAGTAGAGAAAAGGATTCCTTGTGGGCTAAAGTGGTATGCAGGAAGTATGGGTTATCACATCAAGATTGGCTCCCCAAATTACCATCTTCAGGCCGAACATCTACAATATGGAAAGACAATTGTGAAATTGGAAATTCGGCAAATGATGTGGGAACATAATCCTAGCAAATTTCAGAATTCAAGTTAACTCAGGTAGTAATACACTGTTCTGGAAGCACAAATGGTTGGGGGAATATCCTAGACTTTATCTAGCATTGACGCAAAAAGAGGAGTTGGTTTGTAATATGATCAATACAGAGGGCAGTGGGGATATGACTTTGTTATTTCGGAGGAGAATATTTCAGAGGGTAAGAGCACAATACGATGAGTTAGAAGTCAGATTACAGAATGTAGTTCTGGAGCCGACAAGAATGGATGCAATGCTTCGGATTAGTAATTCTAATAATATGTTTTCTGTGAAGTCTGTGTATGATCTATGGGAAGCATATGCTTTTACCCCCAATACTGGACTTGGATCTTTGTGGAGAAATCTTAGTCCTCCAAAGGTAGAGATTTTTGTTTGGTTGGCATGTCAAAACAAGATTGCGACTAGATCTTTCTTGAATAGCAGAAATATTTTGTTGGGAATGGATGAGCAGGCTTTGGCATCACCATTTTGTCTACTGGAAGTGGAAACACCAGAGCATGTCCTGCTAACGTGCCCGTTTTCTAGGCAAATTTGGTTAGAAATAGCAGAGTGGTGGAATATAGATTGGGTGATTCCTTCGAATCTGGTGGGGTTATCTTCTTGGTGGTTTTCTTTTCGGTTCAGAAATCTGGAAAAATACTTTTCGGAGTGCTGTTTTTTTTTTGTTGCAACGTTTTGGTCTATTTGGATTACAAGGAATGATGTTGTCTTCAACAACAAAGCTGCTGATCTCAACCAAGTGGTAGAATTAATCAAAACAAGGGCAGTTCTGTGGGTCAAAGTCAGATTTGATGAAAAGGCGTATACAGTGGAAGATTTCAAAAAGAACCTTGATGGTGTTAGAAGGCTCATGATTTATGTGTACTTTTGGGTGTAACTTTGTTTTTTTATTTTCTTTTCCCTAGGGGTTGTGGTGAACTTTCTGGTTCTCCCTTCCTTTTTACTCGATGTACCCTCTTCGAGTCTAATAAAATTTTTTCTTTGCTGAGCAAAAAAAAAATAAAAATCCTCTGACTCAATCTCCTTGAAAAAAAATCGAGCAAAGGCAAAAACTGACGCAAATTAGAATAATTCCCCACGTTTATATTGTGTAGGCCCCGTTCTGCTAAGGTTACTATTTTCTGAGTAATTATTTCCTGCTTTACGAGACATGTACAAATCATCAAAATACGGCTACATGTCCCAAAATGACCAAAATATCCTTATATTATAAACCAACGAAAATACCCATACACTTACAAAATGGCCAAATTTTCTGCTATAACAGAAACTTCTTTTTTGTATGCGATGATAATATATGGTAGGAAGGAGATAAAAGAACCTTCATTTATAGACATTTATTTGACTATTATTATTAATTTATTATCAACAATCTTTATAATTTTTGCAACTCTGCCCTTTTCTTTACAATAATGCTGGAGATTTATTCCTCCAACTACGTCTGAAAGAATTTGTTTTTCCTTCTTAATTTACAGAAGAGTACTAAAATATTATTTTCGAGCATAGAACTGTTAAAGGCCTGGAAAATATTTATTAGATCGTTAATTGTAGGTGTCGTCTTTGACTCTTTAGTAAGTCTTTATTTCCAAAAACTTGAACATATTGAGACCAAAGTCGTGTCCATATATTATAGGTATTTTTTTTGAATGGCAAAAAAGGATATTATATTAATAAAGAAATCAAGCTCCAAGAATTGACAAGAAATCAATCCGAACAACGCCTAACAAGGCCACCCCCAAAAGGACCCAATGAAACCAAAACCCCAGGAAAACAGTACCCCCACACACCCACAAACAAAGACACCCCCACCTCCCATTCAAAACAAGACACCCCACCCACCCAAAGACCAAGACACTTCGCAACCCATATATTATAGGTATTAATGTTGTTTCAAATTAAGTAGGCAAGTGTTCACGCATAAATACAGGTTGGCAGTGATCATGGTTATATATATAGGTTGCTTTGCATGCATATGCAGAAATTTGGATGCATCTTTTGTCTGCCAATATTGTATACATTAGCGGGGGTTAGTAGAGGTGTTAAAGGTTAGCACAGAAGTCCAGAGACTATCCATAACCCTGGCTCCAAAGCCCCGCCCTTCGTGGAACTCAAACCTTAGTCACCACTGATAATTAAGAGGGAGATGAGTTATCAACTTCACAAAAAGTGGTTCTCAGAAATTTGGATACATCCTACCCTTTGAAATTTGGAGCACGTAGAATATGAAATAAACACGACAAGAAAACTTGGATATATCCAAAGTCCTAAGGTTGTAGTGGTTTTGTTTTTTGGTAAGTGTCCTAAGGTTGTAGTTATTGTTATGTTTGTTTTTTACTCTTGCAGATCGAATAACCATCATGGTGCTTGAGAAGAAAAGAAAATAGGAAGAAAAAAAAACCTATAAAATTATACGTATGACTTATTACGATATGGCTACAAAACATAATATATTTTCCTCGTATATTGCTTCAATCAGCCTCGTGTCAGAAAATCAAGATGTTAAGTCTGATGTAGATCAATATTATCACTGTAATTAAACTTGTATTGGCATATACTCTTTCTCATGTAGCATCTGTAAGTTTGTAGATCAATGGCCGGACTTTGCTGATAACTCTGAAAAGAGGACATTTTTGTCATACAATCTAGAAATGGAAGCTTCATTACACCATGAAAGTTACTCCTTTTGTCTCGAGATTACGGTTCAAACCTTGAAACTTTTCCTTTTGCTTGTATCATGATCAGCAAGGAAATTGAAGTTAAAATTGCATAGCTTAAAAAGTAGTACAAGTACAACACGTGAAGTTTTCACCCATAGTCTTCGGATATGACATCAAAACAAAGCCTAATTCCAATACAAAATTAACCACATGCGGAAAATTATGTGAAGTTAGGCATCCAATTTAACACGTCTATGGATTGACATAGATTCTCCTCTTTTCGAGACAAATTTGAACTAATGATCTCATTGCAAATGCTACCTCTTTTAGAAAGTAAGACCATCTCCGCGCGTTAGTTGATAACCCATGATATGTCACAATGAAAATGTCAAAGGAAAATTTTGTCATGATACGGTCCTAATTAAAGTGGTGTAATATGGCAATCTTGCTCTTATGATGTACGTATTATTTTTCGGTCAAATTATACGGAGACCCCTTCATCTATACATTTTGGATACGAGTATCCTCCAACCTTTAAAAATGCCCAAAAGTACCCCCTCGTCTATTACTATTAACTAATCAGCACCCTTCTATCAAAAGACCGTTAAGATGAAGGAGTCAACATGAACATTTTTTCTTATAGATGAGGGGGTTAGTGTGGGTGAGTTTTAAGGGATAGAATCGTCATTTTTTCTCATTCTGTTAACAGAGTTAGCCAATTTTTTATTTCATATAGATGAGGGGGTCTGAATAAGCGGTTTTAAATGTTAGGGGGTCTATGTGTCCAAAATATATAGATGAGGGGTCTCTGTGTAATTTCATCTTATTTTTCTTTCTGTCATTTTTGTTATAACAAGATGTCTGGATCAGTTTACGCGCATATTGATTAATCCCGAGAGACCAATTCTACTATCTACTAGCGAGGGCCCCATCTAAATCAAAACAAAGTTATGTATGAACTGGCCCAAAAAAGTTCATAACATCTGAAAGGTTTCAAACCTAAAATTTCAGGAGAGAGCAATCTCCGAATATGACTATAATCGAGGCAACCCCTTTGGGTTCATTTTTTCTTCACGTCATGAGATTGGTGAAGAGAGACTTTTGTGCTAATCAACACTAGGATTGCATCATGGGAACTAAAACACGCCATCAATTCCTTTGACGATAGAGATGCTATGCTAGAAGCCGGAAGGGGAGAATTTGGAATAGGAATAGAGATGGCTAAGGGGAAAGTTTAAAAACATCACTTTGGGGTGTTCCGGTTTCGTAAAAAAAGAATTTTTAGAAAATGAAGGTAATTTCAAGTTCAAAAATCATGTGTTTACGCAAATAATTTTCCTACCAATATGGATCTTGTTTGATAGATCTCATTGAGATCTTTTAAACAGTACCAAAAAAATTAAAAAAAATATTTTTCATTATCATTATATTTGAGCTTTAAATTACCTTCTTTTTGAAAATGAAGGTTTAAAAAAAAAAGCGGAACAGTAAGATGAGGGTCGAAAGAGGGAGAAATATTGGGGTAAATAAAAAGTGATAGCGCAAGTGGTCCAACATTGCCTAGCAAGTATCATCTTTATTGAAGATCAAATCATTTTTTATTGAGGATCATCATCGGGCCAGGCCACGAAGTTGCTACCAAAGCCCACTCGTAGGCCTGGCCTAGCGGGTTTTGGTGGGCTCAGCGGTCGGGCTGGACTGTCTGTCAAAAGTTAAAACCCGCGGACTTAGTTCAATTGTACGAGCCATGAGCCGAGCGGCTAGGCTGCGGATTTTTAATTTTTTTTTTAATCTGAATTAAGTTGGACGTGCAAGTGTGAATAGTCCAACTTCAAAATGACAGGGGAAAAAAATCCACTTTTGCCCTTACCAACAGTAGATAATTAAACTATTTTGAGCCAACAAAGTCGGATTAGGGGAAGAAAAAAAAAACCAAGCAAGTCCACTTTATGGGGCCAATTAAGTATCGACGGTCTAAAACACGCTTTGTATTATTATTATTTTTTCTTTTTGATCGAAATACTACCTTTGTTAAGATGAAAAAATATCATATTTGTTGGCTATTTGAAAGGAAAAAAATCATACTACCTTTGGTCTTCTCTTCTTCTCTATTAGATTGTTGGCTAGCATATGATTGGATTGGTTTATTCCTTTCAATGATGCTTGCCCTATCCTTCTCGATGTACCCATTTTCAAGTTTCTAATATATTTTCTTTGCCTTTAAAAAAAAAAAAAATTTCATATTTGTTGTTGTTTTGTTAGAGCCATATATAGTAACAATAACAAAATCAAATAAAACTACAAACTTGCAGGGCAGCGAGATAAATGGAATATTTAATCAATTGAAACATGAAAAGAAATTATCTAATTTTCGTAGCTAGCTAGAAGACCTATTCTTGTGATTTGATGTAAACCTATTGATATCGGGATGGGAAGGAAATCAAATAATAGTAAGCAACTGCAAGGTTTAATTAATGTACAAAACATTAAGGACAATGAATAGGGGCCGGGCAAGGAACTCGACCTCTGTATAGATATGATATGATTGATCTCAAAAAAGCAAGCGCTGTTCTTGGTCTTGTATCAATACAACAGTACCTTCTTCTTCTTGCTCGAACAATTCTCAGTCGTTAATTAGGACTATTTTCTCCGGTTCATTGGTCCGAAAAGTGTTGCAAACCGGTTCTCCATTCGAGCTCATCTCTTTCTTTCCTTCTCATGAACATAATGTTGTAGGAGCCCTCGTACGTCCGTGGGAACGAATTCTTTCTCGTAGTTCACTTCCCAATTACCCAAAACTATCAAGTCCCTGATGAATGTGGCTCTCCAACCAGTTGAGTGTTAACATCAAACACTTTCACTCATGAATTAATGCCGCGGAATGGAATGACCATCAAATACATAAAGAAAAGTAGCTAGCTAGCTAGATTTGTACGTGCATGTAATAAATAGTACAAGATTTCTTTTCTGGTCAGTCAATTGCGATGGTACGTACGTTATGGACATCTGCTCAACACATGCAGCAAATTGCTCGTCATTCAACAAAATTTTTATGCAGCAAAATTTCTGACAATATATTTCCAGCAGGATTTTCATTTTTTACCATTGTTTATAATTAAGGAAAATGTCACATAATGAAAACTTGGTATTATCCGTCCTTAAATTTATTAACTCCGTATATGACATTGTGAACTGATTTTACACCTATGTCGATCGGGACGTACCTTTATTGACGTAACTTTATTTTATATGTTTCATGTATTGGAAATTTTTAAATTCGTCATCTTTCATTAATACCGTTCATGCAGGATTTTTTATTTTTTTTTGCCAATATGATGAAAATAAGATGATGCTAAATGTTCTGATTAAAATACAACCACCAAACTTTACAAGAGTCAAAACCTACGTTTGGTTTTCATGGTTTCGCTGATAACTTTTACAAAAGAAAACTTAAGTCATCTAATCTCCCATCTGATAGCGGTACTGTTACTCTGATTAATCTTATATATTTTACGTCACATTAGGGATTATCACATAAGAAGATCTCGGTTCCAATTCTGGAGCCCTCTTGTAGCATAGGAACATTTCCCTAGAGCTTCTTGCGATCTTCTACTTAACACATCAAATACTCTAGTGAATGAACCCCAAATATGAAAATTGTGACATGCAAGAAGGGAAAAAAATGTGTAGGTCGGGGTTCTCGCGAGGTGTGCTTACGTGTGGTTGTATGTGAACTGGAGATGTGCGATTGGTTGATGATTAGTGAGGAGAAGGGAGAAGAGATCTTGTGGGGTGAGAGAGGGAGCAAAAGGTACGGAAAAGACAAAGGCGTGTCCCTTGTTCCTTCTGCGGAGGGCGGTAATCGACTTTCCCTAGATGGGTCGGATGAGAGCACTTTTCTCTAGGGAAGAATGTTCTCCTTCCTCAAATTCAGTGCTCACCACTTTCTCTCTCTAGGAAAAAAGTCGGCTCTGTCAAATCAGGGGAATGTCAGGGGTATTTGTAGGGCATCTGGACATACGTCAGGCCCAGGACGGTATTCCTATAAAATCTTGACACGTGTCCCTCTTGTACCTCTAGGTCTTGGGGAAAACGCTGTCTCTCGCGGGTTGTCCCCGCGGGAGAGCCTAATCCCCGCGACGCAGCCTCCTTCCCAAGCCACCAAGCCACAAGAATCCCCCTAATTCCTGCTAGAGCGAGGTCGCAACCCGCGGCGATCGTTCTTTTGTTGCGGAGTCCGTCTGGGCCCTGCCTTATGGCCCAAGCAGGACTTCGACACTTTCAAATAGGCCGTCCGTCCCTGAAACCGCAGAGATCCGCGGACTCTTACCCGCGATCTTTTACTACATGTACTGTTTTGCTTGTGGAGTATTAGGAAAGAAGACCCAAGATCCACAATCAACGATTCCCCACCTTAATTTACTGCTGCAATATGTCAATCTCATTCCTTATTCTTAGGATCTGTATAATTGACACCTTCCTTTTCTAGCTTGTATATTTTGTATAAGTACATGTTCATAGTACTAAGAAATATAAGCTTCACCATTTATTCTCAAAACTGTGTCTGACTCTTTATGGTATCAGAGCAGTCATAAACTCCCACGAGTCCTCTAGAACGATCCTCAACCTGCCTTTCTCCTCTTTGAAATCCTTCTCTCACCATGACAGAAAAGAATACAGTCATATCTTCTACCAGTCAACCAACTATGACTTTCTCTCCTAGCCAAAGCAATCTCATTGTCCTCAACACAACACAATTGCCTGTCAAGTTAACCCCAGAGAACTATCCTTCATGGAAGGCTCAGTTTGATTCACTTCTCTTTGGCTACGACCTGCTTGGATATATCGACGGATCAAACCCCTGTCCACCTAAGGGGTTGACTGTTGACGGAAAACAAATTTCCAACCCGGAGTTCACTCTATGGCAGAGACAAGACAAGTTGATTTTCCATGGTATTCTCTCATCTCTCTCTGATCGAGTAATACCAATGGTCAGTTCATCAAAAACTGCTGTTGAGGCGTGGAATCGCCTTGCAAAATACTATGCTAATCCGTCCTCCTCTCGAGTTATGGGGCTAACCGATCAACTCTCTCAAGAACGAGGAACAAGATCTATTGCTGAATATCTCGGTTTCATTCGGGGCATCGCTGATCAACTTGCCATCATTGGTGAACCAGTATCCAACTCCAACCTTATTCTTCATGTTTTAAATGGAGTTGGCACAGAGTTTGATAAACTCGCTGCTGCAATTAGGGCGCGAGAAACTGTCATAGGCTTTGAGGAGCTTCATGATAAGCTTGTGGAATATGAATCCTTTCTCAAGCGTAAAGAAAGCAGCCCTACTGTTATCACTGCTAATGCTGCTCGTTTCAATCAGCAGCGGCAGGGTAATCAATCTCAAGGTGGTCAACGCAACCAAGGTGGTCAGCGCAACCACGGTGGTCAGCGCAACCAAGGTGGTCAGCGCTATGACAACACCAACAATAATCAGGGAAACAACTTCAACAAAGGGTCTGCAGTGATCTGTCAATTCTGTGATAATGTTGGTCACAATGCTCGTCAGTGCTACTCCTTGAAACGGAAACTCGGACTGCCCGTTCCGCCTAGAGCCAATCACACAACCATGGGTGGTGGCGGTCGTAACACAAGCTCTAACTGGCTGCTCGACACTGGTGCTTCTCACCATGTCACCGCTAATTTGAACAACCTCTCGATTCAGCAGCCCTATGAAGGACCCGACGATATTGTGATTGGTGACGGCACAGGTTTGCCTATTACACACACTGGCACATCCACTCTCTCTACTCCTACTAATTCATTTTCACTCTCTAATGTTCTATGCGTTCCGTCCATGAAACAGAATTTAATTTCAGTTTCTCAATTTTGCAAAACAAATAATGCCTCAGTTGAGTTTTACCCATCTTCCTTTTGTGTTAAGGATCTAGCTACGGGGGCACCTCTCGCTCAAGGTCGGAGCAAGAATGATGTGTACGAGTGGTCAAGCACAAGGGAGATCCATCCCAGGACAAAGCAAGCATGTTACAGTGTCAAAGCTTCTCTTGATCATTGGCATGATCGCCTTGGTCACCCATCATCCAAAGTTCTTCATCAAATTGTGTCCTCTAATAAACTCCATGTGCAATCGAGTCAGAATAAATCATTTTGTGACTCTTGTCGTTGTAATAAAAGTCACAAACTACCTTTTGGTGTGTCAAGTTTAAAAAGTCGATGTCCTTTGGATCTATTGTATACGGATGTTTGGGGACCATCCCCGATTCGCTCAATAGATGGCTATTCTTACTATGTCATTTTTGTTGATCACTATACCAAATATTCATGGCTTTTTCCAATGGCATATAAGTCTGATGTCTTTTCTTTATTTCCACAGTTTAAAACCATGATTGAAAAATTCTTCAAAACCTCCATAAATACTATTTATTCTGATGGTGGCAAAGAATACCAAGGTTTAAAAACTATGTTTGCAAATTCTGGGATTCAACATTTGATCTCTCCCCCGTACACACCACAGCATGTAGCTTTCGCTGAACGTCGTCATCGACACATTGTTGAGACCGGTCTTACACTTTTGCACCGGGCATCTCTTCCCCTCTCTCTTTGGTCCTATGCTTTCAATGCTACGGTTTATCTTATTAATCGGCTTCCAACGTCGATACTTGATAGTAAATCACCATTTGAATGCCTATTACATACTTTACCAAATTATTCCGAATTGAGGGTTTTTGGGTGTCTTTGCTATCCGTGGCTTCGGCCCTACAACAATCACAAGCTTGAACAACGGTCAAAGCCTTGTCTTTTTTTGGGTTACTCAAATGTTCACAATTCTTATATTTGTTTTGAACCCACAAACCACAAAATCTATTATTCCCGGCATGTCCACTTTATTGAAAATCATTTTCCCTCCTTGACTCCCCTAAATGAGCATGACAAAGTAAATGATTTTACTCTTTCCAAATGGGCAGCGATTTCTCCTTCCCTTACATCTTGATTTTCCATGGTATTCTCTCATCTCTCTCTGATCGAGTAATACCAATGGTCAGTTCATCAAAAACTGCTGTTGAGGCGTGGAATCGCCTTGCAAAATACTATGCTAATCCGTCCTCCTCTCGAGTTATGGGGCTAACCGATCAACTCTCTCAAGAACGAGGAACAAGATCTATTGCTGAATATCTCGGTTTCATTCGGGGCATCGCTGATCAACTTGCCATCATTGGTGAACCAGTATCTAACTCCAACCTTATTCTTCATGTTTTAAATGGAGTTGGCACAGAGTTTGATAAACTCGCTGCTGCAATTAGGGCGCGAGAAACTGTCATAGGCTTTGAGGAGCTTCATGATAAGCTTGTGGAATATGAATCCTTTCTCAAGCGTAAAGAAAGCAGCCCTACTGTTATCACTGCTAATGCTGCTCGTTTCAATCAGCAGCGGCAGGGTAATCAATCTCAAGGTGGTCAACGCAACCAAGGTGGTCAGCGCAACCACGGTGGTCAGCGCAACCAAGGTGGTCAGCGCTATGACAACACCAACAATAATCAGGGAAACAACTTCAACAAAGGGTCTGCAGTGATCTGTCAATTCTGTGATAATGTTGGTCACAATGCTCGTCAGTGCTACTCCTTGAAACGGAAACTCGGACTGCCCGTTCCGCCTAGAGCCAATCACACAACCATGGGTGGTGGCGGTCGTAACACAAGCTCTAACTGGCTGCTCGACACTGGTGCTTCTCACCATGTCACCGCTAATTTGAACAACCTCTCGATTCAGCAGCCCTATGAAGGACCCGACGATATTGTGATTGGTGACGGCACAGGTTTGCCTATTACACACACTGGCACATCCACTCTCTCTACTCCTACTAATTCATTTTCACTCTCTAATGTTCTATGCGTTCCGTCCATGAAACAGAATTTAATTTCAGTTTCTCAATTTTGCAAAACAAATAATGCCTCAGTTGAGTTTTACCCATCTTCCTTTTGTGTTAAGGATCTAGCTACGGGGGCACCTCTCGCTCAAGGTCGGAGCAAGAATGATGTGTACGAGTGGTCAAGCACAAGGGAGATCCATCCCAGGACAAAGCAAGCATGTTACAGTGTCAAAGCTTCTCTTGATCATTGGCATGATCGCCTTGGTCACCCATCATCCAAAGTTCTTCATCAAATTGTGTCCTCTAATAAACTCCATGTGCAATCGAGTCAGAATAAATCATTTTGTGACTCTTGTCGTTGTAATAAAAGTCACAAACTACCTTTTGGTGTGTCAAGTTTAAAAAGTCGATGTCCTTTGGATCTATTGTATACGGATGTTTGGGGACCATCCCCGATTCGCTCAATAGATGGCTATTCTTACTATGTCATTTTTGTTGATCACTATACCAAATATTCATGGCTTTTTCCAATGGCATATAAGTCTGATGTCTTTTCTTTATTTCCACAGTTTAAAACCATGATTGAAAAATTCTTCAAAACCTCCATAAATACTATTTATTCTGATGGTGGCAAAGAATACCAAGGTTTAAAAACTATGTTTGCAAATTCTGGGATTCAACATTTGATCTCTCCCCCGTACACACCACAGCATGTAGCTTTCGCTGAACGTCGTCATCGACACATTGTTGAGACCGGTCTTACACTTTTGCACCGGGCATCTCTTCCCCTCTCTCTTTGGTCCTATGCTTTCAATGCTACGGTTTATCTTATTAATCGGCTTCCAACGTCGATACTTGATAGTAAATCACCATTTGAATGCCTATTACATACTTTACCAAATTATTCCAAATTGAGGGTTTTTGGGTGTCTTTGCTATCCGTGGCTTCGGCCCTACAACAATCACAAGCTTGAACAACGGTCAAAGCCTTGTCTTTTTTTGGGTTACTCAAATGTTCACAATTCTTATATTTGTTTTGAACCCACAAACCACAAAATCTATTATTCCCGGCATGTCCACTTTATTGAAAATCATTTTCCCTCCTTGACTCCCCTAAATGAGCATGACAAAGTAAATGATTTTACTCTTTCCAAATGGGCAGCGATTTCTCCTTCCCTTACATCACTTAGTTCTAACACCCTTTCCCAAAGTGTGTCTTCAAATTTAAACCCACCCACCTCATCCCCAGAGTTACCAGCCATACTCCCAATTATTTCTCCCCCATCACCGCAGCCTACCAATGATCCCTCCTCCCCTACCCCACCCTTCATCCTGCTTCCGCGGGCCTTGGTCGGTTCCCGCGGTTCTGAGATCCTGTTACACGAAAATTGTTCTCGGCGGATGCTTTTTTAGGTTCTGTAGTCGTGTCCTTCCATGATTGGATGGTCAACAATTTTCTCTCTAAGTCGAGGTTTGACCAATGCCTTCTTTCTACGCGGGCCCTATTGCCATGTGTCCTCATTCGATTGATGAGTCAAAGGTCTGCTTAGGTCAATTGTTGATAATTTTGACCACAGCTACTAAATGTACAAAGAAGAAGAAGAATACTGATGTTATAATTATAGAAACCTGTGTTTTCCAACAGAATTTCCATGCACTTAATTGTTGGCACTACAAATGGAATTAGCCAAAAGAAAGACACAAATTTCAGTGATAGATCGAACTTCGATCAATAGTACAACCTGCTTTTATTTTTTAAAGTTGGGGCAAACTGTGGAGAGATTGGCTTATTAATAGAGGAGCTGTGAATAAGCCATTTGCAGAGCACCTCAGTCGTCTGTTTCGGTTTTGGACGGTTCGAATTTAAATGAAATTTTTTCGGGAAAGATTTTAGCTAACTCTCATTTCAAACGTAAACACTATTCACAAAAACAAATGTAATAAAAGTTGACAAATTTTACCTGGCACACAGAGGGGGAAAAAAACAAACATCCTTTTATTCAACAAAATACTTTCTTTTACATCATTTCCGAACATTTATTTACTATGGCGCCTATATATGTCGAAACAGATAAATACATTAATTCATGGCGCTAAACTTTTCTGTCCGATGATGATCCATAACACCACTACTATTCTATACCACAATCACACGAGGGTACGTAGAATCACAGAGTTGGAATACTTTGCTCATTCCTGAAAAAGTTACCAGGATCGACCTTGGTCTTCACATGAACCAATCTCTTAAAGTTGATCCCATAGTATTTCAAACCCCAAATACTTGCTTGTTCATAGCTTGTAGTGTTCCCTTTGTTATTTACCCCCAAATCAAGATCTCTGTAGTTGAGATATGCAGATCTTGGGTTCTTGGAAACATAAGGAGTCATGAAACTATAAAACCTTCGGATTGCTCTCTTATTCCTGTTCAATGCACTTTTCCCCGCTTCAGTCCACGTGGCTGCGTAATGAATGATGTATAAGGTCCCTGCTCTATAGGGAAAAGGCGTTGCGGATTCTGAAATCTCACTTATCCTTCCACCATAAGGACTAAGTTCCATCTCGATGTCCCCGGGATATTCCAGGACCGCTCTCCATATGGATTCAAGCCCAGTTTCAGAAATGGGCTCGGTCACGTAGTCCGATTTTCCCTTGAAATATGCACCAGAATATGTCACCAACGAAGACCTATTTAACAAAATATCAAGCGGTTCTCCGCTAACACCCGAAAAATAGAGTATCGAATCGATCCAACTCATTTCGATACAGTCTGATCTCACCAAACCCAACTCAGGAAAGCTTTGTTGCATCAATGGGAGGAGTGTGTCAGCTCCACCAAGGTACAAGCTAACGAATGAGGCTTGTACTGTTTCTTTTCCGTCTTGGCTAGAATTGGCTTTTTCCAGAAAGATCCTGAGAACTAGCTTTTCATCAATTTTCTCGGAAATGTATTGCCACTTGTGTACAATCTTAGTGGCATTTTGTTCCAAGGTTCTGTTTACGGTGAAAACTGTGACGTTTTTGGGAACTTGTACAAGTTTGATGTGCCATGCGATAATAACACCAAAACTAGCGCCTCCACCTCCTCTAATGGCCCAAAATAGGTCTTCCCCCATTGACTTCCGATCAAGAATTCTTCCATTTACATCGATTATTCGAGCGTCGATGATGTTATCAACAGCGATCCCGTAATTACGTGACATCATCCCGTATCCTCCCCCACTAAAGTGTCCACCAACACCTACTGTAGGGCAAACACCGGCCGAAAAGGCAAGAGTTGGACTTTTCTTAGCTATGGTGTAATAGAGTTCACCGATCGTGGCCCCAGTTTGAACCCATGCTGTTCTATTTTCGACATCAATATTGATTGATCGAAAATTTACTAGGTCAACCATGACGAACGGGGCCTGGTAAGAGATGTAAGAGAGACCCTCGTAGTCATGGCCACCACTCCGAACCCGGATTTGCATGCCATGCTTTTTAGAGCAGTAAATGGCTGCTTGGATATGGGATTCCACCAATGGTGTAATGATGACAAGAGGTCTGGGGACTGGGGCGGGTAGTAAGTATTGCTCCACTCGTATTTCCAAATCCAAAATGGATTGGTACGAAGAGTTGTAAGGAGTGTAAATAACTTTGGAGATTGAGTTGGAATTAGGAAAATGAAGGGAAAGGCATTGAAGAAAATCCTCGTGAGTATGAGCTGAAGTTGCCCACGAAATCAAGGAAAGAAGAGAAATTATAAGTGAAAGCAATGAAGCATTTGGAGTCTTCATTTTTGGATTGGATGATGATACAATGCTATAAAAGGCCGGTTATTTATAGTGCTCATGTGAGGTTCCTTGAGAGGTATGAAGTGTGACTTTTCCAAGCTTCTACATTCATGTCTATCAACAATTAAGAACTTCATGGTATAGAGAAAGTTCAAACGAAGAAAATGTTGGCATCTTTCCTTTAACAGGTTATACGTCAAAAATTGGCCTAATATACGACTGCAATTGCTGCTACTATTAATTGTTATTTGGATTATCTCTGGTTCTAAGATGATGTAAATTGATGATCAACATTGTGGTTCATGGGCCTATCCGGCCAGGGACAGAGCCAGGATTTTATCCTAGCAGTGGCGAAATATATACTAAAATGATAAAAAGATACATTACAATATCAATGTATACTTGTCCCCCTGGCTCCATCCTTAGGCCGATCAGGTCCCACGTCGATTGATGCTATAATTCTTGAATTATGAGCTCTTGTGAGTTTATATCCTTCACGAATACAAAAATCATATTATTAACCTTATTTGTGATGGTAATTGATTTTGGCACACCAATTTTGGATAATCACACTTCAATATTTGTATTTTAGTGTTCAAAATACACATAAAATATATGAGCACTAAAATGCAGATATTAGAATGTGGTAGTAATATTCAGAGTGCCAAAACATTTTCCTTTGTGATATGTACAACATATTTTCAAGAATGAAGTTGTTCGATAACTACAAAATGTGAAAACTTTATATCCTTTTTAAAATTAATTGGCAATAAGTGTAGAGGTCCAAAATGTTAATTATTAACTCTCATTTCATACCCAAGCAATGTGAAACAAACTACTCTAACACCCTCCTCACGTGCAGCCGCATTAATGTGTGGCCATTTTTTTGGGCCCTATCATTGTGTAGCTTTTCTAGGTCTGTCATTGTGGGGTGTGGGCTTGATTTAATTTTTGTTATAAATTTTGGGATGGAATGGGCCCACTCTGATACCATATGAAAACTTTATATCAATCTCAAAATCAGTATCAGAAATGAATGCAGATGTCCCAATGTTATTAAGTGATCTCACATTCCATACACAAACAATGTGAGACAAACTACTGTAACACAAAATATTTAATTTTTTTCCTTGCAGGTAAAATATGGCTGTTTAAGCTGGCCGGTCCGGGCATTCTTATCTGTTGAAAAAAAAAAAAAACCATATCTCTATCACGCTAAAAGACTTTTTGAGACAATTATTTAATTTTCAAAAACTAGAACGAAACATATCCATTCAATGATCAAGACTCAAGAGTTTCAAAATGAGGATCATATCAACATCAGAGAGTTGAAATTTTCTAATAATAGATGTTCGTTTGCACCACAAAATTAAGTATTATACGGAAACAATAGTTTTTTTTTTCTTTGACCCGGAAACAATAGATGGAGAACACAAATATATTAGGCAAAATTTGAGCAAAAATAAAATAAAAATTAAGTCTGTCTGGATAGTATATTTCTCGACTACCCTTTGAAGATTTATAAAAGAAGTTAGTATATGTTTATTGATCTAAAATTTTGGGAATTGATTTTGCCACTCCCTTTTTTGTTAATGCCACTCTCCTTCTCTCACAAAACAAATCATCAATAAAGACACAAAGGGGAGTGGCATTAACAAAAAAGGGAGTGACATAATCACTCCCCATTTTGCTATATTTAATTTGATTCGTACCCATTACTGTATATTTCCTCCCCTTAGCATAACAAAATTTAGTGTCACGCCCTCGATATTTAACTTAAAAATAAATACTTTTCATTATAATTAAGAATCCTCACAAAATACTAACCGAATACCCCAAAAGAGATTTTTCATTTCCACATGACCAAATTAAGTACGTGTCCTGTTCCAAGTACTTCAGAAGGTTACAACCTTGGCACGCTGGCCCAAATATAACAATTGAAGTTCAAACCTAAAAAGTTTACATAAGTTTCAAGTCAAAAGAGTGATTATGAAAGTGACATCATATCTTCCCAAAATAAAATAAATAAGCTGCTAGGTAACTTCTCGATGTCAGCTTTTAAAATGATGAAGTCAAATGCACGGCAAGTACTCCATGTCAATGCCCTTGTGATGTACCTGAAAAGAATGATAGGTTGAGTTATACTAGCCCAGTAGGAAAATCTTTACAAACCTTGCATGTATGCAAAAGAGAAGATTTGGACATAAAAAGAATAAAGTCTGAGACAACCAAATGAACTGCAATAAACGCAAACTTCATGCCAGGAACTCAAGACTCAAGGAGTACTTCACTTGTCATTATTCAATCTAGTCAATCTATTAGTCATCTTTTACAGTTCCCCTTTTCATCCAAAGTTTCATTTGAACACTTCTACCTTAAGTGTCTTACATTCCGGGACTTGAGGACCCCATACGTCTCCCGTTGATCTCAAATAGCTCTTTCTCCAATAACACACCGAAAGGTGGACTTAAGGAACTTTCCGGGTTTAGGGCCCCATACACCCACAATACATTTCCGGGTGCTCATGACCCCGTACATCCATTTTATATTCCGGGTACTCGTGACCCCATACATCCATTTTAAGTTCCGGGTATCAAGACCCCGTATGCCGATTACAATTCATTTGTATTACATTATGTCATATGTGTTGCTAAATCTCTGATTTCACGATTGAAGATAAAGAGAGATATTGATATTAAGTAAACGGTCCACATACCAATCCATATTTCTATTTTGTTTCCAAACTCGTAATCTCAACTCACTCATCGTACTTCATGACATCTTGTGTTAAGTTCTCGCGTGTGTTTATGATTTATCCATCCTTCTATCTAACAATCAACCTTATCAACACACACATCTAGTTTTAACGAGTTCACTCCGTCCATCTTAACATCTCACAATATTAATAATAGTTAAACGAACACACCAATAAAGCATAAGGACGATAATTCATTCCATATGATACTTGTATTCTACAAAACGAGAGCCAACGAATGAGGATGATCAAGAAATCATTGGAGTGCGAATAACTATGTTTGAAAGTGGTTTAGAATAGCTAGAAGTGTGTTAACAATGAGTTGGGAGGGCTCGGAAACCAAGGCGTTGGAGTTAGAGCATAATACAACAAAATTGTTTATAAGCCAAGGGTATTGATAGGTATCGATAGGTATTGATAGCTATGGGTTTCAGACCGAAGGGTATCGATACCTTGAAGAATGGTATCAATACGAGAGTGCTACCTGGGTTTTTAACACAATGGTATCGATACCTTTTTAAGAAGGTATCGATACCAGCTCGTTTCGAGCAGATTTTCTGCCGATTTTCTCTCGAATTTAACACAACCCAAACAACGATCCAATGCATAAATCATGTACAAAACCAATTCAAATACAAAGAGTGAGAGAAATCCCTACCTCGAGGGTTAAAGCCGAAATCAAAAGATCACCCAAGCCCTAGAACTTCAAACTCCGAACAGAGCCAAATACGGGTCACCGAGCTCCTACCAATGCGATTTGAGCTCTAATGCGCGCAAATATGGAAGATTGGAAGGTGTATTGCATGGGTTTTGTGTTGGTTTGGTGGAATTTGATTACGAGTGTTATGAATTCTTTGACCGTACCTCCTTTTAATTATCCGAATAGTTAATCAATTTCTTTGTTTTAGTTAATCTCTCAATCAAACCAACAAGGGGTGGCTACCTAAGAGTCAGTTTAAACTATAACAACCCGAGGTTCCACAGCACACACTTCACCGTCCTTAGTGGATTCGACTCCGGTCTTACCGAATATTGTGCTATACCGGTCTCCGCCCTACGCTTGGGGCAACCCATAATTTTAGGACTAGGAAATCGTCAAGCAATTAATGAAGGACAAAAGCTTCATAACCCTTGAAATCCTTGCTCTCTTGAAGAGAGAAGGAGAACTAGAGAGGAGAGGAGAAGAGGGAGGTAGAGAGAGAAAATGTAAAATAGAAGGTGACCTACTCAAATCAGGTCTGGGGGTATTTATAGCCCCTTAAAAATGAGTTACAAATGTCCTAAATGCCCCTAAATGTTACAAAAGTCGGGCACAAAAAGTAGATTTTTTTCCAGATTGTACCAGTATCGTGAAATCCCAGTACCGGTACAGGTCTTGTTTCATAGCAGTTTTGGACCAAATCTGTCCGAGGTGTACAGGTACCACGAATCCTCGGTACCGGTACATCGCTGGCAGACAGCTTCCGAATTGCTTTCTTCCTTCCAACGGCCCCTTTGATGCCCTGAGCACTCTTCGACACTTCTTTAAACGCCCCTTGGGTCTTGGTGGCGGGGTGCCACGTGGTCTTGGCTCTTTGGAGGATTCCGGGTTGTTTTCCTTGGTGTTCAAAACGCCTTATTTCCACCTTTAACCTGTAAGGGCCAAAAACACCAACTCCGCGCAATATCATCTAATTAAAGTAAGTTATGCACGAAAGAGGGACAAAATGGGTATCGATAAGCCCATTTATATACACTAATGAGGGCTTATCATTTACACTCCCATATGTATTGTACTCCAATACTTTTTCTTTGTGTACAATTATTATATATAAACATAAACTTGAAAATTGTCCTTTAATTTGCCCAATTATTATATATGAAAGGATAATGTAATAAATTCACATGAAGAATTTTTTTAAGCAGTATAGATGATAAAAATTGAGCACAAAAACCAATCATATTATTTCAATATACTGCGTGTTTTTTGCATCCCTATCGTCTGGTCGTGCTGGTTTGTGCATTAATGCCTTTTTCTTCTTGCAAATATTGCTTTTAAAAATGGCCGGTAAAATAATGTGCGATCGAAAAGAAGTGAAAGGAAAAGAAAATAGTGGAGAGAAGGGTCAAATAGAGGTGTAGTCCTTTGCGAAGGTCTTGGTGGATTTGTTTTGTGACTGCTTGGCATTTTGGCTTTTCGGGCGATTGAGGATGGGGGTTTTACATAGGGTATGAGGATCGTTTGGGTTTTTTTGGATGCCTTAGGTTGAGTTTATGTTATGATGGGGGGTTTTGCATAGGGTATGAGGTGTAGTCCTTTTAGGTCTCGCGTGGCATTTTGCTGGTGTGCTTTTGATCATTTTAATCTTTGTAATCCTTTATAAAAATTAATTAATAAATTCTTTTTGCTTGGGAAAAAAAAAACCTACTCTATACCAACTACACCGTCCATTATACGTTATGTATGGTACGGTACATATATACACCTTTTGCAATCCGTATAATACATCATGTAGCTACCTAGTTTTACATATCATGGGAGGGGGTGCACGTAGATATCGTCCACTTTTGAGAGAGAGAGATAGAGAGAGATAGAGAGAGAGAGAGAGAGAGAGAGAGTGTGTGTGTGTGTGTGTGTGTGTGAGTGAGTGAGTGTGTAATCTCCCCAAAAGAAGTGGGTGACAGGTTGAGAGGGCACAAGCCGTGATTGGAAATGCTTGAAGGTGTGACACAAAAGGGGAACACAAATATCTTAGTCATTGATGGTCGTAGCACACTTTGTTTTGTTTGGTTATGTGATTGTTCGAGCACCCTTTTTTTGTTTTTTTTTAAGTGTAAAGTTTTTTTGTTTTTTTTGTTTTAATTCAAAGTCTTAGTCAGTGTCATTAAAGAGCAAGCCAAATGATCAAATTACCAAGATCAGGATATCAAGAACAGAGAACAAACTTCCGAAAACAAGCATTGAAATCTCTAAAAAAAAATAATACTATTGGACTATGTTGTATTCTATAGCGGCTTGCTTACAGAACGATGACTTCCACGAGCTGTTAGGGGACTTTTCATTTCTAGGCCTTTCATTGTTTATTTTGGGTATGGGTTGGGCTTTATTATTCCTTTTTCGTTGTGGACCCTGTAGACCCTCGAGTGTTTTGGGCTTTTGCCCTTGTGATGTTCATCCAACTGTTTGTTGGATTCCCTTCCCCCTTTCCCTGTTTTTAATAATTTTTCATCTTTTGAAAAAGAAAAAAGCAGCCGCTCGAAACACCACCCAACAAGCAACATCACCGCATAAGAACTCTGGAATGAAAGAAACCTATCCAAAAACAAAACAAAGGCCAAGTAAAGAACAAGTAAAGGCCATTGTTTGGACCACTTCATTGATAAAATTAAAGAACAAGTAAAGGCCAAGCGATTTGATTGATTCCTTTTAATGGGGTCGACTGGATCGAGTTGATTGATTTTTTACTTGATAAAGTCACGGCGGCCCGGCCATGTTACTGATTAATTAATACTCTCTCCGCCATAATCTATTAATTTTTTAATTGATTATATCTTGTAATCTAGTATAATCTTTTACGTGATTTTGGAAATATTGTTTAAAAAAATTAATTAACATCTCAATATTATATTGCATACAAAAACTATTACCAAATGAAAAATATAACTAATTTTTTAGCCGATTAGGATACAATGAGGGATTAAAAATTTTGGACATAGGGAGGCAAAACTGTAACTAGGCCTTTTGATCTGAAAATTGAGGGAGAAGAAAATTTCTTCCAAGTTAAACTACAACAAAAGAAACAATAAGTCTGCAACGGTGCAACCAAATACACTTGTGTTAAATGAATTTAGTGTGATCTCTGGGCAAACTATCAGTCTTAGCAAATCCAAAGTTTTTATCTCCCCTAATGTTTGTGGAAGAAAGGCCAAGAGAATCATTGACTACTGTGGCATTCATCTCACCAAGAATCTGGGTAAGTACTTGGGGGTTCCTCTCTTCCAAAAAAGGGCTAGCAAACAAGATTTTAATCACATTATTGATAAAGTCCAGAATAGGCTTGCTGGTTGGGTGTCTAACACTCTAATGCTCTCTGGCAAGGCCACTTTGGTGCAATCTGTCTCATCCACTATCCCCAGTTATTCTATGCAAACTATGCTTCTTCCTGTTCTGTGTGTGAGAGAAGGATTATCAGAAATTTCCTATGGGGTGACACTCCTGAGAAAAAGAAAAAAACACCTTGTCAACTGGGATAAGGTTTGTAAGAGCAAAGATTGTGGTTGTTTGGGCATCAAAAAAGGCTAGAGACCAAAATCTAGCACTCCTATCCAAAATTGGATAGAAGGTCTCTAATCAGGATGAAAGTTTGTGGGCTCATATCCTTAGAGATAAATACTTGAGCAATCACACTATCTCTTCCTGGCCTACAAATCGACCAGCATCTCATGTCTGGAAGTATTGTGGATACTAGACATGTACTTGAGAAAGGGGTGAAATGGATCATTAGAGATGGTAAAACTGTGAGAGTTTGGCATGACTGGTGGTGTGGGGACAAACCCCTTGCTTTATCTCACCCAGGGGATCATGTCAACAGTAATATGAAAGTGGAAGAGCTGATTGTCAATGGTAATTGGAATCTTGATGATATTTGTTGGTCCAAAAGCAACCCAAGAGGGGGGTGAATTGGGTTTCACACTAACTTTTAGCAAATTAAAAAACTAAACGCAAGATATAAACAAATCAATGCTGCAGCACAATATTTGAGTCAACTCAAACCAGTCAGCAATACTATAATCAAAGTGGATGGAGCAAGCTCAATATCTAAAACACCCAAAACACAACAGAAACAGAGAACTAAGTAACAGATTTTTAGAGCTTAAATAAATAGGCTAATCAACCAATTTTGCACTTATTCTACTCCAAGTCTGTTTTCAGTGATTTATCAATTTGGTTATGCAATATAGAAATGCAAGAACAGAAAGGAAAAGAGTAAGGGATAGAGAAAATTAACACGAGGATTTTATAGTGGTTCGGTCCGCAACTTCACGGCCTACTCCACTCCCCAAGTGTCCTACTCAGGAATTGCTGCACTATCTCCAATAGTCGTTACAAACCTCTAGCTTTGCGGGTGCTAGAGAACCTTACAACGAGCGATTACTCCGAATCCACTCTCAACTAACTAAGACTCCGGCGCTAGTTACACCTAAATCCAAATGATTTTTCTACCCAAAAACCACTCACAAAAACGGTTCAATCTCAGACAAGGGTGTGAAATCCCTTTTACAATATCGTTCAAAGATAACACTCAAGCTAGTGTAGAATATTCAAGATGAAGGTTTGAATTTTTGACTGACAGAATTTCAAGAGAAAGCTCACAGTAATTTTTTTCTTCAGAGATGTGTTCTTCGACCTTGCTCCTGCTTTCCTTTTTAACGTGGAAAACCCAGTTGAACGTTGGAGACTTTCTCATAGCCGTTGCACACAATCAGCCCATAATCTTTCCATCTTCAATCTTCTAGCAACAAGATTCCTTCTTTCCTTTTCAAAGACCTTCCAGCTGTTAGAAATTAGGGAGAGATTTTCCTTAATCTCTCTCCTTCAATTTACTTGCCTATTGGAGATAGGAGTTGTGAAGAAGAGAATCCTTTCAATTGAATCTTTGATTGAGCCGAAGAACCCTTTGATTTCGGTCGCCTCTCTCTTCTTCGAAGCTCCTCTCTTGTTTTCATCGCCTCACTCTTCCTCTCGCACGAAGAAACCCAAATTCTGGAAAATGATATCCTGTGTAGGGCACACCTTTAGATACAAGGGAATTGCTTATAAGTCCCTATAATAATGAGTAATAGCATAATTAGTTCAATAGAAACATATTATTCCAATTAAGCCCAAAAGACTAACGACGTATGTTTGTTATCATCAAAATCTAAAACCTTGGGGCTGACAATCTCCCCCTTTTTGATGATGACAAACATTAGATCAATAATATTCAATAGAAAGAGCCGAGAGCAAAATTAATAAAAGAGAAGATGAGTCCCCTTTAATTGATGCACAATTTTCTTGAGCACAATCTCTTTTCAATTTGCTCCCCCTAAATTTATGCCGCATTTGCTGCTCCCCCTAAATTTATGCCGCATTTGCTCGAGCTTCTTTTTGGTCTTTCTCAATACTTCTCCCCCTTTGTCATCAACAAAAAGTTAATAGGATAGACCTGTTTTTATCTTGACAGAGAACTGTTAACACAAAAGGGATAAAGGAATCTATTATCCAATGCCTCAAAAATTGTTATCCCAATGAAGATTAGACGCATCTCATTCCAAAAACATGATCAGTCAAGCTGTAGAATCTTGAAACATGATCAGTCAACAACTTAAGCCAAACTAAGAAAGACATCAGTACACTTAAAAAGCCTTATCGAGTGCAGGTCATATGTACCACAGAGAGAGTAAAAATGAGATCAAGAGCCATAAAAAAAATGAGATCAAGAATATTAACAAGGATTAGACATACCAATTTCTCTTCTTAAGCTGCAAAATCTATCCTCACTAAGAGGTTTCGTGAAAATATCGGCAAGTTGATTATCAGTGCTCACAAAATCAATAACATCTCCTCTTTGAACATGATCTCTAATAAAGTGATGTCTAATATCAATATGCTTGGTTCTAGAGTGCTGAATAGGATTCTTAGTCAAATTTATAGCACTAGTATTATCACATTTAATGAGAATATGATCAAAGATTAAACCAAAATCCTCTAACTGTTGTTTCATCCATAAAACTTGTGCACAACAACTTCCAACAGCGACATATTCAGCTTCAGCAGTAGATAAAGCAACAGAATGTTGTTTTTTACTAAACCAAGAAACAAGAGAATGTCCAAGAAATTGACATGTACCACTAGTGCTTTTTCTATCTATTGCACAACCAGCAAAATCCGCATCCGAATATCCAATTAAATCAATTGAAGTGCCTTTAGGATACCACAATCCTAAGTTTGGAGTAGCAATCAAGTATTTGAAAATTCTTTTAACAGCAAGGTAGTGTGATTCTTTAGGAGATGATTGAAATCGAGCACATAGACACACACTAAACATAATATCCGGTCGACTAGCTGTTAAGTAAAGAAGAGATCCAATCATACCTCTATATTTCTTTTCATCAAAAGGCTTACTCATTTCATCTTTGTTGAGTTTGGTAGAAGTACTCATAGGGGTACCCATTGGCTTAGCTTTTTCCATGTCAAACCTCTTCAATAGGTCTTTGATATACTTGGACTGATTGATAAAAATACCATCTGTCGATTGCTTTATTTGAAGTCCAAGGAAGTAGGTGAGTTCACCCATCATGCTCATTTCGAATTCGCCTTGCATACAATTTGCAAAATCCTTGCACAAATTTTCATTAGTAGCACCAAAAATAATATCATCGACGTATATTTGAGCAACAAGTATATCATGATCTTTGGTTTTTATGAAAAGAGTAGTATCAATTTTTCCTTTTGAAAAACCATTTTCAATCAAAAATTTGCTTAAACGATCATACCATGCCCTAGGTGCTTGCTTTAAACCATAAAGAGCTTTGGAGAGTTTAAAAACATGATCCGGAAATTCATGGTTTTGAAATCCAGGTGGTTGTTTAACAAAAACCTCTTCGGAGATAAAACCATTTAGAAATGCACTCTTTACATCCATTTGAAAAAGTTTGAAATTTTTAAAGCATGAGAATGCAAGTAACATTCTAATAGCTTCTAGTCTAGCAACGGGCGCGAATGTTTCATCAAAATCTATGCCTTCCTCTTGATTGTAGCTTTGGGCTACGAGTCGGGCCTTATTTCTAACTACTACACCAGATTCATCCATTTTATTCTTAAACACCCATTTAGTGCCAATGACAGAGCTATTTTCAGGTTTAGGGACCAAAGTCCATACTTGGTTCCTTTCAAATTGATTGAGTTCTTCTTGCATAGCAAGAATCCAACTCTCATCTTTTTCAGCTTCAACAAAAGACTTAGGCTCTACTTGAGATAAGAAAGCAAGATTATTGCATACATTACGAAGAGAAGATCGAGTCATCATACCTTGAGATGGGTCACCTATAATTTGTTCTTTGAATTGATCACGAGCATACCTCCATTCTCTTGGAACAATATCAACATCTCTATGTTGTGGTGTTATTGAAATCAATTCATTCACTTGTTCAGTAGCAGTTGAACTGACTCCATTTTCCAGTTCTGTTGCAACTCCATCAGCATTATTAGCACTTGCTGAAACTAAGTTTGGTGCAGTTTCCACATGAATTTCGTTTCTTACTGATATTTCTCGTGGCATCTCATCATCTAGGCTATCAATACTAGGAAAATACTTGGAAGAAATATGGTCAGTCTCATCAAATGCAACATGGACAGATTCTTCGACAACTAATGTTCTTTTATTGAAAACTCTATATGCCTTGCTAGATATGGAATAACCAACGAATATGCCTTCATCAGATCTAGCATCAAACTTACCCAAATCATCCTTATCATTATTATGAACAAAACATTTGCAACCAAATGCACGGAAGTGACTAATATTAGGTTTTCTACCTTTCCAAAGTTCATATGGTGTCTTATTAAGAATAGGCCTAATCATAACACGATTCATAACATAGCATGCAGTATTAACGGCCTCAGCCCAAAAATATCTAGGTAGATTTCTATCACATAACATAGTTCTTGCCATATCTTTCAAGGTCCTATTTTTTCTTTCAACTACACCATTCTGTTGAGGAGTTCTAGGAGCAGAAAAGTTATGATCAATGCCAAGTTCATCATAAAATAACTCATACTTGCTATTTTCAAGTTCCCTACCATGATCACTTCTAATGCTAGATATGAGAAAACCTTTTTCGTTTTGAACTTTTCTACATAACTTAGTAAAGGCGGGAAAAGCTTCATCTTTATGAGCAAGAAACATAACCCAAGAATATCTAGAATAATCATCAACAATAACAAGAGCATAATGTTTACCACCAAGACTAGCAGTTCTAGTAGGTCCAAATAAGTCCATATGCAAAAGTTGTAATGGTCTAGATATAGAAACAATATTTTTAGCTGAAAAAGAAGTTCTAGTTTGTTTTCCCATTTGACATGCATCGCAAAGTCTATCTTTTTCAAATTTCATCTTAGGAAGACCATCAACCAATTCCTTATTAGAAAGTTTTGAAATCAAATGCATGTTAGCATGTGCAAGTCTCTTATGCCATAACCAACTATTCTCATTCATAGCAGTCAAACATTTATCATCATTGGAAGATAGAGAATGAGCATAAATAATGTAAACATTGTCATGTCTAGTACCAACAAAAATTGTTTTCTTTTCTGCAATGTTTTCTATGATGCATTGTGATTTTTCAAAAATAACTCTATGACCCTTATCACATAGCTGACTGATACTTAAAAGATTATGCCTTAAGCCATCAACAAGAAGCACATTTTCAATAGTAGGAGAGGGATCCTTACCAATATTACCAATACCTATGATTTTACCTTTGCTATTGTCACCAAATGTTACAAAACCACTTTCCTTAGCTGATAAAGTGCTGAACAGTTTAGCATTCCCAGTCATGTGCCTTGAGCATCCACTATCCAAGAATCACCTTTCATTCTTTGCCTTTGTGCTTAAGCATACCTGCAAAAATGATTAGATATTGATCTTTGGTACCCATACTTGTTTGGGTCCTTGAATGTTAGCAGCAGAATTCTTTGGAACCCATATCTTTTTTGTTCCAACATAGGTATTTCTTTTCATAGGACATGAATGTAAAATATGACCTTTCTTACCACAGTAGTTGCAAGTAGTAAAAGGACAAGCTGAAGAAGTTGCTTTTACAAAGAAATTTTGATAAGACTTTTGTTTTTTGGTGGGATCAAAACCTAATCCAGCTTTGTCAAAAATGCATCTTTGTTTTCCTAGAATAACATCCAAAGTATTTCTCCCTTTAACAAACTTAGACAAGGTAGTTTTCAAGTTTTCAACTTCCTTTTTCAGATTTTCATTTTCAAATTCCAAATCAGAATTTTTGTTTGTTGAAAAATCTTTTTCTACCTTCTCTTTTAAAACTTCATTCTCTCCTTTTAAAAGTTCATTTTTAGCGAGAAGAGATGAGTTATTCTTTTTGAGAAAACTATTTTTTGAGGCCAACTTCTTAAATTCAGCATGCAATTCATGAAACGCATTTAATAGTTCAGCATAAGTAAAATCATCAGAATCCTCAAGAGAATTTACCTCGGTGTTTTCATGAGCCATTAAACACAAATTGGCTTGTTCATTGTCATCATCTGAATCACTTTCATCGCTGCTATTTCCCCACGCCGCAAGTGCTCTTCTTTTTGCCTTCTTGCTAGAATCATTTGCTTGAGGGCATTCAAACTTCATATGTCCTGGTTTCTTACATTCATAACATATGATGGGATCTCTCTTGTTCTCATTTTTTGTTCCATCCTTCTTGAAGAACCTCTTGCCATTTTCTTTCTTCTTTCTCATGAACTTTTTGAATTTCCTTGTAAACAGTGCTATTTCTTCATCACTGCAGCTTGATTCTGAATCATCTTGGTCATCATTCTTTGAGGTGGAACACTTGAGGGCTATACTCTTCTTTTTCTGGCCTTGATCTTCCTCCACATTCATTGTGATTTCATGAGTCATAAGAGAACCCAACAACTCATCAAGGCTGTAATTTGTGAGATCTCGTTTGGCCTCGATGATTGCCGTCACTTTTGGCTCCCATTGCTTTGGTAATGACCTGAGAATCTTTCTTACAAGCTCAACATTAGAGTAAGACTTTCCAAGAGACTTCAAGTCATTAATAATATCAGTAAAGCGTGTAAACATGCTAGAGATGGATTCATCAGGTTTCATTTTAAACAGTTCATACTTATGAACAAGCTGGTCAATTTTAGATTCTTTAACCTGACTAGTACCTTCATGCGTGACTTCTAGTTTATCCCAAATTTCCTTAGCCGATTCACATGCAGAAACTCTATTAAACTCACTAGGATCTAAAGCACAATATAGCAGATTCATAGCTTTAGCATTCAGTTCAATTCCAGTAATATCATTAGCATTCCATTCCTTTTCCTCTTTTGGTACTACAACTCCATCTACAGTTTTGGTAGGACGGTGCGGCCCATCAATAATAACTCTCCACAACTTGTAGTCAGTTTGAATATAAATACGCATTCTAGCCTTCCAATAATTGTAGTTAGACCCGCTAAACAAAGGAGGTCTATGGCTCGATTGGCCTTCGGGAAGAAAAGTGCCATAAGGGGTTGCCATGGATCTTACCCTAAGACGATTAAGTCAAAAAATAACTAGAGCCTCGCTCTGATACCAATTGTTGGTCCAAAAGCAACCCAAGAGGGGGGGTGAATTGGGTTTCACACTAACTTTTAGCAAATTAAAAAACTAAACGCAAGATATAAACAAATCAATGCTGCAGCACAATATTTGAGTCAACTCAAACCAGTCAGCAATACTATAATCAAAGTGGATGGAGCGAGCTCAATATCTAAAACACCCAAAACACAACAGAAACAGAGAACTGAGTAACAGATTTTTAGAGCTTAAATAAATAGGCTAATCAACCAATTTTGCACTTATTCTACTCCAAGTCTGTTTTCAGTGATTTATCAATTTGGTTATGCAATATAGAAATGCAAGAACAGAAAGGAAAAGAGTAAGGGATAGAGAAAATTAACACGAGGATTTTATAGTGGTTCGGTCCGCAACTTCACGGCCTACTCCACCCCCTAAGTGTCCTACTCAGGAATTGCTGCACTATCTCCAATAGTCGTTACAAACCTCTAGCTTTGCGGGTGCTAGAGAACCTTACAACGAGCGATTACTCCGAATCCACTCTCAACTAGCTAAGACTCCGGCGCTAGTTACACCTAAATCCAAATGATTTTTCTACCCAAAAACCACTCACAAAAACGGTTCAATCTCAGACAAGGGTGTGAAATCCCTTTTACAATATCGTTCAAAGATAACACTCAAGCTAGTGTAGAATATTCAAGATGAAGGTTTGAATTTTTGACTGACAGAATTTCAAGAGAAAGCTCACAGTAATTTTTTTCTTCAGAGATGTGTTCTTCGACCTTGCTCCTGCTTTCCTTTTTAACGTGGAAAACCCAGTTGAACGTTGGAGACTTTCTCATAGCCGTTGCACACAATCAGCCCATAATCTTTCCATCTTCAATCTTCTAGCAACAAGATTTCTTCTTTCCTTTTCAAAGACCTTCCAGCCGTTAGAAATTAGGGAGAGATTTTCCTTAATCTCTCTCCTTCAATTTACTTGCCTATTGGAGATAGGAGTTGTGAAGAAGAGAATCCTTTCAATTGAATCTTTGATTGAGCCGAAGAACCCTTTGATTTCGGTCGCCTCTCTCTTCTTCGAAGCTCCTCTCTTGTTTTCATCGCCTCACTCTTCCTCTCGCACGAAGAAACCCAAATTCTGGAAAATGATATCCTGTGTAGGGCACACCTTTAGATACAAGGGAATTGCTTATAAGTCCCTATAATAATGAGTAATAGCATAATTAGTTCAATAGAAACATATTATTCCAATTAAGCCCAAAAGACTAACGACGTAATCATCAAAATCTAAAACCTTGAGGCTAACAATATTGCACAGTATTTGGATGAAACTACCTCTGGATAGCATAAGGGCCATCACCCTTCCTGTCTATACTCAGAGTTTTGATCACCCTATCTGGGTGGGAACTGAGAATGGAGTGTTTACCAATGTGATAATTGAATCAGATTTCTTCACTGCAGTCAAGCTGATTAAAGAAGGCAATCTAGGAGACCATCCCAACAGCGTAGTAATCAATGAAGCGCATTACCTCATGACCCGCACTAACACCTTGATTGAGCATATTTATAGATCGGCAGACCAGTGTGCGGACCACCTTGCTCGAGTTGGTGCGGAACAAAACGAGGAGTTAGGAATTGAACATGACATGCCTATTTCCATTAGGGAATTTGTTTTTTTTTTTTGCTCGGCAAAACGAAACTTTTTATTAATCTCGAAGGGGTACATCGAGAGAAAGAAAAAAGATAAAAATAGCACATCATCCAACAAAGAGTTGGATGACAACACCTCAAATGAAAGTTACAATTTCAAGCTACGAATCCCGTCCAAATATCCCTTGAAGTCCTCCACCGAGTAAACATTGATGTCGTGCTTAGCCCTCATCCACATCGCCACCCTTGTTTTGATTAAGTCCGCCACCTCCGAAACCCCCGTAGAGGCAGTGTTAAAAACATAATTATTCCGCACCAGCCATAGTTTGCAGTTAAGACAGATTCTAGACTAGTTTGGTACCTACTTTAGGCCTGCTTTGCTACTCTTCTTGTTCGGCTTGTATGCTAATCTGTATGTTACTATGTATGCTCGCATGATGCGGCACTCTTGTTCGTAACGTTTAACAAATTTCCATTTGACCGGAAAAAAAAAATTACACTTACACACCATAACACAAAAAATCTCGGCCCCACTAAAATTTGTGAGAGAGTTTGTGCGTGTAAGTGTTTGCGGTTGTAGCAAAATTGTTCATAAAAGAAAATACCAAAACTAGTCATATAATGTGAATGTTGGATCAACGGTTCCAAATTCAATAGTATCTTCAAATTGCAGAATAAAAGTTCAGGATTATCTCGGCTAAATCCTAGCCAAACTGTAATGCCCTAAAAATGGGATAGGTTTATAATTTCAATTATATTTTAGAAAATGCCACATTTATTGGAATTTGAGAGTCTAAATTTTCCAACGGAAAACGAAACGGATCTATTCCATTACAACGGAAACCGCCAAAACATGAACTGTCTCTGAGCCCTAAAATTTTACTACGTTTAGCTAAAATTAAAAACAGAGCCATCTAATAACAACTCTACTAATAGAGCCACGGCTCCGACAAGTCGCCACCACCCTACTGCTTCGTTGCCTCATGTTTTGACGGTGGCTCCTCGTATCCCTCTTTATCCTCAATACCTGGCGTTAAATGTCAGAACCATAAAAAGAAGCACCACGAACAAAAATCACTCGGTAGGGCATTCAAAGCCACCCATTTACGAAAATTTACTCATAGTTGCCGGCCAGTACATTAATTACTTTTGCAATTTTCAATACAAGTGGGGTTATTTGTTCTTAATTAATGATCACTAGCATATAATGCCCTTGGGCCACATACTAACAAAACCCTTCATCTAGGATACGTCAGTATACCCCCCAAAAATAGTTATCCTAGGACCTTGGACGTCTGGGACATGGGGAGTACTAAAGAATCATTGAAATGATGCATTGTCACATGGACTACTAGCATATGGTCAAAAACAGCATTATCTTGCTTAACCTGCAAACCACTCAAGTTTTAAACAAATAATCTTTTTTTTTTTGCTCGGCAAAAGCGAAATTTTATAACACTCGAAAGGATACATCGAGAGGGAAGGTTGAGGAGCACACATGCTCAGACTCAACCAGGGGAGGGGGAGACGCAAATCATCCAGCAGGAGGTTGAATGATTCACGCCAAAACATATTACAATTTTAACGATCGAATACCATCCAAAAACCTTTTGAAATCCTCTACCGAATACAACCTAATATTGAATTTGACTTTAATCCACATAGCCACCCTGAACTTAATTATATCTACCACCTCCTCAGAATTTGCAGTCGCGTCTTTAAAGATACACCCATTCCGCATCATCCAAATGGACCAAATTGTTGCATAGAAACAAGCTTCCCAAATGTGTTTTTCCAAGTTGCGGAAACTATTGTCGAACCACCAACACAAAAGATCCGCTACCGAAAATGGGCATACCCATTGAGTGTGCCACCAATCCAATATTTGAGTCCAAATGTACCAAGAAAACTGGCAGTGAAGGAGTAGATGGTTTGGGGTTTCCAGTTGCAATGAGCAAAACGGGCAAACAGAAACATTTAATGCAATATTCCTGCTTATAAGAACAGACCGAGTGGGCAACCTTTCCTGAACAGCCTTCCACGCCAAAATTTCCACCTTAGGGGACAAATGTTTTTCCACACGGAACCCAGGACATGATTTCGAAACTGAGTCTGCACTTCCCACTGTTCATAAACTGATCTTACCGAAAAATTCTTACTATCCGTCCAACTCCATAACAGAGAATCAGGTTTGGAAGGGTCCATATGGTATGACTGCAATCTTAGTTCCAGATTCCTTCGCATCAGATTCTCCCTGTCACGTAAAACTCTTCTAAATTCCAACCCCCAATTTCCGTTGCCCACCCCTTCCCAAATGTTGCTGACTACCTCATCTTGTTGAGTGGATAATAAAAACAGCCTAGGGAAGTCTTCTTTGAGAGTTTGAGGACCTAACCATCTATGGTTCCAGAAATATGTATTCTGACCCGATGATACATGTATTTTGAATCCATCTTGCACAATTCCTCCAATACTTGACCCAGGATCACCAATCAAACATATGTCTTTCCAAATGGAAGAAACTGAACCTCTCCCAGGGCATTCCGGCAGCCAACTCCTCTTGTCCAATCTATATTTATCTCTCACCACTCTCACCCATAAAGAATTGTTATCTTTGTTGAATCTCCACCACCACTTAGCAAGCAAAGCTAGATTTTGTTGTAAGAGTCTCTTCACCCCTAAGCCTCCATTTTCTTTCTTCTTTGCTATACTATCCCATTTAACCAAATGTAGTTTCTTCTTATCAATAGTATCACCCCAAAAGAATTGACGCTGCAGTTTTTCCAATTTTTTTGCCACGGCTACTGGCATCTTGAAGATGGACATAAAATACACCGGTAGGTTGGACATGTTGGAATTAATCTGATTGAGTCTTCCTCCAGAGGACATAGTTCTACTTCTCCATAAGCTCAGTTTCTTTTGTGTTCTATCAATCACAGGTTCCCAAGTCTTCACATTTCTTGGATTTGCTCCCAACGGCAAACCAAGATATCTGATAGGCAGGACTTCTACTTTGCACCCCAACACTTGGGCAAGGGCAAGTACTTCCTGGCGACCAACATTTATACCACATAGAGAACTCTTTGAAAAATTTACCTTCAAACCCGACATTAACTGAAAATTCCTTAAAATCCTCTTGATGTTACACATCTCTTCCTTATCATCATTGCAGAAAAGGATCGTATCGTCCGCAAATTGAAGATGAGATAACACCAAACCATTACGACCCACCTCCACCCCTTTAATAATTCCTTTCTCCTTAGCTCTTTCCAACATGATGTTGAGAGCCTCTGCTACTATATTGAAAAGAAAAGGGGATATAGGATCTCCTTGTCTAATGCCTTTCTGAATAAAGAATTCCTTTGTCGGTGATCCGTTGATTAGGATAGACATCGAGACTGAAGAGCAACACTCTTTGATCCACCCGCACCATTTAGTCCCAAAGCCCACCTTTTTAAGCATATCCAACATAAATCTCCAATTCACACAGTCATATGCCCTTTCGAAATCTAGCTTCAAAAGAAGTCCCCCTCTAGCTTTTTTCTTCCAACTATGTATAACCTCGGTGGCTACAAGGACCCCATCTAAAATCTGTTTACCCCCGATAAAAGCAGCTTGAGCCTCGCCTATAACCGATGATAGATGATCCCTCATTCTGTTTGCTAAAACTTTAGATAGAATTTTATAAATCCATCCGACCATACTTATGGGCCGGAAATCTCTAAAGGAAGTGGGACAGTCAACTTTAGGTATAAGGGAGACAAAAGTAGAATTAATACCTCTAGTTAACTTCGCATTCGTGTGAAATTCTGAGAAGAACTGCAAGATGACAGGTTTCATGAACTCCCAACTCTTCTTAACAAAGGAGAAATTAAAACCGTCCGGCCCTGGAGCCTTATTGTTGTTGCATCCCTTTAAAGCTGCCATGATTTCGCCCTCCTCAAACTCGTTCTCTAGCTGATTTGCTATATCTTGGGGTAATGTTCTTGGGAAGACTCCCCCCAGTATTGCTCTATAGCCCCTCTCCTCTCTGAAATTATTTCTAAAATAGTCAACGGCTGCTTCCTTGATACCCAAAGGATCCTCTATCACTCTTCCATTCACCAAAATAGATCCCACCATGTTCCTCTTAAATCTGTTATTTGCTATAGCTTGAAAAAATTTGGTATTTTTGTCCCCCAATTTCAACCAGTTCACCCTAGACTTTTGTCGCCATAGTGACTCCGAAAGCTTAGACAATCTCCAAAATTCAGACTTAGACTCACACTTTGCTGCCTTCTCATCCAACGTGAGTTGCCTGACCTCCGCTAACATATCAAAATGGTGAAGCTCAGATTCAATCTCAAGTAATGCACTGTTAATATCCCCAAACTCTTCCTTATTCCAAGCTTTGAGTTTAACTTTGATCGCCCTCAATTTCTGAAGAAGGATGAAACCTGCCCATCCGTTCACTTGTTCATTGTTCCATGTCTCTTCTGCTAACTTCAAACACCTGGGGTTAGATAACCAGATATCCATAAACCTAAAGGGCTTTGGACCCCAATCACGATTGTCGTCAGAGATCAAGATAGGGCAATGATCAGAAATCAATCTAGGTAAACCCCATTGAAGAACTTTGAACCTCATAATCCACTCCAGGGAGCATATGAACCTATCCAAACGGCTATGGATTGCTTGATGTTGGTAGTTTGTCCAGGTATATTTCCTACCTATCATTGGTAGGTCACTGAGTTCCATAGAATTACAAAACTCGATGAAATCCTTCATACCTCTATCCACACTTAGACAACCCACTCTTTCACTAGCCTCTTTGATTTCATTAAAATCCCCCCTATACACCACGGTTCATGACTGTTAGCTTTGATCCTTAACAGGTCCTCCCACAGCTCCCTACGACCTATCACTTCGTTTGGGGCATAAATATTCACCAGAATACAAGGAAAATTATCATGCAGAACCCCTTGTAACAAAATAAAGGATCTATGGATTGTGACATTTGTGGCTCTGAAAAAATCATTTTTCCATAGAGTGAGTATGCCCCCTGAAGCTCCCACCGAATTAGAGCATGCAAAATCAAAATTAGTACCTCCCCAAATATTCTGAATAACTAACCTGTCCAAAGAAACCAGTTTAGTTTCCTGCACGCATATCATGTCAGGTTTCCTCTTCTTGATGAGCTTAGAAAGGAATCTTTTCTTGATTGAGCTCCCCATACCCCTTATGTTCCAAGAAATAATCTGCATTAAGATTAAAAGCATAGAGAAATCACCACAAATCAATCGCAATAGCTATACCTCGCCATTACGCCCCTGCACCTGGAGGCACTCCTCAGTTTCCATTTGAATCATCCTCCTAAGGCACTGCTCATCTGCAGGTGTGTAACAGACCCCCAACTCGGCACCGACCGCCATAGTGGCTCGAACCTCTCTTTCAATAGGAGAATTACTTTGCAAGGTCTCACCTGAGGAGGAAAAGGACTCTGACCCAGATGAAGCTTCTCTCGCCACCTCCTTCTGAATGAGAAAGAGATTAGATAGTTGCCGCCGCCTTCTCTTCCTACAAGCTGCATCATTCAAATCCACAAGGAGGTTGATGCAGGGGAGGTGTGAGGAGCTCGCCTCAACCGACTTTTGAATGCCACCATGAGCTCCAGCGATCTTCAGTTTCTCGGACAAAATCAGGCTCCTCTTCAGATAGGGATCGTTGACATACCCTAGAGCTTTCTCTTGGGTCTGCCCGAGACTCCTTTGTGACTGGATTATAGGGCTTATAGGGCTTGCCTGCACCACATGCTCATCCTCTTGGGCCGAATTATGGGTACGGAAATCAGCATCACCTTCTTGCATCGGCCCACTATCCTCTGGCCCACTATCCTCTTTATCCCCTTGGCCCAAGTTGGCTCCTTCAGTGATGGGTTGGCCCACCGAGTCCGCTACAAAGGAAACCTCAGATTCAAAATTCTCGGACATCTCCCGAGATCCTTCCCCATTCTTGTCAAGCATTAAATGCTTCCTTTCACTGTCAATCTTAGGGCCCCCAACCCCATCATGCTCTTTTTCCTTCCTCTGTAGGACTGCCAGCTTGGCTATGCAGTCTAACCGGTGGCTCACACCTGCTCCCCTTCTCCCATTGGTTGCCCCTGAACCGAGGCACTCCACCTCATCATCTTCTTCCTCCCCTTGTCTTGCAACGACTCTCTTCTGCAAAATTTCCTTTGGAACAGGGGCCTTAGAGCTGGCCACCAAGGTCTCCACAATGTCTTCTGGACTAGTACAAGTGAACTCCTCTCTAACATGAATATCATAAACCAATCCTTGCACTTCCAGTTGACACCATTTATCAATCTTATTGGGTTCCTCTGTGGCTATCAGAAGCTTCCCTTTTGCAAAGGATAAATCCTTCAATGTTTCATTATCAAGCTTAATAAACTTACCCCACAACTCACCAATACGTTGAAATGTTAGTACATTCCATGCATTAAGCGGCATACCGGAGCAGCTAAGCCACACGAATCTTTCGAAGCTTGCCGGTTCACCTCTCCAAGGTTTGACCTCACTAAACCACCTTTTCATCCACAAACCTTTGATAAGATCATCCCTTACCTCCCTATTCTGAAATGTTATCAGGATCGACCTTCCGCCCATGGCTCTGAACTGAACCACTTCATTGGATTCCAAGCTGAAGCTGACTTTTAGGGTCGACAGGGATTCCACTCTATTCATAATCGCTACGGCACTTCTATCCAGCCAACCGTTCCCAACAGGACGAATTTTAAGGATTGGGTTCTGCTCCTTCAACTCTCCTGACTTGGAGGATTCACCTCCCACCACTTGAGCAAAAGACTTCCCTGACGTTCTACCCCTCCACATCACAGTCGGACTATCCCTCTCCTTGCTATTCCTTTCCCCAGGTTTGGGGTTAGGGACATCCCCATGTCTAAGTCCCTGTTTCCCAGCTACGTGGAATCTAGGTAGTTTTTGTTTCAAACTTCCCTCATCTTGACCGAAACAGGCCTCCTTAACGAACAGCTTCAAATTATCCACCCAAACTCCATTCATTCTTGATACGGCCATTCCCGCAGATACCTGACAATCGTACCTCACAAATCCGAATTTGTTCCCCGTGCATTTACTCCTTTTCCGAGGAATAAACACATCCTTGACCACTCCGAACATCGTAAATGTTTTCGAAAGCCACTGCAGATCCTTGCTCTCTGGAATGTTATCCACATACAGTGTGAAGATCTCCATACCGGACTTGTCCCTCCTTTGCGTCCTGTGGTTCTTGAGAACCGGTATCCACCCACCGTCTTCCTTTCCACCGTAGACACCGCCTACTCTTTCTCTCTCACTATTTCTCTCTCTAGACATTTTTTCGTGCAGAGGAATGCTATTATAGCATAAATTGATAGCATTCTTTTTTAACAAATAATCTTAATGAGCTACTAAATTACTAAGGGGGTGTTTTCGGTAGTGAAAAATTTGTAGATTTTTATTTGTGATTGAGAAATTGTTAGATGTTTTCGATAATGAATAAGTTGTTGAGAAATGTCAATTTGTTTCCGGTAGTAAATAAATTGTTGATGAGTTTGTGAGTAGAGTTACTGTATCAAAAAAAAATTTATTGACAAATTTTTTATTAGTGGAAACGCGATGGTAAAATGTTGAAATATTTTTGTTAGTAAAAAAGAAATGATAAAATACGTTAAATTTTTTTGTAATTTTTGTCGGTGGAAACACCCACAAACAAATTGAATGAATGCGCGTGGTGTGCTTGTTCTTGAAATTCGCAAAGTGGTAGTATGGCCACACACAAAAAATTTCTGTTCTTTTTATTAATTTATGTAAACAAATAAGCCCTAATTCCAATGGGGAAAAACTCAACTTTTCAACTCTCTCTCTCTCTCTCTCTCTCTCGTTCCAATGGGAAAAAACTCCAACTTTTCAACTCTCTCTCTCTCTCTCTCTCTCTCTCTCTCTAGTTTGAGAGTTAGGGAAGACGGTGAATGATGAGTTGATAAGAGCACGCCCAATAATTGTGTTCCCTGTAGATATGGCATTGCTTGAAAGGGAGTGGGTGTCAATGCTTTGACTTCAACCCAGGTTAAATCATATCACAAGTCAATTGACAGCCTGAGATTCACACAACATATATATAGTACTATATGATCCTTTCTCCTCCATTATGATGAGTCCTGCCAGAGTTTTTTACTATTCTCCTTTTCTTTGGGTATATTTATATGACTGTACGACTGTAACTTACTACAACCCACATTCCAAATCCAAAGCCTTACTTCAGACCGTCCAATTACACTGATTTTCCTTCTCGAATCTGCGCAACAAGGTAAGTGACTGTTGATAAATTTTCTAAGAAGCTTTCGATATAGGACTACTACGTCACGATGCGACGACCATTTTATCTCCTATTTTAGCATTGTCTCTTTTATTCTTGTCTATATTTAAACTATCAGAGTGGGCTTGGTCATTCATTGACTCTGCTTCTCGGTTAGCGGATGGAATTAGCTTTCCGAGCCGAAGGATTTATGTTAGGAGTAAAAATCGACAAATGCTAGCTGCTTGCTTATGTAAGAACTACTAGAGCCGGTTTATATGTGCAGATAATATGGTACTTTTCACACAGTACTGCTCCCTTGTCAATGGAGTTCAAGAGGTTTCTTCTTCTTTAGGCTTCTTTTCCTAAGCTCCATGTCTGGCAGTACTCCTGTTTTGAACTAACCACACTTCTGTTCGGTCTTGACGGAGCAATCGCATCTCCGCGATGAGTGAATTAAATTCTGTTATATATTCTTATTATAGGCAAGGTTTTACAGGGTCGAGACTCTTACTCATGACAAGAGTCTTTCAGCAAATCTGGACTGCACTAAATACAATTGGGTGACCATGATTACACGTGAGGAATTCTTTTTGCTTGCCGGTCAAAAAAAAAGAAATCTCTTCGTAGTCCAAAACCCGAGCTGGAAAGATCGAAGCCAAATTCTCCGTTAATGCTTTTTACACAAGAGTTTTTACTGGGAAGTGCGGTGAATGCCACAATTTTCAAGTTGTTGAGATGTGGGCCGCCAAACCTTGAGCGAATGTGGTCCATAGATATTATTTTCTAGATCAAATTCTAGGCATGTCATATTGATTTGTAAAAGGAAGTGATAACATTTTTTGTTTTTTTTTTCTCAGAAGGAGAGACGATACATACATATACCTCGATATAAATGAGTAAAACGAGGATGAGGTTGTTAACCAAGCGGCTAGCTCCCTACCTATTCCGGTGGTGAGATGGAGCAGGGGCGGCCCTCGCCCTACGAGGAGGGGTTTAATTTACAAAGGACTATTGAATTAATAGTACCCGTAAAGAAGGAAAACTAATATAAGGGCTCTAGAAATGCTTAAAACAAGAGTTAGCATATATAAGCTCAAACTGTATGTGTTCTCTTATGGCCTTTCCAATAGGGATTCGGCTCATGTTATGTACTGTCCAATTTTTTGTTGGATTTCCCTTTTCCCTCTCCTCATTTTTAATAAATTTTTGCCTATCAAAAAAAAAATAGAGATTCTCCTTTTATAAAAATTATCATAGAATGGGTTTCACTCCTAGACCGATGGCTGCTATAAGAAGGTCGCCCCATCATTGCCAACGTATACATCCCAATTAGGTTGGACCGGGTTTGGAGCGAAAATACGGTGTGCATGGAAATTTACACTTTCTTGCATGGATAAAAATTTAGAACACTAGCTACCGTAGATCAATTCATTGTGTTCTAAGTATATCAAGTCAAGTGTTAACCACCTCTGATTATTCGCCGAACAACATAAATCGGTTAGCTCAAGTGGTTGGAAGGGCGCCGACCGGAGTAAGTACCATATATACAAGCGCAAAGTTTCTGCTTTCTAGTTCACCACCCACTCAGACAAAAAATTTCAGGCCACCCAGTCTGCAAGTGAAAACTTGTCCGCAATATTAACTATGGGACGAAGCTCTATTTTTTGGCGTGGCCACACGACCGCGACCAGGACCGGACGCGGTTGGTGGGATCAGTACTTTCGTGTGTTACTTAAAACAAACAAACAAACAAAAATAATATGTTGAATAAATAACTTCGCAAGCAATAGTAGTCCCTTCACTCTGGATATACATGCATGCAGTACGTACAGAAACAAAGGATTTTCTTCAATACGTTCAAGGTATATAGACAATATTACGCAGCATATATCAAAATAAATATAGCAACATTTCGGCAATAAAGCCCTTTCAATGTAAACAGCAGCAAGAAACGAAAAAATACGTCCAACAATCGACGAGTCAATCCCATGGCGCCCGGCCAAACATTAAGCTTACATATGTTTTGTAATTAGGCATCTCAAGTTTAAGTAGCTGCCTATCTACTAGTAGTATTTATCAATACAAGGAGTAGCAGATTCCACCTGCTAAGTCATTACCATTTTAGCTCCGTTATGTACAACAATCTGGATAAAGACAAGAAATTCGCCGTCTCCAAAATGTGTCCTCTATCAAAAGCACTCTCAATGTACGATAGTGCATTGGGATAAAGGAAACAGAACTTGTGGAGAGATCGAGTGGATCCGCGCATGCTTTTCTTTTCGTTTTGGACTGAATTTGCCCTATCATTAGTATATAAGTTCAATATTCTTCTATAAGATATGTTTTTCACTTCCAGAGATCAATTGGGCAAGTTGGGGTGGACATTGATGCATATTCCGAACCATCATCTTGCCTCTCCGAACCATTGAGCAGCATGTTCATGTGTTCAGCCACTTGGAACGAAGCCGAGTTTGAGTAGTTCTGGATATCCTCCTTCGTTGCATCTTCGTGGCTCAGCTGAGACGCGACAAACTTGTCAAGGACTCTCCAATCGGTCAATTGATCCATTGAGTCTATGTTTTGTTGGATATTGCCTTGCTGCTTGATGGGTTCTTCTTGTGTTAGGGTTGAGGACTGCATCATGGATCCATTGTTGGGACTTTCGAGCTGAGGGAGCTGGAGGAAATTAGGGTTCTGAGGAGGCATGTTGTGCTGCAGTTCAAGCTCTTGTTTGCAAGAATAGTACTGATGATGGTGCGAAGTATAAGGGTGGGATATCTGCCTCGGTGAATCAAAATCGGGCATGAAGGAGACTTGATCATCGTACCAAAACGGTGAATCGTGCTCCCCCATTTTGCGCGTTGTGGTGATTCGCTTGATGAACACCCTACAAACAACCCATCCTTCCTCCTGGTAGAATTAATGTAGCAGTATTTTTCAGAGCCAAAGTGCTACAGTATTGATCAAAACTAATTGACAATAAATGGAGGCAAGTGGAAAGGCAAAATTCCACAAATACAATCAAGGTAAATGAAATTAAAGAAATGCAAATCATTTTTGTCGGTAAAGTAGTTTAAATCCTTCTTCATTTGGAAACCTAACTTCTTGTGGTACAAAGGTGCAAGGCATATTGTCTATGTCAAATTTTTTTTTTTTTATAGGCAACAAAATTTTATTAGAAACTCGACAAAGGGTACATCGACTATGCATTGATTTTGTGCTGATTAATTAATCTTTCTTTTCCTTGTGCTGATTTTGTGCTTTCCTGTAGAAATATCTTCCACATTATCCGTCATCTTACATTTCTTTTCTTTTCTTTTTTTGTGGGTTTGTCAGCACTTCTTATTCTTTTCTTTTTTTTGGGTCAAATTTTTGAACTTACTAACAGATCTCCTGCACCCCTGAACTAAATAATTTAAACCGTAGAAAAGGAAAAATAACGAATTGAGAAAATAAAGTTTTCATGGAAGAATCAAATTTGATGTTAATTTGACGGTCTTATTCAAAGGAAATTTTTGGAGATTGTAGCATCAACTAAAACAATGGCAGATCAAATGCAAATTCCAGGCAGAGAAAAACAAGTTCCTTCCCATAAAGATTTTATGATCAAATTAAAAAGCTCAAGAAAATTTCTTAAAACAAATATAATGTATAGTTTAGTTACTTGTTACCTGATTAGCACTGCCATTTTCATTTGTTTCAAGCCTGTACTCATGCATTATCCAGTCTGATTTCTGTCCATTTGGAGCTCGACCTTTATAAAACACTAATGTCTTTCTCATTCCAACCAAACTATGCTTAGCGTAAATTGCCTTGTCTCTTCCTGTAGCCTTCCAAAATCCTGCTTTGGTAGCCCTATTCGTCCGCGTTCCCGTTGGATATTTCTTGTCTTTATGGCTGAAGAAGTACCACTCATTCTGCTCCTCAGTCCCAATCTTGCATAGCTCTGCCAACATGAAGTTAATCAAAAAAGGAAACACCCGAAAGAGGAATGTGCGCGCATTTATGAGTATATATCTGTGTTTGCGTAGGAAGAAGAAAAACAAGGGGTTACCTTGGAGATCCCATGGCTCAATCTTGTACAGATCAACATCTTTAATGACGTCTAGATCGATTCTTCTCGAAGCAATTTTTTTCCTAAGATAGTAATCGACAAGTTCTTCATCCGTGGGGTGGAATCTAAAGCCCGGAGGAACATGCGAAAATGTATCCATATTTCTCCCTGTCCTGAGATTCCAAACCTGAGATTGATCAAAAAGTACATATGTCAATTGTTTCAACCACCTAACTCGAAATTTTATTTCCATTTTTTTCATTAAGTAGCGTTACAACCATTTCATAGTTTACCTTCAATAATCCCATTACCGAAGATCAAGATTATTATTATTTTTAAATCTGAAAAGCATAAAGATCAAGAATTCACATCATGTTTCTTGCAAAGAAGTATGCCCATGACCGAGTTGATAAAACAATAGCCTTCGCGGATTTGATCTTCTACACAGAAACCCGTACAAACTTTGGAATATGCCATATATATAGATCTCTATATAACTAAAGTAATTAGGGAAAATGACGGCCAAATACGTGCTTTGATAATTAATACCCGTCAATGACATTTTCAGCATTAACAAATGTTCGTAGCATGTTCTTGACGGGTATTAATTATCGAAATACGTCCTGAGCTGTCATTCTCCCAAGTAATTACTTATACTCTTTTTGGAGAACCATTTATGTCTCTGGACAATCATAATTTGAAGGATACAGAAGTCAACATTGCCACCACCATATATAGTGATAAAACAACTTGAATAAGGTCAAGAGGCCATCCACTGAAAATGTACGTTATGACAACTTGATTTTCAAAAAAAAAAAAAAAATCATTGTGCTTAATTTGTGGCAGTGCAAATGTGACCAAGTCATCACTAGTCTGTTTCATAAAAATCTTTCTTTGCCGATTGAAACGAAAATGAAATAGTTTTACCAGATGCAATCTGGCACCAATTTGGATTATCATTCGAAAGTGTGTGTATTCGTACATAGTGGTTTACTCAATGCAAAAATAAATGTTCCGATACAATCTATAAGACTTCGTGTTAACAATTTTTTTCTAGCCGCTTGTATGATAGAATAAATAGATCGACTACAGGAGATTCGGACTACAATGGATAAAATATATACATGGAAATACATTTTCCTTATAACTTTGGTGCCCAGGCTAGGTTACGGCTTTACGCGCACCACGACTTCTAGAAATACATTTGAAAACGTATTATTCTATGAGAAAGGATTCTAATCCAGCTATCCTTATCTTTTACACAATAATAAGCTCTTGAAGGTGCAAGCAAAGCTACCTGCATGGATACATGCAACTTATCGTATCTCATGCACATACTGAAAAAAAAAGTCTGCCAGTAAATTTTGGAAGCAAAAGAACAAACTCGAGAAATACGAATTAATGAAGTGTCAGATCCCTAGCTTAGAAACTGTATGCCCCAGTTCATATATTTAATTACTTGCGTCGAAATATTTGTCATGGATCAGCTATTTATGTTGAAATATTACTGTTATTTATCCGACACAATTTCCTTATGTTGAAAGAGGCCGAAAAATACCGGATGATCTGGATGGAAATAAGTTGGCTTTTTGCACATGAATGACAGTAATAATCTTCTTCTTCTTATTTTTTTTTTATCGTAATGACAGTAATAATCTAGAAAAGGTTTTACTCCACTCATAAAAGTGAATACTAGTTAAGAATGCGAAAACCATGATCATTCATTAAGCAAACAAATAAACAAAGGTGAAAACCCATGATCGTACATAGTAAACTATATCTTCTTCAAGAGCTCTAGAGGCCTGTCTATTGAATCTTAATGGAACACAGTACATAACCAATTAACCATACCATCCATGATTGAAAAAAACAAAAGAAAACAAGAAAAAAGGACCTGCTATGTTGGATTTTTTTTTTTTTTGAATAGCTAAGTGTGTATTAGTAAAAGAAGTAAAACTAAAGATATATAACTAGGCTCAGTAATAACTGGATGGTAATTGCTTAGATGCTCTTTTCTCGATGTACCCTATCGAGCTATATAAAATGTCTCGTTTGCCGAGAAAAAAAATAACTGGATGGTAATTGAGATCGTGATAGTAAAGAATCCTGATACTTTAGAGGTATATGAAGAAAAAAATGGAAAATTAATTCGTTAGTGTGTGTGCGCGCGCGCCTTTTTAAAAAAAAAATCACCGCTTGCAGTGTGTGTTGATGGCAAAAGGAATCGACAATGGCATGTTAATATTTTCTTTGTTATGTAAACAACAAAATTGAAGAGACAAAAACTAAATAATTTGGCATCTCATGTAGAGAATTGGAGAAAGTGGAAACGGAAGGATGAACAAAAAAGTAAATCTTGGGATATGAAAACTCAATTTAGATTTCAGAAGCAGATATCCGAAAACAGACAAAAACTATTTACCAAAAAACAAATTAACCCAACAAAAGTATGGAGCACCCAGATCACATAGTAATTCCATTTGGATAAAGGATATGCACATCTCACAGAGTTTATCGTCGATATTTTTTTTTTTTTGATCGTCAATATATCGTAGATATATATATATATATATATATATGACTGTGGCTTTACGATTCAATCGTAGCAACTCATTAGCATTTCAAGAACTAGAATAAATTGGAGTGAAAAAAAAAAACCCATGAGGGAGGAAGAACAAAACCTTTGATATTCCTCCAGACAGCTAGCAGTACCCAAAGTGAAACTTGTTAGCTCAGATCTGGCTCCGATATATAACCTTTTTGTGTAGAAATCAGTGAAGGAGACAAAGCAGTAACTAAAGGGACTTTTTGACGCTTTCTTTTCACTCACCCTTGCAACTTTTTAACCCCACTGGCTACCAGACAAAAATGCAAGACAAAAAAGGTTTCTCCTCGGGAATTGAACTGAAACACAAGAACTGACTGGGACTCAGAATGCTGTCTTTTGGTCGTCGACCAGAGAGAGAGAGACAGATCAGATCCCTAGGAGAGGTTTGAGGAAGAGAAAACTGGACAAGAGAGAGAGAAAAAGAAGGAGCAAAGACACATGACCTAATTATCTCCACCCATCCCTCTCATTATCTCTCTCTCTCTCTCTCTCTCTCAATAGCTTTCTCTCTCTCTATCTCCCTCTCGGCTGATATGTGCAATATGATTTCGATCTGTATATATGTAGTAATATCTACCACCGCCCTCTCCCTTTTTGAAGCTGGATTGCTGCAAAAGCTTTGTGCGCCTATGAATAGGGAGGCGGCATAAAATGGTGGCGGTGAACACTCCACCAGCAACTGATGGAGATTGGGACAGGATCAATGGTCTGTATATTATTTAGTATTGCTGTTCATCCTGCTCTCAGAGGTTGGCCGGAGAGAGAGAGGGAGAGAGAGAGAGAGCAAAAGGGTGGTCGTCAGAAATCTGATGGCATGGATCACTGGGAGCTTTTTTAAGCTTCCACCCAATGGAAGGGTTTATTAAGATATTACTATTAGCCCATATAATATCCGTTTCTCCTGCGGACGTTCGCATTTTAGCTTAAAATGCGGACTACCCTTCTGATCGTTGGATTGTGTTTTGAATGGTCAGGATTCGCGAACAATAAAACACAATCCAACGACAGCTGAGTGGTCTGCATTTTAGCTTAAAATGCAGACGTCCGCAAGATAAATGCTCCGTGTGTGTGTATATATATATATATATATATATATATTGTTTATTAGCTTGGACGATATTTATGGTTGGTGGTGATCTCAGGGAATAAACCCGTGCCCACTCCAGCATTTGCTCTCAACCCTTTCTCCTTTACTATTTAGAAATTGAAGTACAATCTTTTCATGGGGAAAGGACCGATCTACATTAACTTGAATAACATTAATTACAACAAGTTAAAAATGGATAAGTGGGCAAACACCATTGGCGAATAACATACTCCAACTAGGATGGCATATACAGTACTTCATATGCCACATCCTCAGAGAATTTTCTTAGTGCGAAGAGACTTTTGATCAAACAGCATCAGGTGTGCACTTAGATGTCAGAAGAAATGAGATCAGGAGTTCAACTTATTTTTTAATGTGCTAATCTAACACTACACTTTCGCGGATCAGTAAAAAAAAATCAGAGAGACTTTTCTTCATATTACGCAAGACTTTGTACGGATTAAGAATTTGTAGAGAGGCATGTAGATGAAGAAGAAAATGAAAGGACATCTGCTCAGTCAAACGAATTGTTTCATTACTGTATAAGATGTGAGCCTCACACCATCATTTTCATGTGAAGCTCAACCCCAAGAGGTTGGCCTCGTAGTCAAGGCTTGAAACTTCAGGAATTGCTCTATCTTAATTAGGTTTCAGGTTTGAAATTTCCTAGGTGCTATCAACTACAGAAAGTTTACACACACATAAAATCTGTGCACAGATTTTGTTGTGGGGCCCACCACGGGTCCCACACAAATCATCCGAGCTGTTCATTAAATGTAACACATTTTTTCAAGGGTCCCCGTAAAAAATAAGCTCAATCCGATACCTATAGGTGCTCGATCTAACCATATAACTTTTCATTATCCGAAAGTCTGAATGAACAGCTCGGATGATTTGTGTGGGACCCGTGGTGGGCCCCACAACGAAATCCGTGCACAATCTGTGCACAGATTGTATGTGTGTGTAGCAGGACTCTATCAACTACGAGGCTAGTCCGTAAGAACCTTTGTGCCGAATCTGACTGATCCCTGTGTGTACTAGTCAAAGTACACGAAAACTAAGTCAAGATGCGTGTAAGTTGGCCAGACCACCTTCAGTTATTATAAATATTAAATAAAAAAAACGTACGTGAGCTTCACATCTTATGTGAGCATTAAGTATCTTATTCAGTACTTTATGGTGTACGTTTTTAACATTCTTATCTTCACTATTCATTTTATTGTTTTCATTTCCAACGTACTATAGCAAGGTTAAGCTAAGCAAAGCAATTTTAAGGTTTTGCGAACTCCCAACTGCAATTTAATATTAGTTGAAGCCCTCACCAACATTCCCACGCGGCCTCTAGTTGGTCAGTCTGCTAATTTTTACAATTTCTTTTAACCTCATCTCTCTCTCTCTCTCTCTCTCTCTCTCTCTCTCTCTCTCTCTCTCTCTCTCTCTCTCATCTCGTACGAAGGAGGTGTGGGCTCCTTATAAACCGACGCAATGGAATACGATAGGGACATCTCTCCAAATACCAACACTTTTTCTCACTCAAAATAACTAAACAATAAAAAATACTACTCCATGGAAAAAGCAAAGGCCCAACGGGTGAGCTGAACTGGGGTTACATTCCTGGGGAAGAAGAAGTGGGGAGGGGGTCCCACCGGAACGGAATGATGGTTCGGGGACTGTGTACGTGGCGGCCGGTGGTCCGGCATGGGGCAAGATTATGATCATTTTTAGGCCCACATTAACAATTCCTTTCAGTGCAGGCCGGCTGTGCGAGGTGGCCCCCGCACCGTTATGCCCCCGTTCTCCAACTTGGGCCCCACATTCCCAAGCCCCTCTTTCCCCCCTTTTTTCTTCAACCTCATATTTTGTGCACAGATCACGGTGTGGTGCTCATTCTGGGTTTCACAAAAATAATCCGATCCGATCCGTTCATTTGATGTGAAATACTTTTTCGAGGGATCTTGAGAAAAATCAGCCCACTCCGATACATAAAGGTGATCTATCGAATCATCTAAATTTCCATTCAGATTATAAAATCCTGAAATCTAAAAGAAAAGTTAAATGATTGGATCGAACACTTATAGGTATCGAATCGAGCTGATTTTTGGCGAGCGGTCTCGAAAAAACATTTGAAATTTAATGAACGACTCGGATCGTTCGTGTGAGATCCGTAGTGGGTCCCACATCGTCATCTGTGCACAATCTATGTGCACAAAATCTGTCATCAGTTAGACACATATAAGAGAAGGTGGTATAATTAAAACTGAGGATTTTGTTGTTTAGGATTTAGGTTTCGAGTTTCCATAAACATATTCGTAGGATCATTAATACGTGGTTGGACGTTGGCACCAAATAATTGTGTAATGTGACGGGATAATATGTGTCCCGACAGAGTTGAATAGTTGATGACGTACTATTGCACTCTCATTTGTTTTTTTTGCCGGTGCTACGGAAATGATACTTCCACTTGTTTTACAGCAAAAAGAGGTAAATAAGAGAAGCTGATGATCGAATTCCCGTAATGCCACGTGGATAGATTAATTTAATCCATTTTATAATAGAGCTCGGGAGTGCTTGTGCGTGAGGGTAAGATAATCTAGGCCCTCACTTTTCCTCTGAACCAGGAAAGATTAGAAATTAAATATAATTTTATTGTCAAGTTCACAGTATATATAGAGGTAAGAAAGAATTAATTACTACTTACTACTACAGTAACTAGAGAAGTGAAGCAAAAGTCTCACACGTGATACAAGTGTCACCTGGCCCCACCTCCGTGCTTGCGTGGCATTGGTTTGTCTAGGGACAAATAGTAGTAATTATTAGTCACATAATTCTTCAAAATGTCATACGCTCTCAATTCTTGCTCTATGTTCACGCATTCAGTCTTTGCACTCATGCATGAGTTTTAGATGATTTTTTTGAGAAACGATTTCACGCTCTTGCTCATGCTCCCGCACGTGTTTTATATGACTTAGGTAATAATCTGTCCAATAATCTTCCACTTTTTTTTTCCCTTATCTGGGAATAAATTAATTAACTTCCAGTTGGAGTACTGCACATATTTCTCAACGATGATGATCTTATGAAACTGCGTTTACATACAACTAATTTTCTGCGAATACCAATTTTAAAGATCATTAATTGTTTTTCCATATCTATTTTAGTTCTTTGATAAAGAAAAGCTCCAAGTCTAACATAAAAATCTCACGTTTTTAGACCAAGTAAATTGAAAATCTCAAGCTTTTTTAAACAAGTAACCTTAACTTTATAAGCGCTAATGCCGAGCAAAAAAAACTTTATAAGCGCTAATAAGTAACTTCAAACGTAACTCTTGCTTTTATGGAGACTAAAATTCTCATAAATTGCCGAGAATGATTTTCTTCATGGTGAATCAATTTATTGTAGGGTATCAGTACGTGAACAAAAAAGATTGACTTATACAATGCCACAAAATAATAGAGAAAACATTTTTCGTTCAAAACAATTGATGGTAAAGTGAATTTGACTCTCCCTTCCCCTCCCCCGGTTCCATACCCATGTGCGGCGGCGGAAGGGGAAGGCTAGGGTACTATTTCAATTCTCTTTCTTTGTTTTTTTTTCTTTTTTTTTCTTCCGTCTCTCCAGATCAACGACTTGTCATCTAATCTGTTAGAGTTTTGTCTCTCGTTTATGAGAGCTGTTAGTTTCGCCGGCCATTGGACTAATTTTGTCTACAGATCAGGTTCTCTCAATCGAGGTTGCTTCACAACGATATCTGTGTTTCAGCATTCTATCCCTACACGACATCTTTGGCGGGCAACTTTTGACGGCTTGATAGATCTGTAGTTCTTGGGAGTTCATTGGTGCGTTCATTATTGGTTGGAATGCATCTGATCATCTGGGTATTTGGTGTCTTTTGTTATTAACTTTGCATTTTTTCTCGTTTGAGACTTCTAATTAGATGTTAAGCAGTTTAAGAGTGTCGCTGCTGCGTCAGGTCATGCCTGTGTTAGGATGAAAGATATCGATTGCCTTGTGATTTATTCATTTTGTATTTGTTAGACATTATTTTTAATGATCTCCCTTTTATAAGTGTTGCTGGGCGTTTATCAATATAATCTTCTCACTTTTGACCCCAAAAAAAATGAATTTGATTTAACCAAATATACAGGGAATTGATTTCTACATTCTCTGTTTTAATATCCACTCACTTTTTTGTCTTTTAGCATAAAAATACATATACTTTCAATCCTAAAATTCAAAAAAAAAAGAGTGTAGAAATCAAATACTTAAGATATATAGGTACTTTAAAAAAACGTTATTCCTTAGGCTCAGTTTGGATTAGGTTTTTTTTATTATTATTTTCAAATGACCGAAATAGGACAGCAATTCTAGTGACCTATCACCTATCTAACCCTAAATTACATTCTCAAACTAAAGAGAAAGTTAATTCCAACCTTCACCCTTGATAATCTCAGGCCTCGTTCCGTTAAGATTTTTATTTTTTACGTACTTATTTTTCGCTTTACGAGGTAGGTCATTTTCTCACAATACATCACCTTTAATTCAAAAATCAGTGTACTTTTTTCCCTCAGCGAAGCGGAGCCTTAGATAATTTCCAGACTTAATTTGTAAAAAATGGAAATATTCAACCATGCACTACAAGAACCCTGAACAACGTTCAACATAGGATTCTTAAACTATCCAAACGTTGATGGTGATTACCTTGGCCAATAGATAATCGGGGCGGTTCCAGAAGCACCTAAAAAAACACCTCAAATCTTAATCTCATAGTTCCCGATCAAATTTTTATGATCCGAACCGTTCAATGTGTGCAGAATGTGATTTTAAGGGTGCCCGAGAGAAATCAGGAAAAAAATGACAGGAAAGTGCTTGTTTTGAGCAATTTTTAATTGAACCGTTCATCAAATCTGCGCTAAAAACTGCTTAGATCAAGCTCTTTCCAGTCATTTTTTTCTGATTTCTCACCGGTATCCTTAAAATCACATTTTGATCATATTGAGCGGCTCGGATCATCAAAATTTGATTGAAAACTATGAGATATTTTTTTAGATGTTTTTATAGGTGTTCCCGGAACCGCCTCGATAGATAATTGGGTATTTGTTTCATAGTAAGTAATACTTAATTTTGTGTGCGCATTTAAGATATTAATTAAGGGAAAATGATGGTCAATGACGTGTTTTGATAATTAATATCACGTCTTGAGCCGTCATTTTTCCATTAATTAACACTGGAGTATTATTTAAACATAAGGCTTTAATTTGTTGTGATGTTCATAAATGACCACTACAAGAGACCAGATCCCCTGTCCGAGCCCAATCCGGACAGGAGCCTGCCCCACCCTTTGGAGTCGTTGATCTCGCAAATCAATGGCTGAGATGCGCCGGCGCTCCGGCGCATCTCAGCCGTTAATTTGCAAAATCAACGGCTCCAAGGAATGGGATAGGCCCCTATTCGAATTGGGCTCGGACAGGAGATCCTCGGTGCCTCTACGGCTGTGTTCCAGAACACAAATAAGAACTTATTTTTTGTTCAATAAGAAGGGTTGTTCTACAAAAATAAGAAAGTTGGTACTTATTTGGAAGAATTTATATAGGTACCGACCGGCCTGGGAGGGAAAATCGTACCGACGGCCGCGCCGGGCCGTCTCCGGCCACCGGACGGCCGATCCGAGCCGTCCAAAAAATCTATAAAAAAAAAAATCAAGGGGGCTCGCGCGGGAATCAACGGCATCCGAGGTGTGTAGGGTGCTTGATCCGAACACCCCTTTTCCGTGTGTATATATGGAGACGGCCCGGCGCGGCCGTCGGTACGATTTCCCTCCGCCGGCGCCCAACACAATAGCAACAGTCTTATTTTTTGTATACGGCAACTTCAAGCTCAAAAATCATATGTTTACACAAATAATTTTCCTATCACTATGTATCTTGTTTGATAGATCTCATTGAGATCTTTAATACGGTGCCAAAAAAAAATTCATTTACATTTTTTTTTGAGTTTGAAAATGTGAAGTAAACTTTTTGTTTGAATTTTATAAAATGACCCTTCTTATTTTTGAAATTAAAATTACAAAATAAATACTTATTTTCTAAGAAGGTTTCCGGAACGGGACCTACAAGCTAGAGCTGTAGGGAAAGTTATAAATACTGTAGAGCGTAGACAAGGTGGGCTGAGATTCAACCAATGATGGGCCCCAATTTTAATTATTGCTGATATAGACTCATTATTCAAAGCATTTCGAATGTTCCAGCTGAGCTGATATTCCGGGAGAAAAAAGAAACCCAAAAAATTATGACTTCTCATAGTAGTAGTAGTAGTACTGTTGAAGACTTGTCTTCGTGTGTACCTAAACAATTACTCCTACTAAAATTCTTAATTTGTATAGAGGAATTGGACCCCTAGCTATCTACTCCTCTTATTGGTCACCTACCAAATGGTGAAAGACTTCATTCTAGCTACCTACAAATTCTCAAAAAATAATAATAATAATATCTGTTGTTTGGGTCAGTTTACGTACACTTTAACTAGTTTTGGGAGACCAACTAATCTCACAATTTACTTGCAGAGGCCCTATTTAAAGCCAGAGCAAATCTCTGTATAGACTAGCCCCAAAGTAGTTAAGATTTTAAACCTGAGACTTTAGGGAAGAAAGCAAATCTCTAAATCTCAAGTCGCCAAAAATCTTGGGGTTTAACAAATTTTCAATATTGTGAAACTATATATCGCTAAGGGAAATAAGTACTTATGTATTGTGGGAGAATAACCTATCTCTTAAAGTGGAAAATAAGTACTTAAAAGTATGAGAATACGGTATCACTTCATTTGGACTCACCTCTATTATATAAACTCTGATCAATACTTGCAATTAGACACGAAATTTTAAGAATTTGCCAACCTAAATAAACTACATACAAAACTTTCGTCATTTCGGAATACCTTGGCCTAACTGATTACAGAACTAGTTTTCATAAGATTTTCATCTTCAATTCGTATTACTTTCTTCTTTTTTTTATCAGCAAAAATAAATTTCATTAATTCAATACACGAAGTACAAAGATAATAGGAACTTGGGTACAAAAATTCGCATTTCTTTCGCATAAGATTTTTTTGAACTACATATTCTTGCTCAAAAGAGTTGGGATCCTAGCTAGCCTCCTAGCCTCCCTTTCTGGATAGAATATCGAGAAGCACTATCTAAAGTGCAACCCTAGAAGGTAGGTCTCAACAGAGGAATTTAAAAGGTAGATGGTTATGAACGTTATGTATGATAAAAAAAAATTCAAGAAATTATAAATGCGGACATAATCTATAAAAGATCGATGGTTCAGATTATGTCGTACATTTTGATCAACAAAAGGAAATCAAATCTAGATATTGTGCTGAACCTATTTAGGCCATGTTCCGTTTTTGCTCCTTAAAAAATAAGTACTTATTTCTAAATTTTAAGCTTAAAAATAGTAGGCTTAATGAAATTAAAAAATATGCAACGTGGATCTTGTTTGATAGATCTCGACCCTGCAAATAAAAAATAAGTTCATTATTTTTAAGCTTGAAAATGGATCCTTATTTTTTAAGTACTCCCTCCGTCCCAAATTGGATGTTAATTTTTGGTATTCGTGCTAATTTCAATTCCTTATATCTTTCAATATGGATCTCAAAAAATATGCAATATAGATCTTGTTTGATAGTTCTTGATTAGTTCTATAATACAAAGTTTTCAAACCCATAAAAAAATATTATAAATTGAAAGATATAAGCGATGAAAAATGACACGAATTTCAAAAATTGTCATCCTTTCTAAGACGGAGAAAGTACTTATTTGAGAAAGCGGAACGGAACCTCAGTGCTGTCCATATCGTATGATGGGAGTTTGAAAAATCATAGTATATATAGGACAGCCAGTCCTTTCCAAGAGTGTGTGTATATATATCACCTGGAAAAAAAAAAGTATGGAGTAAAGCTTGGGCAATATCAATACAAAGTAGGCTGTACGTTTTATACCTCTATGTATAATAGAATTGTTTGAAATGGACAGTACATGCCTAGGGCTTACATCTAGAAAGACGACCCTTTACCTGCTTTATATATAGGCATGCCCTACAAAACCTATGGGCCTACTATAGGGGTCCGATTTCCTCTATCCCGAAAATTTCTGTGCCGAGAGGTTTTCAGCACATAGGACGGTCTTGCCTCCCTACTACAATATTCTCTGACCTTTTGGGAAGAGTGAGGGCCGGTTTCCAAGTTGTATGCCTCATATTATACGTGGTGTATGTACTATTTCCTCTTGTTAGTCTTTCGGAGAGTCGTATCAATGTTCGGATCAAAAAATAGTTCACTCTTGTAAATATTTTTTGAATAATTTTAACTTATGCTAAAACACTACAAAAAAAAAAAAATTTGAAGCTGTCACTATAAATTTTTAGCAACACATGGATTTGATATTGTGATTGTATTTTTTGGGGTGCGTCCAATACTTTATTGGATGTCTTTCTTTTTGTTTTCTTCCTCCGGGATTGTGGTTTGCACATGATAGTATTAGGACATAGGTGTCAACCTCATTGGGATGTATGTTTCTAGTAGTGATGCATTCTTACTCTTTCCCTTAATCGATGTACCCTTTCGAGTTTTGAATAAAATTTCTCTTTTGCCGATCAAAAAAAAAAATTTGTTTTGTCACTATCGCTCTTTCTTTTTTTTTTGGTAGTGAAAGTTCTAATTGAAATCTTTTGAGCAATGTTAAACAAATAATTACTTTACTTAGAAATATATATTGTTTTTAATCAGGACTTTGGCATGGCCAAAAAGAACTTGCCACTATTTTCCAAATAATGTATATGACCTAGACATGAGGAAAATTATTCAGCGCTCATACGGTATTGTTGTCACAACGGACTTTTTCACCACACGTTTATGTGAATCCAACCTTAAAATATATGTAGCTCATACAAATGTGCGGTGAACAGGATCTTTTTGAGGCAATAACAATGGCACTTAATAATCTCTCACCATGTAATGAACCTTGGTGTGATGGAATCTTTGTTTGCAAATTAAGGGATTAAATGGCAAAAAAATTGAGCAAGGATAAACTAGTAGGTTGTTTTTTACCAATGCCTCTAGGGATTGTTGGTATTTGAATTCGAATGGGTTGACATGGTAGTCAATACTTTTACGACTTGAAAATTTACTTTGTGGAGTTAGTTCGTACGAGATTTTTCCTCGACTTTAATTAGATCCCACGCTAATGGACATGGGATTAGTATCCAGAAATTTGTAGAGATGAGCGAAGCTTGTCGTATCCTGACTTATGAGAACAACAATTGTTGGTTTTTTTGAAACCACTATGGCCAGTATTGTGATATTGTATGTGTTGAGATATCGGCCAAATCAACAAACACAATGCGTAGATATAATCACAAACAGAAAACATGAACGCTAGACATAAATTTTTTTACATAGTCGAGCTCCCGAACCGTCAGCGAAGCGCGACCCAAAATCATAACAGGCTTCCAAGCCCAACAGTATGTATGCGAAGAGAAATTGAGAGAGAGAGAGAGAGAGAGAGAGAGAGAGAGAGAGAGAGAGAGATGTTGAGCTGGTTTCAGTTCGGAAGCAGCATTCCATTTTTAACACACAAAATTAGCAACATGCGCAAGACCACGCGGCGGACAAGAGTTGAACACGGTTACACGGGTCAAGCTTAATTATGTATCATTGTCTCTCACCATAGTGTGGAGTATTTATATCGTGGAGAGAGAGAGAGAGAGAGAGAGAGAGAAGAAAGAAGTCTAGTCAAAGTCACGCCTCTAAAACGTGCATATTTATCTGTTTACTTTGAAACATGCCACGTTTCGATCTGATAGTGATCCTGGCAAACTTATTCTGTCTGTCTTTGGTTATGTTTAAAGTCGAGGGCTGAGGTCAAGGATGGATGCAAAAAGGGGGGGGTTGGAAACATTAAGGCAATCGAATGCGGTGCTATTATTAATTTGTGGCTCTAGCTATTCAGAACCAGTTGGAATGTTTACCAAAAATTTTGATAATAGATTTTTGAATTGATCTGCAGATTTTGAAAAGTAAAAAAGGGAATGAAACTTAAAAGGTTCAAAGTTGAGCTTGGATAGCTTCTTTGTGCTTTTCGTATCAGATTTTAGATTGTAAGTTTTATAAAAGCTTATTTTTCAGCTTTTTATGGTTAATGATACCAACTTTTGTGGCAGCTTAATCGCAATTTCACAGCTTTATCTACTTCTAAAAAAATCTAAAATTTAGAGTTTGTAGAATTTGAGGCCCCGTTTGATAACAGTGATAGATGGATGGGATTCGTAAGGAGATGGGATTAGGGTTGGGATTGGTAATGAGAAGGGATTGTTAATGAGAAGGGATTGATAATGAGTATGTTTGTTTAGGATGGGATTAGATGATGGGATTATTAATATCATGTTTGTTTGAGATGGGATTAGACGATGGGATTGGATTGATAGAAGAAATTGGTAATGAGAAGGGATTGGTAATGTGAAGGAGTTGGGATTGGACTGTCAATACCAAGTCCCACAGGGTATTGCTAATACCCTCTAAAGGCCGGATTGTTTATCCCATGGGACGACCAATCCGGACCAATTTTGGAAACCAAACAAAGAATTACTAATACCATCACCTTCGTAATCCAATCCCAACCTCCAATCCGTTTATCAAACGGGGCCTGAAGGTACTGTCTAAAACTTGTATCTATGACTATCATAAACACACCCATTTTATTTGAGAATATATATATATATAGTACGATAACTACATAACATTCATAGATATTCGCAGGTTCGTTTTATAAATCTTTAACTTAAGCCACACACACAAAAAATACATTTCGTAGATATCGATGCACTTTTTTGAGTATGCTGAGTTAGTGTAGGTGCTTCAAAAACCACCTAGTAAGTTATTTACAATATCTTTAAACCTTATAATTAAAGCACAAAATTATTCCTCAGATCTCTAATGATTTTTAATTTCCTTCTGAAACCAATAACATAGCTTATATTAAGTCAAAAGGAGTATAAGAGTGATAGTTCTTTATAAAACGTGGGACTATCATTCAAGGGCGGCTCCAGAATTTTGGTTCAACAGTGACGAAAATGTAATTTTATTTATTTTTTTAAATATAAAGCTCTATGTCATTTATTTTGATTGAAAATTGTTTGGGCCTAGTTTGTTATGTTTTGTTGAGCTATATCATCTATTTTCTCATAAATTTAAGTAACTTTTCATTTACTTTGGCTACGGATGAATTATCCAGTGCCGATAATATTAGACAAAAAAAATTAACTATATGTAAAAAAAATTACAAATTTTTAGTGCTTTTTTTAACTCAGGGGGTTCACTTGAACTTTTCAACACCATGTGGACCGCCCCTGCTACCACCCCACTCCTATCCTTATACAAAGATGATAACAAAAAATCGGATCCAGCTCAATGTAGCCAAAAAAAAACTCTGAGTTGCGGTTGCATTTTTAGCTAACAAGTCAGCTGTCCTGTTGGCTTCCCAATAACAAAAAGTGAGCTTCAATGAGGAGAACTCAGAACCTGAACCTCTCGAAGCATCCTGTGGAGCCGACCTGCTAGGTCCTGCTTCCTACACAAATTAAGCATTGTACACAAATATTGAATCGGTCTCAACAATAAGATGAATGAATCCAAATCGATAGGCGACCCACAATCCATCACGAACAGCCTACATTTTTTTTTTTCTAAGAAAAAAGGATTTACGGAGTATTAATTTTTATAAAGAATTACAAAGATTAAAAGGATGAAGGGCACACCGGCATAAAGCCACCCAAGACCTAAGGAAGGCAAGATGCCAACCGAAAAACCAAAACCAACTAAGACCAACTTGAAAACACCAAGACCTAATAAGCGAAAAACGAAAATCAAAGCACCAAACCATCAACACCAACCCAAACAAATCTGGAAAAGCAGCCCAAGCAACCAAAAACGAAAAGCCAACGCACAACGATCCAACCAAGGGGGCAAAACGAAGGCCAAACCTCGGAATTAAAACTCCACGCACAGCCTACATTTCAGCCATTACGTTGGAGTTGACATGAATATATAGCTCGTTCATCTTTGAATAAACTTGGGCGATTAATTAGTACTAATTAACATGTAACATGATATGGAATTAAAACACATGCATATGTATCATCCATCGCCGACCTGTCTGACATACCACCACCCAAACGCACACACATTTCCATCATCATGTAATATTGTTTGTTGCTAATCGATCGGGGGTGCTCAATGACGAATAATTGCCATTTTAATGGGCCTTTTTAATTGTTGGGTTGCCGATTTCCAAGTTGGGAAATGAGAAATGTGATGAGCGCAATAATGTCAATAGCAAGCAAGAGGATATTTTTATATGATTGCATTCTGGTTTATATGTCTCCCTGAGAATAATAATACCCAATTATGGCAGTAACAGTGAGATTAAGAAATGAGAGCAGATAAAAAAGTTAAGAAAGTGGAATTTCGAATGATTACCACCATCTTCCATGTAATCTTGGGAGATATTTGAAGACAATTAACGTAGCAAGATTTGGAATGAGAGAGAGAGAGAGAGAGAGAGAGAGAGAGAGAGAGAGAGAGGAGTTGCATTTACCTGAAGTTATATAGGAACTCAGATGGGAAGGGATGAGAAGACGAGACTGTTGTGCGGGGTAATCTCGAAAGAAAGTCAATCTCAATCCTTACGCGTATATTTTCCTTTTTGGGCTGGAATTAGGGGGAGGAAGGCCATCAAAGCTGGACCGGCCTGTACGTAACCCTATCGTGCAACAGCCCGAAAATTTGGTTTGTCAAATACTGTAAAAGTTAGCCATATTTACAATCTAAAATTCTTATATATATATATATATACACACAAACATACATACATACAGTCAGGATCCTATGAGGGGTCCCTTACGGTCTTACCGTAAGGGACTCCCTTTTTCCGATTGAATTGCGAAGATTCGAGCCGCTCAATGTGTTCAGAACGTGATTTTAAAGATACCCGCGAGAAATCACCCAAAAAAAATGACAAGGAATGGCTTGATCTGAATAATTTGCATAAAATACATTTATAGTATTTTTATACATACACGTGAAAAATAAGTAGGATTTAGGATGGCATATTCTAAGTCTCTCAAGTGAGGTCTATCAAATTGAGGCTAGCTCTTTGACACTTTTGTCAAGGAAAGACAAGACACTTCTAAACTGTTGATTTCTCTTTTCGGCCGAAGTGCTTAGAATTAATTATTTTCTTAATGGGTTGAATGTCACCATAATTAGACCAAGCAATTTAGAGTACGTTTGGTGTTCCAATTTTTGTAATGTCGTATGACTTTTTTTTCAATAAGTAATCGTAAAGTACGTACCGAATCAAAATACGCTTATATATTATAGGATACATCATCGTAAAGAATTTTCTCTAAATAAAAAGAAGAAGATGATACAAGGTGGAATACATATAATTTTTGGAAGAGATCATACAAATCGTACGATACGTATCCTGTATATCATGGGTTTGTAACAATTATCGTGGCTATCTATTGCTTTTTTCTTCAGATCCAGGAGAAATAAATAATAATAAAATCTTTTTCTTTTTTTCTCGAAGCCCTTGAGAGCTAGTTGTTGGTCTAGAACCGTTGGCCTTTTCTGATGTGATCTGCAATTACAACGATTTGGGCCGGTTAATCAAAGTACTACTCCAAAATGGGTTTGTCTGCTTCAAATATGGGCTGGGCTACCCATTGCATATCCTATAAAATTTGAAGGGAAAATGACGGCCAAGGACGTGTTTTGATAATTAATACCCGCCAAGAACATTTTCAGTATTAACAAATGTTCTTAGTATGTCCTTGGCGGGTATTAATGATCAAAACACGTCCTGGACCGTCATTTTCCCAAATTTTGAATGTCTTGAATCATCTGTGTGGGATCGAAAATGGGCCATATACATGGAGTTAGTTCATTTTATTTACATACCCGTAGTCGTGCTTTCGCAAGTATGGAACAGATGAAGTCTGGATTTTGGACGTCGATATACAAAGTCAGCTAGTTTGACCCAAAATTCCTCTTAAATCATGTGTTCTATCTAATTAAACTGCTACCTCTTTTCAATTGAAGTAAAGTTTTGTAAATTTCCAAACCAATCAATCCATACATAATGAGCGATTCTGAACATCAAAAAAGGGATACGAAATGCGTCTAACCAAATAACAAACCTTGTGGAACGGTCTTGATAACCTCCGCCCACTAGGCAGAGTATAATAAGTATATAATGTCGAACAAGTTTGAATACCAATGCTTCGTCCACAACCTCGCCTCCGAAATGAGGTTGAATTACCCCGAGCGTAGGGCTAGGTCGTTGTCAGCATATATACCGGAAAGTCCGGGATCGTTCCCACAGAGAGAATCTCTATAGCTAACTAGGATTTGTAGATGCAAGTGTTCCCGGCGTTAAGACGGCCAACTATCGGTTTTGCTTTGAATGGTGGAGAAATACTCTTATGGAAAAGACTAGAAATGAGGTTTTAACTAAGAATTAAAAGTGGCAAGGCATAGAAGTTCATAACGCCCGTAACTTAGGCCAATCAACTTTTCTCAACGAAAACACGATTGAATCACACGGCATAGGTTATCAACCGGAAGATTTAGCGGTGAAAATGGTTAGACTTGATATAGAGTTTGAATAACAAGCTAAACACAAGGCGTGACATCGCTCTCGGAACCATGTGAGCAAGCACATGATCACCGGAGATTAACAACGCCGAGACTTGTATTCAAACTAAATATCAAAGTCATCAACAAGAAGCGTAGTTTGGAAAGCGAGCAAGTTCTTTGGTTCTCTTGGCAAACACGAGGCGAGACATAGCTCACGGAACCATATGAGCAAGCATATGATCACCGGAGGTTAACATCGACAAATTTTGTTACATAAAAGGCGAACCACGCACATTTACAAACCGAACCTCAAGCCAAGAGTTGAGAAAGGCAAGATTAACTTAAGTCATGAAGCGTTATTCACCTCATGGCCAAGCCTAAACGACTACTCACACATATTAAAAAGACTAGAAAGCATGCTAGAAAAGGTAAACATATTTAACCGATAGAAACGAAAATAAACTTGATATTAAGGAGAATCTAGACCGTAGCTATAACATTAATACACGACAAATTAAACGAAACCAAATACTTACTTGAGTTCTTAAGAAATTAAGCTTGAAAACTTGAGCAACAACAATGGAAGAAAGACTAACCTAAACTAACTAACTACTCTTTACCTAGGAGAGAGGAGAGGGATATTTATACAAAAACCAACTTCTTCTCTCAAAATATCTCAAAAGGTTACTACAAGTAGCAAGTTTCCAAATATGGAAGGTTGAAAAGCTGTCAGTAAGCAAACTGTATCCATACAACCAAAACGGTTGTATGGATACCGAGCTGTTAAGCTTGTGCTGGGAATTCTCCGTAAATGAGCTGTATGGATACAACCAAAACCTTGTATGGATACGCTGTAACCTGTCCAAAAGATAAGGCCACTGTATCCATACAACCAAAACGGTTGTATGGATACGGCCTTGCTAACTCCAGAATTTGCCTTCAGCTTCAAAACTTGGCACCCGACGCTTCCGAACTTCACCCGATACTTCGTATCTTGATCATTGGAGAACGGTGGCACTTCGCCACTTGGCCTTGGAAGCTTGGACTCCCCCGAGGCATGTCCATGGCATCAAAATCACCCTTGTTAGGGCGTAAAACCTGAAACATCCTCAAAGGAACTTTACGTGCAAAATCATTAATAAAAGCTAAATAAAAGCAAATTAAAACAACATAAAACGGGACTAAGCGCACCAAATATTTACAATATTGGGTGCTTATCACACCCCCAACTTAAACGTTGCTAGTCCCTAGCAAACTAAAGCAAAACATATTTAACTAAGCTAAACAATCTTCCAAAAACATAGATACGAAAACTATGCTCAACTACTACAACTAGGCAAGAGTCCAAAAACACCCCTTCAAATCCAATCAAATGCAATCCACGCACAAGCATGCCATGAACTAGGATGAAGAAATTATGCCATATTAGAATAGTCAAGCACTTATGCACCACAACGAGTTTCGACTCCAAAACTCACAAGGATACGCTCTTATTCGACTTTTCACACAATGAGATACAAGATACATCCCATGACAAGCGCTAGCGAGGAATTGCAATAGCTAGAGACAAAAAGCTACGCATGCTATAAAAAGGGCGCTAAGAAGGAAAGGAAAGCTATTTATTGACAAAGTATGCACGACAAAGGAATAAATCATACTCAAAAAGCAGTAAATATCAAACATGCATCAAACGGAGTTAATTAGCGTACTAAAGATCAACGGAGGACTTTATTAGCTTATAACGACCTTGAATACAAAGGGAAAGAGACTACAAAAATGTAGTGGCCATATACTTGCATGGTTCATCTACCCCTTGGCCACTACCGACCCTAAACTACCCAAGGCATGGCCACATATCGGCCAAACATCAAACAAAGTTGCGAAGAATAAAGAAAAACTACTACCACCGACTCCACCGCACGTAGACGGCGTCCTCATCCGGCTCCTCTTGATATTGAGCATCGAGCTCTCCCTTCTCTCACCCGGAAAGTATGCTAGCCCGAATGTGTAACCAATCCTCTCATCATTGTATTCAACCCTCTTTCAAATATGCTTTTGCTCTTTATAGCATTTCTTTGATTTTCTTTGAGGAAGAGGGTCATTTGAATTGAGATTTGTAGCGAGAGAGACTTGAGCCAAATTTGAGGGCTTTGGAGAGGAAGATGAAAATTTGGGGCTTTAGCTTTTGTAGTGGAAGAGGAGAGATAGGGAATCACATACCATTCTTCTCCTTTTTGCATTCCAACCACGTCTATCACATTCACACCACCCCCAAATCTCCTTGAATCATTGAAACCTATAGACACACAACCCTCCAAACATCCGGTTACCTAGGTTTGAACAACGGAAGAGACTCGGACTATGGTTCAAAATAAGGACGAGGAGACTCTTATGTGGTTTAATCAAGCAAAAATGCCTTGAATCATTTCCTAAGTACACCAACAACTCCAAAAAGATGCAAGAAAGATATATACACTACTCAAGCATGAACAAAAGATGTTATTTACGCAAGTGCGGGAAATGAGAACAAAAAGCATGGGATGCTTAAGAAACGAATCTCAACTCTAGCGATGCACAACACTTGACTTGACTTTTAGGCTCAACTTGTTCATCAATGTTCATGTATATGCATGGGACATGGATTAAAACACACAACCGAAGTCGACGGGATACATGACTCTTGCCATATTGACACAATTGAGCATAATAAAAGTATCTAACAAACGAAATCACTACCAACAAGGGAAGATTGCACAAAAAAATTTGAAAATTTAACCAAAAGCAGAAAAATGAGACAAGTCTCATGAACATATATATAGCATATATATCCCTCCCCCCAACTTAAACGATGCTATGTCCTCATAGCATGCAGACAATAGAAATGAAATACAAGAGAGGGAGTAAACGTACCTTCCAACCAACTCTTCACGCGATTGAACGAGTCATACTTTTCTTCCCATTTCCCAAGTAAGGAACGGGTGGCTATACCAGACCATCAAAAGAGAAAAGAGAAAAGAGAGAGAAAGAGAAGAGAGAGAGAGAGAGTGTGTGTTCGTTCAGCCAAACGCGGGCTCTGAACATTTAACATACCAACAAAGATTAATATCATGAACATAGCACTCCACACCGCGCGCTTTGCCAAAAATTGAACTCGGCTATTCCACAAGAAAAGATATTTAGAGTAAAGCATTTGCCGAATTCGTTCAAAAAATGTACGCTCCTCTAAGCACATGGCCCAAACTAAATCAATTTTCAAACTGTTGACAAAATTTACAATGTAAGCACGATAAAGAGAATCAAAATCATCAACTCCAAGAAAATCAATCCGTTCCACATTTAAGAACTCTTGCAAAAGTGGCGACTTAGTAGGAGGGGTGTCACCGTCTAGAGCCAAGATTAATTGATTATTCAGTGCAACTATAGGCAATGACTCCTCAAAAGGCATATAGCCTTCCTTAATGACCAACGGCTCTATGTGCTCTTTTTCCCTCGCATCAAAATTGGTATCCTCAAGGGTAGGAGACCCACTCTTGGTATCGTACGCTTTGTCTTGCTCTTCTAACAAGGAGTACAAATAGTCTATCTCTGCGTCCATCTCCTTAACAGTGAGTACTTTCTCCAATGGGTAGATACCACAAGGAGAGGATACTTGGTCGATCATTCCTATCACAAGAGCCGGTTCCTCACACGTAGGAGACCCAATGTTGGTCTCATCCACTTCCATCTCTTCAGCTATGAGATGTTTCTCCTGAGGAGCCTCACACAGAGGCAAAAATTCAAGGGGAGGGGAGGACTCAAGGGGGGAACATTGACTGTGAAGCTCATCATTCCCTCCAAACTCCAAGGAGTTTTCAAAATACGAATCGGATTCTTCAATAAAGATAGATTTCTCAAGAGGAGAACAGTGGATATTTAACTCATCACCCCATTCAGACTCTACGGGGCTTTCATAAGCAAAACTATCATCTTCAACAAAGATAGGCGGCTCAATATCCTCGTCCATGGCATTTGAGTTGGACTCTTGACAATGTCTAACAAAAACCCTAGATTGCAAAGTTTGAGCCAATAGATCAAAGAAATCTAAGGCTTCAGTGGGTTCTTTTTCAAAAAGTTTGCCATCGCACATCTTGTCTAAGAATCGTTGACTCGATGGAGAAAGTCCATTATAAAAATAGTTAGCAATTTGAAAATTTTCATAGCCATGATTCGGGACCGCAATGAGCAAGTCCTTGTATCTTCCCCAACATGCATAAAACGACTCATTCACTCTTTCAGCAAAAGTTTGAATTTGGTTTATAAGATCAAGCCAATTGGAAAAGGTCATACGACTTTGAAAAACATTGGCATCATGAGTGGCTATGCAAGGGGGTGTGAAAATGTGAGTGGGACAAAGGTACTCCCGCAAAGCATGATCGGGATAAGAGTATTCCCACATAGGCATGGGGGCTATTTCCTCATTTGCCGCCTCCATTCTACTAGATAGATAAGACATAAAGTAAACAGGCTGGAGGGCTAGGCCGCCACCTCTTTCTCAAAACAGTTCCGTGGGGTTATGCCACCGCCACGTTATACAAACAATAAAAGAAAAGGCAATTGATACGTACTCTAACTTCGTTACACCTCAAATTTGATATGAAGATCGGTTAGAGGTATCCGCTAGACTATGTATAAGTTGCACAAAACAAAATAAAGCGGGATACTTACAATGGTTTGTCGAACCTCCCAATAAGCTATAATAAGAAAATCCCCGGCAACGGCGCCAAAATATGCTTCGTCCACAACCTCGCCTCCGAAATGAGGTTGAATTACCCCGAGCGTAGGGCTAGGTCGTTGTCAGCATATATACCGGAAAGTCCGGGATCGTTCCCACAGAGAGAATCTCTATAGCTAACTAGGATTTGTAGATGCAAGTGTTCCCGGCGTTAAGACGGCCAACTATCGGTTTTGCTTTGAATGGTGGAGAAATACTCTTATGGAAAAGACTAGAAATGAGGTTTTAACTAAGAATTAAAAGTGGCAAGGCATAGAAGTTCATAACGCCCGTAACTTAGGCCAATCAACTTTTCTCAACGAAAACACGATTGAATCACACGGCATAGGTTATCAACCGGAAGATTTAGCGGTGAAAATGGTTAGACTTGATATAGAGTTTGAATAACAAGCTAAACACAAGGCGTGACATCGCTCTCGGAACCATGTGAGCAAGCACATGATCACCGGAGATTAACAACGCCGAGACTTGTATTCAAACTAAATATCAAAGTCATCAACAAGAAGCGTAGTTTGGAAAGCGAGCAAGTTCTTTGGTTCTCTTGGCAAACACGAGGCGAGACATAGCTCACGGAACCATATGAGCAAGCATATGATCACCGGAGGTTAACATCGACAAATTTTGTTACATAAAAGGCGAACCACGCACATTTACAAACCGAACCTCAAGCCAAGAGTTGAGAAAGGCAAGATTAACTTAAGTCATGAAGCGTTATTCACCTCATGGCCAAGCCTAAACGACTACTCACACATATTAAAAAGACTAGAAAGCATGCTAGAAAAGGTAAACATATTTAACCGATAGAAACGAAAATAAACTTGATATTAAGGAGAATCTAGACCGTAGCTATAACATTAATACACGACAAATTAAACGAAACCAAATACTTACTTGAGTTCTTAAGAAATTAAGCTTGAAAACTTGAGCAACAACAATGGAAGAAAGACTAACCTAAACTAACTAACTACTCTTTACCTAGGAGAGAGGAGAGGGATATTTATACAAAAACCAACTTCTTCTCTCAAAATATCTCAAAAGGTTACTACAAGTAGCAAGTTTCCAAATATGGAAGGTTGAAAAGCTGTCAGTAAGCAAACTGTATCCATACAACCAAAACGGTTGTATGGATACCGAGCTGTTAAGCTTGTGCTGGGAATTCTCCGTAAATGAGCTGTATGGATACAACCAAAACCTTGTATGGATACGCTGTAACCTGTCCAAAAGATAAGGCCACTGTATCCATACAACCAAAACGGTTGTATGGATACGGCCTTGCTAACTCCAGAATTTGCCTTCAGCTTCAAAACTTGGCACCCGACGCTTCCGAACTTCACCCGATACTTCGTATCTTGATCATTGGAGAACGGTGGCACTTCGCCACTTGGCCTTGGAAGCTTGGACTCCCCCGAGGCATGTCCATGGCATCAAAATCACCCTTGTTAGGGCGTAAAACCTGAAACATCCTCAAAGGAACTTTACGTGCAAAATCATTAATAAAAGCTAAATAAAAGCAAATTAAAACAACATAAAACGGGACTAAGCGCACCAAATATTTACAATATTGGGTGCTTATCAACCAATACACATTTCACGGATATCAATACACTTTTTCCAAATATCAATTCACTTTCTACCCATTATCATGCACCCAATGGGCGGAGGTTTGCATTTTTTGATTTTCCAATAGACAAGTAATTGGATCTCTGTCATTTTGTTGTTCTCTTGGAAAAGGATCTATCAACGGGAAAACAACGGCCAACCCTTTTTTTGTTCTCCTTTTTTAATATGAAAAGAACCATTCCAACGCCTTTACTTACTGAAGCCTTACAACCATACAAGCCCAAAACGAGATAAACATTTTTGTTTATTTTTCCAAGTTGAAGGGAAAGGGAACGTGTGTGGTTGAGTTTTTTGCTTTTTTTAATAATCCGGCCAAATGTTCGGATCAATTTGCGCGTACGTGTGTGGTTGAGTTAAGAATTCGTTATACATTGATTACCAATATATATGCGGCCCACGAATCGAAATTGTTGATTTTTCATTGTACTGAAAATTTATTGGAGATCGTGTCTAGAAAAAATTGAGACCCAAAAACGAACAAGGCCGAAACTACCATGCTTTTGGGCCTTTGGCTTTGAGGATTATTGTTTTGATCCGACCATTAATTTCTTACCCAATGTTTGGAATACTGTCTCAAAAGGCTTTCTTCTATCCATCTAATTCTCTCCGGCTTAAAGAAAACGAAGAATCAAATTGCAGTCAACAATTTTACATTTCTGTTTCGGGAGATTTGGTGATAGATCTATTATAGATATTTCATAAGTCCACAAGTTCACCTATTAGTTTTGTAAGCCCACAAGTCAATACGCTAGGGTACCCTATGAAAGTCCACCTTTTTGCTAAGCTATGAAAGTTCACCTTTTTGCTTTGCTATGAAAGTTCACCTTAAAACCCTATGAAAGTATCTAAACTCTAGGGTATCCTACTATGAACTTTTTAAATTAGACTTTGACATCTTACAAAACTAATAGTTGAACTTATGGGCTTATGAAATTCATATCATGGACCTAAGACTTCACACCTTACAAAACTAATAGAAGAGCTGATTATGTAGGAAAATGTGATTATGTACCGTCCTAGAAAATGTGTTTTTCTCACTAGTACCTTTCGAGTGAGTGATTCTTCATTGCTGCAAAGGCATTGCCAAATGGTGCCCCGACTTTCTCTCCATCACACATATTTGTGACCTCTACACACTTCGTGGTGGAGAGATGAATTGGGCAATCAAGTAGCTAGCAATGCCCCTGGAGCATTGAATAATTTTTCCATTCGAGGAGTAATTCAATTGTTTATGTGACCTAAAATTCCTCTTAAATCATGCATGTGTTCATCTAATTAAGCTGCTACCTCTATTCAATTGAGGTTAAGTTTTGTAAATTTCCAAACCAATCATTCCATACATAATGAGCTATTCTAAACTTCAAAAAGGGATACGAAATGCGTCTAACCAAAGGTGGGTAAATTTATTCTCACTCAAAAGGGTCTACACTCTTGCCCATTGAATAAACCAAATAACAAACTCGGCCTGCGAACGGTCTAACTAACCTCCACCCATTAGGCGGAATATATATAATAAGTATATAATGTCAAACATGTTCTGATATCATTACACATTTCACAGATATCAATACACTTTCTCTGAATATTGATTCACTTTCTACTCATTATCATGCGCCTAATTGGCAAAGGTTTGCCATTTTCGGATTTTCCAATAAACAAGTAATTTGAGATGCAAAAATGTCAGAAAGATGAACAAATAAATTGGACCGTGAGAGTACATAGCGACATATCTGTCATTTTGTTGTTCTCTTGGAAAAGGATCTATCAATGGGAAAACAACGGCCAACCCTTTTCCTTTTTTTGTTCTCCTTTTTAATTAAGTATATATATATATATGAAACGAACCATTCCAACGCCTTTACTTACTGAAGCCTTACTTACAACCATACAAGCCCAAAACGAGATAAACATTTTTGTTTATTTTTACAAGTTGAAGGGAAAGGGAACGTGTGTGGTTGAGTTTTTTGCTTTTCTGATAACTCAGATGTCCGGACCAGTTTGCGCGCACGTATGTGATTGAGTTAAGAATTCGTTATATACATTGATTACCAATATATATGCAGTCCACGAATCGAAATTGTTAAATTTTCATTGCATTGAGAATTTATTGGAGACCGTGCCCAGGGTTTTGAGACCCCAAAACGAACAAGGCCAATTTCTTTTGGCTTTGAGGATTAATAATGTTTTTTGACCATTAATTTCTTACGTAATGTTTGGAATATTGTGTCGAAAGGCTTTCTTCTATCTATCTAATTCTCTCCGTCTTAAAGAAAACGAAGAATCAAATTGCGGTACAAAATTTGACATTTAATTCTGTTTCGTCTTGACTAATCAATTCAAGGATGAAAAACTTTAGATCAAATTTAAAATAATAGTCACAAAGTACAAAAAAGAATAAGGTAAAATATATATGTTGTGTTGTTGGACAAGATCATTTGCATCTAAGCACAATAGGTGCGAGACTGCCCAAGGGACCGTCTGGTACAATACAATAAATTTTTTTTTATAAACAATAAAATTTTATTAAAACTCGACAAAGTACAACACAATAATTATGTATGTATTTTTTTGATTTAAATGATTTCAAAAAAATAGAATAATCAAAGTTAACCAATTAGAAACTATATACTTATAATTTTGTTATGGAGTATGTCTTTTACATGTGACCCATCTTTTTCACGTATTTCTCATGGAGACACGCCAAAGATTAAAAATGATGAAATCAAGTGGAAAAAAAAAACTATTGAACGAATTTTGTTAAATAGAAGAGCTGATCATGTAGGATAATGCAATTATGTACCGTCCTAGAAAATGTGTTTTTCTCACAAGCACCTTTCGAGTGAGTGATCCTTCATTGTTCCAAAGGCGTTGCCAAATGGTGCCCCGACTTTCTCTCCATCGCACATCTTTGTGGCTTCTACATACTTTGTGGTGGAGAGATGAATTGGGCAACCAAGTGACAATGCCCCTGGAGCATTGGATAGTTTTTCCATTCTGGGGAGTAAATTCAATTGTGGTGGGACATGCTCATGTGACCTCTATTATTTTCTTGACCACAGATCAATTATGTGAGACCTCAATACTTAATAGTAATTAATTAAGATTACTGAGATGTAACATAATCAAACTTTTGTGGTTCTAATAAAACTTTTGTAATGAAATTTTCTGAGGCTAAGTTCCGCTAAGCTTTTTGAGAGTTTTGTCTTTATTCAAAAAAAATTGCGTTAGTTAGTTTTGCACCAAACTCTTATAGATTATTGGTTCGTCTCAACGAGAGAAATCAGAAAAGTAAAAAAAAAATTTACTTTTACCTAAATATTTTTGAAAATATCCAAGTAAAGCCCAAAAATCTCAAAAAAAATAGACTTTTGGGCTTTATCTTGAATATTTCTAAAACTATTGGGGTAAAAGTGATTTTCTGGTTTCTCTCATTAAGATGAATCAATAATCTACAAAAGTAAAACGTAAAACTAACCAACACAATTTTTTTTTATTTTTTAAATAATGACAGAACATCCAACAAACTTAGCGGAACTTTATTAGTCTCAGCGACTAGATTTTTGTTGCACCCGGAGACTTCAGATACATCCGCGAAACATCCGACCGTCCAATTAGCTGACCCCCGAGATCAGTTGACAATGTGAGGCTTGACAACCCCCCCCCCAAGTCTCTCTCTCTCTCTCTCTCTCCTTCCTTGAGTTGAAACCTGTTGTCTTCCTCAACCGCGTGCCGACTTCCCTCTCCTAAGTATAGATATTCTTCGTACGTGTTTTGACTCACTACAACTATGTAAAAGTAAAATAGTACCACAAATAAATTTCTCCACCAACAGATTTTTTTGTGTTCGGTCACCATTAATTATCTCTTTATAAAAGAACCCTCTTTCTTCTCACTTCAAAATCTAACAATCCTTGTAGTAACAATCACCATATATATATATACACTTATATATACATCCATATATTCCATACTTAGTCAATCTGAGACCGATCGCCACAAATTTAGGCGTCAAGATTTCGCCTTGATCGTTCACCTATTTGTCATGTCCCCAGTTCAAGATTTTCCAATGTTGTTTTCCTAATGTTTCCAACAGTCCGATTTTCGATTCCCTGGCCTGGTTTCTAACATACCCACTTCCGAAATTCCCTTCTGAACCCTACCCTTTTCGCGTTTCTCACTTTGTCTGGACAAATCATGAAGAAAGCCAGAGGATTCAGATTGGGAAGAAAGCTCGTGAAAATCTTGAAGTTTGCAGTCAATAGAAAAACAACAAAGCAGTACCAACGCTTAACTCCACCAAGCTCTACAACCAACACGATATCCAGGCTCTGTAACTGGGCTAGAGGACTCTGTTTGCCCAAATCGAAGTCGGGTTACGTTCGGGTGGGTCATGACCCGATTGAGGCCGCCAAACCAGTGGGAGTACCGAAGGGTCACTTGGCGGTGTACGTGGGGGAGAAAGAAGAAGACGCGCATCGGTACTTGGTGCCTGTGATTTACTTCAATCACCCACTTTTCGGGGACTTGTTGAAGGAGGTTGAGGGGAAGTACGGGTACGATCATCCGGGTCGGATTCAGATTCCCTGTCGGGTGTCGGAGTTCGAGAACGTCCGGACAAGAATTGCCGGTGGTGGTGGCGACGACCGTGGGCGGTGGAGGCTGCGGTGTTTGTCGGGCGTATGAAGAGTGCAGCAATGGTTTGCAATTCTGGATCTTTACGGTTTACACGTTGAGAAAAACTATTTTATGGAGCTGTCCGTGAATAGCGGTTAACGGAAGCGAATCGCGTTTGTCCAAAGTGTATTAGACGGTCCGGTTTCAATGAAACTTTTTCGGCTTAAAAAAATTTCATTAAAATCCGAACCGTCCAATGCTAAAACAGGCGGCTGAGATCAAGCGACTCCATAAATTACCTATTTACAGCAGCTCCGTGAATAAGTCATACTCTTACACGTTACTACATTAGTATGTTGTAGACGTTAGACCATTTATTTTAGTTTTGGATGTTTCTCGCAAAGTAATTTTGGGTGTGTAGAGGAAATAAATGTGGGAATTATTTTATTTTAGTATGAGAGCAAGTCCAATGGTGAAAAATGGCTACCATTGCAAACAAATGGCAAAAGGCAACAATGGTGCCCAAATGGTTCTTTTTTGCTGCCATTTTTGGCTTCGGCCATTTATCTCGTCAATTTCTCCCAAAAATATGGCACCAAGAATGGCTGCCATTGTCTTCAAATCCAACCACTAATTCCAAATGGCATTGCTCCGTTGATTGAAGTTTGTTGGAAAATCATACTACAAAGGAAGTTTTTCGAGATAAAAATGACATAACAAACGGCATTCCACCGCCATATTTTGGAGGGGGAAAAAATATCACCATCCATTGCCAAAAAAAAAAATACGACAATATATAGATCTAGTCATTTTGGCTTAATAAGGTATTTTCCATTCATTTGCGTTGTCTTTTTCATTTACTTCTTGCTTGCTTTTGTTTTTAAATAAGGTCTAAGTTTCTGATTTCTCTTCGTTTAGATAAACTACGGCCGGGTTGGGATTCAACTATAGCTTTTACTAGTTCTTCTTGGTTTCTTTTCTTTCCTTCTTTTTTTTCTCCCTTTCCTTATTATAATGCCATAGTTAAACCAATATTGAGGAAGAGCACTATTTGGTGTGGACTCTCCTTTGAGGCTGGCTCACATTTTACTCTTCCAAAAATACCCATGAATTTGTGTGAACACATGTTAAAATTTTGGGGGTAAAAACATAAATTGGCATGATAGTTATCAAAATCATCACGACAAAACAGCACCCATGTGCCGATTTTCCCAGTTAACTGCTTCTGCAATTCCCCTCCTTCACTTCGAATAGCCTTCTTCCAAATAGAGAAGAAGTTCATTTCAATTATGATCTCCAGCAACTTCTTCTTTTTTTTTTAATCTCCTGCAACTCTTTGGAACAATTTGTGCATACTGTGGGGGAATACCTGGTCCTATGTCACAATAAACCAATGTAAGCCATTGCCATTGTTTACTACCTTTTGTTTAGGGAGCTGATTTCACCACTCCCCAAATTGTTAACGCCACTCCCCTTTTTGTTTTTATTGAGTGAAGTTACTAAAATACCCTTGTTCTTTATGATGCCTACTTTCTCTCACTTGCCAAATGACTGACTTGCCCCTTTCTCTCCAACTACAAAGGAAATAAAAGAGCACACGGAAATTACAACCCGAATCTGCTCCTTTCTCTTGCAACTGACTTAGAAAAAAAGGGCAGACAAGAACTAAAAAAACCTAGAAAAGGTTTCTTCTCCTTTCTCTTGCAACTGACTTAGGAAAAAAAAAACATCCAGAAAACTCCATTAAAAAACATACTTCACTACTAAAACCATACAATTCCAATTAAAGCTTTATCATCCATCACATACAGTCATGCAATTTCATTAGTTCTACATACATTTCCACAAAAATTTAGCAAGTTCCACATGACTATTAGTTCTTCAACCAGTCCAAAAACATTCAACAAGTTCCCCACAAACTGATTCTGCACATTCAACTAATTTGTGCTCTGCAAAAAGTGGATGCGTCTTTGTCTAATTTGTGCTCTGCAAAAAATAGAAAAATTGAGCACCTACACGATAATGATCTCCACCACACTTATAACTGCAATGACGTATTGATCTCATATTGAGCTGCACAAAAGTAATTGGAAAGTATATCAGTAATAAAGCTAGGTAGAAACATGTATGAGTCGAGGAAAATATGCTCAAGTATCATGAAATAGAATAAATAGATAACTTACATGGTGTTTCTAGCATATTTAGAGAGACATCTTGGTTGGCCAAGACAAAATGAGGGTCCGAGCTATTGCTTTTATCCTTGTGTGGGCAGGTGCGGCTATTGTGTCCAACACGGTGGCAAACACTACATTTACGGGTCTTTTCCGCGATCTCAAATGCTGAAGGATGACGAGTGGTAGAGGAATCTCCCTTTCTTTTCTTTGAACCCAATGGGCATCCTTTGTGGGATTGAATGTTAGGTTCAAGGGTCAACGGAATTTCACCGTCAACAAGTTCAGCAATTCGCCTGTGACTATCTTCTTTTTGAGCAAGAGGCATTTGTTTGTATTTATCATGGAACCTCTTGAGAAGACTTTCAATTTCACTCCCATTTGTGTCTACTTCACCATCCATATCAGTAAAGGATCTATCAATTCTCCATTGTGGATGTATATCATCAAGTAGCAAAGTTCCATCTTTCTTATCTATCATCATGTGTGCACAAGGTAGACCCATAGTTCTTGAGAAATGGCCAGTACAAGGACCCAAGACATAATCAGTCCGAGCCAATTCACATTGCTTGAAAAGCTCTCCAAGTGCAAAGAAGGAAACATGACTAACAAGTTCCTTTAAAATAGGAATCTGAAATTTATGGGTAACGCCAAACTTTTCACTAGCAATCTTCATCTTGATTTCATTGTATTGATTGTCAATTGCAAGACAAATTTTTTCCCTCACCTCGCGGAAATTACCTGTGGAAACTGTCAAATATCTCTTGAGCGTTGAATGTGCACCTTCAACCCTTGAAGTGATACTGTTGGGCCCGGAGTGCCCCCATGGATTTGGTTACACAATGCCACTCCCTGCGACCGCTCTAAAAACAGACTTGCGGGTGCGATGTCGAATACCATAAAAGACTTAATTGAAACTCTTCCTACCACCAATTGGTTTTAGGAGAGATAGTGGAAAAGCGGTCCGACAGATACGATACCCAAAATGTGGATGTTTCCTTGTCCATGCATTTACAAATCTCTCTTTGAAAGGGAGCCAAGTATTCTTGAGATAATTGATAACATATTCCTTCTCCTTGTATTGAACTTCAAGCAGATGCCAAGCTTCATGAAAGGAAGATTCATCAACCGACTCAATCACATTAGTTCAAGTCGATAAAAAAAAAGTCTCCCAATCTTCTCCACTTTCAAATTGTGACTTACATTTCGATAAACCATTTTCCTCAATGTGCCATACACATAAAACATGAGCAGTTCCTGGGAAAACAAGTTGAATAGCATTCATTAGTGCTAATTCTCTATCTAATAAAATCACCAAAGGTTGTTGGCCATGACCCAAAAGTTTTTTGAATCTTTCCAATGCCCACACAATTAGGGATGGCAATTTGAACCGAACCGATGGGTACCCGAACCGTAACCGAATTTTTCCCCGAAATATAACCAAAAAATTCCCCGTGGGTGCAGATATGGTAGAGGATGTGAGATACCCGAACGGGTTCGATTCGGTTATGGTAGAGGATGTTAGAAGGAAACATGACTAACAAGTTCCTTTAACTTAGGAATCTGAAATTTATGGGTAACGCGAAACTTTTCACTAGCAATCTTCATCTTGATTTCATTGTATTGATTGTCAATTGCAAGACAATTTTTTTCCCTCACCTCGCGGAAATTACCTGTGGAAACTGTCAAATATCTCTTGAGCATTGAATGTGCACCTTCAACCCTTGAAGTGATACGATGCCCAAAATGTGGATGTTTCCCTGTCCACGCATTTACAAATCTCTCTTTGAAAGGGAGTCAAGTATTCTTGAGATAATTGATAACATATTCCTTCTCCTTGTATTGAACTTCAAGCAGATGCCAAGCTTCATGAAAGGAAGATTCATCAACCGACTCAATCACATTAGTTCAAGTCGATAAAAAAAAGTCTCCCAATCTTCTCCACTTTCAAATTGTGACTTACATTTCGATAAACCATTTTTCTCAATGTGCCACACACATAAAACATGAGCAATTCCTGGGAAAACAAGTTGAATAGCATTCATTAGTGGTAATTCTCTATCTGATAAAATCACCAAAGGGTGTTGGTCATGACCCAAAAGTTTTTTGAATCTTTCCAATGCCCACACATAATCTCCTTCTTCCTCTTTTTGCATGAAGGCGAAACAAGAATAAAATGATCCATTAAAACTTAAAACTCTCATTATATCAAGCAATGGCATCTTATATTTGTTCGTCTTATATGTGCAATCCATTGCAAAGACATATGGATAACTCTTGGTTAGTGCAATTGAAGAAGGATGTGCAAAAAACAAATGAGTCAAATGGCCATCTCCATCACGTTCTACGTCGAAAGAAAAATCCCCCTTACCCAATTCATCAAATAATGCTTGAACCATTGTACGACCTGCTAAAACTTCTTTTGTGATGGTATTTTTTGCATTATACACTGTCCTTGCTATTGCTTTACAACTTGGATCACTCAGCCGCAATGAAGAAAGAACTTGTCGAGGTGGTATACCGGCCAACATCATTTGTCTTATGCTTAACATATCTTCTTGTGAAAAACGACGGCAATAGGGATGTCCGGACATAGCACTTGACAATCCATGATTATGAGATGCATTTTTAATCTCCACTTTCCAACTCTCACCAACTTTCTTTTTTCCCTTTATCTGGAAAGGACAATCTATAAGGCGAGATGCCGATATTTTTTTCCTTTCATCCATTGAAACACTAATGCCACAAGCTCGATATTTCCCACATCTATCACAACCAATAACAACATAACAACCTGGTTTCGATCTCCTGATTGCTGTGACATAGCCTTCCATTAATCCCACCTTGCGGACCCTATCAAGGAGCTCTTCTCGACTTGAAAAATTCTCGGTTAACAATGATTTTAGCCCATTAGACTCGACATTGTCCACTTTGGTCATTTCATTTTCTATGTCACCACCTGTTAAAGTACGAATCCACAAAGTGGATATTCAATGTTAGAGTTCTACTCATACAAATAAGAAATTAACCTAAGCAAATTAGTAGGTATAAAAAATTGAACTAGTTGAAGTAATCAAATTATAATATGAATGTGGGGTCCTGATAGTAGGTATAAAAATTTGACTTAATCAAACTATAGTCCAAAACCAAGTTAGTAGGTGGGGACCAAACAGTCGTATATAAATGGGGTGTAAAATACCCATAGTGTTTCCAGAAACAAGAAGAACCTAGAATCAGTTAAAACTTGGGAAAACTTCACAAGTAAAATTTCTCTATTATAGCATAAGCCGAAGAAGAATCAACTTCAAAAAAAAAAAAAAAAAAGCCCTATATCTAGAACCCAAGCATAAATGAAGGGATATTACCAAAATCAGTTGTAGAGTTGAATGATATGTACATCTCTGATATTTCTTCAATGTTACTTGTGGCGGTGAGATTTATTATATCATTCAGTTCAGAGAAATCTTCATGTGTAAATTCCATGGTTTGTGGCAAGTCACAGAGGTCTTCACCATCATCATCCATTGTTGAACTTGCAAATAAGAGACTGACTCAGAAAGAAAATAGACAATAAATTTGAAGGGGATGAAGAAGGAAAATGGTCACTGGTGAAGATGGATCGACACTTACCTGGTAGAATACGGAAGAATAGTGGACGTGCACTAGCTGGAATAGGATCAATAAGTACCCTTCTTTGCCGATGCAACCTCGCTGGAGATTGCAACCTATCCAAACCTCTTTCCTCCCTTGCAGCCCTTGAAAAAGGGGATTCCCCAAATTCGACTGGGATCTCGATCTCAAGGGAAAAGAAGTGAAAAGATTTCTTTGTTCGGTTGCCATTTTAGTTTTGTTTTTCAATCATTACCTATATCTTTCTCCAATCATTACCCTATATTTTCAATTATTAATTTCATTTTTCTCTCTATCTCTCTCCAATTATTACTCCTCTCTCCAATCATTACCCTATTTCTCTCTCCACCCACTACCAAAACTAAATTAAATTAAAATGCCAACCAAACAAAGTGTTTGTTTTTTTGTAGCGGGAGAGAAAGGGGCAAGTCAGTCATTTGGGAAGTGAGAGAAAGTAGGCATCATAAAGAACAAGGGTATTTTAGTAACTTCACTCAATAAAAACAAAAAGGGGAGTGACGTTAACAATTTGGGGAGTGGTGAAATCAGCTCCCTTTGTTTAACAAATTATTATTCGTTATTTCGTTTACACTTCTTTAGAATTAATTTTGTGTTCCTTATTTGTCGCTTTTTTTTTTATTTCTTTTGTAATGGTCTAAGCGCGCCAGGACTTGATATCCCGCACCCCCGACACAGGCCAATGTTGAGAACCTTCGGCAAAGGATACCTGTGGTTCACAGCCATCAGGCCGTAAGGATGGTGCGTCTTCAGCAGGCAGCGAACTGACACGTAAGCAACTCCAACCAGTGCAGTCAAAAGTGACGTGGAAGGCAAACGGATCATTTTGGCAGCTAAATTCAGCCCAACCGAGCTGCCTTCTCTAATGCCAAAATCTACATGGCTTAGAAGGGAATGGCAAACCTGTCAACTTTGACAGCCGCCCTCCTCCATGCCAAATTTCAAAAAATGACCGTTTGTATTTTGACATAAGGGTTGGAGAGGGATAGCTTGATCTCAAATAAATAGAATTTGACATAAGAATTGAAGAGGAGGTTTTGATGTCAAATTGGAGATGCTAAAATGTCACATCAGCCTTCAAAAAAAAATTGGCATCCCCAATTTGAAGTTAAGGGTTGGAAATGCTCTAAGATGGCTTCCCTCAAACAAATGGCGTACTTGGAGATAGAAAATAGAAGTGCTTCATTGCGATTGCTATTTGATGGGTTTGTGAAATGGTGTGACGATGAGAAGTGTAACAACCAAAAAATAAACCATATGAGATAGTTTCTCCATCTAGAAAATAAAAATTAAGCCAATATACATGCTTTACCCAACACCTAAAAACCTCCTTATTTAATGTACCCTTTTTCTGAAGCGGAAAACAACTTGTTTTCAGTGTTGATAGTGAGGTGAGGGCCAGAAAGGTATGCTTAACCATAGGCATGCTGAGGCTCAGATTGTTCAAATCTGCTGCATACGGGGTAAAGTTATAGATCTCTAAGAGATAGAACTCAACCGAGACGACACACAACGATGGGATTAGATCTCTCTGAGATAGAACTCAACTGATACGACGCGCAACGACTTCTCCACACCAGATAAGTTAGTTCAACTTCCCCAAAAGACCAGACCCACAAAGACAACACATTAGCTGGCCTTCAAGAATCTCCATCAATCATCATCCAACTATCTCCATCAAAGTCTGCGTTAAATCCCTCACAAACTAATGGATATAATGACAAATGCATCCCAGGCTCAAAAATCACAGTTAATGATCTCCCATTAAGCTTGATCTCCCAGTTCATCATGAATCAAAACAGTACACAAAACTTAAAGCAAATGACAAATCTGTGGACTATACGGTAACAAGAAACCCAGAATCACAGGATTGACAAGACAAAAATTAGTTTCCATCGACTGATCCACAGGAATACACACTAGGAGAAAGAAATCAAACAGATGCTAATGCTTTGTTCATGCAACCAAAACTCCCATTTCACGTTCATTTGATCTGGACAATCCCTGCACTGACAAGCTTCTGAATCTTGCTCATCACTTGAGGGTTCTTCGAATGTTCCTGAGCGGCCTTGGGATTCTCCTGGAAGTCAACCAACACCTGCCCATACCCCAGGTTCCATGTTAGCCAACAGAAAAATAGTATTCCATGTGGTTGCTGTTTCAGAAACATTTATGCACTTGACGTTTCACCATTTCTTAACGTACTCCATACTTGGCTTCGTCATTTCCATGTTGGGTACTTTCGAAAAACAAAACCCCTTAAAAATAAGTTTTGCTATCCGTCATTTTTTTTACTCGGAGGTTTGCTATCCGTCAACCAAACCAATTCTGTGAAAAGATTGTGCTAGAAAAATAAATCTGAAAAACAGACCCAGAGTAGCATGCATCGCTCATACACCATACCTGTCTCATAACAGGATCTGTGAGGATGTTCTGAATTTCTGGATCCTGCATACCCTTAGCCTGCGCAGATAGCCCAGACTTGGGAGTTAGAACTACTTGAAACTTCGCAAGACCAACTATATTTAAACTTGTCTTGAACCAGACACACTAACACCACTACAAGTAGACGACTAGACGTACCTGTCTCTCCTTGAGTTCATCAGGGGTCAAATCCCCACGGCTTGCCTTGTTAATTTGTTCCACACATCTGCAAAAAGTATTGGCATGAAACCCCACTCATGATGCAAATGCTAAAAGTGGTCAGCAGTTGCTAACGAATCAAGAACCATTTGTGAAATTGTAAGACTCCTGATCCTATCTACACTTCAAACCCAAAAAAAAAAAACTGATACAGCACTATATACTTAGGTCATACCTCCTGATACCATCAAGTAGTTCCTGGTTGCGAGGGTCGTGCTTCAGCCCTTCTTGGTATGTTTCCACAGCTTTATCATACTCTTTCATGAAGAACTGGACTGCGCCTTTCCTACTATACCCCTTAGCGAACGTTGGATCAAGTTCAATGCATTTTTCTGCATCCTTCAAAGCCTCAGGCAAGGCCGTAAGTTTCGTGTAGCATGCAGCCCTATTACTGTATACCTAGAGACAGCAACACAAGCCACAAACTTTACACTTTGATCGGGAACAAAATTTGACTACCAACTTCCACTGGTATTCGTGTGTGAAATTGGTAGTTAGTGTTAAAAAATAGGCACAAAACTCAATCTACCTTAGGGTCGTTTGGATTTCTTCGCAAGGCTTCCGTATAATGCCTCACAGCCTCTGGATACTTTTGCTCTTTGAAATACTCATTGCCTGCACCACAAAGTAAAGATGTGAGGCGCTTTAGAGAGAGAGAGAGAGAGAGAATTCCCTGATGAAAAAGAAGTATACCTTTCTCACGCTCCTCATCCGCTAATTTTGGATCAAAATACTCTTGTTGCTCTAGCTCTTTCTTTGCTTTTTCGGCATCATTGAGTTTTTTCAATGTGTCTGGGTTGCGATGCTCTGTAAGAGCTTTCTGGAATGCCTCAATAGCAGGTTCAAAGTCCTTTGAACTTTTTGCCAGCTTCACCAATGCAGTTCCTTTCCTGGTCAAGGCCCTTGCAACCATCTTATAGTCTGACCTAAGCTCTCTTCCCCGTTCAACAGCTTTGTCACAATCTTGAATACATTCCTCATACTGAAAATATCATCGGGATAACAGGAACACACTGCAGTTAGGCATCAGCAAATTGGAAAGTAGATAATTGACAAAACAAAACTGCAATTCCATGAATTAAGGTTTGAATTATGTATCAAGAAAATATGTTTGATCACAATTAAAAAGAACATTTTGTCTCCATATTCCTTATAGACAAATTCACTCTATAGTCTACCCTTACCACCAACACCAGAAATACTGTGATTGAAGAAAACGAATAAAGGACATCAAATGGGAAGAACAACAACTACCACAATCGACAACTACAGCTCTAGGAGCTTCACAAATGGCTCCCCTCTCCCCCCAAAGACAACAATACATCAGAAACCATAAGGAACACAGATTCTATGCCTCTCACAGACCATTAACTCCATTTCTTATTGACATGGAGAGAGCTAACATAGTCCAATCATTATCCAACGCCCAACTAGACGACAAACAACTGTTGTTTGTGTTCATAAGGTGCAATGAAATGGGTAGACAACTCACTGTCCACCAATTGAAAGAAATGCAGTGTATACACATTTCTTGCTGGGGACAGCATCACAAGGACCGACATCGATCATTCTTGCAAGGAATTTCCTTCGACCCCGAATCCCACAACTAATAGACCTACACAGTTTTCAATTGGCATATCCTCTCTTAAAATAGTAACTTCTTGCACATCCTAAAATTGGTTCAGAGTACTACAGCAGCCGATTTTGTACATGCCGATGTTTAGTCTTTACAGCAATACTGTTTTCTGTTGGGGTTTTTTAAATTTTCCAGTCAAGGTGGAATTCACTAGGAATAATTTAAGGTGGCTATAGCAACTCACAGGTCCAAATGCTTGCCGAGTGAGAGAAAAATCCCAACCACCACCTGTGAAGGGACCCATAACCATAAACTCCCTCCAGCAGCCATGACAATGGCATCAACCACATCAGCTGCTGCAATCTGCTACTCTAAGGGTCCAATGGGCTAATGGACCCCAGGCATTAATAATTTCTTCGTTGCTCATCTAGCATGGCAACAATATCAGCTTCAGCACCACTCCAAAAATAACATATTACCTCACCCACAATCGGAACGCCATTATAGATCCTAAAAATCCCAACCCTTCAAAACCCCTGCTTAAAACCTCAGGTGTCACACATGTACTCAGCCAAGCTTTGCATAATCAGCCAAATTTCTCTGGGTCCATTTTTTGTTCCGGGGCATAGAACTCGCTCTTAATTTGCCACCACAGCTCACATTATAATAACCTTAGGACTAACTGAAGGGACTAAACAAGTAAATCAACTCAACTGCTACTTCTGTAAAGCGAATGATGAAATCATCTGCTAGTCACAAATATAGCATATCATAACATTTCATTTCCATGATATTGATAGCTACCATTATCAAGTAGATCCTTATTTACTAAAAACTAAATCAAATTCTCAGCTAAAAAACCCCAGGGTTTTTTCAGTGTTGCAGCATTACTTACTCAAACTAAGCAATAGAAAGAACAAAAGCAGAGTAAACATAAATTCATAATGCCAGCATGCAAGAACAGGTAATTCGACAAAATTAAGTCAAACTAAAACTCACACTGTTCCCTCACGCAACTCAATAACATTTAGTCAAAATAGGCAACAGCAAGAATCAAATAGGCAGGAACAAATAAGCCAATGGAGTTAGCCAAGAGGCCACAATGAAGACCTTCTATTTCAATAGGTCTTAGGTTTGAAAGAGGTTCGAACCCCAAGGATGGACATTCGACTTCCTCACCCCTTGAGGTTCGTACTCACAGGATTTTGGATGTGTGTGAAACTTATGGAAAGAAAGAGAATAAAATAAAGCAATTAGGAAGAAAATACCAAACAAAGGGTCATATTCGTTTGTTTGGCTTTAAGGAAATGAGAAAGACAAATGACTTTTTCTTGTTTGATTTTAAAAAGAAGATAAAAAGAAAGTAAAAATAGCAATCATGGATATGGAAAGAGACAGGGAAAGAGACAAGTAGGAGGAAACTTTGCATAGTATGCAAATAAGGGTGAGTTTGGCCTAAATTAATTTTAGCTAGAGAATACTATTGATGGTTAGTGATCTTTTGTTCACTTTTCGTCAAACTTTTTTCGAATTAATGATTTGTCTCAACAAGAGAAAACAGAAAATTACTAAGAGTATGAACCAAAATCAACATAGGTACAGTCTACAGATAGGATAATTATAAAGACGCCAAAAACACTTGTTTTGCTTTTGTTTATGGCTTTTGGTCATAAATTTTTACCTTCCATTCAGCTCGTCTAGGTGAATGATAAACCACAAAAATTCAATGCAAATCTACTAAAGACACTTTCAATAACACAATAACGATTAGGGCCAAAACATAGCCTAAGTATCTTCCACTTACTTTCTCTAGAACCATTTTTTTCCATGAGTGGCAACCAATTATGAGAAGAGAGCATTTAACTACTTCCTTGCTTTTGTCTTACTTGTTCTTTCGTTCTCTATTCCAAGCATAGGCTTAACTGAGTACATGTATCAGAGGGATTAGTTGGAGCCAAACCCCAAACAAAATAAGTCAAAATGAATCTACATTTACAACAACATTATACCTCCGATGCTCGACATAGCCATGTTCTAAAAAACGCTAGGCGCTAGTCGGGCAGAAAAGGGTGGCTAGTGCCTAGGCGGGGACTAGGTGCCGACTAGTCAGCTGCCTAATCTAGGCGTTGAACCACCGCCTAGGACCTAAGCAGGGACTATTCAGCCTAGGTGACCGCCTTTTTAGAACAATGTGTCATAGTCAACTTCGGAGTGCTACCAGGAATAACTTAAGAACAAAGGGAGTAAAACTAAGCAAGTGTAACTCAATTTAAATATCACTCCTCTCCAATCAATGATATATAAATAGTCACGCATTATCTCATACGATCGACCACCTATCCAAATGTAGCATATCGAAACATCCACCTCCAAATGGAAACAAAGTACAAGTAACTACCATAACTTCTCTGCCAAATATCACATGATTTCCAACATAGCAAATTCACCAACACTAACTCAAATCAAGCAATAGAATAGAATAATAAATAATGGTGTAGTATACCTTTCCCATCTCCAAGTATACAGCTGCCCGGTTAGTCAGGAAGGAAATATCTTCATCGTCCAACTCCGTCGCCCTGGTATAATGCTCAATCGCCGTATCAAAATCCTTCTTCTTGTAAGCCGCATTCCCAGCCTCCTTCTCCTTCTGCGCCTGCGCCTTCCTCTCCCTACCCTCTCTCTCCTCGTCCGGAATCTCCATCTCCATCGGCTCCGGAACCTCCTTCTCCTTCACCACTTCTGCCTCCGCCGGCCTCTTCCTATCCGACGTCGTCTGAGCACCCGGAATATCCATCTCCTCGCCCGGATTCCTTGTCTGGATCTTCACATTTAATAAAGCCCCTAGGGCTTGCATCACCCTCTGGTCCTTCATGTACAAGTTCAAGTTGCTAGGGTTTTTCTGTATATCCTGCATCATTGATACAAAATCCGGCTGTTGCAAAAACAGCCTCGTGCTCGGATCGGCTGTCAGCTTGGTCCACATCTCGGGCCCAGAGAATATGTCCCCAAACGGCGACGACGAAGACGAGGGACGTGACTTAACGGCGGCGGATCGAGCGTCTTTGAGGCCGGACTGCAAGGCCTCGTTGGTGGGGTCGAGGTCGAGGCCTTTCCTGTAGGCGGAAACGGCGTCGTCGTAACTACGGAGGCCTACGTGGGCCGCGCCGAGGCGGGAGTAGCCCTTGGGCCAGTCGGGCTTGAGCTCGACGGTCTTCTGGGCGTCGGACAAGGCTTCGGCGTACTGGCTGAGGGAGGCGTGGGCGGCGGATCGGTTGGAGTAGAGGACGTGGTTGTCCGGGGAGAGGGCGATGGCGTCCGTGAAGTGGAGGACGGCGTCGGCGTAGTTGCCGGCCGAGAAGGCGGCGTTGCCTTTGGCCTTGGCTTCGTCGGCCATGTGGGGGTGTCGATTGGAGGAGTGTTCTATTCTAGGGGGTTGTAGAGAGAGAGAGAGAGAGAGAATTGTAGAGAGTGTGGGGGGTGGGGTGGGGGCTTTAAGAGAGTGGAGGTTGAGGAAGACGAGAGAATTCTAGGGCTGGGGGAAGGGAATCGGAATCGGTGTGTGGGTTCTGGAAGGTTCTGGGTGTGATTGGATGCGGGAGTAGTATGTTACTGTTTGAGCGTTCGTGTGGAATGGGTCCGGGTTTATTTGGACAAAAGACTAGGGTAACCGGGTATTATTATTCATTCGGATCTAACTCGCGGAGGAGGGGCCATGTTAAACTTTTCCGTGCGGCTGCGGCTGCATACTAGCCTAATTCAGCTGAGCTTTATAACGTGCAGTTCTGTTTTTAAGTTTTTAAACAAAATCGAGTCGAGCTCGAACTTATTCACAGGTCTTAACGAATGAAAAATAGTATTAAATATTTATACTTTTATATAAGTCTAAAACTGCAATAGTAGTTTTATTTTGTACATAAATAATCTCATACAAATAAAAAAAAGTTTTATGGAGTAGTACTTTTGAATGCTTATACACGTACTAGACTGAGTTATCGAATTTTTATTATTTACATGTAAAAATTTAACCATATTCATGGTTATACGTGAAATTCTTATGAAATATATATATATATATATATATATATATTTTTTTTTATTGGGGCGGTTCAAGTGACACCCAAAAAGACACCAAAAAAACACCTCAAATCTTAATCTCTTAGTTCCCGATCAAATTTTTATGATCTAAACCGTTCAATGTGTGCAGAATGTGATTTTAAGGGTGCTCACGAAAAATTAGCAAAAATTATGACCTGAAAGTGCTCGTTTTGAGCAGTTTTTAATTGAATCGTTCATTAAATCTAAGATAAAAACTGCTCAGATCAAGCCTTTCCCGGTCTTTTTTTTTGCTGATTTCTAGCGAGTACCCTTAAAAACACATTCTGATCACATTGAGCGGCTCGGATCATCAAAATTTGATCAGGAACTATGAGGTGTTTTTTTAGGTATTTTTTTGGATGTCCCTTGAACCGCCCCGTATATATATATTGTTATATGTGAAATTCTTATGAGATATATACATACTCTAGGTTCGCAAGCCCATTCGAGCCGAATACTGTCAGGTTCAGGTTCGATTTTATTTATTAAGCGAGTCTAAAATTGAGGCTTAGGTTCGGTTCATTTAATGTCCGAATCGAACTCGAACGAGTGTGTAGCGAGTCGAGCCTCGAACTTGTAAAAGTTTGCTACACACCATACATATATGTTGTTATGATTGTCATTGCTATAAAGAGCAATGATAAATAACTGCTAGTCATACTTCAAATTTGGAGAGAGAGAGAGAGAAGGTTTTGTTGGAAAAAAATATGACAGAACATTTGATGGTTTCGCCGGAGATGTTGTGGGTTGTGTCATTCACAATTGTAATATGGGAAGGCTAATGCTGTAGACTCTATTATTCAAGCACTAAATAAGGGGATGCGTAGAAATCAATATCATGAAATTCAACAAAGAATACAAAGAGAAGGTCGAGATGAAAATAGAGAAATGAGCTAGTAATAAAAATTCAGTACGCCATTTGACAAAATCGTACGCACCGCACAAGGAATAGATAGATTTTTATTTGATGGATCCCACTTGGTAAGGGTATCTTTCGCTACTATTTTGAGATATGGATTATTCAAGATGATAAATGTGGATGCTATTTTTACACATAAAATGGGTTCATGTAGGTCTCGTAATGATTTGGTCATTTGTGTGGTATAATAGTGAGACGAACTATTTCCTCAAAATAATTTAATCATTTTACAGAGGAACATTTGATCTTTTTTATAAGCACGAGTATTTTAACCAAAGCCCGATACCTGAGTTCGATTGTATCGCCTTCATCTCCAGCAAAGAAACCTAAAAATTTCTCCGTGATTACTCAAGTGTTGGGGGTAAATTCAGAAACCTAACGAATCATCATCACATCGAGATCGAGTGTCATATCACTCTTTCCTGAAAGTTTTCTTGCGTTGCATTTACGAACTTTTTTCTTTTTATATCGCTACATTCATGAACTGGGTACAGAAAGAATTGGAGTAGTTTGCAGGATTTCAATAGTAAGATAACAAAATTTTAAGGTTCTTACAAGTATAGGTGCTTGAAATCAGGAAAACCAAATTAGGCAGTAACCGCTTCCTCTTTCTCTGAAAGCTTGGTCTGGATGTGTTGAGGGACGACATCGAACTTGGCTAATTGCATAGTGTAAGAAGCACGACCTTTTGTCATTCCTCGGAGCGTACTCACATACTGAAACATCTCTGCTAGTGGAACCAAGGAATCGACCACCTGCAGATCGAAACAAAGACACAAAAACCACATTCAGCTTAAACAAACGAAGAAAAAGGCATAATCTGAAGTGTAGTTTAATATAGGATTGCTAGTAAACAGTTACAACCAAAGAACAAAGCAGGCCCTAATGCTGAACCACGGAAGATTTTCATAACAGAGTGGTTTTAATATGCTTGGAGAGGCACTAGTGTGGGGAGAAGGAATCTTTGGCAAGTGATTCCTCTTCGTTTGATTATGTTGCTTATTCGGCGAGAAAGGAATTGGTGTCACTTCAATGGAGAGGAAAGCCCTTTGTATGGCTTAAGAGCTTTTTTGGTTAGTAGCTTGTATAGCGGAGCACGGGGAAGGTAATACTTCTCTCAATCAATTTCTCGACAAGTTAGATCTTCTTGAGACACAAGGACGTGTATGTGGCCCTTAATTTTTTTGGCCTGTGATATGTTTGGCACTCCCTTAATAAGTTGTTTAAAATACTCCTTAAAAAGGTTGAAGCAGGTCGTTACACGAGCTAAACTTTTCTTCAAGTACAAGTCACAAGAATTTAAGTACTAAGTCGCAAGGAAAATATAATACACGGACAGATTGAAGGAATACGAGAGCAGTGCTGTTTCTATAATTTACAAGGAACATAAAGTAAGCTCTCTAGTTTACGAGGAACATATGAAAAACACAGAATGTAACCATTAAACCTTCATTATTGCGCTCTATCTAGATTATCTAGATTCCATTCTAATCCACAAATAAACAAGGCAGTTACTTCTTTATGGCTTAATCAATGCTGTAGTTGAAAGGAGATTGGCGTAGGTACAAGAGCAAGGTAAACATACCTTGAGACCACCAGGTTTGTCGCCAAAGCTGTTGATCTGTCCTCTCCTAGAGTTGAGATCACCAATCACATCCCCCAAGTGTTCGTCTGGGGTAACCACTTCAACTCTCATTATGGGCTCTAGCAACCTTGGCCCAGCTTTCCTAATACCCTCCCTAAAAGCTCCTCTGGCAGCAAGCTGGAATGCCAAGACACTTGAATCCACGTCATGGTAGGTACCGTCCACTAATACGGCGCGGACATCAACAACAGGGAATCCTGCGAGCACTCCGTTGCTCATGCACTCTTCCAATCCTTTCATAACCCCTGGAATATATTCCCTTGGCACTGAACCTCCCTTAATCTCGCTCTTGAACTCGTATCCACTACCTGATTCCATGGGCTCAAACCTCATGCTGATTTCAGCAAACTGCCCTTGCCCACCTGACTGTTTTTTGTGAACGTACCTCACTTCGGAAGTTCTAGAAATGCTTTCGCGGTAGTTTACTTGTGGTGCGCCAACAGTAGCATCCACCTGCGAGTGACAAGCAAACCAGTTTATTACAACTCAGTCAAGGACACCCAAACACTTCTCAGGAGACATAATTCTAGCGAATAATCGAATTATCCAGAAACAAGTTTTACAATGAGAAATTTTTTGATTTGTTTCTTTAGTTTGCACACCATTACAAAATGATGAACAGGAGGGACAAGGGAAAGAAAATTGACAACTTCCAAGAAAAGAATAATGATTTCTCAAACCTAAACAATAATCTACTTCATATAAAGGAAAAACTGATTAGTTTCTTGTGCAAAATATTACACAATTCACAACAGATAAGAATCAGCTTGGAAACTAAGTACGGTTCCCCCCTGCCCCGGCCCCTGGACGGCAGTAATGGGTCCATGTCTTTGAGCAAACTGATGCCTCACAAGTCACGCAAGTAAGAATATCGGCTTGCACACGTATCTGTATGTCTATTTACAACTATTCCCCCCCAAGCCCCTAGGCGTACTGGAGTGTGTGTGTGTGAGAGAGAGAGAGAGCTAGGAATTTAACCAGAGAACATATACACATTTGCATATATTGACAGGAAGAGAGAGGGCAAAAAAATAGCCAACGATTTAACTGGATCAACATATGCACAAAGATGAAAATATGAACCTTAAATTCCCTCTTGAGACGGTCAACAATAATCTCGAGATGCAATTCACCCATTCCCTCGATAACTGTTTGGTTGGTCTCTTCGTCCCGTGAGAAGTGGAAAGAGGGATCCTCTTGAGCAAGCTTGATTAACCCCATTGACATCTTATCAACATCGGCTTTAGTCTTGGGCTCAATAGCAACCTTAATAACTGGATCAGGGAATTCCATTCTTTCAAGCACAATAGGCTTCTCAGAATCACACAATGTTTCTCCCGTAATGGTATCTTTCAAACCCGCAAGAGCAATAATATCGCCAGCTAAAGCTACCTTAACGTCCTCTCTGCTGTTGGCATGCATTTCCAGAAGTCTACCTATCCTCTCTTTCTTTCCCTTGTTAGAATTCAGCACAGAAGATCCTGCCATAAGCTTCCCAGAATATACTCTTACAAAAGTAAGGGAACCCACAAATGGGTCACTCATGATTTTGAAAGCTAGCCCAGAAAATGGTTCTTCATCACTGGCAGCCCTTTCAATTGTCACTTCTGGGTCGTCAGGGTCTGTGCCTTTCATTGGTGGCACATCCAGGGGTGAAGGCAAGTAATCCACAACTGCATCAAGTAAGGGCTGAACCCCCTTGTTTTTAAAAGCTGAACCACATAGAACTGGCACAAAGTTGCCTACGATTGTACCTTTCCTAATTAATTTCTTTATTGTTTCCTCATCAGGCTCAACTCCTTCTAAGTACCCCAACATAGCTTCGTCATCTAACTCAACAATGTTCTCTATCAGCTGTGCCTTGTAGTCCTCAGCCAACTCTTGAAGATCTGCTGGAACATCTTGATACTCAAACTTCGCACCCAATTCTTCACCTGACCAGACAATGGCTTTCATCTTTATAAGATCAACAACTCCTTGGAAATTGTCTTCCGCACCAATGGGGATCTGAAGCACAAGCGGTTTGGCTCCTAAATTTGTTATTATCATGTCTCTCGTTCGGAAAAAGTTTGCCCCCATGCGGTCCATTTTGTTGACGAAACAAATTCTAGGTACTCCATATTTATCAGCTTGTCTCCACACAGTTTCAGACTGTGGTTCCACGCCGGCAACACTGTCAAACAAGCATATAGCACCATCCAATACCCTGAGAGCCCGCTCAACTTCAAGAGTGAAGTCAACATGGCCAGGTGTGTCAATAATGTTAATCCGATGCTTGTCCCAAAATGTGGTAGTTGCTGCAGAAGTTATGGTAATGCCTCTTTCTTGTTCTTGCTCCATCCAGTCCATGGTAGCTGTTCCTTCATGAACCTCACCAATTTTGTAATTTCTACCAGTATAGTATAGGATACGTTCAGTTGTCGTTGTCTTTCCTGCATCTATGTGAGCCATGATTCCGATATTGCGATAATCATCCAAGGGTACTGCACGCTTGCTCTCTGCTGAAATACACACACACAAAAAGTCTGATGTATCAGTTTGTAGGTAGACATTTGCACGTGTCAACAGTAAACCAAGATACTTTCATCTAATCCATGAAAACATTTGGCCAATAACGGTACCATTAAATCGTTTAACATTTCGATGACATCAGAGAATCTCCAACGGATCTCGTTGGCAGCTAAAGTGTCTTTTATCTATTTTTAGGCAATGTTACTCCAAAAGAACCAATCCGTTTGAACAGCTACCAATTTAGCCCTTAGATGATAACTCCTGATCACAACATTCGCAACCATTCCAGGTGACGTGGCTAAAATAGTTTTGCCAAGTCTTGAGCAAATTTGACTCAAGATTTGGCAAGATGTTGGAGACTTCAAATGCAAATCCAAAGCCGAAAAATGACTTTGGCAAGGGAAATCACACACCCTTGCAAGTGTAACTCATACAGGTTTGTGGGTATGATGAAGAGCATTGCCACGTGGCACTTACCAACGGACCCTATGTCCCGCGGGTAAGGCGAGCGAGCTCCTCCAGAATCATGACTCCTCATACTCCAGACTTCATGGACCTCCATATAGGGAACTCCTCTGGGTAGTCTCCAAGCACACAGTACAATGCTTGATGACATGCTCGAGGCATCTCCTATTCGCCACACACTAAATAAAGCTCTAATAAGACTGGTAACTCTTCACAATACCCTAGGTTGGGAGCAGGGCCTAGGTACCCACTCGAGACCTAAGAAGGCATGTGGCTTGGAGGCTAGAGTTAAGGGAATGTCAAGGCTCACCTCCATGAAGGGAGCTCTACCTTGACCGGCAATAGAGAGAGAGGGGCTCGCCTATGTCACCTGACATTGACACAAGCACGCCTTTGCAACATCCACCCGACGCTGACATCTGGGAGCATATATCATAGCTACCACCTACCCCATGATACAGGCTCCATATATCACCCAAACCATGCCTAAGAGTTCCATGAACACCAGTTCTAATAATGAGGCTTAAAGAAAAAACCCCTTCAGTCCATACTCTGTTGCACATTAATGAGGGAGAGGCTACCAGCTGGCTTTTCCCTCTTCCAAGGCTCCTATATATAGAGGAGTTGACACTTCATTAAAGGCATGACATTCAATACTCACCTCGCGCACTTCACTACCATCCCCCTCTCTCTTTAAGGCTGCTTGAGCTCTCTCCTCCTCGACCTCCGGTGGTCTCGAGCCTTTGTATCACCCGCCATATTCCCGGAGGACAACCTCAAGTACTCTTCCCACTCCTCATACCCACAAGGTTCAATCAAAGTTTCCAAAATCTCCAAGGTGGCATATGCCTATTTTTCACTTGGATTCCATCACTAGCACTTGCAAGAGAACACTTTTCAGGGGCTTAATAAGGACCGAAAGAATTGATAATATCGTGTATGTGGATGGTCAGTACGCAACATCCGTTCAGACTTCAGAGTTATCTGATATATTCCATATATGTATACTAGAAATCTAAAAACATGTAAAAAAGGAGATGAGGCACAACTAATGTTGACGGTATATCACCATGAAAACACAATCACGCACCATACTTCCGACTGAATAGCATGATTATGTCATCAACAATCAAACAATCAATGTGGCCTGGCAACATATACATTGAAATTACGCATAAACACTCCACATGCCACTGCGCATTAGCACTAGCAGCCAACTTATGTATAACTATATCAGAACACCACGCGAAGATTGCTATAATAGTATCTCAACAATTTTGAAGTCCCAAAGGCCGAAATAGCATGGACTATAAACTCCACTATGAAAACCTCCCACAAGACATTGGAGTCATCTACAAATTTTCAAGAACCTTACGAGAATACAAGGTCCAAAATCATTTCCCAAATCTCCGAGATATAAACAATGTTCGAATATCTCCAAACAACCAAGGTTTAGATGTCCAGGGTTATGGGATATAGTATATACGATATAGCTTTCTCATATAGCAGTAGTAATTCATCTCCAATTTAACATCCCTTATATTTTCTGCATTCTTTGGAGCGGATTCTGATCATGCCAATAATAAACACTAGAGCGGATCATCAAATGAAATGAACATCCATTTTTTCTCATTTACACAACACTTGACCAAAACTGATCTTTCTACTTTTCCCACGGCGCAATCTTGGGAAATATCATCAGAAAACAATACCCTACTGAAAGAAAACACAGCCAAAAAAAGGAATTATAACTTGTTGGGTTTGTGAAGCCTGATTCGGTCTAATCTACACTTCCCTCACCATTTGGGGAACTGTTTTGAGTCGTGGATGTACCAAACTACATAGTTCGGGAACCACGAAAAAATCTCTATAACCTTGTGTTCTCCGTTATTTTCTTGATTTTTCTTCACCCATTGTGTATTTGTTGGTTTGTCCAAATTCTCAACATAACGTTCCAAACTTTTAAGCAAACGTATGAACCACTATAAAGAGGAAAAATCAAAAAAATTCCATCCAATTCAACTAGAAACCAACTAAATTTACACTCCATTCAACACGTAGTTCAATGCTATTTGAAGCTAATAGTCTTGAAAACTCGCGAGAACCAAAAAAAAGGAACGCAGGATAGTGCCTTTTACACCCAATCCTAAAGCAACTAATTCAAGCAACAAAATCACATAAATGCATTCAGAATTTCCCACACAGACTTCCTAACACAACAACCACATAATTCCACCACACAAGCATAGACGTGCTTACCGTCGGCGGCCATGGCGAATACGGAGAAGTTCCTGCGCCGCTGTT